>OY856410.1:265503882-266976382 GCA_963693085.1 Alisma plantago-aquatica
GTGACAAGTACTCAACATGAGTCTGCGACAGATTTCGTTCATATGTAGCTGATAGGGGTCGGTGGTAATTGCCACATTATCACCAAGAGGAATATTTTGGTTTATCTTGTTATTCATCATGTAATCGGAGCTACATAATTGGGGTTGATATCCCCCCACCACCACTACACACTATTAGTTTTCATCATTGCCGGTATACTTGTTCCTACTCTACTAAGGATAAGAAAGTTCATAACATTTAGGGGCCGTTCGGCAGCTTACTTTTAGAATGCGGTATTTATATGTAAATATGGTGTTAATTTCCACTATGGAATCTGAGTTTATTGCCTTAGAAAAGGCTGGAACTGAAGCCGAATGGCTGAGACATGTTCTAATGGATCTTCCCATTTGGGAGAAACCTTCTCCACCAGTGTTTATACACTGTGATAATCAAGCTGCCATAGCAAGAGCTAAAAACAAAGTTTACAATGGGAAGAGTAGGCATATTCGCCTACGTCACAATATTGTGAGGCAGCTTGTATGTGATAGCATAATCTCATTGGATTATGTTAAGTCAGAATTAAACTTGGCCGATCCTCTGACAAAGCCATTAAGTCAACGACTAGTGAGCGATACATCGAGGAGAATGGGATTATGCCCATACCAGAAGTCGAAGTGATGGACACCCAACCTTCATGAACGGTGATCCCGGGAAGAGGGTTCAATGGGAAAAACTAAGTCACTAGAGGACTCAACGTGTTGTAATAAATGTATCTCGTTCTTATGATGTAAACAACAATTTACAGTGATTCCGTTGAATATAATTCTTAATGGATTTCATAGTCATTAATGGTGGTGTATATACTGCAATATATGCTTGATGAAAGTCCAACTATATGAATGTGGAGTGGGGCCGCTCCTGTTGAGATTTGGGCAGATCTCTAGAGCATTCATGAATTTCTCAGTAGGCGCATGGCCTAAAGGCGCCAATCCGTAAGAAAGGTAATTGATTTTATGAATGTCATGTGAGTAATGTACCACTAATCAGGTAAAGGAGGAATTGGTTCAAGAACATAGTTCCACCAATCTTCTACAGATTACGTACATCTACTCTATGCTTTAGTTCAAAGAACTCAGTTCTACCAAAGCTTATGCATGTCATTTGTTTAAGTTCTTCCAGTGGTCAACTCGGTTTTTATATTGTTTGTTTTGAAATAGTGGGGGATTGTTATACTTTGTTGTTGTATTTCAAACCAAAAGACAAATGTTTAGTCCCATATTGCTTGTGGCTGATACTTCCCTCCTCCTTATATATGGACCCTTGTCCATAGTACAATTGAGGAATGAAAGTGGATAGGCCCTACGCACGCGCATGGTGGGCCTTGCCAATGGGGTTTGGGCCGGCCCGGTCCGGAAACCCTTTAATCGGGCGCGTCGGCGCACGTCGCATCCCGCGCGCAGGGGGGGTGCAAATCCGGCCTCCCGGAGCCCCTTGTGCGGGCGCGGCCCCGGCTTGGTTTTGCTCCTCGGTTCAATGAACCAAATAGAGACGTTTACGCATCTATTCGACGCACCTCTTCGTTTGGACGCTTCCAAACGGCGTCCCGGTTTGCAACCGCATCACAACTTTTCGCTCGTCTTTCTTTTGCTATTTATGTTTTATCGCTCGCTGTCGTTCGAGACAGTTGCACAATATCGATCGCTCCCTTTCTTCTTCTTCGCCTGTTCTCTGTCCACTGGAAGAACGACCAGTCGCCTTTCGCTCGTCGCCGTGACTGCGTGTGCGCGCTTCACGTCGGCAAACGCTGTTGGATCCTGGGAGAGTAGCCGCACGCAGGAGACTATCGCACAGGCGCTCGCCGTCGGGTACTGCGGAAATACTCTTAAGGACAGTGCTCTCTGCACGCCTCAGCGTTTCTCTGGTAACATCTTTATTGTTTACGGCTTACATCGCGGATTGTACCCTATTACGAATAACAATCTTAAGAGTAATCTGTTTCTCTGATGGGTACTAATATGGAAGGTTTTGAAACCCCTTTTACGCCTGTGACGCCATCAACTAATAACAATCAAATCGTCACTGTTTCTACTGTTTCTCAAATACCTATCCCTGATGTTACGAAAATTGAACAATTTAATGGACAACAATATAGGCGTTGGCAAGAAAAAATTATTACTGCTTTAGAAGTTTCAAATGTTTCGTTTGCTTTAACAGAACCCAAACCTGAAAATGATTCTGTTGATTGGGAAAAAGCAAATCGTATTTGTCGACATGTTATTTTAAGTACATTATCTAATCAACTGTTTGATGCCTACTTTCCAATTAAAACTGCATCTGAAATTTGGGAAAGTCTTAATAAGAAATATATTCTAGAAGAGGCTTCTACCCAAAAATTTACTGTTGCGAATTTTCTAAATTTTCATATGACTGAAGATAAAGATATAACAACTCAAATTCATGAATTTCAGATTTTACTTGATGATTTGAAAAATGAAAAAAATTGATCTTCCTGAGTCTTTCGTTGTGGGTTCTTTAATTGAAAAATTGCCTGGTTCTTGGAAACATTACAAGAACAATTTGAAGCACAAAAGAAAGACAATGTCACTGGATGATGTAATAATACATATCCGAGTTGAAGATCAAAATCGTTCTAGAGAAAAATCTGAACTAAATAAGGAGTTGTCATGTACTGCTAACTTTGTTAATAATGAAGTTAAAGAAAATAAAGTTACTTCTGATCAGTCTAAAAATAAGTGGAAAAATAAGAAAGGGAAAGGAAATAAGAATAAATATAAAGGAAACAAAGATATTAATAAAAAGAATGTTTTTTGCTATGTTTGTGGCAAACCTGGTCATACTTCTCCTAAATGCAGGCATAGGAAGAAGCAAGCAGTGGATTCGAAGGAACCTTCAACCAACCTTGTTACTGAGGACGTTTTTGTGGCATTTGTCAGCATTGTCAGCATGGGATCATTCCACCAGAATGATTGGATCATTGACTCGGGGGCTAGTCGCCACATCAGTGGCAACAGAGATGCCTTTGTGACCTACACTGAAGTAGGACAGGAGGAACATCGGGTTGTCATGGGCAACTCAACTGCTTCTCCAGTGACCGGAAAGGGCAATGTCATGATCAAAATGACTTCTGGAAAAATTCTGCTGATCAAAGATGTGCTGTTTGTCCCAGATATCCGTGTTAATTTAATTTCTGTTTCTCAACTTGTTAAGTTTGGGGTGAAAGTGTCCTTTGAATCAAACAAGGTCATTCTCACCAAGTCTGGGGACTACCTAGGCATGGGTTACTGCTCCAATGGGCTCTTTCTGCTGAATGTACCAAACTCTTCTGCTAATGAAATAAGTCCTTCTGCTTATATCGTTGATTCTTTTGATATATGGCATAATAGATTAGGACATGTTAATTTTAAATACTTACAACGCATGAAATCTTTAGGTTTACTAAAGGATATTAATGGTGTTGTTAATTTAAATAATAAATGTCAAATATGTGCTGAAACTAAATCTACCAAGAAACCGTGTCCTCAAATTTCACATAGAAATTCTGAATTGCTAGATTTAATTCACACTGATCTTGGAGATTTAAAAGGAAATCTATCTAGAGGTGGGAAACGTTTCTACATTATTTTTGTAGATGATTTCTCACGATATACAAAATTATATTTACTACATTCAAAGGATGAAGCCTTTGGAATGTTTGTTAATTATAAAACAGAAGTAGAGAATCAACTCAATAAGAAAATAAAACGTCTTCGATCAGATAGGGGTGGTGAATATGACTGTTCTCCTTTTAATGAATTTTGTGTGAACCATGGTATTATACATGAATACACACCTCCATATTCGCCTCAATCTAATGGTATTGCTGAACGTAAAAATAGAACTCTAAAGGAGATGATGAATTCTATTTTAATCAATTCAGGAGCACCAAACAACTTGTGGGGGGAAGCAATTTTGTCATCTTGTTTTCTTTAAAATCGCATTCCTAGTAGGAAGACAAATAAGACACCATATGAATTATGGAAAGGATATCCTCCTAATTTGAAATATCTCAAAGTGTGGGGGTGTCTAGCTAAAGTCTTATTAACTGAGCCTAAGAAACGAAAATTGGGATCTAGAACCTTAGATAGTGTTTTTATAGGTTATGCTCAGAATAGTGCTGCATATAGATTCCTGGTTATTAGAAGTGGCAACAATGTTGTAGAACCTAATACAATTGTTGAATCTAAAAATGTTGAATTTTTTGAGCATATTTTTCCTATGAAAACTCCTTTACAAAACTTAGCTAATCCTTCAAATGAAATTTTCGAGAATATCCCAAGTACATCCAATTCTAATAATGTTCTAGAACCAGATGATATAGAACCTAGGAGATCCATTAGGATGAGGAAGGAAAAGAATCTTGGTGATGATTTCTATTCCTTTATAGTGGATAATGATCCTCAATCTTACAATGAAGCTATTAATTCAACTGATTCCTCTTTATGGAAGGAAGCAATTAATAGTGAGATTGAATCTATATTATCTAATCATACATGGGAACTAGTGGATCTTCCACCAGGTATTAAACCCATAGGATGTAAATGGATATTTAAAAGAAAATTGAAAACAGATGGGACTGTAGATAAATACAAAGCTCGTTTGGTTGCCAAGGGATATAAACAACAAAAGGATATTGACTATTTTGATACCTTTTCTCCCGTTACTAGAATCTCTTCAATCAGGATTTTAATTGCTTTAGCATCTATTAAGAAATTAATCGTACACCAAATGGATGTTAAAACTGCTTTCTTGAATGGAGATTTAGATGAGGAAATTTATATGGATCAACCTGAAGGGTATGTAGTTTCGGGAAAAGAACATATGGTATGCAGACTAATCAAATCTCTCTATGGTTTGAAACAAGCACCTAAACAGTGGCATGAGAAATTTGATAAGGTTGTTGTATCATATGGATTCCATATAAATGAAGGAGACAAATGTATATATTCTAAAGTCGATAACCAAGGTTGTGTTATAATATGTCTCTATGTAGATGATATGCTTATTTTTGGCACTAATATTGATGTTATAAATAGTACAAAAAGCTTCTTGGCTTCTAACTTTGACATGAAAGATATGGGAGAAGCAGATGTAATTTTAGGAATTAAACTTCTTAAATATGATAATTGCATCATGCTATCCCAAGAACACTATGTTGAGAAAATTCTCAATAAGTTTTCAATGTTTGATTGTAAGCCGGTCAGTACACCTTTTAATTCTAATTGCAATCTCAAGAAAAATAATGGTAATAGTGTTCAACAAGTCAAGTATGCACAAGTTATTGGATGCCTGATGTACTTAATGAATTGTACTCGTCCAGATCTAGCATATGCAGTGGGGAGATTAAGTAGATATACTCAAAATCCTAATAAGGATCATTGGGATGCTCTATATAGGGTTTTAAGATACCTTAAAGGCACAATTAATCATGGATTGATTTTTTGTGGATCTCCAACTGTGCTAGAAGGATTTTGTGATGCCAATTGGATTTCGGATTCAGATGAATTGAAATCTACAAGTGGTTACATCTTCACTATGGGTGGAGGTGCTGTGTCTTGGAAATCTTCCAAGCAAACATGTATTGCTCGTTCCACTATGGAATCTGAGTTTATTGCCTTAGAAAAGGCTGGAACTGAAGCCGAATGGCTGAGACATGTTCTAATGGATCTTCCCATTTGGGAGAAACCTTCTCCACCAGTGTTTATACACTGTGATAATCAAGCTGCCATAGCAAGAGCTAAAAACAAAGTTTACAATGGGAAGAGTAGGCATATTCGCCTACGTCACAATATTGTGAGGCAGCTTGTATGTGATAGCATAATCTCATTGGATTATGTTAAGTCAGAATTAAACTTGGCCGATCCTCTGACAAAGCCATTAAGTCAACGACTAGTGAGCGATACATCGAGGAGAATGGGATTATGCCCATACCAGAAGTCGAAGTGATGGACACCCAACCTTCATGAACGGTGATCCCGGGAAGAGGGTTCAATGGGAAAAACTAAGTCACTAGAGGACTCAACGTGTTGTAATAAATGTATCTCGTTCTTATGATGTAAACAACAATTTACAGTGATTCAGTTGAATATAATTCTTAATGGATTTCATAGTCATTAATGGTGGTGTATATACTGCAGTATATGCTTGATGAAAGTCCAACTATATGAATGTGGAGTGGGGTCGCTCCTGTTGAGATTTGGGCAGATCTCTAGAGCATTCATGAATTTCTCAGTAGGCGCATGGCCTAAAGGCGCCAATCCGTAAGAAAGGTAATTGATTTTATGAATGTCATGTGAGTAATGTACCACTAATCAGGTAAAGGAGGAATTGGTTCAAGAACATAGTTCCACCAATCTTCTACAGATTACGTACATCTACTCTATGCTTTAGTTCAAAGAACTCAGTTCTACCAAAGCTTATGCATGTCATTTGTTTAAGTTCTTCCAGTGGTCAACTCGGTTTTTATATTGTTTGTTTTGAAATAGTGGGGGATTGTTATACTTTGTTGTTGTATTTCAAACCAAAAGACAAATGTTTAGTCCCATATTGCTTGTGGCTGATACTTCCCTCCTCCTTATATATGGACCCTTGTCCATAGTACAATTAAGGAATGAAAGTGGATAGGCCCTACGCACGCGCATGGTGGGCCTTGCCAATGGGGTTTGGGCCGGCCCGGTCCGGAAACCCTTTAATCGGGCGCGTCGGCGCACGTCGCATCCCGCGCGCAGGGGGGGTGCAAATCCGGCCTCCCGGAGCCCCTTGTGCGGGCGCGGCCCCGGCTTGGTTTTGCTCCTCGGTTCAATGAACCAAATAGAGACGTTTACGCATCTATTCGACGCACCTCTTCGTTTGGACGCTTCCAAACGGCGTCCCGGTTTGCAACCGCATCACAACTTTTCGCTCGTCTTTCTTTTGCTATTTATGTTTTATCGCTCGCTGTCGTTCGAGACAGTTGCACAATATCGATCGCTCCCTTTCTTCTTCTTCGCCTGTTCTCTGTCCACTGGAAGAACGACCAGTCGCCTTTCGCTCGTCGCCGTGACTGCGTGTGCGCGCTTCACGTCGGCAAACGCTGTTGGATCCTGGGAGAGTAGCCGCATGCAGGAGACTATCGCACAGGCGCTCGCCGTCGGGTACTGCGGAAATACTCTTAAGGACAGTGCTCTCTGCACGCCTCAGCGTTTCTCTGGTAACATCTTTATTGTTTACGGCTTACATCGCGGATTGTACCCTATTACGAATAACAATCTTAAGAGTAATCTGTTTCTCTGATGGGTACTAATATGGAAGGTTTTGAAACCCCTTTTACGCCTGTGACGCCATCAACTAATAACAATCAAATCGTCACTGTTTCTACTGTTTCTCAAATACCTATCCCTGATGTTACGAAAATTGAACAATTTAATGGACAACAATATAGGCGTTGGCAAGAAAAAAATTATTACTGCTTTAGAAGTTTCAAATGTTTCGTTTGCTTTAACAGAACCCAAACCTGAAAATGATTCTGTTGATTGGGAAAAAGCAAATCGTATTTGTCGACATGTTATTTTAAGTACATTATCTAATCAACTGTTTGATGCCTACTTTCCAATTAAAACTGCATCTGAAATTTGGGAAAGTCTTAATAAGAAATATATTCTAGAAGAGGCTTCTACCCAAAAATTTACTGTTGCGAATTTTCTAAATTTTCATATGACTGAAGATAAAGATATAACAACTCAAATTCATGAATTTCAGATTTTACTTGATGATTTGAAAAATGAAAAAAATTGATCTTCCTGAGTCTTTCGTTGTGGGTTCTTTAATTGAAAAATTGCCTGGTTCTTGGAAACATTACAAGAACAATTTGAAGCACAAAAGAAAGACAATGTCACTGGATGATGTAATAATACATATCCGAGTTGAAGATCAAAATCGTTCTAGAGAAAAATCTGAACTAAATAAGGAGTTGTCATGTACTGCTAACTTTGTTAATAATGAAGTTAAAGAAAATAAAGTTACTTCTGATCAGTCTAAAAATAAGTGGAAAAATAAGAAAGGGAAAGGAAATAAGAATAAATATAAAGGAAACAAAGATATTAATAAAAAGAATGTTTTTTGCTATGTTTGTGGCAAACCTGGTCATACTTCTCCTAAATGCAGGCATAGGAAGAAGCAAGCAGTGGATTCGAAGGAACCTTCAACCAACCTTGTTACTGAGGACGTTTTTGTGGCATTTGTCAGCATTGTCAGCATGGGATCATTCCACCAGAATGATTGGATCATTGACTCGGGGGCTAGTCGCCACATCAGTGGCAACAGAGATGCCTTTGTGACCTACACTGAAGTAGGACAGGAGGAACATCGGGTTGTCATGGGCAACTCAACTGCTTCTCCAGTGACCGGAAAGGGCAATGTCATGATCAAAATGACTTCTGGAAAAAATCTGCTGATCAAAGATGTGATGTTTGTCCCAGATATCCGTGTTAATTTAATTTCTGTTTCTCAACTTGTTAAGTTTGGGGTGAAAGTGTCCTTTGAATCAAACAAGGTCATTCTCACCAAGTCTGGGGACTACCTAGGCATGGGTTACTGCTCCAATGGGCTCTTTCTGCTGAATGTACCAAACTCTTCTGCTAATGAAATAAGTCCTTCTGCTTATATCGTTGATTCTTTTGATATATGGCATAATAGATTAGGACATGTTAATTTTAAATACTTACAACGCATGAAATCTTTAGGTTTACTAAAGGATATTAATGGTGTTGTTAATTTAAATAATAAATGTCAAATATGTGCTGAAACTAAATCTACCAAGAAACCGTGTCCTCAAATTTCACATAGAAATTCTGAATTGCTAGATTTAATTCACACTGATCTTGGAGATTTAAAAGGAAATCTATCTAGAGGTGGGAAACGTTTCTACATTATTTTTGTAGATGATTTCTCACGATATACAAAATTATATTTACTACATTCAAAGGATGAAGCCTTTGGAATGTTTGTTAATTATAAAACAGAAGTAGAGAATCAACTCAATAAGAAAATAAAACGTCTTCGATCAGATAGGGGTGGTGAATATGACTGTTCTCCTTTTAATGAATTTTGTGTGAACCATGGTATTATACATGAATACACACCTCCATATTCGCCTCAATCTAATGGTATTGCTGAACGTAAAAATAGAACTCTAAAGGAGATGATGAATTCTATTTTAATCAATTCAGGAGCACCAAACAACTTGTGGGGGGAAGCAATTTTGTCATCTTGTTTTCTTTAAAATCGCATTCCTAGTAGGAAGACAAATAAGACACCATATGAATTATGGAAAGGATATCCTCCTAATTTGAAATATCTCAAAGTGTGGGGGTGTCTAGCTAAAGTCTTATTAACTGAGCCTAAGAAACGAAAATTGGGATCTAGAACCTTAGATAGTGTTTTTATAGGTTATGCTCAGAATAGTGCTGCATATAGATTCCTGGTTATTAGAAGTGGCAACAATGTTGTAGAACCTAATACAATTGTTGAATCTAAAAATGTTGAATTTTTTGAGCATATTTTTCCTATGAAAACTCCTTTACAAAACTTAGCTAATCCTTCAAATGAAATTTTCGAGAATATCCCAAGTACATCCAATTCTAATAATGTTCTAGAACCAGATGATATAGAACCTAGGAGATCCATTAGGATGAGGAAGGAAAAGAATCTTGGTGATGATTTCTATTCCTTTATAGTGGATAATGATCCTCAATCTTACAATGAAGCTATTAATTCAACTGATTCCTCTTTATGGAAGGAAGCAATTAATAGTGAGATTGAATCTATATTATCTAATCATACATGGGAACTAGTGGATCTTCCACCAGGTATTAAACCCATAGGATGTAAATGGATATTTAAAAGAAAATTGAAAACAGATGGGACTGTAGATAAATACAAAGCTCGTTTGGTTGCCAAGGGATATAAACAACAAAAGGATATTGACTATTTTGATACCTTTGCTCCCGTTACTAGAATCTCTTCAATCAGGATTTTAATTGCTTTAGCATCTATTAAGAAATTAATCGTACACCAAATGGATGTTAAAACTGCTTTCTTGAATGGAGATTTAGATGAGGAAATTTATATGGATCAACCTGAAGGGTATGTAGTTTCGGGAAAAGAACATATGGTATGCAGACTAATCAAATCTCTCTATGGTTTGAAACAAGCACCTAAACAGTGGCATGAGAAATTTGATAAGGTTGTTGTATCATATGGATTCCATATAAATGAAGGAGACAAATGTATATATTCTAAAGTCGATAACCAAGGTTGTGTTATAATATGTCTCTATGTAGATGATATGCTTATTTTTGGCACTAATATTGATGTTATAAATAGTACAAAAAGCTTCTTGGCTTCTAACTTTGACATGAAAGATATGGGAGAAGCAGATGTAATTTTAGGAATTAAACTTCTTAAATATGATAATTGCATCATGCTATCCCAAGAACACTATGTTGAGAAAATTCTCAATAAGTTTTCAATGTTTGATTGTAAGCCGGTCAGTACACCTTTTAATTCTAATTGCAATCTCAAGACAAATAATGGTAATAGTGTTCAACAAGTCAAGTATGCACAAGTTATTGGATGCCTGATGTACTTAATGAATTGTACTCGTCCAGATCTAGCATATGCAGTGGGGAGATTAAGTAGATATACTCAAAATCCTAATAAGGATCATTGGGATGCTCTATATAGGGTTTTAAGATACCTTAAAGGCACAATTAATCATGGATTGATTTTTTGTGGATCTCCAACTGTGCTAGAAGGATTTTGTGATGCCAATTGGATTTCGGATTCAGATGAATTGAAATCTACAAGTGGTTACATCTTCACTATGGGTGGAGGTGCTGTGTCTTGGAAATCTTCCAAGCAAACATGTATTGCTCGTTCCACTATGGAATCTGAGTTTATTGCCTTAGAAAAGGCTGGAACTGAAGCCGAATGGCTGAGACATGTTCTAATGGATCTTCCCATTTGGGAGAAACCTTCTCCACCAGTGTTTATACACTGTGATAATCAAGCTGCCATAGCAAGAGCTAAAAACAAAGTTTACAATGGGAAGAGTAGGCATATTCGCCTACGTCACAATATTGTGAGGCAGCTTGTATGTGATAGCATAATCTCATTGGATTATGTTAAGTCAGAATTAAACTTGGCCGATCCTCTGACAAAGCCATTAAGTCAACGACTAGTGAGCGATACATCGAGGAGAATGGGATTATGCCCATACCAGAAGTCGAAGTGATGGACACCCAACCTTCATGAACGGTGATCCCGGGAAGAGGGTTCAATGGGAAAAACTAAGTCACTAGAGGACTCAACGTGTTGTAATAAATGTATCTCGTTCTTATGATGTAAACAACAATTTACAGTGATTCAGTTGAATATAATTCTTAATGGATTTCATAGTCATTAATGGTGGTGTATATACTGCAATATATGCTTGATGAAAGTCCAACTATATGAATGTGGAGTGGGGCCGCTCCTGTTGAGATTTGGGCAGATCTCTAGAGCATTCATGAATTTCTCAGTAGGCGCATGGCCTAAAGGCGCCAATCCGTAAGAAAGGTAATTGATTTTATGAATGTCATGTGAGTAATGTACCACTAATCAGGTAAAGGAGGAATTGGTTCAAGAACATAGTTCCACCAATCTTCTACAGATTACGTACATCTACTCTATGCTTTAGTTCAAAGAACTCAGTTCTACCAAAGCTTATGCATGTCATTTGTTTAAGTTCTTCCAGTGGTCAACTCGGTTTTTATATTGTTTGTTTTGAAATAGTGGGGGATTGTTATACTTTGTTGTTGTATTTCAAACCAAAAGACAAATGTTTAGTCCCATATTGCTTGTGGCTGATACTTCCCTCCTCCTTATATATGGACCCTTGTCCATAGTACAATTGAGGAATGAAAGTGGATAGGCCCTACGCACGCGCATGGTGGGCCTTGCCAATGGGGTTTGGGCCGGCCCGGTCCGGAAACCCTTTAATCGGGCGCGTCGGCGCACGTCGCATCCCGCGCGCAGGGGGGGTGCAAATCCGGCCTCCCGGAGCCCCTTGTGCGGGCGCGGCCCCGGCTTGGTTTTGCTCCTCGGTTCAATGAACCAAATAGAGACGTTTACGCATCTATTCGACGCACCTCTTCGTTTGGACGCTTCCAAACGGCGTCCCGGTTTGCAACCGCATCACAACTTTTCGCTCGTCTTTCTTTTGCTATTTATGTTTTATCGCTCGCTGTCGTTCGAGACAGTTGCACAATATCGATCGCTCCCTTTCTTCTTCTTCGCCTGTTCTCTGTCCACTGGAAGAACGACCAGTCGCCTTTCGCTCGTCGCCGTGACTGCGTGTGCGCGCTTCACGTCGGCAAACGCTGTTGGATCCTGGGAGAGTAGCCGCACGCAGGAGACTATCGCACAGGCGCTCGCCGTCGGGTACTGCGGAAATACTCTTAAGGACAGTGCTCTCTGCACGCCTCAGCGTTTCTCTGGTAACATCTTTATTGTTTACGGCTTACATCGCGGATTGTACCCTATTACGAATAACAATCTTAAGAGTAATCTGTTTCTCTGATGGGTACTAATATGGAAGGTTTTGAAACCCCTTTTACGCCTGTGACGCCATCAACTAATAACAATCAAATCGTCACTGTTTCTACTGTTTCTCAAATACCTATCCCTGATGTTACGAAAATTGAACAATTTAATGGACAACAATATAGGCGTTGGCAAGAAAAAATTATTACTGCTTTAGAAGTTTCAAATGTTTCGTTTGCTTTAACAGAACCCAAACCTGAAAATGATTCTGTTGATTGGGAAAAAGCAAATCGTATTTGTCGACATGTTATTTTAAGTACATTATCTAATCAACTGTTTGATGCCTACTTTCCAATTAAAACTGCATCTGAAATTTGGGAAAGTCTTAATAAGAAATATATTCTAGAAGAGGCGTCTACCCAAAAATTTACTGTTGCGAATTTTCTAAATTTTCATATGACTGAAGATAAAGATATAACAACTCAAATTCATGAATTTCAGATTTTACTTGATGATTTGAAAAATGAAAAAAATTGATCTTCCTGAGTCTTTCGTTGTGGGTTCTTTAATTGAAAAATTGCCTGGTTCTTGGAAACATTACAAGAACAATTTGAAGCACAAAAGAAAGACAATGTCACTGGATGATGTAATAATACATATCCGAGTTGAAGATCAAAATCGTTCTAGAGAAAAATCTGAACTAAATAAGGAGTTGTCATGTACTGCTAACTTTGTTAATAATGAAGTTAAAGAAAATAAAGTTACTTCTGATCAGTCTAAAAATAAGTGGAAAAATAAGAAAGGGAAAGGAAATAAGAATAAATATAAAGGAAACAAAGATATTAATAAAAAGAATGTTTTTTGCTATGTTTGTGGCAAACCTGGTCATACTTCTCCTAAATGCAGGCATAGGAAGAAGCAAGCAGTGGATTCGAAGGAACCTTCAACCAACCTTGTTACTGAGGACGTTTTTGTGGCATTTGTCAGCATTGTCAGCATGGGATCATTCCACCAGAATGATTGGATCATTGACTCGGGGGCTAGTCGCCACATCAGTGGCAACAGAGATGCCTTTGTGACCTACACTGAAGTAGGACAGGAGGAACATCGGGTTGTCATGGGCAACTCAACTGCTTCTCCAGTGACCGGAAAGGGCAATGTCATGATCAAAATGACTTCTGGAAAAATTCTGCTGATCAAAGATGTGCTGTTTGTCCCAGATATCCGTGTTAATTTAATTTCTGTTTCTCAACTTGTTAAGTTTGGGGTGAAAGTGTCCTTTGAATCAAACAAGGTCATTCTCACCAAGTCTGGGGACTACCTAGGCATGGGTTACTGCTCCAATGGGCTCTTTCTGCTGAATGTACCAAACTCTTCTGCTAATGAAATAAGTCCTTCTGCTTATATCGTTGATTCTTTTGATATATGGCATAATAGATTAGGACATGTTAATTTTAAATACTTACAACGCATGAAATCTTTAGGTTTACTAAAGGATATTAATGGTGTTGTTAATTTAAATAATAAATGTCAAATATGTGCTGAAACTAAATCTACCAAGAAACCGTGTCCTCAAATTTCACATAGAAATTCTGAATTGCTAGATTTAATTCACACTGATCTTGGAGATTTAAAAGGAAATCTATCTAGAGGTGGGAAACGTTTCTACATTATTTTTGTAGATGATTTCTCACGATATACAAAATTATATTTACTACATTCAAAGGATGAAGCCTTTGGAATGTTTGTTAATTATAAAACAGAAGTAGAGAATCAACTCAATAAGAAAATAAAACGTCTTCGATCAGATAGGGGTGGTGAATATGACTGTTCTCCTTTTAATGAATTTTGTGTGAACCATGGTATTATACATGAATACACACCTCCATATTCGCCTCAATCTAATGGTATTGCTGAACGTAAAAATAGAACTCTAAAGGAGATGATGAATTCTATTTTAATCAATTCAGGAGCACCAAACAACTTGTGGGGGGAAGCAATTTTGTCATCTTGTTTTCTTTAAAATCGCATTCCTAGTAGGAAGACAAATAAGACACCATATGAATTATGGAAAGGATATCCTCCTAATTTGAAATATCTCAAAGTGTGGGGGTGTCTAGCTAAAGTCTTATTAACTGAGCCTAAGAAACGAAAATTGGGATCTAGAACCTTAGATAGTGTTTTTATAGGTTATGCTCAGAATAGTGCTGCATATAGATTCCTGGTTATTAGAAGTGGCAACAATGTTGTAGAACCTAATACAATTGTTGAATCTAAAAATGTTGAATTTTTTGAGCATATTTTTCCTATGAAAACTCCTTTACAAAACTTAGCTAATGTAACACCCCAATCTTGTTATGCAATTTTCAAATTTTTTTTTTAGTTCTTGCATGCTCTTTTCTAATTTAGATAATTGTTGAGGACTCAAATGCAATTTTACCATAATTAGTTTTGCAAAATCACTTATTGTGTTCAATTGCTCTATTATACTTGTTTTATTTAAAGAAAATGTTTTCATATATATATCCATGCCCTTTTAAGAAAATTTAGAATAAATGTTTTATGTCTAATTTTCTCTCTCTTATGATGATTAGTGATTTACTTGTGTAAATATTTGCTTAATGCCCTTCATATTGTTAATTGAAATTAAATAATGTTGAATGCACGTTTTTATGGTTTTCAATTCTTATTTGAGAGATTAATAGCTTATTATGCATTAATCATGGCCATTTAAGTGCACATTGTGGGTTTTGCTATTTTAGGCCTAAAACGAGTACAAGCATCAAATATAATTAAATAGGAATGTTCTAGACTGTCTCATGTACCTATGGTTCAAATTTGAACCCATTATGACCTTGTTTGACCCCCAATTAAATTGGGAAAGATTTGAATGTGTTTTGCCTAATTAGGAGTAATGATGGGCTAAAAGACGAAATTAACTGCACAATTGTGTTGTAATGCACCTCTTTAGGCTTTGGGTGAAATGTGAGGTCATTTGGACTTCAAATGACCCTCCAAATGCTATTTATACGTTTTATATGATTTATAGTATAGGAATCAATGCATTATTTGTCACACTTTAATCGAGTTACTTTATTTCATCCGTTTCTTTTCTTCGCGTGCGTCCGCAGCCTTTGGATCAGAATCCAATGGTGCCAGCGTTCTCTTCTTCCTCCGTTTCCTTCCCCCGCGAGCTGGCCGTTTCACAGGCCATCTTCCCTCAACGACGTTCTCACTCCACAGCCCACCGTTTCACTTGATTTCTTCGCCATCGAATCCGGATCATCACCCTGATCCTAGCGATCCCTAATTTTCCGCCTCTCGTGCTCTGTAGGGAAAATGCCCAAATAGGGCTCGCACCCCCCCCCTTGCACAGACCACCCCTTAGCCTCTTTCGCCGCCACCTAAACGATCAGAGAGCATCGCCTAGCCCCGAGACTCCCTCCGCCACTTCCAATTTGTGCCTTGGAGCCTCGAGTCTCCTTGTCCTACTCGCTTTTGGGTTCGGGCGACCTTGGCTTCGCCGCTGGCTTTTTACAGTACCTCCGGTCAATTAATGGATAGGTAAGCATCATCGAACCCCCCTCATCCTTTCCCTATTGTCCTCTTGGCCTGCGAGGTGCTCAGTCGCCACACCCTATAGGGCCGCCACTGGGCTTCCACTAGCACTCATCACCACGACATTACCGTGAGCTTAAAGCAGCAAGTGCGAGTCCATTGGCTTCGCACGGCTTCGATGATCATTCTCCTTTAACCTCTCGCACCATTTATCAAGGTTTCAATAGTTGCTCCTCCTCCGAAGTTCGTCCCTATTTCATGCCGCCAGACTCTGTTCTTATCCACGATGGCTTTCCAGGTGTCTTTGCTTCAGGCTGCGCTAACCGCACCCAGTTTTGGCTCCACAGGATGCCCCGATCTTGTTCTGATTTGTGAATCATCGCCAATAGGTTGTATTCGAGGTCTGGTTCCTTAGCTCTCGACCCTGTCCTCAGCTTCCGCCATGGCCGAGTAGCTTCTGAGGCTCAAGGCCGCCTCTGGACCTGAGCTTTAGCTCAACATGTTCGGGTTGGCGTAAGGAAGCCCCTGAGAACCTCTGTTCTCCAAGAACGATGACCCTCCGCTCACAGGATCTGGGACCGATTCTCCACCCTTACTGCTGGAGCCATGGCTCGCGTGGTGAAGGTGAGGAGCAATCGAGGTAGTGCAATGACCTTAGTGCCCTGTCTTCTCCTTTTTGTTTTTTTTCCACCGCAAGGGCATTCTTGGGTTTTCACACCCTATTTCTTTGATCGCTCAGGCGAGCATCGCGGCCTAGTTGGCCAAGCCCGATTGGGCCAGGTCAGATGCGGGCCCCGATTTCCTGGATTTAGATATATCTTTGCATACGTGGATTTTTCTTGTTTTCTGATTGGTCCAGAGTGCAAAATTCATAACTTTTGCATACGACCTCAGAAAATTACACAAAAATATGTTTTGGAAAGGATTTTCGATGAGGAATCCGATTTTGAGGTTTTTATCGACTGATTTTGCTGTTTTAACATCTCAAATTTTATATGAGCAAATTAGGGTGTAATGATATATGATAAATGATAATTATGTTAATTTCAGGTGATTAAAAGGATCCAATCAGTCAAACCAAGTTTGACTTAGGTGAATTAGTTCAAGGTAAGCGGGCCATGCCTTTGGCATAGTAAATTTGCAGTATTGAATGATTATGATATATTATGCTTCTTTTATGTTGAAGTCTTGAAAAGTACATGTTTTTCCTCAATATACATGATTATTGGATGTTGGTTGTTATAAGCTAAGTCTAAGAGTAGAAATCCCATTAGATTATGGTTTATGATTAAGATATAAGAAATTAATATTAAGAGGGAATAAGTTTCCCAATCATGCTTAAGAGGGAGAAATCCCATTATGTTTCATGGGGAGAAATCCCATTATGTTCAAGAGGGAGAAATCCCAATTAAGATCAAGTTTAGGTTATTAAGAAGAAAAGTCAAGTCTAAGCAAGATCATGATTAAGTGAATTTGATTTAGATTTATATGCACCTTGTTATGGGCTTTCCGAGCAATTATGGGCTTTCCGAGCATTATGGGCTCCTTATGGGGCATTAAGAGAGGAGCATATACTTCTAGTCAAATTCTTTATGTAAAAGATGCCAAGAAATGATTAATGTTAATGCTTGTTCATGTTTATGTCAAATCACTATATATTTTACTTTCATGCTTTATAACATGCCAATGCCGCTTACTCACCATGTTTGTTTTCCTTTGCATGGCTGGGGACGAGATGTCCGCAGGAGTTGGAGCCAAGGTGAAGGAAATATCATGAGAGTACCAAAGACCCAGAGATCCAAGGAGTTGTTGCCTGGTGGGACGTCCATCTATGGAGATCCTATCATTACCTAGTTTATGTTTAGTATATCTTTGGAAAACTGATGTAGCTTTTATTCCAAGAACTTATGTATGAATCTATGTCTTCATAATGTCAAGTGTTATTTGTTGCTTGTTATGAGATCATGTATGTAACATTTCCTCCCAAATATGCCAAGTACCCCACATTATGGATAATGTTGGGGATTAGGCTGTGCTTCCCCTGGTTACGTAAGAAACCCTAGGGAGGGGTGTTACATTAATGGTATCAGAGCAAGGAATAGATGGCCACTAAGGCAACAAAAAGGATTCATGCAAGTCACCCTAGGATGAAGAAATAGAAGTAGGGAACATGATAATGTATTCTAGTATGTCTAGAGAACCCTAAAGATGACTAGAGCCCTCACCTCATTAGAGAAGTACTTGTTAGATGAAACCAAACCCTAGATGATGACATGTTTCTCCTTGTCTCAATAGTAAGGCCACCTAATTGAGACTTGAGGAAAAATGTCATTTAATGTGATTTCTTATGTGTCTTACCTTCTTAATTGTATGTGTGGTATGGGACACATGTGCAAATGAGTTGGTGAGATGTAACATAAAGAGATCCAACATTTCTAAATATGTGCTTGATCACCACATATAAAGAGATGAAGGATATATGACCTAAGGTTAGATGACTATGAAGATGTAGTCATGGTAAGTGAGAGATAGATTCCCTAAGTGTAATGAGTTCGGTGTAATGTTAAGGAGTAAGTATTAGACTTAGTAAGGGTAGTTAGGTAATTTATGTTGAATCATAACGCTTTGTTTATGCATGCTTCTTTTATAATAAAATTTGTATGGAAAATTTGTATGTTTATGTGAAACCTTTAAGGTGGGTAGAAACTCTAGGAAATTTCGAGGACGAAATTTATTTAAGGTGGGTAGTATTGTAACACCCCAATCTTGTTATGCAATTTTCAAAATTTTTTTTTAGTTCTTGCATGCTCTTTTCTAATTTAGATAATTGTTGAGGACTCAAATGCAATTTTACCATAATTAGTTTTGCAAAATCACTTATTGTGTTCAATTGCTCTATTATACTTGTTTTATTTAAAGAAAATGTTTTCATATATATATCCATGCCCTTTTAAGAAAATTTAGAATAAATGTTTTATGTCTAATTTTCTCTCTCTTATGATGATTAGTGATTTACTTGTGTAAATATTTGCTTAATGCCCTTCATATTGTTAATTGAAATTAAATAATGTTGAATGCACGTTTTTATGGTTTTCAATTCTTATTTGAGAGATTAATAGCTTATTATGCATTAATCATGGCCATTTAAGTGCACATTGTGGGTTTTGCTATTTTAGGCCTAAAACGAGTACAAGCATCAAATATAATTAAATAGGAATGTTCTAGACTGTCTCATGTACCTATGGTTCAAATTTGAACCCATTATGACCTTGTTTGACCCCCAATTAAATTGGGAAAGATTTGAATGTGTTTTGCCTAATTAGGAGTAATGATGGGCTAAAAGACGAAATTAACTGCACAATTGTGTTGTAATGCACCTCTTTAGGCTTTGGGTGAAATGTGAGGTCATTTGGACTTCAAATGACCCTCCAAATGCTATTTATACGTTTTATATGATTTATAGTATAGGAATCAATGCATTATTTGTCACACTTTAATCGAGTTACTTTATTTCATCCGTTTCTTTTCTTCGCGTGCGTCCGCAGCCTTTGGATCAGAATCCAATGGTGCCAGCGTTCTCTTCTTCCTCCGTTTCCTTCCCCCGCGAGCTGGCCGTTTCACAGGCCATCTTCCCTCAACGACGTTCTCACTCCACAGCCCACCGTTTCACTTGATTTCTTCGCCATCGAATCCGGATCATCACCCTGATCCTAGCGATCCCTAATTTTCCGCCTCTCGTGCTCTGTAGGGAAAATGCCCAAATAGGGCTCGCACCCCCCCCCCTTGCACAGACCACCCCTTAGCCTCTTTCGCCGCCACCTAAACGATCAGAGAGCATCGCCTAGCCCCGAGACTCCCTCCGCCACTTCCAATTTGTGCCTTGGAGCCTCGAGTCTCCTTGTCCTACTCGCTTTTGGGTTCGGGCGACCTTGGCTTCGCCGCTGGCTTTTTACAGTACCTCCGGTCAATTAATGGATAGGTAAGCATCATCGAACCCCCCTCATCCTTTCCCTATTGTCCTCTTGGCCTGCGAGGTGCTCAGTCGCCACACCCTATAGGGCCGCCACTGGGCTTCCACTAGCACTCATCACCACGACATTACCGTGAGCTTAAAGCAGCAAGTGCGAGTCCATTGGCTTCGCACGGCTTCGATGATCATTCTCCTTTAACCTCTCGCACCATTTATCAAGGTTTCAATAGTTGCTCCTCCTCCGAAGTTCGTCCCTATTTCATGCCGCCAGACTCTGTTCTTATCCACGATGGCTTTCCAGGTGTCTTTGCTTCAGGCTGCGCTAACCGCACCCAGTTTTGGCTCCACAGGATGCCCCGATCTTGTTCTGATTTGTGAATCATCGCCAATAGGTTGTATTCGAGGTCTGGTTCCTTAGCTCTCGACCCTGTCCTCAGCTTCCGCCATGGCCGAGTAGCTTCTGAGGCTCAAGGCCGCCTCTGGACCTGAGCTTTAGCTCAACATGTTCGGGTTGGCGTAAGGAAGCCCCTGAGAACCTCTGTTCTCCAAGAACGATGACCCTCCGCTCACAGGATCTGGGACCGATTCTCCACCCTTACTGCTGGAGCCATGGCTCGCGTGGTGAAGGTGAGGAGCAATCGAGGTAGTGCAATGACCTTAGTGCCCTGTCTTCTCCTTTTTGTTTTTTTTCCACCGCAAGGGCATTCTTGGGTTTTCACACCCTATTTCTTTGATCGCTCAGGTGAGCATCGCGGCCTAGTTGGCCAAGCCCGATTGGGCCAGGTCAGATGCGGGCCCCGATTTCCTGGATTTAGATATATCTTTGCATACGTGGATTTTTCTTGTTTTCTGATTGGTCCAGAGTGCAAAATTCATAACTTTTGCATACGACCTCAGAAAATTACACAAAAATATGTTTTGGAAAGGATTTTCGATGAGGAATCCGATTTTGAGGTTTTTATCGACTGATTTTGCTGTTTTAACATCTCAAATTTTATATGAGCAAATTAGGGTGTAATGATATATGATAAATGATAATTATGTTAATTTCAGGTGATTAAAAGGATCCAATCAGTCAAACCAAGTTTGACTTAGGTGAATTAGTTCAAGGTAAGCGGGCCATGCCTTTGGCATAGTAAATTTGCAGTATTGAATGATTATGATATATTATGCTTCTTTTATGTTGAAGTCTTGAAAAGTACATGTTTTTCCTCAATATACATGATTATTGGATGTTGGTTGTTATAAGCTAAGTCTAAGAGTAGAAATCCCATTAGATTATGGTTTATGATTAAGATATAAGAAATTAATATTAAGAGGGAATAAGTTTCCCAATCATGCTTAAGAGGGAGAAATCCCATTATGTTTCATGGGGAGAAATCCCATTATGTTCAAGAGGGAGAAATCCCAATTAAGATCAAGTTTAGGTTATTAAGAAGAAAAGTCAAGTCTAAGCAAGATCATGATTAAGTGAATTTGATTTAGATTTATATGCACCTTGTTATGGGCTTTCCGAGCAATTATGGGCTTTCCGAGCATTATGGGCTCCTTATGGGGCATTAAGAGAGGAGCATATACTTCTAGTCAAATTCTTTATGTAAAAGATGCCAAGAAATGATTAATGTTAATGCTTGTTCATGTTTATGTCAAATCACTATATATTTTACTTTCATGCTTTATAACATGCCAATGCCGCTTACTCACCATGTTTGTTTTCCTTTGCATGGCTGGGGACGAGATGTCTGCAGGAGTTGGAGCCAAGGTGAAGGAAATATCATGAGAGTACCAAAGACCCAGAGATCCAAGGAGTTGTTGCCTGGTGGGACGTCCATCTATGGAGATCCTATCATTACCTAGTTTATGTTTAGTATATCTTTGGAAAACTGATGTAGCTTTTATTCCAAGAACTTATGTATGAATCTATGTCTTCATAATGTCAAGTGTTATTTGTTGCTTGTTATGAGATCATGTATGTAACATTTCCTCCCAAATATGCCAAGTACCCCACATTATGGATAATGTTGGGGATTAGGCTGTGCTTCCCCTGGTTACGTAAGAAACCCTAGGGAGGGGTGTTACAGCTAATCCTTCAAATGAAATTTTCGAGAATATCCCAAGTACATCCAATTCTAATAATGTTCTAGAACCAGATGATATAGAACCTAGGAGATCCATTAGGATGAGGAAGGAAAAGAATCTTGGTGATGATTTCTATTCCTTTATAGTGGATAATGATCCTCAATCTTACAATGAAGCTATTAATTCAACTGATTCCTCTTTATGGAAGGAAGCAATTAATAGTGAGATTGAATCTATATTATCTAATCATACATGGGAACTAGTGGATCTTCCACCAGGTATTAAACCCATAGGATGTAAATGGATATTTAAAAGAAAATTGAAAACAGATGGGACTGTAGATAAATACAAAGCTCGTTTGGTTGCCAAGGGATATAAACAACAAAAGGATATTGACTATTTTGATACCTTTGCTCCCGTTACTAGAATCTCTTCAATCAGGATTTTAATTGCTTTAGCATCTATTAAGAAATTAATCGTACACCAAATGGATGTTAAAACTGCTTTCTTGAATGGAGATTTAGATGAGGAAATTTATATGGATCAACCTGAAGGGTATGTAGTTTCGGGAAAAGAACATATGGTATGCAGACTAATCAAATCTCTCTATGGTTTGAAACAAGCACCTAAACAGTGGCATGAGAAATTTGATAAGGTTGTTGTATCATATGGATTCCATATAAATGAAGGAGACAAATGTATATATTCTAAAGTCGATAACCAAGGTTGTGTTATAATATGTCTCTATGTAGATGATATGCTTATTTTTGGCACTAATATTGATGTTATAAATAGTACAAAAAGCTTCTTGGCTTCTAACTTTGACATGAAAGATATGGGAGAAGCAGATGTAATTTTAGGAATTAAACTTCTTAAATATGATAATTGCATCATGCTATCCCAAGAACACTATGTTGAGAAAATTCTCAATAAGTTTTCAATGTTTGATTGTAAGCCGGTCAGTACACCTTTTAATTCTAATTGCAATCTCAAGAAAAATAATGGTAATAGTGTTCAACAAGTCAAGTATGCACAAGTTATTGGATGCCTGATGTACTTAATGAATTGTACTCGTCCAGATCTAGCATATGCAGTGGGGAGATTAAGTAGATATACTCAAAATCCTAATAAGGATCATTGGGATGCTCTATATAGGGTTTTAAGATACCTTAAAGGCACAATTAATCATGGATTGATTTTTTGTGGATCTCCAACTGTGCTAGAAGGATTTTGTGATGCCAATTGGATTTCGGATTCAGATGAATTGAAATCTACAAGTGGTTACATCTTCACTATGGGTGGAGGTGCTGTGTCTTGGAAATCTTCCAAGCAAACATGTATTGCTCGTTCCACTATGGAATCTGAGTTTATTGCCTTAGAAAAGGCTGGAACTGAAGCCGAATGGCTGAGACATGTTCTAATGGATCTTCCCATTTGGGAGAAACCTTCTCCACCAGTGTTTATACACTGTGATAATCAAGCTGCCATAGCAAGAGCTAAAAACAAAGTTTACAATGGGAAGAGTAGGCATATTCGCCTACGTCACAATATTGTGAGGCGGCTTGTATGTGATAGCATAATCTCATTGGATTATGTTAAGTCAGAATTAAACTTGGCCGATCCTCTGACAAAGCCATTAAGTCAACGACTAGTGAGCGATACATCGAGGAGAATGGGATTATGCCCATACCAGAAGTCGAAGTGATGGACACCCAACCTTCATGAACGGTGATCCCGGGAAGAGGGTTCAATGGGAAAAACTAGGTCACTAGAGGACTCAACGTGTTGTAATAAATGTATCTCGTTCTTATGATGTAAACAACAATTTACAGTGATTCAGTTGAATATAATTCTTAATGGATTTCATAGTCATTAATGGTGGTGTATATACTGCAATATATGCTTGATGAAAGTCCAACTATATGAATGTGGAGTGGGGCCGCTCCTGTTGAGATTTGGGCAGATCTCTAGAGCATTCATGAATTTCTCAGTAGGCGCATGGCCTAAAGGCGCCAATCCGTAAGAAAGGTAATTGATTTTATGAATGTCATGTGAGTAATGTACCACTAATCAGGTAAAGGAGGAATTGGTTCAAGAACATAGTTCCACCAATCTTCTACAGATTACGTACATTTACTCTATGCTTTAGTTCAAAGAACTCAGTTCTACCAAAGCTTATGCATGTCATTTGTTTAAGTTCTTCCAGTGGTCAACTCGGTTTTTATATTGTTTGTTTTGAAATAGTGGGGGATTGTTATACTTTGTTGTTGTATTTCAAACCAAAAGACAAATGTTTAGTCCCATATTGCTTGTGGCTGATACTTCCCTCCTCCTTATATATGGACCCTTGTCCATAGTACAATTGAGGAATGAAAGTGGATAGGCCCTACGCACGCGCATGGTGGGCCTTGCCAATGGGGTTTGGGCCGGCCCGGTCCGGAAACCCTTTAATCGGGCGCGTCGGCGCACGTCGCATCCCGCGCGCAGGGGGGGTGCAAATCCGGCCTCCCGGAGCCCCTTGTGCGGGCGCGGCCCCGGCTTGGTTTTGCTCCTCGGTTCAATGAACCAAATAGAGACGTTTACGCATCTATTCGACGCACCTCTTCGTTTGGACGCTTCCAAACGGCGTCCCGGTTTGCAACCGCATCACAACTTTTCGCTCGTCTTTCTTTTGCTATTTATGTTTTATCGCTCGCTGTCGTTCGAGACAGTTGCACAATATCGATCGCTCCCTTTCTTCTTCTTTGCCTGTTCTCTGTCCACTGGAAGAACGACCAGTCGCCTTTCGCTCGTCGCCGTGACTGCGTGTGCGCGCTTCACGTCGGCAAACGCTGTTGGATCCTGGGAGAGTAGCCGCACGCAGGAGACTATCGCACAGGCGCTCGCCGTCGGGTACTGCGGAAATACTCTTAAGGACAGTGCTCTCTGCACGCCTCAGCGTTTCTCTGGTAACATCTTTATTGTTTACGGCTTACATCGCAGATTGTACCCTATTACGAATAACAATCTTAAGAGTAATCTGTTTCTCTGATGGGTACTAATATGGAAGGTTTTGAAACCCCTTTTACGCCTGTGACGCCATCAACTAATAACAATCAAATCGTCACTGTTTCTACTGTTTCTCAAATACCTATCCCTGATGTTACGAAAATTGAACAATTTAATGGACAACAATATAGGCGTTGGCAAGAAAAAATTATTACTGCTTTAGAAGTTTCAAATGTTTCGTTTGCTTTAACAGAACCCAAACCTGAAAATGATTCTGTTGATTGGGAAAAAGCAAATCGTATTTGTCGACATGTTATTTTAAGTACATTATCTAATCAACTGTTTGATGCCTACTTTCCAATTAAAACTGCATCTGAAATTTGGGAAAGTCTTAATAAGAAATATATTCTAGAAGAGGCTTCTACCCAAAAATTTACTGTTGCGAATTTTCTAAATTTTCATATGACTGAAGATAAAGATATAACAACTCAAATTCATGAATTTCAGATTTTACTTGATGATTTGAAAAATGAAAAAAATTGATCTTCCTGAGTCTTTCGTTGTGGGTTCTTTAATTGAAAAATTGCCTGGTTCTTGGAAACATTACAAGAACAATTTGAAGCACAAAAGAAAGACAATGTCACTGGATGATGTAATAATACATATCCGAGTTGAAGATCAAAATCGTTCTAGAGAAAAATCTGAACTAAATAAGGAGTTGTCATGTACTGCTAACTTTGTTAATAATGAAGTTAAAGAAAATAAAGTTACTTCTGATCAGTCTAAAAATAAGTGGAAAAATAAGAAAGGGAAAGGAAATAAGAATAAATATAAAGGAAACAAAGATATTAATAAAAAGAATGTTTTTTGCTATGTTTGTGGCAAACCTGGTCATACTTCTCCTAAATGCAGGCATAGGAAGAAGCAAGCAGTGGATTCGAAGGAACCTTCAACCAACCTTGTTACTGAGGACGTTTTTGTGGCATTTGTCAGCATTGTCAGCATGGGATCATTCCACCAGAATGATTGGATCATTGACTCGGGGGCTAGTCGCCACATCAGTGGCAACAGAGATGCCTTTGTGACCTACACTGAAGTAGGACAGGAGGAACATCGGGTTGTCATGGGCAACTCAACTGCTTCTCCAGTGACCGGAAAGGGCAATGTCATGATCAAAATGACTTCTGGAAAAATTCTGCTGATCAAAGATGTGCTGTTTGTCCCAGATATCCGTGTTAATTTAATTTCTGTTTCTCAACTTGTTAAGTTTGGGGTGAAAGTGTCCTTTGAATCAAACAAGGTCATTCTCACCAAGTCTGGGGACTACCTAGGCATGGGTTACTGCTCCAATGGGCTCTTTCTGCTGAATGTACCAAACTCTTCTGCTAATGAAATAAGTCCTTCTGCTTATATCGTTGATTCTTTTGATATATGGCATAATAGATTAGGACATGTTAATTTTAAATACTTACAACGCATGAAATCTTTAGGTTTACTAAAGGATATTAATGGTGTTGTTAATTTAAATAATAAATGTCAAATATGTGCTGAAACTAAATCTACCAAGAAACCGTGTCCTCAAATTTCACATAGAAATTCTGAATTGCTAGATTTAATTCACACTGATCTTGGAGATTTAAAAGGAAATCTATCTAGAGGTGGGAAACGTTTCTACATTATTTTTGTAGATGATTTCTCACGATATACAAAATTATATTTACTACATTCAAAGGATGAAGCCTTTGGAATGTTTGTTAATTATAAAACAGAAGTAGAGAATCAACTCAATAAGAAAATAAAACGTCTTCGATCAGATAGGGGTGGTGAATATGAATGTTCTCCTTTTAATGAATTTTGTGTGAACCATGGTATTATACATGAATACACACCTCCATATTCGCCTCAATCTAATGGTATTGCTGAACGTAAAAATAGAACTCTAAAGGAGATGATGAATTCTATTTTAATCAATTCAGGAGCACCAAACAACTTGTGGGGGGAAGCAATTTTGTCATCTTGTTTTCTTTAAAATCGCATTCCTAGTAGGAAGACAAATAAGACACCATATGAATTATGGAAAGGATATCCTCCTAATTTGAAATATCTCAAAGTGTGGGGGTGTCTAGCTAAAGTCTTATTAACTGAGCCTAAGAAACGAAAATTGGGATCTAGAACCTTAGATAGTGTTTTTATAGGTTATGCTCAGAATAGTGCTGCATATAGATTCCTGGTTATTAGAAGTGGCAACAATGTTGTAGAACCTAATACAATTGTTGAATCTAAAAATGTTGAATTTTTTGAGCATATTTTTCCTATGAAAACTCCTTTACAAAACTTAGCTAATCCTTCAAATGAAATTTTCGAGAATATCCCAAGTACATCCAATTCTAATAATGTTCTAGAACCAGATGATATAGAACCTAGGAGATCCATTAGGATGAGGAAGGAAAAGAATCTTGGTGATGATTTCTATTCCTTTATAGTGGATAATGATCCTCAATCTTACAATGAAGCTATTAATTCAACTGATTCCTCTTTATGGAAGGAAGCAATTAATAGTGAGATTGAATCTATATTATCTAATCATACATGGGAACTAGTGGATCTTCCACCAGGTATTAAACCCATAGGATGTAAATGGATATTTAAAAGAAAATTGAAAATAGATGGGACTGTAGATAAATACAAAGCTCGTTTGGTTGCCAAGGGATATAAACAACAAAAGGATATTGACTATTTTGATACCTTTGCTCCCGTTACTAGAATCTCTTCAATCAGGATTTTAATTGCTTTAGCATCTATTAAGAAATTAATCGTACACCAAATGGATGTTAAAACTGCTTTCTTGAATGGAGATTTAGATGAGGAAATTTATATGGATCAACCTGAAGGGTATGTAGTTTCGGGAAAAGAACATATGGTATGCAGACTAATCAAATCTCTCTATGGTTTGAAACAAGCACCTAAACAGTGGCATGAGAAATTTGATAAGGTTGTTGTATCATATGGATTCCATATAAATGAAGGAGACAAATGTATATATTCTAAAGTCGATAACCAAGGTTGTGTTATAATATGTCTCTATGTAGATTATATGCTTATTTTTGGCACTAATATTGATGTTATAAATAGTACAAAAAGCTTCTTGGCTTCTAACTTTGACATGAAAGATATGGGAGAAGCAGATGTAATTTTAGGAATTAAACTTCTTAAATATGATAATTGCATCATGCTATCCCAAGAACACTATGTTGAGAAAATTCTCAATAAGTTTTCAATGTTTGATTGTAAGCCGGTCAGTACACCTTTTAATTCTAATTGCAATCTCAAGAAAAATAATGGTAATAGTGTTCAACAAGTCAAGTATGCACAAGTTATTGGATGCCTGATGTACTTAATGAATTGTACTCGTCCAGATCTAGCATATGCAGTGGGGAGATTAAGTAGATATACTCAAAATCCTAATAAGGATCATTGGGATGCTCTATATAGGGTTTTAAGATACCTTAAAGGCACAATTAATCATGGATTGATTTTTTGTGGATCTCCAACTGTGCTAGAAGGATTTTGTGATGCCAATTGGATTTCGGATTCAGATGAATTGAAATCTACAAGTGGTTACATCTTCACTATGGGTGGAGGTGTTGTGTCTTGGAAATCTTCCAAGCAAACATGTATTGCTCGTTCCACTATGGAATCTGAGTTTATTGCCTTAGAAAAGGTTGGAACTGAAGCCGAATGGCTGAGACATGTTCTAATGGATCTTCCCATTTGGGAGAAACCTTCTCCACCAGTGTTTATACACTGTGATAATCAAGCTGCCATAGCAAGAGCTAAAAACAAAGTTTACAATGGGAAGAGTAGGCATATTCGCCTACGTCACAATATTGTGAGGCAGCTTGTATGTGATAGCATAATCTCATTGGATTATGTTAAGTCAGAATTAAACTTGGCCGATCCTCTGACAAAGCCATTAAGTCAACGACTAGTGAGCGATACATCGAGGAGAATGGGATTATGCCCATACCAGAAGTCGAAGTGATGGACACCCAACCTTCATGAACGGTGATCCCGGGAAGAGGGTTCAATGGGAAAAACTAAGTCACTAGAGGACTCAACGTGTTGTAATAAATGTATCTCGTTCTTATGATGTAAACAACAATTTACAGTGATTCAGTTGAATATAATTCTTAATGGATTTCATAGTCATTAATGGTGGTGTATATACTGCAATATATGCTTGATGAAAGTCCAACTATATGAATGTGGAGTGGGGCCGCTCCTGTTGAGATTTGGGCAGATCTCTAGAGCATTCATGAATTTCTCAGTAGGCGCATGGCCTAAAGGCGCCAATCCGTAAGAAAGGTAATTGATTTTATGAATGTCATGTGAGTAATGTACCACTAATCAGGTAAAGGAGGAATTGGTTCAAGAACATAGTTCCACCAATCTTCTACAGATTACGTACATCTACTCTATGCTTTAGTTCAAAGAACTCAGTTCTACCAAAGCTTATGCATGTCATTTGTTTAAGTTCTTCCAGTGGTCAACTCGGTTTTTATATTGTTTGTTTTGAAATAGTGGGGGATTGTTATACTTTGTTGTTGTATTTCAAACCAAAAGACAAATGTTTAGTCCCATATTGCTTGTGGCTGATACTTCCCTCCTCCTTATATATGGACCCTTGTCCATAGTACAATTGAGGAATGAAAGTGGATAGGCCCTACGCACGCGCATGGTGGGCCTTGCCAATGGGGTTTGGGCCGGCCCGGTCCGGAAACCCTTTAATCGGGCGCGTCGGCGCACGTCGCATCCCGCGCGCAGGGGGGGTGCAAATCCGGCCTCCCGGAGCCCCTTGTGCGGGCGCGGCCCCGGCTTGGTTTTGCTCCTCGGTTCAATGAACCAAATAGAGACGTTTACGCATCTATTCGACGCACCTCTTCGTTTGGACGCTTCCAAACGGCGTCCCGGTTTGCAACCGCATCACAACTTTTCGCTCGTCTTTCTTTTGCTATTTATGTTTTATCGCTCGCTGTCGTTCGAGACAGTTGCACAATATCGATCGCTCCCTTTCTTCTTCTTCGCCTGTTCTCTGTCCACTGGAAGAACGACCAGTCGCCTTTCGCTCGTCGCCGTGACTGCGTGTGCGCGCTTCACGTCGGCAAACGCTGTTGGATCCTGGGAGAGTAGCCGCACGCAGGAGACTATCGCACAGGCGCTCGCCGTCGGGTACTGCGGAAATACTCTTAAGGACAGTGCTCTCTGCACGCCTCAGCGTTTCTCTGGTAACATCTTTATTGTTTACGGCTTACATCGCGGATTGTACCCTATTACGAATAACAATCTTAAGAGTAATCTGTTTCTCTGATGGGTACTAATATGGAAGGTTTTGAAACCCCTTTTACGCCTGTGACGCCATCAACTAATAACAATCAAATCGTCACTGTTTCTACTGTTTCTCAAATACCTATCCCTGATGTTACGAAAATTGAACAATTTAATGGACAACAATATAGGCGTTGGCAAGAAAAAATTATTACTGCTTTAGAAGTTTCAAATGTTTCGTTTGCTTTAACAGAACCCAAACCTGAAAATGATTCTGTTGATTGGGAAAAAGCAAATCGTATTTGTCGACATGTTATTTTAAGTACATTATCTAATCAACTGTTTGATGCCTACTTTCCAATTAAAACTGCATCTGAAATTTGGGAAAGTCTTAATAAGAAATATATTCTAGAAGAGGCTTCTACCCAAAAATTTACTGTTGCGAATTTTCTAAATTTTCATATGGCTGAAGATAAAGATATAACAACTCAAATTCATGAATTTCAGATTTTACTTGATGATTTGAAAAATGAAAAAAATTGATCTTCCTGAGTCTTTCGTTGTGGGTTCTTTAATTGAAAAATTGTCTGGTTCTTGGAAACATTACAAGAACAATTTGAAGCACAAAAGAAAGACAATGTCACTGGATGATGTAATAATACATATCCGAGTTGAAGATCAAAATCGTTCTAGAGAAAAATCTGAACTAAATAAGGAGTTGTCATGTACTGCTAACTTTGTTAATAATGAAGTTAAAGAAAATAAAGTTACTTCTGATCAGTCTAAAAATAAGTGGAAAAATAAGAAAGGGAAAGGAAATAAGAATAAATATAAAGGAAACAAAGATATTAATAAAAAGAATGTTTTTTGCTATGTTTGTGGCAAACCTGGTCATACTTCTCCTAAATGCAGGCATAGGAAGAAGCAAGCAGTGGATTCGAAGGAACCTTCAACCAACCTTGTTACTGAGGACGTTTTTGTGGCATTTGTCAGCATTGTCAGCATGGGATCATTCCACCAGAATGATTGGATCATTGACTCGGGGGCTAGTCGCCACATCAGTGGCAACAGAGATGCCTTTGTGACCTACACTGAAGTAGGACAGGAGGAACATCGGGTTGTCATGGGCAACTCAACTGCTTCTCCAGTGACCGGAAAGGGCAATGTCATGATCAAAATGACTTCTGGAAAAATTCTGCTGATCAAAGATGTGCTGTTTGTCCCAGATATCCGTGTTAATTTAATTTCTGTTTCTCAACTTGTTAAGTTTGGGGTGAAAGTGTCCTTTGAATCAAACAAGGTCATTCTCACCAAGTCTGGGGACTACCTAGGCATGGGTTACTGCTCCAATGGGCTCTTTCTGCTGAATGTACCAAACTCTTCTGCTAATGAAATAAGTCCTTCTGCTTATATCGTTGATTCTTTTGATATATGGCATAATAGATTAGGACATGTTAATTTTAAATACTTACAACGCATGAAATCTTTAGGTTTACTAAAGGATATTAATGGTGTTGTTAATTTAAATAATAAATGTCAAATATGTGCTGAAACTAAATCTACCAAGAAACCGTGTCCTCAAATTTCACATAGAAATTCTGAATTGCTAGATTTAATTCACACTGATCTTGGAGATTTAAAAGGAAATCTATCTAGAGGTGGGAAACGTTTCTACATTATTTTTGTAGATGATTTCTCACGATATACAAAATTATATTTACTACATTCAAAGGATGAAGCCTTTGGAATGTTTGTTAATTATAAAACAGAAGTAGAGAATCAACTCAATAAGAAAATAAAACGTCTTCGATCAGATAGGGGTGGTGAATATGACTGTTCTCCTTTTAATGAATTTTGTGTGAACCATGGTATTATACATGAATACACACCTCCATATTCGCCTCAATCTAATGGTATTGCTGAACGTAAAAATAGAACTCTAAAGGAGATGATGAATTCTATTTTAATCAATTCAGGAGCACCAAACAACTTGTGGGGGGAAGCAATTTTGTCATCTTGTTTTCTTTAAAATCGCATTCCTAGTAGGAAGACAAATAAGACACCATATGAATTATGGAAAGGATATCCTCCTAATTTGAAATATCTCAAAGTGTGGGGGTGTCTAGCTAAAGTCTTATTAACTGAGCCTAAGAAACGAAAATTGGGATCTAGAACCTTAGATAGTGTTTTTATAGGTTATGCTCAGAATAGTGCTGCATATAGATTCCTGGTTATTAGAAGTGGCAACAATGTTGTAGAACCTAATACAATTGTTGAATCTAAAAATGTTGAATTTTTTGAGCATATTTTTCCTATGAAAACTCCTTTACAAAACTTAGCTAATCCTTCAAATGAAATTTTCGAGAATATCCCAAGTACATCCAATTCTAATAATGTTCTAGAACCAGATGATATAGAACCTAGGAGATCCATTAGGATGAGGAAGGAAAAGAATCTTGGTGATGATTTCTATTCCTTTATAGTGGATAATGATCCTCAATCTTACAATGAAGCTATTAATTCAACTGATTCCTCTTTATGGAAGGAAGCAATTAATAGTGAGATTGAATCTATATTATCTAATCATACATGGGAACTAGTGGATCTTCCACCAGGTATTAAACCCATAGGATGTAAATGGATATTTAAAAGAAAATTGAAAACAGATGGGACTGTAGATAAATACAAAGCTCGTTTGGTTGCCAAGGGATATAAACAACAAAAGGATATTGACTATTTTGATACCTTTGCTCCCGTTACTAGAATCTCTTCAATCAGGATTTTAATTGCTTTAGCATCTATTAAGAAATTAATCGTACACCAAATGGATGTTAAAACTGCTTTCTTGAATGGAGATTTAGATGAGGAAATTTATATGGATCAACCTGAAGGGTATGTAGTTTCGGGAAAAGAACATATGGTATGCAGACTAATCAAATCTCTCTATGGTTTGAAACAAGCACCTAAACAGTGGCATGAGAAATTTGATAAGGTTGTTGTATCATATGGATTCCATATAAATGAAGGAGACAAATGTATATATTCTAAAGTCGATAACCAAGGTTGTGTTATAATATGTCTCTATGTAGATGATATGCTTATTTTTGGCACTAATATTGATGTTATAAATAGTACAAAAAGCTTCTTGGCTTCTAACTTTGACATGAAAGATATGGGAGAAGCAGATGTAATTTTAGGAATTAAACTTCTTAAATATGATAATTGCATCATGCTATCCCAAGAACACTATGTTGAGAAAATTCTCAATAAGTTTTCAATGTTTGATTGTAAGCCGGTCAGTACACCTTTTAATTCTAATTGCAATCTCAAGAAAAATAATGGTAATAGTGTTCAACAAGTCAAGTATGCACAAGTTATTGGATGCCTGATGTACTTAATGAATTGTACTCGTCCAGATCTAGCATATGCAGTGGGGAGATTAAGTAGATATACTCAAAATCCTAATAAGGATCATTGGGATGCTCTATATAGGGTTTTAAGATACCTTAAAGGCACAATTAATCATGGATTGATTTTTTGTGGATCTCCAACTGTGCTAGAAGGATTTTGTGATGCCAATTGGATTTCGGATTCAGATGAATTGAAATCTACAAGTGGTTACATCTTCACTATGGGTGGAGGTGCTGTGTCTTGGAAATCTTCCAAGCAAACATGTATTGCTCGTTCCACTATGGAATCTGAGTTTATTGCCTTAGAAAAGGCTGGAACTGAAGCCGAATGGCTGAGACATGTTCTAATGGATCTTCCCATTTGGGAGAAACCTTCTCCACCAGTGTTTATACACTGTGATAATCAAGCTGCCATAGCAAGAGCTAAAAACAAAGTTTACAATGGGAAGAGTAGGCATATTCGCCTACGTCATAATATTGTGAGGCAGCTTGTATGTGATAGCATAATCTCATTGGATTATGTTAAGTCAGAATTAAACTTGGCCGATCCTCTGACAAAGCCATTAAGTCAACGACTAGTGAGCGATACATCGAGGAGAATGGGATTATGCCCATACCAGAAGTCGAAGTGATGGACACCCAACCTTCATGAACGGTGATCCCGGGAAGAGGGTTCAATGGGAAAAACTAAGTCACTAGAGGACTCAACGTGTTGTAATAAATGTATCTCGTTCTTATGATGTAAACAACAATTTACAGTGATTCAGTTGAATATAATTCTTAATGGATTTCATAGTCATTAATGGTGGTGTATATACTGCAATATATGCTTGATGAAAGTCCAACTATATGAATGTGGAGTGGGGCCGCTCCTGTTGAGATTTGGGCAGATCTCTAGAGCATTCATGAATTTCTCAGTAGGCGCATGGCCTAAAGGCGCCAATCCGTAAGAAAGGTAATTGATTTTATGAATGTCATGTGAGTAATGTACCACTAATCAGGTAAAGGAGGAATTGGTTCAAGAACATAGTTCCACCAATCTTCTACAGATTACGTACATCTACTCTATGCTTTAGTTCAAAGAACTCAGTTCTACCAAAGCTTATGCATGTCATTTGTTTAAGTTCTTCCAGTGGTCAACTCGGTTTTTATATTGTTTGTTTTGAAATAGTGGGGGATTGTTATACTTTGTTGTTGTATTTCAAACCAAAAGACAAATGTTTAGTCCCATATTGCTTGTGGCTGATACTTCCCTCCTCCTTATATATGGACCCTTGTCCATAGTACAATTGAGGAATGAAAGTGGATAGGCCCTACGCACGCGCATGGTGGGCCTTGCCAATGGGGTTTGGGCCGGCCCGGTCCGGAAACCCTTTAATCGGGCGCGTCGGCGCACGTCGCATCCCGCGCGCAGGGGGGGTGCAAATCCGGCCTCCCGGAGCCCCTTGTGCGGGCGCGGCCCCGGCTTGGTTTTGCTCCTCGGTTCAATGAACCAAATAGAGACGTTTACGCATCTATTCGACGCACCTCTTCGTTTGGACGCTTCCAAACGGCGTCCCGGTTTGCAACCGCATCACAACTTTTCGCTCGTCTTTCTTTTGTTATTTATGTTTTATCGCTCGCTGTCGTTCGAGACAGTTGCACAATATCGATCGCTCCCTTTCTTCTTCTTCGCCTGTTCTCTGTCCACTGGAAGAACGACCAGTCGCCTTTCGCTCGTCGCCGTGACTGCGTGTGCGCGCTTCACGTCGGCAAACGCTGTTGGATCCTGGGAGAGTAGCCGCACGCAGGAGACTATCGCACAGGCGCTCGCCGTCGGGTACTGCGGAAATACTCTTAAGGACAGTGCTCTCTGCACGCCTCAGCGTTTCTCTGGTAACATCTTTATTGTTTACGGCTTACATCGCGGATTGTACCCTATTACGAATAACAATCTTAAGAGTAATCTGTTTCTCTGATGGGTACTAATATGGAAGGTTTTGAAACCCCTTTTACGCCTGTGACGCCATCAACTAATAACAATCAAATCGTCACTGTTTCTACTGTTTCTCAAATACCTATCCCTGATGTTACGAAAATTGAACAATTTAATGGACAACAATATAGGCGTTGGCAAGAAAAAATTATTACTGCTTTAGAAGTTTCAAATGTTTCGTTTGCTTTAACAGAACCCAAACCTGAAAATGATTCTGTTGATTGGGAAAAAGCAAATCGTATTTGTCGACATGTTATTTTAAGTACATTATCTAATCAACTGTTTGATGCCTACTTTCCAATTAAAACTGCATCTAAAATTTGGGAAAGTCTTAATAAGAAATATATTCTAGAAGAGGCTTCTACCCAAAAATTTACTGTTGCGAATTTTCTAAATTTTCATATGACTGAAGATAAAGATATAACAACTCAAATTCATGAATTTCAGATTTTACTTGATGATTTGAAAAATGAAAAAAATTGATCTTCCTGAGTCTTTCGTTGTGGGTTCTTTAATTGAAAAATTGCCTGGTTCTTGGAAACATTACAAGAACAATTTGAAGCACAAAAGAAAGACAATGTCACTGGATGATGTAATAATACATATCCGAGTTGAAGATCAAAATCGTTCTAGAGAAAAATCTGAACTAAATAAGGAGTTGTCATGTACTGCTAACTTTGTTAATAATGAAGTTAAAGAAAATAAAGTTACTTCTGATCAGTCTAAAAATAAGTGGAAAAATAAGAAAGGGAAAGGAAATAAGAATAAATATAAAGGAAACAAAGATATTAATAAAAAGAATGTTTTTTGCTATGTTTGTGGCAAACCTGGTCATACTTCTCCTAAATGCAGGCATAGGAAGAAGCAAGCAGTGGATTCGAAGGAACCTTCAACCAACCTTGTTACTGAGGACGTTTTTGTGGCATTTGTCAGCATTGTCAGCATGGGATCATTCCACCAGAATGATTGGATCATTGACTCGGGGGCTAGTCGCCACATCAGTGGCAACAGAGATGCCTTTGTGACCTACACTGAAGTAGGACAGGAGGAACATCGGGTTGTCATGGGCAACTCAACTGCTTCTCCAGTGACCGGAAAGGGCAATGTCATGATCAAAATGACTTCTGGAAAAATTCTGCTGATCAAAGATGTGCTGTTTGTCCCAGATATTCGTGTTAATTTAATTTCTGTTTCTCAACTTGTTAAGTTTGGGGTGAAAGTGTCCTTTGAATCAAACAAGGTCATTCTCACCAAGTCTGGGGACTACCTAGGCATGGGTTACTGCTCCAATGGGCTCTTTCTGCTGAATGTACCAAACTCTTCTGCTAATGAAATAAGTCCTTCTGCTTATATCGTTGATTCTTTTGATATATGGCATAATAGATTAGGACATGTTAATTTTAAATACTTACAACGCATGAAATCTTTAGGTTTACTAAAGGATATTAATGGTGTTGTTAATTTAAATAATAAATGTCAAATATGTGCTGAAACTAAATCTACCAAGAAACTGTGTCCTCAAATTTCACATAGAAATTCTGAATTGCTAGATTTAATTCACACTGATCTTGGAGATTTAAAAGGAAATCTATCTAGAGGTGGGAAACGTTTCTACATTATTTTTGTAGATGATTTCTCACGATATACAAAATTATATTTACTACATTCAAAGGATGAAGCCTTTGGAATGTTTGTTAATTATAAAACAGAAGTAGAGAATCAACTCAATAAGAAAATAAAACGTCTTCGATCAGATAGGGGTGGTGAATATGACTGTTCTCCTTTTAATGAATTTTGTGTGAACCATGGTATTATACATGAATACACACCTCCATATTCGCCTCAATCTAATGGTATTGCTGAACGTAAAAATAGAACTCTAAAGGAGATGATGAATTCTATTTTAATCAATTCAGGAGCACCAAACAACTTGTGGGGGGAAGCAATTTTGTCATCTTGTTTTCTTTAAAATCGCATTCCTAGTAGGAAGACAAATAAGACACCATATGAATTATGGAAAGGATATCCTCCTAATTTGAAATATCTCAAAGTGTGGGGGTGTCTAGCTAAAGTCTTATTAACTGAGCCTAAGAAACGAAAATTGGGATCTAGAACCTTAGATAGTGTTTTTATAGGTTATGCTCAGAATAGTGCTGCATATAGATTCCTGGTTATTAGAAGTGGCAACAATGTTGTAGAACCTAATACAATTGTTGAATCTAAAAATGTTGAATTTTTTGAGCATATTTTTCCTATGAAAACTCCTTTACAAAACTTAGCTAATCCTTCAAATGAAATTTTCGAGAATATCCCAAGTACATCCAATTCTAATAATGTTCTAGAACCAGATGATATAGAACCTAGGAGATCCATTAGGATGAGGAAGGAAAAGAATCTTGGTGATGATTTCTATTCCTTTATAGTGGATAATGATCCTCAATCTTACAATGAAGCTATTAATTCAACTGATTCCTCTTTATGGAAGGAAGCAATTAATAGTGAGATTGAATCTATATTATCTAATCATACATGGGAACTAGTGGATCTTCCACCAGGTATTAAACCCATAGGATGTAAATGGATATTTAAAAGAAAATTGAAAACAGATGGGACTGTAGATAAATACAAAGCTCGTTTGGTTGCCAAGGGATATAAACAACAAAAGGATATTGACTATTTTGATACCTTTTCTCCCGTTACTAGAATCTCTTCAATCAGGATTTTAATTGCTTTAGCATCTATTAAGAAATTAATCGTACACCAAATGGATGTTAAAACTGCTTTCTTGAATGGAGATTTAGATGAGGAAATTTATATGGATCAACCTGAAGGGTATGTAGTTTCGGGAAAAGAACATATGGTATGCAGACTAATCAAATCTCTCTATGGTTTGAAACAAGCACCTAAACAGTGGCATGAGAAATTTGATAAGGTTGTTGTATCATATGGATTCCATATAAATGAAGGAGACAAATGTATATATTCTAAAGTCGATAACCAAGGTTGTGTTATAATATGTCTCTATGTAGATGATATGCTTATTTTTGGCACTAATATTGATGTTATAAATAGTACAAAAAGCTTCTTGGCTTCTAACTTTGACATGAAAGATATGGGAGAAGCAGATGTAATTTTAGGAATTAAACTTCTTAAATATGATAATTGCATCATGCTATCCCAAGAACACTATGTTGAGAAAATTCTCAATAAGTTTTCAATGTTTGATTGTAAGCCGGTCAGTACACCTTTTAATTCTAATTGCAATCTCAAGAAAAATAATGGTAATAGTGTTCAACAAGTCAAGTATGCACAAGTTATTGGATGCCTGATGTACTTAATGAATTGTACTCGTCCAGATCTAGCATATGCAGTGGGGAGATTAAGTAGATATACTCAAAATCCTAATAAGGATCATTGGGATGCTCTATATAGGGTTTTAAGATACCTTAAAGGCACAATTAATCATGGATTGATTTTTTGTGGATCTCCAACTGTGCTAGAAGGATTTTGTGATGCCAATTGGATTTCGGATTCAGATGAATTGAAACCTACAAGTGGTTACATCTTCACTATGGGTGGAGGTGCTGTGTCTTGGAAATCTTCCAAGCAAACATGTATTGCTCGTTCCACTATGGAATCTGAGTTTATTGCCTTAGAAAAGGCTGGAACTGAAGCCGAATGGCTGAGACATGTTCTAATGGATCTTCCCATTTGGGAGAAACCTTCTCCACCAGTGTTTATACACTGTGATAATCAAGCTGCCATAGCAAGAGCTAAAAACAAAGTTTACAATGGGAAGAGTAGGCATATTCGCCTACGTCACAATATTGTGAGGCAGCTTGTATGTGATAGCATAATCTCATTGGATTATGTTAAGTCAGAATTAAACTTGGCCGATCCTCTGACAAAGCCATTAAGTCAACGACTAGTGAGCGATACATCGAGGAGAATGGGATTATGCCCATACCAGAAGTCGAAGTGATGGACACCCAACCTTCATGAACGGTGATCCCGGGAAGAGGGTTCAATGGGAAAAACTAAGTCACTAGAGGACTCAACGTGTTGTAATAAATGTATCTCGTTCTTATGATGTAAACAACAATTTACAGTGATTCAGTTGAATATAATTCTTAATGGATTTCATAGTCATTAATGGTGGTGTATATACTGCAATATATGCTTGATGAAAGTCCAACTATATGAATGTGGAGTGGGGCCGCTCCTGTTGAGATTTGGGCAGATCTCTAGAGCATTCATGAATTTCTCAGTAGGCGCATGGCCTAAAGGCGCCAATCCGTAAGAAAGGTAATTGATTTTATGAATGTCATGTGAGTAATGTACCACTAATCAGGTAAAGGAGGAATTGGTTCAAGAACATAGTTCCACCAATCTTCTACAGATTACGTACATCTACTCTATGCTTTAGTTCAAAGAACTCAGTTCTACCAAAGCTTATGCATGTCATTTGTTTAAGTTCTTCCAGTGGTCAACTCGGTTTTTATATTGTTTGTTTTGAAATAGTGGGGGATTGTTATACTTTGTTGTTGTATTTCAAACCAAAAGACAAATGTTTAGTCCCATATTGCTTGTGGCTGATACTTCCCTCCTCCTTATATATGGACCCTTGTCCATAGTACAATTGAGGAATGAAAGTGGATAGGCCCTACGCACGCGCATGGTGGGCCTTGCCAATGGGGTTTGGGCCGGCCCGGTCCGGAAACCCTTTAATCGGGCGCGTCGGCGCACGTCGCATCCCGCGCGCAGGGGGGGGTGCAAATCCGGCCTCCCGGAGCCCCTTGTGCGGGCGCGGCCCCGGCTTGGTTTTGCTCCTCGGTTCAATGAACCAAATAGAGACGTTTACGCATCTATTCGACGCACCTCTTCGTTTGGACGCTTCCAAACGGCGTCCCGGTTTGCAACCGCATCACAACTTTTCGCTCGTCTTTCTTTTGCTATTTATGTTTTATCGCTCGCTGTCGTTCGAGACAGTTGCACAATATCGATCGCTCCCTTTCTTCTTCTTCGCCTGTTCTCTGTCCACTGGAAGAACGACCAGTCGCCTTTCGCTCGTCGCCGTGACTGCGTGTGCGCGCTTCACGTCGGCAAACGCTGTTGGATCCTGGGAGAGTAGCCGCACGCAGGAGACTATCGCACAGGCGCTCGCCGTCGGGTACTGCGGAAATACTCTTAAGGACAGTGCTCTCTGCACGCCTCAGCGTTTCTCTGGTAACATCTTTATTGTTTACGGCTTACATCGCGGATTGTACCCTATTACGAATAACAATCTTAAGAGTAATCTGTTTCTCTGATGGGTACTAATATGGAAGGTTTTGAAACCCCTTTTACGCCTGTGACGCCATCAACTAATAACAATCAAATCGTCACTGTTTCTACTGTTTCTCAAATACCTATCCCTGATGTTACGAAAATTGAACAATTTAATGGACAACAATATAGGCGTTGGCAAGAAAAAATTATTACTGCTTTAGAAGTTTCAAATGTTTCGTTTGCTTTAACAGAACCCAAACCTGAAAATGATTCTGTTGATTGGGAAAAAGCAAATCGTATTTGTCGACATGTTATTTTAAGTACATTATCTAATCAACTGTTTGATGCCTACTTTCCAATTAAAACTGCATCTGAAATTTGGGAAAGTCTTAATAAGAAATATATTCTAGAAGAGGCTTCTACCCAAAAATTTACTGTTGCGAATTTTCTAAATTTTCATATGACTGAAGATAAAGATATAACAACTCAAATTCATGAATTTCAGATTTTACTTGATGATTTGAAAAATGAAAAAAATTGATCTTCCTGAGTCTTTCGTTGTGGGTTCTTTAATTGAAAAATTGCCTGGTTCTTGGAAACATTACAAGAACAATTTGAAGCACAAAAGAAAGACAATGTCACTGGATGATGTAATAATACATATCCGAGTTGAAGATCAAAATCGTTCTAGAGAAAAATCTGAACTAAATAAGGAGTTGTCATGTACTGCTAACTTTGTTAATAATGAAGTTAAAGAAAATAAAGTTACTTCTGATCAGTCTAAAAATAAGTGGAAAAATAAGAAAGGGAAAGGAAATAAGAATAAATATAAAGGAAACAAAGATATTAATAAAAAGAATGTTTTTTGCTATGTTTGTGGCAAACTTGGTCATACTTCTCCTAAATGCAGGCATAGGAAGAAGCAAGCAGTGGATTCGAAGGAACCTTCAACCAACCTTGTTACTGAGGACGTTTTTGTGGCATTTGTCAGCATTGTCAGCATGGGATCATTCCACCAGAATGATTGGATCATTGACTCGGGGGCTAGTCGCCACATCAGTGGCAACAGAGATGCCTTTGTGACCTACACTGAAGTAGGACAGGAGGAACATCGGGTTGTCATGGGCAACTCAACTGCTTCTCCAGTGACCGGAAAGGGCAATGTCATGATCAAAATGACTTCTGGAAAAATTCTGCTGATCAAAGATGTGCTGTTTGTCCCAGATATCCGTGTTAATTTAATTTCTGTTTCTCAACTTGTTAAGTTTGGGGTGAAAGTGTCCTTTGAATCAAACAAGGTCATTCTCACCAAGTCTGGGGACTACCTAGGCATGGGTTACTGCTCCAATGGGCTCTTTCTGCTGAATGTACCAAACTCTTCTGCTAATGAAATAAGTCCTTCTGCTTATATCGTTGATTCTTTTGATATATGGCATAATAGATTAGGACATGTTAATTTTAAATACTTACAACGCATGAAATCTTTAGGTTTACTAAAGGATATTAATGGTGTTGTTAATTTAAATAATAAATGTCAAATATGTGCTGAAACTAAATCTACCAAGAAACCGTGTCCTCAAATTTCACATAGAAATTCTGAATTGCTAGATTTAATTCACACTGATCTTGGAGATTTAAAAGGAAATCTATCTAGAGGTGGGAAACGTTTCTACATTATTTTTGTAGATGATTTCTCACGATATACAAAATTATATTTACTACATTCAAAGGATGAAGCCTTTGGAATGTTTGTTAATTATAAAACAGAAGTAGAGAATCAACTCAATAAGAAAATAAAACGTCTTCGATCAGATAGGGGTGGTGAATATGACTGTTCTCCTTTTAATGAATTTTGTGTGAACCATGGTATTATACATGAATACACACCTCCATATTCGCCTCAATCTAATGGTATTGCTGAACGTAAAAATAGAACTCTAAAGGAGATGATGAATTCTATTTTAATCAATTCAGGAGCACCAAACAACTTGTGGGGGGAAGCAATTTTGTCATCTTGTTTTCTTTAAAATCGCATTCCTAGTAGGAAGACAAATAAGACACCATATGAATTATGGAAAGGATATCCTCCTAATTTGAAATATCTCAAAGTGTGGGGGTGTCTAGCTAAAGTCTTATTAACTGAGCCTAAGAAACGAAAATTGGGATCTAGAACCTTAGATAGTGTTTTTATAGGTTATGCTCAGAATAGTGCTGCATATAGATTCCTGGTTATTAGAAGTGGCAACAATGTTGTAGAACCTAATACAATTGTTGAATCTAAAAATGTTGAATTTTTTGAGCATATTTTTCCTATGAAAACTCCTTTACAAAACTTAGCTAATCCTTCAAATGAAATTTTCGAGAATATCCCAAGTACATCCAATTCTAATAATGTTCTAGAACCAGATGATATAGAACCTAGGAGATCCATTAGGATGAGGAAGGAAAAGAATCTTGGTGATGATTTCTATTCCTTTATAGTGGATAATGATCCTCAATCTTACAATGAAGCTATTAATTCAACTGATTCCTCTTTATGGAAGGAAGCAATTAATAGTGAGATTGAATCTATATTATCTAATCATACATGGGAACTAGTGGATCTTCCACCAGGTATTAAACCCATAGGATGTAAATGGATATTTAAAAGAAAATTGAAAACAGATGGGACTGTAGATAAATACAAAGCTCGTTTGGTTGCCAAGGGATATAAACAACAAAAGGATATTGACTATTTTGATACCTTTGCTCCCGTTACTAGAATCTCTTCAATCAGGATTTTAATTGCTTTAGCATCTATTAAGAAATTAATCGTACACCAAATGGATGTTAAAACTGCTTTCTTGAATGGAGATTTAGATGAGGAAATTTATATGGATCAACCTGAAGGGTATGTAGTTTCGGGAAAAGAACATATGGTATGCAGACTAATCAAATCTCTCTATGGTTTGAAACAAGCACCTAAACAGTGGCATGAGAAATTTGATAAGGTTGTTGTATCATATGGATTCCATATAAATGAAGGAGACAAATGTATATATTCTAAAGTCGATAACCAAGGTTGTGTTATAATATGTCTCTATGTAGATGATATGCTTATTTTTGGCACTAATATTGATGTTATAAATAGTACAAAAAGCTTCTTGGCTTCTAACTTTGACATGAAAGATATGGGAGAAGCAGATGTAATTTTAGGAATTAAACTTCTTAAATATGATAATTGCATCATGCTATCCCAAGAACACTATGTTGAGAAAATTCTCAATAAGTTTTCAATGTTTGATTGTAAGCCGGTCAGTACACCTTTTAATTCTAATTGCAATCTCAAGAAAAATAATGGTAATAGTGTTCAACAAGTCAAGTATGCACAAGTTATTGGATGCCTGATGTACTTAATGAATTGTACTCGTCCAGATCTAGCATATGCAGTGGGGAGATTAAGTAGATATACTCAAAATCCTAATAAGGATCATTGGGATGCTCTATATAGGGTTTTAAGATACCTTAAAGGCACAATTAATCATGGATTGATTTTTTGTGGATCTCCAACTGTGCTAGAAGGATTTTGTGATGCCAATTGGATTTCGGATTCAGATGAATTGAAATCTACAAGTGGTTACATCTTCACTATGGGTGGAGGTGCTGTGTCTTGGAAATCTTCCAAGCAAACATGTATTGCTCGTTCCACTATGGAATCTGAGTTTATTGCCTTAGAAAAGGCTGGAACTGAAGCCGAATGGCTGAGACATGTTCTAATGGATCTTCCCATTTGGGAGAAACCTTCTCCACCAGTGTTTATACACTGTGATAATCAAGCTGCCATAGCAAGAGCTAAAAACAAAGTTTACAATGGGAAGAGTAGGCATATTCGCCTACGTCACAATATTGTGAGGCAGCTTGTATGTGATAGCATAATCTCATTGGATTATGTTAAGTCAGAATTAAACTTGGCCGATCCTCTGACAAAGCCATTAAGTCAACGACTAGTGAGCGATACATCGAGGAGAATGGGATTATGCCCATACCAGAAGTCGAAGTGATGGACACCCAACCTTCATGAACGGTGATCCCGGGAAGAGGGTTCAATGGGAAAAACTAAGTCACTAGAGGACTCAACGTGTTGTAATAAATGTATCTCGTTCTTATGATGTAAACAACAATTTACAGTGATTCAGTTGAATATAATTCTTAATGGATTTCATAGTCATTAATGGTGGTGTATATACTGCAATATATGCTTGATGAAAGTCCAACTATATGAATGTGGAGTGGGGCCGCTCCTGTTGAGATTTGGGCAGATCTCTAGAGCATTCATGAATTTCTCAGTAGGCGCATGGCCTAAAGGCGCCAATTCGTAAGAAAGGTAATTGATTTTATGAATGTCATGTGAGTAATGTACCACTAATCAGGTAAAGGAGGAATTGGTTCAAGAACATAGTTCCACCAATCTTCTACAGATTACGTACATCTACTCTATGCTTTAGTTCAAAGAACTCAGTTCTACCAAAGCTTATGCATGTCATTTGTTTAAGTTCTTCCAGTGGTCAACTCGGTTTTTATATTGTTTGTTTTGAAATAGTGGGGGATTGTTATACTTTGTTGTTGTATTTCAAACCAAAAGACAAATGTTTAGTCCCATATTGCTTGTGGCTGATACTTCCCTCCTCCTTATATATGGACCCTTGTCCATAGTACAATTGAGGAATGAAAGTGGATAGGCCCTACGCACGCGCATGGTGGGCCTTGCCAATGGGGTTTGGGCCGGCCCGGTCCGGAAACCCTTTAATCGGGCGCGTCGGCGCACGTCGCATCCCGCGCGCAGGGGGGGGTGCAAATCCGGCCTCCCGGAGCCCCTTGTGCGGGCGCGGCCCCGGCTTGGTTTTGCTCCTCGGTTCAATGAACCAAATAGAGACGTTTACGCATCTATTCGACGCACCTCTTCGTTTGGACGCTTCCAAACGGCGTCCCGGTTTGCAACCGCATCACAACTTTTCGCTCGTCTTTCTTTTGCTATTTATGTTTTATCGCTCGCTGTCGTTCGAGACAGTTGCACAATATCGATCACTCCCTTTCTTCTTCTTCGCCTGTTCTCTGTCCACTGGAAGAACGACCAGTCGCCTTTCGCTCGTCGCCGTGACTGCGTGTGCGCGCTTCACGTCGGCAAACGCTGTTGGATCCTGGGAGAGTAGCCGCACGCAGGAGACTATCGCACAGGCGCTCGCCGTCGGGTACTGCGGAAATACTCTTAAGGACAGTGCTCTCTGCACGCCTCAGCGTTTCTCTGGTAACATCTTTATTGTTTACGGCTTACATCGCGGATTGTACCCTATTACGAATAACAATCTTAAGAGTAATCTGTTTCTCTGATGGGTACTAATATGGAAGGTTTTGAAACCCCTTTTACGCCTGTGACGCCATCAACTAATAACAATCAAATCGTCACTGTTTCTACTGTTTCTCAAATACCTATCCCTGATGTTACGAAAATTGAACAATTTAATGGACAACAATATAGGCGTTGGCAAGAAAAAATTATTACTGCTTTAGAAGTTTCAAATGTTTCGTTTGCTTTAACAGAACCCAAACCTGAAAATGATTATGTTGATTGGGAAAAAGCAAATCGTATTTGTCGACATGTTATTTTAAGTACATTATCTAATCAACTGTTTGATGCCTACTTTCCAATTAAAACTGCATCTGAAATTTGGGAAAGTCTTAATAAGAAATATATTCTAGAAGAGGCTTCTACCCAAAAATTTACTGTTGCGAATTTTCTAAATTTTCATATGACTGAAGATAAAGATATAACAACTCAAATTCATGAATTTCAGATTTTACTTGATGATTTGAAAAATGAAAAAAATTGATCTTCCTGAGTCTTTCGTTGTGGGTTCTTTAATTGAAAAATTGCCTGGTTCTTGGAAACATTACAAGAACAATTTGAAGCACAAAAGAAAGACAATGTCACTGGATGATGTAATAATACATATCCGAGTTGAAGATCAAAATCGTTCTAGAGAAAAATCTGAACTAAATAAGGAGTTGTCATGTACTGCTAACTTTGTTAATAATGAAGTTAAAGAAAATAAAGTTACTTCTGATCAGTCTAAAAATAAGTGGAAAAATAAGAAAGGGAAAGGAAATAAGAATAAATATAAAGGAAACAAAGATATTAATAAAAAGAATGTTTTTTGCTATGTTTGTGGCAAACCTGGTCATACTTCTCCTAAATGCAGGCATAGGAAGAAGCAAGCAGTGGATTCGAAGGAACCTTCAACCAACCTTGTTACTGAGGACGTTTTTGTGGCATTTGTCAGCATTGTCAGCATGGGATCATTCCACCAGAATGATTGGATCATTGACTCGGGGGCTAGTCGCCACATCAGTGGCAACAGAGATGCCTTTGTGACCTACACTGAAGTAGGACAGGAGGAACATCGGGTTGTCATGGGCAACTCAACTGCTTCTCCAGTGACCGGAAAGGGCAATGTCATGATCAAAATGACTTCTGGAAAAATTCTACTGATCAAAGATGTGCTGTTTGTCCCAGATATCCGTGTTAATTTAATTTCTGTTTCTCAACTTGTTAAGTTTGGGGTGAAAGTGTCCTTTGAATCAAACAAGGTCATTCTCACCAAGTCTGGGGACTACCTAGGCATGGGTTACTGCTCCAATGGGCTCTTTCTGCTGAATGTACCAAACTCTTCTGCTAATGAAATAAGTCCTTCTGCTTATATCGTTGATTCTTTTGATATATGGCATAATAGATTAGGACATGTTAATTTTAAATACTTACAACGCATGAAATCTTTAGGTTTACTAAAGGATATTAATGGTGTTGTTAATTTAAATAATAAATGTCAAATATGTGCTGAAACTAAATCTACCAAGAAACCGTGTCCTCAAATTTCACATAGAAATTCTGAATTGCTAGATTTAATTCACACTGATCTTGGAGATTTAAAAGGAAATCTATCTAGAGGTGGGAAACGTTTCTACATTATTTTTGTAGATGATTTCTCACGATATACAAAATTATATTTACTACATTCAAAGGATGAAGCCTTTGGAATGTTTGTTAATTATAAAACAGAAGTAGAGAATCAACTCAATAAGAAAATAAAACATCTTCGATCAGATAGGGGTGGTGAATATGACTGTTCTCCTTTTAATGAATTTTGTGTGAACCATGGTATTATACATGAATACACACCTCCATATTCGCCTCAATCTAATGGTATTGCTGAACGTAAAAATAGAACTCTAAAGGAGATGATGAATTCTATTTTAATCAATTCAGGAGCACCAAACAACTTGTGGGGGGAAGCAATTTTGTCATCTTGTTTTCTTTAAAATCGCATTCCTAGTAGGAAGACAAATAAGACACCATATGAATTATGGAAAGGATATCCTCCTAATTTGAAATATCTCAAAGTGTGGGGGTGTCTAGCTAAAGTCTTATTAACTGAGCCTAAGAAACGAAAATTGGGATCTAGAACCTTAGATAGTGTTTTTATAGGTTATGCTCAGAATAGTGCTGCATATAGATTCCTGGTTATTAGAAGTGGCAACAATGTTGTAGAACCTAATACAATTGTTGAATCTAAAAATGTTGAATTTTTTGAGCATATTTTTCCTATGAAAACTCCTTTACAAAACTTAGCTAATCCTTCAAATGAAATTTTCGAGAATATCCCAAGTACATCCAATTCTAATAATGTTCTAGAACCAGATGATATAGAACCTAGGAGATCCATTAGGATGAGGAAGGAAAAGAATCTTGGTGATGATTTCTATTCCTTTATAGTGGATAATGATCCTCAATCTTACAATGAAGCTATTAATTCAACTGATTCCTCTTTATGGAAGGAAGCAATTAATAGTGAGATTGAATCTATATTATCTAATCATACATGGGAACTAGTGGATCTTCCACCAGGTATTAAACCCATAGGATGTAAATGGATATTTAAAAGAAAATTGAAAACAGATGGGACTGTAGATAAATACAAAGCTCGTTTGGTTGCCAAGGGATATAAACAACAAAAGGATATTGACTATTTTGATACCTTTGCTCCCGTTACTAGAATCTCTTCAATCAGGATTTTAATTGCTTTAGCATCTATTAAGAAATTAATCGTACACCAAATGGATGTTAAAACTGCTTTCTTGAATGGAGATTTAGATGAGGAAATTTATATGGATCAACCTGAAGGGTATGTAGTTTCGGGAAAAGAACATATGGTATGCAGACTAATCAAATCTCTCTATGGTTTGAAACAAGCACCTAAACAGTGGCATGAGAAATTTGATAAGGTTGTTGTATCATATGGATTCCATATAAATGAAGGAGACAAATGTATATATTCTAAAGTCGATAACCAAGGTTGTGTTATAATATGTCTCTATGTAGATGATATGCTTATTTTTGGCACTAATATTGATGTTATAAATAGTACAAAAAGCTTCTTGGCTTCTAACTTTGACATGAAAGATATGGGAGAAGCAGATGTAATTTTAGGAATTAAACTTCTTAAATATGATAATTGCATCATGCTATCCCAAGAACACTATGTTGAGAAAATTCTCAATAAGTTTTCAATGTTTGATTGTAAGCCGGTCAGTACACCTTTTAATTCTAATTGCAATCTCAAGAAAAATAATGGAATAGTGTTCAACAAGTCAAGTATGCACAAGTTATTGGATGCCTGATGTACTTAATGAATTGTACTCGTCCAGATCTAGCATATGCAGTGGGGAGATTAAGTAGATATACTCAAAATCCTAATAAGGATCATTGGGATGCTCTATATAGGGTTTTAAGATACCTTAAAGGCACAATTAATCATGGATTGATTTTTTGTGGATCTCCAACTGTGCTAGAAGGATTTTGTGATGCCAATTGGATTTCGGATTCAGATGAATTGAAATCTACAAGTGGTTACATCTTCACTATGGGTGGAGGTGCTGTGTCTTGGAAATCTTCCAAGCAAACATGTATTGCTCGTTCCACTATGGAATCTGAGTTTATTGCCTTAGAAAAGGCTGGAACTGAAGCCGAATGGCTGAGACATGTTCTAATGGATCTTCCCATTTGGGAGAAACCTTCTCCACCAGTGTTTATACACTGTGATAATCAAGCTGCCATAGCAAGAGCTAAAAACAAAGTTTACAATGGGAAGAGTAGGCATATTCGCCTACGTCACAATATTGTGAGGCAGCTTGTATGTGATAGCATAATCTCATTGGATTATGTTAAGTCAGAATTAAACTTGGCCGATCCTCTGACAAAGCCATTAAGTCAACGACTAGTGAGCGATACATCGAGGAGAATGGGATTATGCCCATACCAGAAGTCGAAGTGATGGACACCCAACCTTCATGAACGGTGATCCCGGGAAGAGGGTTCAATGGGAAAAACTAAGTCACTAGAGGACTCAACGTGTTGTAATAAATGTATCTCGTTCTTATGATGTAAACAACAATTTACAGTGATTCAGTTGAATATAATTCTTAATGGATTTCATAGTCATTAATGGTGGTGTATATACTGCAATATATGCTTGATGAAAGTCCAACTATATGAATGTGGAGTGGGGCCGCTCCTGTTGAGATTTGGGCAGATCTCTAGAGCATTCATGAATTTCTCAGTAGGCGCATGGCCTAAAGGCGCCAATCCGTAAGAAAGGTAATTGATTTTATGAATGTCATGTGAGTAATGTACCACTAATCAGGTAAAGGAGGAATTGGTTCAAGAACATAGTTCCACCAATCTTCTACAGATTACGTACATCTACTCTATGCTTTAGTTCAAAGAACTCAGTTCTACCAAAGCTTATGCATGTCATTTGTTTAAGTTCTTCCAGTGGTCAACTCGGTTTTTATATTGTTTGTTTTGAAATAGTGGGGGATTGTTATACTTTGTTGTTGTATTTCAAACCAAAAGACAAATGTTTAGTCCCATATTGCTTGTGGCTGATACTTCCCTCCTCCTTATATATGGACCCTTGTCCATAGTACAATTGAGGAATGAAAGTGGATAGGCCCTACGCACGCGCATGGTGGGCCTTGCCAATGGGGTTTGGGTCGGCCCGGTCCGGAAACCCTTTAATCGGGCGCGTCGGCGCACGTCGCATCCCGCGCGCAGGGGGGGGTGCAAATCCGGCCTCCCGGAGCCCCTTGTGCGGGCGCGGCCCCGGCTTGGTTTTGCTCCTCGGTTCAATGAACCAAATAGAGACGTTTACGCATCTATTCGACGCACCTCTTCGTTTGGACGCTTCCAAACGGCGTCCCGGTTTGCAACCGCATCACAACTTTTCGCTCGTCTTTCTTTTGCTATTTATGTTTTATCGCTCGCTGTCGTTCGAGACAGTTGCACAATATCGATCGCTCCCTTTCTTCTTCTTCGCCTGTTCTCTGTCCACTGGAAGAACGACCAGTCGCCTTTCGCTCGTCGTCGTGACTGCGTGTGCGCGCTTCACGTCGGCAAACGCTGTTGGATCCTGGGAGAGTAGCCGCACGCAGGAGACTATCGCACAGGCGCTCGCCGTCGGGTACTGCGGAAATACTCTTAAGGACAGTGCTCTCTGCACGCCTCAGCGTTTCTCTGGTAACATCTTTATTGTTTACGGCTTACATCGCGGATTGTACCCTATTACGAATAACAATCTTAAGAGTAATCTGTTTCTCTGATGGGTACTAATATGGAAGGTTTTGAAACCCCTTTTACGCCTGTGACGCCATCAACTAATAACAATCAAATCGTCACTGTTTCTACTGTTTCTCAAATACCTATCCCTGATGTTACGAAAATTGAACAATTTAATGGACAACAATATAGGCGTTGGCAAGAAAAAATTATTACTGCTTTAGAAGTTTCAAATGTTTCGTTTGCTTTAACAGAACCCAAACCTGAAAATGATTCTGTTGATTGGGAAAAAGCAAATCGTATTTGTCGACATGTTATTTTAAGTACATTATCTAATCAACTGTTTGATGCCTACTTTCCAATTAAAACTGCATCTGAAATTTGGGAAAGTCTTAATAAGAAATATATTCTAGAAGAGGCTTCTACCCAAAAATTTACTGTTGCGAATTTTCTAAATTTTCATATGACTGAAGATAAAGATATAACAACTCAAATTCATGAATTTCAGATTTTACTTGATGATTTGAAAAATGAAAAAAATTGATCTTCCTGAGTCTTTCGTTGTGGGTTCTTTAATTGAAAAATTGCCTGGTTCTTGGAAACATTACAAGAACAATTTGAAGCACAAAAGAAAGACAATGTCACTGGATGATGTAATAATACATATCCGAGTTGAAGATCAAAATCGTTCTAGAGAAAAATCTGAACTAAATAAGGAGTTGTCATGTACTGCTAACTTTGTTAATAATGAAGTTAAAGAAAATAAAGTTACTTCTGATCAGTCTAAAAATAAGTGGAAAAATAAGAAAGGGAAAGGAAATAAGAATAAATATAAAGGAAACAAAGATATTAATAAAAAGAATGTTTTTTGCTATGTTTGTGGCAAACCTGGTCATACTTCTCCTAAATGCAGGCATAGGAAGAAGCAAGCAGTGGATTCGAAGGAACCTTCAACCAACCTTGTTACTGAGGACGTTTTTGTGGCATTTGTCAGCATTGTCAGCATGGGATCATTCCACCAGAATGATTGGATCATTGACTCGGGGGCTAGTCGCCACATCAGTGGCAACAGAGATGCCTTTGTGACCTACACTGAAGTAGGACAGGAGGAACATCGGGTTGTCATGGGCAACTCAACTGCTTCTCCAGTGACCGGAAAGGGCAATGTCATGATCAAAATGACTTCTGGAAAAATTCTGCTGATCAAAGATGTGCTGTTTGTCCCAGATATCCGTGTTAATTTAATTTCTGTTTCTCAACTTGTTAAGTTTGGGGTGAAAGTGTCCTTTGAATCAAACAAGGTCATTCTCACCAAGTCTGGGGACTACCTAGGCATGGGTTACTGCTCCAATGGGCTCTTTCTGCTGAATGTACCAAACTCTTCTGCTAATGAAATAAGTCCTTCTGCTTATATCGTTGATTCTTTTGATATATGGCATAATAGATTAGGACATGTTAATTTTAAATACTTACAACGCATGAAATCTTTAGGTTTACTAAAGGATATTAATGGTGTTGTTAATTTAAATAATAAATGTCAAATATGTGCTGAAACTAAATCTACCAAGAAACCGTGTCCTCAAATTTCACATAGAAATTCTGAATTGCTAGATTTAATTCACACTGATCTTGGAGATTTAAAAGGAAATCTATCTAGAGGTGGGAAACGTTTCTACATTATTTTTGTAGATGATTTCTCACGATATACAAAATTATATTTACTACATTCAAAGGATGAAGCCTTTGGAATGTTTGTTAATTATAAAACAGAAGTAGAGAATCAACTCAATAAGAAAATAAAACGTCTTCGATCAGATAGGGGTGGTGAATATGACTGTTCTCCTTTTAATGAATTTTGTGTGAACCATGGTATTATACATGAATACACACCTCCATATTCGCCTCAATCTAATGGTATTGCTGAACGTAAAAATAGAACTCTAAAGGAGATGATGAATTCTATTTTAATCAATTCAGGAGCACCAAACAACTTGTGGGGGGAAGCAATTTTGTCATCTTGTTTTCTTTAAAATCGCATTCCTAGTAGGAAGACAAATAAGACACCATATGAATTATGGAAAGGATATCCTCCTAATTTGAAATATCTCAAAGTGTGGGGGTGTCTAGCTAAAGTCTTATTAACTGAGCCTAAGAAACGAAAATTGGGATCTAGAACCTTAGATAGTGTTTTTATAGGTTATGCTCAGAATAGTGCTGCATATAGATTCCTGGTTATTAGAAGTGGCAACAATGTTGTAGAACCTAATACAATTGTTGAATCTAAAAATGTTGAATTTTTTTAGCATATTTTTCCTATGAAAACTCCTTTACAAAACTTAGCTAATCCTTCAAATGAAATTTTCGAGAATATCCCAAGTACATCCAATTCTAATAATGTTCTAGAACCAGATGATATAGAACCTAGGAGATCCATTAGGATGAGGAAGGAAAAGAATCTTGGTGATGATTTCTATTCCTTTATAGTGGATAATGATCCTCAATCTTACAATGAAGCTATTAATTCAACTGATTCCTCTTTATGGAAGGAAGCAATTAATAGTGAGATTGAATCTATATTATCTAATCATACATGGGAACTAGTGGATCTTCCACCAGGTATTAAACCCATAGGATGTAAATGGATATTTAAAAGAAAATTGAAAACAGATGGGACTGTAGATAAATACAAAGCTCATTTGGTTGCCAAGGGATATAAACAACAAAAGGATATTGACTATTTTGATACCTTTTCTCCCGTTACTAGAATCTCTTCAATCAGGATTTTAATTGCTTTAGCATCTATTAAGAAATTAATCGTACACCAAATGGATGTTAAAACTGCTTTCTTGAATGGAGATTTAGATGAGGAAATTTATATGGATCAACCTGAAGGGTATGTAGTTTCGGGAAAAGAACATATGGTATGCAGACTAATCAAATCTCTCTATGGTTTGAAACAAGCACCTAAACAGTGGCATGAGAAATTTGATAAGGTTGTTGTATCATATGGATTCCATATAAATGAAGGAGACAAATGTATATATTCTAAAGTCGATAACCAAGGTTGTGTTATAATATGTCTCTATGTAGATGATATGCTTATTTTTGGCACTAATATTGATGTTATAAATAGTACAAAAAGCTTCTTGGCTTCTAACTTTGACATGAAAGATATGGGAGAAGCAGATGTAATTTTAGGAATTAAACTTCTTAAATATGATAATTGCATCATGCTATCCCAAGAACACTATGTTGAGAAAATTCTCAATAAGTTTTCAATGTTTGATTGTAAGCCGGTCAGTACACCTTTTAATTCTAATTGCAATCTCAAGAAAAATAATGGTAATAGTGTTCAACAAGTCAAGTATGCACAAGTTATTGGATGCCTGATGTACTTAATGAATTGTACTCGTCCAGATCTAGCATATGCAGTGGGGAGATTAAGTAGATATACTCAAAATCCTAATAAGGATCATTGGGATGCTCTATATAGGGTTTTAAGATACCTTAAGGCACAATTAATCATGGATTGATTTTTTGTGGATCTCCAACTGTGCTAGAAGGATTTTGTGATGCCAATTGGATTTCGGATTCAGATGAATTGAAATCTACAAGTGGTTACATCTTCACTATGGGTGGAGGTGCTGTGTCTTGGAAATCTTCCAAGCAAACATGTATTGCTCGTTCCACTATGGAATCTGAGTTTATTGCCTTAGAAAAGGCTGGAACTGAAGCCGAATGGATGAGACATGTTCTAATGGATCTTCCCATTTGGGAGAAACCTTCTCCACCAGTGTTTATACACTGTGATAATCAAGCTGCCATAGCAAGAGCTAAAAACAAAGTTTACAATGGGAAGAGTAGGCATATTCGCCTACGTCACAATATTGTGAGGCAGCTTGTATGTGATAGCATAATCTCATTGGATTATGTTAAGTCAGAATTAAACTTGGCCGATCCTCTGACAAAGCCATTAAGTCAACGACTAGTGAGCGATACATCAAGGAGAATGGGATTATGCCCATACCAGAAGTCGAAGTGATGGACACCCAACCTTCATGAACGGTGATCCCGGGAAGAGGGTTCAATGGGAAAAACTAAGTCACTAGAGGACTCAACGTGTTGTAATAAATGTATCTCGTTCTTATGATGTAAACAACAATTTACAGTGATTCAGTTGAATATAATTCTTAATGGATTTCATAGTCATTAATGGTGGTGTATATACTGCAATATATGCTTGATGAAAGTCCAACTATATGAATGTGGAGTGGGGCCGCTCCTGTTGAGATTTGGGCAGATCTCTAGAGCATTCATGAATTTCTCAGTAGGCGCATGGCCTAAAGGCGCCAATCCGTAAGAAAGGTAATTGATTTTATGAATGTCATGTGAGTAATGTACCACTAATCAGGTAAAGGAGGAATTGGTTCAAGAACATAGTTCCACCAATCTTCTACAGATTACGTACATCTACTCTATGCTTTAGTTCAAAGAACTCAGTTCTACCAAAGCTTATGCATGTCATTTGTTTAAGTTCTTCCAGTGGTCAACTCGGTTTTTATATTGTTTGTTTTGAAATAGTGGGGGATTGTTATACTTTGTTGTTGTATTTCAAACCAAAAGACAAATGTTTAGTCCCATATTGCTTGTGGCTGATACTTCCCTCCTCCTTATATATGGACCCTTGTCCATAGTACAATTGAGGAATGAAAGTGGATAGGCCCTACGCACGCGCATGGTGGGCCTTGCCAATGGGGTTTGGGTCGGCCCGGTCCGGAAACCCTTTAATCGGGCGCGTCGGCGCACGTCGCATCCCGCGCGCAGGGGGGGGTGCAAATCCGGCCTCCCGGAGCCCCTTGTGCGGGCGCGGCCCCGGCTTGGTTTTGCTCCTCGGTTCAATGAACCAAATAGAGACGTTTACGCATCTATTCGACGCACCTCTTCATTTGGACGCTTCCAAACGGCGTCCCGGTTTGCAACCGCATCACAACTTTTCGCTCGTCTTTCTTTTGCTATTTATGTTTTATCGCTCGCTGTCGTTCGAGACAGTTGCACAATATCGATCGCTCCCTTTCTTCTTCTTCGCCTGTTCTCTGTCCACTGGAAGAACGACCAGTCGCCTTTCGCTCGTCGCCGTGACTGCGAGTGCGCGCTTCACGTCGGCAAACGCTGTTGGATCCTGGGAGAGTAGCCGCACGCAGGAGACTATCGCACAGGCGCTCGCCGTCGGGTACTGCGGAAATACTCTTAAGGACAGTGCTCTCTGCACGCCTCAGCGTTTCTCTGGTAACATCTTTATTGTTTACGGCTTACATCGCGGATTGTACCCTATTACGAATAACAATCTTAAGAGTAATCTGTTTCTCTGATGGGTACTAATATGGAAGGTTTTGAAACCCCTTTTACGCCTGTGACGCCATCAACTAATAACAATCAAATCGTCACTGTTTCTACTGTTTCTCAAATACCTATCCCTGATGTTACGAAAATTGAACAATTTAATGGACAACAATATAGGCGTTGGCAAGAAAAAATTATTACTGCTTTAGAAGTTTCAAATGTTTCGTTTGCTTTAACAGAACCCAAACCTGAAAATGATTCTGTTGATTGGGAAAAAGCAAATCGTATTTGTCGACATGTTATTTTAAGTACATTATCTAATCAACTGTTTGATGCCTACTTTCCAATTAAAACTGCATCTGAAATTTGGGAAAGTCTTAATAAGAAATATATTCTAGAAGAGGCTTCTACCCAAAAATTTACTGTTGCGAATTTTCTAAATTTTCATATGACTGAAGATAAAGATATAACAACTCAAATTCATGAATTTCAGATTTTACTTGATGATTTGAAAAATGAAAAAAATTGATCTTCCTGAGTCTTTCGTTGTGGGTTCTTTAATTGAAAAATTGTCTGGTTCTTGGAAACATTACAAGAACAATTTGAAGCACAAAAGAAAGACAATGTCACTGGATGATGTAATAATACATATCCGAGTTGAAGATCAAAATCGTTCTAGAGAAAAATCTGAACTAAATAAGGAGTTGTCATGTACTGCTAACTTTGTTAATAATGAAGTTAAAGAAAATAAAGTTACTTCTGATCAGTCTAAAAATAAGTGGAAAAATAAGAAAGGGAAAGGAAATAAGAATAAATATAAAGGAAACAAAGATATTAATAAAAAGAATGTTTTTTGCTATGTTTGTGGCAAACCTGGTCATACTTCTCCTAAATGCAGGCATAGGAAGAAGCAAGCAGTGGATTCGAAGGAACCTTCAACCAACCTTGTTACTGAGGACGTTTTTGTGGCATTTGTCAGCATTGTCAGCATGGGATCATTCCACCAGAATGATTGGATCATTGACTCGGGGGCTAGTCGCCACATCAGTGGCAACAGAGATGCCTTTGTGACCTACACTGAAGTAGGACAAGAGGAACATCGGGTTGTCATGGGCAACTCAACTGCTTCTCCAGTGACCGGAAAGGGCAATGTCATGATCAAAATGACTTCTGGAAAAATTCTGCTGATCAAAGATGTGCTGTTTGTCCCAGATATCCGTGTTAATTTAATTTCTGTTTCTCAACTTGTTAAGTTTGGGGTGAAAGTGTCCTTTGAATCAAACAAGGTCATTCTCACCAAGTCTGGGGACTACCTAGGCATGGGTTACTGCTCCAATGGGCTCTTTCTGCTGAATGTACCAAACTCTTCTGCTAATGAAATAAGTCCTTCTGCTTATATCGTTGATTCTTTTGATATATGGCATAATAGATTAGGACATGTTAATTTTAAATACTTACAACGCATGAAATCTTTAGGTTTACTAAAGGATATTAATGGTGTTGTTAATTTAAATAATAAATGTCAAATATGTGCTGAAACTAAATCTACCAAGAAACCGTGTCCTCAAATTTCACATAGAAATTCTGAATTGCTAGATTTAATTCACACTGATCTTGGAGATTTAAAAGGAAATCTATCTAGAGGTGGGAAACGTTTCTACATTATTTTTGTAGATGATTTCTCACGATATACAAAATTATATTTACTACATTCAAAGGATGAAGCCTTTGGAATGTTTGTTAATTATAAAACAGAAGTAGAGAATCAACTCAATAAGAAAATAAAACGTCTTCGATCAGATAGGGGTGGTGAATATGACTGTTCTCCTTTTAATGAATTTTGTGTGAACCATGGTATTATACATGAATACACACCTCCATATTCGCCTCAATCTAATGGTATTGCTGAACGTAAAAATAGAACTCTAAAGGAGATGATGAATTCTATTTTAATCAATTCAGGAGCACCAAACAACTTGTGGGGGGAAGCAATTTTTGTCATCTTGTTTTCTTTAAAATCGCATTCCTAGTAGGAAGACAAATAAGACACCATATGAATTATGGAAAGGATATCCTCCTAATTTGAAATATCTCAAAGTGTGGGGGTGTCTAGCTAAAGTCTTATTAACTGAGCCTAAGAAACGAAAATTGGGATCTAGAACCTTAGATAGTGTTTTTATAGGTTATGCTCAGAATAGTGCTGCATATAGATTCCTGGTTATTAGAAGTGGCAACAATGTTGTAGAACCTAATACAATTGTTGAATCTAAAAATGTTGAATTTTTTGAGCATATTTTTCCTATGAAAACTCCTTTACAAAACTTAGCTAATCCTTCAAATGAAATTTTCGAGAATATCCCAAGTACATCCAATTCTAATAATGTTCTAGAACCAGATGATATAGAACCTAGGAGATCCATTAGGATGAGGAAGGAAAAGAATCTTGGTGATGATTTCTATTCCTTTATAGTGGATAATGATCCTCAATCTTACAATGAAGCTATTAATTCAACTGATTCCTCTTTATGGAAGGAAGCAATTAATAGTGAGATTGAATCTATATTATCTAATCATACATGGGAACTAGTGGATCTTCCACCAGGTATTAAACCCATAGGATGTAAATGGATATTTAAAAGAAAATTGAAAACAGATGGGACTGTAGATAAATACAAAGCTCGTTTGGTTGCCAAGGGATATAAACAACAAAAGGATATTGACTATTTTGATACCTTTGCTCCCGTTACTAGAATCTCTTCAATCAGGATTTTAATTGCTTTAGCATCTATTAAGAAATTAATTGTACACCAAATGGATGTTAAAACTGCTTTCTTGAATGGAGATTTAGATGAGGAAATTTATATGGATCAACCTGAAGGGTATGTAGTTTCGGGAAAAGAACATATGGTATGCAGACTAATCAAATCTCTCTATGGTTTGAAACAAGCACCTAAACAGTGGCATGAGAAATTTGATAAGGTTGTTGTATCATATGGATTCCATATAAATGAAGGAGACAAATGTATATATTCTAAAGTCGATAACCAAGGTTGTGTTATAATATGTCTCTATGTAGATGATATGCTTATTTTTGGCACTAATATTGATGTTATAAATAGTACAAAAAGCTTCTTGGCTTCTAACTTTGACATGAAAGATATGGGAGAAGCAGATGTAATTTTAGGAATTAAACTTCTTAAATATGATAATTGCATCATGCTATCCCAAGAACACTATGTTGAGAAAATTCTCAATAAGTTTTCAATGTTTGATTGTAAGCCGGTCAGTACACCTTTTAATTCTAATTGCAATCTCAAGAAAAATAATGGTAATAGTGTTCAACAAGTCAAGTATGCACAAGTTATTGGATGCCTGATGTACTTAATGAATTGTACTCGTCCAGATCTAGCATATGCAGTGGGGAGATTAAGTAGATATACTCAAAATCCTAATAAGGATCATTGGGATGCTCTATATAGGGTTTTAAGATACCTTAAAGGCACAATTAATCATGGATTGATTTTTTGTGGATCTCCAACTGTGCTAGAAGGATTTTGTGATGCCAATTGGATTTCGGATTCAGATGAATTGAAATCTACAAGTGGTTACATCTTCACTATGGGTGGAGGTGCTGTGTCTTGGAAATCTTCCAAGCAAACATGTATTGCTCGTTCCACTATGGAATCTGAGTTTATTGCCTTAGAAAAGGCTGGAACTGAAGCCGAATGGCTGAGACATGTTCTAATGGATCTTCCCATTTGGGAGAAACCTTCTCCACCAGTGTTTATACACTGTGATAATCAAGCTGCCATAGCAAGAGCTAAAAACAAAGTTTACAATGGGAAGAGTAGGCATATTCGCCTACGTCACAATATTGTGAGGCAGCTTGTATGTGATAGCATAATCTCATTGGATTATGTTAAGTCAGAATTAAACTTGGCCGATCCTCTGACAAAGCCATTAAGTCAACGACTAGTGAGCGATACATAGAGGAGAATGGGATTATGCCCATACCAGAAGTCGAAGTGATGGACACCCAACCTTCATGAACGGTGATCCCGGGAAGAGGGTTCAATGGGAAAAACTAAGTCACTAGAGGACTCAACGTGTTGTAATAAATGTATCTCGTTCTTATGATGTAAACAACAATTTACAGTGATTCAGTTGAATATAATTCTTAATGGATTTCATAGTCATTAATGGTGGTGTATATACTGCAATATATGCTTGATGAAAGTCCAACTATATGAATGTGGAGTGGGGCCGCTCCTGTTGAGATTTGGGCAGATCTCTAGAGCATTCATGAATTTCTCAGTAGGCGCATGGCCTAAAGGCGCCAATCCGTAAGAAAGGTAATTGATTTTATGAATGTCATGTGAGTAATGTACCACTAATCAGGTAAAGGAGGAATTGGTTCAAGAACATAGTTCCACCAATCTTCTACAGATTACGTACATCTACTCTATGCTTTAGTTCAAAGAACTCAGTTCTACCAAAGCTTATGCATGTCATTTGTTTAAGTTCTTCCAGTGGTCAACTCGGTTTTTATATTGTTTGTTTTGAAATAGTGGGGGATTGTTATACTTTGTTGTTGTATTTCAAACCAAAAGACAAATGTTTAGTCCCATATTGCTTGTGGCTGATACTTCCCTCCTCCTTATATATGGACCCTTGTCCATAGTACAATTGAGGAATGAAAGTGGATAGGCCCTACGCACGCGCATGGTGGGCCTTGCCAATGGGGTTTGGGCCGGCCCGGTCCGGAAACCCTTTAATCGGGCGCGTCGGCGCACGTCGCATCCCGCGCGCAGGGGGGGTGCAAATCCGGCCTCCCGGAGCCCCTTGTGCGGGCGCGGCCCCGGCTTGGTTTTGCTCCTCGGTTCAATGAACCAAATAGAGACGTTTACGCATCTATTCGACGCACCTCTTCGTTTGGACGCTTCCAAACGGCGTCCCGGTTTGCAACCGCATCACAACTTTTCGCTCGTCTTTCTTTTGCTATTTATGTTTTATCGCTCGCTGTCGTTCGAGACAGTTGCACAATATCGATCGCTCCCTTTCTTCTTCTTCGCCTGTTCTCTGTCCACTGGAAGAACGACCAGTCGCCTTTCGCTCGTCGCCGTGACTGCGTGTGCGCGCTTCACGTCGGCAAACGCTGTTGGATCCTGGGAGAGTAGCCGCACGCAGGAGACTATCGCACAGGCGCTCGCCGTCGGGTACTGCGGAAATACTCTTAAGGACAGTGCTCTCTGCACGCCTCAGCGTTTCTCTGGTAACATCTTTGTTGTTTACGGCTTACATCGCGGATTGTACCCTATTACGAATAACAATCTTAAGAGTAATCTGTTTCTCTGATGGGTACTAATATGGAAGGTTTTGAAACCCCTTTTACGCCTGTGACGCCATCAACTAATAACAATCAAATCGTCACTGTTTCTACTGTTTCTCAAATACCTATCCCTGATGTTACGAAAATTGAACAATTTAATGGACAACAATATAGGCGTTGGCAAGAAAAAATTATTACTGCTTTAGAAGTTTCAAATGTTTCGTTTGCTTTAACAGAACCCAAACCTGAAAATGATTCTGTTGATTGGGAAAAAGCAAATCGTATTTGTCGACATGTTATTTTAAGTACATTATCTAATCAACTGTTTGATGCCTACTTTCCAATTAAAACTGCATCTGAAATTTGGGAAAGTCTTAATAAGAAATATATTCTAGAAGAGGCTTCTACCCAAAAATTTACTGTTGCGAATTTTCTAAATTTTCATATGACTGAAGATAAAGATATAACAACTCAAATTCATGAATTTCAGATTTTACTTGATGATTTGAAAAATGAAAAAAATTGATCTTCCTGAGTCTTTCGTTGTGGGTTCTTTAATTGAAAAATTGCCTGGTTCTTGGAAACATTACAAGAACAATTTGAAGCACAAAAGAAAGACAATGTCACTAGATGATGTAATAATACATATCCGAGTTGAAGATCAAAATCGTTCTAGAGAAAAATCTGAACTAAATAAGGAGTTGTCATGTACTGCTAACTTTGTTAATAATGAAGTTAAAGAAAATAAAGTTACTTCTGATCAGTCTAAAAATAAGTGGAAAAATAAGAAAGGGAAAGGAAATAAGAATAAATATAAAGGAAACAAAGATATTAATAAAAAGAATGTTTTTTGCTATGTTTGTGGCAAACCTGGTCATACTTCTCCTAAATGCAGGCATAGGAAGAAGCAAGCAGTGGATTCGAAGGAACCTTCAACCAACCTTGTTACTGAGGACGTTTTTGTGGCATTTGTCAGCATTGTCAGCATGGGATCATTCCACCAGAATGATTGGATCATTGACTCGGGGGCTAGTCGCCACATCAGTGGCAACAGAGATGCCTTTGTGACCTACACTGAAGTAGGACAGGAGGAACATCGGGTTGTCATGGGCAACTCAACTGCTTCTCCAGTGACCGGAAAGGGCAATGTCATGATCAAAATGACTTCTGGAAAAATTCTGCTGATCAAAGATGTGCTGTTTGTCCCAGATATCCGTGTTAATTTAATTTCTGTTTCTCAACTTGTTAAGTTTGGGGTGAAAGTGTCCTTTGAATCAAACAAGGTCATTCTCACCAAGTCTGGGGACTACCTAGGCATGGGTTACTGCTCCAATGGGCTCTTTCTGCTGAATGTACCAAACTCTTCTGCTAATGAAATAAGTCCTTCTGCTTATATCGTTGATTCTTTTGATATATGGCATAATAGATTAGGACATGTTAATTTTAAATACTTACAACGCATGAAATCTTTAGGTTTACTAAAGGATATTAATGGTGTTGTTAATTTAAATAATAAATGTCAAATATGTGATGAAACTAAATCTACCAAGAAACCGTGTCCTCAAATTTCACATAGAAATTCTGAATTGCTAGATTTAATTCACACTGATCTTGGAGATTTAAAAGGAAATCTATCTAGAGGTGGGAAACGTTTCTACATTATTTTTGTAGATGATTTCTCACGATATACAAAATTATATTTATTACATTCAAAGGATGAAGCCTTTGGAATGTTTGTTAATTATAAAACAGAAGTAGAGAATCAACTCAATAAGAAAATAAAACGTCTTCGATCAGATAGGGGTGGTGAATATGACTGTTCTCCTTTTAATGAATTTTGTGTGAACTATGGTATTATACATGAATACACACCTCCATATTCGCCTCAATCTAATGGTATTGCTGAACGTAAAAATAGAACTCTAAAGGAGATGATGAATTCTATTTTAATCAATTCAGGAGCACCAAACAACTTGTGGGGGGAAGCAATTTTGTCATCTTGTTTTCTTTAAAATCGCATTCCTAGTAGGAAGACAAATAAGACACCATATGAATTATGGAAAGGATATCCTCCTAATTTGAAATATCTCAAAGTGTGGGGGTGTCTAGCTAAAGTCTTATTAACTGAGCCTAAGAAACGAAAATTGGGATCTAGAACCTTAGATAGTGTTTTTATAGGTTATGCTCAGAATAGTGCTGCATATAGATTCCTGGTTATTAGAAGTGGCAACAATGTTGTAGAACCTAATACAATTGTTGAATCTAAAAATGTTGAATTTTTTGAGCATATTTTTCCTATGAAAACTCCTTTACAAAACTTAGCTAATCCTTCAAATGAAATTTTCGAGAATATCCCAAGTACATCCAATTCTAATAATGTTCTAGAACCAGATGATATAGAACCTAGGAGATCCATTAGGATGAGGAAGGAAAAGAATCTTGGTGATGATTTCTATTCCTTTATAGTGGATAATGATCCTCAATCTTACAATGAAGCTATTAATTCAACTGATTCCTCTTTATGGAAGGAAGCAATTAATAGTGAGATTGAATCTATATTATCTAATCATACATGGGAACTAGTGGATCTTCCACCAGGTATTAAACCCATAGGATGTAAATGGATATTTAAAAGAAAATTGAAAACAGATGGGACTGTAGATAAATACAAAGCTCGTTTGGTTGCCAAGGGATATAAACAACAAAAGGATATTGACTATTTTGATACCTTTGCTCCCGTTACTAGAATCTCTTCAATCAGGATTTTAATTGCTTTAGCATCTATTAAGAAATTAATTGTACACCAAATGGATGTTAAAACTGCTTTCTTGAATGGAGATTTAGATGAGGAAATTTATATGGATCAACCTGAAGGGTATGTAGTTTCGGGAAAAGAACATATGGTATGCAGACTAATCAAATCTCTCTATGGTTTGAAACAAGCACCTAAACAGTGGCATGAGAAATTTGATAAGGTTGTTGTATCATATGGATTCCATATAAATGAAGGAGACAAATGTATATATTCTAAAGTCGATAACCAAGGTTGTGTTATAATATGTCTCTATGTAGATGATATGCTTATTTTTGGCACTAATATTGATGTTATAAATAGTACAAAAAGCTTCTTGGCTTCTAACTTTGACATGAAAGATATGGGAGAAGCAGATGTAATTTTAGGAATTAAACTTCTTAAATATGATAATTGCATCATGCTATCCCAAGAACACTATGTTGAGAAAATTCTCAATAAGTTTTCAATGTTTGATTGTAAGCCGGTCAGTACACCTTTTAATTCTAATTGCAATCTCAAGAAAAATAATGGTAATAGTGTTCAACAAGTCAAGTATGCACAAGTTATTGGATGCCTGATGTACTTAATGAATTGTACTCGTCCAGATCTAGCATATGCAGTGGGGAGATTAAGTAGATATACTCAAAATCCTAATAAGGATCATTGGGATGCTCTATATAGGGTTTTAAGATACCTTAAAGGCACAATTAATCATGGATTGATTTTTTGTGGATCTCCAACTGTGCTAGAAGGATTTTGTGATGCCAATTGGATTTCGGATTCAGATGAATTGAAATCTACAAGTGGTTACATCTTCACTATGGGTGGAGGTGCTGTGTCTTGAAAATCTTCCAAGCAAACATGTATTGCTCGTTCCACTATGGAATCTGAGTTTATTGCCTTAGAAAAGGCTGGAACTGAAGCCGAATGGCTGAGACATGTTCTAATGGATCTTCCCATTTGGGAGAAACCTTCTCCACCAGTGTTTATACACTGTGATAATCAAGCTGCCATAGCAAGAGCTAAAAACAAAGTTTACAATGGGAAGAGTAGGCATATTCGCCTACGTCACAATATTGTGAGGCAGCTTGTATGTGATAGCATAATCTCATTGGATTATGTTAAGTCAGAATTAAACTTGGCCGATCCTCTGACAAAGCCATTAAGTCAACGACTAGTGAGCGATACATCGAGGAGAATGGGATTATGCCCATACCAGAAGTCGAAGTGATGGACACCCAACCTTCATGAACGGTGATCCCGGGAAGAGGGTTCAATGGGAAAAACTAAGTCACTAGAGGACTCAACGTGTTGTAATAAATGTATCTCGTTCTTATGATGTAAACAACAATTTACAGTGATTCAGTTGAATATAATTCTTAATGGATTTCATAGTCATTAATGGTGGTGTATATACTGCAATATATGCTTGATGAAAGTCCAACTATATGAATGTGGAGTGGGGCCGCTCCTGTTGAGATTTGGGCAGATCTCTAGAGCATTCATGAATTTCTCAGTAGGCGCATGGCCTAAAGGCGCCAATCCGTAAGAAAGGTAATTGATTTTATGAATGTCATGTGAGTAATGTACCACTAATCAGGTAAAGGAGGAATTGGTTCAAGAACATAGTTCCACCAATCTTCTACAGATTACGTACATCTACTCTATGCTTTAGTTCAAAGAACTCAGTTCTACCAAAGCTTATGCATGTCATTTGTTTAAGTTCTTCCAGTGGTCAACTCGGTTTTTATATTGTTTGTTTTGAAATAGTGGGGGATTGTTATACTTTGTTGTTGTATTTCAAACCAAAAGACAAATGTTTAGTCCCATATTGCTTGTGGCTGATACTTCCCTCCTCCTTATATATGGACCCTTGTCCATAGTACAATTGAGGAATGAAAGTGGATAGGCCCTACGCACGCGCATGGTGGGCCTTGCCAATGGGGTTTGGGCCGGCCCGGTCCGGAAACCCTTTAATCGGGCGCGTCGGCGCACGTCGCATCCCGCGCGCAGGGGGGGTGCAAATCCGGCCTCCCGGAGCCCCTTGTGCGGGCGCGGCCCCGGCTTGGTTTTGCTCCTCGGTTCAATGAACCAAATAGAGACGTTTACGCATCTATTCGACGCACCTCTTCGTTTGGACGCTTCCAAACGGCGTCCCGGTTTGCAACCGCATCACAACTTTTCGCTCGTCTTTCTTTTGCTATTTATGTTTTATCGCTCGCTGTCGTTCGAGACAGTTGCACAATATCGATCGCTCCCTTTCTTCTTCTTCGCCTGTTCTCTGTCCACTGGAAGAACGACCAGTCGCCTTTCGCTCGTCGCCGTGACTGCGTGTGCGCGCTTCACGTCGGCAAACGCTGTTGGATCCTGGGAGAGTAGCCGCACGCAGGAGACTATCGCACAGGCGCTCGCCGTCGGGTACTGCGGAAATACTCTTAAGGACAGTGCTCTCTGCACGCCTCAGCGTTTCTCTGGTAACATCTTTATTGTTTACGGCTTACATCGCGGATTGTACCCTATTACGAATAACATGAAGCACAATCCGGATTAGTCGAATACCTCCTAGACATAGTGTGTAGTGGACAGGGAGATCCTACCTCCAAGTTCAATCCCTCTCAGTTTGAGCCACCACCACCGACGGACAGCCATTGGTCTTCAACAACGTCATTTCAGCGGGATAGTCATTTGGACAGAAATTCACAAAGAGATCTGCTATGCAGACCAAAAGCTGAATCAAAAATGGGATCAATTTTGAATTGTAGTCTTTAACGGGCTACAATCCAAAATTGGTCCTATTTTGAGTCCATTTTTTTATTTGTGTAGCATTATTCATTCACAAATGATTCATTTGAATGACGTTCCTGGAAGCTATAGCATCATCTCTATTTTTTTAGAATAATACTACATGAACAAAAGATTGGACCAAAAATGATATCATTTTTGTTCCCACATATGCATAACAACAAAATAGATGGGGAAAGTAACTTGCTTCCCTCCTCTATTTTGTTGTCGTGCATATGTGGGGACAAAATAGGTCTCATTTCTTGTTCTGGTAACAAACCTCGTTTTTTTTTTAATGTTGACTGTGTCATGTGAATTCATCACCACAACATCACTAGTGGCAGTATTGCCTACTCAAATGAATACCTTTGCTGACTTTTTTCTTCACTATCTTCATCCAACTTTTCTTTGGAACCAGATGAAAGAAACGTTACCAAGGGCTAACTGCTGGGTGTAAATTAGATGATTTGGTTTTTACATATAAAAATCTATTCTTGGTGTAACTAATTGTATAAGTTGGTTGTAACTCCTGCTCTTGGCTGCGTATAAGATGTTTTTTCAAAGTTTTGTGGCTATGCTGACACAATTAGATGTATTACAAAATCTAACACTTGTTGCAATTGAAGTTTTTCTGGACATCAGGATGCAATCCTGGAAATTATGAGTCTCTAGTTTGCAAATTCGACTGAATGCCACCTCTGCCATTTCATCATTAGAATGGAATCTATAAGTATCTAGGATCTCTCTCCACTTGACAGAATTTTTCTTTGCAGGAATCATTCTGATTACATGATAAGCTTGTTCCAGCAAGCTCCTTTTGCTTAGCAGATCAATCATGCAGCCATTGTATAACAGCATTCTATTGTATCCAACAGATGAGATCAGTCGACTCGAAGTCACCTATCTCGTCATACAAAACATCCATGGTCCCATCAGTAATCGGACGAGGACGCATGCCCATGGGACCAGCTCATCGCACCTCCTCGTTTAGTTGCAACTTAATGTTCATACTCCTGTGGTGGTCAGTCTGCTCCTCGGGTTGTTCCCATGTGAGCGTCGGAATACTCAACGGTTCAGCCGAAAAAGAAGAGGATACGAAGTTCCTCTCTCGAAACTCGGAGTTGAGGGCAACCTACAGGGGAGCTCTAGCACAAGCGGGAGCAGAGGAGGCGGCGGCAAAGTTATTGCCATGTCAAAGAAGGGAGACGGCGTGTAACAAGATGTTCTGCAGAAACCACGACTCACGACATGCACCGGTGGCACAGGAAAAATGCCGCTGCTCTGAATTTGATGACTCGGACGGTCGGACCATTATAGTTGGAATGAGGGATACAATTACACGAAGGTTGGGCCTCCTTTGGTCGGACGCTGATATTGGGTCTATATTTACAATATGCCACCATGTTTTCAAGGCATTGTAGTGGAGGGACGCCTAAGAGCATTAAATCAATCGGAATATGGGTTATTTATTCGATAAAGGACTAGATGAAATGTCTAAGCCCCCAGCACAACGTGCTCATACAGCGTTTGTTTAAAAGGATGAAACAAAACCAAAAAGCCATTGGGCCTATACCCACAAATGCAGGCTCTGTTGTGACCTGTCCAAACTAGGTTTGTTCAGTTCAACAACATCGTCCAAGGATATGGTTTAGTACACGGAATTTAGACCAACAGCCCCCCACAAAACATAGCCACGCAGGGCTCCCAAAAATCGATATGCGAGTCCACACGCCTATGTGCCCCATGAACCGAGCAAGAGTACAGCGGGGCACAAGCGGCATACTCCTTTGTCCAGGATTCTCCTCATCCAGCGGGTCCAAACTGAGTCCGTGCAAAGGAGGAACTTGACAATCTAGCAATATCTTTGAATTGCTTCAGACCCAAGCCTCCCTCCTCGAGAGGGAGAGCCATCTTCTTCCAGGACAAGGTGTGGGCCGAACTCCCCCAGAGCAAATGGCTCGCAATGAATTGGCATGTAACCCAGTGCAACTACCAAACAAAGAGAGCGCGTCCTTGACTTCCCCCCATGCAGCCATCGCATCGCCTCCACTATGTCGTTGCCAATGATAGTCCAGTTGTGCCTGAACCATCTGGCTTTGTACCCATTCAGGCCAGGGGCACAATCAAGGCTGATCGACCAAAGGGTGTCTTTGACTTCACCCTTGGAAATATTTCTGCATAGGGCAACGTTAGTCGCCTCCGACACCCTTCTTTCCGGCAGAATGTCGATGCTTGAACATTGAGATTGTTGGCCATTGTAGAGGTCAGTAGGCCGTTCGGCCCCCAACTTTGCAACTACCGGTGTTTATGTATAATTGGGTGGTTAATTTGTATATAACAACTTTTTTCCGGCATTTGGCTCAGTATTTGCCTATAGGAATCGTCGAGATTCCAAAGCCCGCCATGTTCGGCGGCAGTGAACAATCACGCGTCCAGTGCAGCACCATCTCCTTTAGCGTGTTGCTGCATGTACCGCTCTAATGCTCACATACAGCGATGCCTTTGAATAAAAAGCCGAGCATGTACGAAACTGCGGAACTTGTGAAGTCGGGGGCCAAACGGCCCCTAAAAAATAGCACAGCCTCTCTACCCAGGTACTCGTGTGTGCTGACCCAAGTACCATCAAATGCAATCAGTTCATGGATCAAGTCATGTATCTCCTTCCTTCTCACCGCACCTTGGTATGATGTCGTGTTATGCTCAGCATCCCTGATCCACCACCATCTTCTCCTTTGGTAAAGTAACATTCCTCCGCTTTTGCAAGAGCCTCCAGGCGCGTGTGAATGTCCCTCTCCTCCTCTATGAGTCATTGGTCGAGGGGGGTGTCTTGTAAGTCTGACCAGATGCACTGGAACTCCATTAGGCGTTGCTCTTAAGTGAGCTGATGCTGCACTTGGAACTCACCCAAGGCTTGATGGCCTTCTTTGTTGCTTGTAGTTTCTTTGCCACCCTAAACAGCAGATTCCCTTTCATCGGTACCTTCCACACCTCCTTAACCACGTCATTTAATCCATCCCATTCCAACCAATAGTTGATGGTGCGGAAAGGTGGTTGTGCTTGTAGAAGATTGAGAAATAAGGCAGCATGGTCGTTGATGGCCATCAGGAAAGCCAAAGTGATCGTAGCACTGGGAAAGGTATCAACGAACAAGTCATTGACCAGCACCCTATCCAGCTTGCATGTTATTTGCAGCTCCTCATCCTACAAGTTACTCCAAGTTGTGTCTCCCCCATAGAGTGGGAGTTCCACCAAGTCAGAGGTTGCAACAGCGAGGTTGAAATCTGCTATCGCACGTAAACCTCTCTCCCTCCCACCAACTTTCTCCCAAGAGAATCTGGTGCATTTAAAGTCACCCATAAGGGCCTAGGGCCCTTGGATCGATTTGGTCAATCCCTTAATGGTCGCCCACAATGACCTCCTTTCCACCATTGTAGTATGGCCATAGATTGCGGAAACAGTGAGAGTGGCTCCACCAAGATTCTGACAGAAAAATTTGATGGATTGCCTTGATTTCTCGCGGACCTCTACCACCCATGCCTTAGGGTCAAAGCCACAGCAAATCCTTCCACCCTTGACCTGATTATGGTTAAAAAGAGAACTCCATCCCCGGGGAAAGAGGGATTTAACTTTCCCAACCGCAGAGTTGGCAATGTGTGTCTCCAATATACACAGTAAGGATACGTCTCCCTCATGTATCACATGCCTCACCTCTTGTTGTCAGTGAGCCTTCACCCCCCCCTCTCACATTCCATGCGAGAAGGGTCATTGAGAACCTTTGGTCGTGTGAGAATCTATTGCACAGTCACCGTTGATGGATTTTTTTGATGCACTATCATCACGCAGTTGTTTCCTCTTAGCCTTGGGCACCTTCGCATTGTTGGGATAATGTTGTGTTACTCAGCCTCCCACTTTTACGGTGCCTTTGACAGGGGGCACATGTGCTCAACCCCTCGATAGCGAGCCAACTTGTGGTCTAGTAGAATGGGTCACCGCCCTTGAAGAGGCCATAGAGTTCTCCCTAAGGACTAGCAAGGTGCCATCAGCAATTATCGCTAGGGTCCCACCAAAATCGTCTTCCTCTGTGCGCGTATCTCTAGAAGGCACAGAGGGATCTGAAAAGGGGATGGGATAGAACTCGGGGCAAGCAGGGGGATAGGAGTTAGAAAGGGTGATTCCTCCTCATTACCATAATGTGATGACTCACCCTTCCCTGTGGGGTCCATTAGGTGAGTAGGGGTCTGATCCACATCCTCACCGATGATGGTGATAACTGGATTCAATCGCATGTGCACATTAGCCATTGTGTCCTCAAATTGGCCCCACGCGGTCCCTAGTCTAAAGAATCGGGTGTTGTACTGTTGGCCATTGTTGAACCCAAGGTCAAGGTCAGCATATCACGGGTGCCATCAATTAAATAATCATTAAGTGGGCCCCTGACAGCCGTTACGATTAGCACTGGATCATATTCAATCAGAACACCTTCTGATGCACCTTCATTCAAAATACTTCCCAAAAGATCAGGAGGTTTGAATAGCGCCTCATCAAGGCATCCATCATTCAAAAAATTTCCCGAAGACTCCAGATTATTGTTTGATCGATCGTTACTCTGACCCACCGTTACTAGCACATGCTCAGGACCAGGAGTGGTCCCCTCCACCTCCCCTCATCTCCCACGGCGGTGTTGCCGGTAGAGCCGCTGTGTTGGTTTGTAGCTTGTACAACATCCACCGCTTGAGTGTTGGGTATCTCATTAACAAACCACATCGTTGTACCCACAGCCCCTGGGTGATTGGGATGAGGTATGCATGAATGAGAGAGTCCATGCCTGCCACCTTCCACCATTAAAAGGCTTCTCATCATTGGGAACTGCTCCTCCATATGACCAAACACATCACAAGTTTTGCATTTTCATGGGTAATATTCTTACTCAATTGGGTATGGAAGCACACCATAGCCTTCCACCCACAAGTCCACCTCATGAGGTGGGTCTTTCTCTATCGAGAACTCTATCAGTGCTCTTACATAGTCTGGGTCGGTACCCCTCACTGTCCTAAGGTCCATGTGTAATGGGTTTCCAAGGAAGCTCGTCGTCGTGCTTAGGATCTCAACTGAGTTCAACAATCCCTGAGATGGAAAACGAACCCAGCAATGCATAGTAGAGAGCAGATCCCTCTCCAAATTCTCTGATGATCTCCATCATTGCATGAGAATGACCCAACCATCATAGAACCAAGTCCTAGATTGCATGGCCTGGTCCGGATCAGTGGACTCCTTAAAGGATGCAAAGAATAATTTGTTCTTCTTTTTGGTCACCTCAATGAATCCCTTAGGTCTCCAGGAACATTGTACCCATGCCTTCATGGGGACTAAGTGTGGGTTTGCATCATGGAAGATGATGGCATTCTCCCATCTCCCTTGGATTTGGTTGAGATGGGTCTTGTGAATCATGACCACCATCTTTTCATTCTCAACCTACACTAGGGGGGCCTTGGTGAGAGTGAGATGCCTTGAGTCCACCAACAAGGCTTCCTTACACACCCCACCCTCCACCCAAGTATTGGAATCGTCTTGAAGGGCTAGGGTCGGGCATACGGTCGAGGAACACGTGTCATGCCACCGTCAGTGGCCTCCTGCTCATACACATCCATCACTCTAGAAGAAGAAGCTATGTCTTCATCCAAACCCTCATGGTCACCCCTCGCAAGGCCAGTCAGGCTCCCACGTCCCCCTTACGGGAAGGATCAGCCACCATGCCAACTCCCTGACCACCTCTCATACCCTCAAATACCTCACGTGATCCAACTAATCAAGATCCCTCTCCAACGTATGCCCCACCCATCACTTCAACTATAGGTCGCGTCCCCTTATCCACCTGCATCGCCTCCTCACCACCATCCACTAAAACACCTTCTTATCTACCTCAACGACCCCCAGAACCCCCCCCTCAAGGAGAATCACTACCACGACCCTTTTACGCACCCCCACAACTTCCACCTCCTCTCCTCACCACAGAACCGTTCATCGCCATCTCTTAGAGCCATTCCTTCTCTACCGTCAGCCGAACACCATGAGAACCCTTATTCTTGCCCCCATCAAACCATCATACTGGACCCCGACCAGTGAGATGTTGGTCAGCGTGCAGTCACCTCCGGGGGCGCCCTCACACCCTAGAGAAAAGGCAGAGTGCCTACCCCTAGAGAGAGAGGGTGTCATTTAAGAGAATTAAATCAATGCATGTTTGTCTGGTGGTCAAACTTGTATCTATTCATTAGAAATACTTGAGTTTGCCATTTCATTATACCTTATTGACATGCATATATAGGATGAAGTGAGGAACATTTCTCCCTCCTTTCTTACAATCTATAGCAGAGGTCGGATGCTCAGGGATATGAAATTAAGGAATACTTGTCTGGTGGTTCAAATCAGAGTTCCTTAATTGGGGAACACTTAGATTTTCCACTACACTATCCCTTGTTGACTATGGATATGTATGTATGTATGTGTGTATGGGATTAAGAGAGAAAGACCCCCCCCCTCTCCCATGCCCATGACAGAGGCCGAACGTCTAGGAGGGTGGTAAATTAAGGCGGAAACTAGGATTCGAACTCGAGTCCCTTCATGAGGAGACACCGTGCTTGACCACTTGAGCCACTCCTTGTCGGCTATGTATGTGTGTGTATGTATGTATGTATTGGAATCAGGTAAATATATTCAGAATTCCCCCTAAAAAATAGGAGGTCAAGAGTTACATGTAGGCCCAACGCCATACATCCAGAGCAATAGTTACAACTCACTCAACTATCTAATGTGCAACTTGCGTTTAACACATTTACAAATTTTTACAGTAATACTAATAGCATTTGCGGCCATTCCTTGGTGTCTTCTAGCATTCTGTTCCTCCCATACATGCTAGCATAGAGCAACAAAAAGAAGCTTCTTTCTATCATCATTTCTGCATTTTATTAGCATTCTTCTCGGGTCGCCTGTTAGCTGAATTTGTAGCTTGAATTCCTTGCATAACATCTCCCATATATTTCTTGTGAACTTGCATTCACCTACAAGATGATTATGGGATTCTTCCGCCTCCTGGCATAGCAAGCAAAATGTGGAAACATCATAGTTCCACCCCTTTATCCTGTCAAGAGTGGCAAGAACATTGTGCATAAATTTATATACACACATGCTTCATTTTGGCACATACCTACCAGTACAAATCTATTCACAAAGTATGTCCTTTGTGTCCCTTGTCCGGGTCATCTCCCATACGCATGTTTTTGGATCTCTAAGCATCCATTCTCCCATTTCATGGGCCAAAAAAAGATGTTTAACATGCTGCCTGGTTTCCATCATAATGTTGATGGTTCGCAAATAGCCTTCCCTTGTCTTCAGATTGAAGTCCAGACCTCTTGGATATCTTCCTCTCATCCATTTTCACCACGTTGAGGTACCTTCTTGGAAGGTGAAGACTCTCTGTATGTTCCCCCATTTTGCTATGTTCTGGGTGTTTTAATATTTAGTACTCCTTCATCTCTTGGAAGAGCCACTCTAGCATATTTCATAGGATGATGTGTGCTTCCCCATATAAAGTTTGCCATATTCATCTCCATCCTATCCAAGATAGAACCTGAGATCTCCCCTTGCTACACCTGAAAAATAAGAAGTCCCTCAATGGTGGTTTTTATAAGAGTTGCCCATCCCACCATGGATGTCTTTTGAGTCGGCTATCTGTTAATCATTTCCTCCACCATGTCAATGCATTCAACAAAATCCTTAACGTGAAGATTACCTCCAGCTATAGGGAATCCTAGATATTTTGTTGGGAATTCCCCTCTTTCCACTTCCATAGCCTCCACTAACCTGTCTTCCATATGGTAGCAGTTCTTGGATAAGAAAATATGTATTTTGTTTGCATTCACACCCAACTCCGTCTACTTGCCAAACTCATCCAGTAGATTTTTAAGGTTTTCTAGAGAGTGTTGCTTGGTTTCTACAAAGACTAAAACATCATCTACAAAGATCAAATGGGTCATTACCTTTGTTCCATGGACTGTGTAGGGCTTGATCTCCTTCTTTATCTCAGCATACTGCATCTTCTGTGTAAAATACTCATAACAATCACAAAGAGGAGAGGCGAGAGGGGGTCTCCCTGGTGTAGACCATTACCACCTCTGAACATACATATAGACGTGTCATTCACCAGAATAGAAAAGCTTGTAATGCCAATACATTACTTCATCCATCTTATCAATTGTTGATTGAACCCCATTTGTTCCATAATCAACCATAGTTTCTCCCATCTGACACTGTCATAGGATTTGGAAACATCTAGTTTTAAGCAAGCTTTCCTACTCCCTCTCATGACATTATAATCCAGTAGAAACTCACCCACCAATAAAGCACAATCACTAATACTTCTGTCAGCCACAAAAGCCCCTTGATTACTAGAGATAAGATAAGGAAGAACCATCTTCAATCTAGTAGCCAAAATCTCAGCAATGGTTTTATATTGTACCAAGCAACATGCAATAGGTCTAAAATCAGCAAGACAGAAAGTGACCTTCTTCTTTGGAATAAGAACCAAGAAAGAATGATTAACTTGTCTTACTATGTTACCTCCTTCCAGAAACCAACTCACATATGCAACCAAGTCATCTTTGATGATATCCCAAGTCTTTTTATAGAAGAAAGCATTAAACCCATCTCACACTGGGGATTTGTTGCCGCCAATGATCCATACTTCTTCTTTGACCTCTTGTTCATTAGTTCTTCTTGTAAGAATATTATTGTGTGTGCTTGTAAGTTTTAACCTCCACTTCATTTCCTCCCCATATAGCCAAAGTTTTTCAAGAACCTGGATCTGAAGAAATATTTTCTTTCTAGCTAGGAAAAGGCAAATAAATTCTTCTTTGTGTCCTCACTTCCGCAACTTGTTACCATTGTCCTCGGATCTGTTTCTAGCATGAATTATAGCTAAAACTCTTCACATATAGACCTCCAAACCTCCTTTGTGAAGCTGCATCCTCCCATCAGATGATCATGGGACTCATCCTCCTTCCTTCATAGCAAACACTGCACTGATATGTCATAGTACCATCCACGTAGTTTGTCCATGGTGGCCAAAGCACTATGTAGAATTTTGTAGACGCACATGCTCCATTTTGGAACACGAGTACCCGTCCAAATCTATTCGACGCATGTGTCTCTTGCTGCCCTTATCTATGTTATTTCCCAGAGATTCATCTTTATGTCTTTAAGCCTCCAGTTCCCTTGAGCGTGAGGCTCAAAGAAATGTCTAATCTACTGCCAAAACTCCATCATGATGTTGATGGTATGTGAGTATCCCTCCTTTGTCCTTGGCTTAAAATCCAACCCTCTAGGATATCTCTCTCTCATCCATCTTCCCCATGTTGAGGAACCTTCATGTAAGATTATGATTCTCCTCACTGTCCCCCATTTTGTAATATCTCTGGGTGTTTTCAGATTCAAGCCACCTTCTTCCTTAGGTAAAGCCAGTCTTGCATATCTCATCGGGTGGTAGTCACTTGCCCATAGAAAATTTTCCATCTTCATCTCCATTCTATCCAGAACCGAACTAGAAATTTCTCCTTGAAAATAAGAAGCGTGTCTATAGTTGCTCGTAATAGAGTTGCTCTCCCCACCATGGAGGTCTTATATGATAGCTACATGTTGATCATTTCCTCTAATCTATCCATACAGTCAGCAAAGTCCTTTACCTATAGGTTGCCCCCTGCAAGTGGAAAGTTAAGATATTTTGTAGGGAACTTTCCTCTCTCTACACACACTGCCTCCAGTAATCTATCTTCCACTTGGCTGAAATTTTTGGAAAAAAAGATGTGTGTTTCATTTGCATTCACACACAGCCCTGTCTGTTTCCAAAAATCTTTGAGCATCTTTCACAGGCACCCTAGTGGGTTTTGTTATGCTTCTACAAATACCAACTCATCATCTGCAAATATTAGGTGAGTGAACACTTTTGTGCCATGTATTGTGTACGGCTCTATCTCCTTTCTTTTTTCTACCATCTACATCTTCTACATGAAGTACTCCATAACAATCACAAAGAGGAGAGGAGACAAAGGGTCTCCTTGGCACAGCCCACTGCCACCCCTAAACATTCCTGCATATGTGTCATTGACCATAATAGAGAAACTAGTAGTTCCAACACACTGCTCCATCTAGTTGATACACTGTTCACTAAACCCTATTTGTCACTTGATCCACCACAACTTTTCCCATCTGACACTATCATATGCTTTGGACACATCCAGTTTGAGACACACCTTCCTGCTTCCCCTCATGACATTATAATCCAGTAGGAATTCTCCTGCCAAGAGGGCACAGTCACTAATTCTTCTACATGTCACAAAGGCTCCTTAGTTTACAGATTTGAGATAAGGGAGGACCAACTTTAGTCTAGCAGCCAGAGTTTTTGCAATGATATTATATTGTACCGAGCAGTATGCAATGGGTCTAAAATCAGCAAGAGAAGAAGTCATCTTTTTCTAGGGGATGAGTACCAAAAAAGAATGATTGACTTGTCTCACCATGTTGCCACCCTCCAGAAAGCAGTTGACGTATGCAATCAGATCCTCCTTGATGATGTCCCATGTTTTCTTATAAAAGTGGGCATTGAAACCATCTGAACCTAGAGACTTATTACTTCCAATACTCCAAACTACTTCTTTGATTTCCTGCTCATTGGTCTTTCTTGTAAGAATATTGTTGTGCATGCCAGTGAGTTTGAATTTCCACTCCAGATCCTCCTCAAAATTTTCTCCTCAAAATTTTTATTATATAGAGAATAGTAAAGATATGTCCTGCTCTTCTAGATCCTCCTATTTGTTGACCACTCTTCCCTCCATATCAATCAACTCAGAGATAATATTGTATGCCTCCCTTCTCTGGACAGCAGTATGATAGAGTTTGGTATTTATGTCCCCATTTTCTATCCACTTCTCTCTGCTCCTCTGCTAGTAGAACTTTTCCTATACTTTCTTCAAGTCTTGTAGCATCATTTTCAGCTCATCATCCTTCTTTATCAGATCACCATTGAGTGGGTCACATAATAATTTTCATATGACCTCTCTACATTCTCTTTTTGTTTCCGCTAGTACATTTGGGATATTCACTTCATTCTTGGCCCATCTTTTAAGCACTTCTTTGGTGTTTGTCAGCTTCTTTGCAAAGATAAACATTAGGTTCCATGTCACCTACACATCCCATGCATCTTTAATAATTCCATTGAAGCCCTTCCAATCATCCCAATAGTTTAGGAACCGGAACGGTCTTCTTTTTTTTTCTTCTTTTCTATAATTTGGACTGAGATCAGAGTGTGGTTGCTTAGTTCAGACCCACCTGCCTTCACTTGTACCTTATGAAAAATATGTAGCCATATATCATTCACCAGTGCTATATCTATCTTGCTTGCAATTCTATCTCCTAGGCTCCTTTCATTGTTCCATGTGAAGATATCACCACCATTCATTGGTAGCTCAAACAAACCATCTTTATCTATAGTATGGTTGAAAGCATCTATCTTCTCATTTAAAGCTAGTCTTTTGCCTTTTTTCTCTGCCTGCATTCGAACGCTATTGAAGATCACCAGCCATGGTAGCATTACCTGTCTAGAGATAGAAATCAGCTCCTTCCACAGGTCTAATCTAGCCTTTGCATCATTATGAGCATACATAGTTGTCACCCACATTTGTAGCCCCCCATTATTTCTACAGTCTACTGTAACATGTTAATATGACATCTGTATCATTGTTACCTACCAAGCATTCGGTTTCCAGACCACATAGACTCTAGCCACCTTAGCACATTTTACATTAGATACATTCTCCCATCCCTGCAGAAATAAGTACTTAATGTTGTTTTTGTTCTTTTATTTTATTTTTGTTTCCACCAATACAGTCAAAGAGTGACCACTAGTATATTTCCATTCCCAGATTTCCTTCTTATTTCTCCTATCACCCCCCTTTAATATTCCATAGCAGCATGGACATATTAATGGGTGTTTTGGGATATGGTTCCCCAGCTGCTCGGATCCTTCTTGTTGTCCTTCCTTTTATCTTCTTTCTTATCTTTCCTCAGTACCGCAACATCTTCACTATCTGAGTCAGTTAGTGCCTCAAAGCTATTTCTTTTGTCCAAGATGCTACCCAACCCTTAGTTTCTAGGAATGTCATTCTTCTTGAAGTTTTTCCTCTTTATAGAAGCAACTAACTCTCCGTCTTCCTTCTCAGTGCCTAGGTTACTGCATTCATCTTTCTCATGTGCTTTTTCTGACTCCTTGTAAGGTGTTACTGGCTCTTCTTCATTTTGCACTATGTGCTTGGAGTTTGTTTTTCCAGGTCCATCCCACCCATTGCTATTTTGACCATGGTATGTGTTAGTGTTCTTCTCCATACTGGACTCGGGTCCAGGCTTAGAAGTTTTTTCCCTCAATTCTTACCTAGGCCCTCTAGCACCATTGTCTTCCACCTTCGTGTCACAGTTGCTCTCAGTATGCCCGAAATCTTTACAACCACTACACTTTGAGGGAATATAGTCCTACTGAACCTGCAATGGGATGGGTTCATGTTCACGTACATTCATCCATACAATATTTATCAGCATGTCATCAACATCCACCTCAATCAATACTTTTGCTTCTTCATGCTCGAGTGGTCTCTCATCAATGTGCAGGATAGTGCTGACACCTGTAGCTATTGTTCCCACAGCCAGCCTGGTCCACGATTTGTCAAATGACTTCAACATGACCCAAGAAGGTATGGAGGTAAAAGCATCACGTCTGAGTTCATCTCCATAACAGTAGTCCTTGGCCACAACTAATTAGGAATTAAACCAACGTGATCCCATGTTTAAGACCACTCTTTTGTCTTCGGTGTTAGAAAACCGAACAAGGAAAATACATTTGTCTCTCATCAATAGTTCGAACACCCCATTTAGATGACAGGATCGTTTGATCCATGCATTTAGATGCGGGTAATAGGGTCTCTTCCCTAGGACGTATACCATTATAGTATACTCCCAAATGTTCTTCATCTTATCAAACTCACGTGTATCCAATTCAACATGAACTCTCCCCTCCACCTACTCAGGAACATCTCCTTAGTGGCTCGCATTGATGGCTCCTTCAGGATTTGAGTCCACACTCTCCCTCACGGTCCTCCATGTCCATCGAGTTCTTTGCTTGTGGTTGCATCCTCTCCTTCTTCCTCTATCCGGCTGGAACTAGGGTTCCACGTGTCGCCTCCATTGTCTGTCTGCTTCAGGTTCCCAGGGTTGGTGGGCGGCTGGGTGTGAGTATGTGCATGCCTAGACCGGTTGCCCTAGTCACTCATGCCCACTGGAACTAGTGGTCCTCTTCCCTCTCCCCCTCGTTGAATGACTTAGGGTTAGGGCTATCCTTCTCAGTCTTCTTCTCGGCGATGGACGCCGCTAAGGTTGTTGTGGTTGCGGATAGTGGTGGATTGGTGTGCGCTGGGTGAGGATGGGGGTGGATGCCTGTGACTGGGGTGGTCGCCGACATGGGCACCATGCCCTGGCTTGGATCGCCTCTACGATCACTGGAGCTAAGGGGGAGGACGCAGGGGCGTGTATGTATGTATGTATGTATCTATGTATGTATGTATGTATGTATGTATGGGGATTAAGAGAGAAAGATTTCCCCCTCTCATGCCCATGACGGAGGTCGAACGCCCGGGAGGGTGGTAAATTAAGGCGGAAACTGGGATTTGAACCCAGGTCCCTTTGTTAGGGGACACCATGCTTGACCACTTGAGCCATTCCTTGTCGGCATGTATGTATGTATCAGAATCAGATAAATATATTCTGAGTTCCCCCCTACAAATATAGAGGGGTCAAGAGTTATATATAGCCCTATGCTCGCTATACAACATGAAATGTGAGCAACTCACCCAACTAGCTAAGATGTAATCTCTTTTTTACATTTTTACAAATTTTTGCAGTGATAGTATTCACACTACTTTCTACTCCTACATGCTTACGGGCATTCCTTTCTTTCTAAACATGGAAGCATAGGGCAGCAAACAAAAGAAGTTTCTTCTCCTCATTGGCACAATGTTTGACCATCTTTTTTAAGTCTTCATTCAGCTCTATTTTTAAGAGGAATTCCATGCAGATATTCTCCCACAAAGTCTTCGCGAAACTACAGCTACCAAACAAGTGGTTTTGTGTTTCCTCCTTTTCTTTGCATAAGTAGCATGTGACCGGGCTATTATTGTTCCACTCATGTATTCTATCTAGCGTTGCTAAAGCCCCATGCAAAATTTTGAAGACACAAGTGGTCCATTTAGGAACTTGCTTACCTTCCCAGATTTGAGCCATTGTCCTATCTTTTTCCATCCTTGTCCTCGTGATCTCCCATAGATCAGCCTTTGGATTTAGCATGTGCCATTCTCCATTATATCTTAGGAAAAAATGATGCTTGACTTGTGGCCATAGACTCCTCATCATGTGAATAGTGCGTGAAATACCTTCTTTGGTGTGTGGCTGGAAATCTAGTCCTTATGGGTATCTGTCTCTCATCCATCTTCCCCATATAGAGCCACCTATCTGGTACAAGATAATTCTCTTAAGCGTCCCCCATCTGGCAATGTCCCTTGGAGTTTTCAGCTGCAAACCTCCTTCATCTTTAGGCAAGGCCAGTCTAGCATAGCGCATGGGGTGGAACTCGCCCGCCCAAATAAAGTTTGAGATTTTCATCTCTATCCTATCAAGCACGGCACTTGGAATTTCACCTTGTTGCACCCAGAAGATAAGAAGACCTTCAATGGCTGAACTGATAAGAGTAGCTTGACCTACCATGGATGTCTTTTGTGTAGGCCATCTTGCTATCATCTCATCCAATCTATCAATACATTCAGTAAAATCTTTGACTTGTAGATTACCCCTGGCAAGTGGGAAACCTAAGTATTTAGTCAGGAACTTACCCAACTCCACATCAATGGCTTATTGCAGTCTTGCTTCCAAATGTTGACAATTTTTTAAGAGATAGAGATGGGTCTTATTCACATTAATCTGCAGCCCCGTCCACTCACCAAATTTCCCAAAAAAAATTTCAGCTCCTTCAACATTTCAACTTTGGCCTCCAGAAATAATAAGACGTCATCTGCAAAGATAAGGTGGCTCATAACCTTCATACCATGGACAGTATATGCTTTGATCAGCTTTGCGTCTTCTACTTCCTTCAGCTTCCTTGTAAAGTATTCCATGACAATGGTGAAGAGGAGTGGAGAAAGGGGATCGCTTTGCCGTAGTCCATTGCTGCCCTTGAATAAACCTGTAGAAGTGCCATTCACAAGTATCAAGAAACTTGTTGTGCCAACACATTGCTGCATCCAGTGAATCCACGTATCAGAAAATCTCATCTTTTGCATAATCCACCATAATATGTCCCAGCTGACATTGTCATACGCCTTTGAGATATCAAGCTTTAGACACGCTTTTCTACTCCCTCTCATCACATTGAAATCAGCTAAGAATTCATCAGCAAGAAGATGTATGTATGTATGTATGTATGTATGTATGTGTGTATGTATCGGAATCAGGTAAATATATTCTGACATCCCCCCTAAAAAATATTAGAGGGGTCAAGATTACATGTAGGCCCAACGCCATACATCCAAAATAGCATTACAACTCACGCATTTAATCTATACGTAGTCTACGTCTAATGCATTTACATATTTTTACAGCAATGTTAGAGGCATTCATAGACTTCCCTTGGTGTCTTCTAGCATTTCTCTCCTCCCAGATATGGTAGCATAGGGCAGCAAACAAAAGATTTTTCTTCACATCTCTTCCGCACCTTGCAAGCATTCTTCTCAGTTCTGCAATGAGTTGAAGATGAAGTCTAAACTCCCTGCATAAATGGTCCCAAACTTCCTTTGTGAAATTACATTCCCCCACAAGGTGATTGTGGTTTTCTTCCTTATCCTCACATAGCAAGCATACAGTAGATATATCATAATTCCAGCTCTTTATTCTATCAAGAGTGGAGAGAATATGGTGCAGAAATTTATATACACACATGCTCCATTTAGGCACATACATATCCATCCATATTTGTTCTCCCACGATATCCTTTGCTCTTCTGTTACGGGACATTTCCCATAAGCTTATCTTCTTGTCTATGAGCTGCCAACCACCAGAATTATTAACAATAAACACGTGCTTAATTTGCGGCCATATTTCCCTCATGACATTGATGGATCTTGAATATCCTTCTCTTGTTTTCAGAATAAAGTCCAATCCTCTAGGATATCTATCTCTCATCCATTTGCCCCATGTAGATGTTCCTTCTTGATATGCAATCAGCCTTCTCATGGAACCCCATCTAGCAATATCTCTAGGAGTCTTCAAATTCAGACCTCCTTCATCCTTAGGAAAAGCTAGCTTGGAATACTTCATAGGGTGGTGCTCGCTTCCCCACAAAAAATTAGCAATCTTCATTTCAATTCTATCCAAAACAGAGACAGGAATTTCACCTTGTTGTGCCCAAAAAATGAGGAGACCTTCAATAGAAGCTTTGATCAAGGTACTACGCCCAGCCATAGAAGTCTTTTGTGTAGGCCATCTATTTATCATCTCCTCTACTTTATCAATGCAGTTTGTAAAGTCTTTGACTTGAAGGTTGCCACCTGCAAGCGGAAATCCCAAGTATTTGGTTGGGAATATTCCTATTTCAACCCCCAGTGCCTGTGTAAGTCTGGCTTCCACCTGATGGCAATTCTTTGATAAGAAGATGTGTGTTTTATTTGCATTTATACACAACCATGTTTGCTTCCCGAAGTCCCTCAGTAAGCCTTTTAGATTTTCCAGGTAATGCTGCTTGGCTTCAATGAACACCAGAACATCATCAGCAAAAATTAAATGTGTCATTACCTTTGTGCCATGTACAGTGTAAGGCTTTATTTCCTTCTCTTCTTCGGCTCGCTGCATCCTCTTTGTAAAGTATTCCATGACAATCACAAAAAGAAGGGGGGATAGGGGGTCACCCTGGCGCAGCCCATTGCTGCCCCTAAAGAGACCAACCGACGTGCCATTCACCAGAACTGAGTAACTAGTAGTGCTGACACATTGTTTCGTCCAGCCAATCCATTGCTCGTTGAAACCCATCTGTCGCAAAATCCACCAAAGTTTATCCCACCGTACACTATCGTAAGCTTTGGAGACGTCAAGCTTTAAGCAAGCATTCCTACTACCTCTCATAACATTGTAGTCTAGGAGAAATTCACCAGCAAGAAGGGCACAGTCACTAATGCTTCTACCTGTAACAAAAGCTCCTTGATTTGCAGAAACCAGAAAGGGGAGGACCATTTTCAGCCGGGCAGCTAGGATTTTTGCAATAATTTAATATTGTATCGAGCAATAGGCAATGGGCCGGAAGTCAGCAAGAGAAGACGTAATTTTCTTCTTCGGAATAAGAACAAGAAAAGAGTGATTAACCTATCTCACCATATTCCCTCCTTGAAGAAACCAGTCCACATAAGCAAGTAAGTCACCTTTAATAACATCCCAATTTTTCTTGTAGGAGAAAGCATTAAAGCCATCAGACCCCGGCGACTTATTGCTTCCAATGCTCCAAACAGCATCCTTGACCTCTTTTTCATTAGTTCTTCTAGTAAGAATATTATTGTGAGTGCTAGTGAGTTTGAATTTCCAATCGATTTCCTCCTTCTCATCAATATTGTCAGAAAACACCTTGTTGTACAGAGACGTGTAGAACCCAATCGCATGTTCTTCAAGACCTTCCTATTTGTTGACAACCATACCTTCAACATTAATGAGTTTAGAAATAATATTACCTTCCTCTCTCCTTGTAACCGCAGAATGATATATCTTTGGGTTTCTATCTCCATCATCCATCCACTTCTCCTTACTTCTCTGCCAGAAAAATTTTTCCTCTACCTTCTTTAGATCTTCAAGCATCATTTTTAATTCCCTTTCTTTCTCTATCAAAATAGGATTTAGTGGATCAGTTAACAATCTTTCTCGAATGTCTTTGCACTCCTGCTTGGTCTCCTTCAACATCTTTGGAATGTTCACCTTTTCTTCTGCCCATTTTTTGATAGCCACCTTGGTGTTTGACAGCTTCTTTGCAAAAACATACATGGGATTGCCTGTCACCTGGATACTCCAACTTTGCTTTATGACCTCATCAAACCCTTTCCAGTCCATCCAGTAGTTTAGAAATCTGAAAGGTCTTCTTTTATGTTTTTTCTCAGTAATTTGGACAGCAATAGGAGCATGATCACTAATATCAGAACCTTTAGCCTTCACCTGCACATTAGGAAAAATTTTCAGCCATTCATCATTCATAAGAGCTCTATCAAGCTTGCTTGCTATTCTGTCACCCGGGCCCCTTTCATTATTCCAGGTAAAAATATCCCCACCAACCATAGGTAGCTCAAAAATACATGATTTATCAATGGCTCGATTGAAAGCGTCCACTTCAGCATTAATAGCAAGTCTTTTCCCTTTTTTCTTAGCCTGCAACCGCACTGTATTAAAATCACCAATGACCATCCAGGGAAGCGCAGCCTATTTAGAGATAGAAACCATAGTGTCCCATAGATCCAATCTCGCTTTGCCATCATTGTGCCCATAAACAGTTGTCAACCACATATGCAAGCCTCCATTATTGACACAGTCCACAATAATTTGTTGATCTGACATTTGTACAACTGAAAGCTGTCAAGCATTAGGCTTCCACGCCACACAAACTCTAGCAACCCCGCCACAATCAACATTGGATATTTTCTCCGAGCCTTGCAGAAACAGATATTTGATACTATTTTTATTTTGTACCTTTATTTTCATCTCCACCAATGCAACCAAAGAGTGACCACTAGCAGTAATCCACTCTCTAATTTCATTCTTCTTATTTCTATCACACCCACCTTTACTATTCCATAAGAGCATGGACTTATCAAAGATTTTTGTTGGACCTGGTACGCCTAGGAGGCTCCTTTCCGGCATTTTTGCCCTTCCTTTTTTGTTCATGTTGCTTAGTTACATTTTCCTCCTCAGCGTCTGATTCGGAAAGTTCCTCAAAGCTATTTGTTGTATCCAGAATAGCACTAACACCTTGGTTAATGGGAATGCCTGGAATGCCTGCCTTGACCCCTTTTCGACGTGAGCTTAACACAAACTCACCCTCCTCCTTATTATTAGTCTTCTCGACTCCTTTGTTGCTGCCCGTCCCTTTATCTTTGGGTCTACATTGCTCCTCTTATTCGACTGCACTGCTATTGCTAGTTTCTTTCCCCTTTTGTTGCTCTTCCTTGTTCTCATATTCCTTCTTCTTCTCGATCTCGACACCTTGGGTAGTTGCAGTCGGCTTGGATGAGGTTGGCTTTTCCTTCCATACTTGCCTGCCCTCCTTGTTGCTGTCCGCTGGTTTCCTATCACAGTAGTCATCAGCGTGCCCGAAAGCCTTGCAGATTGAACATCTCACCGGCACATGGTCATACTCGACCCTCACCGGGATGGGCTCCTTTCCCTTCACATTCAACATAACCTTTCACGGTGTTGGCTTCTCCACCTCCAGTTCTACAATAACCAGGGCTTCGTCAGTCTCCAGTGATTTGTCGTCGATGTGCAAGACTCTTCTGACTCCAGTCGCAATCGTTCCCACTGTCTGCCTGGTCCATGAGCGTCTGATGGAGTGCACCGTGATCCATGTCGAGACGGTGGAAAAGATGTCTCTTTTGAGTTCGTCTCCGAATTAATAATCCTTCACGATCACCAACTGGCGGTCAAACCACCTGGAGCCAGCGTTCAAAGCTTCCGCCTTGTCGGCGGCGTTGGCAAACCTCATGAGGAATATGCCATTGTCTCTGCACATGAGATCAAATGATCCTTTTGGCCTCCATTTGTGTTGGATCCATGCCTTGAGATGAGGTTAGAAAGGCCTCCGCCCAAGGACGTAGGTCAGAACAGTGAATTCCCATATATCGCGCATCCAGTCGAACTCCTTCGGCTCGAGATCGACGTGGGTTTCTCCCTCCTTCACAGACGGTTCTGGGAATTCCAATGGTTTGATGGCCGTCGTCGTTGGCTTCGTCAGGACCTGGGACCACACCTTGCGGCCGTCCCCGTCCTCCTTCATCTCTGCCCAGCTTGAGTTAGCAGATACCTGTGATCTCTCTCCCACAGCGTTGCAATTTCCAGTGGATGTCGTCACTGCTGCAACTACGGACGTGGGAGCAGCCACCACCCCGATAGGGTAGGGGACCCTCCGAACTCCATCATGTGCCTCCGTACGTACCCCCACTTCAGCCAGCGAGCCTTGGTTCCATCCACCGTCAATCCCATGACCGCTAGGGTTAGGGATGGCAGGGACCTTCCTTCTCTCGTTCTCTCAGTTTCCAGGCATGCGGGTGGGTTGCGTGGTGGGTGAGGATGTGCGTGGTGGGTGGAGGTGAACACCTGTGGCCGGAGTGGCCAGCGGCGTGGGAACCATGCCCTAGGGTCTCCGATCGTCTGGAAGTCGCTCCAACTGCACCCCAGAGACGCACGCACTCGTTGGTAATGATTTTTTCATTTGGTGTATGTATGTACGTATGTATGTATGTATGTATGTATGTATGTATGTATGTATGTATGTATGTATGTATGTATGTAATGTATGTATGTATGTATGTATGTATGTATGTAAGTATGTATGTATGTATGTAGGTAGGTAGGTACGTACGTAGGTAGGTAGGTAGGTAGGTATATGTATAGTTCAACTACTCTTTGTGCAAGTAGTTTGGTTTAGATACATGGCCGTCAAGTTTTGTCCTCAGTGTCGCTAATACCATTTGTACACAATGTAACCTATACCCATATCAGATTCATGCAAATTTAATGAGACTAATATTAAAACTTAAAAGACAAGTATTTATCATTGTATATTTGTTACATGAGTATGTCTCTTTATACATGGGGAAGAGACCCTCTTAATAGCATGATATGAGAGGAGATAAAGAATTCTAACAAACATCAGAGAAATAATAAATAAAATAAATGTGCAATAGAAATTAATAATCTATTAATATAAATAAAATCAATGTTAACATCAATTTACAATCAATCAATAAACTAATTGATAATCAATTGATATTGATTGAGTTAGTGGCGCTTGATTCACCAAAAAAATCAATTGATATTGACATTAAAATAGAAATTTAGATGTCCTCACAAACTCAAAATGCATCAAACACTTTGAGTTTGAAATGAGAATGTTATATATGGGCGATGGAAGTGGTAATGACATCAAAAATTTAAATGTCAAAGATATATGAGGAAAAGAGATGACACCAACCTATAACTTCTCTCATATAAAGTGACAATTCACTTCAATTTTTTGTTCTATCATGAGATAATGTATTTGTTGTAATATAAATGGAACTTTTTTTATAACAAATAAGTACTATTTTTCATAACAACACCCATATCATTATCGGCAAGAAGCCATCTCAAGTGGATGATCTCACCCATTGTCTTAGAAATAGCTTATATTCTACCTCACAACTAGATCTTGTAGTGATGCCTTACTTCCTACTATGTCAAGAAATTAGTGATGGTCTCAAGAATAAACAAAAAACCACTTATCAGGTAAGCACTGCAAACTCCTAATCTGTAATTTTCAATTTGAAATTCATGAATTTCCCAATCTGAGAGTCTAACAGTTGGGAATCCAACCAAATCAACATCTAAATATGCTCTAAGAGTGACAACTAAAATCCTTAACATAATAAGTGATCTTTGTATAGTTTCTTTGACATAATGAAGAATTCACAAAAGATCATGATAACAAGATTGACAAGGGGCAATCATGAACTGACAAACAATGCTCACTGCATAAGAAATATTAGGTCTAGTGATATTTAGATAGAGGAGTTGACCTATAGGGAAATATGGCATCAGGCATGGCAGCAAAAATAATTTTTTTAATGCTATATCCTCCTCAAATAGTAGATCGTATCAAAAAATATGAATTGGGAAGGAAGGTTGCAAGGCATATACCTGGTCTTGAAGCAAGTCCATTGACTTATTCTAGTAGAAGTGTGCATCTTCTTCAAGTAACACTCGATCAGTCGTCAGCAATGGCCTCCTGGTGCAACACCATGGTCGGTGGTTGACGGCGTTCTCCTAGCGTAATGGTTGTAAGACCCCTAACCTTGCTTTCTAGTTGATCATTCTTTCTTAGCATAATTAGATGCTTAGAACCTTAATCAAACCTCATTATGTGCTTTGATAACATGTGATGGGATTATGTTTCAAGTTTCGTTCAGTATGGATGTTGTTTAAGTAAGTTTTTGCATATATGTGTTTATTCTGGACCTAATTGCAATTTTACCCACTTCTGAGGTTTTTCTTGCAGATTGTCACATTCTTGTTGTGCCTCACATGTTTTGGCATCATGATTGAGAGAAGTTCTTTGGGGCACCTTGTTTCGTCTTGGTTTGATGTAGTGGCATCATGTGTTGAGATCTAGGGTTTGTTTGGATACCCTAAGTAAATGGTTGACCTTGATATGTGTTTGACCGATGAGCCTATGTTTCAGTGATTTCCAAGATTTCCTTTGGACAAGTTCTCTTCTGTTGATGAAGTTTGATGTGTTCCTAATGGTCTTGGCGGTCATTGAGGCCATAAGACCCTCTAGGTCACCATGAAACCCTAGGGTTTGCTCTTTAGCGGTCGTTGAACTTTGATCACCTTAGTCGCTGGAGATCGTCAACTGTCACCAGGCATGGTGATCTTTAGTGTTCGATGGTTTTCCTGGACCATGTGGTTGTTTTCTTTTCTTGGTTTTAACACCCTAAGTTTCATGTTTGAGTTTTGTGCTTTCATGGACAGGTTTTAGTGAACACATGGCATATATTAGCTTAACACCTAACCTCCCTTCTCTCTAATAAACCCTTGGCTATATAAACCTCTCTCCTTGCATGCAACTAAACCCTTTGCAATATATATATCTCTCTCTTCCTTCCCTTGGAGCTCATCTCTCTTGTTCTTGGTGGAGAAGGTAGAGTTCAAGTGTTCGATCCATCTTGCATGTTGAGCTAGGGTTTGAAGCAACCCTCCTCTGGTGATCCTTATCTTGGAAAGTGATCTCTCTCTTGATCTTTGTTTCCTTGCTAACCTACCCTTTTTATTTCTCTTATTGGCTGAACGCATCATTTTCCATGGTACTGCTTGAGTTGAGTTTGAAGATCTTCTCTCTTCTTGGCCAAATCCATGGCACTCCATGGTAGTGCTCGAGTTGAGGTTGAAGAACTTCTCTTCTTGATCTTTGTACCTGGAGTTTTTTCTCTCCTTCTTTTTCTTTGACCTAGGGTTTTATTTCTCCCTTGGAGGTGGATCTATCTTGGTCATGGAGGTGATCAAGCTAGGGTTTTCAACTCTCTTTCCTTAGAACTTCCTTGATGTTGGAGTTTCTCCTTCTCTTTTGAGGCGAGTTATACAACTTTCTCCTTGATTATTGCTTACTCTTACCTTGCATGCAAGTAATCTACTTGAAAAACATAGTCACATGTTGAAAGATGATATCCTTGATCTAGGGTTATGTTTGCATGGTGATCTTTAGTAGATAGCTTCCTTTGATAAACCCTAATCTTTGTACCTAAAATTCTTGCTTGGTGATGGAGGTTTTGGATGCATGCATTTTGACAAAATCATTGGTTTTCCTCTCTCATAATCATGGTTGTGTTTTGTCTCATGGTGATGGTTGACGTTAGGGTTTTAGAGTTGATCCTTATCCTTGTGTTTTACACCTTGGTGGTTTTCAATTTCATTGTGATAATCAACCTGCTTGATCCTTGTGGATTGATGAAGTTTTGGTTTTCAAGGTTTTCTCTCTCTTGATGGGTCGCTAAGTATGTTGGAGATGGTGGTTGCCATGTTTTGGGTTATGTGGTCACCAAGTTTGAATATTATTTGGTTGATGAGCGTACACCTTATTTGGTCACTGATGTTGGGTGGACCTTAGTGGTTATTGAGGGTGTTTAACCCTAGTTCAGTGGTCACTAAAATGGGTCAACCTTAGCGGTTGTTGAAATGGGGGTGAACCCTAGTCTTCTCTTCAGTCACCAAGGCTTCATGGGTTTCTTCAGTCAGTGACCTTTGTGTGTTTTCAATGGTCACCAACATGGCTTATCCTCAGCGGTTCTTGAAAGTGGTGCACCAATCTCGGTAGTCACTAATGCTTGCTTTGACCTCTTCGGTCGCCAAGAATGTTATGACCTAGTTTTCAGTGTTAAGTGATGGGTTTAATCTTATGCAACCGATGGTGTTTTCTAGTTCATAAAGTCACTATGTTTTGTTGACTTGATGATGACAATGTTTGACTTACTTACTTCCAAGATTGTTGGAGATGATAAGAAACCAGGGTTTACATCTATTGCTGATTTGAAACCCTAATTCGGTTTGTCTTATTGAAACCTAACCCAAATTTTCAAGTGCATAATAGTGTTTCTTAGCTTGCTTAATTAATTAGCATGATGATAGAGTAATTTCTCTCTCCTAACCTATTGTAACCCTAATTTTCTATCTTATGAACATCATGATGTATATTGTAAGATTGTAATTGAGCTTTTGTGACTCTTGTATGGTGATGATGATGATGAGCCTTGATGAGGCATGGATAGATAATGATGTTCTTGCAGGGAACAATGTGAATGGTCTTATGACCTGAGACATGATTGGTTACCCTAATTGAGGTGATATCATCTATGTGATGTGGTATGGGATTCATATCCCATAGTGGTATGTTAATGATGATGGTCTCATGTATGGTAGTGAAATAGTACCATGTGATGATGTGAAAAGTTTATTCTTCATACTTTTTATATCTTCTACCCTTATTTTTGTATAATCTTTTTAGAGTTTGTTTGTAACTTTGTTGATGCAGTTAAAAGATACCCAATTGGCTTTAACTAATCTAGTGGAACCCTAATCATGTAGTTTCCATGTGCCATAGATACATTCCAGTGTCTGGACTTGCTGGATGGTGAAATGAGCATTCCTAAGGGAAATTCAAAGTGCATACAATTGAGTATGTAGGGTGTAAGAGACTGTGTGTCCTTGTCATCCTGACCCCAGGTGTATGGAGGATGTCTATGGTCATGCCTCAGTGTGAGAACGGATGTGGTCATATCTCAGAGATTTTTTTGCACATGTGATGTGTTTGAGGACAACGATGGTTGTACCTTGCTGGCAGGGTTTCATACCCCAGTTTCTAGCACCGTGACCTATATACCAAGGCAGGCTAGGTGTTTTATAGTTTGACTTTATATGCCACTGTAGTAGACTCTTACTAATTTAGGGCAGAAAATATCTTAGGAATCTGGATCTCCTAGATCTTGTATGGCACTGATTTTGACTTAGCAGTGCTCAGATGGAATTGAATGGTATACCTCAATTCCTCAAGGCATTAATAAAAGATGTAATACAATTGTGTAGTATATAAGTTTAGGGTTAGACACGCTTCACATTGGATGTTAAACCCTTGCCTTATTTCTTATACTATTTAGTAGGTGATAGACATACACATTCTTCATGTTCCTTCTAGTCATATATGTTGTTTTGCTTGCCTGATTAGTTTGCATAATTTGCTTAACCTATCGGAATAGTTTAATATGTTGTAACTACTTAATCTACTTAATTTTTGTATTTAACTGAATCTGCTCATCATGTTTAATGATATCATGTGGTATCAACAATCTTTGGTTGAGAGTTATATCTCTCATTGGGACATGGGTATCACCTCGTGGGTTACCACATCTTTTTAAGTGGTCGTCCACCGTGTGGTTGGATAGCTTGGAGATCAGTAGACGCAGAAGGTTGGATAGCTGCTTGTTGTCATAGTAGAGTCCTAGTGTCATCCATGTACTCTCAGGTCCAGGAAGGGATATTTTTTGTAGACGTTGTATATCGATATATGGTTTTGGCAGTATGCCTGTGTTTGTATATGCGGCATGTGTTTGTATATGTGGCATGTATTTGTGAATTAGGATCTTTTGTATATAGGTTGTGGCTTATGTCACTAAAAAATTATAAATACCCCATATGGCATGTGATACGATATATGTTGATGGATCTTTATGTAAAGTTGTTTAGACATGTTTGCAATATATGAATCGATTTGAATTTACCATGTTTTCTGGTATATGATTAATTAGTAGTTGATTGTGCACTTTTGAGTAATCTTATTTTGGAGTGGCGTTGGGTGCCACAGTTTGGTTAGTATCTGATTTCTAGGTTTATTGAGTCTATAGGGACATAGTACTTAGGTTTGTTTCTATTCTTACGTTGTCCAACATATTTGATCATAGCTTCTTCTTATGCATATATATCTAGAGAATGTGAAGAACATGTTGGGAGTAGCTATGTCACACTAGGAGGTGGTGGTAGGAAGCCGACATACAAAGATAGAGTGCCAGTGATGGGGCTGGAATAGCCCATGGTGCCTTAGTTCGACCCAGCAACCATGGTGAATCCAACATTCCAGTCCATGTTTGGATAGTTGATGGCAACGATTATGTATATGGAGGATAGAGCACTCATACCACAACCTAGGGTAGTTATCCCCAATGTAGAATCCCAAAGTTCTGGAAAGATGTTTGAACAGTTGAGACGCATTGGAGCGATTGAGTATGTGAGTATGGCAGACCTAGAAGATGAACATATGTGTTTGATGAAGCTGAAGAAGGCTTTCAAGATCCTAAATATTCTAGAAGAGGACAAGGTGAAGTATGTTGTGTACCTATTAAGGGTAGTGTTGACCACTAGTGGGCCATTAAGAAGGAGAAGAGACTCAAAGTTGTGATCAGTTGGGAGGAGTTTTAGTGAGATTTTGTGATATGATACTTCCCGAAGACATACCTGGAAGAGAAGATATCACAATTTGAGATTATTCGATAGGGCTCCATGATGATCAACAAGTATGAAGCAAAGTTCATGGAGCTGTTGAGGTTTTGTCCTCACATGGAGGCAATTGATAAGGAGCGGATCTGAAGGTTTGAGAAGGGTTTGAGCAAAGAGTTGATGACGATGGTGTCTGCCTTAGAGAACAAGGAGATGTTCTCTACCTTTATGGAGTCAATGAGACGGATCGAGAGGTCTACTGCTGAGAAGTGAGAAGTCAAAGCTTAGAAGAGGCCATCTCAGTTTCAGGGACAATCATATGTTGGCTTTAAGAAGATGAGGTTTTCATCACCTCAGTCATAGTAGAGGTTAGTTTTCGTTCAGCTGAGATTAGGTGTTCAATCATAGTGGTCCGCGAGCAAGGGCTAAGGTCGTAGCTTCCAACTAGTTGGAGCACATAGTGCAACATTGGTGTTAGTGACAGGGTCATCTAGGCCATAGTACGAGGCTAAGACCTATTATAGGTGTGGACAGACCGAGCATGCAAAGTTGTTTTGCACTATGAGGGATGAAGAAGTGACACAGCAACCAAGGCAGAGTCAGCAAGGTTCTCATCAGTAGCAGTTCAATAGTGGTGGTGGTAGAGGACGCGGTTAGGCATCACAGGTAGGATCCTCGGGGTGGGCTAGAAGAGAACATGGAAAACAATAGGTGGACACTCGATTCTATGCTATGAGTTAGCCAGAGGGAGTGGTCAATCCACGGGTCATGACAGGTCAGATGGAACTATTTCATTCTGATTGGTTTTCTTCTTATTTTGTATCTGTTTTGGTTGACTCGGGTGTGAGACACTCTTTGTCATCAAAGAGGTGATAGATAGTTGTTTACTACCTATTTGTAGTACATCTGATAGTCTTTGGGTAGAAACCCCTCTTGTTGGTTCCTCTGAGTTGTGGGAGGTGTGTCCCTCTTGCCTTCTTTCTTTCTCAGGATGCAACATTCAAGTGGATCTTATGTACTTGACATGCATGGGTTTGACATGATCCTTAGGATGGATACCTTGGAGAAGTACATAGTTGTTTTGGATTGTGATTCCAAGGTGGCGATGTTCTGTGAGGGAGATGTTTTGTGGACCTTCCAAGGAGATAGGAAGATTATTCCAACGTGTTTGGTGTCAGCAGTGACAATAGAGAGGTTGATGAGAGAGGGGTGTGAGGCTTTCTTAGCACATGTTTTGGATAGTAAGAGGAGGAGTCCTAGTATCCAGGAGGTGCTTGTGGTGCGAGAGTTTGAGAATTTTTTCCTGAGGAGTTTCTTGGTGTTCCCCCTCCTAGAGAGATTGATTTTGACATCAATCTTGTTCCTAGAACACAACCCATAGCGCAGTCACCTTACAAGATGACACCAGTAGAGAGCAGGAATTGAAGGAGAAGTTGCAGGAGTTGTTAGAGAAGGGCTTCATCAGGTTGAACACTTCCCCTTGGTATGCTCCTATGTTGTTTGTGAAGAAGAGGGGCAAATCTATGAGGTTGTGCATAGACTACCGACAGTTGAACAAGGTCACAATAAAAAAAAGTACTAGTTTTCGAGGATATACGATCTATTTGACCAATTGTGAGGTGTCATGGTGTTCTCAAAGATATATCTGAGGATTGGATATCACTAGTTGAGGATCAAGGTGGATGACATACCCAAGTCAGCTTTTAGGACTAGGTATCATCACTACAAGTTTGTGGTTATGTCATTTGGGTTGGCCAATGCACCAGGAGATTTCATGGACTTGATGAATAGAGTGTTCAAGACATTTTTTGATTAGTTCATAATAATGTTTATAGATCACATCTTGATATACTCTAGAGATAGACAACAACATGAGAAGCATCTTTGCCAAGATTTGACATTGTTGAGATAGCAGTTGTATGCCAAGTTCAGTAAGTGCGAGTTCTGGTTGACATATGTATCTTTTTTGGGTCACATTATATCTTCACAAGGTGTGTGTGTTGATCCAAATAAGGTATAGTTATTGTTAGAGTGGGAGCAGCCCAAGACACTGATGGAGGTTCAAAGGTTCCTAGGCTTGACAAGCTACTATAGGAGGTTCATAAAGAACTTCAGTATGGTCGTGTTTCCCCTAACCAAGTTGACAAGGAAAGGTGTTTCTTTTGTCTGGGATGACAAGTGCCAGTGTTCCTTCCATCTCTTGAAGGAGAAGCTAACCAGTACACCGGTGTTAATAATGCCAAAGAAAGGGAATGGCATGATAAGAACGTGATTTATTTTGCTTCACAACTTAAGAAACACGAGGAGAAATATCCAATGTATGATCTGGATCTTGGAGCGGTGGTACATGCCTTGAAGATCTGGAGGCACTATCTGTATGGGGAGAAGTGTTAGATCTTGACTGACCACAAGAACCTTTAGTATATCTTCTCAAAGCAGGAGCTTAATATGTGGTAGAGGAGATAGATGGAGTTGATCAAAGACTATGATTGCACAATATATTACCATCCAGGTCAGGCAAATGTGGTCGATGATGTGTTGAGAAGAAAGTCTTCCTCGTCATCATTTACAGATAAGGCAGAGTTACATGATTTGGTGTGCCACAAATAGGACATGTTGGTATCGCTTTGCCAAATGAACGTTCTGATGGAGGTTTCACTGTTGGCGGGCTTGCTAGTACAGTTGCAAGTGAAGCCAACATTAATGTAGCAGATCAGAGATGTGCAGTAGGTTGATACCGAGATACAGAACATCAAGGCAGAGTTTGGTAGTAAGAATTACAATGGTTTCCATGAGAAAGATGATGGGATAGTTTGTTTTCATAACATGAGAGTGGTTCTAGATGTTGATGGTTTGAGGAAGATAGTTCTTAAGGAGGCTCATTCCTCGATGTATGTCATGCATCTAGGAAGTACCAAGATGTATCATAATTTGAAGGATTTGTATTGGTGGCATGTTTTGTAGCATGATGTGGCATAGTTTGTTGCTATATGTCCACTTTATCAGTAGGTCAAGGCTGAGCATCAGAAGCCTGCACAAATGTTGCAACCGCTGCTGATACCACAGTGGAAATGAGATCATATTACCATGGAATTTTTGGTTGGCCTTCCTAGGACAACCAAATGTCATGATTCCATTTGGGTGATACCAGGTTGACAAAGCCAGCTCACTTCTTTCCAGTCAAGATGACGTGTACAATAAAGAAGTTGGCACAGATATATGTTGATGAGATAGTTCGTCTGCATGGTATCCTAGTTACCATAGTATCTGACAGAGGTCCTCAGTTTAACAGTCACTTTTGGGAACATCTGCATACAACTATGCGGACATAGATAAGTTTTAGTACAACTTTTCATCTATAGATAGATGGTCAGTATGAGAGGACCATTTAGATTTTAGAGGATTTGTTGAGAGCTTGTGTCTTGCAATTTCTTAGTATAGCTTGATAAAGTTTTCCTACAACAATAGTTATCAAATAAGTATAGATATGGCACCATTTAATCTTTGTATGGGAGGTGTTGTTGGTCACCGCTGTGTTGGTACAAGACAGGTGAGTATCACCTTTTGGGTCATGAGCTAGTGAAGCAGACCACAAAGAAGATCAAAGTGATACAACAACAATTGAAGGCAGCCCAGGACAGATAGAAGTCTTATGTTGATAGACATCCCAGTCCATTGGAGTTCCAAATGGGTGATTGTGTGTATTTTAAGGTTTCCCCTTGGGAAGGTGTTTTAAGGTTTGGAAAGAAAGGTATGTTGTCTCCCAGGTTTATGGCACCATACCATGTTGTGGCACATGTTGGGAAAGTGGAATACAAGTTGGAGTTACCACTAGAGTTGCATAGGTTGCATGATGTCTTCCATGTTTCCATGTTGAGGAAGTGTCACCTGGATACAAAGCAGGTGTTGCAGCCAGTAGAGTTTGAGTTGGAGGAGGATATGTCGTATGTGGAGGGTCATGTGTTGATCTTGTACATGAGGGTGAAGAAGTTGAAGAAGAAGGATATAGTTTTAGTTAAGGTTTTGTGGCACCATTGTTATGTGGAGGAGGCCACATGGGAGTTATAGGATGATACACGTAGGAAGTACCCGTCTTTGTTTGCGTATGATTTTGGGGGCAAAATCCTTGTTAGGGGTTTATGGTTGTAAGACCCCTGATTTTTCTTTCTAGTTGATCATGCTTTCTTAGCATAATTAGATGCTTATAACCTTAATCAAACCTCATGATGTGCTTTAATAACATATGATGGGATTATGTTTCAAGTTTGGTTCAGTTTGGATGTTGTTTAAGCAAGTTTTTGCATATATGTGCTTATTTCAGACCTAATTGCAATTTACCAACTTATGATGTTTTTCTTGCAGTTGTCACATGATTTTTGTGCCTCACATGTTTTTTGTTATACCCCAATCTCACAATTTCCACTAATCATGAGATTAGGGCATAAATTGAGGATTTAACATAATACAAAGATCACCCTTAACTTTTTCTTCTCTTTCAAAACTCTTTGTTTTCTCGCATTGAACCACATAAACCAACTTTACAAGGGAATCTAAACATTGATTTCTCTAATCTGATTTCAACAGTAAAAATGCATGTATGAACACTCATTATGTTCCTCATACTTTTAAGAACATAAGACTTGCTGATTCGCACATATTGCTAAAAGAGGAATAATGTTATACATCATCATTTACAAGTCTCTCTTATTTCTTTACAAGGACCTAGAGTGACAAGGACCGATTGAACCTAACTATACTCATACTTAACTCTTGTGGTAGATCTACTCTGATGCAATGATATCTTCTTCAAGTCCATGTGATTTCCCTAAAACTTTTGAGTAGAGGGGTGAGCCTACTCGGTCAGTGAATGAGTACTTCAAAGAAACAGTCTAAAGCACTGATATAATTACAGATATACTTTTGAGCAATTGATATCAATTATAACAGCAGTAAGCTTTAAAGAGTCTAATAATTGACAATCCTAAATATGGCAGGATACTCTAAATATCTATAAGAGTGAATCAATATATGAAATGCTTGATTGATCATAAAGAGAACTAATAATTCAGAAACATACAAAGAATAATTGAATAACTATACACACTTGTTTGACCTCTCATTCATTTTATTATGCCCTGATCATATGCAGTGTACTCTACATATGAAGACTCGTAGTACACTACGATCACATCGTACAAGACTTAGCAGACACACCTGGGAAATGCTAAGTCTGATTACTCTCATGGTCTGCAATAGGGAAATGGCTCTCTGGCCTAAACTGGACTCCTCCTCTAACCTGAGCACACAGGCGGAGAGTCAAGCCACCTCTTCACATTTCTGTACTCTAGTGCCACTAGGCTTCTGGTTGATGTTGGACACTACAAACTATAATTTAAGGAGACTTCCACTAGGGCTTCGTCCCCCGTGCCACCTGATAGCACGTTCCGACCCCCATATACCGGATGCTGCTAGGGTTAGGTCATTTCACCCCTAAAGCGCAGACCTCACATAGGGGTTCTACAGTGTTCAGGGCTCCTAAGTCTATTATTTTATTATTTCTAGAAAGCTATTTTCTACATTGTACCCTTCTCTTACTTATACTTGACTCTGGTATCTCTATGGTGTTGCATCTACTTATTTGAAGTTATAATACAACATGTATATCATTCTAAACTTAGCAGAGCAGTATATTCAAAACACTATAATATACTGAGTAATCAACATACTATACATGTAGGCAGACTAAAATTCTTAAATAAACATATTACATGTCCACTTGGCACATACACACTAGAATCGTGCAATTTATTATCTTATTACACTGATAAGAGTTAATTACTTGACATATGAGTAATCGTCAATAGCACATGCAACTTATCTGTAATTTCTCAAAGAACGTGCATATCAACCCAAATCTTGAGTTGTGCATCTCATAACTCAATTAAGAGTTAATTACTTATCATGACAAGAATTATTAATAATAACTGAGAACATTGATATCACAATACTTGATTCATTGAACACCCTACCCTTATGGTTTCATTTAATCACAAAAAATGCTACAAAGAAAGGTGTAATACATATATCACGTACTTTTCAAATCTTTACAACGCATGATACCTGGGATCTCAATCCCTTATCACATTACTGGGAATTCTCATCCCTTCACATCAATATCATAATTACTGGATCTGGGTATTCAAACCCTTAGATCATCACATAGCATTGTTACCTCTATAACAGGTAACCATTACCTCTAGGTCCTTAGACCAAGGTATTCATTTCACTTGTTGTATAAGTATTCTCATGGCTCACAATCCCATCACACATCTTGTCACCTCTCACTAGGAAACAACTTATTCCCATGGCTCCCATAATGATTCCATGCGACATAAACATTCACTGAATAAAGACTACTATCAACAAATCATATAAAATCAGTATATGTATGAAACCTTAGAACTGAGCTGAATTTGGGTTTCCATGCCATTCATTGGGATATCATTCATCAATAATAACATTGAATAAATAAAGTCTATCATGTCAAGAAAATCCCTTCAAATGGATTTCACGATATCTATTCGCAAATATCCAACTTTCCTCACATCTAGGGTTTCACCCTCTTCACTGAGATGCCAAACAACCACTACTCACTTTAAATGAAATCCAAGATAGTATCTGACATATGTGTACTATGAATTTAGATAAACAATCATTCAAAACCAAGGGGATCTAGATAAGCAACTTTCTCTATTTACTTATACAGCAAATTTCAGTCATAGACAAATTCCCTATATTTCAGTTTATTCTTATAACCTCTGTGAATACTTAGGGAATTCTCATTAGAATGCATTGTATACATTTCTAATATGATTTTATCATCTGAAATTCATTCAAACAAAGGAAGAATCCATTTCATATCATTTTGCAACAACTTAGAACAAATAGACAATTCAGGGTTTGTAGTCGCATACTAAGCAATTAAAGATTATGGTTGATTTAACCAATTTTCGTGCAATATACTATTTAAAAGAATTTCCAAGTCACCCTAAGGTGTGAAAACACCTTTAAAATGTATCCCATATCTGAAAATCTCGAATTCATATCAAATCCCTAACAATTCACCCAATTCTTCTTCCTTTCAACTCGGAAACCCTAAAAATGAGGGATTATGAAGAAAGAGTGAAAAAGGGGGGAGTTTTGATACCATTTTGGATCAAATCATAGGAGGGACGGAATTTTGACATGTTAGAGAAGATTCACCATGAAACTATATCCAAATAAGCTAAACTTACATGATTTCATCATTCCTCGGACCGCAAAACCCTAGGTCAGCATCTCGATCAATTTCTCCTCTCAAAGCCTAACTCTCTCTCTCTCTAGGATTTCGTTTCTCTAGGTTGAATCACGAATTATGATAGCTCCTTGTGTGTTAGGTTGACCATATAAAGCAATTTAGCTGCTTGGGTTAATTGCACATTGACCCCTCACTAAACTTTTTCTTATTTCAGCAGCTTTTCTGTCATAAAAAGGTTTCCGTGAATTCGTGTATTTTAGAGATCAAACATTCTCCAAAAATTATGATAATTTATCATGTTGTGTATAATTTAGTTATAAATCTTTATTTAAAATTTGAGATCATTTCATTCTTCCATTAAATCACTAAAAATGGAATAGTGCACTTCTATCTAGAATTTTATAGAAATGTCAGTTACTGTAATTTGTCTACTGATAAGGTCTAAACACATCCAAAAATTATGAAAATTTTATATGTTGTTTATGATTGTGTGTCAGATATCCAATTAAAATTTTAGATCTTTGGTGTTACCAATAAATAATTAAAAATAAAACACTACATTGTTGAAAAGCACTCTGTCAGCATTTTGGTCAAAGTATAGTTCAACCGAAAACCACATTCAAAGAACACTCAAATATTCTAAAATTTTTCTATAATATGCATGATTGAGTTATCCATATTTTTTCCAAAATTAAATTAAATAAAAATTTGTAGAAAATATTAAAAATCATTTACCACACTACTATCCTGATCAAATTCCATACCCATGTACCATCAAAACCCTAATTTCAGCCAACTAGGGTTTATATTTCTCAAACCCTAATTTCTCAAACAATAGGACACTTAGCGTTCTTATTAGGTTCAAAACATCATAATTGAAGTATCATCATTAATTATATTTAAGCAATGATCAATCCAATTAAGCATATAATCATGTAGGTAAACCCTAGTTTACCAATTAAGCTCATATGCGGTCATAACATTTTTGCATCATGTTTGAGAGATAAATGCTTAGGGGCATCTTGTTTTATCTTGGTTTGATGTAGTGACATCATGTGTTGAGGTCTAGGGTTTGCTTGTATGCCCTAAGTAGATGGTTGACCTTGCTATATGTTTGATCGATGAACCTATATTTCATGGATTGCCAAGCTTTAATTTGGCCAAGTTCTCTTTGTTCGATGAGGCTTGATGTGTGCCTAGTGGTCTTAGCGGTTGGTGAGGCCATACTACCCTCTAGGTCACCAAGAAACCCTAGGATTTGCTCTTCAACGGTCATTGAATTTTGATCACCTTGGTCGTTGAAGATCTTCAGCGGTCACCAAGCATGGTGATCTTCAGCAGTTGATGGTTTTCCTGGACCATCTGGTCATTTACTTTTCTTGGATTTAACATCCTAAATTGCATGTTTGAGTTTGGTACTTGCATGGATGAGTTTTAGTGGATAGATGGCATATATTAGCTTGACACTTAACCTACCTTCTCTCTCAGCAACCCTTGGCTATATAAACCTCTCTCCTTGCATGCAACTAAACTCTTTGCAATCTCTCTTTCCTCCTTCCCTTGGATCTTGTCTCTCTTGTTCTTAGTGGAGAAGGTGGAGCTCAAGTGGCTGATCCATCTTGCATGTTGAGCTAGAGTTTGGAGCAACCCTTCCTTGGTGATCGTTTGGTGATCCTTTTGTCTTGGTAAGTGATCTCTCTCTTAATCTTCGTTTCCTTGCTACCCTATGTTCCTTCTTTCACTTCTTTGTCGAACCCATGGTTTTCCATGATAGTGCTCGAGTTGAGTTTGAAGATATTCTCTATTCTTGGCCGAATCCATGGTACTCCATGGTAGTGCTAGAGTTGAGGTTTAAGAAGTTCTCTTCTTGATCTTTGTACCTAGAGTTTTACTCTCCTTCTTTCTCTTTGACCTGGGGTTTTGTTTCTTCCTTGGAGGTGGAGCTAGCTTGGCCATGGATGTGATCAAGATAGGATTGTCAACCATCTTTCCTTGGAGATTCCTTGTTGTTGGAGTTGCTCCTTCTCTTTTGAGGTGAGTTTTATAACTTTCTCCTTGATTATTGCTTACTCTTATCTTGCATGCAAGTAATCTACCTTAAAAATGTAGTCACATGTTGAAAGATTATATCCTTGATCTAGGGTTATGTTTGCATGGTGATCTTTAGTAGATAGCTTCCTTTTGATAAACCCCAATCTTTGTACCCAAAATTCTTGCTTGGTGATGGAGGTTTTGGATGCATGCATGTTGGTGAAATGGTTGGTTTTTCCTCTTTCATAATCATGGTTGTTTTCTTTCATGGTAATGGTTGACGTTAAGGTTTTGGAGTCAATCCTTCTCCTTTTGTTTTACACCTTGGTGGTTTTTAGTTTCATTGTGATGATCAACCTCCTTGATCCTTGTGGATTGATGAAGTTTTGGTTTTTAAGGTTTTCTCTCCCTTGATGGGTCGCTAAGTATGTTGGAGATGGTGATCACAATGTTTTGGGTTATGTGGTCACTGAGTTTAAATCTTACGTGGTCGATGAGTGTACACCTTCTTTGGTCGATGATGTTGGGTGGACCTTAGTGGTTATTGAGGGTGGTTAATCCTAGTTCAGCGATCGCTAAAATGGGTCAACCTCAGATGTCGTTGAAATGGGGTGAACCCTAATTTTCTCTTTGGTCGCCAAGGCTTCATGGGTTTCTTTGTTTGCTGACCTTTGTGTGTTTTCAACAGTCACCAACATGGATGACCCTCAGCGGTTGTTGAAAGTGGTGCACCGGTCTCGATGGTCGCTAATGCTGCTTTGACCTCTTTGGTCACCAAGAATGTTATGAACTAGTTTTTACCGGTTAGTAATGGGTTTAATCTTATGTGATTGATGTGTTTTCTGGTCTATATGGTCAATACATTTTTTGACTTGATGGTGATGGTGTTTGACTTACTTGCTTCCAAGATTTTTGGATATGGTAAGAAATCAGGGTTTACATCTATTGTTGATGTGATACCCTAATTCGATTTGTCATGTTGAAACCTAACCCAAATTTTCAAGTGCATAATAATGTTGCTTAGCCTGCTTAAGTAATTAGAATGATGATAGAGTAATTTCTCTCTTCTAAATTTATTTAACCCTAATTTTCTATCTTATGAACATTATGATGAATAAAAGATTGTGATTGAGCTTATGTGATTCTTGTATGGTGGTGGTGGTGGTGATGATGATGATGATGATGAGCCTTGATGAGGCATGGAGAGATAATGATTTCCTTGCATGGATCAATGTGAATGGTCATATGACCTTGGACAGGATTGGTTACCCTAATTGAGGTGATATCCTCTATGTGATATGGTAAGGGATTGGAATCCTATAGTGGTATGATGATGATAGTCTCATTTATGGTAGTGAAACAGTACCATGTGATGATGTGACAAGTTTATTCTTGATAAGTTTTATATCTTCTGAAGTTGCAATCTACCCTTATTTTTGTAGAATCTTTTCAGGGTTTGTTTGTAACTTGAGTGATGCAGTTAAATGTTACCCAATTGGCTTTAACTAATCAAGTGGAACCCTAATCATGTAGTTTCCATGTGCCATAGATCCATTCCAGTGTCAAAACTTGGTGGATGGTGAAATGAGTATTCCTAAGGGAAACTCTAAGTGCATACTATTGAGTATGTTGGGTGCAAGAGATTGTGTGTCCTTGTCATTCTGACCCCAGGTGTATGGAGGATGTCTATGCTCATGCGTTGGTGTGAGAATGATTGTGGTCGTATCTCAGAGATTTTTTTTACACGTGTGATGTGTTTGAGGACAACAACAATTGTACCTTGGTGGCAGGGTTTCGTACCCTAGTATCTAGCATCGTAACCTATATACCAATGCAAGCTAAGTGTTTTGCAGTTTGACTTTGTATGTCACTGTGGTGGGCTCGTACTGATCAAGGGCAGAGAAGATTTTAGGAATTTGTCTCTCTTAGATCTTGTATGGTATTGATTTCGACTTAGCAGTGATCAGTTGGAATTGAGTGGTATATGTCAATTCCTCAGGGCATTAATAAAAGTTGTAATGCAGCCATGTAGTATATATCTTTAGGGTTAGACACACTTCACCTTGGATGTTAAACCCTTGCCTTGTTTCTTAAATTGTTTAGTAGGTGATAGGCATACATATTCTTCATATTCCTTCTAGTCATATATGTTTCCATGCTTATATGATTAGTTTGCATAATCTACTTAACCTACTAGAATATTTTAATATATTATAACTGCTTAATCTACTTAACTTCCATATTTAGCTAAATTTGCTCATCATGTATACTGATATCTTATTGTATCAATAATCATTCATTGAGAATTATATCTCTTGCTGGGACATGGGTCTCACCTTGTGGGTTACCACATCTTTTTAGATGGTCATCAGTGGTGTGGTCGGGATCATGTTGTTGAGGAAGAGAAACTTGGAGATCAGTAGATGAAAAAGGTTGAATAGTTTCTTGTTGTCGTAGTAGAGTCCTAGTGTCATCCATGTACTCTTAGGTACGGGAAGGAATGTGTTTTGTAGACGTTGTATATCGATACATGGTTTTTGGCAGTATGCCTATGTTTGTATATGTGGCATGTATATGTGTAACAAGATCTTTTGTATATAGGTTGGGGTTGATTCCATTGAATAGGTGTAAATACCTGGTATAGTATGTGATATTATATAGGTTGATAGATCTTTATGTAAAGTTTTTTGGACATGTTCTCAATATATGAATTGGTTTTAATTTACCTTGTTTTTTGGTGTATGGTTAATTAGTAGCTGATCGTGCGCTTTGTTTTGAGTAATCTCATTTTGGAGTGGCATTGGGCACCACAATTTGGTCATAATGGAAACAACCTCCACACCTCTATGTACTCCATGCAGACCACTGGAAACTCCATGTTGTGGTAGCAGAGCCAGAGGGAAGGAGTTGTCCCTTCGAACGTCAACCTACTAGGGATGATTTGCTCTCCCATTTTGTCTCTCCCTTACTATATCTCCCTTTTATGGGTAAGACTTGCTAAGGCTCTCTAGTTACCACAACTGGAGAGGCCAACACTTGTTAGAGAGTATTGTTGTCTCTTATGAAAGTCTTGATTGCCCCTCTTTTTATTGAGGGCTAGGGTCAGGGTTTCCAGATCAACTTGGAGTTGAAGAGACAGATTCTCATGAATTTTCTAGAAATTACAAACCATGAAACGATCAGTTCACACCTGAATCGACTAGTTCACATGTGAAATGATCGATTTAACTCTTTAATCGATCGGTTTAGTTGCTTTCCTATTTTTAATCACACTAACTTTCAATATTTGATTAATGCATAACTTGATGTCAACATCAATCCTTGATCCAATTGTATTGATCATTAAACTAGGAGATTCATAAATTGAATCAGTCATTTCAAACCTTGAACTGGTCAGTTCACTAAATGAATTGGTTGATCAATGTCCATGTTCATGTAATGTTCATTTGATGTAGTTTAAATTTACCTAACATTTGAATCGATTGGTTCAACACTTGCATCGATTGGTTCAACACTTGAACCCATTGGTGCACAACCCTGTCAGTCAATTTTCAGTCATTGTTGTTTAAATTGAATACCTAAACGCTTTAGTAATCAAGTTAAACCATATTCATGAGAAAACTCCTATTTTAGGTGCATCCTATGTGTGTGACCCTATAGGTCCCAAGTTATGTTGTAGTGAATGTCCGTAACCAATTTATGACATCACAAACAATGAGTGGTATCTAGAAACACATCATTGCTACCCAAGTAATTGGAAAGTTGGAAAGCAAATTCAACCTATAATCTGTGATCATAGTTACCATGATCATGTATTTTCTTTGTCTCTAATTTCCATATTGAACTCAAGGCATGGAATTGTCATCCTCTTTAATATTCAATCCATGTTTCTTGAACTACAACAGAGTGTTGAGATACACGTGAGCTCAATATCACATATTGACTCACATGAGAATGTCCATGCATTACTCAGTCTCGCTTATCAAGTGGCCAAGATATCATCTATGTTACGAGGGACAAACCCCATGTACATCACTCACACTCATCCCCACATGTCACAATGCACCCAAGCACCACGTTTATGGCAACCCTTATTCATGGTCACAGTGGATGGTATCAAAATACATTTAACAACATGTGATGAGTGTAGTGACTTCAGGTATAAGAACAACAATCACCACTGTCACTATGAGAGCTTATTATGACTACCATTCCATGGTTTCCATGTATCAGTCTCAAGGTTGGTCTGTCTGGTACACTATTATTTAACAGTTACCTATGTGTTTGTTTTGATATCATGTATCATGATTTATGAGATTCTATCATCAACCAATACACATTCTAGTCTTATGTATTAATGTCGTCTATTTTTCTTCAACGGTAATAACATTTAGGGACATAACAAAAATGTATGTACTCTTATCATAGATATGATCTCATTGCTCATGCCCTTAACTTGAAAACATATGTCATCAAGTATCATCATTCTTTAGACATTTATTATATTACATAATTATCTCATAACTAAATAAAATAGAATAAATAGAATTGCCTTTCATTATTATCAAATCAATTACATCATGCCACTTTACAATAATCAAATAATTGGCTCTCTGGGCATACATACCAACAGACTCCCACTTGCACTTAGGGCCAATCACTCATGAATCTCATTTCAAGTGTTCTAACATGTCCATCATGCTTCAGTTGTGGAAGTGCTTTCACTAGTGGGTCAACAAAATTTCCTTCGATCAGTATTTTGTAAATCTTCACATCTCCTCATTGTTCAATCTCTCGTATGAGATGGAACTGTCGTAGTATGTGCTTGGAATATTGATGAGATCTGGGTTCGTTAGCTTGAGAAAGTTGTGTCATGTACACATCATCAAGAATATTCCCCTTATAGAAAGTGGTTTTAACATCCATCTGCCAAATCTCATAGTCATAATAAGCTACAATAACAAGCATGATCCTGATGGACTTAACCATGGAAACTGGTGAAAAAGTTTCATCATAGTCAACACCTTGAACTTGTTTGAAATTTTTTACAACCAATCTTCCATTATAGGATTGTACATTACCATCCATGTCGGTCTTCTTCTTGAGGACCCACTTTCACCCTATGGGTTTTACCCCTTCAGGTGGATCCACCAAGGTCCATACCTTGTTGTTGTACATGGATTCCATCTCAGATCTCATGGCCTCAAGCCATTTCTCAGAATTGGGTCCCTTTGTAGCCTCTAGGTTGGTTGTTGGCTCATCATCTATGACCAACTAACTGCCTTCTTGAATTACTAGATAACCAAATCCTTCAGGCTCAAGGCTTGTTCTACTAGATCAATGAGGTTCTTGTGTTACATGAGGAACTTGAGATTCCACAATAATTTGTGAGTCCCCTTGTTCCTCCTGTAACTCTACATGTTCAATATTTTCTTGTTGGCCTCGGAGCTCTTTGAGTTCTAATTTTCTCCCACATATTCCTTTGGAAATAAATCCCTTTTCTAGGAATGTAGCATCCCTGGAAACAAACATTTTTGTTGTCAGATGGGTTATAAAAGTAGTATCCCTTTATTTCTTTGAGATATCCAACAAAATAACATTTATCTAATATAGGGCCAAGATTTTGAGGAAACATTTTCCTCACATAAGCCTTACACCCCCAAAATCCTCATAAAAGGCATTTTGGGATGCTTCCCAATCCATTTCTCATAAGGTGTCTTTTGAACCGCTTTAGATGGTATGTAGTTAAGTGTAACGTTGTCGTTTCAAGAGCATATCCCTAAAAGGAAGTTCAAAGATTAGCAAAATGCATCATTGATCGCACCATATCTAGTAATGCGTGATTCCTTCTTTCTAATACACAATTGTGTTGTGATGTTTCAGGTGGAGTCCATTGTGATACAATACCATAGTCTCAGAGAAGGTCCTCAAACTCTTTGCTTAAGTGTTCTCCACCTCGATTAGAACAAAGTACTTAATTCTTTTACCAAGTTGGTTATGTACTTCATTCATGAAATCCTTGAACTTTTCAAGGGTTTCTAACTTATGTTTCATCAAGTAAACATAACCATACCTACTAAAATCACCAGTATAGGTAATGAAATACTGATAAGCACCTATAGCATTTGTTCTAAAAGGCCCACATAGATCAATATGTATGAATCCTAATAGATCACTTGCCCTCTCACTGTTTCCAGTAAAAGGAGGCCTTGTCATCTTGCCCAAAACATATTTACATGTCTCTATTGATTCAAAATCAAAAGAGTCCAGATAACCATCTTTATGGAGTCTGGGGATGCATTTTTCACTTATGTGCCCCAAATGACAATGTCGAAGGTATATTTGGTTTGAGTTATCAAGGTTTAGTGTGATAACCTGGACATTTCTCTCTCCTAATGTATGTTTTGTGTACCTTGTCTTTGTGCTAATTTCTCACTCTTGCCATAAATTTCATGGTTTGAGTTGTTTTTGATACTTTTGAATTTGTCTTGTATCCTCATGGTGAGTGGAAACTCCCATTTTAATATGAAACTAAGGTTGCACTACATCATACATCAACCCCTCTCTTTCCCTTATGATCTCATATTAGTGTCTCACTCTACTCTTTCTTGTTCTAGTTGTATAGAGGTCACTCCTGTGTTTCCATTGCATTTAGGCCTAGTTTGGCCACAGACTTCTTAAATTTTGGTATTCTGGCAGATGGTTTTAGTATTTTTGAAGTGGAGGAAGGGGCTGAGCGATACACTCCCTATGGTCTTCATTGCTTATATGTGGAAAAAGGATGAAATGGGGTGCAGAAAATTGTGAGGGAGGCAGCATTCCCTGTACTTCTATCAACGGTGTGACTCAAAAAGCTCGTTGTTACTATTACAGCCATTGAAGGATGGCATTTATGAGTCCCACTTATAATGTGATGGCCCTATCTATTATTATACTAATTACCTGCATTCGAGAAGTTTGCGACCAAAATGGGCCTTAATTTCCCTCAATTCTGAGCTAGTATGAGGGAGTTATGCCCATTTGAAGTTGTGTCCCTCAAAACCCTAGTTTCTAATCTTTTTCCTTTATTCTGCTTTGGGTCAGCCATTTTGGGATGGACCCAGCATGCGGACCGCTTCCTTCTCTCTCCTTTCTTGTTTTCTTTTGGCCTCTATCCATATCACGCAGAGAGGGCTCGTGAGAGACATCGGATCCCCTCTCCATGTATCCTCGCTCGATCTAACAACTGTGGGATCACCATTTCCATCGTGTCAACTACTGTACGTAACAGCTTTGGCTACTTGGCACAAGCTTGTTCCCCACTCATCTCTCTCTCTCTCTTCCTCTCTCATCCCTGAGCTCAACTTTGGACTACTTGACCCATGGATGAAACCAATTGGGAGCTTCAACCCTTGGAGCGGTACCGGAGGCACACTAGCCTTCCCCTTTTGTCAACAAGCACTCTTTCTCAAGCCCTAGCTACCTCCACACTTGCTCAAACCTACTATAAAAGCCACCCTCTGATCCATCAAACCCCCCTATTGAACCCTCCTTTCACAGCCGAACCCTAAAGACCCCTCTAGATCACCCTATCGATGTCACTGCCACCTTCCCTAGGGTTGGGAAACCCTAGCAGAAGGTCAGTGGCAAGCCCCCAGGAATTGGATTGGGCATCAAAATCCCATATCCCCCCCATCCCAGTTACATGCTCCCTCTCTCACCCTCTCACTCTCTCCCATGATCTCTCTATATGTCCCTCTCACCCTCTCTCTATCACCCAGATGAAACACATCAATCCTGGAGACCATGCACCCTATCGGCTTGGAGGCCACGCACCCTATCGGCCCAACGGCCACGCACATCTTGTGTCTTTTTGCATATTAATCACATATAAACAAGTTAGATTGCAAGTTCATTCCCTCAATATGCATATTTCTATCAAATTCACTTATGGACGTTCTTTGCATGATTTTCATGTACTTGGACCATGCCTTGGATGGATAATCGAGGAGAAAGGTGTTCTGGGATTCTTCCGCCCCTCGAGAGGTCTAAAGAAGGCCCCAAAGCTCCCTTAACCTACCCGTAGTGGACAAGAGTCAAGCCTAAGCAAATAAGTCCATGGATCATGAAGTTTGAAGCTCAAAGTGCAAGCAAAGCTCCCAACACGACCGTGGTGACATGGAACAGTCATGCTGCAAATGAAGAAATCACAGAAAAAATCTCAGTTTTGAAACATCTACAGAAAATCCTCCACCACGGTCGTGCTGCAATCCTCCAACACAGTCGTGCTAGCCAGCACGGTCGTGCTGCAACCTGATCAATATGGTTGTGCCACCTAGCACGGTTGTGCTACATATTACCCACCACAGTCGTGCTACCTAGCTCCCACCATGGTTGTACTGCCCAGCACGGCCGTGCTACCAACCTTCCAAGAGCTTAGATTTCTACTGTAACTTTTTCCTATTTCCACCTCACTCGTTCCATTCCACCACGGGCATGTTTCCCAGTACGATCGTTCTATATACAACCCTAGCAGTAGATTTGTACTACATTTCCTATTCTACCCCTTACTTGACCAAGTGCCTCCCCACCACCTATATATACATGGGTGGTGGCTGGGGAACGAGGTTAGCCTCCCCCTTGAGCTGCCATTACTCCTCTCCTCCCACTCTTGAGCATTCATTGCAATTCCCTTACATTTATGCTCTCCACCCACCATTTCCACCATAGAAACCTAGTTTTCTAGGTTTTATACCATAATCCCCTTCATTTTCATGCCCATCATCCACCTTGGAGGAGGGAGGTCACCCTATAATAGCTAGGAGGTGAAGGAGAAGGATGTACTTCGAGCTCCATGGAGTCTTATCCCCTTCTTCCCCTTTCTTTTGTCTTTTCTTTGATTATGTCTAGCTAAACCCCTAGTGGTGGGATTATTGGGGTTAAAATGTGACTTTGATACCATGTTACGTGAAAATAACTTGTAATGAACATAATTTCATTCTATGATGATTGCCTTTGCTTCTACCTCATTTCCCATTATCTTGCATGTGGTTTTTGCTTTTAAACATAAATTGTTTGCTTTGTGATGCTTGATGACACTTAGCTTCTAGGAGGAATTGGAATGTATGTAGTAATCTTAGGAATGGCTCCTAGGTCCAATTAGTGGATCCCTAGAAAGCCCCCTTTGTTCCTACATACATCTCCCTTTTTCTACAAGTGATTGTGAGATCTAAGTAGCTAGTGTAAGTGTGATTAGTGCATTTTCCTAGAGCTTCCTAATGGCTAGATGGCAAGTAACATGAGGTGAAAAACCCTCATCTCTACTCCCATTCCTACCCTTGGCTCTCAATTTCCCTAATACCACTTACCCTAGAAACCTAGACTTGCCAAGTCTTATTAGAATTACACCTAACCCTAGTTCTCCAACTTGTAGTATAGGGTACATTCTAGTAACACTTGCCTTGTTGTTTGGTTTGGTAATCTAGATTGAGTTGTGAGATTTGCATGCCATTTTGACACCCCCAACTAATATCAAATCACATTTCCAAACTGCCCACCTATCCAATTCATTACTTGAAACCCACCTGAGTCTTCTTGCTTATTAATGCTAGTTTAGCTTAATTGTTTTTATTTCCTTTAGTCAATTGCTTAGTCTTGCTAGTTAGAGTTAACCTAGATTCTTGCTTGCTCTAGTGTTTAGCTTAGTTCTTAGTTGCTAATTGCTTTTCTAGAGTGGTGTAGATCATCTTGCTCTTGTTTAGTTGATTGCTTAATCTAGTCTCTTAGACCTAACTTGCCTATGATAATCTAGTTTTTGGTAATCTAGTTTCCATTTTTCTTTTACTTGCCTACTTGCTTAGTGTAATCAAACCAAAACCCCTTTTAAACCCTTCAACCCTAATCTCCACTTTAGGAATGTATCCAACACTAACTAAGCTCTAGTGCCCCCTCTATCCTTGTGGTTCTACCCCCATTGCTTGCCTCTCATCTATGCTACAGCATGACCCCGTGCGCTTGCAGGAGCATATTTTAGTGTTGTGAGTAACCCTAGTTTAGGGAACCTATAAAATTTGAAAGATCATATGTGCATGCAACAAACGCACCAAGATTTCTGGGGCCATTTTTGGGGATAGAGGCGCTCGGCCTAGCTAGTTAGTGTAGCTTAGCTTTTCCTTTAGCCCTCACCATTTCTATTCTTTATTCTTTGTGTTACTTTTGCATCTTGGTTTTCTAACTTCACCTCTTTTGTTTGGTTGTGCCTTGTGCATGTGACAAGCAACCCTTTGAAGTCAAGATGGTAGACCAAGATGCACGAACCCCTTCATTCCCTCAACCAACCTACATGATGAAGATTTTGGAAGACATGGTAAATCTCATGAAAATTCATGTGGGAGGTTCTTATAATCACTCCACCAACTCCATGGAGGCTAATTGTGAATATGTGCAAGTTTTGCAATCCTATGGCATTCGAAACAACCAAGGCTCCATGTCAAGCACTTACACTTCAGAATGGAGAAATCCTCCAAACTTTTCATGGGGGGCGACAAGGGGACCAAGAGCCGAGAGACAACTCCATGTTTGAAGAAGAAGTTCTTGAAATGTTAAGAAGCCTTGATGAAGTGAAGAGAGAGGTGTCCTTTCATGGACAAATCATTAATCATCTTGAGCAAAGGATAGACTGTATTTCCATGTCACTTGCCCTTTATGAGGAGGGAAGACCCCCTTCCCAAACCATTGCAAACCCAAACAATGTAAATGGTTCTATGGGTGATCCTCAAGGCATCTATTATCCATCACAAGGGCAAGTATCTACCTTGCAACAATATCAAGCTCCCCCTACCCCTTATGCTCCACAACCTCCCCAAACTTCATACAACTTCCATCACACCTCACAACCACCACCACAATATCAATCACAAGAATCACCCCCATACCAATCACCTCCACAAAAACCATCCTACATCCTTCACAATCCAAACCCACCACACAAAAGACCACCACCACCACAAAAACCATCACATGTTTCCCCTACTCCCCATGAGCAAGTGAAGACGATTCACATGTTGAGGTGTGAGAAGGTGCTTGAGAAGTCCAAAAATGAGGGAAGGAAATTTGACAAAGAGTGTGATGGAGTACCCTAGCCGAAAAAGTCCTTGTGAGAGTGCCAAGTGCACTAGAGATTTTTCTGTACCACCTTCTATTGAGAGTGCCAAGGGCACTAGCAAATATGTTATTCCAACTCTTTTTAAAGCAACGATACCAAGTGTCCCACCATCCTTTGAGATTACACCACCAAATGCCCCAATCACTGATCCAAGACATCCCAATGTGATATTTTTAGGTCCACTAGTGTCCAATAGGATGGAAACCCCTCTCTTTGATGCCTATGAAGACCCATTCCTCAAGGGAAGGCAAAACTATGGCATGAAAATTATGAAGGTCTTAAAAAATGACTAAGGATAACACCTCATTACTTGACATCATCAAGAAAAGCCCAACTTATGTGAGGTTCCATAAGGGTGGTTTCACCTTCAAGAAGAAGATGAGAGGGAACATGCCTAAGGAGGTCTTCTTAAATGAGCTAAGAAGTTTTGTTGATGAGGATTCTTACTTTGAGACCTATGATGACGACCCCGAAGGAGAGAAAAATGAAGAAAGACACTTGAGAAACTTGCATAACCCTTGGGAGGAAGATCAAACAATGAAGGCATTTGAGAGGATTGCGTATGACGAGGATGAAAACATTTTACTTTTAGACAATGGTTGATTGATGGAGGAACAATAAGTCTAGCTGAAGGCTCTAAACTTAGCGCTAGTGGGAGGCAACCCACATTGGTTTGAGACACTTTCTCTCAAAAATCCTTTTTTTATTACACTTTTATTTTTTCCAAGAAACACACATGCACGCACTATACTTGATAGTTTTTCTATTTGTGAATCATGTTAGTACAGGTACAATGAAGAAAAGGTGATGCACAAAGGGTCTAGCCAAGGAGAAGATCAAAGTTTAAGAGAACATTGCAAAATAATAGAAAATCTATAGGAAGGAGTCTAGAACGGTCGTTCCACACAGCACGGCCGTTGGACCGGAAAGATAGAATGGTTGTGTTGCTTAGCACAGTCATGGTGGTCCTCCCCTACTCACCTAGTGCTACATTAATAACTCCGTCTCTTGGTGGTTGTCTACCGTGACTCCAAGCCATTTACCCTATTATTGTAAACTTCTATTTCATGTTGATGACAGCATGATTTAAAAGTTTGGGGTGGTAGGGCGGTAAGACCTTCTTTCACCGCATTTTTATCTATGTACCTTGTGCTAATTTTTTGCAAGATGATCAAATATTTTGACTAACTTTCATACTTGTCTATCTTGACCTTGTGTGTCTGCTAGCATTTATGCATACATGTAGTTTGATTGCATGCATTTTTGCATAATTTTTCAAAAACAATTGTTCTTTTTGCTCTTCCATGTCATGCATTGTATTTCCATGTAGATTTTGGTAATTTTTGTGTGTTTTAACTAAGATTTGCTAATTTATGTTTTAATATTCATAAATGTAGTTTTAGATGTGATTGAATGCAAATTGGCACCATTTTGGCCAATTTTGCCCAAATTTGAATGTTCTTGCCTAAAAGAATGTTTTAACTTAATCTCCACTTTTTTAACTGAAAATGTTGATCATTTACAAATGCATGATACATTTTTAGATTTTATTGCTATATGGTCTTGATTATTGACTTTTTACATGTGCATCACCTCTCTCAAGTTTGTGAATGTTTTGGTTGAATTGTGAATTGAGCAAGCTATGAACACTTAGAGACTATGAAATCACATGATATAAATGTGAATCTTATGTTGTTCACTCATGTGGTGTGATATCATTTGATAAAGTGTTGGATAAGTTTTCATGCAGGAGATTTTATGTTGAGTACTACACTAATAACCCCTCTTTGACCTGACTCTTCTTTCATCATCTTCATACCTCTCAACCTCATGAAAGGATGCCTTAGTGCACATATTTAGCCTTGACCACCTCCAAAATCTTGGGGTGTCCATATCTACATCTCCCCACTTCACTCTCTCCACTATATGCCCTATCTACACCAAGGAAAAAGAAAAGAAAATAAAAAAATAAAAAATAAAAAGAAAATAAAAGATGCTCCTATTTAAGAGCATCTAAATAAAGAAAAGATGAGTGTGTAAAAGCACTCCAATCTCTTACCGCAATCCTTTCTTCCTTTTTCATACCCATTGAGCTAGAAAACATTAAACCTATCTCACTTTACCCTTTCTACAGCCATGTGGGTCATTTGGTGTGATTTGAATCATAAGATTGAATGCATGAAAGTGAAACAACATTCCTAGTCATCATTTATTAACACCAGCATGAAATAGTTTACCCGAAATTATCTGAAGCGCATATGGAAAGCTTGTGTATTCTATTCTCTATATTTGAAGTTTGTATGCTCAGTGCTCTTTTCATGATTGGTTTGTGAAAGTGGATAGGAGAGAGGTGGAGCACATGCACTTAGTAACTTCTAAGACCATTTAGTCAATACTCATCTTTTGCAATGCATTTATCACTCTTGTTTATTGAAAGAAAATATAAGAGAGAGATTAAGTTGGAGCATACTTGAGGACAAGTATGTTTTAAGTCTGGGGTGGTGATCCATCCCTATTTTAGGGCTCCATCTTGTGTCCTTTTGCATATTAATCTCATCTAAATAAGTTAGATTGCAAGTTCATTCCCTCAATATGCATATTTCTATCAAATGCACTTATGGACGTTCTTTGCATGATTTTTAGGTACTTGGATGAATGAGAGAGGAGGAAGGTGTTATGGGATTCCTCCACCCATGGAGAGGTCTAAACAAGGCCCCAATGCTCCCTTAACTACCCCTAGTGGACAAGAGTCAAGCTTAAGAAAGAAGTCCACGGATCATGAAGTTCGAAGTTCAAAGTGTAGGCAAAGCTCCCAACACAACCATGGTGACACGGAATGGCCGTGCTGCAAATGAAAAAATCACATAAAAGATCTCAATTTTGAAGCATCTATAGAAAATCCTCCACCACGGCCGTGCTGCCATCCTCCACCACAATCGTGCTAGCCAGCACGGTCGTGCTACCACCCCTCCACCACGGCCATGCTACCACCTGACCAACACGGTCGTGCTACCTAGCACATTCATGCTACCTAGCACAGCCATGCCACATATCACCCACCACGGCCGTGCTACCCAGCACGGTCGTGCTACCTAGATCCCACCACGGTCGTGCTACCCAGCACAGCCATGCTACCATCCTTCTAAGAGCTCAGAATTCTACTTTAACTTTTGCCAATTTCCACCTCGCCCATTCCATTCTACCACGGGCATGCTGACCCCTGCCCACCACAGTCGTGTTGTCTGGCACGGCCATGCTACATACAACCCTAGCAGCAGATTTGCACTGCATTTCCTATTCTACCCCCCCCCCACTTGACCTAGTGCCTCCCCACCAATTATATATACATGGGTGGCGGCTGGGGTACGAGGTTAGCCTCCCCCTTGATCTGCCATTACTCCTCTCCACCCACTCTTCAGCCTTCATTGCAATCCCCTTCCATTTATGCTCTCCACCCACCATTTCCACCATAGAAACCTAGTTTTCTACCATAACCCCCTTCATTTTCATGCCCATCATCCACCCTAGAGAATGGAGGTCACCCTACAGTGGCTAGGAGGTGAAGGGGAAGGATTTACTTCGAGATCCATGAAGTCCTATCCTCTTTTTCCCCTGTAATGAACATAATTTCATTCTATGATGATTGCCTTTGCTTCTATCACATTTCTCATTATCTTGCATGTGGTTTTTGCTTTTAAACATAAATTGCTTGCTTTGTGATGCTTGATGACACTTAGCTTCTAGGAGGAATTGGAATGTATGTAGCAATCTTAGGAATGGATCCTAGGTCCAATTAGTGGATCCGTAACTAGCCCCCTTTGTTCCTACATACATCTCCTTTCTTCTATAAGTGAGTGTGAGATCTAAGTAGCTAGTGTAAGTGCGATTAGTGAAATTGCCTAGAGCTTCCTAAAGGCTAGATGGCAAGTAACATGAGGTGAAAAACCCTCATCTCTACTCCCATTCCTACCCTTGTCTCTCAATTTCCCTAATACCACTTACCCTTGAAACCTAGACTTGTCGAGTCTTACTAGAATCACACCTAACCCTAGTTCTCCAACTAGTAGTATAGGGTACATTCTAGTAACACTTGCCTTATTGTTTGGTTTGGTAATCTAGATTGAGTTGTGAGATTTGCTTGCCATGTTGACACCCCCCAACTAATATCAAATAACATTTCCAAACGGCCCACCTATCCAATCCATTACTTGAAACCCACCTTAGTCTTCTTGCTTGTTAATGCTAGTTTAGCATCTTTATTTCATTTCGTTAATTGCTTCATCTTACTAGTTAGGGTTAAACTAGATTCTTTCTTGCTCTAGTGTTTAACTTAGTTCTTAGTGCTAATTGCTTTGCAAGAGTAGTGTAGATCATCTTGCTCTTGTTTAGTTGATTTCTTAATCTAGTCTCTTAGACCTAACTTGCCTAGGATAATATAGTTTTTGGTAATCTAGTTTCCATTTTGCCTTTTCTTGCTTGCTTAGTGTAATCAAACCAAAACCCCTTTTAAACTCTTCAACCAAAATATTTTCTTTAGGAACGTAGCCAACACCAACTAAGCTCTAGTGCCCCCTCTATCCTTGTGGTTTGACCCCCATTGTTTGCCTCTCATCTATGCTATAGCATGACCTTGTGTGCTTATGGGAGCATATTTTAGTGTTGTGAGTGAACCTACTTTGGGGAACCTATAAAATTCAAAAGATTGTACATGGATGCAACAAACCCATCAATCACCATCTCCTACTCCAAGTCACCGACTAACATGCCCCGACCGCCCGCTAATGCTCCATAGCGCATCCAGACGTGCATGACGGTCACAGCCGCCACTCACTGGGATGTTGGACACACACACAGATGGATGAACGTCATCGGTGGATCAGCTCCAAGAAGTTGGGATCTAGCATCATTTAAATGAAATGTAATGCCCTAACCACATTACCATATAGTTTCAAAGTAAAAATGCTGAAAATCATATCTTGCACACCCCTTGGCCAAATATGGCATATGATACATGAATTTTGATCCTCTCAATGAGATCTATCCAATAGAACTAGTTTCAGGATCTAAATCTGCTTAATTTACTCCCAGTTTCCTAAATAGCATGTCTCTTAAGCACTTTTTTTAATGTTTGATGGTGTATCTTGCTACAAAACAATATTGTTGCTTCAAATATCATTCTTAAACTTTACATCAGTAACTTTATCCACCTATTGATTGTATCACAAGATGGATCACCTTGATGAACTTATGTCTACTCTTTTGACCTAAAAGTGACTCAGTTTGTAGTTGCATGCTATAACATGATCAATTTTGGGAGTTTGACTTAATTTTTCATCATCTAATCTTTCAATATCAAAATCAGTAAATGTTATGATGATTTGTAAAACATTTTATGGAGCTTTCATGCCCCTTTCCATGTTCGTCCCTTAAAGCCTCAAGTACCTAGTTGTGCATTAAAATGACCAAGTAGATGTAGTTGGTTTCATTGGGATGAAATATGACTTTTATGCAAAACCCATGTTCTATCTTGTTTCAATCAATAAATTCATCACACTTGTAGCACTAATACCAATTGGATATATTCAATGCTCTCAATGCTTGTATGGCTTGGAAACAGGACCATATTGCATGGAATTGATTTAGTATGATTAGTTATGATCTTGCATGCTTAAACCCTGGTAATAATCTAAATTTCACGCCTTCCCAACATTTAAATCCAACCTTATTTTTATCTAAGTATCACTCATAATGTAGATGGTTCACCTAGAACTAGGGCTTAATGTTGATTTTTGGACAATGATGAATAATTACATGCACGTTTGGAACTTTGGAACCTAGGTCTAAGGGAACATCTACATGACATATATGATGCTTATCTCATTAAAACCTACTGATATAAGACCATGTGTTATATATTTTGCATCTTAGGTCCCCTTGGGCTGGATCATTTTTAAAGATCTTATCATATCATGCTCACTACTCATAAGTTACATTTTTCTCTTGACCCTACTATGATATTGGCTTGCTTGTATGTATGCTCATATGAATGCTTGGCTACTTACTTACTTGGTTGAGCTATTGTTCCTATTAATACTACTTTCATGTTACATTATGCTATGATGAGATATTATGGGTAAAGAAACCTAAAACATGATTTGTATAAAAGAATGTCATTAAGTTTCCTCTCCTTATTTCTTATTCTTGTGTAGTACTTGATTTGGCAAAGCAACTTCTATATGATCTTAAACTACTTACATGCCTTTTCATAGAATACTTAATGATGTAGCATTAATATGTTTTGTTTATGGAATTTTTAGTTGCAAAATGAAGATGTGTTGCACTCGAGATCATGTGATCTAAAATAAGACACCAACATGATATGTTTGAAATAGAAATGGGTGCATGCTTCTATATCCCCTTTTAGTATCCTGTTATATCTTGTTGTTACTACTTTTACATATATATTGTCTATGTGAAATATTTTTTCCATTCTACGAATGGACGCCCAAATCCACTAACCTTTGTCTATGTATCCATTAGGAGTGTGGACTTAGGATAACAAACAGTTCTGTGACAAATGGTATCAGAGACATACACACATGCCTCTATCTGTATGTAAGGCATAACATATCTTAAGAATCCAGGGAGGACTAAAATCATTTCCTTAAAGTTCAGAGAGTCTTCTAGCATCTCATCTATTCTTTAAGGACCACCTAAGCCACCCAAGTTGATGACGATTAATTAGTCTTCTTTCCTCCTCATGTGATTATTCTCTCATGACTATAATCACATGATTTCTTGATTATAGGTAGCTTATGTATGGAAAAACTAAAATTTATTTGAAATCATGAAAGTTGATTAAGATGATAATGCCTTGATCTGATCTTAAATTAGAAACCCTATTTGATGTAAGAAAATACTCTTGAAAGTGATGTACTCATGCAACCTTAATCTTACCAAATCAGATATAAGTGATCTCTATGTTTGAGGTAAATTCTTAGTATGAAGAAATAAGGTGGGACTCATGTTTTACACCTCAAGTTTGATGAGGTCCCTATTGATTTAACCCATGTTTCCCTATTGTAGATAAAACCTCAAACATAGTTAAGAAAAACTCTTCCCCCTGTTTGATATGTGAAATGATCATGCCATAAAAGGACCATGTCTTTGGAACCCTAGATCCTGATGTGAGGACTTTTTACAAGAGGAAAATCCCCCATTGACTATTATTCCTCTTTGTAAACTCAATTTTGAATAATATGATGAACCTAGATCTCAACACCACTCAATTATGATCAAACTATTGAGTTCTCAATTTGACTTCTCTATTTTCAAAATAAGCCCTTACCTTGATCACAAAAGGGAGGGTCTATTATGACCTTGAACTCACAAAATCTTGAAATATGGTTGCCCTATTAATGATCTTGATGCTTGACTCATGATCTTGTGGTATATGATTCGGTAGTTGATACTCACCCTATTTGGATATGCTTGATGACTAACGGTTAAAATGGAATAATGTGCCAGATTAGGATGGTAGTTGACTTATGACTCCCCTAACCTAGGTCACAAACTCTGTTTGAATACCTCTAAATTTTCATTGTGGTGATTGTTTAGCTTTTTGGAGAGGTAAACCCTTCCACCTAATTTTTATTTCCTTACCTAAGTCTCTAATAGGTCAAATCCATGACAATATCGATACTCAATTTTAATCACAATTTTGATGATGATCTTAGAATATGATGGTGTTGACAATAGTTATTGGTTAAGTTCCTAGAGAGACCTAGCCCTAAATCATACATCAACCTTGAATACCATGAAAATGAATTCGATATTGATGCCATGAAATGTTGAATAATGCTTGAAATGTCGCTCGATTGTTTCTCGATTGATGTATATGGATAATTGATCACCCTTAGAAGGGTGAGTTAACCAATCGATTTAATAATTGAGTTGACTTTGAAGGTCACCTAAAGTTTGAAGGATTAAGTATATAAAATATGAAAGAACATATATTGAGTATAATACTTTGAACCCAATTATGTCATCTTTGTGGGAGAGAAGGAAAAGTCACTAAAGAAGTGAGTAACAATGTGTGACCAAGCCTAGGAGGGAAGGTCACCAAGAGGCCAAGCCCAGGAGGGAAGGTCATCCTGAAGACCAAGCTTAGGAGGGAAGGTCACCAATCAGGCCAAGCCCATGAGGGAAGGTCATCATGAAGACCAAGCCCAGGAGAGAAGATCACCGAGAAGACCAAGCCCAAGAGGTAAGGTCGCCATGAGCCCAATGCTAGGACTGTCACACCCCAATTTTCATATCTAGTTTAAACTTTAGAATGGGGTTTTTCCTAAATAGTAATAGATGAGGGGTTTAATGTAGAAAAAACATAAATGGTATCTCTTATATGAAAATAAAGTAAGAAAGATAAAAAATGAGACTAAAATTTATTTTCTCCTTGCATTACATAATTCCATTAACTTAAATTGATGAATGGTAGTTCCCCTTCCTTTTTTATCTCTTCTCCAAGATAGTATTAAAGTATATAAGGGATAAAAATTAAGCCTTGAGAAGAATACTCATTAATCATCCCATTTTTGAAGTCAAAGGAAACAATTATGAAAAGACATTACACTTTATTTCAATTTTATGTACACAATTCAAATATAATGACTTTTAATGTATTAATGGACATATAATAGACAAAATGTAAATCTAAGGGAAAAGAAAGAAACTAGACTGCTTATTGGCCATGTGGTCCAAATTTGGTGAAATTTTGACCACATTTGACCCTCCAAATGAATTAAACAAGTTACCATATAGTTTTGAATAAGATTTGAACACCAAACCATTTAATGCATCAATATACCCTATGATTCAGTTATTTTTTACTATCACATATTACATTTAATTCTTTCCTTCTATGTGCACCATTCTATGGTCCATGTTTAATCCAGTCCTGATCTGACAGATCGCAATTCATCTCCTTCCTCTGTTTCTTTCATTGGTTTGAAACCAGTTCAAAGCATATCCTTCCTCAGTCTTGCTCTCCTTCATTACTATGTTGTTTTGTGAAATTATTCCTCTACTAACTTCATCTCTTCCCCCTGTTCTAATGAGCTATCACTCACCGCCTCTCTCCCTGCTTATAATAAGTGCCCAATTTAGGGCTTCACTCCTTCTTTGTGACAAGAACACAACTGCCACTCCAAGGCCTCATTTTCTCTTTTTATGCATTTGAAAGCATCGCCAGCCGTTTTTGGTTCCTCCTCCTCCTTCAATTGATTCTTCAAAACCCTTGAACACCCCAACCTACTCGACCTTCATCACTGGCCACTGTTGCTACTCCCTGGCTCTCAACTTCACCTTCCATGCAATTGGGTGCCTAGTGAGCATCTATGAACACTCGATGTTCTCTTCCTTTTACCTGTTTGTCCTTCAATGACCTTAACCGTTGTGACCTGTAGTCGAGTTTTTGGTCCTCACCAACGATCGTCACCATGGTGCATCTGGGCACCTCCACGTATGGAAAACACAACTCTGATCTTGCCCCGACTCCACGAGTGTTTTTGAGGTCTTAGTTGGTGCTTTTATTCATGGATTGTGTGGTTTGGTTCTCGACTCCTTTTCCCATATTTTTCTTTGTTCTTTGACAATCCAGTGCATAGAAATTCTTTTGCTTCATGCAGCGACCCCTTTATCTTTGTCTTTGCCTCGTGAACCTCCTCATCTAGTTTCCATGCTTCATGCAAGACATTTTCTTAGCTCCCGTCCTCTCAACCATCTCTCTAGCCATGGTTAGGTGGATCTGGAGCTCTTGTCCATGCCAAAACTAGAGATTTGGCTCGATGCATCTATCAAATCATAGAAAACTCACCGAAGGTTTTGGCATCCATGAAGGGCATGTACCCACGACCGTGAATCAAAGCTAGAAGAGTTACAGTAAGGTACTTGAGCCATGGCTCACAGAGAAGGAACATATCATGTTGTTTAGTGACCATGGAGCCCCTGTGATTTTAATCGCCCAAATAATGTTGCAAGGCCAAAATTGGTATTTAGTGTGCCCTTGATTTATTTGAAGCACAATTTGTTGACTTGAGAGTTATACATTGCCCATATTTTTATATTGACTTAATCATTCCATTCCTATGTATCTAACATGTTTCTTCAAGATTGAATTCAGGCTTTAGGTGCATGAAAGTGATCAATTTATACAAGCCCTAGCTTGTTCAAGTTCAAGTCAAAAGCAATGCAAGTCTGCGTTTTTTGAAATTAGTTCAAATGAACTTATATGATTTTTTATAATCACTTGTATTGATTATATGACTTGTAACTAATATGAGAAAAAAATAGGGACACTTAATTCCAAGGTTTAATCACTCAAATGTCAATTTAGAAAATTTGTCACGTGTTGTTTATCGGTCGAGTTAGAAACTCGACCGATCCAGTGATGGATTTTCTGAAGATGACCCATCGGTCGAATAGCACACTCATAGAACTTGACCAACCCACTCACTGAGAAAAATTGATTTTAGCTCATCGGTCGAATTTCCCAGAACAAACTCGACTGATAGTTTGAAAATTGGCTTTTGTCATCTAGTGGATCAATCGAGTTACCTTTATTGAAACTTGACCAAATGTACTGTATAGAAAATGAGAAAAAGTGATTATAACCATTGGTGAGTTGTTTTGGGTGAGAATAGATCTGTTGCAACTTGGAAAATGGCTATATTTTGACCTTAAGTGATCCCACACTCAAGGGAGCACCCCCAACTATAAATAGGACCCCTTGGAGTTCATTCTAAGTTTTCTCATTCATTCTATTCTAAGTCCTTTCTATAGTTAAGTGTGTTGCAACTCCTTGAGCCCCTTTCTCTCTCTAGTTTACACTTCATTTTGTGATTATGAGTGAGATAGGCAAGTTGTAAGAGAGCTACTTCCTTGTTCTTGTAAAGCACTCATTCCATTCCATCTTCCCTACCCCTTTCCTCCATGAAGCAAAGGTGAAGCAAGCTACTCCGAGTGAAGGTGGATTTGTTGATCTTATTCTTCAAGGTTGAATAAGAGGTGAAGATCTTCTCCAGGTGAAGGAGAAAACAAAGGCTGAAGATCCAAGAAGAGTGGGTAATTCCTTGAAGGTTGAAGACTTGTGTAAGATTAGGTAAGTCTTTGGAAGAAGGCAGCAGACTCTTACAAAGTAGGTAAGTCCTTGGTAAGGTGGAAGACTCTTTGTATTGGATAGGTAAGTCCTTTGGTGGTCTTGTGTTGTAACTCTTGTTGGTGAATATATAGAGTAAAGCACTTGCAAAGTCCTAGAGGTTGACCTCTCTAGGTAGTGGACTGACTCTCTCCTAGTTTGGAGAGTGGAACCACTCTAAACAACCTTTTCAAGTTCTTGTTACCTTTTCTCTCATCCTTGCTATGCTTGTTAGTTAGGACTTCAAATTGCACTTAAGCTATTGGTTTTGATTGATATAATTTGAAGTTCTAATCTATCTTGTGAGAATTTTTGAAGCTCTATTGACCCCCCTCTAGAGCCCTAGATCCAACAAGTGGTATCAGAGCCAAGGATCTTCTCCAATAATCTCCCACAAGACAAGAAGATGGGTGACAACCTACTTGGTTCTCTCAACCTAGAGGGAGGCTTCTCCATGCGTCCTCTGGTCTTTGATGGCACCAACTTCCTCTATTAGAAGAGGTGCATGCAATTCTACATTCAAGGCATGAACTTTGACATGTGGAAGGTGATAGTCACTTCATACAAGGAGCCAACATGGAGTCAAGTTGCACTCAAAGAAGCCCAACTCAATGCCAAAGCCATAAGCATCCTCTATGCAGCCCTCACCCAATGGAGTTCAATCAGATCTCATCTTGGGACACCACCTATGAGATTTGGGACAAATTGTGTATCACTCATGAGGGCACAAATCAAGTCAAGGAGGCTAAGATCTACATGTTGAACATCCTTCTAGAGAAATTCAATATGGGCAAGAAAGAAGGGGTTGCAAAGATGTACTCAAGACTCAATGTCATCATCAATGGGTTGGCTTCTTTGGGCAACACTTTGGATAGAAGTGTTGTCAACTCCAAGATCTAGAGGACTCTACCAAATATATGAGAGTCAAAGGTGACCTCCATTGAAGAAGTTAGGAGCCTTGATGACATCCCAGCCGAAGAGCTCATTGGAAACCTCCAAGCCCATGAGCCAAGGCTTGACAATCAAGAAGAAGAAGCCAAGCAAGAAGAGAAGGAAGCCAAGAAGATCAAAGATAGTGATTTCAAAGAAAAAGTGGAGGCAGTCATCCTTCAACAACAACTTGCATGTCGACTTCTCCATCCTCCTCTAGTAAATATGATGGCCCAAGTGAGCATGAAGCCAACTACATCAAGGGCAACCACTTCAAGGGAAAGCAAGCCTCCTCTTCTACTCCCAGATGCTACAAGTGTGGACAAAAGGGACACTACAAGAGTGAATGTCCCAAGTCAAGAAAGTCACACCAAAAGGGCGGCTCAAAGAAGGAAAAGGAGTACAAGAATGAGAGAAAGTACAAGAGGAAGGATAAGAAGGAGAAGAGACACAAGAATGCAGCTCATGCAGCTTGGGAAGTTTCATCCTCAAGTAGTTCAAGCTCCGAAGAAGATGGAGAGTGCCACCTTGCACTCATGGCCTCTACTAGTGAAGAAATTGGTGAGGTAAGTGAGGTAATCTTACATGAGTTTTCTAAGTAAGCTATTATTTACATGCTTTCTTCTACATGTTCTTCTTTTGCTAAATGTAAATCTAAAAGAAAATGGTTAGGAAAAATGATTGATGATTTGTATGCTAAACTTGAAATTCTTGAGCTTAATGAGAAAACTCATCTTGAGAGCATTGATAACTTGCAAGGCCAATATCTTGATCTTGAGCTCAAATACAATGAAGTTGAGGTAGAGAATGGTATCTATCTTAAGAACATTGAAACTCTTAAGGAAGATAGCCAAAAGTGCCCAAAGGAACTTGAAATTCTTAAAATTGAAAATGTTGAATTTAAGCTTCTTGTTGATGCTCGTAAGGATGAAAGAGATGTTTATCTTAAGGAAATCCAAGTGCTTAAATCTAAAAATGCTAGATTGCTTAGTCAAGTTATCTTCTAGACCTATCTTGCCTAGTAATGATGTTGCTTCTATTTCTCTTGAGAAAGATTCTTATCTTGACTAAAGCCCTCTGTCTTGAGGCCGACCTTGTCCATGCAAGAGAAAGATGAAGAATCCATAAATGTTAAGTTTATTGAGACTAACTCCTATATTCCCAAATATATTGTTCCAAATGTTGATGTTTCAGGTGAAGTAATTCCCATTCTAAAAGAGCTCAACACCACCCAAAAGGGAAAAGAGGTAGTCACTCAAGAAGAAGAGAAAGATGAAGAGAAGAAGGATCCAACCCCCTAGTTTGCAAAGAATCGTCCAAAATAGATGATTTTAGGTGATCCATTTGAAAGAGTGAAGATGTGGGTTGCATTCAACAAAGAATAAGCAAATAGTGCCTTCATCTCACAACTTGAGCCAAAGAATGTGAAGAAAGATCTTGGGGGTGATGAGTGGATCCTAACTATGCAAGAAAAGTTGGAGCAATTTGAAAGGAAAGTATGGACCCTAGTTCCAAGACCAAGTGATAGAAAGATCATTGGCACCAAGTGGGTCTACCGCAACAAGATTGACGAAAGCGTCAAAGTGTTAAGGAATAAAGCAAGGTTAGTGGCTCAAGGCTACAATCAATAGGAAGGTATAGATTTTGATGAAACATATCACCTATAGCTAGACTTGAGTCAATCGTATGTTACTTGCCTTTGCTAGTTATAAAAAAAATTCTTCTTTATCAAATGGATGTTAAAAGTGCATTTTTTAATGGTACAATTGAGGGGGAAGTGTATGTTGCACAACCCCCAGGCTTTGAACTTTATAGTTTACCTAACCATGTTTATTTGTTACAAAAAACTCTCTATGGACTCAAACAAGCACATAGAGCTTGGTATGAGAAATTAAAGAACTTTTTGTTAGATCATGGGTATATCATGGGCAAAGTGGATTCTACCTTATTTCTAAAGGCACTTCTAACAATTTTCTTATCATTCAAATATATGTTGATGATATCATTTTTGGTGGAACTAACCTTGATTTTTGTAAAGAATTTAGTGATCTTATGCAGACTGAATTTGAGATGAGTATGATGGGTGAGATCACATTCTTCCTCGGCTTTCAAATGAAGCAAACAAAAGATGGGAACTTCATCAACCAAGGCAAGTACACGAGTGAGTTACTTAAGCACTTTGGGATGGAGAACACCAAGTCGATGGACACACCCATGACAAACACCGCAAAACTTGAAAAAGATGAAGAAGGTGAGAAGGTAGATGAGAAGCTCTATAGAGGTATGATTGGAAGTTTACTTTACTTAATTTTCTCTAGACCTGATATAATGTTTAGTGTTGGCTTATGTTCTTGATTTCATTTAAACCCTAAGAAATCACATATTATAGATATTAAGAAGATTTTAAGGTACTTAACCAAAACCCAAAATTCTGGACTATGATATCACAAGTCAAGGGACTTTACTCTTACTGCTTATAGTGATGTGGATTATGTAGGGTGCTTGATTGATAATAAGTTCACAAGTGGCACTTATTTTCTCCTAGGACCATGATTGGTGTCTTAATTCTCCAAGAAATAGAGCACAGTGGAATTATCAACCATCGAGGTTGAATACATTAAAGCTGAAAGTTGTTGTGCCCAGGTCCTATGGATAAAGCAAATGCTCCAAGACTTTAACATTCATTTTGATGCTTCTCCTATCTATTGTGATAATACTAGTGCAATTAACTTGTCATATAATCCTATCTTGCATAGTATAGATAAGAATATAGAGGTTCACCATCATTTTCTCTGTGATCGCATTGCCAAGAAGGATATCTATATCACAAATGTGGACACAAAAAATCAGTTAGCGGACATTTTCACTAAACTAATAGCTAGAGAGCAATTTAACTTTATTAGATCTAAACTTCTCAAAACTACTTTGAATGAATCTGATATGCCTTCTAGCTAGTTGTCATCTATCCTATATGCTTTGCCTGTGTTTTGATCACCATTGCTTGCTAATATGCTAAAAATCAATTAATCATGTTCATTTTGCCTTTTTTCTCTTATTTTTGGGTATTTTTTGCAAACGCATGTTTTACCGGAAAATAGTACCCTATGATAAGTGATATGTGCCTAACTATGTTCAAAATACATAATGGACTTGAAAAATAAATTTAATTAACACTCTAATGGCTCGAAATTAGGATTTCTAAATGTAGGACAGGTTGACCATCGATCGAGTTGCCAACTCGACCGATAAGAGGTTGAGAGCTTTTTTAAAGAGCTTGTCGATTGAGTTTCCGAATCACAGAACTCGACCGATGGCCGATATGGAGCAAACTTAAGATAGGTTTGGCTGACTATTCTCCCTCTCAATTAGAGAAAGGTTGACTGATCCAATCTCCAGCTCCTCTTAGCTCTCAACCCTAGCCCCGACCTTCCTCTCCCTAGCCCTAGTTCGACCTCCCTTGACCTTCCCCCTTTCTAACCTAGGTATGTGGATGAGTTTTGGTGGTGGTTCTTTAGTTTTTGATCTCTCATTCCTCTCATTTTCATCTTTATGGAATCCAATAGGAGGAAGAGGGCCACCCCAGTCAATGCACCTTCATCTTCGTCCAACTCCCGCTTGATTCCCTTTGATGACACTTTCTTCGTCTCAAATGAGGCTCTAAATGGATACAAGGAGCTCCTTCCTAAGAACTCTTTCCCTTTTTGTGCCCTATTTAAGCCTAGACCATGAAGACAAGAGGTCATAGATCAAGTAGTGGAGTTGCTTTATGATCACCATCTCTCATCCTTGGGTGTTGAACATGCGTGCTATAACAATTCCAGACAAGCACCAAAGCAGTTCACAAATTCTACGCAAATTTTTGTTGGAATTATGACACCCTCATACCCCCACCTAATACTCAAGTAGTCCTCACATCTATGATATCAGGGAAGAAATTTCAAGTCTCTGGGGATACCCTAAACAGCTTCTTTTTAGGTACTGAAGTAAATGACACCTGACGTAAGGACTACCCAGAGTACTTTGACCTAGTTGAGCCTGAGGCCTTCTACAAGTAGTATTATCTTACTCTCTCTGATATTCATAAGTTTTTGAAGAAGCCTCAATTTCCATATAGGAAGAAGTGCACCCTTCCCTCCTCTGCCTTGGACCTCAAGAGACGCATCCTTGCCCTAGTCATTAATTGCAATATTCACCCCAAGAAGAATTAGATTGAGATTGCAGAAAACAATGTGGTAATCATGTATTGTCTCTTGAAGAACATCAGAGTCAAGTGGGTGAGATATGTTCTCCATCATATGACCTGCTTTGACTTAGGCAAGAATGCCTATGGCACCCACCCACCCTACCCAGCCCTGATATGTGGTCTATTCTAGCTTGCCACTAGAAAATCTCTTTTCCATGACCTTCACTACAAACCTGCCTGAAAGGAGTTTGCATCAATGAGACCACTCTTCAAAATTTGTGCCCATCCTATCCTCTACCACACCTGGTGCGTCTACCTCTAGCTCTACTCGAGCACGTCCACCACCTCATCCTACCCGACCTACCCGTGCCTCATTCCATGTATCCAATGAAACCCTTATGGGCTACATGATGCATCAACAGGAATACAACCTTCAAGTTTAGGAGCACATACATCAGGACCTATGTTCCATCATGTCCAACATGAACCTGTCATGTGCACACCCCTACCCAACCTACCAGCCCTACCCAGTAGGTGACTATGCATCAAATGCATATGATCACTTTTACCCTATCTCGCCACCTGCACCTTCCGCTGCTACACCCTCTTTTGCTGGTGGATCTACCTCTCGTGTGCTGCCTCTGCCAGTTGGCCCCTTAGCTACTCTACTTTCCAGTCTTGGTAGTTTTGCTCCTTCCTTCCCACAGGCCAATGAGCTCCATGCTCTTTGTATGTCTTGGGATGAGCAGAATGCTTGTTGGCCCGGTCGAGGTTTTGGTTCTCTTATTGATGAGGAGATGCCAGACCAGGATGAGGAGGAGGTTATTGCTGACCAGGAAGATGATGAGGATGATGGTGATGATTCTGATGATGGCTCTGATGGTTTTGTTGGTGCCTCTGGTGATGAAGGTGATGTTATTCTCTCTACGACACCTTCAGACAGAGATGATGACTATGAGCCCAATGCTTATGATGTTGATGATGATGATGTTGTGGACATAGATAGCTTAGATGTTTAGTTGTTCTAGTTTTTAATCTAGATGCTAATCATATATATATTTCTAGGCTATTATGTATTACAAACATATGGGCACGTGTTCTGATTTGTACTACTTTATCATATAGCTTTCATTGTTTTGGCTTGTAGTTGTTTTCTAAGAACTTGCCTTCTGGGTTTTAATCTTAATCCTTTGTACACTTACTCTTTGATTGACTATATCTCATGAGTTGGTGCCATGTTTTACCATATTTTGATTATGACTTAGATTATTTGTTTCTCTCGTCTCTAGTTGGTGTATGCTTTGAGATTGCATGTTGTGGATGTATGTTTGGTTGTGCATGGACAAGACCCGAATCTGTGCTCTTCTACCCCCTTCCTTTTTGATAATGTTAAAAGGGGGAGAAAAGTTCAATGTTTTAAAACTCAATCATATTGCTTTTATTGCCTATGTGATCCTTTTCTTATTCATTATATGCTTTATCATGTGACTTGCTAAAGGACCATATGGTATATATATGTCATGTTGCTTTGTGTAGATAAACTAACTATGTAGGTAAGAGTAATCATAGATTGAGGGGGAGCAATTCACATTGTTCAAATCCTAAATCCCCTTGCAATTCACACGGCAAAGGTATAACTTCAAATATCCTTTTCAATATGATTGAGGAATGGTTTTTCATTGTCAAAAAGGGGGAGAATGTTGACTTGAGAGTTATACATTGCCCATATTTTGATAATGACTTAACCATTCCCTTCCAATGTATCTAATATGTTTGTTCAAGATTGAATTCAGGATTTAGGTACATGAAAAGGATCAAATTATACAAGCCCAGCTTGTTCAAGTTCAAGTCAAAAGCAATGCAAGTGTGTGTTTTGGGAAATCACTCCAAATGACCTCTTGTATTGATGATATGACTTGTAACTAAGATGAGAAAAAATCAGGGACACTTAATTCCAAGGTTTAATCACTCAAATGTCAATTTAGAAAATTTGTCACAGGTTGTTTATCAGTCAAGTTGGAAACTCGACCGATCTAGTGATGGATTTTCTAAAGATAACCCATCAGTTGAGTTGCACACTCACAAAACTTGACTGACCGACTCACTGAGCATAACTGATTTTAGCTCATCGGTCAAGTTTCCCAGAACAAACTCGACTGATAGTTTGAAAATTGACTTTGTAATTTAGTGGATCGGTTGAGTTACCTTTATTGAAACTCAATCAAATGTATTGTACAAAAAATGCAGAAAAAGTGATTATAACCATTAGTGAGTTGTTTTGGGCAAGAATGGATCCGTTGCAACTTGGAAAATAGCTATGTTTCGACCTTAACTGATCCCACACTCGAAGGAACACCCCCAACTATAAATAGGACCCCTTGTAGTTCATTCTAAGTTCGATTATTCATGTTATTCTAAGTCCTTGCTATAGTTGAGTGTGTAGCAACTCCTTGAGCCCATTTCTCTCTCTAGTTTACACTTCATTTTGTGATTCTAAGTGAGATAGGCCAGTTGTAAGAGAGCTACTTCCTTGTGCTTGTAAAGCTCTCATTCCATTCCATCTTCCCTACCCCTTTCCTCCATGAAGCAAAGGTGAAGCAAGCTACTCCAAGTGAAGGTGGAGATGTTGATGTTCTTCTTCAAGGTTGAAGAAGAGGTGAAGATCTTCTCCAGGTGAAGGAGAAGGCAAAGGTTGAATATCCAAGAAGAGTGGGTAATTCCTTGAAGGCTGAAAACTTGTGCAAGAGTAGGTAAGTCCTTGGAAGAAGGCGGAAGACTCTTGCAAAGTGGGTAAGTCCTTGGTAAGGTGGAAGACTCTTTGTATTGGATAGGTAAGTCCTTTGGTGGTCTTGTGTTGTAACTCTTGTTGCTGAACATATAGAGTAAAGCACTTGCAAAGTCCTAGAGGTTGACCTCTCTAGGTAGTGGACTAACTCTCTCCTATTTTGGAGAGTGGAACCACTCTAAACGGCCTTGTCAAGTGCTTGTTCCCTTTTCTCTCATAAATGCTATGCTTGTTAGTTAGGAATTCAAATTGAACTTAAGCTATTGGTTTTGATTGATATAATTTGAAGGTCTAATCTATCTTGTGAGAATTTTTGAAGCTCTATTTACCCCCCATCTAGAGCCCTAGATCCAAAACAATCTATATCTCATGGTTAAATGACATGTTTACCCTCACCATTTTGATCAAATGTCACACACGACTATAGTTTCTCGGTAATTTAGCATTTTATTTACATCACATTATTATCGATAAAAATCAATGCCACATTGATAGTTTCTTAACTTTTGATTGGTCAAAATTGCAAAATTCATAACTTTTGCATACGACCTCAGAAAAATATAAATATGTTTTGGAAAGCTCTTTTGATTTTCTATTGGTTTGAATGGTTTTCAAATTTTGTTTTCCACATTCAAGTCCTTCAGTAATTCAATGAACGAAATTAGGGTTTCAAGACTATGAATTCATATACACATAATGACTTTAATCAATTATAGGTGATTAGAGGACTCAATCAAGTGAGAAGATTTGACCTTAAGGTGAACTACTCTAGGTAAGTGGGCCATGCATATTTGGCACAAGTCATTTTGGTTTAATGCATGTTTATTTATAATTATGCACTTTAGTATGATTCATGAACTATGAATGCTTTCTCAAGAAGACATCATGTATATTTATAATTATTTGATTGGTTGATTACTTATAGTCTATGATAAAATCATAACTATGGTTATGACTAAGATTAATTAATCATGCTTAATAAAGGGAAAACCCTATTATGGTTTATGAGGGAGAAATCCCATTAAGACATTAACAGGGAGAAATCCCAATTATGATTCACCAGGAGAAACCCCATCATGTTAAAGTTCAAGGATCATGGTAATGTTAATGTTAAGGTAAATGAAATTGAAATAGATTTTATATACTCCCAAATTATGTACCTCAAGGGATCGTCAAGGGCTTTCCTAGCATCAAGGCTTTCCTAGAAATCATGTACTCCTAAGTGGGTGTCATAGAGGGATGCATATACTTACTGTTTAATTCTTCATGTTACTAATAAATCATGAATGCTAAAAAAATCATGCTCAAGTTTATGTAAAGTTATTTCATGTCAATTTTACTCATGTCAAGTTATACTTATTTTTATATCATATAAAGTGCCAAATACTGCTTACTGATGTGATGTTTGTTTTGCATGGCTGGGGACAAGATATCTACAGGACTTGGAGCAAGTAAAGGATAAAAAGTTAAATCTAGACTAGGATATCTTCAAGCTTTGCCTAGTGGGGTGCCATTTACCAAGATGATCCAGAGATTTAGATAACATTTACCTTATGCTTAGTCATATTATCAATTATATAGATGGTTATGATGTAGTTTTATTTTATTAAGAATTATGTATGAATCAATTTTAAATCAACACAAAGTGTTTCATTTAACTTAGATGCATGATCAACATGTTGTGACACCCCCATTAGTAAGAATGCTTCTACTCATGTGATATGAAAAGTGGGGTGTTATAGGGACATAAAGCAAATGATGTACACCTGAAAAGATGGAGAAAATCCGAGATAAAGAATTAGATAGAAACTAATGTGCTCAAATGTTGTTAGAGAAACTTCAAAAAAATGTGTTTGACATCCCAATAAAACCTTAGGAAAGTACCTAAGGTCTAATGTAGGCATCTAAACCCTAGCTTTGAGATGTTTGGACCTATGACTTTGTCCAAACGTGACTCTCAATATTGAATAACAAAATCTTGACTCATGATTAATGATCTTGATTCGAATCCTATACTCACCCTTGATATATGCCTGAGGACTTTCATGTTCCCAAATTTCAAATTTTCAAATTATGGTTTTGTTAAATCTCTTGATTTATGACTTAGGGGTGGGCTCCATGTGGAATAGGGTGGGATTTCCCATCGACTTTGAGCACAAAATCATTATGTTGAAATATGATGTTGGTCTTGAATTATTGAAATATGAAATCACAATCATGGACCCCACCTAGGCCAATGTAGAATCTAGGACCCTGAATTTTGGGAACAAAAGTCATGCCTTACTCTCAAAATCTATTCCTTTGACCAATAATGTGATCTCTCCAAATTTGAGAATCTATATGATAATCTCTCTAAATTTGTGACTCATGTGATGATCTTTCTAAACTTGATGATCAATGTGATTATACAATAATTTTGATGCTCGATTGCTCAATTTCAGGATGAATTGAGATTAGAAGTGATGATGACACCTTATTGAAACTCTACGATGACCTTGATGTGGAATGTAACTCCCAATCCCAATTGAAGGATTATGTTAATTTTGGAGACAAAATTTTCCTTTTAAGGTGGGGAGGATGTGATAACCCAGACTTTTCTCTATCCTCATGTATGTGTCATGCACCTTGTCTTTGTGCTAATTTCTCACTCATGCCATAAATTTCATGATTTGAGTTGTTTTTAATACTTTTGAGTTTGTCTTGTTGATAGTGACTCGAGAGGGCGATCAGAATTTGAATTTATAACCTCAAAACTTCAAGGACCCCCCCCAACTTTATTAGAGGGTCAAAGTAGATATACGGGGTCAAACACAAGATCTTGCCCTTAATTCAGTTAAGCCAATCTGATAGTCGATAAAAGTATGGAGCTAGAACTAGTCTAGCAGGTTGTCACAAAACAAAAGAAAACAAAAACAGAGTCTGTCAGATGCTACTAATCAGAGAGAAGGAGTTTCTGGCTATGTAACCACAAATTGGAAAGCATATGCTCCCGTTCTCGGGCGTAGACAACCCTCAAACATCCCAGCAGGCAACCTACATCCAAACATGGTACGTAATGTGGTATTTGTTACTGTTCGGTCATCCCATTCGCTTTCGTGTAGCATGACTAAAACCCATCAATGACATGAAACCTCTCTCGAGGATGACAAATCAACACCCTAGAATATTCTAGATACCCTTTTGGGTCTAGAATGTTCTGAGGTGCTAGGAATAGGTGTGATTTGGGCAGAACCAGGTAGTGGGCCCGACCGTGCCGGGTTGGGCCCAATTGTACCTAGGTCTACAGTTATGTATACATCACCTTGAACCGTCCTCCTTTCAGATTTCGATCCAAACTACCTTCTCTTATTTATTTCTACACTGAATCTCTTGATATAGGTAGAAATAGAAGTTCAAGCAAAAAAGAGATCAACCAAACTAGCAATCATAACCAAAAAGAGAAGATAGAATAGAAATGCCCTAGATTTGGACTAAAGCTACTTGCTTAAGGTAAAAGTGCATAAACATGCCCAAAACAATCTACATAGCCAAGAAGGAACTCAACTAGCCATGGACAAACATAGTTGGCACCGAACAAAGATGGAAGAACATCATTTGTACAGAAACAAAAGGAGAACATTAGAAGAAAGGAGAAGAAGAAGATATTTAGCCCATAGAGGAGAGGCGGCTCTCGCTCCTTAGCCTCCATATAGGTCAGATCTCATCTTTAGGTCGTCCTCCTTGGTCTTTTGGACTCCTTGGCCTCCTTTCTCTTTGATTCCACTCCAAATAGCAGCTTGGTGGGTGTATGGAGGTGGAAGATGGATGAAAATGGTAGGATATGGGTGAATGGTGGTGGAAAATGGTGCTAGATGGAAGAAAACTGGAGGAACATACGTAGGATGAGAACTTCATCCTTTTCGGACCTTAGAACTCTCCCATGGGGGCTCTGGGAACTAAAATAGGTCGGAACTAAAATGTGGAACCTCCAAAAATTTAGAACTTGGAACCCCTCTCCAGGTCATGAGGGGTGAATATTTATAGGTGAAGGTGGAAGATGGTCGTGGCACCTACCTCAATCGCGGCCCTAGTCTCGTCCTGACCATGCTGGGCTGGGCACAGTCATGCCAAGGGTCACGGTTGACATAGACGTCATGGTCGAGGCAGAACCCTCAGTCGAGACTGATGCCTCGGTCAAGGCGGGTCGTGTCGCAGTTGCGGTTGACGTGCCTCAGTAGCAGTCGTGTCGCGGTCAAGGTGGTTGGGCCATGGTCATGGTCATGTCGCAGTCGAGGTGGTCGGGCTTCTATCATGGTCGATGTGCCTTGGTCGCGGTTGTGGCCTCGGCCCGACCGTGTCGAGCCTCAGCCCAGTCGTGCTGAGTGTCGGTCGACACAATGTCTTGGTCACAGTCGCGACATTGTCATCTTAACCCCAGTCGCGGCATCCTTTTATGTCGCATTCGCGGCATCCTGGACCAAACCCACCCCCACATGGGGGCTATTATTGGTGGTCGATGATCCCGCGTTGATGAACCTTCTGATTGATAAGGATGCATTCTGATAAAGCATTAACCATCAAAAATGGTGTCCAAGATATCAAAAGTTTCTTGGGCCTACTAGTCAGTTAGCGGGACCACCGTCTCCTAATCTGGTGCACATAGTACGATGCTTGGTCCACTGCGGTCTTGATGCATGGAATTCTAGTTGTTGCAAAAACCATGTGTTGGGGAGAAACTTTAGAGAATAGATGTCTTTTTAGGTTCGGTGCATGCAAGTCCCAAAATTGGCTAGTTGAGCAACTTTATCTATGAACATATATAAATTACTAAAAGATAAGGATCTAGAGTTCTTTTTGGCATATTAAGGCTATAATGACACAAAACCATAAATAAATGCTTAGCATAAATGCCTGAATTTGGGTGTTATCACTTGTGTCCTCATGATGAGTGATGACAACCAATTTAATATGAAACTAAGGTTGTATAATGTTATACGTCAACCTCTCTCTTTCCATTACGATCTCTTATTGGTGTTGGACTCTATTCTGACCTTGTTCTCATTGTAAAAAGGTCACTCCTACGTTTCCATTGCACTTAATTTTCCTCAAATTATAGCTAGTATGAGGGAATTATACCCATTTGAAGTTGTCCCTCAAAACCCTAGTTTCTTACCTTTTTCCTTTATTCTGTCTTGGGTCAGTCATTTTGGGTCGGACCATCACATGACAGCTTTGTTTTCCCTCCTTTCTTGTTTTCTTTTGGTCTCTACCCATATCATGCATGGAGGGCTCATGAGAGATGTTTGATCCCCACTCCATGAATCCTTACTCAATCTAATGGTTGCAGGATCATCCTTTCCACCATGCCAGCCGCTGCACATAGCAGCTTTGCCTGCTTGGTGCCAGCTTGCTCCCAGTCACCTCTCTCACTACCTCTTTAATACCTAAGCTTGGCTTTGGACCGCTTGACCCGCTGGTGAAACCAGAGGGGAGCTTTGGGGCCTAGGGAATGATCGGAGGCACGCTAGCCTTCCCATTCTACCGATGAGCACTCTTTATCAATCCCTAGCTCCCTCCACACTCATCCAAACCTACTATAAAATCCACCCTCTAATCTGCCAAACCCCCCTCTTGAACCCTCCTTTCATAGTCGAGCCCTAAAAGCCCCTCTAGATTACCCTATCTCTACCATCGCCACCTTCCCTAGGGATGGGAAACCCTAGCACGAGGTTAGTGACAAGCCCCCAGGCATTGAATCATGCATCAATAGCCCAGATCCCCCCTGATCCCACTTACATGCCCCCTCTCTCACCCTCTCACTCTCTCTCCCCCAAGCTCTACCTCTCTCTGATAGTGAAACCCGGATGAGACGCGGCAATCCCTGTGTGCCATGTGCCTTGTCGGTCGGGCCACCTTTGTGCGAGTAGTGATGTGCTACCAGGTCATGTGGGATCACCACCGACCACTCCAAGTTGTCGGCTAACGCGCCCCGACCGCCTAGTGACAGTTCCAGGCACCCACATACGTGCACCAACGATCGCGACTGCCACTCACTGGGTTGCTAGACACACAGGTAGATAAATGAATGTCGCCATTGGCTCAGTTCCACATGGCTGGGATCTAGCATCAAATAAATGAAATCTAACGCCCTAACCACATTACCCTATAGTTTCGATGTAAAAATTCCTAAAATCATATGTTGCACACCCCTTGGCCAAATCTGGAATATGATATATGAATTTTATTCCCCTCAATGAGATCTATCCAATGGAACTAGTTTTAGAATCTAAATCTACTTTGGTTACTTTGATATCATAAAAATCATGTCTTTTAAGCACTTTTTGCATGTTTGATGGTGTAGCTTGCTCCAAAATAGTATTATTGCTTCAATATCATTCTTAAACTTTACATTCATAACTTTTATCTACCTGTTTGATTGAATCACAAAATACCTTGATGACTTATGTCTACTCTTTTGACCTAAAAATTGACTCATTTATGTAGTTGCATGCTATAACATGACCAAGTTTGGGAGTTTGACTTAATTTCTCATAATATAATCTTCTGGTCTCAAAATTAGTAAATTTTATGTTGATTTGTAAAATATTTGATGGAGCTTTCATGCCCCTTGCCATGTTCATCCCTCAAAGCCTCAAGTACCTAGTTGTGCATTAAAATGACTAAGTAGATCTACTTGGATTCCATGGGATGAAATATGACTTTTATGCTAAATTCATGTTGAATATTGTTTAAATTAGTAAATTTGTCACACTTGTAGCACTGATACCAACTCGATATATCCAATGCTCTCAATGGTTGTATGACTTGGAAACATGACCATATTGCATGGAATTGATTTAGCATGATTAGTTATGATCTTGCATGCATAAACCCCTAATAATAATCTAAATCTCATGTCTTCCCTACATCTAAATAAAGCCTTATGTTTATCTAAGTATCACTCATAATATAGACTATTGACCTAGACCTAGGGCTTAATGTTGATTTTTGGACTATGATGAATAATTACATGCACGTTTGGAACTTTGGAACCTAGGTCTAAGGGAATATCCACACGACATATATGATGCTTATCTCATCAAAACCCTACCGATCTAAGACCCCATGTTATATATTTTGCATCTTAGGTCCTCTTGGGCTGGGCCGTCTTTAGAGATCTTATCATATCATGCTCACTACTCATAAGGTACATTTTTCTCTTGGCCCTACTATAATATTGGCTTGCTTGTATGTATGCTCATATGAATGCTTGGCTACTTACTTGGTTGAGTTGTTGTTCCTATGAATACCACTTTCATGTTTGATTATGCTATGTTGAGATATTATCGGTAAAGAAACCTAAAACATGATTTGTATATAATAATGTCATTAAGTTTCATCACCTTGTTTCTTGTTCTTTTGTAGTACTTGATCTGGCCAAGCACCTTCTATATGACTTAAACTGCTTACATGCCTTTCATTACATACTTAATGCTTTAGCATTAATATGTTTTGTTTATTGAATTTTTAGATACAAAATTAGGATCCGCTGCATGCAAGATCATGTGATCTGAAATAAGACACCAATGGGATATGCTTGAAATAAAAATGGGTACATGCTTCTCTATCCCCTTTTAGTATCATGTTATATCTTGTTGTTAGTACTTATATATATATATATATATATATATATATATATATATATATATATATATATATATATATATATATATATTCTTGTGTGAAATATTTGTGCCATTCTACGGATGGACGCCCAAGTCTACTCGTCTTTGGCTATGTAGTCATTAGGAGTGTGGACTTAGGGTAACAAATAGTTCTGTGACATTTAGCCTTTTGGTATTTACATTATACACTCTTCTCTCCATGTCTATCAAGTATAAACCATAAGACATAGGGGAACTGCCATAAAAGATCCCATCTTTACTAATGAACATCAACCATTCATTATAAGAAATTTGAATATGTTATTTTCCAAACAATATATAGATATGATGGTCCTATTCATGATAGGTACATAACAATAGTTCTCTAACTCTAATACAAGCCCACTTGGTAGAGAACTCATGGGTTCCAACTATTTAGGTAGTAACTATTTCTCCATTAGAAAAATATAGTTCAACCTCACCTTTCTTCAAAGGTCTACTTCTATTTACATCCTTCACATTTGAGCTGAATCGGTGATCCACATCTGACATCTAGTACCCAAGATGAAGAAGTAGCAAAGTTAATCTCAATTACATATATGTCAGAAGTAGAATATCTATCCCTTTCTTCATCTTCCTAGGTTTCCTTACCCCTCTCCTTATTTTGAGTGCAGAAGACTTAGACTTCAACTTAGTCTTATGACACTTCTTGGCCTTGCCTTTATCCTTGGACTCTATTCCTCTGACCACTATCACAGGTTTGTCCTTCTTCATTTATGCTTCGACAATTATCAACATGCCAAGTAACTCAGACAACAATTTATCCAAGTTACTCAAGTGATAACATTCGATAAATTGGCTATATGATTCAGGTACTGATTGCAGAATGATATCCATGACCAACTCTTGACCTAAAGGAAATCCCAGTTTTTCTAGATGTTCTACATGCCCAATCATATTGAGCACAAGGGACTCTACTTGATCTCCCCATATTAATTTTCACTTAAACAACTCCTTAAAGACATAATACCTTTCTTACTTTTCATGTTGTTTATGCAGCTCATAGTTCATATAGCCCAACATAAGGTTTCTGATGTCTATGACATCATTAGCATGCTTCACGTAAGCATCCATTTCAGCCTTAGGCGCATATGAAGTGGATTCCACTGGCATCGGTGTTTCAGGGACATAGAGAATGCTTCTCAAAGTCTTGAACCAGTTATGGAAGTTTATCTTGTTTACTGTCCTTCTCAAAGACTGGTCGCAATGATTATGTGTTTTCCATTTATATCTATAAGAGTAAAATTTTCATTTTGTCAAAAAATACTTTTGATTTGATTTGATAATATAGATGATATTAATTAGTCATTTAACTATTTATCTCTCCCACTATTTTGTTCAAATTGATAGCCCTCACTATCAATTTGGAAGATTGCAGTGTATAATCTTCTACTAACCCAGGATCCATATTTCATCAAATCATGAGTCAGCTTTAGTCGATCACCCACAACTTAACTATTTAGGTAGCCAACTTTTTCCAATTATATCTTATGCAACTCTTGGATAGGTGGTGTGTACAACTCCTTGTTACAATCCATCTCCATGCTTATGGGCCCTTAATCTCAATAAAATCACCTAGTTAATCTTGATCCAAAATCCAACACGATAGAATATGTATCGTGCTTTAGCAGATCTACATATCTACCATCTCACTTCTATGAGATAGACGGCGCACCATGCTTTGGCATAACCTACTCTTAGTCAATCAAAATTTTCATGTGTGCTACTTATGGAAAGCATCTTAAGCTTAATATTTATTGAGGGATTTGTATTTATAAATACATATATGTATCCAATCACCACATACTTATAGTATTTATCATATACATACTATATTTGCAAACAAAAACCATACAATCAGAAATATACGAGCGATGGTTATGGCCATACCAATGTGATTCCTTGGAGCCACAATGAACTACTACCACCTAAGGTCCACATCATATGTAGCAACATGTTGTTGAAGAAGATCTGTGTTGGAACCAGTCTGAGTCGACCGATTCAACTCTTGAACTGATCGATTGGCCTCATGGTTGGTCAGTTGGCCTCTTGGATCGTTTGACTAGTCTCCTGTCAAAGCAACATCTAGACTTCTCCCGTCGATCAGTTGGGCTACCAGTTGATTGGGCAGCTCCTCCTATTGTCTAGCCTCCTCAGTCCACCAGTTGATCGGTTGGACTTATAAGTTGGTTGGTTCATCTGGAGCAAAACACCTTCTTTGCCATAATAGAAAATAAAAATTGTCATATTCCTATTTAACTTATTACATTATAATAGGAAAACCCCGAGTTACATTCAAGGGGAGAATAGGAAGGAAAGCATTAATACTTTTACATATGGAAAAGGAGAGAGAGGATCGGTATACAAACTGAGATAGAAAAACAAGAACATGCTTACATCCACCATCAAAACACATTTTAGGGTGACACATATAAATTACATATATTTATATTTATATTTATATATATGGATCGTATGTGGTATTTAATCATATATGTATATTAATCATTTAAATATCTGCATTGTGTGTAATAAATAAATGATAAAACTAAAATCCAATCATATCAGTAAATCTCAAAACATAATAAATTGACATGGCTATGATACAACTGTAGGGAAATACGACATCAGACATGGCAGCAGAAACAAGTATATTCCCATTAAATAGTAGATTGCATCAACAACTATGAATTGGGAAGGAAGGTTTCAAGGCATAAACTTGGTCCTAGAGCAAGTCCAACGACTTATCCTTGCAGCAACATACTTCTTCTTCAAGCAACACTCGACCAGTCGTCAGCAATGGCCTCTTGGTACAATGCCATAGATGGCGGTTGATGAGTTCTCCTAGTGTGATGGTGACAGCCTCCACACCTCTATGTAGTCCATGCGGACCACTGGGAACTTCATGTTTTACTACCAGAACCAACGAGAAGGATTTTTCCCTTCGAACGTGAACCTACTAGGGTTGATTCACTCTCATGTGTTATCTCTCCCTTGCTATCTCTCCCTTTTATGGGTAAAACTTTCTAGGGCTCTCTAGTTACCACAAATAGAGAGGAAAACACTTATCAGAGAGTGTTTTTGTCACTTCTGAAAGCCTTGATTACCCTTCTTTCTATAGGAGGGCCAAGGTTAGGGTTTCCAAATCAATTAGGAGTCAAAAAGACATATTCTGATGATTTTTTTGGAAGTTGCAAACTATGAAATGATCGGTTCACATTAGAACCGATCAGTTCACATGTGAAATGATCAGTTAAACTCTTGAACCGGTTGGTTCACTTGCTTTCCTATTTTCATTCACATTTGCTTTCAATATTTATTTAATGCATAACATGACGTCAGCATCAATCCTTCGTCCAATCATATTTATCATTGAACTGGGTGATTCATAAACTGAACCAGTCATTTCAGACCTTAAACTGATCAGTTCACTAACTGAACCAGTCTATCCATGTCTTAGTTTAGGCAGTGTACAACCAATGTAGTTTAAATCGACCCAATACTTGAATCAAACTATTCAACACTTAAAGTGGTTGGTTCACAGTCTTGTCAGCCAATTTTCAACGATTTTTGTTTATATTAAATACCTAAACACTTTAGTAACCAAGTCAAACCATATTCATGAGCAAACTCCTATTCCAGGTGCATCTTATGTGTGTGACCCTATAAGTACCAGGTTATGTTGACAGTTAACGTCCCTGATCAATTTATGACATCATAAGCAATGAGCAGTATCTAGCAACACATGATTACTACCTAAGTAATTGGGAAGTTGGAGAACAACATCAACCTACAGCTCTGTGATCAGTGTTATCGTGATTATATAGTTCCTTTGTCTCTGATATCCACATTGAACTCAAGGCATGGAACTTCAAGATTCAATCCATGTTTCTTGAACTACAGCAGACTATTGAGATACATCTAAGCTCAATATCACATATTGACTCACATGGGAATGGCCATGCAATACTCAGTATTTCTTATCAAGTGTACAAGGTATCATCTCTAATAGGAGGGACAAATCCCATCTACATCACTCACAGTCATCCCCATGTGTCACAATGCACCTGAGCATCACCTTTATGGCAACCCTTATTCAAGGTCATGGTGGATGGTGTCAAAATACATTGAACTACATGTGATGAGTGTAGAGACTTCAGGTCTAAGAACCACAATAACCACTATCACTATGAGACTTGATTCTGACTAGCATCCAATGGTCTCCATGTATCACTCTCAAGGTGGGTTTGCTCGATACACTACTATCTAACAAGTACATATGTGTTTGGTTTGATATCGCATATCTTGACTGACGAGATTTTGTCATCAACCAATACACATTCTAGTCTTATGCATTACTTTTTTCTATTTAGCTTCCATAGCAATAACCTTCTAGGACATAACAAGAATGTATGTACCCTTATCATATATATGATCTCATTGTTCAAGTCCTCCACCTGAAGACATATGTCATTAAGTATCACCATTCTTTAAACATTTATTATGTTACATAATTATCTCATAAATGAATAAAACATGACAAATGTAATTGCTTTTCATTATTATCAAATAAATTACATCATTCTATGTTACAATCATCACATGATTGGCTTTCTGGACATACATACCAACATGACCAACCAATTGTCTGTATCGGGTACCATCCACTAGAGGTGTCCCATCACTATGAGTGATATTTCCATGTAGCTTGTCATCTTGATGTCACTCTCACTACCCACAAGTCCACATGGGGATGGATTTTGGAAAGGGATGGGTGGTTGTCTTCTCTCAACCATGGTATGTGTCACAACAGCAATTCATGTTTTATGATGGTTGCACAAAATTTAACTATGTGATACTAAAAGTGACTAAGTTGTATTTAAAAGTAACTATTTTACACAAATTGTAACTAGTCCTCTCCAAAAATAAAAAAAAAATAAAAGCTTAGTAGATAATGAATTATATAAAAATACTTCTCTCTTATGTTAAGTATGATCTATGTGGATAGATGTTCTTGATCAAGTCTTCACCATTCTTTACATCCCCATTATTGAGCTTGTTGAGCAGTAAGAGAGTGAGGAGAGTTTTGATACTTATTCAAACTTGATGGACTACTGATGTAATACCTTCAAATAGACCAAATGGAAAATGATGGCTCTTCTTGGTCAGAAGATGTCATTCTGACATGGAGTGGTCTCTTAAAGTTTTTGGGGCTAGGTTTAGTGTTTCAACGTGTAGTTGAAATATGGTTGACCATACAAACAATGAATTCACCTATTACCATGTGCAATGTTTTGTTAGAAACTTACATCGGCATAGGAGTTTTTTTTCTGAGGATACTATAGCCAACTTCAATGGTGTGGAGACTAAGGTGGATTAATCACAGATAGATTCTAGGTCCTTAAGTGACTTCTTCATGTGTTGACAATGGAATTGCTTTGGATTTTATCCCATCACTGGATATCTTGGTGCAACATTCATTGTGGGAATTGCAACTACAACTAGCATTGCCTAGTAGAAGTCTCCTATCTAGTTAACTGCCAAACATTTCTTTCATTAGCTTATTTCAATAATAGAATATGAAACATAATTGTGGTGCAAAAAAATACTATTTGACACCAAATGTTGCAATTGATCAAAAGAAGTAACTATCTGACACCTAAAGTAACACATGGTCATAACAAGTAAATATTTATTTACTAAATGCACGTTACATTATATATATATATGTTTATCCATTAAATGTATTTTTGTGTACATAAAATGTAATTTATGAGTGATACATTTATAATGAGACATATAACTAAATGGATAAAAGGTAAAAAAAAGTGTATGACATAAAAATATTTTTCTGACATTTGCTTTCTAGTCAGCACTGCATTTGTTTCCTACTTTTTATCCGACATTCATGTTAGTTGCATGTAATATGTCATTATCTAGTCGGGCTAAATTTATTTTCTATATGCACAATTAAAATGAATAATCTATAATGTACCCTTAAATATTAAATGAAACAAATCCTTGTAGAAAAAAACAAACCTCAATGCCAATGCTAGATCCTATTATATCCCCAATGGCCATAAATAATGTCACTCCCTAGAAATGATGGTAACTAGAATGGAATTGAAAGGAATCAAATTTTTGTGTTTCTCTAAATTGATCAACATAAAATCTTATAGAATTATCCATTTTGCAATTCATGTCATATGATTGAACTAGTTGCCAATGTTGTTCTAATGCTTTGAATTCCCAAGATGACATGCTCAAGTTCTACCTCTTACGCACTTCTTCCACCATCTTCTTACCTTATCATCCACCAAAACTAAGCATAAAACCAAAAAAAAAAAAAGAATTTTCCAAAATCCGAGGTTGGAATAACACCCCTGTCTGTCTATCTAGTTCTTACACACACCTCTCTATGTAATAGGGGCGTACTATAACAAAAAGATGCCAATGTGCACACACAAAAAATGCATTCGGTGTAATTGTAGCAAAAATAAATCAATCTCGAGTCAAATAAAGGAGAGATTCTCATAATTCCCTTCCATACCTTCTTTTGCTCCATTTTTCTCCCATGGAGCAGTCTTCACTCCAAAATAATTATCCATTATAGTTTAACGATGTGCTTATGCAAATCCTGTAGGAATATGTGGAACTATCTGTGACACCATTGATATCATGATTGTGATGCACGTGTTTTGATATGGAAACTTGTTTCTGATTGTGAAATCACTGTAGGGAGTTTGAAGCTAAAATTTTGTAATTCCAAGAATTTAGGTTTTCTTGACCATGTTTGGTTTTACAGAGCCAAGTGACTTTAAGAAAGAGAGGAAGACATGTTATTTGGAAGATCGTTTGATTCTATTTTACTCGAGGACAAGAAACATTCAAGTTTGAGGTTGTTTGATAAATGTATATTCATCATCTTTTCATTGCAATTTCTAGTTTAGCTTTACACGTTTTAGTTTCATTTGCATTATGTTTTGTGTAGTTCTTCATTCATGTTCTTATTCTCTAATAATTAGGATTTTGATCAAGTTTCCTTACTCTTATGCATATTACAATGCATATCAACTATAGAGCATTCAAGAAGTTCTTCACCAAGATATGGAGAAGTCTCCCATTAAAGTTCAATATCACCAACACATTCTGGTAGGTATATACAACACATTCTGGTAGGTATATAGGGTGATTTCTTCTATTGATATCCCAATCACCGTACCCCTTCTTAAGATATCCTAGATGCCTTTTGGATGGGGCAACCTCCCCTACTGACCTATTGATAGAGGGTCCCCAAAAACATTAGGGACTCTATTGAATTATTGATACTAAGAGATTAGGCGACCCACCGTGAGGATCTAGTGATCCACCTATAATACAATGTCTCGAAAGACTACAAGATCGATCGATCTCCCTTGTGATTGATTGGAAAAGTTGATTCCCAAAATTTGGTCACTCATTATCAATAACTCAAGCACTTCTTAAAAGACGTCAGATCGACCAACCCCAGATGTTGATCAGTTGAGGTGCCTTCCAGGTCGGTGACCCATGCATCTTAAATTTTCTAATAGATCAAATGATTCCCTCCAAGGATCTATTGACCAAGAGATTCTTTATAAGCCACCTCAATAAGATGATCAGTTGGATAATCAATCTGGTTATAAGACTATAAGGTCATTAATGAAACTACCATGTAAGTTATAGGTCAATGAAATCACCTAAGCACCCAATCATCATGATAGACATAATGACTTTCAATAACCCCTGATCAAGGACGATATTTTGAATAAAAAGAAAACCTCACCTAGTGGGTAGGGCATTCTATTCTCACATGATCCAGAGGAAATTATAGATCAAGAGGGGGAGGATATGATGAGGAAGAAGAAGATCCTAGTAGACTTCTTTGGATTCATCAAAGCTAGAGCAAATTGTAGTGGGAAGCGGCCTTTGGCTTCTCTTTTCTTCTTGATAGTGAAAAGATTTCTCCTCTCTTTCTTTGTATATGTGTTCTTATTTTGAAAATGAGTGAGTAGAACTTCTCAGTGGAGCATGAGGATTATCCCCATTTCCTATACTCTGTCCTTTTGTTATTTAACTCAATTTTCCTCATATGGTTAATTTTTTCTCCATCCATTTGTTGCTTGCTATCTGAATTGATCAATCTTCTATCATGTTTGATATAATCCTAAGCATAGAGACCACAAAACTTAGGATTAGATTACTAACTGGATGCATAGGATTCTGAATGTGATAACAGAAAGGATCACATAGGATGTTTAAACCCTAGACCATGGGTGACGAGACCTTGATCCCACATGGAATTTAGTCCATGTGGATTTTTTATTTTGAAAGGAGAGAAATTGACTTGATCCTAGTTGATTGGTGAGTAGCATATTGAGTTGTAATGATTAGATAGGTATATAGGTGGTGATGGTGAAACTCAGATATCTAGTGTCCCTTATCATTGAAATAAACCCATAGTTGAATCATACTTTTCTTTGGAATCTTCAATTGAATTCTTAATTCATAATCATTCTTGGAAAAACATATCTAAGTATTGTTCTCAACAATTGGTTCAAAGTGATTTCTTAAAAAATATTGTCCTTTGGGATTCAATTATATACTATAGTGTAGTTGATCTATCTTCTTGTGAGTGAGTTAGTTTCAATTGTGTTAAGGCTATAAATCCTAAGATAAACCTTCTTAGGGAATTTGTGTGTGAAAATAACTCACATCAAATTTTGGCATTGTTGTCGGGGAAAACAGAATAGATTTTGAACCTCATTGCCTTGAATAATTAGGATTTACCTTTCATCGATAAAAACACAAATATACTATACCTATTCTTCCTCAATTTTTTGTATTGTCAATTCTCTATTCAGGTACTAAGGGTGTATGTAACACTGACAAAGTATTGACTCTACACAGTTTAAATTTGATCTAGAGATGAACATAACCTTCCTATGTGAGTTGATCTTTTAAGAACAGAATGGACGAGGAAGAAATCAATTGTCAGGTGAACCAAGCCCTAGTCACACAGAGAGAGGCTCTCTTTCAAGAGACAAAGGAAGCCATGTCGGCCAAGTAAAGAGCCTGGGATTCCACAAAACTTGAAGAAGAGTGGAAAAAGCAACTTAAGGGTTTTCAGTCCTCAAGCCCACTGGTTGGCATCATCTAGTTGTGCCTCCCACCCTCAACACCCCATAGTTTGAAATTCACATGTAGGGGTTCACTTTGATCAAGAGTAGTGCTTCCATCAGAAATAAAAAGAAGATTTTCCAAGATCACATCCAACACTTCTCTGAATTTTGTGCCTCACACAAGATACCAGGTCTTTCTAAAGACACCATCAAACTTTAGCTTTTCAAACATTCATTGACCAATCAAGCTAGTAGTCGGTACAATGCCATGGAGGGAGACTGCATCACCACTTGGGAAGGTCTCCAAACCCAAGTTTCTAGAGAAGTACTACTCTACATTTTTCACCTATCAAATTAGGGGATAGATCACATAGTTTGCCATGGACCCAGGTGAAAACTTGGTTGAATCTTGGGAGTGATTCAAGGAGCTCCTTCTATGTTGTCCACATCATGGCATTTCTCAAGTTCAGTTGATTGATACATTCTACTGGGGTGTTGATGAAAACATCAAGACATTCCTTGATTTACAAAGCTTCATGTTCTATAACTTTGACAACTTGGAAAAGAGACAAGATAAGTTCTAAAACACAATCTTAAACCATTTGAGGACTAGGAAGAATCCTCAAGGTATCCAAAGCCGACGATAGTTCTAAGATCAATTCTATAGCCAAATGTCTCAAGAAACTTTCCTTGAAGCAAGACAGCCTTGAGTAATGGATATGAAAGAAGGGGACAGTCAGAACAACCACAACAACCACAACAGCTTTAGAAGAAATTGAAGTCTTCTGATCTTAATTGTGAAGCTTTCCAAGACCATGACCGCTCTACTCTTGGCTTCCAATTCATTTACAATGTCATGTTGAACAATTTCTAAGTCCAAGGAGAGGATGTGCAATAGATAGAAGATCTCAACTCCATCCACAACATCCTAGGACAAGCATACTACAATTTCAAACAGGATAGGAACCATCCTAGGTACCAGATAGTAATCCAGTTGGCACAAAAAATGCATTACAACATTGGCCACCTTAAATGAATAACCAAGGTTGTAGTCCTCTTGGGTCCCAATACAACAAACAAAACTTCAGGAACCAAAGCAGCATAGGGGAAACTTCTAGCATCGTGGTAATTACCACAGATAACAACTCCAAAATCCCATCCAAGCACCTCAAGTGTAGCAGTCCAAGAACCAAGCATCCAATGAAGATAAGATCTCTGCCATAGAATAGATGCTTCTGACTCAGTAGACAATTTTTAGCCAACCAACAAGTTTACCAGAAGTTGATTAATTCTTAGTTGGCCTAGCTTTGTGCCACTCTATGCCCTGTTGTAGGTTCCTTTGTTGGACAACCTGGGAACAATTGCAAGCACCTTGAGTAGCTAAAGATCATCTCCAAACATTCATGGAACGTGTATGCAACTCTTCATCCTGTCAAACTAGCCACCATCCCTATTGACTTTGATGATGATGATACTATGGTGATCGATAAGGACCAAGTACCAGATGCTACTATTGGTATTGATGTTGGGAAGGCACCTACCATGAATAAACCAGAGGTTGACTCTGTCAAGCCTAACATGTGTATTTATAGGACAAAACCCCCTTATTAGCTAATTTTCAAATAAACAAGACCGGATGCCATATTTTTTAGATTCAAGGAAGCTATAAAGAAGCTTTATGTGGACATCCCCTTCTTGGATGCCCTTTGTAACATTCAGCCTGGTCTAAATGAATGTATTGTTGACCAGGAAGTACAGAATTGAAGAGTATGAGATAGTGGAATTGGCAAGAACAACTTCAGACATTATTTTAAATAAGATGTCACAGAAAAAGAAGGATCCTTGTTCTTTTGGGATTAGGTTCTATTCAGGTGACAACACATGTAGCAAAGGGCATGTATATTTAGGTGAAAATATCTCCATCATGTCATATAGTTTGTGACAGATATTGGGTTTCTCCAAGATTCCTCCTACTTACCATGACCATCCAGCTAGCCAACTCCTCCATGACAAAACACATGGGTATCATTAAGGACATTCCTATGAAGGTTGGGAAAGATACCTATTTACCTTGTGAATTTGTGATTATGGACATCAAGAAGGATCTCTAGTATCCACTAATTTTTGGCCGCCCATTTCTTGCTACAACCAAATCCTTGATTGATGTAGAGGTGGGCACCGCTCTTTTAAGGTTAGGAAGAGAAACACTTGAGTTTAGGGTGTTTGACAACATGAAGGCCCCTAGTATCCATGAGGAAATATTCCTACTCGACTGCATTGACAAGATATCTTAGCTTAGGTAGGAAGATGATGTCTTTAAAGATCCATTACAAACTACTTTCATGAAACCTGACAGACCAGTCTTTGATAATGAACAACTCAACCAATGCAGGTTTGATCTAGACAACTTTGAAGAGGATACTGAGGCAGAGTTTTAAGAGTTGAAAATGATATCTATTGTTGAAGAGAAACCCAAATCGACAAAGTCTCCTAAGATGAAAATCCTCTCAGAAGGGTTGAAGTATGTTTTTCTTGATGAACATGAAACTCGTTTGGTGATCAGAAATTTAGACCTTACACACGAGTAAGAAGACACTCTGATGACAGAGTTGAGAAAAAGAAAGACAACCTTGGGGTACAAAATGACTGATCTTACAGGTGTCATCCAAGCCATATGTATGCATAAGATCCATTGGCGGAAGACTACAAATCGTTTAAGGACCCAAAACACAAGTTAAATCCCAATAGGAAGGAGGTAGTCCATTTATAGGTCATTAAATTACTCATTTTAGGAATTATTTAACCCATATCATATTCTCCTAGGGTCATCCCTGAGCAAGTTGTTCCAAATAAAGGTGGCACTACTATGGTGGAGAACAAAAGGAATAAACTCATCCCTACCTGCACTGCCATAGGGTGGAGGATGTGCATTTACTATAGAAAGCTGAAAAAGGCCACAAGGAAGGACAACTTCCCTCTTCTCTTCCTTGATAAAGTCCTTGAATGCCTCACACATCAAGAGTTTTGCTACTATCTTAACAGTTACTTCAATTTATACCAAATTTCATATATCCTAAAGATCAAGAGAAGTCTAGATTCATATTCTCTTTAGGCACATGTGCCTTTAAGGATGCCCTTTGGTCTATGCAATGCTCTCACTACTTTCCAACATTGTATGGCCACCATTTTTGCAGGCTTGACAAAAACTGTTATGGAAGTCTTCATGGATGATTTTTTTTCTATGTTGATTATTTTGATTAATGTTTGAATCAAATATTCCTTTTGCTAGAAAATTGTGAAGAGGCACATTGTTTAACTAGGAGAAATGCCACTTCATGGTTAAGGAGGGTATAGTCCTTGGCCACCGAGTGAAATTAGAGGGATGGATTTTGGGAAAGTGAATATTGAAGTAATTGTAAAGTTTGCACCACGTACAGATGTCAAGAAAGTTTGTGCTTTCTTGGGATACACTAGTTCTATTATCATTAATGACATCCAATTTTGTGGATGTTACATGACTATTTTACTTTCATTTTATTCACTTTTCATGATCTATCCTTATAAATCCTTTTGTTTTATCATTTCATGATTAATAGTTTTCCTAATTACCTCCTATACTCTTTTTGCACGAGAACCACTTAAATTCAAACATACCATCCGGCAAAGATCGACGGTGTTTCCCTGATGACTAGGAAGCACAATGAGGTCATGGCACCTTGTCGCTCAGTGACAGTTCTATGCTCAACTACAAGCACCTAACCGATGGATTTTCTCAACCCCGTCGACCGACAAGCCTTCATTGGTTGGTGTCTAAGACCCGATGGGGATTCTGCCCTATGATCAGTTAGTGCTTTGACCAAAGGCTCCCAATCCTTGTCAACTGATGGGATAAATGTTCTTCTCAACTGAAGAGACTACAGTCTCATTTCCCGATGATGTTCCACCAACCAAGTCTAATGAAGTATCAATGTCCCATCGACTAATAGCTCCACTACTTTCATCCATCAACAGACACACACTATTTACGCCCAATGGGACCACATCTTTTCCATTGATAACCCACACACTCCATCACCCTATAAGTTCTCTATTTATCCATACCCATGAACCTATAAATATCAGACCCCTTCCTCTATGGAGGGGGAGATTTTTGACTCAAGTACACTGAGAGGTTGCTTCTATGCACCCAACTAAGGAAGAAGATCATCGACCAATGCCCCATTGGCCTCCTCTACAGCGTTGTTGTGGTTCTACCATCAACCTTTGCCTTGCTAAGTTCATTATCCATTTACAGAAGTGGCAGGAGCTTCATTACCATCGCCATCCAATCATTTGCTCCCTCTTCACTGATAGAAAAGAGATTGACAAGGGAAGGAAGAAGTAAAGATGGAAATCATCGATGCTTGTTTTTAGGTGTTCTCCTATTCCCTCGACTAAGTCAGCCTCTTTATTGAGTAGAATACTATTGTTCCACCGATCCATGATCATCTTCTCTAGCATGACTGTGGTTGAATCTTCCCTCTCCCCTATTTCCTCTGTTTCTATTGTGAAGAGAGAGTAGTCCATCTCTTCAGTGTGTGGGGACTAGCCCTACTACCCTTTCATACATGTCCATTACTTAATGTTCCATGGCTTGTATATAACTCTTTCAGTTTAATGTTATTCATTTGATGTAGTTTTGTGTGTTTATCGCCTACTCTACATGATCTATTATATTACTATGTTGCAAGAACTTCAATACTTAGGATCTGAATATTGACTAACTTGGTTGATGCCTGGATGAGAACTTCCTAGGGGATGTATCCGGAGCGGTAGGTACATGATCCCTGAGTAACAAGACATAGAGAACTTAGAGATATCTACGTGATTTCTCACACCTAACAGGTGGATCTTTTTTTTGATCCATTTGAATGGTTTTATCTATCCTGGACATGTTATGGATGTGTTTGTGTGTGTAGCAATGGTGAAACTTAATTCCACACCAGTGAATTTCATCATTAATCTAAACTTAGTATTTATATTTCTCTTTTACTTCCCCTTGTAATCAGTTTAATTCAACCCAATCGAACCTTGGTTCTAAATATTAGCCTTAGTTCAACTGGATAAAAACTAGCTAGATTCTTAGAGTCAATGTCTCTTGGGATTTGATCCTCAACTATACTGCAATACGACATGTCTTCTTGCGGGTAGCATTATTACATGTTCTTTTGGTAAAAACTTAGGGCTTTCATCCCTACATGAAATTGTTAGTGCAGTAAAAAGACATGTCAAATTTTGGCATCGTTTCCTGAGGACAATGAAATCATCTAGTTAATGCAGTTCTATTAGTTTAGAATTTTACTTTTATCATTGACTCTATTGCATATTCATTTGAACTAGAGTCTTCTACTTCCATCTGACTTGTGAAAGATCTTTCTATTTTAGGTACCACAATCTGGTGCATGTAACGCTCTACTAGTAGTGGTATTGCATCAAGCTTTGATCCTAGGATAGATCAAACCTTTCACCGTCAAAAAAAGAGAATCAAACCAGAATGGTTGAGGAAGAAGTCGCATGATGGGTGAACCTGGATAATGCATCATAGTGAGAGAGAGGCTTACACAGAAGCATGTGCTGTCGTTCAAGAAAAAATTTGTGCAACCCAAGCCACTACATAAGAGGCAAATAGATAGAAGGTTCTTATGTAGTTCTCAATCCCTAAGGCTACCAATGTTTGACATCCAATACAACCTCTTCCCATCGAAACCCCTAACTTTGAAATTAGGGCACATTGGATCACTCTACTACAAAATAGTATCTTTCTAGGAAAATAAGGAGAGGATTGTTAGGAGCACATCTCAAAGTTTGTCAATCTATGTACCATGACCCAACAAAAATTGAGTTTTTGATTATGTTATTAGACTCCATCTTTTCAATATTCACTTTCAGACAGATTCAATGCTTTGGCAGGTGACCCAGTCACCACATGGAACCAACTTTAGAACAAATTCCTTGATAAATTCAATCCTCCTTCCCTTACATATACCATCAGAGTCCAGATTAAGCAGTTTACACAAGTCCTTGGTGAAATTCTAATAGAAGCATGGGAAAGATACAATGAAATTCTCCGTAAATTCCCACACCATGACAATTTTGAAAATCAACTCGTCGAGTTCTTTTATAGAGGTTTGGATGATGATATTAAAAAAATTTGGACTCCTTATATGGAGGAAACTTCATGCACCAAAGGTATTATAGTGTATGGAAGATTGTCACCCTTGGATCTAAAAATCAAGCCAATTGGGGAATAATTGTAGGCAAGGGAGTTTTAAAGGTAGCTATGGTGGAAAGCAGTTATGAAATAAATCCTATCATTGAATCACTAAAGCTATAGCACATGAGTAAGACAATCTCGAGATGTCCTTCAATGCTTTTGAGAGAAGAAATTCACCACCATGACAACAACAACAAGTCAAGGAACAGACACAATTGTGTGAAGCATGCAAGGGCACTGACCATTCTACCCTGGGTTGCAATATTCTTTTTGATGTTGTGATCTGCAACATTGTAGCTAAAGGAGATGACAATAAAATGGAAGATCTTAATTCTATCAACACTATTCCTTGCCAAACATATTACAATCCCAGCCAAACTAGAATCCATCCTAGTTTCCAGTATGGTAATCCTTCTAGAGAAGAAAACTCTCAATAACTCGTACAAGATAGAAATCAACAATGAGCCCTCCCGAGATTCCAGAACAACTAGCAACAAAATTTCAGAAATCAAGGAAACTACATATGTAACTTCCAGAATAGGAACTATATTTAGTACTAGAATCCCAAATAACTCCCACAACAACAAAAATAGTAGGGACAACATGCTAATGCCCCTTCACATAATGATAAACTATCAAACATTGATAAAATGCTACAATCTCAGTAGACAATGATTGCAAACCAACAAGCTCATTGGAAAGCCATTCAATATCAATTGGCTCAACTTTTAGCAAATATTTTCCCACCTACAAGAGCATTTATAGTTTAGATAAAAGATAATTCCAAGCATCAAGGGAAACTGAAGACTCCCACAATGCGGTTAGGAAGAGTCTTCGATGATGCATCTACTAAGCTCCCTATGACTGAAACATATGAAGATGATTGTGTAATCATTCAAGACTGATTAGCATCTAAGATAGTGCCAGAAGCAGTGACGCAGAATGCAAAAGTGTCAGACACTATACTCCTCAATAATGCAAATAAAGCTAGTTCAAGAGAACCTTTCATCATATAGAAGAGTGCAGCCAAAGTTGTAATACCACTCTACAAACCTCGTCCTTTGTTCCTAGCCTAATTAAAGTAGACAAGGCTTGACACTCACTTTATGAATTTCAAGGAAGCAATGAAGAAGTTTCATGAAGATATTCCCTTCCTAGATGCTCTAGCATATATAGCTATGTGGTAAAAGTATTTTAAAATGTTCCTCACAAGGAAGTACATAACTGAGGAGTATGAGATAGTTAATCTTGCTAGAACAACATATGATATAATCTAAAGGAAGATGCAAAAGAAGCAGAAGGATCTAGGTTCCTTTATAATTCCATGCCACATCAGCGAATACACATGCAATAGCGGATTAGATAACTTGGAACTAGCATATCAATTATTTCCTATAGCTTATGCAAGAGGCTAGGATTTACAAAAATAATCCCAACTGGCATGATAATATAGCTCACTAATTCTTTAATGACACTTCCAATGAGAATCATTGAAGATGTCCCAGCCAAGGTGGGAAAAGATTCTTATGTTCCATGTGATTTCATTGTCATGGACATAAGGAAGATCTTAGATACTCTCTCATTTTGGCCGACCCTTCCTTTCCACAACAAGAGAATTGATTGATGTCGAGGCAGGAACCTTACTTATAAGATTAGGGAAGGAAATCCTTGAATTTAGAGTTTTTGATAGCATGAAGAGGTCAAGTATGCATGAAGAAGTTTTCTTGTTAGATTGCATAGAGGATATGACACTCCTCATGCAAGAGCACCGAAAATATGATGATCCTCTAAAAGTTTATCTTACTAATCCCAATGCTAGTGAGTCTATTGATGAACACATAAACAACTACATGCTTCACCTCGACTCTACAAAAGAAGACTAGAGGCAAATTTGAAGAACTTAAGGCAGTCTACTTTACCGAGGAGCCAGACAAAACACTAAAGGCCCCTAAGATGAAACCTCTACCATAAGGGCTAAAGTATGTGTCTCTATATGAACTCAAAGTCTACCCAGTGATTATCAATTTTGATTTAACATCTGATAAAGAGGAAAAATTGTTGTACAAACTAAGAGAAAGACAAAAAGTCATAGGCTATACAATGAGTGACCTCACTGGGGTAAGCCAAATGTTATGCATGCACAAGATCCCTATGGTGGAAGACCGCATGCCATCTATGGAACACCAATTTAAATTGAACCCAAACATGAAAGAAGTGGTTTCCCTTGGAAGTTGTGAAGTTTCTCACGTCCAACATCATATACCCTATTTTTGACTCACCATGGGTGATTCCGGTGTAAGTTGTTCCCAAAAAAGGGGGTACCATAGTGGTACACAATAAAAACAATGAACTCATCCCCACTCACACCATCACTGAGTGGAGGATGTGCACTGATTATAGAAAGTTAAACAAAGATGTGAGCAAGGATCACTTTCCCAAGCCCTTCCTAGATCGGGTCCCAGAGTGCTTAGCCCATTAAAATTAGTTTTACTATTTTGATGGTAATTCTTGATTTTACCTAATCCTAATCCATCCAGATGACCAAGAGAATACAACATTGACCTGACCCTTTGGGACATATGCTTTCGAGAGAATGTCTTTTGGGCTCTGCAATGTGTCATCTACATTCCAACATTGCATGGCAGCCATCTTCACCGGACTGAACAAAACCATCGTGGAAGTCTTCATGGATGATTTATACATCTATGGGGATGTATTTGACTCATACCTAATGCAGCTTTCTCTTCTCAAGCATTGTGAAGAAGCACATCTGATGCTCAACTGGGATAAATGTCATTCATGGTAAAAGAAGGTGTTGTGCTAGGCCACAAAGTCAGACCTATCAAATTGGGTCAAAATTCACAGGCACCCATGGGTTGACTTATTTAAGTTGGGTTTGGGTGATGAAATTTTTCACCCGCTACAAATCACCCAAACCCATACCCACTCATTTATTTAGTGGGTTTCACATGTTACCCTCGGGTGCCCATAGAACTAAATAATATATTAATATAAATATAATACATATATGAGTCTTAAGACATGACAGACCCATACATTTATCAAGCAACTAAATTTATGATGTGTAATGTGTACAATATAAAGAGTGAAAGCCTAAATTTCTTGATTGATTTCCTTTGTAATTATTTGTGCTAATGGAAACAAAGTAGTTATCTTCCATATCGACATATAGTGTAATGCATGTTTCAATCGTAACAATTATTATATCTTTTTGTTCACTATATGCAGTAGAGAATCATAAGAACATGATATATCAAGAACCTTTAACATAAGATGATAAAATATAGTGTTGTTATGGTGATATATTATGCTATTTGTAATGTCTATATCATTTGTTTATTTTTTGGATTTTACATTGTAGAAATGGTTATTTTCTTTTTATCTTTTATAATTTATTTCAAAACATCAAAATAGATAATACATGGTGTTTGACACAAAAAGTAGTGGAAGGTTTCCCTCATTTTTCTATTTTTGACACCAAAAGTTATTACTGAATCATTCTATTTTGTTGTAGAGCAGAAACTAGCAATATCTTTTCATTGTGCACATATTATATGGGCACCTGTGGGTGACCTGCAACTTGCTGGGTCGAGTTTGGGTGTGTTGCTTCTCTACTAGACATGTCAAATGGGTGGGTGGGTTGGGTTTGGGTTGGGTTGTTATAGGTTTGGGTCTCGTGGGTGCGGGTCAAAAGATCCAATACTAAATGGGTCCAAGAAAGACAAACCCAAAGCTGACCCTGTGGGTCACATGTCACCTACGGGTGCCCGTATAATATATGTCCAATAAACAATTTTTTTAAGTTGCTACTATGACGGTAAAGGAAGGCCATTCACTAGTGATTTTATATGAATATAGCACAAGAACCACCAACTATTATACATTATCACTATTAAATAAAAAAGTATGTTATATTTTTACAACCATTTAAGCTCATACATAATGTACAATTAAAATCCTCTAATGTATGATAATGATTAATAAACTCGAGTTAGTAACTTATATTATGACTCTAGATTAAGTTTGATAGAACAATTAGATAATGTAATAGAGTTGGATTTATTTTCCCCAATATCTCTCTCATATCAAATCTTGTTGAGCAAGTTTGATTTTGGACTGGAACTCTTTGACAATTAATGGTTAGTAGTAGATCATATTATTTATTCTAAGTAGTAGTGTATCATGATATTTATCTTTATATAAGTAATTTGGTTAAGTGGGTCATTCGTGGGTGCTCGCGGGCCACCCGCAAAACTCGCTAAATAAATGGGTGGGTATGGGTTTGGGTAATTTCCAGCGGGTAGCAAATTTCATCACCCACACCCAACTTAAATGGGTCAACTCATGTGTGCCCGTAGATTTTGATAGGTCTATTGTCCACCCATCTAAAATTGGGTCTTTTTAACCCACGCCCGCGAGACCCAACCCTACAATGAACTAATCCAATCCAAACCCAACCCACCCACCCATTTGATAGGTCTACACAGAGTCATCAATTGAGGTTAAAGTAGACAAGGAAAAAATAGAAGTGATTGTCAAACTTAGCCCTCCAACCATAGTAACATAAGTATGTGCTTTCTTAGGTCATGTGGGCTTCTATAGAAGATTCATTAAGTATTTTCCAAGATAGCTAAGCCAATGACAAACTTGTTGCACAATGATGTTGAATTTGACTTTGATGACGAATGTATGAAGAGTTTCAACAATCTAAAGCAAGATCACATCTCGACTCCAATTATTCAAGTGCTAGACTAGTCTCAACCTTTTTAGGTTGTGTGTGATGCTAAAAATTATGTATTGGGTATCATTATGGGCCAAAACCTAGATAAGAAACACCATGTTATCTATTATGCATCCAAGATTCTTGATGAATCCTAGAGAAACTACACAACTACCAAGAAAGAGCTTTTACCAATTGTGTATACTTTTGATAAATTCAGATCATATCTTGTGGGTTCAAAATTTATAATATATATTGATCATTCTACAATTAGTTATCTAGTTGAAAAAGAAGGAAGCAAAACCCATACTAATTAGATGGATTCTCCTTCTACAATAATTTGATTTAGATATATTAGACAAGAAAGGTATAGAGAATGTAGTTTTTGATCCTCTGAATCAAATCCACATTCATGACATAGATTTCATCCCCATTAAAAGATCTCTACCAGATAATCAACTTATGAATGTATTGACGGCCACTTTGTGGTATGCCAACTTTTCAAACTATCTTGTCATAGGTATTATTCACCTAGAATGCACTGACATTGCAAGTAAGAAATTCAGACATGATGTCAAACAATATCACTGGAATAAACCATATGTATTCAAACTATGCATGATGATCTACATCGACGTTGTATCCTAGAGGAGGAAGTCCCTTATATTCTAGAATGACATATGTCCCATCTGGAGGACACATGAGTTCTAAGAAAAAATCACTAAAGGTCCAACAATGTGGATTCTTTGGGCCAAAAATATCCAAGGTTGCTTATGATTTTGTCTTAACCTATGACAAATGCCAAAGGTCTAGAAATATCACTAAGAGAGATGGTATTCAATTAAAGATCAAGAAAGAAGTTGAGATCTTTGATGTATGAGGTGTATACTACATGGGCATGTTCCCATCCTCATATGGCTTCTACTACATCCTGGTAGAAGTCGATTATGTTTCTAAATGGGTAGAGGTTATACCCACTATGATAAGTGATTCAAAACCCATTGTCAAGCTATTTAGGGACATCATCTTCCCTCATTTGGGATCCCATGTATAGTTATATCTAATGGAGGTTCCCACTGTTTCGAACAAAGTTTATAAATACTTTTGAGGTGTTATAATATTAGTCTATTTAGTTAATAGGTTAATTAGTCTATTTTCTACATGGGCATGTTGCTCATGGCCCATTAGGGTTTAGTCTTCTTCCTTGTGCTTACTTGTAATAGCCTCCTCTCCTATATATAGGATAGGGGTGTACATATCAATATAATAATGAATACACTTCTCTACATGGTATCAGATCAATAGCCTTGAGGAGACAACCCTATCTGCCACCCCTCCTTCCCTCTCCTCTTGGTATTCCATCCAGACCTAGTCGTTGGATGTCCCTTCTCTCCTAGAGAAAGAAACTGAGGTACAGCCCACCTGTGGGCGGCCACCACCTCCTTCCATGGCTTAGGTCGGCCACCCTCTAGGCACATCCAGGCCTCCATGGTTGCATCTTCTTCCACTTCACAAAGATTGTATCTACGATCCTGATGGGAATCTCTATCTATTCCAAGTCTCTGGATGGTGCTAATTTTTTATCTGAATCTATCAGATCGTTGTCACTTTTCCTGAGATCCATTCATCAAGCAACTCTAGCCACCACCATTGAAGCAGCCACGTCAAGCACATCTACCTTCTGCTCTAACAACTACCGTCGTCGTCTTCGTTGCCTTGTTGCCCTACCATCTCCATGTATAGCCGCCACATCCACCATCAAATTGTCCATCAAAGTTGCTCCATATCTCCACTACTACACCACTTCTTGGGACCCTGGACAGTACTAATTTCTATCTAGATCCAATCATGGTCAAGCAAAGAGTCACGTTTGTTCGTGATCAAAGGAGTACAAAAGATGGTGCTAATTATCGTCAACCCATGGTGCTAATTTCCGATGTACTTGTCTCCTTAACGTCATGAATTCCCATCAGGATCGTGCATCATCCACCGCTGACACGACATGTTACTTAGATAACAATCACTGTTACGGCAATATTTATTCAGGATTACATTGGATAATGTCAAAGTATATCGAACGACATGTGATGAGTGTAGTGACTTCAGGTCTAAGAAATGAAACACAATCACCACCTTCACTATGGGAGATGACTATGACCACCAATTATGGTTTCCATGTGTCACTCTCAAGGTGGGTCTGTCTGATACATTATTCTCTAACATGTATCTATGTGCTTGGTTTGATACACCATATCATGAATGATGATGTTTTGTCATCAACCAACACACAAAAGTATTATGTGTTATTGTTATCTATCTTCCTTCCACAGTAACATCCGACCAAGGATATAGCAAGAATGTACATACTCTTAGCATTTGTATGATATCATTGTTCAAGTTTCATACTTGAAGACATATGTCATTGAGTATTGTCATTCTTTATACATTCATTGTGTTTCCTCATTATCTCATAACTAATTAAAACTAAATGAAACTTCAAAAAAAAATTAAAACTAAATGATTTGGAGGCTTACCTTTATTATTATTAATCAAATCATTTATATGATATGTCATCACGACCATCATATGATTAGCTCTCTGGGCATACATACCAACAAACTCCCACTTGCACTTAGAGGCAGTGACCCATGAATCTCATTCGTAGTGATCTAAACATGTCCATCATGTTTCTACTGCACAAGTGCTAACCCAGTAGGTTCGAAACATTTTGCTATAGTCAGTATATTGCATGTTTCTCATCTTTTCACTATATAATCTCTCATATAAGATGGAATTGTCATAATATGCTATCTAATATTTCTTGCCTAACCAATATCTCCACTATTATCACAATATCTCTATTGTGTCATAAATGGTTGGAACATCTATAAGTTCATCCATATGAACTTCTAGATCCATATAATATCCACTCTGGTGTTCACAAGACCATGATACTAAGCTTCTATTGAAGAATTTAAATTAATGGTCTATAGTTCGGAACCCTTCCAACTCACAACTCTTTTCTTAAAATTAATCATATTTTATATCGTAATCATTCTCTATCCTTTCATAAGCTTGCATCGGTGTAACCCCTATTAAAACCCAAATTTAGGCATTTAAGCTAAGTATTTATCTATGGTTTTGTGTCATTATAGCCTTAATATGCCCAAAATAACCCTAGATCCTTATCTTTTAGTAATTTATATCATTTTAAAGATAGAGTTACTCAACTAGCTAATTTTGGGACTTGCAGGCACTGAACTCAAGAAGACATCAATTCTCTAGATTCTACCCCACAAGCATCGCTTTATGTACACTAGCTTAGGAAATAGTGGTCCCGCCAACCGCCTAGCGGGCCCAAGAAACTTTTGATATCTTGGACCTTATTTTCGATGGTCAGTCCTTTATTAGAAAGCATACTCATCAATCATAAGGTTTGTCAATGCTGGCCCACCGATCACCAGTAATACCCCCACGGGGTGGGTTTGCCCCTAAGGATTAAGATCGTGACCACGACCAGGGTCTCGACTGCTACAAGGGTCATGACCGCTACCATCGTTGCAACCGCGATCGGCCATCTCGACCGCTACACCATTACGAGTGTGACCGCCCATCTCGACCGCTACACTGTCTCGACCGCTACATTCATATGGACCGTGAAGACATCTTTGTCGTGACATCATCTCAACCGCGACATCCACAACTCCTATAAATACATGCCCTCTTCTACTAAGGTAGCAGTTCCACAACCCCCATTCGACTGTTCCATTCAGCTCTGACCAGTGGTTCCCAGTGCTCTGTGGGAGAATTTCCAATGTCTGAGAGGGCTGAAGAACACATCCTACGCTTGTCCCTTTAGTTGGCTTCCATCCACCATCATCCATCCAGATCCAACCATTTCTAGCCACCTTCACCCACCATACATCCACTAAAGTTGTTGTTGGGGCGGAATCAAGGAGGAAAGAGGCCAAGGACTCAAGAAGAGCAATGAGTACAACCCAAAGGATGAGATCTGGCCCATATAGAGGCAAAGGAGTGAGATCCACCTCTCCTCTATGGGGTAAATCTCTTCCTCGACCTCTTTCTTCTACTTTTCTCCTTCGTTTTTGTACAAATGATGTTCTTCCATCTTTGTTCATATCCAACTATGCTTGTCCATGGCTAGTTGAGCTTCTTCTTTGCTATGTAGCCCATTTTGGGCATGTTTATTTTTTCCATAAGCAAGTAGTTTTATTCCAGATATATTATGTTTTTGTTCTATCTTCTCTTTTTCGTTATGATTGCTGGATTAGTTGATCTCTTTCTTGCTTGAACTTCCATTTTTGCATAGATCGATAGATTAGTGGTAGAAATGGATGAGAGAAGGTATTTTGGGTCGAATCTAAAAGGAGGAGGTCCAAGGGAGTGGTTCCTAATCTCTTTGAATGTCCTGGACCTTAAAGGGTATCTGAGATATTCAGGGGTGTTGATCCATAATCCTTGAGAGAGGTTTTGGATTCCTGATGTAGTTTTGGTCACATTGCGCGAAAGCGAGTGGGATGACCCCCACAAGAACAAGTACCATGGTACATACTAAGTTTGGATGTAGGTTGCTTGCTAAGGTATTAGATGTTTGTCTACATCCGAGAACGGGTGCATAGACTTCCCAACTTATGGTTACATAGCCAGGAACCCCTTCTCTCTAATTAGTAGAATCCAACTGACTCTATTTTGTTTTGTTTTATTTCGTGACAATTTGCTAGACTAGTTTTAATTCCAAACTTTTATCGCCTTTTAGATTGGCTTAACTGACTCAAGAGAGAGAGATCTTAAGCATCCTAAACGTATCCACGTACCTATGTTCGACCATGTATATCTACTTCGACCTCGAAATAAGGTTGCGGGGGTCCTTGAAGGTTTTAGGTTTTAAATTTAAAAGTATGATCCTCCTTTGGGAGCCTATTAACCCATTACACCCAACTCTTCCTTGTTGCTATAATCTAACAACATATCCTTAGTGCTTCTCAAGTACTATTGGATGTCTATAAGGGGCTGTTTGGGTGAGGTAATTGGAGGTGGTATTGTATTCCATTTCAGTATTCTAACTACCATACTTGTAATAGTCACGTATGGATACTAATCGATGTTTTTATCATTGACGTACTCTAACTACGGTATTTTGGTCACGTTCATTCAACGACCCCGAAAAAAGATGCCAAAATTGACGTGATTTGGAATCCCAGGTTCCGCCTCGACTCCCCCAACGTCACTTTTCTCCATATCGCTCTCATCTCCTCCCTAGTCGTTTCCTCTCCCATCCTCCTTCGGTCGTTACTCCTTCTCCAGGACCATCTCAACCCACCTTTCCTATACCCAAAGTCTCCTTGTCGAGTCTGCCACTTCCATCACTATCTGATTCCTGGCACTGCAGTCTCCATCCACCACCTCAATGCCAAACTGGTATGGGTCAATCACGTTTGCGATCGACCCTCTGTTTGTGCTCGACTTCCTACTCGTGATCCAGATTGGGGACGACACCTGGTGCTGATCTGCGGTAAAATGTTGCTCTCATCTTTCGGGTCACTCGCGCTGCTTTGGAAGGAGATGCAGTGGGAGGATGTCGAAGGAAACAACAGCATCCTCATCCCTAAACTTTTCCTTTGCAAGAGCAGACGTGGAGGGTACCGATGTTACAACCCCAATTTTTGGGTTCCTTTGGTGAGAAATGTAATTTCTCATATTAAAGATATTGGAACAAATAATGATATAATTTGTTTTGAATAAATGAGTTTCGTTTACAATAGCCTTGATGACTGTGTTGTGGTCTTTATTGGCTATTGGGCCCAATAATAAGGAAATTCAATTAGTAAATGAATAATTGAGTTTTGAGAAAAGAAAGGTGTGGAAACCTCTAGAAGGCAAAAGAACTTAATCCAAAGGTGGATTTCGTGCCACATGGGTTCCTTGGGTCCCATGGATTCCAAAGTTGCAAAGATAATGCAATAAAAAAAGAAAAGATCAAATAAGTATTTCTTTATTAAGAAAGAAATTGAAACAATGGTAAAATGTGGAAAATAAGTGGAAAGAGGTATAATTGAGTTATCCTTAGTGGAATTTCGTATCCCAAGGATTCCTAATGATAAAAGGAATACCAATGAAGAAAATAAAAGAGAAATAAAGAGAAATCCTCAAAAAGAGATATTTTAATAAGAATAAAACAAGATAATGAAGGATAATGCATTTAGATGCATCTAGAAGGATAATGAGTATCCAATAAAAAGGATTTAGAAATAATAGAGTTTCTTGGGATCCAAGGAGTCCCAATGAAGAAAGAGGAAAGAAAATACCTATAAAAGAAAATAAGAATATAATGTGAATACATTATTAATGGATAGCCCTACACTCAGCAGCTAGGGCGGAAGCCATCGGGCTGCTGAAGGTTGAAGAAGGGAGAGGCACACTAGATGGTTCTGCCCTCCACGTACTAAGGAATCCAATCACTTAACCAAGGGCATTTCAGACTTTTTGAAATGTTTAAAACATAGCCAAGCAACGTTGCATGGGACGAAGTGACGTGGCACCCTCCGATTGGCCCAGAGTAAGTGAATTTTGTTAAATTCATAGCTATTTAACGGTAGCTCAGATAGATGTGCATTATCATGAATTTTGATCATGAGAACTCAAGGAATGCAATAAAAATATATTTGAAGCCTAATTCTGATTGCAATTCGAAAAGTAATGGAAGTTATTAACTTTAATGTAATAATGATTAAGAAACCCTATTTTGATATGATTAATGTGATTAGTAGGGTTTAATGGATGATTAAAGTTGATATTAGCCTGTTAATGATAAAAAGGAACATTAGGAACAAAAAGGACGAATTTTGCATATAATTAGTTAATTTAGAGTTTCATGTGCATCAATATACTTTAATGAGCCCTGAAACCCTAATGTTGGCAAATGCAACTCTTAATGGCTTTAATTATTCAAAATCATGAATAAAGTTAAGATATGATTATTCCAAGCTATTTCGAGCATTAAAGTTCCTCATTGTAGTTAAATACCCTTAATGAGGAATTTAGGGTTTCCTAGTGGATAAAAGGTAGAATTAATGATAAATAACGTTCATATGAGTATTAGAGCATAATGAACTACAAATTGATGATAAATGAACATAATGACTTTGTCATAGATTGAAAAGGATAAAAATGGTAGTTTTAATGTAAAAGAAGCTTAATGGACCTAATTGAAGGTTATTTGTGCATTAATTTGGAATTAAGGTTATGTGTTTGTAAAAGGTAACCTTAATAACTTTCGTGAAAGATAGATGAGAAAATTAGAGTTTAAAAAGAGTAAAGGGAAGTAAAACCCGAATTGCAAAGTAAACCCTAAAAAGAGGAAGAAACCCTAAAAAGGAACAGAAACCATAAGTAGCAAGATGGTTTGGATAGTTTTTGACAAAAAGGAATTCGATGTATATTTTAGGATTGAATTGTGTACTTGCTTGTTTGGACTATTCCTGCATCTGAGTCTGCCTGACAGGTATGTGGTTACGCCTATGAATATCCTGAATTAGTTTCTCGAGGATTTTCAAGGTTTTATCGATGACATGAGTTAAACTATTGGTTGCATTTAATTCTTGCAAATTATAATGTGGATATGAATATCACATAGCTCAGATCCTAATCCCCTCTGTAGCTTAATAGATTGACCTAGTACATGGCTACCGATGGGGTAGGTCCATCAGTTCATTGAATGACTTAGTACATGGCTACCAATGGGGTAGGTGATGGAGCTTCCACTCACATGGAATTGTGCGCACCACTAAAAATCCTAAAGATAGTAAATCTTTAGGTTTAGCCTTGCTTATACTAGATCGAGAACTCCACCCACGTATGCTAAGATATGTGGAAGCCTTATCGTAGTATAGTTAAGGTTCGAATCCACAGGACAACAGTCTTGTTGGGAGCAACAAGATGGAAAACATTAGAATTTCACTTAACCTCTTAACAGTCGGTATCTAGATCAAAAGGGTAGATTTGGTTGTTTTAAACTAAGTGTAAATAAAGAAAGAAAGTAAATTTAAGGATGTTAACAATAATAAGGAGCCACTAGGATGTGATCGGCTTTCACCACCACTACACATGGATCAAAACATGCAACATAAAACATAACCTGCAAAAAGAGTTTAAATAGTTGGTATCTTTGTAGATTTAGTTTCCTTTCAGAGAACTAACTACGAGAAGTGTGGGAATGTTGTAATGCCAGCCATCCCCAAATGAATGGTCACTTTACATCGTTCCCTTCATAAAGTGTGTTCCTTGACTTATCAAGGTTGTATTTTCATACGTCAACTGATTCTATTTCATAGTATGAAAGTACAACAGTGGAAGTGAGTTTACTCCACTTCTTGAGAAACACTCCTTGATACTGAAACAGATGCATGGTGGATACATGCATCAAGAACCAACATTTAATCGAGATTCAAATCTGATAGTACAAACATAGACAATTCATACTAAAAGATAAAAGATAACACGAGTTGGTGATCAAGCAACAAGCATTCATTAAACGATTGATGTTGAACTAAAAAGAGAGTATATCTCTATTGCAAACTATGGATTACATTGCATGAAATGAAAACATGGGTAGTGGGGCTACTCCCCGCACCCTAGTGAATGAGACTACTCGCTCATAGCTAGGACAAAGAAGGAGGCGAGAAGAGAGAGAGAGAATGCCATCCCCACAAAGGAGAGAGGAAAGTCAACCCCTTGGAAGGAGACAGAATGATGATCTTCACACTTCACAGGTTGCTCGATGATGAGGTCTCCTCTTCCCACCTTCTTTGGCGAAGAGAGAGGAAGCAGCTTCAGGATGGAGTGTAGATCTCAGACCGGAAACCTTTGGGCAGAGGATGGAGGTTGGAATAGTTTTGGAGTAGTAGAGGCAGCCTCTAGATGTCTGAAAACTTGATGCCCCTGGGAGGTCCCTCTTGGGTCTTATTTATAGGCTAGAAGTGAAGTCCAAATGGTTTGGTCAGTTTTGGGTCCAAACGGTCTTGAAGACCGTTTGGGCTCTGAGACTGTTTGGACCCTGAGACCATTTGGACCCTGAGACCATTTGGGCTTCATGCGGTCTTGGGACCATATGACTCCATGCGGTCTCAGGACCGGTTGGCTTCATGCGGTCTCGGGACCGTGTGACTCCATGCGGTCTCGGGACCGGTTGGCTCCATGCGGTCTCGGGACCGGTTGGCTCCATGCGATCTCAGGACCAGTTGGCTCCATGCGGTCTCGGGATCGGTTAGCTTCATGTGGTCTTGGGACCATGTGACTCCATGTGGTCTCAGGACCGTGCGACTCCATGTGGTCTCGCGACCGGTTGGCTCCATGGGGTCTTGGGACCGGTTGGCTTCATGCGGTCTTGAGACCGTGTGACTCCATGCGGTCTTGGGACCGTGTGACTCCATGCGGTCTCGGGACTGGTTGGCTTCATGTGGTCTTGAGACCGTGTGACTCCATGCAGTCTCGGGACCGTTTGGCTTCATGCGGTCTTGAGACCATGTGGGGCTTTTGTGATTTTTTTGTGTCTTTTTCTGTAAGTAAAAAAGAGAAAGGTTAGTCTAACAGTATATTTACAATAAGAGAGGAAAGTTAAGGATTCTGTCTAATTTATCTGAGAAAGAGTGTGTAAAACTGAGGAAAATTACTAAGATAACATCATAGAATTGGAGGTTATCACCCCCTAACTTAGAGTCTAGCTTGTCCTCAAGTTAGATAGGGCTAAGGCATGTAATGGCGAGGTGATTTTATTTAGTTAAGATTTCCATACTCTTGCTTCAATTCTAAACCCGAGATCTCCTAAGGTTGTATCAGAGCTTTTTGCTTGCCTTAACTCTTTCAGGTATTGAGAGTTGCTTGGATATCAGGTTTCTTCCATATCTCGTGGCCCGCATTGGGACCACTTTTTATTATGTGCATTTCGTTGACTCTAATCAGTTTTATACTTCTTTGAAAATCCTATCGGAAGCTAGAGTGGGTATGAGGGTTGGCTATAGGCTTGATGTGTAACTCCCCCTTCAAGTGGAGGAGGGGTTGTCTATGCTTTTAGGATCTCACTACCGAGCACTATACATCTGCCTTCGTGAGGGTAGCTGAATGTACCGACCGGGTGAGTCCTTTATCAGCCTTTCATATATTTAGATACCTTAGGGTTTCACTACTGGGCACGACACATCTACCTTTGTGAGGGCAGCTGAATGTATCGGTCGGGCGAGACCTTCATTGGTTCTTTATATAGATCCTTATTCATGGCACAACTCTCATAGTTTTATTCAACACTCTGGCTTTTATTCATAAGCTCACAAGCTTAGGATTTGTGTTTTTAGGGAAATTAATTGGGCGGCCAAGCCTCTTTTATTTGAAGAGAAGAAAGCTATTCTTAGAGTTTCTTGACATGCACTTATTTGGTTTCTACTTAGTGGTCCACTTGCGAGACTTCTTGATTTGGATGTCACCTAATGTCCCTCCCATCCTTGAGAGTGTTTGTCTTATTTCAGCCTTGATGTTGACCTGTGGAGAGTCAGATGTAGAGATGAATCAAAAGCATGAAAATCAAGAGTGGAGAGGATTTATTAATTCGCCATTACATGTCTAAGTGCTATTCTTGTTATTACTTTTGAGGACTAACTGGATTTTAAAGTTATCTGGGGATGACTTTATTCCAAGAGGGATGTTCTTCTTTATGTGCAAGGTTTATTTTAATAGGGAAATTGTTTTAAAACGAAAATTAAATGTGCAAAGGAAGCTATAAAATTTGTACATAATTGAAAGAAAAGGTAGAGAGGGAAGGATTTGAAAATGATACCTCGCCCTTGTCCAGTGTACCCCCCCCCAACTTATCACTCACTCTGTCTACAGAGTGTCAAAGTGATAGTTTGAGAAGTACAAGGACAAGGGCATCAGGCTTCTGTTAGTCCTTTATTGGCGCCATGTGTGCAAAGGAGATTAGCAGCGAACTTCCCTCGTAATGTGTGATAATCCACATATGTCATGTCCTCTATTGGTCTTCCCAAGGACCATGATGGTGTATATCCAGTAGAGGACGTGGAAACCACAGTCGTTTGACTCGCGAAGCTGCTGGGGACATTTGTTGTTGAAGGCAGGGCGATGAAAGTGTTCTTTACTGTATGCTCGTGTGTGCGTGCTGAGAAGGTCGTACAGATGGTCAGCACACTCCTTCGCCACCTCCTCTGTAGGCATTCTTGGTGTTGTAGTATATTGTTGCTGGTCTGGATTGTACTGGCTGTCAGAACTATTGTATATGATTGTTGTTCCATCATGAAGATTTGTTGCCAACAACATCCAATGTTCTGAATGAAGGAAAGGAAGCATGATAAACTTAGGAGTCGTATGTTGTAGGAAGGAAATGAGTGCCTCAGTCGTTCCAAAGTTCTTTAGCTTGAGGAGATCGTCCTTCATATATGCGGATGCCATGTAGGTTGTAGGGTGATTCTGTCCGAGAAGAAATTGATAGGCGGTCATCAAACTCACGGATAGAGACCCCTTGATCTGTATAGTTTCTCGAAGCGCATCTGCCATGACCAGAATATCATCGGATATGAAAACGAGGTCATTTTTCTCAGTGTAAAGCCTTGACATAATGAGGCGAAGTTCATTGTCGGAGAGGCTTTTGTAGGCGTTGATGTCAAAATTGGGGAATGTTGGTGAAATGGCAGATAGGGGGACCATTTGTGAAGATGATCAGTTTATGGTTGCCCCGGTTAGCAACTCAATAACCCCTTCATCATCCACCTGATCAAAAGAGTAGGGGTCCCATTTCTTTATCTCGGGAACCTTGGCGGGCTGATGTTTCTCCAACTCCTCCATTGTTTGCCTGAATGGCTGTTTTGGAGGACGTTGGATGGCTGAAAAGAGATAGCAAGGAACGTCGTTAGGTGCCATAGTTGGGTCCTTGAAGAACCTTCTATCACATATTAGCTCCATGGCGTAACGACCTCGCAGAGAATGAAAATCCTCTGTGGCCAGCTCAGTGAAAGGAATTTGTTGATTGAGCGCTTGAATATGACGTATAACGTAGAAAGCGCAATCCTTAGATTCCTCTTGTGTTTGGGCATGGGGTTGATGATTTGGAACCAGGGTTGGTTCCAACCATTGCGGAGGGATGGGCATTCAGCCCATATTAATTTCAGGAGCCGGAAAAGGATGCATCCGGCCTCCCCAGCTTATGTTCCAGCGAAATTAATTATTTTGGTTCTTAGTTCAGTGGTGCAAAAGTTGTACACCTTGGCGTCTCGAGCTGCGGTGTCCATGATCATTAGAAACCAGTGACCAGAGACTTGTAAGGGTACAGTTATATAGCGTGCCTTTCTGGAAATTCCCCTCTGCAATCGTTCGACTGATTTTCTTTGTAATTTTTTATATATAAGAATCATGGCTAGAGCTGGTGATGCGTTAAGAATTGGTTGCTGCCGCTTAGAGCTTCTATAAGTTTTGATAGAGTTGGCAAGGAGGACACAGAAAACTGCCATCTTCACTGCTGATTGTGGTCAAAGGATGGAGCGGAAGTTTTCACGTTTCAACTTGCGCTGAGTCTTTGTATTTAGGTAGATAACATCGCCCCCATCTTTTCCATCGTCTACGATAGTGTTTAAGATAAAGATATCTTGAGCATATAAGGTAGAGATGGTCGCCAAGTCTAAATTGTGCATTTTATGAGGTAGAGGTGGCGGTGGGGGAAGCTCTTGCGGAGGGAGATAAGAAGTCTGCTCCAGATTGTCTATGTACTGCTGAGATCTTCATCTTTGTCTGAGTCAGAAGCTGATTCCAGATCTTCGTCTGTATCCAAACTGACTCTTTCTAGATCTTCTTGCTCTGGGGGAAAGGGCACCGATTGGTCTGGTGTAGAAAGGTGTTGACCTGATGTTGCTTGTTGTTGACTTGTGCTGGTTCTGAGTAAACATTGTTGGAACTCAGCAAAAGTTGCTTCTTTAGCAGATTCCCCCAGAGATCCCATTGATGAATAGTCAAGGAACTGATCCCCGTAAGACATATTAACGTTGTCATTGTGAGTCAGGGATTTGGGATCTTTATCACCATCGTGGTGATCTTTTTGTTGTTTTGATGCAGCTCCTCGGCTGGGGCCCTCCCCAGCATTGTCTGGGTCATTAGATTGGTCGTATGAGGAGGTGCTATCATTGGAGTTAGTTGAGGAGTCAGAATCCTCATCATTATTATCGTCTGCATCATCATCTTCGTCTGCCTCTTTGTCTGTTGTCTTCTTTGGTGGATGCTTCTTGCACTTCCGGTGGAGTGCTTGTAGCTCGTCGAAAGCCACTTGTGTATGCTCATGTATTTCAAGCAAAGCGTCGTGGGCTTCTTTAAGATCTGAATATCGAGCTTCAGCGGAGAGGAGTCGTGCAGAGAGATATGTTACTTGAGTTCTCAGTTGGTTGATTTCATTGTTGGATGACTCCTCTTGTCGGTTATTTAGCTGTGTGAGGGTGGTGCAGATGTCATCCAAGCACGTGCTTAAAGTAGTTTGTTGTTGCTTAAGCTCACGTAGAGTTTCTGGCAGGGGTTGATTCTGCGCAAAAATCATGTCGACCTGCTTGACCAGATCATCTTGCTGGCCTTTCACTTCAAGCACCAACTTTGGCATTTGTTGCAGGCGGTCGTCAAGGCGGTCGACTTTCATGGCCGCTTCTTTCTGCTATTGGTGGATGCTGGAAATGATGCCTGGAAAGCCAAGGTTTTGCGTGTCGATCTTGGCGACCTGCGTAGATAGACCTTACACATAAGAAAAAATGGATTGTAAAATGTTAGAAGGGTCGGTGAGGAGGTTTCGAATAGCGTCAAATTGACGTCTGAACTCCTCAGCGACATTTGTGAAGTGGACCCCAGATGTGGAAGGGTGGTATGACTGGGGTCGGGTTGGAAAGGTGGTAGTGCCTTGCGAAAGGGACACTGTTGATGGTCCCATGAACTGCGTGGTAACCGTAGATGGAGTCACCAGCAATGTCGGGGTGGTAGCGGATGAAGAGAATGGTGATTGGCTGGGTGAGATATGAGGGATCGAAAAAGTTGAGGAGAAGAGAGTGGAGATGGGAGCGGAGTATGTGAAGCCGGGTGTGTGAGCGGAGAAAGGGGTGCCTGGGGAGAAAGAGGATGAAGTGGAAGATGTGGGTGGAGGGATTGTTGTTGGGATTGTGATGGAGGAAGGTGGAAGGGTGGTGGATGGTGGGATGGTAGTGGATGGTAATGTGGTGGGGGTGGTGGTGGTGAGCTCATCATGTAGGCTCATGATGAATGAGTCTATTGATGAGGTAGTGGTTAGCTCCTCCAGATGAGGGTGGTCTGTCTCCGGTTGTAGTTTTGATGTTGGCGTCCCTGATAGCTGTGGTGGTTGTAAACGTACCTTAGATGGTCGTTTAACTGGTATTTTTGTTACCATGCCTGTCGGGGGGTTTATACTAAGCTTTGTCTGTCCCGCTTTGGTCTTCTTTTCTTGTAATTTGACTGAAGCCAGGATTTTGGTAAGCTCTTCGTCGGTGAAGAGGAGCTTGTCTTTGTCATAATTTGCAAGCTCCAGAAGCGGCAGCAGAGTTCTGGAAGATCGTACTATGGGGCAAAAAATGTAGTGTAATTTCGCATCCTTTTCCTTGATAATGTAGGAGTTCTTCAAGGTTTTCTCATTAGTAAGGATGTCGCCCTTGATCTGTGTGCATCGAGGGAGTAATATGTCCATTTTGAGGTATTTGATCATGGAAGTTATGTGCCCGCCCATGCAGATTTCTTTTCCTATGGCGTAGGCTGAAATTTTCTGTATCATGTGTCGTCCAATGTTGATCGGCATTCCATTCAGAATGGACCAAAGAAGAAAAAGGTCAGCGGTGATAACATTTCCTCCTTCTGTTCTGGGGAAGAGCGCACTGGTGATAATTTTGTGAAGTGTGCATACTAGCCCAGAATGGATATTGGAGGCTTTGTAGGTCTTTGCCTCATTAGCTGGGATCCCTGTTAGGGTTTTCCAGAAGTTGTGTCTATTGAATTGGGAGTTCTTCGTGCCAACAACTTTGGCCTTTTTGAGCTGGTCTGGGTTGTCTATGAAAATTTCATTCAGAAGATTTTCTATTATAACAACGTTGTTTCCAAAAAGTTTGGTGATCAGCCTGCAGTCACCTCCGTCCCTTACTCTGTGCATAATGTCCACCGCTTCTTTGGTGAGATGTATAAAGAATTCTGTGGTGGGTTTGACATATGAAATTTTGGAGACAAAGCACAGTCTGGAGAGATTTGCGTTGTCTAACATTGTGAAGATTCTGTCGTAGATTCCCATCTTGAGCAGGACGCTTGAACAGACGTATTTTGTTGGTTTTAGTATTTTGTTGATGGAGGGGAGGGTGTGGATGTAAAGGTTTTCTGGTGGTGGTGTGGTGGTGGTGAGTACTGAGAAGACAGGGGTAGTGGTGGTTGCAGTAGTGGTGGCGGGGGTGGTGGTAGCGGTTGATGGGATATGGCCTGCTAGGGTTTGTTCCCTAGCAGTGGCGGGGCGGACCTATTTTCTTGCCCGCTTTTTTGGGGGTTGTTCGATCGCAGCTTCTTGGACCTTTCATTTCCCCTTGGACGTTTCATCTGGGGATTCTTCCTCGGAATGTGGCTCGTATTCAGATCCTTCATCACTGGAAGAAATTTCTTCCACTTCTTCTTCAGGCTCCTCGGCTAGACATTTGTTGATGCGGTCAATTTCACACATGACCGCTGTGATGTTGACCTTTGGTGGGGCCTTTCCAGTCTCGGTGTAGTTATCTACGATCTTTTGGAGTCTGGCTCGGTCCTCTATCAGTTCCTCTATTGTCCAGAAGGGGTTGTTAGCAGTTCCGGCCATATCTGAAATTTTACAGAAAATCATGTGTTAGAATGTTTTGGATTTGCAATGATAAGAAATTTAAAATTGTGGTGTGCATGTGTTAATGTTTTTGTTCGAGTTTTAGGTTTTAGCGGAATTCAAATAGATCAAACGGTTTTAAGATCGTTTGGATCCAAAAGGTTTCAGAACCATTTGGCTCCAAACGGTTTCATGACCGTTTGGCTCCAAATGGTTTTGGGACCGTTTGGCTCCAAACGGTTTCAGGACTGTTTGGCTCCAAACGATTTCATGACCGTTTGGCTCCAAATGGTTTCACGACTGTTTGGAAGGTGGAACGTCGGGGGTGCAGCGGACGGTGTAGAAGTGAAATCGGCGGTGATAGAGATGGTGGCGGAAATAGACACGACGGCGTCAGTAGAGATGATGGTGGTGATGGGAAAGGGGCCGCGTTGGTGACGTAATCGTCGGCGATGGTAGAAAATGGAGGTGGTGGAAAGACAGAATCGTTGATGATGTGGCGTGTTGGTCTACCTTGCAGCTGCGGGTGAAGATGACGATGGTGATGCGAAGAGCGGCGGTAACTGAGGTGTGGCCACCGTGAAGACACATGGAAACGAGAATGATGGTGGCGGAGAGAACCTGCGTCATGGGCTATGCGGGAACAGGAGCAGGAGAGATGAAACAATGTGAGCGAGGGTTTTAGAAAGCTCGAGAGTCGAAAGAAAGAAGAAGGAGAGGGGGTAGGGTTATATTTATAAGATTCAGGGGTTGACCTTACAAATTCCTGAGGTCAAACGGTTTGAAGACTGTTTGGCTCCAAATAGTTTCAGGACCGTTTGGCTCCAAACGGTTTGAAGACTGTTTGGCTCCAAATGGTTTCAGGCCGTTTGGCTCCAAACAGTTTCAGGACCGTTTGAGAAGATTTGGGTTTTTTATTTTTATATTTTTATGTTTGTTTTGGTTGTTTATGTGAATTTTTATATTTTCAGATTAAAGATGATAATCCTAAAATAAATAAAGGGAACAGAAAACAAAGATAAATGGTGATACTCAGATCTTGGGTTGCCTCCCAAGTAGCGCCTGAGTTTTACGTCGCTGGCTCGACGAGGTTTTGATTTTGTTATGGTGATGTTGTGGGGTCTCTGATCTCAATAGTCTGTCTCAGAATTTTATTTTATGGAGTATAGTATTTTTTCAATCTATGGCCATTGACTGTCCTTTCTCCTCCATTGTCATCAACAATTATGATGGCTCTAGTCGGGTATATATGTTTGATGGTGAAAGGCATGGACCACTTTGTGCGGAGTTTTCCAGGGAACATTTTGAACCTGGAGTTGAAAAGAAGGACTTTATCTCCAATGGCGATGTCTTTTCTTTTTAGATGACCATCGTGCCACATCTTGGTTTGTTCTTTGTAAATCCTAGCACTTTGATAAGTGGTCATTCGGAGCTCCTCTAGCTTTTTTAGTTGGAGTTGTCTATTTTCTCCGGTGCTTTTAAAATCAAAATTCAGTTGTTTAATGGCCCACCATGCTTTATGTTCTAGTTCCACTAGAAGATGACATGATTTCCCATATACCAAACGGAATGGGGTTGTTCCAATTGGTGTTTTATAAGTTGTTCGGTAAGCCCAAAGGGCATCGGGAAGCTTGGTGGACCAGTCAATACGGTGTCTATTGACTATTTTTTCTAAGATTGCCTTCAGTTGTCTATTCGAAACTTCAACTTGACCACTGGTTTGTAGATGGTAAGGCGTGGCAACTTTATGGTTGACTCCGTATTTCTTTAAGAGGGCTTCAAAGCTTCGCTCTAGAAAATGGGTTCCACCGTCGAATATGACAGTTCGGGGGACTCCAAATCTGGGGAAAATGATATCTTTAAACATCTTAATAAATGGTTTGGAATCGCTGGAAACTATGGGTATATCTTCTACCCATTTCGAGACATAGTCCACAATGACCAGTATGTAGGAGAAACCATATGAAGAAGGAAAGGGACCCATGTAGTCTATCCCCCACATGTCAAAAAGGTCGATCTCTTGCCACATAGTGAGGGGCATTTCATTCCTTTTAGATATGCCGCCAGAAAGTTGACATTTGTTGCATGATTTTACAAAATCATGGGAATCTTTTTCTATTGTTGGCCAAAAGAAACCTGATTGTAGGACTTTCATGGTGGTCTTTTTCGAACTCGTATGTCCTCCAGTGGGGCCGGAATGACAATGTTCTAGGATAGGATTAATCTCTTCTTCAGGTAGGCAGAGGCAGAAAAGTCCATCTGCACATAGTCGAAAGAGATAAGTTTTGTCCCAATAGTATTGCTTGACATCGTGGAGGAATTTCTTTTTGTCATGGTAAGAGGCGGAAGGATGAATGATTCCTATAGCCAGATAATTTACTATGTCAGCATACCAGGGGAATCCTGTAGTAATTTTCATTAGCTGGTCATCGGGGAGGGAGTCTCTGATAGGTGCTTTATCATCATCCTCGACTTCAATACGGCTGAGATGATCAGCGACGACATTTTCCACTCCGCTTTTGTCTTTGATTTCCAAATCAAATTCCTGAAGCATCAACACCCAGCGGATAAGTCTGGGTTTTGCGTCTTGCTTCTGAATTAGATATTGTATAGTGGAGTGGTCAGTGTAGACGATGACCTTGGCTCCAATCAGGTAGGAGCAGAATTTCTCGAACGCATAGATGACAGGTAAGAACTCCTTTTCTGTAGTGGTTTAGTTCTTCTGCGCTTCATCGAGCGTTTTAGATGCGTAGTATATTACATAAGGTTTCTTGTCAATTCTCTGCCCTAACACGACCCCTATGGCATAATCGCTGGTGTCACACATGATTTCAAAAGGTTGTGACCAATATGGGGCTCTTAGTATGGGTGCAGAGATTAAAGCATTTTTTAGAGTTATGAAACTTTGTAAGCATTCTTGGTTATAATTAAACTCGGTGTCCTTGGTCAGAAGTTGGGTCATGGGTTTTTCTATTTTTGAGAAATATTTAATAAATCTTCTATAAAACCCAGCATGACCCAAGAATGCTCGTATTCCTTTTACGTCTTTGGGCGGTGACAATTTAGAGATAACATCAATTTTTGCCTTGTCCACCTCAATCCCTCTGTCACTCACTCTATGTCTGAGGACGACACCTTCAGTTACCATAAAATGGCATTTTTCCCAATTTAGGATGAGGTTCATTTCCTCGCATCGTTGTAAGACTTGTCCAAGGTTGAGTAGACAGTTATCGAAGGAATCTCCGTAAACTGAAAAATCATCCATGAATACCTCCATTATAGATTCCGTTAATCCTGCAAAAATAGTAGACATGCACCTTTGGAAAGTAGCAGGTGTGTTGCACAGCCTGAATGGCATTCTTCTGAAGGCATAGGTCCCAAAGGGACAAGTAAAAGTAGTTTTCTCTTGGTCTTCTAGGTGTATACAGATTTGGTATAACCCGGAATAACCATCTAGATAACAGAAGAACTTTTGATGGGCTAGGCGTTCAAGGACTTCGTCAAGCAAAGGCAGAGGGCAGTGATCTTTTCGCGTTGATTTGTTTAATTTCCTGTAGTCGATACACATCCTTCACCCCATCACAGTCCTTGTAGGCACTAGCTCATTTTTTTCATTTAGCACGACAGTGGTTCCTCCTTTTTTGGGGACCACTTGGACAGGGTTGACCCATTGGGAATCTGAAATTGGGTAAATAATGTCGGCTTTCAGCAGTTTGAGGACTTCAAGGCGAACCACCTCTTTAAGATTGGGGTTCAACTTTCTCTGGTGCTCTCTTGAAGGCTTGAATTCTTCGACCATGGGTAGTCTATGCATGCATAAGGCTGGGTTTATACCTGTCAGGACAGTTATTTTGTACCCAATGGCTTTGTTATGTTTCTTTAATTCGACGAGAAGTCGTTCTTCCTGGTCTTTTGGTAGAGTGGAACTGATGATTAGTGGATATAGTTTTTCTTCATCCAGAAAGACGTGCTTAAGTCCTGTTGGTAGGGTTTTCATCTCAGGAGCCTTAGGTACTTCCGTTGTTTCTAGAATAGTGACCGATTTGAGCTCCTCAAAAGTGGCTGTTGGTGCTTCTTCAGCTTTCTCTAGATGTTGCAAGCATTGTTGAACTAATTTGTTGGCTGAGAATTCAACTTCTGGATTTATTAGGACATTTTCTAACTCATCAGATGGTTCAGAAATTTCCAATTGGGACATTTGATGTATTGCATCTAAGAGAAAAACTTCCTCTTGAATGTTGGGGCCTTTCATACTGTTGAGGACCCGGAACTGAATTGCTTCTTTCCCCAGTCTTAGAATGATCGTGTCAGCTTCAACATCAATAAGTGCCCTGGTTGTGGCAAGGAAGGGTCTGCCGAAAATTATTGGGTATCTTAAATCTTCCTTAATGTCCATAATGACGAAATCACATGGGACATAAGAATCCTTACCTATCCTGACTGGAATGTCCTCAATAATTCCTAGAGGTGCAGTGATAGTGGAATCAGCTAACTGGATTGTCATCGTTGTGGGTAGTAGATCAGTAAAGCCCAATTTTTTACACATGGAGTAGGGCATAATAGATATGCTAGCCCCTAGGTCAGCTAATCCCTTTTTGCTCGAAGCATTTCCAATACAGTATTGAATACTGAAAGAACCAGGGTCCTTCTTTTTCTTGGGCATCTTATTGAGAATGATATCAGAGGTGGTCTGAGCCAGTTTGACTGTCTCTTGTTCTTCAGTAATGTATTTCCTTGATAGCAGAGTTTTTAGATATTTAGCCCAAGTTGGTACTTTAGAGAGAGCATCGAGGAGTGGGATATCGATATAAAGTTTCTTCATCGCCTCCTTAAATCTTTAGAACCTAGTGTCCATTTTAGTCTCTCTCAATCTTCCCGGATATGGTATCCTAGGTTTATACTGTGGAATTTCTTGCTCTTTGGAAGCTTGTTCTTTTTCTTTGCCTTTCGCGATCTCTACGGACTTCTCAGTTCCTAGGTTCGGGCTTGCATTTGGAATAAAGACAGGTGTATCATCATCATCATGAGTGATTCTCGTAGTTTTGTGAAAGGAACGACCAGATCTTGTAGTGACGACATTCAATTGCTCTGGTCTATTTTGGTCGTGTCTAGGGTTTGACTCAGGTTGTCCTGCACAAGTGCCTGCTGGTGGCTTCAGTTGGGCAGAGATTTGTGCTAGTTGGGCCTCCACCGCCTTCTGTTGAGCTTGTTGATTGGCAAGCATGGTTTGTTGTGACTGTAGCATCTGCCTGATCATAGTCATCTCGTCCGTTGGCTGGGAGGGGGCATTTTTCTGAGTGGGTTGTTGTTGACCTTGATGTGGTTGTTGCAGAGGTGGTGCTAACTGAGGTTGCTGCAACTGAGGGTGCAATTGCGGGTGCAGAGGAGGATGGGTATATTGATAGTAGGTGGAGGGATTTCTAGGGTAGTTGGATCTTGGGAAGTTGTTTATGAGGTTCCCTTGATTTTGGTTAAAGTTACTTTGGAATCCAGGTGGCAACCTATTGGAGGATCCACCTTGTGTTTGATGTTGTGGGTTAGCAGTCCCTGCAGGGTTCCCATATTGAAAACCGGGGTGGTTTCTTGGTTGATTTGGATTATAGTAAACTTGTCCCGGTATGGAATGAATGGAATTAACTTGTTCGGGCATCTAATCTTCAGGGTGTTCAATGATTGGTTTGTACTACTATTGTGGTGGTTGCATATCCATCATCACATTGTAAAGCAGACCACATGATAGAGTAGGGTGATCGGATGCGTGATAAGCTTCACAAGTCCCTGTAGCAGCTTTAACCTGTTGGACTTGGGGTTTTTTCTTCTTATCATATTCTCCAAATGAAGTTTCAAGATCCTACTGTTTGTGAGCTATAGTCTTTAAAGCTTCAGTAATAGCCTTCATTTCCATTGATTCCTCAGCTTTATAAACTTTGAGGAATCCCTTTCTGGATGATCGTCCCCAATTGGATTGGTTCTCAGCTCCAAGTGTAATGATTTTCCAAGCATCCTCGTAGTTCTTCCTCATAAAATTTCCTCCAGATGAGGAATCCAAAAATTGCTTGATGTCATCACTCACCCTCCTATAGAACGTTTCTATTAATTGATTTTGGGAGATGTCGTGATGAGGACACTTTCTTAGAAGCTCTTTGAATCTTTCCCATGCTTCTGCGAGTGATTCTCCAGGAAGTTGGGCAAAGTGGTTGATCTTCTCCCTAATTTCATAAGTTAACGAAGGGGGGGGACTTCTCTAAGAACGTTTCTTCCAAGGGAGCCCAGGTGGTGATGATTGGTTCCCTATCAAGCGAATTATACCAACTCAGAGCCCTTCCGGACATAGTGAAATGGAAAAGATGTAACATTATTGCGTCAAAGGCAACTCCAGCCTGTAGGACAAGTCAGAAAAGTGCCTTGAATCTCTTCAAGTGATCCATGCAGTCATCTCCAGATCCACCAGAGAATGAGATGCCTTGCATGATTTGAATCCATTGTGTCCAGATTTTGAAGTTGGGTATGTTAATGATTGGTGACTAAACTGGATGATTGTCTTCCTAGTTCTTAGGTACGACATAGTCCCTCAATTGCTTGTTTCTTAGCTCTAGCTGGGCAGCTTGGTTAGCTGCTTCGTTTTCAGCTCAGATGTGGGCATGTTCTTCAGCTCAGATCTCTACTTGAATCTGAGCACGGGTATCAGCAATGAGTTGTGCTCTCTGAGCAACTATGGCGGCATTGACCCTTTCCATTACTAATGCAGCTTGGTGTTGATCTTCAGCCATTTGCCTGGCTCTTTGGCAGTTAAGTCTGATGCGGCGGTGGAAGCTTCTCTCTACCTTAGAGTCGTACTCTGGATCGGGAGAGAATCTGAGGTTATGTGATGGTTGCATACACGTCTTCTACCTGAGTAGAGAAAGAAACACGCCTTTTAGATGATGCAGGAGATATGATGAATTCACGAAGATAGGGACTAATGGTTAAAGGAAAGTGTAAAACCCTAACCAACTAGCAAGATAGTAAATGAAATTAAAACGTTTCGTTGTCCCCGGTAACGGCGCCAATTTTTGATGGAGCTTCCACTCACGTGGAATTGCGCGCACCACTAAAAATTCTAAAGATAGTAAATCTTTAGGTTTAGCCTTGCTTATACTAGACCGAGAACTCCACCCACGTATGCTAAGATACATGGAAGCCTTATCGTAGTATAGTTAAGGGTCGAATCCACAGGACAACGGTCTTGTTGGGAGCAACAAGATGGAAAACGTTAGAATTTCACTTAACCTCTTAACAGTCGGTGTCTAGATCAAAAGGGTAGATTTGGTTGTTTTAAACTAAGTGCAAATAAAGCAAGAAAGTAAATTTAAGGATGTTAACAATGATAAGGAGCCACTAGGATGTGATCGGCTTTCACCACCACTACACATGGATCAAAACATGCAACATAAAACATAACCTGCAAAAAGAGTCTAAATAGTTAATATCTTTGTAGATTTAGTTTCCTTTCGGAGAACTAACTACGAGAAGTGTGGGAATGTTGTAATTCCATCCATCCCCGAATGAATGGTCACCTACTTTACATCATTCCCTTCTCAAAGTATGTTCCTCGACTTATCAAGGTTGTACTTTCATACGTCAACTGATTCCATTTCATAGTATGAAAGTACAATAGTGGAAGTGAGTTTACTCCACTTCTTGAGAAACACTCCTAGATACCAAAACAGATGCATGGTGGATACATGCATCAAGAACCAACATTCAATCGAGATTCGAATCTGATAGTACAAACGTAGACAATTCATACTAAAAGATAAAAGATAACACGAGTTGGTGATCAAGAAACAAGCATTCATTAAATGATTGATGTTGAACTGAAAAGAGAGTATATCTCTATTGCAAACTATGGATTGCATTGCATGAAATGAAAACATGGGTAGCGGGGCTACTCCCCGCACCCTAGTGAATGAGACTACTCGCTCATAGCTAGGACAAAGGAGGCAAGAAAAGAGAGAGAGAACACCATCCCCACAAAGGAGAGAGGAAAGTAAACCCCTTGGAAGGAGACAGAATGAAGATCTTCACACTTCACAGGTTGCTCGATGATGAGGTCTCCTCTTCCCACTTTCTTTGGCGAAGAGAGAGGAAGCAGCTTCAGGATGGAGTGTAGATCTCAGACCGGCAGCCTTTGGGTGGAGTATGGAGGTTGGAATAGCTTTGGAGTAGTAGAGGCAGCCTCTGGACGTGTAAAAACTTGATGCCCTTGGGAGGTCCCTCTTGGGTCTTATTTATAGGCTATAAGTGAAGTCCAAATGGTTTGGTCAGTTTTGGGTCCAAACGGTCTTGAAGACTGTTTGGGCTCTGAGACCGTTTGGACCCTGAGACCGTTTGGACCCTGAGACCGTTTGACCTTCATGTGGTCTTGGGACCGTATGACTCCATGCGGACTCAGGACCGGTTGGCTTCATGCGGTCTTGGGACCGTGTGACTCCATGCGGTCTCAGGACCGTGTGACTCCATGCAGTCTCGGGACTGGTTGGCTCCATGCGGTCTCAGGACCGGTTGGCTCCATGTGGTCTCGGGACCGGTTAGCTTCATGTGGTCTCAGGACCGTGTGACTCCATGCGGTCTTAGGACCATGTGACTCCATGCGGTCTCGGGACCAGTTGGCTCCATGCGGTCTCGAGACCGGTTGGCTTCATGCGGTCTTGAGACCGTGTGACTCCACGCGGTCTCGGGACCGTGTGACTCCATGCAGTCTCGGGACCGGTTGGCTTCATGCGGTTTTGAGACCGTGTGACTCCATGCGGTCTTGGGACCGGTTGGCTTCATGCGGTCTTGAGACTGTGTGGGGCTTTTGTGATTTTTTGTGTCTTTTTCTGTAAGTAAAAAGAAGAAAGGTTTGTCTAACAGTATATTTACAATAAGAGAGGAAAGTTAAGGATTCTGTCTAATTTATCTGAGAAAGAGTGTGGAAAACTGAGGAAAATTACTAAGATAACATCACAGAATTGAAGGTTATCAGTAGGACCATCAAGTCACCATGAGTCAGGGATTGGGCTACCTTTAGGTAGGGCCAAACGACTCCATAACCCTAGGTATTGGCTACCTGTGTGGTAGGGCCATGAGGGTAAGGATCTACCATATGAGAGAGGTAGTATCCATGTCCCCTGTAGGGACAGCACAGAGATAGGGGATAGGTAAGGATTGAGTAGTATTATTTAAAGCATAATCTTGGATGTTAAATGATATTTGGATGACTACATTGTTATTATAGTTTCAAAATTATTGTTTCCCCCCACATATCAGCTTCTTGCTAATTGACATTTTGTTTGTCGACGTTTAGGTACAAATGAAAAGAATAAACATTAAAGTGGCATATGTGGAATTAAATGAGAATTAACGTGCACAGGAGGATTAGTTAGATTAGTATGTTCATGGATAGAAGTTTAGAAATTCCCGTTTTTAAAAGGTATGTAAAGTTTTATTCTATACCAGTTTTCAGTTTAGTTGGTAAAATTTATTAATTGTTATTGATTATTTGTCAAACCTTTGATCCAGGTTATTGGTTAACGGCTCTGACCTTTCAGTCTCCCTTAAATGGGGGTTACCGGGAGGCTGGGTCATTACAATTGGTATCAAAGCAAAGGTTCCTCACTTAATCTTTAATAATTATTAAATTTTACAAACTCCGTAGAACCCAAGGGAGTTATTAGATAATTGTCTGAAAGATTGAGGTGTCTAGAAAATGATCACGTCCGGGGGCTGGCAATATTTTCCTCCGCACCACTAGTCAGAATACGAGGACTCCCGGATTGTGTGACTGCCTGGCCGATGTCTTAGGATATGACTCGAAATAAGATACCTTTAGGACTCTCTCATCTTATTCATCCTTTCTCAACTCAAATTCTCTAAGGACCTTAAGGATTAGGGTTTTCTCTCTTTTCCTCACCCTCTTGAGGTATGGGTAAGGTTGATAAGGATTAGGAAATCCTCCACCAAATTAATAAAAAGCATGTAAATAAGATGTCATGGACATAAGCTTAATAGAGTAAGCATAAAAGAATAGATACATGCTTAGGTCGTATGACACGAGTTGTCATTACCCTCAGGAGAGACCTGAGGATAGACCTCCTTGTCAGGAGGATGAGTAGAGAGAGTTAGTCTTGGAGGTAGAGACATCCATTAAAAGTAGAGACCTAGCACATCCTTTAAGGATGATGTTAACTCTGGCCCTAAGTGAAGGTTAGAGAGAAAGATGACATGATGAGTTAGATGTCATGGTTGACCGAGTGTTTGGTCGGACATGCCTTTGGGATGCCATAAGAGGTTAGATGACCTAGTACCTTTGGCGACCCAACCCTAAAGAGGGTCGTGCATGTTAGAGAGAAGGATAGCTCCTTCATGGATGAGGTTAGAGGAGAACCTATAGATACCCTATGGGCTTAGGCAAGTAGGGTATAGCTTGCACCCAGAGTGATTCAGTAGTACGAGTAGTAAGTTAAAACCGAGGCCAGAAGGACAGGATGGGTGGCTTATGAGATAAGCATAAGGGGCTATGGATAATCATGAGCAAACATGAGTTTGAGTATAGGCTTCACCCGCGTAGAGGTATGCCTGTGAGCTTGATCCTTCATGAAGAGAGGACCTCTAGTAGTATGACTGGATGTGGAGTTAGCTCTAGAGAGAGAAAGCAGGACCCCAGCACAGAGGATGGAAGCCTAAAACCCCAAGATTTTAGGAACAGTGGGGAGTTGAGGATGATGCGACCTAAGTGGATGATAGTGGTTGCCTTATGTTGATGATATCTTGGTTTTATTTAGAGGAACCAAACCCTAGAGAGAGGATGAGGCTTCTGGAACCTATGTGCCTATGGTATAGATGTTTACCTTCTGAGATAGGAAGAAGAGTTCTTTATACCTAGAAAGGTTTAGTAACAGGTTGTCCTTTAGGAGGACTCAACTCTGAGGTGTTGCTCATATAAAAGGATCATGGGAGTACATGATTGTTACAACCCCAATTTTTGGGTTCTTTTGTCGAGAAATGTAATTCCTCATATTAAGGATATTTGAACAAATAATGATATAATTTGTTTTGAATAGATGGATTATGTTTACAATAGCCTTGATGATTGTGTTGTGGGCTTTATTGACTATTGGGCCCAATAACAAAGAAAATGACAAAAGAAATTCTATTATTAAGTAAATAAGAAAATAGAGGAAAGAAAAGTTTGGAAACCTCTAGAAGGCAAATCTAAAGAGGGATTTCGTGCCTCTTGGGTTCCTTGGGTTCCAAGGAGTCCAAAGTTGCATAGAGAATGCAAAAGAAAAGAAAAGATCAATTAAGTATTTCCTTATTAAGAAAGAAATTGAAAATAATGATAAAATATAGGAAATAAGTGGGAAGAGGTATGATGGAGTTATCTTTGGTGGATTTTCATATCCATAAGGTTCCTAATGTTAAAAGGAATTTTAATAAGGAAAATAAAAAGAGAGATAAAGAGAAATCCTCAAAAAGAAATATTTTAATAAGGAAAAAGTAAGATAATAAGAAAAAGGATGAAAGATAAGGAAAGAGGCTAAAGAAATATTCACAAGATGGGATTTCAAGCCATTAAGTTTCCTTGAGGTTCAAGGAACTCAAAATAATAATTTAATGGCAAGGGAAAGAGAAAATATGTGGGAAATACATATAATTAAGTGATAACTTACATATAAAGAACAACATCTCATACTTTCGTATTTAACCCCCAAACTTGGTACACAAGTATATTAAGTCATCAAGGACTTTCCTTTAAAATTTGGAATTAATTGGACTTATGGTTTGGGAGATATGTTTTTTTGTAAGAATCCCTAAAGTGGAGGGATTTACTTTAAATGTCGCAATATATGCAGGATATATTTTCGGATGGGGAATGACGTAAATGATCAGGGTCGTCAATCAATAGATCAATGATGGAAAAGTTGTCCCCTATCTCTCGCTGAAATAGGAAATAGGAACAGTGGATGTGAATCATCTACAACCTCGATCTCTCTCTAGAGTCCATCGTTTGCCCCGATTCCGTTTCCTTTGGTCTCGGGAGGACCAGGCAAATCTAACGAGTCCTAATTCGGAAGCTTTCGTGGCATCTTTGGGAAATACCCTATTCCCATCCTCATCAGGATTCTGGGGTGGTAGTAACACCCCTAGTTCTTGCCCCTGTGCCTATATAAGGCGTACTACCCCAATCGAGAGGTGAACGAGAGGGATCGCAAACCCCAACTGCACGAAAGGCACTGCCCTTCCGACGATTTCATTTCCCGCCTGGTTGCTCTTCCTCCCCGCTAGCTTACAGGCACACGACCCATGATCGTTGTGGGGAGCCGATCGAGGACCAAGGACCTTCTGGGGATCTTGGTGATTCCGTAAGATTCTACGAGGTCCTTAGAAGAACAGGAGCCTCATCGACGTTGCCTCTGCAAGCGTGCCGCGGGGTACTCTGTTTTGCCGCAAAAACAGAGCCTCTGTGTCGGGAGTTCGCGAGGGAGACGAGCGTGTGCACATCGGATCTGGGTTCCGATCTAGGTGGACCCAAGCAAGGGATCCACGAGCTGAGAAAAGAAATAACCAGGAAAAGGAAAAAAATGATGAAGATGATGTGGCCTTTTTCATTGGCACAAAGGTAATTCTCTTGAGAAAAACCTAACTATTTATTGGTAACTCAGATGATAATAAATAATATGTGAATCTTGCTCAGAAAAATGAGAGGAATACAATAAAAATATATTTAGAAGCTAATTCATCTTGCAATTCGAAAAGTAGTGTAAGTTATCAACTTTAATGAATTAAAGATTTAAAAACCCTATTTTGAGATGATTAATATACTTAAAAGGGTTTAATGGATGATTAAAGTTGATATTAGCCTATTAATCATGAAAAGGAACATTAAGAACAAAATGGATGAACTTTGCTCGTAATTAGTTTAATTTAGAATTTTATGTGCATGAATATGCTTTAATGAGCCTTAAAACCCTAATATTGGTAAATACGACTCTTAATAGCTTTAATTATTCAAAATCGTGAATAAAGTTAAGATATGGTGATTCCAAGCTATTTTGAGTATAAAGATTCCTAATTGTTGATAAATACCCTTAATGTAGTAATTAGGGTTTTCTAATGGATAAAGGTAGAATTAATGATAAATAATGTTCATATGTGAATTAGACCATAATAAATAATGAATTGAGGATAAATGAGCATAAAGACTTTGTCATAGATTAAAAGGATAAAAATGGTAGATTTAATGGAAAAGAGAGGCTTAATGGACTTAATTAGTGGTTAATTGTGCTTTAATATGAAATTAAGGAAACCTTAATAACTTTCGTGAAAATTAGGGTTTAAAAGAGTGAGATGAAGTAAAACCCTAATTGCAAAGTAAACCCTAAAAAGAAGTAGGAATCCTAAAAAGGAATAGAAGCCCTAAGTAGCGAGATGGTTTGGATAGATTTTGATAAAAGGAATTGAATTGATTTCAGGATTCTTGTACTTGCTTGATTGGATGTCTTGATTGATTGGACTATTCTGTCTCAAATCTGCATGTACAAGTATGTGGTTACGCTTATGAATATCTCAAGATAGATTTCTGAGGTTTTTTGAGATTCTCACCGATGACTTGAATAAACTGTTGGATGAATTTAGTTCATGCAAACTATAATGTGAATATGATTATCACATAATATATGTGCCTACTAGCTCAGATCTTGGTCCCCTCTGTGTCTTAATGGTTGACCTAGTATATGCCTACCTAGAGGGTAGGTCCATCAGGTCGTGGAATGACTTAGTATATGGCTACCTAGAGGGTAGGTCCATCAAGTCATAGTGAGTTAGATATTGGGCTACCTTTGGGTGGTGCCATGCGACTCTACCTTTACAGAGGTATTATATAAGTCCTTACAGGGACAACACAGAGTTGTGGATAGGTATGGATTGAGTAGTATGGCTTAACATGTAATCTTGGTTGTTAAATGATTAATTGAATGATTACGTTGTTACCATATTTGCATGATTATTGTTTCCCCCACATACCAGCTTCGGCTGACCGACGTTTTGTTTGTCGGCATTTTAGGTACAATGAAAAGAACAAACAGTAAAGTGGCATATGTGGTACTAAATGAGAATTAATGTGCAAAGGAGGAATAGATAGATTAGTATCTGTGTGGATAGAAGTTTTGAAATCCCAATTTTAAGAGGTATGCAAAAAAAAAATTTCTCCATATTTCAGTATAGTTGGTAGAATTTAATAATTGTTAATGATTATTTGTCGAACCTTTGATCTGGGTTATTGGTTAACGGCTCTGTTCTTTCGGTCTCCCTTAAATGGGGGTCACCAGGAGGCGAGGTCGTAACAATTGGTATCAGAGCACCCAGAGTACGTCAGTGGTATCGCAGTAGGTTGAAACCTTAGCCAGTAAGTACGATGGATAGCTTATGAGATAAGCATAAAGAACTAAGGGTAACCTCGAGCAAACATAAGTTAAACATAGGCATCACCCACGTAGGGGTATGCCTGTGAGTTTGATCCTTCATGGAGAGAGGACCTCTTGTAGTATGATTGGATGTGGAGTTAGCTCTAGAGAGAGAAAGCAGGACCTCATCAAGGAGGCTGGAAGCCTAAAACCCCGAGATATGAGGAACAGTGGGGAGTTGAGGGTGATGCAACCTAAGTGGATGATAGTGGATGCCTTATGCTTGACCCCTGGAGGCTGATGATATATTGGTTGCCTTTAGAGGAACCAAACCCTAGATAGAGGATGATGCTTCTGGTACCTATGTACCTATGGTATAAGTGATTACTTGCTGAGATGAGACAAAGAATGCCTTAGACCCTTAGGAGGCTTAAGTAACTAGTTGGAAGGCTTTATGCCTAGTTGGTTGTCCTTGAGGAGGACTCAACTCTGAGGTGTTGCTCATATAAAAGGTTCATGGTAGTACATGACATACCTTGGACATGCTTGATTCGTGGTTAAGAGATTGAGCATGCGGTTGGACACCCAAAGGTGAACTTAGGGTTCCTTGGCCTAAGAGGGGAAGTGGTATACCTAATGCTCATGATGAGAATTAAGTTGCTATAGTTTCGAGCATGGTACTCCTCATGTATAGAGGAAAAGGGAAACCCCTTAAGTTTAAGGTATGTTTGATGAACCCCTCACGACAAAGTTGGTCTAATGTTGAGAATGAGAATAAGTGTGACCTAGCATGGTTTGGTAAGTGTCTTCTTGTGCCTTAGTAGCTTGCTAAGATTAAGCATACTCATGTGAATGTAAACCCTAAGGACGCTTGTGACCTTTGTTATCAAGTTGTAGTTTCCTCCCATCCTGGGAGAGGGACCCTTTGGTAGGGAGTTTACCCATTTGGTTGGTTTTGAGGTAACATGAGGAGGTTTCATAGGACCTTGAGAAGCTAAGTGAAGAGTACATGGCATGAGAATGAACCTATAGACTCATAGATAACCATCTCTATGTGCATGTGGATGTGTTACCATGGAGGTAACCGATATGGGGCTTAACCAAGGTAGGCAGGTTGCCATGATCCCTATGAAAGGATGAAAGTCAACCCATGAATGCAGAAAGAGAGATGATGAATGCTTGGGTAAGGTTCTATGTTGGACATGTACTATAATAGAATCCTAAGTCTATCCTAGGGTTAGGTAGGGATAAGACCGATGGGAGTAGGAGTTGCCTAATTCCCTAGTTGCATGTGACCATAGGGTCGAGAGGTAACAACTATCCTTGTCTGAGGGCCATGGGTTAGGAGATTGATCACCTTCATGAACTCATGGGACCCAAAGGGGCAGATGAGTAGGGCACTCTCTGGATGCATGAGGGAAGAGGGATGACCCCAAAAGTGTCGGCACCCTACAGACCTAGAGGAGATGACCAAGGATTGGGTGGTGACCAAAGTGGATTCGAGACCAGTTTTCCATGGAAGTAACTTTGATATCGAGATGATTGTGATGTAGAGATATAAGTTGCACGTTTCAACCTAGTTTTGAAGGCGTGCTGGCAAGGTGGGATGTACCATCTCTACTCTTGGAACAGGAAGAACTCTGTATTTGGACTGCAGCCAAATGCTTATTTCCTCTTGTTATGGGAGTAAGAGATAGGACAGTACGCATGCCATACACCAAGGATAAAAGATGATGTGGTTTGGAACGTTGCCACGAGATATGGGGACAGAAAAGATAACATACCCTGGTAAAGTGAATGATACATGGATGGTTTGCAAACGCTAAAGAAATATAAGGTAGCCATCTTATAAGGATGTTTTTAGCATGAGCTATGAGTTACACCAGGTTGAGTTTGAAAACCAAAGGAATAAGCTCAGAATGTTCTTGATGAAGAAGGACTTAGGGCTAAGATGAGATATTAAGTGGCATATAGGAAGGTGATGAAACCCTGACTAGAGTGGTTTAGGGTTTCTAAGGAATCGATCTTGAGGAATCATGACATTTAGGAAATCGTGATATTAAGATCACCATACACCACGGTATTACTGAGATAATGAGTGGTAGCAGTACTATGGATGCTGGAGATGAAGTTGCATGTGATATGTTGCCATGCATGACAAAAGGTGAAGGATGAACATCAGTAACCCAGTGCATTGATATATAGGATAAAGAGTTCCCGAGAGGGAATGAGAGTTCACCACTACGGATGTTGTGATAAGTCTACTCTAGACCAAGGAAGGTCAAGATGCAATATGGGTTATGGTAGACCGCCTTACCTAGATGACATGAGAAAGAAAGAGTACTGTCAAGGGACAGATCGGGTTGAACCACATATGAAAAAGATGGTTCAACTACACTATGAGGCGAGTTCAAAAGTTCATGAGTATGACCTAAAGGTTCCATTCCATAAGATGGAAGAAGGTACATGAAGAACTCTATGCTAGTACAGTTTATCACCCCCTAATTAGTGGTTAGTATGATCTAGACTAAAGGGTCTGATGAGAGCATGTGTACTCGTTCAGGGTGATAGCTAGAGACAGTCCTTGTCCTATGAAAGATGTGAAGATAACCACCATAGCCAGTATCGGGATTTAAAGAAGATCTGTAAGAGAGGTTGTGTCGGTCACCACTTCAGTAAGGTGATGTTGGTGAAAGGACCACGTGATGGTGAAGTCGCTTTGATCGTGCAATGGCTGAAAGGAGCCTAGAGACGATAAGAGTCGTGAGCAGATGCAAAGTAGATTGACATGCAATTCATTATGGGAGAATATGTGACATGAAAATCCGACCCCTCTAAGTTATAGCTAGGAAAGATGAGTCCCCGATACATGGGTCCATTGAGATGGACTGGTGGAGAAGGTTAAGTTTGACCTTACCCCTCAGGATAAAGTAATGTGTGAAGAGTTCCATGTGTCCAATATAGAGCACTGTGTGGGGTGCCCCGACCATGTGCTGAGCAATGAACCAAGTGAGCCCCAAGGGAGGGTGAAATGGCCTGAGTCACCTATGTAGTTTATAGACGCCAGAATGAAAGAACTCAGAGAAAAGAATATGTGATGATAAAGGTTCTTTGGAAGCGCCATGAGTACGGTAAAGCCACATAGGGGCCAATTATGGACATGGAAGAGTCTTATCCTGAATTGTTTGTTTGCTTGATAGAATTTTGAGGACAAAATTCCTATAAGAGGGGAAGGATGTTACAACCCCAATTTTTGGGTTCTTTTGTCGAGAAATGTAATTTCTCATATTAAGGATATTTGAACAAATAATGATATAATTTGTTTTGAATAGATGGATTATGTTTACAATAGCCTTGATGATTGTGTTGTGGGCTTTATTGGCTATTGGACCCAATAACAAAGAAAATGACAAAAGAAATTCTATTATTAAGTAAATAAGAAAATAGAGGAAAGAAAAGTGTGGAAACCTCTAGAAGGCAAATCCAAAGAGGGATTTCGTGCCTCTTGGGTTCCTTGGGTTCCAAGGAGTCCAAAGTTGCATAGAGAATGCAAAAGAAAAGAAAAGATCAATTAAGTATTTCCTTATTAAGAAAGAAATTGAAAATAATGATAAAATATAGGAAATAAGTGGGAAGAGGTATGATGGAGTTATCTTTGGTGGATTTTCATAAAGGTTCCTAATGTTAAAAGGAATTTTAATAAGGAAAATAAAAAGAGAGATAAAGAGAAATCCTCAAAAAGAAATATTTTAATAAGGAAAAAGTAAGATAATAAGAAAAAGGATGAAAGATAAGGAAAGAGGCTAAAGAAATATTCCCAAGATGGGATTTCAAGCCATTAATGTTCCTTGAGGTTCAAGGAACTCGGAATAATAATTTAATGGCAAGGGAAAGAGAAAATATGTGAGAAATACATATAATTAAGTGATAACTTACATATAAAGAAACACATCTCATACTTTCGTATTTAAGCCCCAAACTTGGTACACAAGTATATGAAGTCATCAAGGACTTTCCTTTAAAATTTGGTATTAATTGGACTTATGGTTTGGGAGATATGTTTTTTTGTAAGAATCCCTAAAGTGGAGGGATTTACTTTAAATGTCGCAATATATGCAGGATATATTTTTGGATGGGGAATGACGTAAATGATCAGGACCGTCAATCAGTAGATCAATGATGGAAAAGTTGTTCACTATCTCTCGCTGAAATATGAAATAGGAACAGTGGATGTGAATCATCTACAACCTCGATCTCTCTCTAGAGTCCATCGTTTGCCCCGATTCTGTTTCCTTTGGTCTCGGGAGGACCAGGCAAATCTAACGAGTCCTAATTCGGAAGCTTTCGTGGCATCTTTGGGAAATACCCAATTCCCATCCTCATCAGGATTCTGGGGCGGTAGTAACACCCCTAGTTCTTGCCCATCTGCCTATATAAGGTGTACTACCCCAATCGAGAGGTGAACGAGAGGGATCGCAAACCCCAACTGCACGAATGGCACTGCCCTTCCGGCGATTTCATTTCCCGCCTGGTTGCTCTTCCTCCCCGCTAGCTTACAGGCACACGACCCATGATCATTGTGGGGATTCGATCGAGGACCAAGGACCTTCTAGGGATCTTGGTGATTCCGTCGGATTCTACGAGGTCCTTAGAAGAACAGGAGCCTCATTGACGTTGCCTCTGCAAGCGGGCCGCGGGGTACTCTGTTTTGCCGCAAAAATAGAGCCTCTGCGTCGGGAGTTCACGAGGGAGATGAGCGCGTGCACATCAGATCTGGGTTCCGATCTAGGTGGACCCAAGCAAGGGATCTGCGAGCTGAGAAAAGAAATAACCAGGAAAGGGAAAAAATGATGAAGATGACGTGGCATTTTTCCATTGGCACAAAGGTAATTCTCTTGAGAAAAACCTAACTATTTATTGGTAACTCAAATGATGATAAATAATATGTGAATCTTGCTCAGAAAAATGAGAGGAATACAATAAAAATATATTTAGAAGCTAATTCATCTTGCAATTCGAAAAGTAGTGTAAGTTATCAACTTTAATGAATTAAAGATTTAAAAACCCTATTTTGAGATGATTAATATACTTAAAAGGGTTTAATGGATGATTAAAGTTGATATTAGCCTATTAATCATGAAAAGGAACATTAAGAACAAAATGGATGAACTTTGCTCGTAATTAGTTTAATTTAGAATTTTATGTGCATGAATATGCTTTAATGAGCCTTAAAACCCTAATATTGGTAAATACGACTCTTAATAGCTTTAATTATTCAAAATCGTGAATAAAGTTAAGATATGGTGATTCCAAGCTATTTTGAGTATAAAGATTCCTAATTGTTGATAAATACCCTTAATGTAGTAATTAGGGTTTTCTAATGGATAAAGGTAGAATTAATGATAAATAACGTTCATATGTGAATTAGACCATAATAAATAATGATTTGAGGATAAATGAGCATAAAGACTTTGTCATAGATTAAAAGGATAAAAATGGTAGATTTAATGGAAAAGAGAGGCTTAATGGACTTAATTAGTGGTTAATTGTGCTTTAATATGAAATTAAGGAAACCTTAATAACTTTCGTGAAAATTAGGGTTTAAAAGAGTGAGATGAAGTAAAACCCTAATTGCAAAGTAAACCCTAAAAAGAAGTAGGAATCCTAAAAAGGAATAGAAGCCCTAAGTAGCGAGATGGTTTGGATAGATTTTGATAAAAGGAATTGAATTGATTTCAGGATTCTTGTACTTGCTTGATTGGATGTCTTGATTGATTGGACTATTCTGTCTCAAATCTGCATGTATAGGTATGTGGTTACGCTTATGAATATCTCAAGATAGATTTTCGAGGTTTTTCGAGATTCTCACCAATGACTTGAATAAACTGTTGGATGAATTTAGTTCATGCAAACTATAATGTGAATATGATTATCACATAATATATGTGCCTACTAGCTCAGATCATGGTCCCCTCTGTGTCTTAATGGCTGACCTAGTATATGGCTACCTAGAGGGTAGGTCCATCGGGTCGTGGAATGACTTAGTATATGGCTACCTAGAGGGTAGGTCCATCAAGTCATAGTGAGTTAGATATTGGGCTACGTTTGGGTGGTGCCATGCGACTCTACCTTTACAGAGGTATTATATAAGTCCTTACAGGGACAACACAGAGTTGTGGATAGGTATGGATTGAGTAGTATGGCTTAAAACGTAATCTTGGTAGTTAAATGATTAATTGAATGATTACGTTGTTACCATATTTGCATGATTATTGTTTCCCCCACATACCAGCTTCGGATGACCGACGTTTTGTTTGTCGGCATTTTAGGTACAATGAAAAGAACAAACAGTAAAGTGGCATATGTGGTACTAAATGAGAATTAATGTGCAAAGGAGGAATAGATAGATTAGTATCTGTGTGGATAGAAGTTTTGAAATCCCAGTTTTAAGAGGTATGCAAAAGTTTTTTTTTCTCCATATTTCAGTATAGTTGGTAGAATTTAATAATTGTTAATGATTATTTGTCAAACCTTTGATCTGGGTTATTGGTTAATGGCTCCGTTCTTTCGGTCTCCCTTAATTGGGGGTTACCGGGAGGCGGGGTCGTAACAATGACATACCTTGGACATGCTTGATTCGTGGTTAAGAGATTGAGCATGTAGTTGGATACCCAAAGGAGAACCTAGGGTTCCTAGGCCTAAGAGGGGAAGCAGTGTATCTGATGCTCATGATGAGATTTGAGTCTCTATAGTTTCGAGCATGGTACTCTTCAGGTGTAGAGGTAAACGAAACCCCTTAAGTTAAGGGTATGTTTGATAAACCCCTCACAACTAAGTTGGTCTAATGTTGAGGATGAGAACAAGTGTGACCTAGCATGATTTGGTAAGTGTCTTCTTGTGCCTTAGTAGCTTGCTAGGGCTAAGCATGCTCATGTGGATGCATACCCTAAACATAAGGACATTTGTGAATGTTGTTATCAAGGTGTAGTTTCCTCCCATCTGGGGAGAGGGACCCTTTTGTAGGGTGTATACCAGTTTTGTTGGGTTTTAGGTAACCTAAAGAGGTTTCAGAGGATCTTGTGAAGCTAAGTGAAGAGTACATGGTATGAGAATGAACCTGCAGACCCATAGATAACCATCTCTACGTGCATTTGGACATGTTACCATGGGGGTAACTGGTATGGGGCTTGACCAAGATAGGCAGGTTGCCATGATCCCTATGAAAGGATGAAAGTCAGCCCATGAATGCAGAGAGAGAGATGATGGAGGCTTGGGTAGGGTTCTAAGTTGAACATGTACTATGTTAGAATCCTAAGTCCGTCCTAGGGTCAGGTAGGGATAAGACTGATGGAAGAAGGAGTTTCTTAATTCCCTAGTTGCACATGACCATAGGGTCGAGAGGTAACAGCTATCATTGTCTGAGGGTCATGGGTTAGGAGATTGATCACCTTCATGAACTCATGGGACCCAAAGGATATATGAGTAGGGCACTCTATGGATGCATAAGGGAAGAGGGATGACCCCTAAAGTGTCGGCACCCTATAGACCTAGAGGAGATGACCAAGGAATGGGTGTGGACCCAAGTAGGTTCAAAACCAATTTTCCATGGAAGAAACTTTGATATCAAGATGATGGTGATGTAGAGACATAAGTTGCATGTTTCAACTTATATTTGAAGGTGTACTGGCAATGTGGGATGTACCATCTCTACTCTTGGAACGGGAAGAACTTTGTGTTTGGACGGCCATCAAATGCTTATTTCCTCTTGTTATGGGAGGGATAGATGGGACAGTACACATGCCATACACTAAGGATAAAAGATGATGCGAGTTGGAAAATTGCTTCAAGGTATGAGGACAGAGATGATAACATACCTTGGTGGAGTGAACGATACATGGATGGTTTGCAAACAGTAAGAGAAATCAGGATGTTTTTAGCAGAAGCTATGTGGAACTTGCTAGTTATACCAGGTTGAGTTTGATCACCATGATGATGAGATCAAGGAGTTTCTTGATGAAGACAAACTTGGAGTTCGAGTTTGAGATGACAAGTGAAATACATGGAAGTGTATGTCTTCAATGTTACCTAATACCTAAGGATGTGAAGTGGTAATGGATGCTCTGGTTGAGATATATCTGACTAGTTTGGCAAGAGGCTAGAAGAGGTTGTTAGGTTAACCCTAAATTGGAAAAGAGATAAGTTTGGCTAACACCCAGATGTATCAATAGTGGTTAATCAAGTAAATGATTGTTTGGGTTAGCCAGCCCAGTCCGTGATATAATGAAAGGATGGTTGTAGAACCTCAGATGTACTTCTTTGGAAAGGGAAGTGATGAAACCCTGATGAGAGTGGTTTAGGGTTTTCAAGGTATCAAGCTTGAGGAATCATGACATACATGAGATCATGGTTTTAGGATCACCAAACACCGTGATACTAAAAAGATAGTAAGTGATAGTAGTACTTGGTATGCTTAATATGAAGTTGCATGTGGTATGTTGCATGCAAGCCAAGAGGTAAAGGATGAACACCAGTAACCCAGTGTATAGAGGATAAAAGAGTCACTGAGAAGGGAAGGGAGATCATCATTACGGATGTTGTAAGACTCCCCTAGACCAAGGAAGGTCGAGATGCAATATGGGTTATGGTGGATCGCCTTACCTATATGACATGGGAAAGAAAGAGTACTGTCAAGGGATAGATCGGGTTGAACTACACATGAGAGAGATGGTTCAACTACACCATGATGCGAGTTCAAAAGTTCTTAAGTATGATCTAAAGGTTCACTTCCATAAGATGGAAGTAGGTACATGGAGAACTCGATGTTAGTACTATTTATCACCCCCCAAACTAATGGTTAGTATGATCCAGACTAGAGGGTCTGATGAGAGCATGTGTGCTCATTCTGGGTGATATCAAGAGACAGTTCTTAAGATGTGACATTAACCACCATAGCCTTTATCAAGATGAAAGAGGTTCTAGAAGGAGGTTGTGTCGGTCACCACTTCATTAAGATGATGTTGGTAAAGGAGGCCTCATGAAGGTCAGAAAAGAACCACATTGTGTGCAGATGAAGTCGCTTTGATCGTGCAATGGCTAAGAGAGAGCCCAGTGGTGACATGAGTCACGAGCTGATGCAAAGCATACTGACATGTAGTTCACTGTGGAAGAATATGTGATGTGAAAATCCGACCCCTCTAAGCTCCAGCTGAGAAAGCTGAGTCCCCGATATATGGGTCCATTTGAGATGGATTGGTGGAGATGGTTGTGTTTAGCCTTTCCCCTCAGTATAACAGGATGTGTAATGTGCTCCATGAGTCTGATCTAGAGCACTACGTGAGGTACCCAAGCCATGTGCTGAGCCCTGAACCTATTCAGCTGTTTGAGAGGCTGAAAAGTCTTGAGTCACCTATGAGGGTACTAAATACCAAGGTAAGAAAGAACTCAGATGGAAGAATATGATATGATGAAGGTTCTTGTGAAGCACCATGGAAAGGGTAAAGCCACATGGGAGCCTGATGGACATAAGAAAGGATTATCCTATTTGTTTGCTTGCTTGATGGAATTTTGAGGACAAAATTCTTATAAGAAGGGAAGGATGTTACAACCCCAATTTTTGGGTTCCTTTGGTGAGAAATGTAATTTCTCATATTAAAGATATTGGAACAAATAATGATATAATTTGTTTTGAATAAATCAGTTTCGTTTACAATAGCCTTGATGATTGTGTTGTGGGATTTATTAGCTATTGGGCCCAATAACAAGGAAATTCAATTAGTAAATGAATAATTGAGTTTTGAGAAAAGAAAGGTGTGGAAACCTCTAGAAGGCAAAAGAACTTAATCCAAAGGTGGATTTCATGCCACGTGTGCTCCTTGGGTCCCAAGGAGTCCAAAGTTGCAAAGATAATGCAATAAGAAAAGAAAAGACCAATTAAGTATTTGTTTATTAAGAAAGAAATTGAAAACAATGGTAAAATGTGGAAAATAAGTGGGAAGAGGTATAATTGAGTTATACTTAGTGGAATTTCGTATCCCAAGGATTCCTAATGATAAAAGGAATACCAATGAAGAAAATAAAAGAGAAATAAAGAGAAATCCTCAAAAAGAGATATTTTAATAAGAATAAAACAAGATAATGAAGGATAATGCATTTAGATACATCTAGAAGGATAATGAGTATCCAATAAAAAGGATTTCGAAATAATAGAGTTTCTTGGGATCCAAGGAGTCCCAATGAAGAAAGAGGAAAGAAAATACCTATAAAAGAAAATAAGAATATAATGTGAATACATTATTAATGGATTATGTGGTATTGTTAAAAAGGAAATAGTTTCTACTAAAGGAAAATAGAAATTCGTGCCAATGGTTTAAAAAGCAAGAATAAAGAGAATAAATGAGAGGAATTTTGAATTCCTAACTATCCAAGAAATAAGAATATCAAACAGGTTATGAGGAGAGAGAAGAATACTTCTCCTTGAAGGAATTTGATTCCTATTGGGAATAGAACTAGTTGACCCATAGATGGTCGACTTAGGGTGTGGATACTCACCCTATATAAAGGGGTAAAGCCCTAGTTCGAGTCCAAGAGAGAGAGATCCCACACTCTCCTCCTTGTTCTTTCTGTGGAAAACCTAACTGAGAGTAGGGATCTAACCCTGGAGCAATGCAGGTGTGTTTTGTGGTCTTTCTTGAGGCGGGAAACCTCCACGACCACCCATGACTGCTTGGATACCGCCCCATCGACCACGGCATCGCGCAGCTACAGCTACATGGCTGCAACGGCGGCCGTGCTTGGAAGTTCGAGTGCTCATGCACTAGCTAGCTAAACCACGACCTGGATGGTGCCCTAGGTGCGACTAAGGGCAGGGAAGCTTGGATGGCCATCGACGGCGGTCCGTGGGCCCTAGGGAGGAGGTGGCGCGCTCGCATAGCCCTACACTCAGCGGCTAGGGCAGCAGCCATCGGGCTGCTAAAGGTTGAAGAAGAGAGACGTGCACTGGACAGTTCTGCCCTCCACGTACTAAGGAAGCCAATCACTTAACCAAGGGCATTTCAGACTTTTTGAAATGTTTCAAACATAGCCAAGCAACGTTGCATGGGACGAAGTGACGTGGCACCCTCCGATTGGCCCAGAGTAAGTGAATTTGCTAAATTCATAACTATTTAACGGTAGCTCGGATAGATGTGCATTATACATGAATTTTGATCAGGAGACTCAAGGAATGCAATAAAAATATATTTGAAGCCTAATTCTGATTGCAATTTGAAAATTAATGGAAGTTATTAACTTTAATGTAATAATGATTAAGAAACCCTATTTTGACATGATTAATGTGATTAGTAGGGTTTAATGGATGATTAAAGTTGGTATTAGCCTCTTAATGATAAAAAGGAACATTAGGAACAAAAAGGACGAACTTTGCATATAATTAGTTAATTTAGAGTTTCATGTGCATGAATATACTTTAATGAGCCCTGAAACCCTAATGTTGGCAAATGCAACTCTTAATGGCTTTAATTATTCAAAATCGTGAATAAAGTTAAGATATGATTATTCCAGTCTATTTCGAGCATTAAAGTTCCTCATTGTGGTTAAATACCCTTAATGAGGAAATTAGGGTTTCCTAGTGGATAAAAGGTAGAATTAATGATAAATAACGTTCATATGAGTATTAGAGCATAATGAACTATGAATTGATGATAAATGAACATAATGACTTTGTCATAGATTGAAAAGGATAAAAATGGTAGTTTTAATGTAAAAGAAGCTTAATGGACCTAATTGATGGTTATTTGTGCATTTATCTGGAATTAAGGTTATGTGTTTGTAAAAGGTAACCTTAATAACTTTTGTGAAAGATAGATGAGAAAATTAGAGTTTAAAAAGAGTAAAGGGAAGTAAAACCCTAATTGCAAAGTAAACCCTAAAAAGAGGAAGAAACCATAAAAAGGAATAGAAACCATAAGTAGCAAGATGGTTTGGATAGTTTTTGACAAAAAGGAATTGGATGTATATTTTAGGATTGAATTGTGTACTTGCTTGTTTCTAGATTACTTGATTGTTTGGACTATTCCTGCATCTGAGTCTGCCTGACAGGTATGTGGTTACGCCTATGAATATCCTGAATTAGTTTCCCGAGGATTTTAGAGGTTTTATCGATGACATGAATTAAACTATTGGTTGCATTTAATTCTTGCAAATTATAATGTGCATATGACTATCACCTAAGATATGTGCCTAATAGCTCAGATCCTAGTCCCCTCTGTAGCTTAATAGATTGACCTAGTACATGGCTACCGATGGGGTAGGTCCATCAGGTCATCGAATGACTTAGTACATGGATACCAATGGGGTAGGACCAACAAGTTACCATGAGTCAGGGATTGGGCTACCTTTGGGTAGGGCCAAGCGACTCCATAACCCTAGGTATTGGCTACATGTGTGGTAGGTCCATGAGGGTAAGAATCTACCATATGAGAGAGGTAGTATCCATGTCCTCTGTAGGGACAACACAGAGATAGGGGATAGGTAAGGATTGAGTAGTATTGTTTAAAGTGTAATCTTGGATGTTAAATGATATTTGGATGACTACATTGTTATTATAGTTGCACGATTATTGTTTCCCCCCACATACCAGCTTCTTGCTGACCGACGTTTTGTTTGTCGGCGTTTTAGGTACAAATGAAAAGAACAAATAGTAAAGTGCCATATGTGGAATTAAATGAGAATTAACATGCACAGGTTGATTAGTTAGATTAGTATCTTCATGGATAGAAGTTTAGAAATCCCAGTTTTTAAAAGGTATGTAAAGTTTTATTCTATACCAGTTTTCAGTTTAGTTGGTAAAATTTATTAATTGTTATTGATTATTTGTCGAACCTTTGATCCGGGTTATTGTCTAACGGCTCTGACCTTTCAGTCTCCCTTAAATGGGGGTTACCAGGAGGCAGGGTCGTTACAGTACCGGTGTTGTTTGGTGGCATTGTCATGCGGCAACTCAGACATCTCCACTATCGAGCGTGGCCGACCGCTAGCTGCAACAATTCGTGTGTTGCGGTCATGGAGCCCTGCGACGCAAGATGCAGTTCAAAACGTTGGAACATGGGAAGGTTCTGGGACATGGGGTTCTCTTCCTCTGACTGCACACTCTAGATCCCACACCTGCTCACGATGACAAGGACAAATCCCTATGCCCAAATCTATGGCTATCCAAATAATGTAATTATGCATTACCGACTTTTTTAATCAAGTAGTCAGAATCCCGCATTCGCTAACTACTATAGTAGTTATGATGGAGCCACCCAAATGGCCCCTAAATGAAATTCCAATGACTCTCATTGGAAGCCAATATCATCTTGTCATGTCCAATACATACAAGATGTATGGGATGAGTACATTTATATAGCATACATGATAGATCCAACTGTTAGCGCACATGGCATCTTTCTCATGTCTTTCCATTCTTCAAAAGAATCAAAATAAGGGTTCTTTGAGAGACTAATCCCATAAACATGGTCAGATTCTCTCTCAAGAATCCTTCATGTTGAACTCATTCATCATCTTGTATGTTTTCATTTTAGGTCATGAAACTTTCAAGAACTATCTCTATATATCTCAATTCCTATCACATAGGATGTTTCACCTAATCTTTCATTGTTGAAGGCATTTTCCATGCTAGGTCTTAATGTTTACATTATTGAGATGTTGTTCCCCATCAATATGTGGAACATTTGTATATGCTCCCACTAAATCATTTGCAATCATAGATTTCATATTTTATCTTGGCTCAAGTCAAACTCTTTGACTATCTTGTCAAGTCAAAAGATCCCATCTCTGAGATGCTTGTTTCAATCTCTCAGATTGAACTTTGTAGCTTATAAACTTTATTTCCATTCACGAAGTTATAAAACCTTTAGGTTGTGTCACCTTTCATATATTCCTTTTAAGGAATGTCGCGGTTTCAAGCTTAATATGCCAAATCTCATAGTCTATACTAGATGCAACAACAAGCATGACAATTGGTGATGTAATTTCTTCAAGTTCAAAAATTTGAATTGATTTAAAAACCATCACAACCAATATGTCCTTTTAGGTTATCCATGTTGGTCTTTTGCAATGAAAATCCAACTACACCTTATGGGTCTTACCCCTTTAGGTGGTTGTAACATCCCAGGATTTGAGGCCTCAAATTAAATGCTCTTATAAGGAATGATTGGACTACCCATATCACCAAGGTGAACCTCCTTTTCTGGGAGCCCATCACTAAAGAACTCCATAGTTAAGCGTGCTCAGCTTGGAGTAGTACTAGGATGGGTGACTAGTCGGGAAGCTAATCTTGGCTCACGCGCGAGTGAGGACAAAGCGTGCAGTTAAGGCTAGTGGTGGCCTGTGGGGCCAGTCGTCATTCCTGAAACTCTACTAGAGCCTTGGGTACTGGGCCCGAGTGTTACAAATGGTATCAGAGCCAATTCCCCCCAGTAGGTGGGGCCCACATGGGCATGTGGCATGCCAGTCTTGAGTCGTACGGTCCAGGCATGTAGGAAAGGGTTGTCCATGGTTGATGTAGCCACCCTTGTGCTGGTATTTCGTGATTGGGAGCTGGGTGTCCATCGGCCATTGTGGGTCTGCACTGAAATGGGGAAGAGATTATGAGGCCTTATAGTTGAGCCTTGACGAGGACGTCAAGAGTCTAAGTGGGGAAGATTGTAACATTCCAAGATTTGAGGTCTTTGATAAAATGCTCTTATAAGGAATGATTGGACTACCCATATCACTAAGGTGCACCTCCTTTTCTAGGAGCCCATCACTAAAGAACTCCATAGTTAAGCATGCTCATCTTGGAGTAGTACTAGGATGGGTGACCAGTCGGGAAGCTGATCCTGGCTTGTGCGCGAGTGAGGACAAAGCGTGTAGTTAAGGCTAGTGGTGGCCTGTGGGGCCAGTCGTCATTCCTGAAACTCTACTAGAGCCTTGGGCACTGGGCCCGGGTGTTACAGTGGTACTACCAAGGTCATACCTTGTTAGTGAACATGGACTCCATAATGGTTTTAAGCCATTTCTCAGATTCTAGATCTCAATAGCTTCTAGTTGATTTTTTGGCTCATCATCTTATGACCAACCTGTCTAAGTTGTTGAATTCATAATCTTTCAATATCAGATGTGTTCTACTAGGACTTATGAGGTTATGTGTTACATGTAGAACTTGAGATTCCACAACAATTTGTAATTCTCAATTGTTGTCATTGTACCTTCTTGTTGACCTCGAACCTTTCAAGTTCTACTTTTACTCACACTAATTCTTTTGGAACTCAGTTATCCTAGCAACAAACATTTTGTTGTTAGATTAGGGTTAAATGTAGTATTCAACAATCATGGTTTGTGGATTAACCTTTTTAATAAAAATGATTTCTTTATAAAAGTTTCAATCCTTAAGACATGTCGAGATATTCCCATATCATACCTGATATGATGTCTTTGAAACCATTTTAGATGGTACATTGTTTAGTGTAAAGTATATACCCTTGAGGAGATTAGAAGATTAGACTAAATGATAATCACATCATGATCCATTAGGATGTAGTTCCTTCTTTTTGATATGTCATCATGTTTCAGGTGGATTTGACTTGTGATACACTATCATAGTCCTTCTAGAAGGTCCTCAAACTATTGATGTAAATTATTTCAACAGGATCATATCAAAGTTTCTTAATACTTTTGTCAAAGTTAAACTTCATTGCAATCTCCTTGAACACTTTAGGAGATTCATGTTTGTATTTCACCAAATACAAACCCTATATCAACTGAGATTGTCAGTAATTATAATGAAGTACAAGCTACTATCTCTAGAATTTATTCTATCAGATCTTCATATATCAACATGCATAAGGCCTAATATAGTGCTTTCTCTCTCCACAGCACCTAGTGAGAGGGTATTTTGTCACATTACTCATAATTAAGATTTGCATGTCTCTTATTGGTTTAGTAATCAGAAGAGTCTAGATAAACATCAATATGGATTCTAGATATGCATTCTTATATATGTGCCCAAGATGTTTAAGTTATCAATTAAAATATTTTTTGGTATTTACATTATTAACATTCATCTTCAGATCCTTTTGTATAATAGATGTTTGGGTATTTCCATGCAAGATCATATCTTTGAAATAGAAGCATTAACAACTCTTTATTCATCATCATACTTGTCATACAAGATGCATAAAGTGAAATGTTTCTATTATTGACATAATGAAATAGCAGTTCAACTAACTCTAACACATACCCAATGGGCTAAGATACAAATCTAAATGTAAATTGTAGCTTCAACAACTCTAGCTTCTGTAGTCCATCCTTGTCCCTTCATAAAGGCTTTACTTCTTGTTAGATTATGCACATCATCGTATGTTAGATCTACATCTGGTATCACATACCAGTGAAGAAGTAATTTAGAATTATCTTATAACATATATAATTGAAGTGAAGCTCTCTATCTCCTTCTTCTTCTTCTTTAGTTCCTCCAAATAGATGGGGCAATTCCTCTTCCAGTGTCCATCCTGGTGACAGTGCTGACATTTGCCTCCTTTTTATTTCTCTCTTTGCCTTGAGATCTGAACACTTGGACTTCTAGATAGTTTAGACCTCTTATCAGTTTTGCCTTTGCCTTTAGACTTTCCCTTTCTCTTGTTGATCATGATCACAGACTTGGGCTTGTCTTTCTTCATTTGTGTCTCAGTTGTTGTCAACATGCCTAATAACTCTATCAATGGTTTTCAATGTCATTCATGTTGTTGTTTATGACAAACTGACTGTATGATTCTAACAAAGATTTTAGAATCACATTAGTGGCCAACTCTTGACCCAAGGGGAATCCCATTCTAGCAAGGGTCTCCACATACCCAATGAGCTTGAGTACATGAGGACCTACTGGGTTTCCTTCTGCCATGTTACATTTGAACAACGCCTTAGAGACATCAAATCTCTCTTGTCTTGCATGACCTTAGAACATGTTCTTAAGATGTGTAACCATCTCAATAACATCCATGTTGTCATGTTGCCTTTGCAACTCCTAGTTCATGGAGCATAGCATCATACACTTGACATCAATGACATCTTCAGTATACTTCTTGTAAGCATCCCTATCAGCCTTAGGTGCATTGGGAAGGGATTCATCTGGCTCTAGTGTCTCTCATACATAGAGCTTGCGCTCCTGTGTGAGAATGATTCTCAGTGTCCTGAACCATTTGTGAAAGTTATTCCCATTTAACTTGTCATTTTCAACAATTGATCATAGAGAAAAGTTGTTGTTGTGCATTTCCATTTGATTCTACAAAAGAATTTGCAATTTTGTCAAAAACTCATTTTTGATTTGATCAAAATTTGATGACGTTTGTTAGGTCTTTAATTAACTATCAATCTCACTATTTTATTCAAATTGATAGCCCTCACATATCAATTCAGAAGATTGCAGTGTACAACCTTCTAGTGAGCCAAGATCCAAAATAAATCAACTATAACTCGGCCAATGCCAACGTTTGTAGTCAATCATTAAGGTAGACAACTTTTGTCAATTACATCATATGCAATTCTTGGATAGATGATATGCGCAACTCTTTGCCATAGTCATTTGTATGCCTCTGGTTCTTAATCTCATTAAGGTCACTCAGTTAAGCATGACCCAAAAGCTGATATGATAATAATGCACTCCTCCTAACAGACCCACATTATTACCATCACACTTCCATGATATAGACAGTACACCACCCTTGGGGTGTCCATGCTTAGTCGATCAATATTTTCATGTATGCCGCTAATGGAAAGCATCTAAGACTTACAATTTTATTTGAGAAAGTTTGTATATATATATATATATATATAAATGCATATACTTTATCCAATCACCACATATATACAGTATGTATCATATACATGCTATATCCCACAACTTAAACATGCAATATAAAACAAAAGGCAATGGTTATGGCCATTCTAATGTAATTTCTTAGAGCCACAAGGAATTACGACAACCTAGGGTCCACATCTCATGCAGAAACCTATTGTTGGTGTAGATTTGTGCTTGCCAATCTGGGTTGATTGATTCAACCCTTGAACCGGTCATCTCGCCTCTAGGTCGGTCGGTTGGTCATCAAAAATGATAATCTCGCCTCCTGTCCCACTGATGTCTGGACACTTCCAAATGGTCGGTTGGACCCACCAGATGGTCGGTTTGCTCCTCCTACGATCTACCCTCCTCGGTCCTCCAGCCGGTCAGATTGCCACGTGAAATGCTCGGCTCACCTGACGCTAATTGTCATTTTCATCGTTGTAAGAAAAGAAACTATCCTATTACTATTAAACTTATTACATGATAAAGAGAAACCTCAAGTTACATTTGAGGGGAGCAAAGATAGGAAAGAATAATACTTTTACATTGGAAAGAAGAAGGTATAGGCTCAGTATGCAGATTGAGATATAATAACAAATAAACACACAATCACCATGCATAGATAATTAGGATTATTGGCCATAACCACGCTACACATCCACCATCAAAACTCACTTTTAGGGTGACACATGTAAATTGTATGTGTATACACACACACACACACACACACACACACACACACACATATATATATATATATATATATATATATATATAATTTTGGGATTATGTGGTCTGTGATCGTATATTCACATTATCAGTTTAAGTATCAACATCGTATGCAATAAATAAATGATATAAAAACAAAAATCTAATCATATTGATTATCCCAAAACATAGTAAATTGGCGTGGCTATGATAACACTATAGGAAAATACGAGCGCAGAATAGGTAACAGAAATGAAAATTTATCTATCCATATTCCCCAGAACAACAAGATTGCGTCAACAACTATGTAATGGAAAGGATGGTTTAACGAGTTCATACCTGATCCTAGGGCAAGTCCAACAACTATAACTCATTGCTATAGTGCAACACTCCTAGTTTCACTTTAACGATGTTTGTGCACCTCCTGGTCTTCACCACAGATAGTAGACTCAAACAACATCTACAAAAACTCCTTCACATAATGCAAGCTGACATTACCCTCTTAGCGATGGGCAAAGGCCACCTTGCCTCTATAGAAGTTCACATGGACCACCTAGAACTCTTGTCATTCTACTAGAATGGACAGGAAGGAGTTGTCCCTCCCGTTGCTGTACTAGTCACCAACTTACTCTCCCAAAATTGTTTCCCCTTGCTATCCCTCCCTTTATTGGGTAGGACTTGCTTGGGTTCTCTCAGTTACCACAACCAGATAAGACAAAACAATTGTCAAAGGCAATTGATGTGTCTGAGAAGCCCCCAATACCCATCTATTTATAAGAGGGGTTAGGGTCAGGATTCCTAGTCTGTGTGGGAGTGGAAGGGACCAGAAGATCATGAATTTTTGCAACCAGCGAGTGACGAACCGGTCGGTTGGCATGGGATCCACTCAGTTTGCTCAACAAACTGGTCATTTTGCCATGTTTCCCAATCACATATGAATTGGCAATCGGAATTCAATTAATGCACAACATGACGGAAATACTAATCCTTGACACAATTGAATTTCTACACAAACTAGGTGTCTCACCCAACCAAACAATCAGTTGGTGGCTCGAGCCTATTGTTTCACTATGCAAACCGATCGGTTCACTCTCCAGCTTAGGCAGAACTCATCCAATTCAATTTCTAATCAACCTGACACTCCAACCAGTCATTTCAACACCTGAACCAATCGATTGGGAGTCTAGTCAATTGATTTATTGTTCAAATTGAGTACTTAAACACTTTACTAATTAATTCAATTTTCATTCATGATTAAACTCCTCTTCTAGGTGAATTCCTATGTGTGTGACCCTGCAGGTCCCATATCACGTTGGCAGTGAATGTACATAACTAGTTTATGACATCACAAACAAAGTGTGGTGCCTAGTCAGACATTAGTGCTACCCAAGTGAATGGAAAGCTGGAGAACAACTTCAAACTACAATATGTGTAAGATGTTATAGTGATTGTATAATTCCTTTGTCTCTGATATCCAATTTGAACTTGAGGCATGGAATTGTCATCCTCTTAATGTCCAATCCGTGTTCCTTGAACCTAGATATCTGAGATATATGTGACCTCAATATAATATATTGATTCAAATGTGTATGTGCATAATTTTCTCAGTCTCACTTATCAAGTGGCCATGATATCATACTCTAATAGGAGGGACAAATCCCATATACATCACTCACAATTAATCCCCATGTGTCACAACTACCCAATCATCACTATTATGGCAATCCTTATTCAAGATTACATAGGATGATGTCAAATTATACCGAATGACATGTGATGTGATACACCTTTTGAGCAAAATGTTATTAACTCATCTAACATGATTAATTAATTATGGAAGCGATCGTTAGCAGCGTGATTACTGAAAATCACTAAAAATTAAAACCTTTTATAAAAAGATCCATTACTAAAGATTCTTTAAACAAGAACCACAGTAGTATATTTACATACTGGTCCACATTGGGCTTTCCATGTATCATCATACCAAAATCTCAGGTTGATTATACAAACATTATCTACTGACTCCTAGGACCTGAGAGTACAAAGACGACACATAGGACTTTATGTACAAAGCTTGATAACCAGTATCCCCACCTGGGATATTACTGTTGTCCTTGTTGTTGCTGTCGCTGCTCTTCCTCTGCTACAGAGGTTCTGCCTCTTTGTCTGCGTCTACCTAAAAACGTAGAATCCCACGGGGTGAGACAATTATAAAATTGCCCCAGTGGGAGATATAACTCTCCGTCGTAACATTGTTATTGGAGTTTGATATAAATAAACTGAGCAGTGGGAAAATATATTTCAAAAGCAGATAAACAGTATCTATGTAGGTTAGAGCAACATTCCTGTTCAAGTATCTCAGTTATAACTTGACAAAGCCGCATGTCTCTTGTTTAATAAAGAATTAAAGAACATAAATAACATTTATGTATCAAGAACATGCTAAGCAGCATAACATCAACCAGTAGTTCTCGTATTTCAATCTTATACAAATACACTACACTGCTGATTATATTTTTCAAACATACTTAAGCTCTGAGGAGATGAGGTATACCGCTCATACTCCAACCGATCACTGCGAAGTCAATATCGGTACCATACAAAGTCAAATGGAAGAGCCGGCTTCCATGACTTCCCACATCTCGGTCAATGCGAGATTACATGCAGGACATCTTGTGTCTCTACTTACATAGCTTGCTAGGGTATAGTGGCATCTAGCTATAGAGTTACAGTGTCGACTGTACTCTCTTCGCAATCGAGAGATCTCGTGTTTACCTCCATCGATCTGGAATTAACATCATCGGGAGATTAGTGTTACATCCATCCCGGAAGCATGAAGGATTGAGAAGTTTAATGTTTACCTTCCATCAATTCCTACATAAGGACATAAGGATATTTTCGCCCATCGACCCCCACATATTCAAAATATGCGAACTCCAGGAGATCTCATAAGAAAACCTGTTTCACCATCACCCACTTCTGACGATGATGGATCTATGGTCAGAGCACTACATGAATATATTTCACTTGATTAATCAAGTATATTATCATATTCTTTTAGCATCAGTCAAGTTTTCAAACATAACTTATTATGACAAATGCTATAAAGAAACATGTATTGTTTTCATTAGTTACTTCTCAGTCTCTAAAAGACATTGTGATCTCAATCCCTCACATAAACATATGGTTCTGGGTATTCAAACCCTCAGCTCATCACTGAACACTGTTACCACTGTTTCAGGTAATCATCACCTTCAGGTCATCTGACCAAGGTACACATGACACTTGTTACGCAAGCATCTTATCTAGAACCTGAGGCCCATTAACTCTCTTGTCACCTCTTACTAAGCAACAAGGCATATCATGTCACACAAGGCCCAATAAATAATTTCAATAATAAAAGCATCATAGCTCATACCTGACTATGTTCATCATCTCAGGATGCCTGTATGGTTAGCACACATGATAACAGATATATCAATCATATTTCAATTCCATGCTATACAAGGGTAATATCACTATTCCCATACCAGGGTTAGGATTTCCCTTTTTATTTCAATCAAGGTTACACACCCCTTTGTTTAATCACGACTAATGATTCATCATTTTATTGTCTAAGATTAGGGTTTCATTACTCACATCAGCTCACTCTAGATTAGGGTTTCACTATTCACTTCACATCACCCTAGATTAGGGTTTATAATCAATAACCCACAATTAGGGTTTACTATTCATCCAAATTAGGGTTTTACATCAAAATACCAAAAATAGGGTTACTCGTGTCATTACCCTAAATTCATATCACATTATCTTCCTAGATTAAGGTTTCATTCATAATTGCCCTAATTTAGGGTTTGAGTTCATCAATTAACTCAATTAGGGTTTCATGATCTCTTCGCCAAGGATCATACCCTAATTGTTCATCAAATTTATTTTGAATGTGTTAGGCTTGATTGCTACATGATTATCTTATATGTATAAATCTCTCTCTCATCCTCTTCTAGGATGTCCAGAAGATTTGATCAATTTGAGCCTTCAATCACATGAGTATTCAAATGCATTGACCAATTAAATCTTCAATTAAATTATATATGCAAATGGATTAACCATTTTGAACCTCAAACAATCTTGCCTACTTAGGCCTCAAACGGTCTTGGGTTCTCAAGGTTCAAACGGTTTGAAACCGTTTGGGCACATTTCCCTTGAAACCGTTTAAGCAATCATTGCCTTGAAACCGAATGAGCTAGAAAGTATTGAAACTGCATGAGCTTGGGTCTCCAAACGGTTTGGGATCATTTGGTCCCAAATGGTCTTGAGACCGTTTGGTCCAAACCCTCTCAAAACCGAATGGACCAAAAAGGTACTTCAACACTTAATTATTTCAAGGTTCCAATACATGAACCGGTTATCAACTACATCCTTGATTCATTCATCAATTGAATCATAGAATCACCCCTCAATTAGACCATTGATTAGGGTTTTTAACCCAATTATACTAGGGTTTATAATCAAAACTCCTTCAATTAGGGTTTTGGAATCGAGTATCCATCAATGCTTAACATTGTGGAACTAATCCAATTGAAACCAATGAATCATCATCAAATTATATAGTGACCTAACATCAAATGGTCTTGAGGTCATTTGGATGACCATCAAACGGTCTTGAGACTGTTTGCCTCATCCTATCCTTGGATTTTGTGAAATTCCATTAGGGTTTAGATCGTTAGATTGATCATCAAATCAACACTTAATTGCATTTCAATTTGGTACCTTTGGACCTTCAATTACTCATCCATACTTAACCCTAGACCTCCAAATGGTCTTGGGTGACCCCCAAACGGTCTTGAGACCTTTTGGGTGACCTCCAAATGGTCTTGAGACCGTTTGGGCTCAATCACCCAAAAATCTAAATTAACCAAATTGAATTTCAGCACTTAATCCAATTAGGGTTTCCACTTAGAGGATTGTCTTTATATTGGATCAATCAATTGGAACCCTTGGATCATCATTCAACATTTTCTAGGGTTTTACCTCAAATGGTCAACCCTTCCAAATGGTCAACACCTCTAAACGGTTTGGGGTCCAAGCCTCCAAACGGTTTGGAAACCGTTTGGTCTCCAAACGGTTTGGTGAAACCGTTTGGACCAAACACTTGAAACTGTTTGCAATACAAATCTATTGGAAAGTGAGCCTAAGATGATGTCATCATCAGCAAGCCTTAGACCATCAAAAACTACTGCCATTATCATGGTAGTTGCATCAACAAATCAAATGAATTGAAAGAAGAGAAATTGAACATAGTTGATTGAGAAATTGACATCAATAACAATGAATAGGGGTTCAAGTTATATAACCCGCCTTCAATAGAGATTCAAAGCTTGGAGCTTCACATCAACAATGGTGGAAGAAGCTTTTCCACACCACAAGGATCGTTCCTCAAGCTTTTGAGTGAAAAGGGATGGTTAGAAGTGAAGATGGGATCGAGATATGAAGGAATCATGCATTAATTTGTGATTTCCACCATGAAATTGAGATGAATGGAGGTCAAGGAGCTTACCAACAGGTTGAGGGTCGTCTTACTGCTGTCCCTAGCTCCCTTGATCGTTTTTGCAAGCAAAGGAAAGAAGTGGATCCGAAAAAGTCCTTGGTTTGAGTGGTAAAGGGTGATTTTATAAGAAAATCAATGAGAGAGAAAATTTCTTATAAAACTCTTTTAATTCCAAAAATTGTGCCACCTCTTCCTCCTCAATTCCGTGCATGCAAATCTATCTTCATTATCTCCAAATTCCCTTCCATTATCCAAGAATTAATGGAAAAGAAACTAAGCACCTTAATCATATTGTATTAATATCCCATTTTTAGTGGATATTACTTTCCATTAACTTAATGTGAGTGGTTCTCCAATCAAGTTAGATCTTTTCGTGGCCTAGAAAAGGAACAAATGTGTTCACATTTGAACAAATCCAACAATCTCGTTTTTGGTTGAAGGGCCTTCAATTATTTTATTTATTTTTGCATTAATTTGAAGTAAAGTTCCATTTATACTTAAATCTTGATTATTTTAATATCAAGATTCTCTCTCCTCCAAAGTAGCTCAAATGAGATGCCCCTCTCATTTTCTTGCCTCTACAAGACGCCAATAATATTAAGGACCTTATTGAATTGGTAAATTGCATATTGAACCCTAGGTTTTGGGTAAATTGCACATTACACTAAAACTAGGTCTTAATGCACAAACATTGCTTTATCAACTCTTTCTTGGTACTTAGGCTATCATAAGACATACCTATGCATCATCTTCATTCCCATGATGCTTCAGAACATGAGGAACATATTATCATGTGACGTTTGCAAATTGACCCCTCAACTTGGGTAAATTGCACTTTAGTCCAAAACAAGTAAAACATTACTTTCAACATTATTCCAAATGGACTAAAATTGAAATATAAGTTCCTCTTGAGCCTTAATTACTTTTCAAAAGATAATATCAAGCATATAATTACCTTTCTTAACCAAAACACCTAGGGTTAAAGCATAACCCAGGTCAGGGATGTTACAAATTATCCACCCCTTACAAGGATTTCGTCCCCGAAATCATCAACAGAAACATCAAGAGAAAAGAGTAGGATATTTCCTCCTCATCTCTTCCTCTATCTCCCACGTAGCTTCTTCAATGCCAGGCGATGCCAGAGAACTTTTACAAGACTAATGTCTTTCTTTTTAGCTTTTTAATTCTTCTGTCAAGAACCAACACAGGTCCTTCAACATAAGATATATCATCTTTTAGTTCTACCTCCACAGGTTGCAGAACTAACTCTATGTCAGGATGACACTTCCTTAGCATAGAGATGTGTAACACTGGGTGCAATCTATGCAACTCAGATGGTAACTCTAGCTTATAGGCTACCTTTCCCATCCTCTCAATGATTGGATAAGGCCCCATAAATCTAGGAGCTAACTTCCCCTTCTTTCCAAATCTTAGGATTCCTTTCTAAGGTGAGACCTTGAGGTATACTCTGTCTCCAACTTGGAATTCTAAGGGTCTACGATGCTTATCAACATAAGATTTCTGTCTATACTGGGCAGCTTTCAACTATTGTTGTATTACTTTGATCTTCTCAGTTGTTTGCTGAACTAGCTCAGGACCCAAAAGTTGATATTCCCCGGTTTCATACCAACATAAGGGAGATCTACAATGTATACCATACAAAGCTTCATATGGTGCCATCTCAATACTGTGTTGATAGATATTATTATAAGCAAACTCTATCAAGCTCAGGTGTAGATCCCAACTTCCTACAAACTGAAGGACACATGCCCTAAGCAAGTCCTCCAAAGTTTGTATGGTCCTCTCAGATTGTCTGTCTGTCTGTGGGTGAAAGGCTGCACTAAACCTTAATTGTGTACCCAAAGCTTTATGAAGTCACTCCCAAAAATGACTTGTAAACTGGGGACCTCTATCAGAAACTATTGTAGCTGGAACCTTGTGCAACCACACTATCTCATCTATGTATATCTGTGCCAGCTTCTTAGCTGTGTAGGTTGTTTTGACAGGTAAGAAATGTGTTGTCTTTGTCAACCTATCAACTATCACCCAAATGGAATCATGGCTTTTGGCTGTTCTAGGCAAACCAACCACAAAGTCCATGGTTACATGATCCCATTTCCACTACGGTATAGGCAGAGGTTGCATTGTTCCTGCGGGCTTCTGATGTTCATCTTTAACCTGCTGACATACCAGACACCTCATAACAAACTCAACAACATCCTTCTTCAATCCGGGCCACCAATATATATCTTTTAAGTTATGATACATCTTGGTTCTCCCTGGATGCATAGCATACATCGAAGAATGAGCTTCTTCCAAAACTAACTTTCTTAAGTTATCAACATTAGGTATTATCATCCTACCATGATAACAGACTACCTGATCATCTGAATCATGGAAACCATCTCGTTTCTCACTCCCATATTCAGACCTGATCTGCTAAACTACAACATTAGTTTGTTGTGCTTCTTTAATATGTTGTCTCAGAGTTATTTGTATGTGCATCTCAGCTAACAACCCATCTAACAATGATACTTTTAGTTGTACATTGTTTTGCCTCAAGGAGATAAACATATCTCTCTTAGAGCACACTAAGGAATTCATTTGTGCTTTGTCTAAGGCTAGTGTTGATGACTTTCTACTCAGTGCATCAGCTACCACATTAGCCTTCCCTAGATGATAATCAATTGTACAGTCATAGTCCTTGATTAATTCCATCCAGCGGTGCCGTCTCATGTTCAGCTCATGCTGTGAGAAGATATACTTTAGATTCTTATGGTCTGTGAAAATCTAGAATGTTTCTCGATAGAGATAATGTCTCCAGATCATTAAGGCATGGACCACAGCAGCTAGCTCTAGATCATGTGTCGGATAATTCTCCTCGTTCTTAAGCTGTCGAGAAGTAAAAGAAATCACTTGCTTATCATGCATCAACACACACCCTAAGCCATTCCTGGATGCATCACAGAAAACTATATACCCCTTTCCCTGCTCAGGTAACACCAACACAGGTGCACTTGTTAACCTTTCCTTCAGCAACTGGAAAGATTGTTGACACTTGTCATTCCAGACAAAAGGAATATCTTTCCTGGTCAACTTGGTCAAGGGTAAAGCTATAGAAATGAAGTTTTTTGATGAACCTCATGTAATAGCCTGCTAGTCCAAGAAAACTATGAAACTCTGTCGGTGTCTTTGGTTGTTCCCATTGCAGGACATATTTTACCTTCTTAGGATCAACACAAATACCTGAGGCAGATATTACGTGTCCTAGAAAAGAAACTTCTGGTAACCAGAACTCACATTTGCGAAACTTAGCATATAGTCTATGCTCTCTTAGCAAGGTCAAAGCCTAACAGAGGTGTTGATCATGTTGTTGAGCATCTCTACTGTAGATCAAGATGTCATCTATGAAGACGACTACACACTGATCAAGAAAAGGTCGAAAGATTCTATTCATGAGTTCCATGAATGCAGTTGGTGCCTTAGTTAGTCCAAATGACATAACTATGAACTCATAGTGACCATATCTTGTTCTAAAAGCAGATTTAGATATGTCACCCTCCTTGATACGCAACTGATGGTATCTCGACTTTAGATCTACCATAGAAAAGATAGTTGCACCACACAACTGATCAAATAATTCATCTATTCTTGGCAGAGGACACTTGTTCTTTATGGTGACTTTGTTTAACTGTCTATAGTCGATGCATAATCGCATAGACCCATCTTTCTTTTTAACAAAAAGAATCAGAGCACCCCATGGTGAAGTACTCGGTCTGATAAATCCTTTCTCAAGAAACTCTTGCAGTTGTTTCTTGAGCTCTGCCATCTCAGCAGATGCCATTCTATACGGCGTTTGTGCTATGGGTTGCGTGCCCATAATTAGATTAATTTTGAAATCAATCTCTCAGGGTGGAGGAACACCTGGAAGTTCTTCATAAAATATATCTTCAAATTCCCTGACTACCAGAACTTCAGAAGGATGAGGGCTCTCCATCGTGGTATCTACCACATGTGCCAAGAATGCAAAGCATCCCTGTCTCATCAACTTCTCAGCTACCATAGCTGACACTAAATAGGTTGGAAGAATCTTTCTATCTCCCTAAAAGATCCATGTGTCACCGTTGTCTGTAAACACAGCCTGCTTGGAACTACAGTCCAAGACAACCTTATACTTCTCTAAGGTGTCCATTCCAAGGATTATATCAAAACCATGCATCTCAAGTGGTATAAGATCCACTTGAATGTGATGTTCAGAAAAGAAAAGAGTGCAGGGAGAACACACCTCCCACAACACTGCAGATCCCAGCAAAGGGGTTTCCAGCATCAAACTATCTGCTCTATGACTAATAGTCATGTTGTAGTCATAAATCACTTCTCGAGTGATAAAAGAATGTGTAGCACCCAGATCAATTAACACAGATACGAAGCATGATGAAGACATATCAGAATAAAATAATTCCATCTGACCTGTCACAATCCGAGGGTTGACTACTGCTTCAGGCTGATTCATGGCATAGGATCTAGTCGTTGGTTGTTGTTGACCCTGTGCTTGGTTGTTAGGTGCCGACGATCCATCTTGGGATGCCTGTCCATGTCCTCTAGAATTATTACTGAACTGTCTTCTCTGTGAGCCCTGCTGACTCTGCCTCTGGGGTTGAGTCACAGTTCTGACCTTCTCGGGACAATCTTTCTTCAAATGTCCTGACCTCCCACACTGGTAGCAGTTGTAGCTTCCCAAACTCTGCTTGGGTGGTCCTATCACTGATTTTGATGTTGTATTGGGGGCTCTACTTGGAGTAAATCTACGACCCCTACCCCTACTTGACGTCCACTGCGTCGGGGCATTAAACTTCGGTGGTGGTGGTGCAGAGAATCTCAGATTTTTGAAGCTCTCAGACAAAGGTCCTTGAAACTGAGGATACACTTTCTTATTACTGACCTGTCACTTCTCGATCATATACCTCTCAATACTCCTTACGAACTCCAAAAAAGTGGCAAATCTTTCCCTATTCTCCAGAGTAGACACAAGGGTGGTCAATTCAGCGTTCAACCCCTTCTCGAAACGTCAAATCCTCTCCTCATCAGTGGCTACCATGTGCGGACAGAACCGCAACAGCTCCATGAACCTAGCTTCATATTTGCTAATGTTCACCAGTCCTTGTCTCAACCTCTCAAATTGAGAGATTTTCTCATCTAGATACGTCTTGGGAAAGTATCTAGCAACAAACTCACGTCGGAATTCGTCCCATTCAACTTCAACACTGGGTCTCTTGCCTTCCTTGATGGTCCACCAATGACCAACACTCCCTTTCAGAAGATAGACAACATGTCTCACATTCTCATCTTCAGGAATCATAATGATTCTGAAGGCTTTCTCCAACTCAGTTAACCATAAGTCAGCATCTGCTGGGTCAGCTGTGCCAACATACTCTGTGGCTCCTACCCTTCGAAGCCTTTCAAAGGTCTTGCCAGCTCCCTATCTTTCATTGTGGACTGGTGCCCTTGGTGCAGGTAGTGGCATCCTATCTGTCATATGGGTCATGGCTGATATAAACTGTCCATACATGGCTTGGAAGGTTGGGTTCCCTAATGTAGCTTGATCAAGTTGAGGAATCTCAGGTACAAGTTCCTCCCTAGCTTGATCCCCTGCACCTCCTCCTGGTGTAGCAACGCTGCTCTCAGCAGCATGTTCATCATGCGATCCATACATCTTCAAGTTCTTCTCCTCCTATATGAGCAGAAGACAATATCAGATAAATTGGAAAACACTTAGAATAGACTCAACGACCTTAATCCTATGTCTCTGTAGACTCAGCGAACCTAGAGCTCTGATACCACTAATTGTGATACACCATTTGAGCAAAATGTTATTAACTCATCTAACATGATTAATTAATTGTGGAAGCGATCGTTAGCAGCGGGATTACTAAAAATCACTAAAAATTAAAACCTTTTATAAAAAGATCCATTACCAAAGATTCTTTAAACAAGAACCACATTAGTATATTTACATACTGGTCCACATTGGGCTTTCCATGTATCATCATACCAAAATCTCAGGTTGATTATACAAACATTATCTACTGACTCCTAGGACCTGAGAGCACATAGACGACACATAAAACTTTATGTATAAAGCCTAACAACCAGTATCCCCACCTGGGATATTACTGTTTTCCTTGTTGTTGTTGTCGCTGCTCTTCCTCTTCTACAGAGGTTCTGCCTCTTTGTCTGCGTCTTCCTAAAAACGTAGAATCCCATGGGGGTGAGACAATTATAAAATTGCCCCAGCGGGAGATATAACTCTTTGTCGTAACATTGTTATTGGAGTTTGATATAAATAAACTAGGCAGTGGGATAATATATTTCAGAAGTAGATAAACACTATCTATGTAGGTTACAACAACATTCCTGTTCAAGTATCTCAGTTATAACTTGACAAAGAAGCATGTCTCTTGTTTAATAAATAATTAAAGAACATAAATAACATTTATGTATCAAGAACATGCTAAGCAGCATAAAATCTACCATCGGTTCTTGCATTTCAATCTTATGCAAATACACAACACGGATGATTATATTTTTCAAACATACTTAAGCTCCGAGGAGATGAGGTATACTGCCCATACTCTAACCGATCACTGCGAAGTCAATATCGGTACCATACAAAGTCAAATGGAAGAGCCGACTTCCATGACTTCCCACATCTTGGTCAGTATGAGATTACATGCATGACATCTTGTGTCTCTGCTTACATAGCTTGCCAGGGTATAGTGGCATCTAGCTATAGAGTTACAGTGTCAGCTGTACTCTCTTTGCGATCGAGAGATCTCATGTTTACCTCCATCGATCCAGCATTAACATCATCGAGAGATTAGTGTTACATCCATCCCGGAAGCATGAAGGATTGAGAGGTTTAATGTTTACCTTCCATCAATTCCTACATAATGATGTAAGGATATTTTCACCCATCGACCCCCACATATTCAAAATATGCGAACTCCAGGAGATCTCGTAAGAAAAATTGTTTCACCATCACCCGCTTCTGACGATGATGGATCTATGGTCAGAGCACTACATGAATAGCTTTCACTTGATTAATTAAGTATATTATCATATTCTTTTAGCATCAGTCAAGTTTTCAAACATAACTTATTATGACAAATGCTATAAAGAAACATGTACTGTTTTCATCAGTTACTTTTCAGTCTCTAAAAGACATTAGGATCTCAGTCCCTCACATAAACATATGGTTCTGGGTATTCAAACCCTCAGCTCATCACTGAGCACTGTTACCACTATTTTAGGTAATCATCACCTTCAGGTCATCTGACCAAGGTACACATGACACTTGTTACACAAGCATCTTATCTGGCACCTGAGACCCATTAACTCTCTTGTCACCTCTTACTAGGCAACAAGGCATATCATGGAACACAAGGCCCAATAAATAATTTCAATAATAAAAGCATCATAGATCATACCTGGCTATGTTCATTATCTCAGGATGCCTGCATGGTTAGAACACATGATAACAGATATATCAATCATATTTCAATTCCATCCTATACAAGGGTAATATCACTATTCACATATCAGGGTTAAGATTTCCCTTTTTATTTCAATCAAGATTACACACCCCTTTGTTTAATGAGGACCAATGATTCATCATTTCATTGTCTAAGATTAGGGTTTCATTATTCACATCACCTCACTCTAGATTAGGGTTTCACTATTCACTTCACATCACCCCAGATTAGGGTTTATAATCAATAACCCACAATTAGGGTTTACTATTCATCCAAATTAGGGTTTTACATCAAAATACCAAAAATAGGGTTACTCATGTCATTACCCTAATTTCATATCACATTATCTTCCTAGATTAGGGTTTCATTCAGAATTGCCCTATTTAGGGTTTGAGTTCATCAATTAACTCAATTAGGGTTTCATGATCTCTTCACCAAGGATCATACCCTAATTGTTCATCACATTTATTTTGAATGTGTTAGGCTTGATTGCTACATGATTATCTTATATGTATAAATCTCTCTCTCGTCCTCTTCTAGGATGTCCAGAAGATTTGATCAATTTGAGCCTTCAATCACATGAGTATTCAAATGCATTGACCGATTAAATCTTCAATTAAATTATATATGCAAATGGATTAACCATTTTGAACCTCAAACGGTCTTGCCTATTTAGGCCTTAAATGGTCTTGGGTTCTCAAGGTTCAAACGGTTTGAAACCATTTGGGCACATTGCCCTTGAAACCGTTTAAGCAATCATTGCCTTGAAACCGAATGAGCTAGAAAGTATTGAAACCGCATGAGCTTGGGTCTCCAAACGGTTTGGGATCATTTGGTCCCAAACGGTCTTGAGACCGTTTGGTCCCAAACGGTCTTGAGACCGTTTGGACTCAAACGTTCTTGAGACCATTTGGTCCAAACCCTCTCAAAACCGAATGGACCAAAAAGGTACTTCAACACTTAATTATTTCAAGGTTCCAATCCATGAACCGGTTATCAACTACATCCTTCATTCATTCATCAATTGAACCATAGAATCACCCCTCAATTAGACCATTGATTAGGGTTTTTAACCCAATTATACTAGGGTTTATAATCAAAACTCCTTCAATTAGGGTTTTGGAATCGAGTATCCATCAATGCTTAACATTGTGGAACTAATCCAATTGAAACCAATGAATCACCATCAAATTATATAGTGACCTGACCTCAAATGATCTTGAGCCTGTTTGGATGACCTCCAAATGGTCTTGAGACCGTTTGCCTCATCCTATCCTTGGATTTTGTGAAATTCCATTAGGGTTTAGATCATTAGATTGATCATCAAATCAACACTTAATTGTATTTCAATTTGGTACCTTTGGACCTTCAATTACTCATCCATACTTAACCCTAGACTTAGAAATGGTCTTGGGTGACCCCCAAATGGTCTTGAGACCGTTTGGGCTCAATCACCCAAAAATCTAAATTAACCAAATTGAATTTCAACACTTAATCCAATTAGGGTTTCCACTTAGAGGATTGTCTTTATATTGAATCAATCAATTGGAATCCTTGGATCATCACCCAACATTTTCTAGGGTCTGACCTCAAATGGTCAACCCTTCCAAATGGTCAACACCTCTAAACGGTTTGGGGTCCAAGCCTCCAAACGGTTTGGAAACCGTTTGGTCTCCAAACAGTTTGGTGAAACTATTTGGACCAAACACTTAAAACCGTTTGCAATACAAATCTATTGGAAAGTGAGCCTAAGATGATGTCATCATAATCAAGCCTTAGACCATCAAAAACTACTACCATTATCATGGTAATTGCATCAACTAATCAAATGAATTGAAAGAAGAGCAATTGAACATAGTTGATTGAGAAATTGACATCAATAACAATGAATAGGGGTTCAAGTTATATAACCCGCCTTCAATAGAGCTTCAAAGCTTGGAGCTTCATGTCAACAATGGTGGAAGAAGCTTTTCCGCACCAAAAGGATCGTTCCTCAAGCTTTTGAGTGAAAAGGGATGGTTAGAAGTGAAGATGGGATCGAGATATAAAGGAATCATGCATTAATTTGTGATTTCCACCATGAAATCGAGATGAATGAAGGTCAAGAAGCTTACCAACAGGTTGAGGGTCGTCTTCCTGCTGTCCCTAGCTCCCTTGATCGTTTTTTCAAGCAAAGGAAAGAAGTGGATGCGAAAAAGTCCTTGGTTTGAGTGGTAAAGGGTGCTTTTATAAGAAAATCAATGAGAGAGAAAATTTCTTATAAAACTCTTTTAATTCCAAAAATTGTGCCACCTCTTCCTCCTCAATTCCTTGCATGCAAATCTATATTCATTATCTCCAAACTCCCTTCCATTATCCAAGAATTAATGGAAAAGAAACTAAGCACCTTAATCATATTATATTAATATCCCATTTTTAGTGGATATTACTTTCCATTAACTTAATGTGAGTGGTTCTCCACTCAAGTTAGATCTTTTCGTGGCCTAGAAAGGAACAAAGGTGTTCAAACTTGAAAAAATCCAACCATCTCATTTTTGGTTGAAGGGCCGTCAATTATTTTATTTATTTTTGCATTAATTTGAAGTAAAGTTCCATTTATACTTAAATCTTGATTATTTTAATATCAAGATTCTTTCTCCTCCAAAGTAGCTCAAATGAGATGAACCTCTCATTTTCTTGCCTCTACAAGATTCCAATAATATTAAGGACCTTATTGTAGTGGTAAATTGCATATTGAACCCTAGGTTTTGGGTAAATTGCACATTACACCAAAACTAGGTCTTAATGCACAAACATTGATTTATCAGCTCTTTCTTGGTACTTAGGCTATCACAAGCCATACCTCTGCATCATCTTCATTCCCATGATTCTTCAACACATTAGGAACATATTATCAAGTAACGTTTGCAAATTGACCCCTCAACTTGGGTAAATTGCACTTTAGTCCAAAAAAAGTAAAACATTACTTTCAACATTATTCCAAATGGACTAAAATTGAAATATAAGTTCCTCTTGAGCCTTAATTACTTTTCAAAAGATAATATCAAGCATATAATTACCTTTCTTAATCAAAACACCTAGGGTTAAAGCATAACCCAGGTCAGGGATGTTACATGTGATGAGTGTAGTGACTTCAGGTCTAAGAACCACAATCACCACCTTCACTATGAGATATGACTATGACCACCAATTATGGTCTCCATATGTCACTCTCAAGGTGGGTATGTCTGATACACTATTCTCTAACATGCATCTATGTGCTTTGTTTTGATATACCATATCATGACTGATGAGATTTTGTCATCAACCAACACACACTCTAGTCTTATGTGTTATTGTTATTATCTACCTTCCACAGTAACATCCGACCAGGGACATAGCAAGAATGTACATATTCTTAGCATATGTATGATATCATTATTCAAGTCACGTACTTGAAGACATACATCATTGAGTATTGTCATTCTTTAGACATTCATTATGTTTCCTCATTATCTCATAACTGAGTGAAACATAATGAATTGGAAGCTTGCCTTTATTATTATTAATCAAATCCTTTATATGATATGCCATCACAATCATCGTATGGTTGGCACTCTGGGCATACATACCAACACTTAGTGCTCGAATGACTGAGTTTTTGGAGAGACAAGTGTCACTAGTGGCTTGACACCTAGTCTCCCTCACCTCTCTCCTTCCCTTGGGTATTTATACCTCTCTCTTAACATGAAAGTGATCTCTTTGCACTCTCTTGTTCTCTCATCCTTAGAGCTCGTCCCTTATGATCTTGGAGGTGGAGAAGAGCTCAACCTTGGAGCAAGGCATACGAACCCTTGCATATAGTGATCTAGGGTTGGAGCAACCTTCCTTTGGTAATCCCTTGGTGATCTTTAATCCTTGGTAAGTGATCTATCCTTCTTGATTTCATTTTGTTGCAACTCTACCCCTCTTTTTCTTATCTTGGCCTAATACATGGTTCTCCCATGGTGGTGCTTTTTGAGGAACTTCTCTGTGTGGTCGAATCCATGGTTTTCCCATGGTAATACCTAAGTGAGTAGAAGATATCCTCTCTTCTCTTACCTTTTTGACCTAGAAGTTTGGCTCTCTTTCTCTTTCTTTAACCTAGGATTTTTGCTTCTCTTGAGGTGATCTTTCTTGACCAAGAATTTGAACCAAGATTTGACTTTCCTCTCTTTCTTGGAGCTTTCTTGCTATTTGGAATATATGCACCATAATCCAGGTGAGTTATATAACTTTCCCCTCAATTGTTGTTACACTCATTTTTGCATGTTGATAATCTACACTAAAACGTGATTATAAGTTGTTTGGTGATGGTATCTTGTTCTAGGGTTTACCGTTCAAGATGATCTTTATGCTAATAGCTTCCTTTTCCTAAACACTAACCTTGTGTTTGGATATCTTATTAAAGATGGAGGTTTTGACTCTTGATTGCATGTGCCTAACATTTGGTTTCTCTCTCATATCATGTTTTCCATGAGGAACTTATGACGATCATCTTAGGGTTTTGGTTTTCATCTCCTTTTTGAGGTCTTTCACCTTGGTGACTCTTCGGATTTTTGAGGTTGGTTCATCTATTTTGGTCGGTATGTTTTCCCTAGCGGTCGTTGTGTTTCTCTAATTTCATGACTGTTAGTAGCTATGGTTGATAATTTGTGTTGGTCACTATGTTTTTAACATGTTGTGGTTGTCATGCATGAAGATGACCCTAGCGGTCACTATGCATGGTTGTGGTGGTCGCTACGTTGCAATTCGTTGTGGTCGCTACGTTTGATGGGTCAGGCTGGTCGCTATGCCTTGAGCTTGTTGCAATCATAGTATTTGATGATGTGTTGGTCGATAGGGGTGGTTTCAGTTTGTATGGTCGCTACACATTCTTGAATTCATGCCTGGTTGGTTATGATGATAATGACGTTACACCTTATGGCTTCCAAGAATGTGGGAAGTGGTGACATCAAGGTTTAATGTTATTTGTTGTTATGAAAACCCTAATTGGTCAACTATGATGAACCCTAACCCTAGCTTGGGTACATGATGTACAAGCTTAGCTTGCTTGAGTAATTAACATGTCAAAGAAGTAATTTCTCTCTCCTAAAATGTTGTAACCCTAAATTGTTTTTGAATGAACATCTTAGATAATGATTATTGCAACACACTTATGGGATACTTTTGGTGGTCATGATGAGCCTTTATGAGGCATGGCGAGACAATGATGTTCTTATAGGGAACAATGTGAATGGTCTGATGACCTTGGCAGAGGTTTTGTGCCTAACTGAGGTGATATCCTTCAGTGATGTATTATGGGATTGTTATCCGACAGTAATGTGATGATGGTGATGGCCTTGTGTATGACAATGAGACAATACCATGTGATAATGTAATCATTTTTATGCATTATACGTTTTATATATTATGAAGTTGCAATATACCTTATCTTTTATAGAACCTTTCTAGGATTTGTACATTCTAACTTGCTTGATGCAGTAAAAGATACTCAATTGGCAATAATTAATCAAGTGAAACCCTAATCATGTAGATGCCCTATGCCATAGATCCATTCCAGTGTCAGAACCTATTGGATGGTGAAATGGGTATTCCTAAGGGAAACTCGGAGCACATATTGTTGAGTATGTGAGGTGCAAGTGACCAGTTGTCCTTGACATCTTGATTCTATGACTTACAGGATGGCTGCTGTGATGCCTTGGCAAGAGAATGACTACAGTTGTATCTCAGTATATATGATGTGATAGAGATAGTTGTGATTATACCTCAGATGATTGGGTTTGTATACCCTTGCTCACTAGTGATGTAACCTATATACCAAGGTAGACTAGGCTATTACCCAGTTGGACTCTATATGTCACTACGGGGGACTCGTACTGACTGAGGGCAGAGGAGATCATAGGAGTCTGTCTCTCCTAGATCTTATATGGCACTAATTTTGACTTAGCAGTGGTCAGTCAGAGTATGAGTGTTATACCTCATCTTTGTAGGTCTTAAAAGATGTAATACAATTGTATAGTATATCTGCTTAGGGTTAAATATGAGTCACATTGTATGTTTACCCTTTCCTTGTTTCTTGTACTGGTCAGTTGTATTATAATGCAGTAAGAGAAATCAATTGTTATACATGTTCTTCATATTCCTTCTAAATACATAACATGTTCTACAATTCTTCTATAACTATTGAATCTGCTCATCCTATTAATCATATTATTTCCTTCTTAAGTATTATTCTTGTTTACAACAATTGTTGGCAGAAAGTTATATCTCTCTCGAGGACGTTGGTCTCACCTTGTGGGTTTCCACACCTTTTTAGTTAGTTGTTTGCAATGTGGTAGAGATCATGTTGTTGAGGAAGAGCAGCAAGGAGATCAGTGAACACAGAAGGTTGGATATGTTGCTAGTGTTTTGTAGTAGAAGTCCTTATACCCTCGGGTCCTGGATGGGGCGTTTTGTAGATGTTGTATATCAACATAAGATTTTGGCAAAATGCCTTGGTTGTACATAAGTGGCTTATATATGTGAACACGATACCTTTTGTAACAGGTTTGTGCCAAGATGGCCACTGTACAGTGATGTGAATACCTTTATGGTATTATTTGTGATACATGTGGTGACATGTTGTGAACCTTTGATGTATATGTTACCGCTTGATATAGTTATCTGGGATTGGTTTTATTTTCCCCCACATTTGTGGTAATTTGGATGTTAGCTATTAATCATGCACTTTGTTTTGAGTTATCTTGTTTGTGTGGTGTTGGTGCATCACAAATCCTATATGTAGCTTTGAGTGGACTTTAGGCTTGGAGGGGTAGGATTCGATCTCTGACTTAACACTCGAGTCAAGGATGTGCATCTACTCTATTTAAATTGGGCATACTATCATGACTAAATATCTTTTCTCATATCATGCATTGACTAATATTGTGTACATCCACGACATCTTGTGAAAGTACTCTTCCTTATAAATATCTTCCTAATTTGTTAACATTAATGTGAGAATACTACATTGATGGTCTTCTTGATAATTGTTTTGTTCTCTGACCCCACTTGATGAAAATCTTAATATTCTCATCCCTTGCATGAAAATAAATATACTTAGTTCTTACCTACCCTATTTGCATGTGTTGATGACTAGTTATAACTAGAAGTAGTGACACCATATAGGAAATGGGTTCTATTTTCCTACCACTTATAGTGTTTATAGGCACTGAGTCTTATTCCCCTTTCAGACTCGAGCTTCTATCCCCCTACCATATATGATATTGAGCACTGGGTTTTATTCTCCTACTGTGCACTAGGTTTCATTCCCCTGCAAATCTATATTTATTTGGCACTGAGGTATTATTCCTCCTACCCTTTGGTATGGAATAAATATGGGTTCCTACCATACTTTCTAGTCTATGATAGTAAGTATATTTATCACCATGCAACTAATTATTTTGTTTTATTGTGGTTGTATATGGAAATACTCCCTTGATAATAAATGCCTCATCTTTTAGACATGTTAAATCTCTTGACAAACTGTTCTCTTCTATATATCTTCTTAGTAACATCCATATTATTCATCTCTTCTTTTTTATTTAAATATTGCCCAATTATTTTACTCTACACATACTCAGTTTTTGTTGACGTCTTTTCCTTTTGTTTTCCTCTTCCTAGGTGTTATTTTTCAACCCATCCACAAGTAGCATAGCCTAAGAATTAGGGAGGAGAGAACTTTTCTTAGGAACAAGTTTAAGGATGAGTTCCAAAATGGGCTGGTTGTTCACCATAATATGATCATGATAATTAGATTTATAATTTAAATTTTCTCCTATATGACTCAATGTTAAGTTGAATAATGAATTTTTGTAATAGTTACATTTTTGTTTTCTGCTTCCACAAACTATATTTCTATACTGTCTGTTTGAGAAAAAATATTGCACCCCTTTTATTTGGTCATAATTGTGTTCATGGGATTATATGCAAATTATTTTCTTGAACTAAGTATGGAACAGTCCCCTATCGGGTCCCACTCCTTGCACACCATGCACGTTCACACACACAGACACACACAAATGTATGTATGTATGTATATATATATACTAGTAAACACACACGTGCACATGCACGTGTCACACTATAAAGTAGTAAGCAATGAGAGATAATTTCTTCGTTGTATAATTTTCTTAAATGGTTATATTCATTTACTTGTGTGATATGGACCAAATTAACAAAATACAAAAGAATAGTTATTATCTGTAAAATTTTACCTTACGATTTAATACAAATTCATTGTGTTGATAAATTCTAGACTACCATATTCCAAAAAAATATTTTTTCTGATTTTATAAATGATATATATGCCATCGTAGTGATTAATCTGAGTTAGAGTATTTGATCATAATCATGATATTTACATTGCATATTCTTAATATGTATAAATATCTTACTATATACATGAAGTAGAAGCATAGTTATTATTCTAAATATTGTTTGCTATAAAAATGTAATAACTAATGTACGACATACTTATTCTGAAATGGAAAGTGCATGGCTTCTGTTTAGAAACATATTATAACATGTTACCTTAACGTATGCTCAATTCAATATAGCTCCAACTTAAGTAACAAAGTATAACATTTTACCTTAGTAGGTCTATAGATTTTGAATCAAATGACGAATATAATACATCTAAATACAAAAGTCCCATCTACAAAAGGTGCTATATCTATATAGAATGTATAGAAGTATGTATGGATCAATTGAAAGCTACTTCATAATGTAATAGTTAATTTAATTTCCACTGAAGAATGAATTTCTTAAACCCAACATTATTTATATAGTTAGATTATATTAACGTTCAAATATTGTGGTATTACTAAAATTATGATGTGTCTGCTTTTTAATTTGTAATTTATAGAAAAAAAATGTCAGAAGTATTTGATATTTTTAGTATAGTCTAATAATATTAATAGTATTCGTGAATCTTAGTTCTAAAAAATATTCATGAATCTTGTGATACTTGCATTATTAGCCAAATTCATTATATTTTTATTGTTAATAGGAAATGCCTTCAATAGGTACAATTCATTTCCAACATAAAGATTTATATCTTTATTATATGCATATTTAAAAAAATTAAATGACTAATTTTATCGTGATAGTTTTTGTAGTTACAATTTCATTCATCAAATTTCATCCAAAGATACGCATGTACAAAATGTCCAATTAAAAGATTATAAAAATGTTCTCCATTATCATTTTGTTATATTTTATTTTAATTTATGTTCTTAATAAAGTTGTATTTAATTCTAGTTATTTTTTCTGTGACATTGAATTAGTTTTTCATACAAATTTTAGACTTACTTTGGTGATGCTTCCTTTTTCATTTCTTATATTAGCAACAAATTTTCATTAGATAAAAGTTAAATAATATAAAATAGCATACAATTTTTTTAACATTGAATATGTTTAAATGCTTCATCTCATGCTCATATTGTGGGTATTCCTTCATATCAATATGAAATATTTTAGAATCTTTAATTTATTTATTTTAAATGTTAATATTTCATGTTTTCTCACGTTGGATAATTGTTTCATGAAAATTAATATAGTTTTCTGAAGGTTGGTACAATGACATGTAATTATGTTATATGTAACCATTGGAGAAAGCTTTAATCAGATATTTGCAATTTATGTTATCAAATAAAACCATAATTCAAAAATATATTTAAACAAATTCTGAACTATATATTGCTTTCCATTTTTTCATATATTTTCCCAAATTGTAAACAAAAAACAATTGTCAAACTATTTTAAAATTGTTATCAGTATTTTCTTTCCAGAAAACCACATGTCGCCAAAGACTAAACATTGTTGCCTTTCAGACACAATTTTTGGTGTTTTTTTAGCAAAGATTATTTTGAAATAATTACTATTCTTCTAGGTTGACCCCATATTCAACTCTCCAATCACAAATGACGCCGGAATTTACTCAACAACCTGCTCCACATTTCATGGCCCGTACATCCCATGTGTTTACGGCATTAGATGACCCCACATTCAACTCTCCAATCACACGTGACGCCGAAATTTACTCAACAACCTACTCCACATTTCATGGTCCGTACATCCCATGTGTTTACGGCATTAGAGTAGGAGCAGTTAGCAACAAATCATGTTGGCAATTTGTTATGCAGAAAAAAATGATATACATAAAAGAGAGAGGATTTAAAATGTGAAAAATCCAGAGAGGAGAGAGAACCCAAAAGAATAATACATATCCAAAATAACAGTTTGTAATAAGTTTGATTAATTAATTATACTAAACTACTACTCCTTTCAATAGTAGTATATGAATAAAGATGTGATCATAAAGCCGATTACAAGTCTGCACACTTTAGTTGTTGTTCTAAGAATTTTTTAATGAAAAGAAAATGAAGCGTTGACTTGACAATGAATACCCTGTCTTTAAGTGATAGGGCGTCGTAGTTTTGCATTATGGCTATTGGATGTTATGAAATATAATAGGAAAAGAACCGTAAAAGAAAAGAATAAGTGACAAAAAAGTGTGCGTTTAGAAATGAGTCCTAAAAAACAAAGAGACTTGGTTAAAAGAAAAGATATTAAGAAAAGAGGAAGAAAGAAGGAGAATTGTTTGTTGGTTGGAGTGTTTTGTTCTTTATGGGACAAGTCAAGGCATCGTTTGTTAAGGAGAACGTTTCAACCAAGAACGTGAAAAGGTGGGGATAAATAAGACCGTTACGTTTTACAAGGTGTGGGAGGAGGTCATTTGTTTTATTTTTTATAATCACTTAGGAAAGCAGTTATATCGTTTAGGAGAAAGATAGTGGTTCGGAGTTGGAACAAATATAAAATTAAGATTGTCTCTCACTAAATACATAAGTTGTATCGCGAAACACGTGATTTTAAATTGATTTTTATATACATGAATTTTCATTTAACGTGACTTAATATAACTATTCAGTATTTTTTTCATGAGACCATGTTCCTATCAATCATATAATTTTTATATATTAAAGAGAGGGAACAGTTTGTTATGGATGTAGTCAGTTGGATCTTGAGAAGGAATAAGTGGTGAGAGAGGGAGGGGAGCGTTACTGAGAGAGGGGTGCTATTGGGAATGTAGTTTATTAGGTTCTAAATAGCTCATTAGGTATAATAAAGATGAGAAAATTGGAAGATGGAAGGATGTAATGATCTATAAATGTTGGCAAATTGTTTAAGACATTATTTTTATTAGTTATTCTTGTCAGGGCAGTTTACCAATATCAGATAATTGAGTAAATTATATAATAATTTGTGCTGTAAGAATTATTTATCGAGTTGTAATGATTTAAGTATTGAAAAAGAAATGCAAATTTGGGAGCGACATGAAGAATCCCGGAGAGTGGAACTTATATGTGATATATGCAAGATCGGAATATGGTTGATATTAAAGCTATAATCATCAATTTTGTTATCATTACTTGTTCATAGATGACAAATAGACTTGCAGAACAAGAAACAATACGTCTTTCTCAGCATAGAAAATTAGCAATACGTCATGGCATCACCAAAATAAGTTATTGAGATGATTTCCAAATGTTTATGAGCAACGATAAGAACAGTACATTTACAAAATGAACAAAATGTTGTTCATAACTATAACAAAAAAATGTTTTCTTAGTTTGGGGGATATATCCAGCCACCCAACCCTGCAAACTGCAGCCTATTACTAATGTACATAAATGGAACGGAGCATAAATTCAACCTTCTACAACAAAATTTGCATTCACTTGCAAAATTAGCAATATCTCTAACCAGACACCAAAAAACTATGAAATTCATAGCTCCGTTGGTCTACAAACTGATTTAGCTACGCTGAATGATCCTCACTTGTTAGCATGGTTTTTGCTTCTAAACTTCTTTCGTTCAATCTCTAGCCTTCATAAGTTGAAGTGTAAAACACTTAATTACCTGCTACTGAGCATTTCACACCCTTGATGATTGTTTCAGAAGATTCATCAAAGAAATTAAAATACAGAGATAATCATATAAGATTTAAATAATAGGGAATATAATATTGGTACACCATTATAGTTGTGGAGGGTTTACATCCTATACAAATTATCTGGAAAAATAGAAAACGGGAGAAATAATAAATGGTTTACCAATTCCTTCCATAATAATCAATATGATAGGTACACCATTATGAGGAACATGATGGTAACATATTGTTTGAGAAGTTTCAAATCAGTCTTATAGTATTCATTTGAATTTATGTGTGCTATAATTATAAAAAGCACGATTGACTAAAGGTCATCAAAAGCAGCCTAAAATTCTTCTGGTTCAGAGACATATGAGAAAATAAGAATGATGTAGATATTTTCATAAAAAAATCAGCAAGCTGCTCTATTCCTGAGAAGAAAACCCAAAGTAATATAAGATCGACCAATGCATACTTCCAAGGAATATTTCTAAATTTAATAATCAAAACAGAAAATTTTCATAGAGTCTGCCAAAAACACATTATTTTTTCTAGACACCACTGTTCGAAATGAAATTATATTCAGTGATTGTTGACTAATTGTTGAAAAACTCAAGTATAAGAATTAATGTTTCAGAGTACAACAAGTACAAAAATTAACCTTGAGGAGTAGACGCATCCTATACAAGATGGGGAAATAATTTTCAAAATTTGGAAGCGATCCAAGCAAAAGGCCATTTGATTTGGGTAAAAAACAAAGGCAATGATCGTGTAAGCATAAAAAGCACATGACAGACAAACAACGAAAATGTAATGAGCGTCAATAGGAAATTATAACTGAAAATTGAAAACGAATTGAAAATAAGGAGGAATGTCAGATGGATGTTGTGGAGATTCATTAATACAATGAAAACCATAAACAATATCCAAAAGAAGAGAAGTGCCATGACAATATTAAATTAGAGTAAAAGAATTAAAAAATATGAAAACATACAATTAAGAAGCATGGTATTCACGCGACAACATATTGATAGTGAACAATTATAATGAGTAGGCAGTAAATCTGAGAGCATAAAGAAAACCTGACGGACCTTTGCTCCTCGGCAGACTTATTGTCAGATTGAATATTTATGTTCAAGCTGTTATTGTTAACCGTTTCTCCTCTCGAATAGCGAAGTGCATTCGACTTTGATTTTGTGGCTGGCTATTACATTAAATAACAAGGTTAACGGCTTGTCTCTAAGAGCAGCTGATGGTAGAGAAAACACATGTAAGGAAAATAGAAATATATAAATGGCGCTCACTATAATGATGTGAAAGACTTTATTTGAATTACACGCATTTGATCGGGTTTAATCAGTGATGACGACCCTGAGGATTTTCTGACGTCTTTGACACTAAGGCCACATCACATTCGAACACCAACAAGTCTGAATGTAGAGATATCAGACAGATGATAGAGCACATGTAAGTTGGGCGAATGGAGAATAGTTTTATCAGTGGGATACAAGAAAGTCTGAGAAATAGTAAATGAACGAAACATATTTATCTAGGAAGAAGAAACAGACTGTAAAGTGGGGAACAGAAACGGCGAGCAGAAAATGTCTCCAAGCAGCATCAAAAGACGGTTTTGTCAAGGAGATGAAAAGGCAGAACGCCAGAGAACCAACTTTTAGGCAGGAGAGAGATGGTGAGTCGGAGTGGGTTTCATGGGGATGAGGGAACGTGGATATCAGTTACGAAAACTAATAATAGCGGGTTTTGGCCACTTTTTGAAAGAGAAGAAGGGGGAGTGAAGTGGAGTGCAAACCAAGTTATTCAAAAAATCTAAGAGTAATCGCGAACTTGCTGTGATCACAATTAATAGGAGAGAAGTACGCTTGTTATGTCCACTTTGACTAAGAAACGGTGGAGAAATTTATGACGTGGGCGAGGGAAGAGTGAGGTGAGTAGTTGCGCGAAAGAGTGTAAGGGTAGGAAAGGATGGTTGGATGAAGATGGTGGGCAGAATATGAAAAGATCTTAATGAAGAAGTTGTTGATTAATGCCTTGAAACATTCTAATGATCTCCCAAAGTCGGATCACAATGAAGAAAGAAAGACGGTAGAAAATTGTGCAAAACAAGAGAGAGAATTGTGAAGCGGTCAATGGTTTGGAGGGAGCGGAAAAGTTAGTTAGAGGATAATCAGAGTCGGGGAAGAGAGGGAGCGAGAGTGGGGGAGAGAATTGGATTGAGAGACGTGGGATGGTTGTTTCCCACGATGGTGAGTGGTTGAGCATAAGTGGAAGTTGGAACAAAATTACAACAAAAAATAAAAAAGCTTCGAAAAAAGGAGAGAAGAGCGAGGATTAAGGAGAGGCCATCGTTTTGAAAATGTTGTCATATGATTGGTCAGTGACATATCTGTAATTAATAAAATAGATTCACTCTTTTTATAGTAGTATAGATATATGTATATATATATGTATGTATGTATGTATGTATATATATATATATGTATGTATATATATATATATATATATATATATATATATATGGTAAAGCAGGCTCTCCTCATTCTATCTATACGTTTTTCCTATATAGTTCTGCAATACAAGGTTTTGTTAACAAGTGACAATCAACAAAAAGGAGAAAATAACTATAAACAAGTTATTGCATTAAATAGAAACTACCTATTAAAATCAAAGATAGATCCACTTTAAATCAAAACTCTACTCATACAAAATGCAAGTATCCTCTAGAAAAGGACCAGAACAAGCCAATCAATGAGATATGAGGCTTCTAAAGAGCGTTAAAGGTAGGAAAACCTTCGTCAGAGTGAAGTTAGAAGAAGCATGCCAACTAGGATGCCAAACAAACTCCAACAAGAAATCAAGATGAAGCCTATCCATACTGGAAGAGGCTGACCTAACCAATTTACTCAAAATTGATAGATTAACTAGAGTTTTTTAGAGTGACAATGAAATTATTTTCAAATAATGTCCCACAAGAAGTTACTTAAAACCTCCCTATCCCCGTAAATACTAGATTTTCTCTCTCTCTAGAACTAATACACAATATAGAGGCATAGAAGTTGAGTACTTTTATTCTTGACATGAGAAAATCATTGCAACAATCAGTCATTTTCTACACAAGGAAAATTCTAGCTTTGTTCCAAATGTAGTTGGAAAAAGCACATCTGAATATAACATGTTCAATATCTCCCTCAAAGGATTTGCATAAGAAACAATGAGAGGGGGTATCAATTACTGTTCTCATTATGAATTTAGACTTTGGGATTTTATTTGACCCACTATATATGTATATATGTATATATGTATATGTGTATCCATACGACATCAAGAGAAAAATATTTCTCTCATTCTTCCACAATCTGAAGTCGGAAGTCAAACATCTAGAAAGGTATATATATGTATGTATATGGGCACACACACTGTGGAAGAGGACTTTTGGGTGTTGGGACAAATTTATTCAGTATTTACTCTGTCCATGGCGGAGCTGAGGTTGCGGAGGTAATGCTGCTTACTATGGAAATGGTGGACATAGGCCATTTTCTGGTGTTAGAGTCTGGTGGGACGTAGTCACCGCTGGAAAGCATGCACATGTCCACTATCATCGATGTTGTTATGAGGAAATGGATATTATCTGCCGCCATAAAAGGAAGTTGAGTTGGAAACCAGGGAGGTGGTGGCAAGGATCTAATTGTTGGCCATGGGCACAATAGTTTGCCACACAAGATCCATATCATAAACATTTGGGTGTTCCTCCTCCATTATTGTTTCTTTCTCAGGAGATTAATAAGAGGATAGAGTAACGACAATACGAGCAGGAGGAAGAGGAGGAAGGAAGAAGAGGAAGGTAGAAACAACAAGGCATATTTAGCGATAGTAGATATGAGGCAAAGGAGGAGAGAGAGGTGAAGATTGGAGGTAAAGGGGAGGAGGTGAACTATGAGGTGGATGATGAAATTTCTTATCACTTGTCAAGCAATTAGACGGCACCCGAATGACAATGGTCACTTTTTGACTGAAAATCAGTGTAGCGGGCATACCGGTAAATAACAAAATATATTTTTGAACTGAATTGGGTATGTACATCTTGGGTCAGATTTTTTTTTCGAGTTGACTTTTTGTTTGATTTTAGAATTTTAGATGTTTTCGATTCGGGGTTTTTTGGGTCAGTAACAAATGGTAGGGCCGAGTGTGGATTGGGTTTTCAAAAATCCAAACACGTTTCCACACACACAAATATAAATATATATATATATATATATATATATATATATATATATATATAGAGAGAGAGAGAGAGAGAGTCAGGCTAGAATACACTCGAGTGTATTTGGAGTAGAATACACTCAAATAGTTTTCCATGATGTACTATATTTTTTAAAAATCTAATCCATTGATCTTCTTAAACATCTTGTGAATAGCTCATATACAAAATTTGAGCCCATTTGGACATTTATAGGTCATGTTATGAAGACCACAAAAATTATGCATTTCATATTAGTTTCGTGCGTCAATTTTGTTATCCTCGAATGAGTGACTCACACTCATCCAAATGGGCTCAAAATTCGTATATAGCCTAATTATAGTATGATAATAAAGATCAATGGCTTACATTTTATAAAAAAATAGTCTTGATATGCAAACACAACTTGAGTGTAGCATGCGATCCGTACACTCGAGTGTATTCCAGCTTGACTCTCTCTCTCTATATATATATATATATATAAATATATATAAATATAAATATATATAAATATAAATATATATATAAATATATGTGTGTGCGTGCTAAAAGAATTGTATACCTGAGTACATGTATCTTATGTGTACCCATCTTCATTTATGATGATTGTGCAACTCTTCAGAATAATATAACCTTATGGATGTGTTGCATACCCTTTAGATAATAGGTATATATAATATTACATCAATCTTGCATTCATAGATCATCCAGTTCAAGAAAATATTTTTTTTCCGATCAATGGTAACTTGCTAAAATTGCAGGAACCGTCAAATGATATATTGCTATATCTCATGATGTACATGTGATATGGTTGTGATATTTTAAATACATCTCATCTAAACAATTTTGACTGCATCCATATGGTTGGATTTGATTAGAGAATTTTCTATATGTCATTTTAATGGCCGGTACACACATCCTAACCGTATATATATATGTATGTATATATATATATATATATATATATATATATATATATATATATATATATATATATATGGTCTTATCTTTAGTACCCGCATGAGTAACTTGAAATTCGCTACCCGTGCCACCTAAAAAAGTAACTATTCAGTCAAAAAATAACTCTTTGGACAAAAATGTAACGATTCAACTAAAATGCTAAAATCGGACAGAATACACCATAAAAATTTTGAAACAAATATGTAATTGTACCTTTGATGCAAATGTAACTATTTACGCATGTACACATGCAGGCAATGAATGAACACCATATATATATATATATATATATATATATATATATATATATATATATATTAGATCGTAGATAGATATAGATGTATATATAATACATATGACTATCTAGATTTTTTGATACATGCTTGCTACAAGTTGGGCATGAACCGTACAGAAATAAGTATCAAAGTTCTCCGCTAAACCTACCTATATAACTCACATGTTTCAGTGTTGTGTCAGATTATGATGATCTGGACACATGTCAGAGGAGTTGGATCTATTCGATGCTTACCTTGTGTGTACATCCCACAACTATTTATGTTTTATTATGAGATAAAAAGACACTTATGTACTTATAAAAATACTACAAATTACTTTCTAAACCATGTACAATATATATTACATAATAGAATGACTTATTTATAGATATAAAATTAACAACACACACTTCAATCCAATCCTTCCACACCTTTTCATATATAATATTGATATGTATCTATATGTTTATTTTTGAAATTTTATACACTACATGGGACATTGTGCACTACATGGACTGAAGTAAATTTGACCTAAAATATATATATTTATTACGTTGTCTGGATATGGGTCACAACTATTTGGGCAAAAAAAATTGATTTGTGTCCATTCATTTGACATATGAGTTTATGCACACGCATATTAAAACTGTGTATGACCTGATTAGATGTTCTTGAGTATCTTCCAGGTGAATGCAATTGTGTTCCACTCAGTGGCGGAGCCAGAAAATCTGGATAGGAGGGGCACCATTAAGATGAATGCTTTAAGATCCATACAAGGTAGGGCACCATGAGTAATTTTTACAAAAATACATGTCAAATTGGTATCAAATAGTGAGCAACTACAAAATCTGGGTAGGGCACTTGCCTACCCAGGCCAAAGTGTGGCTACGCCACTGGTTCCACTTCAGATATAGCTATGTTGCTCTAGACCTAATCCACATGCCTTGACGATTAGTTAGATGCACAATCATTCCTTTTGTACCCCTAGATTATTACCCAACAAGTGTACCATCACATAGCAAAAACCTTTATTTAATACTTGCTTCATAAACTACGTAAACTTATACCATGTTTTGATAGGATCGTGCTCGAACCCATTTTGTTAACATGGCCCCTGGTTGGGTTTAGGCCTCACATAATGTTGGAAAGTTTTGTCCTACATTCGGGCAGTGTAACAAATCTATGTTTAAGACTGGTCCACATAACACGTAAAATCAAATATTTTAAAACAATTATAATACATTAATAAATTTTCTTTCACCATTCTAAATTTCTTTACATTTTGTAATCAATAACATTACAACTTGGTATATGCCAAATTAAATAAATGCCTTTACAAAGGCACGAGCTACAAAGTTGAGCTATCAAGTCTTTTTGTATGGCAAATCTTAATGGTTTAAAATAAAATTTGAAGAAATAGATGATGACATCATCACATTCCTATTTATGATATGTTGTATGCGTCATAGGAGATAAATTGAGTCATTAGAAGAACACCAAAGACATCAAAGGAAAAGGGAAGTAGATGATGATGGTTTGCTTCACATGCAACCTCATGTTTTTGAACTTTATGTGTGGCAGCATAAAAGTTTGCCTGATCAACCTTGAAGTAATTTGAAATATTCCCAGTCAATGGAGAGACACCAGTGAGAGAAACACAAATGTGTTTTCAATTGGTCCAGTCAAATATTAAAATATCATTGGTCTCTAGGCATGAAGACCAAGGACGTCTCCCTAAAAAGGTGATTGGAGATTATATGAAAAATATAACTTGAGATATTACATAGAACCTTTTCTTATAAATTATATATATATATATGCTAAAATAATTGTGAACCTGATTAAAAGTAGCTTACATGTACCCGTCTTCATTTTTTATGACTGCAAAACTTTACCAAATAAGCTAACCTTATGGATATAATGTAGACCCCTTATATAACATGTGTATAAAAAATTCCTTCGATTTGACATCCATAGATCATCCACTCATAGGAGATATATGTATATTTTCTAATAAATGGTAAGTTGTATAAATTGAAAAAATCATTAGATAAGATATTTCTACATCTACAATTGCAATTATTTAAACACATCTAATCTAAACATGGTTGAATCAATTCATATGGTTAAATTAAATTAATGAATCCTATATTTTCCTTTTTTTTTATTGCCAATACACGTATTTGGGGCACACATCCTAAACCCCAACAAACACACGCGCACACAAGTTCACACACACAAATGACACACACATGTATATACATATATATACATACATACATATATATACATATATATACATATATATACATATATATATATATATATATATATATAAGTAAGCTCTCCTCATTCTATCTTTATGCTTTCTTATATAGTTATGCAGAAGTGGGTTGTACAAGATTTTTTTAACAACTGAGAATCAACAGAAAAAAGAGAAAACAACTAGAAATAAGTTGTTGCATTACAGAGAGGCTGAAGAGAATCTATTTATTCAAAGCAAAGATAGAGCCACTCTAAATCGGAATTGCTAATTCAAAAGGCAAGTATCCTCTAGAAAAGGACCATAACAAGCCAATCAGTGAGATACAAGGCTTCCAAAGAGCACTAAAGGTAGGAATACCTTCATCATAGTGAAGTTAGAAGAAGCATGCCAACCAGGGTGCCAAACAAACTCCACCAATAAATCAAGATGAAGCATATCCATACTGGAAGAGGTTGATCCAACCAATTTACTCAAAATCGACACATTAACAAGAGTTCGTTGGAGAGACAGTAAAATTTTATTCAGATAATGTCCCACAAGAACTTACTAGAAACCTCCTTATCCCCTAAATACTAAATTTTCTCTCTCTAGATCCAATGCATGATATAGAGACATAGAAGTTGAGTACTTTTGTTGCTGATATGAGAAGATCATTGCAACAATCAGTCATTTTCTACACAAGGAAAATTTTAGCTTTATTCCAAATGTAGTTGAAAAAAGCACATCTGAATATAACATGTTCAATGTCTCCCTCGTTGGATTTGCATAAAATACAACGAGAAGGGATCTCAATCACCGTTCTTGGTCGTTGTGAGTTTTTGTGACCCACTATATATGTATATATATGTGTGTATATATACAACATTAAGAGATAAATATTTCTCACATTCTGCCACAATCTGAAGCGAAAGTCAAATGTCTAAAAAGGTATATATGGGCACACTGTAGAAGAAGATTGTTGGGCGTTGGGACAAATTTATTCGGTGTTTACTCCAACCGTGGTGGAGCTAAGGTTGCAGAGGTAATGCCGCTCGCTATGGCAATGGTGGACAGAGACCATTTTCTGGTGTCAAAGCCTGGTGGGATGTAGTCGCTGTTGGGAAACGTGCATGGGTAGTGGCAGGAGCAGGAGTTGGCGGATGGGGTAAAAAAGTTTAAATTCTCAATATATGATTGGGACTCATGGCCTCAAGTATAAAAAAAAATATTAACCACTCACCAAGTCAAGTTATATGTTTTGTTGTGTCAAAGAGCATATATATAGCAACTGCATTATGTATTTTTGTAAAAAATGAATAATGCATATACAAAGATTTGAACTTGAGACCTCTTAGATATGGCTACAAGTACAAATCACTCAACCAAGTCTATATTTGTGACTAGTATTCAATATACATAATATATTTTATTAATATAATAGTACAAATATATGTATATACACATATATATACACTATTTTTTTAATTATTTTAGAAGGGTCGTGGCCCCTGCCCTTCCCATGGTTCCGTCCCTATGCACGGGTCCACTACATCAAAGTTTTTGAGGGAGAAATGGATACTATCTGTCACTGTGAAAGAAAGTTGGGTTGGAAATCAGAGAGGTGAGGGCAAGGATCGAATTATTGGCCATGAGCACAATAGTTTACCATACAAGATCCAGATCATAAAAATTTGAGTGTTCCTCATCCGTTATTGTTTCTTTCTCAAAGAATTAATAAGAGGATGGAGTAATGACAATACGAGCAGGAGGAAGAGGAGGAAAAGAGGAGGACAGAAGGAGAAGAAGGTAGAAACAACAAGACATATTTAGTGATAGTAGATAAAAGGCAAATGAGGTGAGAGAGGTGGAGATCAAAGGTAAAGGAGAAGAGGTGAACTATGAGGTGGATGATGAAATTTCCCTTAAACGTGTCAAGCAATTAGATGATGCCCAACTGGAAACGATCACTTCTCAACTGGAAATCAGTGTAACGGGTACACCGGTAAAAAAATATATATTTTCGAACCGAATCAGGTGTGTACGTCTTGGGTCAGATTTTTTTTGAATTAGGTGTTTGTGGGTTTTTTTATTTTTTTTATTTTTCTGGTTCATATTTTTGTGGGTCAGTAATAAATGGGTAGGGTCAAGTGCAGACCGAGTTTTCAAAAATCCAAATACATTACCAAACACACATACACACATATATATATATATATATATACACATATATAGAGATGGTGGATGGATATAAATGTATATGTAATAAATATAACTATCTAGATTTTTATCTATGTTTACTATAGGTTCGGTCTGAACTGTACATAATTAAGTATCAAAGTTCTCCACTAAATCTATATATATAACTCATATATTTTAGTGTTGAGTCAGATTATGAGGATATGGGCACATGCCAGAGGAGTTGGCTCGATACGTGCTAACCTTATGTGTACATCCCACAACTATTTTATGTTTTTTATGGGATAAAAGGACATCTATGTACTTATAAAAATACCACAAATTGCTTCCTAAACCCTCTCCAATATATATTAGAGAATAGAATGGCCTATCTATAGATATATAATTAATACCATACATTTCAACCCAACACTTCCTCACCTTTTCATATATATTATTGATATGTATCTATATGTTTATTTTTAAAATTTTATGTACTACCATAGGGAATTGGGCACTACATGAACTTAAGTAAATTGGACCTAATATATATATATATATATATATATATATATATATATATATATATATATATATATATATATATATATATATATATATATATATAACCTTGTTCGGATATAGGCCACAATTTTTTGGGCCAAAAAACTTACCTGCGTCCACCCGTTTGACATTTGGATTCATGCACAAGCATAATCACCAATTTGGAATTCAGGATACGTTCAGTTGAATTGAGACATTCAGAATTCAGAAATTATGCGAGAATTTGGGTAAAAGGTGGTCAACATATGGTAAAAGTATAGTCAACTCTTCGGGAAAAAGTTGGGAAAAAATCAGAGGATAAATACATATATTGCATACAAATATATGTATATATATGTTACACATACATATGTTATATATCATATACATATATCTATAAGTACTACTTACATATACATATACATATATTACATACACACACACATATATGCATGAACATACACATATATATATATGCATTCAAATTAAGTTAGAGTCTTAATCAGTAAAATACGAGAAAAGAACGTATAAAATGAGAAAAACATTAAATGTGATTAATTCATGAATAATATGAGAATTAAATGTAATATTTGAAAATTGACATTTATTCAGGAGTTTCATATGCCTAGAGAAAAATTCGCATTTTAAACGTAACTTTTTCAAAAAATCAGAGTATATTGTGACTATGGCACAAGCACAATAAAACTTTCTATGACCCGATTAGATGTTCTTGAGTATTCACCGGGTGAATGCAATTGTGTTCCATTCTGAATATAGTTATGTTTCTCTAGACCTAATCTCTGATTCTGTTCCAATCATGTGTCTTGAAAATTAGTTAGATACACAATCATTCCTTTTGTACCCTTAGATTATTACTTGACAACGGTACCATCACATAGCAAAAATCTTTATTTTATAATTACTACATAAATAATACTTTTATAAACAAAAATGAGTGTCTCACGCGTCCAAGAGGTTACATGCGTTTAAAGCTCCCGCTGGGACTGGTTTGCAGGCATGGGCCCAAAGTAGGCTGGTTTTGGGTGGGGGTGGGTGGTTTTGGGGGGTGAGGTGGCATGTGGAGAGAGAATGGGTAGGAAAATGAGAGAGAAATTTATATCGCGCATAACTTTCAATATGTAGTGTATTTTTTGATGAAATAAAAACCATTAGATTTGTTACAAAATATACAATTGAACAAGACTAATATCGATATATTTTAAGAAAAATAATATGGTGCATAAAATTTATTTGTGCGTTACAAATTGAGTGCAATACATGTAAAATATGGTGCATTGTAAAAAATAGGTGCATTGATACAACACTAACTGGGCGCAATCACGTCCCAACTGAGCGCATTCGGGTTGAAACTAGACACATTGAAGTTCAAACTGGACACAATCAAGTCTGAATACTAAGTGATACAAAATCAAATTGGGCGCAATCATGCCAAAACTGAGTGCATTCAAATCGAAACTAGGCACATTCAAGACTAGACTGGGCACAATCAAGTCTGAATTGGGAGTTCAAGTCCAAACAGGGTGCAATCATGTTCAAAGTGGGCACATTCAAGTCAAAACTAGCACATTCAAGTTGAAATGGGGCGCAATCAAGTCTGGACTGGGCGTTCAGGTCCAAATATAGTGCAATGAAGTCCAAATTGGATGCAATCAAATCCAAGTTGGGGGCAATCAAATTTGAATTGGGCACAATCAAATCCAAACTGATCAAATGGGTGCAATCAAAAAGAAGAAGAAGAAGAGGATGGTGATGATGATGATGATGATGAAGAAGATGATGATGATGATGATGACGACGACGAGGGTGATGATGGGTGCAATCGAGAAGAAGAAGAAGATGATGATGATGAAGAAGATGAAGATGATGATGATGATGATGCACTCACAAGTAGGCACATTATAACACTAACTAGATACAATTATGTCTGAACTGGGTGTCTGTGCGCATTCAAGTTCGAATTATGCTTAAGGCCGAACAGAGCGCATTTAAAATCAAACTAGGCGCATTGGATTGATAGTGGGCGCAATACATGCCAAACTCCATCTTTTTTTTTTTTGAAATATGCTAATATTAGTCTTGTTGGAAAGTATTTTTTATAAATATTCTATTAGTTTTCATTTCGTGAAAAAACTCATTACAGATCAAAAGTTATAAGTAAAGCAAAAAATAAGTATAAAAAAATTGGTTGTTTAAGGACAGAGAATTAGTGGGTGAGAAGTGGGGACCACGATTCTTAGGGGGATTTTTGCCTATGCGTGAAACACGCTTAACCCCCGCACACATGTGGGATAAATATATTTCTTTTATAAATGACATTCACTTATCTTATTAGTAAATATAAGTATATAGTTTGTTAGCTCGATGTTTGTTTTAAAATAAACTATGAAATTACTCACAATTACAATGGATGTAAAGGTTATATATTCATAGATTTATATGAATTTTCTATATTAGACAAGTGTATGCCTAATCTATACTACTATAAAAAGTGGGAGTTTATTGTACAAATTACACAAACCTGCCACTAACCAATCAAATTACTTCATTTTCAAATGGTGCACTCTCCTTAACTCTCTCTTTTCTCTCCTTTTTTTGAGGATTTTATGACTTTTGTGAATACTTTCTCCACCACTACAAAATAACCGATCCCCACAATCTCTTCTCCTCATCCTCCACATAAGTCCCACGTCTGTTAACTCTCTCACTCTCTTTTGGATTCCCTTCCCTGTCAGTTACTCATTAGTTCCCCACTCAATGCCAATGCACACACTTATCGACTGAATTTAACATCTGGACTACACGTTCTCTCCTTACTTCCAAGGTGCACGTTCTCTTTTTCATTTGTATTCCGTCACTTTACTTTCCTTTAACTACCTCCTCATTTACTTCATCAGTTCATCTTTATTATCCAACTAGTAAACACACACGTGCACATGCACGTGACTTATTATAAATATTGATTTCATATTAGAAGTCTAATTTATTAAAGAAGAACAAAATACATTGAGTTGCACATACCACATTTTACATGTTTAATTTATATAAAGTCACTATAAAAAATTATTTTCATATTTCAATGTACATAAAAATGTATTGTCTTTTAATTTTTGTTCAGATAGTAATTAAAATTGTGACATGCATGCTAAAATTTATCATACTACAATTTAGATATATGAATTTTATAAAATACAATGTGATGATGATATTTCTAAATTTAAAATTTGATAGCTCTAAATGATTTAAGAAGTTTTCAAAAAAAAGTAGTATGTGTATGATAAATAAAAGTAACTCTATGTACCACTATTTTTAACATATGTTGGCTTTTACCTCACTTTATTTTAGATAAGATATAATTCAATTCAATACTAAATTAATCACTCAATCTCTACCCCACTAATAAGTCTGATATTTTAAGTCCTCTTTCATGTATGAAAATGGGAAGGCGTGCATTCCCCAATCTCATATCATCAAAATGTATTTCTAGTACATTTTAATTACTTTCTCTTTACACTCCTTCAAAAATAGATGATTACAGGAAAAAAAATTATTTTCCAAAAAGATGGATAATCCAATTCATTGCAAACCCTTATGTGAAGATTTTTATATGATATTTATATATAAGTAGTAAATGATATCCAAAATTGAGGAGAGATTGTGCCAATAGAGATGAGTGTGTGTGCGCCTGTTAAATAGAGATCATTTCATTTCAATTGATATTAAATATTTTCGTTCTTTTTGTAATTAATTTGAATATTCACTCTCCCTAATTATGATAAAATTTGGAGTCATTTTTTATTGCGACCCTCATTCTTGAAAAAAACCTAATTACATTAACTAATATATTGTTTCAATATTTCTTTCTCATTATAAATAGGTAAAAGTGGAGAGAAACATAAATGGTATGTGAAAAATTATGATATGGTACAAAATGTTAGAAGTGAGACTTTATAGAATAGAAAGAAAAAGAGAGAAAGGAAGTGAGGGGATGAAAAGATACTTAATGAAATGTATCCTTCTAGTAATGTTCTTAGGAGTTTCAAAATGGACATTTACAATTACCTTCAATTTATTTACCCTTTCATATTTATAATAAAAGATAATGGAAATGTTACAATAGAAAACATCTATTCCTCTTAACCAATATAATTTATCTAATTTTACCATTTACAAGTAAGGAAATGCCATATTTGATTTTTGAAATAAATGGTAGACAAATTTCATATCTACATCATTGTCATTACTCACTTCCAATCCATGACACCAAGCACATTATGCATAGTGGGTTAGATGCCTAAATATGAGATTAAATAAAATGTAGACAAATTTCATTATGTATATTTTGTATTCAAATATATTCCACATCTTTTGATACATAAAATGGATCCATACTTAATAAATTGTAAGACAAAATAATGTAAACCAGTCAAAAACAAATAAAAATATAAATACAATGTAAAAAAGTATGGCAATCAACCACATGTCTATACCCCATGACGATCTCTTTCAATTAGTCTATTGTGTCTACCACAAATTTGGAAACTATTAATTCCTTCATAAGGATCCTCAACATCTTCAATCACCCACCATATAGAGCATATGTCAAACCCCATTGTTCAACCGACTATATGCATTGTTGAACGTGGGAGGTGCAGTCTTCAACACAAATACGTGATGTACATGAGCCACTTCCCCATTAAGTTCTAGCGATGCATTGCTCCCATGAAAGTCAACGTTTGTTGGTAAAGTAAGCAATTTGTACATATTTTATGGTATTAGTGATTATGTTTGTCAAAGAGTATAACAAAACAAATGATTGACATGATGAAATAAGTATTAAGAAAATCTTTATCTAAACTGATTATTGTCACAGGTACAAGTCACTTCCCCATATAGAAAAAAGTATTGATGGAGTAGCCATCAGCAAAATAGAAGAACAATATCCTGAAAATATTTATAAAGTTCTAGCAATATTCAAACAATATTTATAAAGTTCTTTTTAGATAAAACAAGGATAGAAATTAGTAAATTTAATAAAAAAAACTCATTTAAATAGTAGTTCATTACAATCTAAATAGTAATTCATTACTAAAATACCATATAAAAACTATGTTGAACATAAATGTTCGTAAAGATTAATAAAATAAAACTAAAAGAAGGTTTAGATGAAGATTTCATAGTCAACAAATTTGTTGTCATTATTTATAAATAATTACTATTCAAAATGTGAGGAACAGAAAGTAATCTTGTTGTATGAACCCTCTACAGATTGTGTTGTAGAACTACTCCACATCAACCATTGCAAATGAACTTTTTCTATAAACAAGAAAGAAAATGAGGACTGAAGACAGAAAGATAATGTTCGGTCAAGGATAAGAAAAGTTTAGTAACACATCTCACTTGTTTTGTTTCATGGTGTCCAGTGATGCATTTTTCCTAACTACTTATTGAATAATTCATTGTTATTGTCCATACCATCCAGTATTTGTCTGATTGACCTTATTGTAATTATTTTCATCACTATAGGAGACATGAAACCATTTTCTAGAATGAAAAAAAGAAGTTAGGTTTCTATTATTCGTTGTGATGTCGTGTGATATGTTTTTCCTATTGTCTATCTAATATTAGACAATAGACAATAAACAACGACGATAATTAATGTACATTTTAAAAACTTCATCAACATAAAATTATGAAGACTACGATATAAAAATAAAAGAACATTTAAGTTGGAGACTATGGGCTTACGATCAGATGCCCATCCTTGTCGGGACGCTTGATAATACTTTTAACTAAAATCATTTTCTGGTTGTTAGGAGCCTCTCCACACTCCAACCAGGTCGTCTGTGACGTCATGAAGATAATACATGCTGAAGTATTTAGGTTTCCAGGGAAGGTGTTGCACGTACGTGTATACAATTAATTCAGGTTTGAGTTTAGCAATTTGTTGTTTCTGCCTTGGTCGTAGTCGTGGGATGCTAAAGAATGTCATGGTAGTGTTGTTAATGGAGAAGGGAAGAGAAGATAAGTTGATGACAAAAAGATGACTACAAGAGGCGAGGGCGGAAACAATATCAATGGTCAGAAAAACCCACGATTTTATTTGATGGATCTCTACTTTTCGGTTTCCAGACACTCAGAAACCTCCTCCTCCATCAAAATTCACCACAGATCTAGATGATGCAATCCCATGTGCCTAAAAACATACACATCCATATCTAGGAATAACAGACAAATGTTGTAGTAGCCTAGTAGAGCATGTTATAATATTCATTGAAAATAATATATAAAATTTAGCACACAAGAAAAGGATTTTATGTCCAACAATTTGAAGATACTGAACAACATGGTTGATCCCACCGCAAAGACCAGAAGACTTTGTATTTAGTTACGGCAAAGGACAGTATATTGTTAGATTAGCATGCAGTGTTCGAAATCTTGTGCCCAGCGGAAACACACAACATAGCCATGAATAACAGATCAACATTAAATATAATTACTAAGGATGGCTAGACTATAGTCTACGCAAAAGCTGGAATGCATTTTCATAAATTTATCCGACATTCCTACTCACTGCGTGCTCTTTAGCGACACCAATGATCTTGACGGTAGGCATGTTTCAAAAGAAGAAATGGGGCTTTGGATCAAACATGACATGGCACTCCATTGTATAGACCGATCGCATCTTACACAATGTAGAGAAGTAGGACCCGCAGGAAGTGTTTGTGGTAGATATGCATCATCCTCACGAAACACGAACAAAAGCCTCTATTCCTATCAAACGCAAAATGATGTACTGGAGACTTACAGTTGGGTTACCTCCTTCGATGGCCGACGAAGTACATTATGACAATGATGATCAGTCCTATGTGATGTGCATCCCCTGGAAGGACACCTGCATGTATTGCACTGTTGGTTGATTACCACGATGACACAATCTGATTTACACGACAAAGTTTGTATGGGTCACCTCTACGATTATTTGCACATGCATGAAAGAATAATTCCGATAATTAGTGAGGTTGCGAGACATCACTCACCTTTTGCACGACTGGACATTCTGTGAGGACCTCCAGAAGAAGGGCAAAGTGATAATGATTTTCTCTATTGCCGCCGGTGTCCACATCTTCTTCATCAGTGTACTCGTTCCGAGAAGCCATGGTGCACTTAACTTAGAGGCCAATTAGGTCCAATCTCGGTGACCGTGCTGGAAAAGAACTCAACGGATATCGGACAAACAACCAGGGACATACTCATTTTCTCCTTTACATTTGCATCGTCGTTCTATCTCTATTGATCAGACTACTTGCATATGGCCGAAGAAGATGCGGTCATACACTACTTGATACAGAGCATCTTATGGCGCTCGGGAACTACTCTCTGACCGGGAAAGGGTAGAACAATTGAGAAAAGAACGACTGGAAGACAGTTAGACGGAGAAATATGTAGAGTTTTGATATTGCTGGAAGAAGAGAAAGAGAGATAGACGATGATCATGAAAGTGGGGTGGTAACGGATGGAGTGATCATGCGAGGAGTGGGGCTAAAGATAAGGAAGTTGTTTCGATAGAAAGAGAGAAGTGACTAACTTGGATATATCGACAGTTTTTTCTTTTCTTCAGATGGAAACGTGTGAGGCAACCAAGTGGCAATAATTAGTACAAAACAATATAAGAAGTAAAAAATCATATAAAAAAATGTGAGAATAGAGCCCTGAGTATTAATAGGATCGTGGTACAACTTTTCTCAACTTGTGGGTGAAGAGGCTAACGTGGGTTTTGAGTTTGTTACGTTTCGGTGGATAATGTTTTAATTTAAAATGTAAGAGAAATTGAGTTATTGAGAACGTTTTGGAAGGAGAAGAGACGGGACCGATATAAAAGGGGCAGTTACATAATCTAGAACATGGAGAGAGGGAGTATTTGAATTTGGATTAAGCATGAAAAGGAAAATCTTGAAAATCTTTCTTTTTCTTATTTATTAGTTCCCGCGTTGGTATATTGGTTTTGATTTCATTTGACTGGAGGGAACATGGTCTCCTTTACAAAACAACCTCCCCCCTTTCTCCCTGTAATTAGCCGCATCCCTATCTTCCCCACACTATCGCAAAACGTGCAACCCTTCTCTCTCTTTCTAACCGTGCCTTTTTAATTCACTTCTGAAAATTTCAAACTAAATCGTTTTTTTGAAGTAAAAAAGCTAAAAAAACGTGAGAGCAGCTTGAGTGAAGGAGAGTGCAAGCTTTTGCCACGTTGACAAAATCGTGGTATGTGATTGATCAATATGACTTTGGGCAGGTGTATTTGAACTGCCTGCAAAACTCACTCTTTTTATAGTAGTATAGATTAATTAATTACGGTTTTCAATTTTGAGAAAAAGTCTAGAAATAAATGCACAACGATAGGTTTCCTTCCCCAATTCTCGCTCGGTCACTCCTCCTTAACTGTTCATTAAAGCACAAACTAATTCTCTAATTAATTTAAAAAAAACTAATTCTCTAATCCCTTAATCTTCTCTCTCCCTTTACCCCCACTTATAAATTACACGCTATTTATGAAATACCAATCTCGGAAACTAATTCTTTGAAATATCTATCTCTATTTTTTTTTATTTTAGATCCATAGGTTTCGCCATTCAGAAAGGATTGACAACTCAGATTGTTACCCATGCTTCTGTTAAGGCATTCCTGTGATGATTATAATAATATATATTTATGCATAAATGATACTATTGAGAAATACATATCATTACATAGATGTCTCTAAATAAATTGGGTCAAAATGAATTGCACATTTTCAATTTTGCTTCTATCTCACAACCAAAGGCGGTCAAAACAAGCGGCCCCTAAATCCCCACTTTCTCCCTCTCCCTTTTTGTTGTTCTCTCTCCTCTATTCATCCATAACTGCTCCTTAATTCTCTCCCCCGCTCTCATTATCTATAGCCATTTCCCACTAAACAATATTCCATAACAAAATCTTTCCGAATAGATCTCTCTATCTCACGACCAATTTTCATCCTACCCTCTCTCTCCCCCTTCAACCCACCCACCCTACTTACTCTTCCGTTCAACTCACACCAAAAGATTGAGTAGCAGATTGTTCTTTCATGATAGGGAGATTACAGGTGACACGAGGCTTCTTCATGACTTTGTCAACAAAAGTTGTTCAAAAACACATCTTCAGAAGCAGTTATATTAACTGGCTTGAGGAGTACTTACTGGATGGAGCCGACTTCGTGCACGTTCGATGTGTCAGATTTCGTGGTGACAGTTGCAAAAGACCCTGGATCACCACCAACAGAGAAAGAGTGCCAAGCCTATGACTGAGAACCACCTCTACCACTGGTTCACTACTGTCCATCTATGCCTATTACTACATATGCAGGCCGCGCGCAGGAATGCTATGCCTAACGGTTGCTTTATCAATAGCTTCTTGACTGTTTGTGTGGCCTTCTCCAGCTTCATATCCATAATCCGTCGTATGTTTGCCGACTTGTCTTCCCACAAACACTACTGCCACTGCTCCCATTGGCACTGCTCCAACATCCTCTCCCTATTGGGAATGCGGACGGGTGGCGGCACTGGCGTGGTGACCACTGAGACTGCAATTCATCTAATCTAAAATGCATGACCATGCACCTGTACAAGAGGATAAGCGACTAGAGGCATCAAAATTATTAATACCATAAAGATACGCCAGGCTACATGACAAATTGTAGTCCCTCAACTCACAAACCAGCAAGATGGCGGTATATGTCGTTCAATAACTAGGTATTTACATATCCAAACGTTTCATCTTTCTTTCTTCAGTTTTCTACAAGATCTAGAAATTAGTTTACTTATCCAACGGTCCTATTTGGATACAATTCCTTACACAAAAAACACATACCATGCGCCTCCTACATGACCATATCTTTAATTACTTTGTTGCTAAGATTCTAAACAAATACTTTTTTTTTTTCCGACAGCTAATGCATTGAGGATGAGTTCATGATACTTCAATTTGGACTGGAAAAACACACTTTGTTTCATCTATAAAGTATTATCCAATAATGATCACTAAATAAATTTTTGTTTTAATCATTTTCAAGTTTAGTTTTTGTCTTCTTATCAATTGAAAAAAATCTGCCTTGTCTATTTTTTGTATATTTTAATATTTTTTTAAATTTGAATAAAATTTAGTTTGTGTTCGTGTGTGTTGACTAGTATACACAAAATGGAAAGCAAAAGAATATGTAGAGGCGCTAGAGGAACGGGTCTTGGCGGCCTCCCTGCCCGCCTCCGGCTCTGTATCTCCGTTGCGCTCGTCGCCGTGTTGGTGTCCCTCCACTGTCGTGCGCCTGATTCCTCGGTATGAAGTATATTTTCTTCTCTGTCTCTCTTACTGTAAGTTTCGTTTGTGTCTCCGATCCTCTGAAAGCTGCCGGTCAGGCTTCTGCAACTGCCCTGTGGCCCTGGCCATCCTCAGTCCTATCGCCTACCAGCCTCCCGTCAAAATCATTCCTTGGCCAGTCTCCTCGTACCTATTAAGTGACATTGCATGCTTCATTTCAATTTCCCACCTGCTCGGGCAAATGAATGCTCACTTCGAGATTGGACCAGTTAAATCGTATTGTCATTTAGGCCCCTTAATTGTGCACCCCGTCAGATTCTCTACGGCAGGGTGCCCCCTCAACCGAGGTTGGTTCAACGAAACCAGGCTTCCGGGTAGCTGTTTTCTTTTTCGGATTTATGATCTGCTGCGTGCTCTTCTGTTCACTGTTTTGTCTTCTGACCTGCCGTTCGCTCCTGAATCCTGATGTGGAAGGCGTGGTGATTGTGGATGCAGGGGCCCTATGGTTTAGGGCTATGACTAGCTCCCGCTTGCTAGCGGTCCCTGCCTACAAAGGAATACGACACATTGGTAAAATATCAGGCAATTATCCATGGCCGATGCTCTTTGGGTTTTCTATTAATAGCCAAAAACAAGGGATACAATAGCGCCAGCTATATAGCTGTCACGCCTACTAGTACATGAACTGAATTTGATTGAAATAAGCAGCAGCGAGAATCAGTGGAAGGCTGGAGGCGCCCGGGATGATAGGAGCTGGCAGTGGAGGTGACTATTTGATCATTTCCACTGGATTGACCCTGGTTGGGAGCATCCATTCTGCCTCCTGGGGGGGTGGGTGGTGGTGGTCGACCAAAAGACAAGGACCTTCTTAACAGCATGGTTGTTGCGGCGGACCATGTGGCACTGGAAAATCATTTTCAAAATTTGGCAGCAGCTGGCACGGGCACCCAAATCTCAAGCAGGTCAACTTGTAAGTGCATGCCTCAGTCTAGCTTGAGTTGAGATACAAGGAACGCTGGGTGGATCTTAGAGGAGTTCGGGGGTTCCAAGTAGGCCACAACGCGGAAGGGGCCTCAAAAGCGAGGCTGCCAACTTGGTGGAAGATGTGCTGTAATTGTCATTTGGTTGGATGGTTACTTTGAGAAGGACCTTATCGCCCTGAGAGAAGTGGGATCGTGGACTAGAGAATCTCATCCATCGCAAATAGCGTTATCATGCTGCCACTTATGGTACGATCATGTTAGCAATAACAAAAGATAAGTCTGTAGAGATTAATTTACTAACCTTGGTTTGCCCATCAGACAAGGGGGTGGTAATTTATGCTAAAGCACAGTTTGATTCAAGTGATGTAGAAAGGCTCATACTAGAATTTGCTCTGAAAGATGCAATCACGATCGCTCATAATTGACCAACGCACTCCACTCCATCAAGTTTGATGTCGTTAGCATGAAGACTTCAACGACTACACTCCATGAAGTGAAGTCAAGTCTAATGTCCTCCCAGATGTTAGATATCAACATCAATTGGCAAAGACAAACTGGAGAAGCTGCAAGCCTCTGGTAGTTATCACAATCATGGATTAGGTATTTGACGTCAAAATGGAGGTACTGCCAAAAGAAACCCTTACAAGTACGATGAAAAGTGTTATAGGAACTGGAATGACTACCTATTGGTGCGGCGTGGCCTCTGTGAAAAATGCTCTCCTTCAACCATTATGGGTGATTCAACTAAATGCATCCTTAGAACATGGTTCCTTGGCCCTTCAGGTATTGTGTAGGTTAAGTTCCCCCCACCCCCCCAAAAAAAAAACTTGTAGTAGAGGTCCTTGATGTCAAAACATGTAGGTGCTTCACGTTTCAGAACCTCCAGCCAATCCGATGGTAAGACTCTGATGTGGGCGGAGATCGGAACAACTTATAGTAGTAAAAGATCTTTGACAACCCAATTGGTTGTACCTGATATATATTCCACCATGAAACCGTTACCCAACATATAGGTAAACCATCTGCTATTGTGTGAGTCTATGGTACCTTTGCTCGTGAGGGTACTTGAAGCTTTGGCGTTCGGTGTGGATGATGAACCATGTTCCTAGTAGGTACTATTTTTGTCGGTTGATTGCAAAGACTATTGGTAGGAGCTTTTTTTCGTATGTGGAGAGAGAGAGAGTCCTTGTTGGTTTGGAAAAAGTTGGTGGTCAAATAGGCTATGAACTAACTGTATTGCATTAGGAATCCCTTAGTGCTAAAGCAAGATCGATCATAAAATGTCGTTGAACCTAAGAAGATAAGAGTAGGGGTCGTGAGGTCTACACTTCCTTTATTTAACATAGGTTTCGCTAACCGCTAGTGACTACACGTTGCAGTCCTTGCAAAGAAGGTAATAGATAGGGAAAGTGAGCTAGGCATCTCCTCTCATGAATTTCCTGTAATGTATGGCGAGGCCCATGAACCAACAAAGTTCCTTGAGGGTAGCTGGTCGCAGCTGCTCAGTAATGGTGAGAATCTTGGTAGAATTCACTTTTAGATTGATGCAGTCGCCAATGCAGAGGACTTCAAATCCATATACTTGAGATTGACCTATAGGTGGTGAAGGTGTCAGTTTGTGGATTCTCTATACACCGAGAGATCTTAAGAACAAGAAGATGGATTCAATTGTAACTGAGGAAGATATCTTTTATAAGGGCTCTGAAGGTGGAGCTCGCGGTACACAACCGGAATGGTTCTACACAACATCTAATACCCTTCATGGGTTAAAAAGCTTTTTTGTGGGTTTCAGAAAAGACTGAAGGTCAGTATAAGCAAAAAAGAGTATATGCATTGCAATTTCAACCAATCTAGAGTTATGAATGGTGGGGCCCAATATGGTGGAGTAGATGTATCAAATGTAAAAAGTTCCTTGATTAGTTCTACTTTTTAAATGGATGGTGATGTCAAAGATGATGTTTATCACATGATCACATTACAACGGTTGAAATGGAGGACTACAACTAGAGTAAGATGTGACTGAAATATCTCGCTCAGATGAAAAAGCTATAGAACAACTATACACCCAACCATGCTCTATGGGAGTGAATGCTGGGTGGTAAAGAAATAAAGTTTCAACAAGATAAATGTGGTTGAACTGTGTATGTTGAGCATGACATGAATGTGTCAGAAGACGAGGAAAGATCGCTTGAAAATTAGTATATAAAGAACGAAGTGATGGTGGTGAGTATTGAGGACAAGCTGTGTGAGGGTCACCTGAGATGGTATGGACATGCACAACGTAGATCGACAAAAACGCCTATTCGAAGCAATGATATTGAGTCGACCATGATTGAAAAAAGAAGAGGCACACTTAAATTAACTGCACAAAAGCTGATAAGAAGATGTTTTCAATCCTTACATCTTGACCATATTGTGACTTATAACAAAGCTGATTGAAAAGAAGGATCTGTCCAACTGCAACAGAGTTGGGATGGATGCTTAGATGACGACGACGACAGTGATGATTCTCTACCGCTCGAACTGAATGATAGCCGAGCTTTAAGTTGAGCTCAAAGAAGAATCGTGCCTGAGATAGTTCATCTACAACTCATGGATTTAGCATAATTGGGAAGTGATTGTGAATAATTTGTTTGTTGAGGGTACGATAGTCACTACAAAGTTACCATATCCCGTAGGCTTTGCGGACTAGCAACATCGAGGAAGATAATGGGTTGTACCTTTCATGATGTAACTGAGATGGTGAAGCAACTTAACAACTTGGCGTTCCAACTTCTCCTTGTGAAACTTGGGTACTGATATGGCAGAGTGGGAATGGGCTTGGATTTTTCTAGTAGAGGAATGCATGATCAAGAGGTTTGGCGAGTGGGTTTTTGGTGGGTTCAACGAAGGCTCCCTCAAACTCTAGCAAGAGCTTGGTGAATTCAGGGGGACTACGGCAGCAGAGTTTGACAGTGCATTGGAGATGACAAACAACTCTCTTGTTGCTCGGACCAATGTTCTTAAATGCGGTATGCATTCGGTCAAGATACCACATAAGAGTATATGCGGGACGCAGGCGCATACAGGGCATATGCGTTTTTGGATTTTTTTAATAAAAACAATATTTATACATATATTTTATATAACCATAATAAAAAATTTATAAATTCTAGTTGCACAAACTACGAGATGAAATTTACCGATAAATCAACATATCATAGAAGAAGAAACTAATATTTTCCATTCATCAAGTGGAAACTTTTTCAAACACTGTAACACAATACATGCAGTTCACAGAAGAAATAGATGTGAAGAACATCAAAAACAAAATCAAAATGTCAAACTAAAATAAAGATGTCAAGTTAGTAATAAATAGAGAAGAACAAGTAGTAGAGAACAGAGATTTAGGCCAAGAAAAGAACACAAGAGTGAAGCACATCCAAATTTGGGTGAGGAAACAATATGGGACAGAGTGTGTGTCAAATAATAATAATAAGAAGTGTTCGAGAGAAGGATACATACTACAAGGAATAGGATTTTGGAACAAGGGATTTAGAGTGGGCGTCAAATAGTATGAGTGGGAAGTGGCATCCAGGTTAGTAGGAAACCAATATGGGGGCAACAATAATGGAAAAATGAATAGGAATTGAGGAATCAAGAAGAAGATGAATGTGTGTCAAACAATAAGCATAAAAAAGAACAAATAAATTGGGTATGTTTGCATCAAAGGAGAAAGGCAAGGAAGCACAGACACGTTTCTAGACACGGACACTGACATGGATACGGACACGGGACACGGCAAATTTCAAAAATGTAGGACACGGACACGGCATTGGATGAGGGGAAAATGTTTTTTTAATATATCAATATGTGTGGATGTATGATGTATGAACTGGAATTTATTTTTAAGTTTGTCCAGATTAAGGTATCTATGTATATATAATCTTATATGCATGTAGAGGTGTGTCTTTGTGTGTGTAGTAGATATAATGTGAAGAACAAAACTAAACACGTAGTTTTTGTAAATATAGTATATTACAGAATATTTATACATATGAGGTTCATATTACTCATTTAACCAGCTTATTAGACCATAATTTGATTCATATTTATATATATAATCTTATATGCATGTAGAGGTGCGTCTTTGTGTGTGTAGTAGATATAATGTGAAGAACAAAACTAAACACGTAGTTTTTGTAAATATAGTATATTACAGAATATTTATATAGATGAGGTTCATATTACTCATTTAACCAGCTTATTAGACCATAATTTGATTCATAGTATCTGATTCAGTGCTTAGACTTTACATATTGTTTTTTCTTTCAACAGATTTGCTTGTAATTGTGATCAGATCTTAGCTCTATGTGACATTTTCTCATTGATAGGACATGAACAGCAGCTGTATATTCAAAATTTGCATTGTCAAATATGGTATTACAGCAGCATCTGCTGTAGTGAAGTGTCCAGGAAGTGTCCGGGCAGTGTCCAGCTGTGTCCGGTGTGCTGAAAAAAACTAAATTGAACTGGACACGTCCCAGCCGTGTCCAAAACGTTTTGGGCCGTGTCCGGGAAGTGTCCGTGTCCGAAATGTGTCCGACACGGACACGGGGGCTGTCTAGAAGTGTCCGTGCTTCCTTGGAGAAAGGGGAGAAGAGAAGTTATGAAATGGGGAGGAGCCGCACTTACGTATTTTCCTCCGTAGGCCGGCCTCAAGAGAGGGGAGGAGGCCGATACAACATCTATCAACCAGCCAACAACACTCCACTGTCGCAACACTTGAACGAGAAGCAGTAGGACAACAGGAGGAAGAAGTGCGTCAACAAGAGGAGGGAAGAAAGTTGTTGCCGCTGTTGATGGAGGATGTTGCTGACGAGGCTGAAGCAAGAGGCTGTCGGTGAACACCCTAGCGCAACAACAGTTGGCAAAGAAGAAAGAGCTCAACAAGAGGAGGGAGCGAGGTTGTCGCCGCCACTGGGTTGACAGAGTCTGCGGTCGCAGCGGCTGAGGTTGATTCTGTTGAGTTCGTAGGAAGTCGCTGCCCTAGCTCAACAACTATCGCAAGAGAGAGAGAGGGGTGGTCAGAGGGGTGAGCGCTGGATTGTCGGGTCATGGTTAGCAGTCGGGTGGGGAGTTTTGAATCATGTTTGTTTTATTTGATATAGTTACTAATTGAAATGCGGGGTTTAAGCACCGACATATGCGGACCGCAGACCGCCTATTCGATCCATGTCTAGAATTAGCACCGCACAACCATATGCACAACAGATGAGACCTCGAACCGCATATGCGGCCGCATATGACACATTTCAGAACACTGGCTCAGACTATGAGGAGAATTGAACATCTTAATTTTGAGTTTCAAGAGAGAGCCCTTGTAGAGCATATGGTGGGGAAACGACGGTGAAGTAGGCTGTATGGTTGGAGAAGCTCCATGTGAATTGGCCATATTGTTTCAACCACCAAACTCCCAAAATAGTGTCATATGTAGCTACTTCCTTGAGATATATTTTAAGGGATTTACAACAATCCTACAAGTTAAGAAGCAGACAAGTGTTGCAACCCGAGTATCAAAGTGAGCAACCCCTGAAGAGACATACATGCCTAGTTGGCTTGCCGATTCCGCTGTAGAGTTTGTTAGACAACATAGATGGATCAAAAAAATTGTGGGAGCCACGTGGGTCAAGTAGGATCCAGATAGACTTAAAGCTGAGAGAACCTCAAAAGCAAATGGCATCGATGGCATCTTACCTTCTATTGCAAAGGATCATATGGTAGGGACATTGTTTGAGTCTTGCAGCTGCTCCTCATTAGTCACCAATGCATCCTCGTAATCATCGTCATCAAAGGCAATGGGGAAGAGGACATGTTGCTTGCACTTGGGGTCACATTAGTATTTCTTTGAACGACGGTAATAGAGATTTTTAGAGTAATATACTTCCATTCTACCTTAGTGAGTTGTCAAACCGGAGGTGTGGGCTTCAGTTGCTGGGGTTCAGAAGGACCTTCCGCCTTAAAGCTTGGACATATAAATGGTGGAGCTCCTGGGAAGGGTAATTGTGTTGAAGTGGTTTTCTCCTCTCTGGCTCTCTCTCATTTAGCAATATAGAGATATGTGACACAAAGCCGTCACACAAATTTGAAAGTAGAGTCTAAGGGGTGGTGGTGAATAGACTCCCTTATAAAAAGTGGGGGAGTAAATAATAAACTCATCAAATGCTACTTGCTGGGTAGAAATGCACAAGAATGGAGAGGAAGAAGGAATATCAACCACAATAGTAGACATTATGTAAGATGGTTCAGACCTCGGAAGAAGCCCTATGCCCACCCATGGTTGATGATCGAGTGGGTGTGGGGTGAATAAACTCCCTTAACAAATTTGGAAACTAAAACTAAAACCGTAAATGTAATTGTTGGATGAAATGCACAACAATGGGGCGTAATAATGAATATCAACCACAATAGTATACAATATGTAAGATGGTTCTAACCTTAATAGAAGCCTTACATGCACTCATGCACTCCTACTTGTCTTTGCTACCACCATGACTGGGTAAACAATCTTCATTCAATATCAAAGGGGATGCAATGTAGAATTTTTGATACAATTGAAAAAGACACCAATTTTCTTTGGTCTTTGGCCGTCGGAGATCACAAATATGTTCCCTTTGCTCGTGGCGAACTAGAAACCACCACACTTCCTTTCTTGTAGCCGATGGAAGGATACCACCTATCATCTTTGCTGGCCTCAGAAGATCACCACAACTGAGGATGCCTTCCTCAAATGAACATTAGCAGTCACTAACAATATGAAAGGGATGGTAAGAAGATTACAATTGAGCCCGAGGACAATGCTTCTAAGCTTGTCTAATATATGCAAGATCTAAAATAGGGAAAAGCTCTAATTTGAGAACTATAGAAATCTTAATCATAATATCACAATGAAAGCAATTATCTACCAGATTCCAAGGCTCAAGTGTGATTAGAAATCTCCTAGATGGTTTCTATGTATAGGAATATGCTATGGTTACCTTAGGAAGGTTGTTTGAAGTCAAACTCATTATCTAATGGTAGTTGTGTAATCAACAATCTCTGTCGGTTAAACTTCTACTTTAACTGCAATACACTTAGATTCAATTGTGACTTTAGCTGATGGAGTATAATATCAAGGGTCACTCTCACAACAACTAAGAATTTGATTGCGATGATGTTTTGACTACCCATCAATTGGATTTAGGTTTAGTCAATATGGTGCTTGGTCAAACTTGGAGTTTGACTGAGAATGATCCTTGAGTCTCGACGACTTTGAATCATTCTTGGGTAGATGCAAAAGTTCACGCGTCCCTCATCTTGAGTGAGCTATGAGTTCGATAAAAAAAAATGTTGGCTAGGCCACTACAAAATTGTTTTCGGTTCTAGACATCTTCCAAAAAAGTGTAATGGCCCTATTGCTCCCTATGGTCATTATTAAGGGTAATCAAGGCCTTTTGTTCAACAACATCATGTCCTATAATGAACTATATACACTTTTTACATTGCGTTGTGAATAAAACAAAATGATTTTTGAATGCTGGTCCATTTGAGTGTTCTTATAACTCTTGTAAACGGAAATACTGAATAGCATAGTTAGAAGTTAGAACAATAAGTTAGGTAATAGTGCACTCATCAAATAGGTGTATATGTATGCACTTGGGCCAACACAATTTCCATGGCCTCAAACTGCCGTTGGTGGTGCTAGACAATCACTATATGCTTTTTTCATCTAAGGAACGTCTCAGACCCTTTTTCTTGACAGAGCCGAAGTGTTCCTTGATATCATTAAATAATTACTAAGACTACGAGTAGCTGGGGCCGACATTGCTGAGCTAGTCGAGGGCTTCATTTTTTGTATGGGCATCCACCATATTTAATTTTCGACGTTGGTAGTGATTCCCCCACATGTAAATAGAGCTCACATTTTTGAGCCACCACTTCAATAGTTGGTTTTGTCTTAGGGGGAAAGTCCTTAAATTGTTGAGTCGGCAGGGGTGTTGCTCCAATTCCTCAGAGGAGGATGCAATGTGTGACTAGATAACCTCCGACTTCCTTGGGTTGTCTCCACAAAGCTGTTCTGTTTCCCGTAGTAAGGCAGGATCTTACTAGAGAGAGCCCAAACCTCGTTAGAAATGCTTATGAGTTGGGTCTTTGACTCAATTCATTATCTGTGGAAGCTCTATTAGAGCTCCATGTTTGAAATGGGGATGGTGGTGCCGTGCATGGTGAGTGGTGCGGCTGTGATACCAAGATGATGGGTGTGGAAGGTGTGGTCTGGATGGGTAGACGTTGGGAGAGACGTGGATGCCCTATGGTTTAGGGTTATGGCTAGTTCCTACTCATTGGCAGGTGCATGCCTAGAGGGGCTTGCGGCATACATGTATAATATCATGAAACGATCATGCCTTTGGCCCCATGGACTTCCTATTAACAGCCAAAAACAAGTGACACAATTGCACAAGCTATAGTTGTCATGCCTTCCACTAGACTAAACCAAATTGAGGGAAATAAGCAACATTGAGAATCACAACTCTGTCATAGCAGAGGTTGAAGTGGAAGGCCTCAGGTGCCTATGACCATTGGAGCTACTAGTGAATGTGGCGCCTGTGATTGGCACATGAATTGGTGAATCTATCAACGTATATACTTAAGGTGATGTTAGGGTCCGGGATTTATGGCTTAGGGTGATGCAAGGTCGTAGGCAGCTCAACTACATCTTTTCGTGGTGGGACTAGCGCTTCCCTGGCTAGTCTGGATCTTTAACAAACAAGAAAGATTGCCCAACGTTGATTAGCAGACAAAGGCACACTGTGGAGTTTGATGATGTCAGCTACTCATAAACCGGTCACCATCAATGTTGTGCAGCGGTGTAAAGGAGGGAGAAATGGGAAAACCTTGCGAGGCCATCAACCACTATGACAAAGGATGGAGCCATGGAGGCACTCATCATCAGGGAAGGCCTTCAATGAAAGTTCTTAGACATGTCCTCCCAGATGTTAGCTGACAACGGAAGTGGTTACAAGAGATTGAAAATGACAACACTCACTGTTTTGTTGTGCTGGCATTTGTCAAACACACGTATGAAGCAGCGGATATGCTTCTGGATACATGGAGGATGGTCTGTAAGAGTTTTGACAGTGGGCTAATGTAGATTCACCCCTTGATATAGGAAATGCCACGATGATCAACTTTGAAACTGGAAGGACCCAACTTGACACTCAAATCAGAATGATGATAGTGGAGGTCTGCAAGGGAGGACGCCTCCTGCTGGTGAACAATGATACAGTCAGGCTGAAGAGTAGTTGAAACTAGTAACTGTTCATATTCTTCGTGGTATGGCAACATGCACATATAGTATTAGGAATATTTAGTTTGTAGAATTATGAAAAATCAGACTGTTTTTTATTGATTAGATGAACAGGAATTAGTTTTTATTTGAATACCCAATTAGGATATCATCTTCCAATACTATTTACTTGGAAAATGTAATCCAACATTTACATTATGCATGAACACCTCAATATTAGCCATTTATACCCACTCATACAAACCAAACAAGTTTTTGTTGGTGGATCTGGAATTACAACCCAGTTCGGCCTATACTAGCACACCAAACAGCAACAACGTGTCATCTTTTTCCCATGGGAACAACCTTTGATGATAAAGTGTGTTGCTAATACATCTAGTGGATTATTAGCATGAGCTGCATTTCTGTTTCTATTATTATTGTATCATGTTTTATTAGTAAATATATATTAGTTTCTTTGCTAAATGTAAAAATATTACTTGAATACAATTACCAAGTCAATGATTTTTAAGCAAAGGAAACAACTTATCTGGTATCTCTTTACTTTTGGTTTATTTGGCATGTTCTCGTAATAGTTTTATAACATCACTTTGACTGCTAACGTTTACTATTTTTGAAGGGAAATCTTAGACTTATAGTATTTGGAAGGTAAACATCATGATGTCCGCCCAAGATCCCTTCTACATTGTTAAGGAGGAAATTCAAGACTCTGTAAGCTCTTTAATGTTTGCTCCTATTACTATATGCCTGAAGTTCCATCATGTTATCCCAGATTTACTTTATGTTGGGCGTCACTCCTAATAGTCAACCGCACCATGATTGTTAAGAGGTCATCCCAAAATTTGGTAAAGCACTAGCCCAAAACCTAACCTCAAGTGACAAACAAACGAGTGATAGAGGAAGACTTGGCAACGAAAACGTTCAAATCAAGATTTATATTCCAGATCAACATTCATTGACATAACAATATCTCTGAGATTTCACATGTCTATTACAAAATTCTCTTCTACAGAAACTTACCAAGTTTACAGTAACTATAAACAGAACAACAGTTAATTGTAGGATTCATGCCTTCATCATAAATACACCCACAAGGTACATCCCAAAGACCCACTACAGGAACACTAGACACAACATATGTCTAGACTTCACCTAGTTGTGAAGTCACCTCGGGGCTCAGGTTGAGGAGTAGACAACCTGTCTTCAAGACCTAAAAGTTTGTCCATTGATTTGATTAGCCAATATCTAAGTGACCATATAAGTTAAGAGTAAATTAATAATTTTCATCCTCTTTCTTTCTGTTAGGCAGACATAGTTCAAGTTAAACTTAAAAAGCAGACAAGAGATATAACTTTAGCATTTTACTTGGCAGAGCTTGAAACATCAGTGTGCAATAATATTATTCAAAGACATTGGATGACATAATCGGCTTTCCCATTTTATTAGTATTAGTAGATAGACTTTGCTGTGTTTTTCTCTTTTACACTTAGTCTATTTTCTATTTTTCTTTTCCTTTACACTTATGTTTTATCCCACATGGGTTATCTCTAGACCCTGTGGTTCTTTTGTGTATTATATAGAGACTCTTGTATATTCTTTTATCATCGAATAATACAAGACCTTTTTCCGCATTATCCAGATGGTATCAGAGCAACAAGATCCACCCTAATTCTTTTTCCCCCCCTCCTTACCCTAACCTACCCCTGCGCCGTCAACCACCACACCGCCGCCGCCCCCCCCTGCGGTTTTCTCCCTGCCGCCGCCGTCCTTCTTCCTCCTCCTCCCTTCCTTCCTTACCCTACCACCACCGCAGCCCTTCTCTTCTCTTTCCCTGCCCACCGCCCCATTTCCTTTCTTCCCGCTGCTACAGTACCGCGGCTGCTACAGTACCGCGGCGCTACAGTACTTGCTGTCCGCCACCAACAGCCACCACCACCACCAATTTCCCGGCCCCTACACCACCCACAACCCTCCACCACACCCCCACATTCTCACCATCTCTATCCTTGTGGCCTAGACAACCACAAGTTCCCTTTTCGGTCTCCGTTCATTTTCTAAATCCGTTACGTACAACCCCGACACTTTCCAGTTCTGGCACGTTGAGGGTCTAAACACTACATCCGGATCTGCCTGCCTGCGCCACATGGTGGAGTAATTGTTTCTCCATGTTGGCGTAGGTTCTACTTCTTTATCTCTGCCCCGTGAGGGATTCTGAGGTCCATGATCGGATCTCCTATCTGCTGTTGCTGGTCCATGTGTTGGACACTTCCTGCTGCCTACTGATTCTACTGTCTGCCCTGCGCTCGTGCTGCTGACTGTCTGCTTCTACTCTCATGGCGACTTCAGATTTACCACGGTCTTTGTGTGTTACTTCTGTTAAGTTGGATGGCTCCAACTATCACCTATGGGCTGCTTCATTCGAACTCTACGTGAAAGCACACGGGCGCCACTCGCACCTGACTACCAAGGGTCCTGCTGTACCTGCTGCTACTGCTGATGACACGACTAAGCAAGCTTATGATCTCTGGTCCAATGAGGATTATGGGGTTATGGCCTGGCTGGTCAACAACGTTGATGCTAAGATCAACCACTCTCTGCTTCGCCTTCAGACTGCTAAGGAAATGTGGGATCACCTATCCCATGTTTACTCTCATCAACAGAACCCCAAGAAGGTGTTTGAAATTTTCAAGAAGCTTGCGAAACAAGACTTCTCGACATCTGACTCTGTGGAAGACTACTACAACTCGTGCTGTGCTCTGTGGGACGAGTTTCAGGTTTATCATCCTCTGACTGCGAATCTTGAAGAACTACATCGTCAGCGGAATGAGCTCATGCTTGTTCAGTTCCTGGCTGGCCTTCCTACTTCGTTTGCTGGGGTCGTGGATCAGATCCTCTCCAGTGACCCGTTACCTACTCTTCGGGACGTCCTCAAGCGGGTCCAGCGTCTTCCTTCTTTGACGCTCTCTATTCTGATGGAACAACACTTGCTGTCCGTTCTGCGGATTCCTTTCGTGGTCGCGGCCGAGGTCGTGGCCGTGGTGGCCGCTCTTCTGCACCTGGACGTGGTTCTGGCTCGGAGTCAGGGGAGCCCCGCTACTGCACTCACTGCAAGCGTTCTAATCACAATGAAGACCGCTGCTGGATAAAATATGGTAAACCTGACTGGGCGAACCAGGTTACCACTGAACAACCTGCATCTACCTCTGACCCTACTGCTGATTGGATTCGCTCCGAGTTTGAGAAACTGCTTCAAGCCCGCCTTGCCTCTACTTCTGCGGACTCTCCTGAGAATGGCGCTGCTCTCCTGACGACGACTGGTAAAAACCCTTGGGTGATCGACTCTGGTGCGACTGCACATATCTCTGGTACTGCTAGTTTATTTTCTACTCTGCGCAAGACTTCTCTTATACTGCCTGTGACAGTTGCTGATGGTTCCAAATCTCCTGTTTGTGGCATTGGAGATATCACTTCTACTAGTACTCTACCTCTGCAGTCTGTGCTATATGTGCCCAAATTTCCTCTGAATTTACTATCTGTCAGTAAACTGGTAAAAAGTCTTCGTTGTGCTATTACATTTGACCCGGATGGTGTTCTGTTTCAGGATCTGCATACGAGGACGACGATTGGTTCAGGCCATGAGGGACCGGATGGATTATACTATTTGGACGAGCCGAAGCCAGCTGCTTTCTTGACATCTACAGTTCCTGATATTCAGTGGCATTACCGTCGGGGCCACCCGTCTGCTGAGAAGTTGAAGGCTTTACTACGGACTGTTGCTAGCACTAGATTTTATTGTGAAACATGTCAATTGGGCAAACAACACCGTTCTACTTTTTCTGCAAAATTTTGTATTGGCTCTAAAGCCCCTTTTGACATTGTGCATGCTGACATTTGGGGACCGTGTTCTGTGCCTAGCGTTTCTGGATTCAAATATTTCTTAAGTTTTATTGATGATTTTTCCAGAACCACATGGTTATTTTTACTGACAGACAGATCTACTGTAGTTGAAAAAATTTCTGAGTTTTTTGCGGAAATTCGGACTCAATTTGCTAAGCCCATCAAGATTTTTCGCACAGACAATGCCTTGGAATTTGTGCAAATTTCTGTTCAGTCTTTTTGTAAACGTCAGGGCACCATTCACCAGACTTCCTGTGCTTATACCCCACAACAAAACGGTGTCGCTGAGCGTAAGAATCGCCATCTCCTTGAGGTCGCCCGCACACTTCTCTTTCACTACCATGTTCCTCACAAATTCTGGCCTGAGGCAATCTCCACTGCTTGCTATCTCATAAACCGCATGCCTTCCTCTGTACTTCACAATAAAATCCCTTTTCAAATTCTTTTCCCTGATCTACCACTGTTTGCTGTACCACCGCGTATTTTTGGGAGCACATGCTTTGTGAAGAACCTTAGACCTGGTCTTACTAAATTAGATCCCAAGGCCACCAAGTGTTTTTTTTTGGGCTATTCCCGCACTCAGAAAGGATATCGGTGTTATGATCCTGCTTCACATAAATGGCTTGTATCTGCGGATGTGGTATTCTTTGAACACATGCCATTTTTCTCTTCGGAGGGTTCTGCTCTTACGTCTGATTTGTTGACTGATACGCCCTTACCTATGGTGGATGATGAGTATGATAGCCCTGCTCCTGTATCTACAAGTGAGAAGCCCCCTCTGCAGGTTTATCACAGAAGACCAAAGCCAACAGCTCCCTCTATGGCCTCTCCATCGTCCACGTCCTCTGCGCCAGATCAGCCACCTCCGCAGGTATTTTCTGACCTTGATGTTCCCATTAGTCTGAGAAAGGGGACACGTGCTTGTACGAAACATCCAATTGGGAATTTTTGTACGTCTGTTCATTTGAATTCTAATTTTGCCAACTTTACTGCTGCTCTGTCTGCTATTTCTGTCCCTAAGACTGCTGCTCAGGCTCTTAAAATCCCAGCATGGCGTCAGGCAATGGAAGAAGAAATGACGGCTCTTACAGATCGTCATACTTGGACTCTTATTGATCCTCCTACTGATTGCTCGCCAGTTGGGTGTCGCTGGGTCTTCACAGTGAAATATCAGCCTGATGGTACGGTCGAGCGCCTGAAAGCCAGACTGGTTGCTAAAGGATACACTCAGACCTATGGGGTTGACTATTTTGAAACCTTCTCTCCTGTGGCACGACTTAATTCTGTAAGGATTCTGATCTCTGTTGCTGTTAATTCTGATTGGCCGTTATACCAGCTCGATGTGAAAAATGCCTTTCTCTATGGCGATCTACATGAAGAAGTCTACATGTCTCAGCCCCCCGGCTTTATCTGTGAGGGGGAGCCATCTAAAGTCTGTCGTTTAAAAAAAGCTATCTATGGCCTCAAACAGAGTCCACGTGCGTGGTTTGACAAACTTAGCACTATTCTCCAGGATTATTCTTTTCGCCGCTCTCAGTCGGACCACTCTGTTTTTGTTAAACAATCCACAGCTGGCATTATTATTCTTATTGTGTATGTTGATGATATTATACTCTCTGGGAGTGATGCATCAGGTATTCAGGCAACTAAGCGGTATCTTGAAAAGCACTTTGTTACTAAAGACCTCGGTTCTTTACGCTACTTTCTTGGGATAGAGGTCTCTCGCTCTTCTGCAGGACTGTGTCTTTCTCAGCGGAAGTATGTTCTGGACTTGTTATCTGAGACTGGACTCCTAGGTGCTAAGCCTGCTAGCACCCCTCTTGATCCTAACACTGATTGGGATGATCAAGCCTCTCCTGCATATCCTGACACTCATCAGTACAGACGAATGGTCGGGAAGCTTATCTACCTCACAGTCACACGAGCTGACATTACTGCTGCTGTCGGATTGGTTAGTCGCTACCTTGACAAACCCCGACAATGTCATTGGGATGCTGTTTGCCATATTCTGCGCTATTTGAAGAACTCTCCTGGAAAAGGGCTTCTCTACAAAAAACATGGGCACTGTAAGATACTGGGCTACTCAGATTCTGATTATGCTGGGAGCAAGGTTGATCGCCGCTCCACTTCTGGATACTGTACTTTTGTTGGGGGCAATTTAGTCACATGGAGGAGCAAAAAACAGGCTGTGGTTGCCCGCTCTAGTGCTGAAGCTGAATATCGCGCCATGGCACATACTACCTGCGAGCTCTTCTGGATTCGAAGCCTTCTGACAGATTTTGGTTTTTCAAACTTGGCGCCCATTCCTATGTTCTGTGATAATAAAGCAGCCACTTTCATTGCTAGCAACCCTACCTTCCATGAGCGCACGAAGCATATTGAAGTGGACTGTCACTTTGTTCGTGAGGCGGTTCTATCTGGTCAGATTTCTACCCCTTACATTCAACTGATGAGCAGATTGCTGATATCTTCACAAAGATTCTTCCGAAGAAGCGCTTCACTGATATGACATCCAAGCTGGGCATGATTGACATCTATGCTCCAGCTTGAGGGGGAGTATTAGTGGATAGACTTTGCTGTGTTTTTCTCTTTTACACTTAGTCTATTTTCTATTTTTCTTTTCCTTTACACTTATGTTTTATCCCACATGGGTTATCTCTAGACCCTGTGGTTCTTTTGTGTATTATATAGAGACTCTTGTATATTCTTTTATCATCGAATAATACAAGACCTTTTTCCGCATTATCCAGAATTAGCACTGAAACCGACTTGACCTGTACCTAGCCAAGTGGAAACCGTCACGGTGTGCTCACGTGCACGGTTCACCGTCCATGCCTTAGGGTTTAGCCAGTCACCTTAAGACAGTTCACACAACCTAGGTCCACCACAGTGCTAGGTAGAGCCTATAGAATCTCTACCTCTCATTCCAACACCTTGGTATAAGGCTGGGGCGTACCACAACATATAATATATGCCACATATCACATTATCATTACACAACTTGGATTGGGGTTTCCTATCCTCTAATCCTTCTTTCTCAAACTCAGAAAGAGAGTTGGGGTCTCACTCCCACCTCATGTGCCCCCTACCGCAGATTAGTCCTTAGAATCTAATTCGCTTCAGGTCAAACTTGTCAACAAAACACTCCAAATTAAGTATAAACTCGCTCATCATCCCAGCCAGACATCAGGGAAGGCCCACGATGTTCAGAGTACCTATCTAAGTAAATCAAGGTTTCACTTTCATTGTTAGATATCTTGTTTGCTTTAAGAGATTCAATCATAAAATTACAATTTAGTTCAGATGAATTGCCATTCTTGGAAAACTAGGGTTTCTTCATTAGCAAGCATCCTAAGAAGGCAAATCCCATTGCTATAACCTTAAATTCAATAGCTTAGGCATTCAGATTGATCTCATCTGCTACACATTATCCACAAGAGCTTAATCATCATTGCAGTTCATCATGATTCCTACTAACGTAGCCAAGGAAGTGCAATTTTAGCCGTTCTCCATAGCTTTAGGTCAATTTCCACCATATACAAGCATAATCACTTTAGACGAGTAATAATCTAGGTGTTTTATCCATTTTCATAGCCTAAAGCAAGCAAGGACAAAAATGTACAGATCTGATTTTGTCCTTTATTATAATAAAGCCAAATCAACACATGATACACCACTTGAGTTAACCGCCATTCAAGATATGTAATCAAACAACCTTAATTCAGTAAGCATCAGACTAATCATTCAAACAACATACCATTAGGGTTTAATCAACATTACTTGAATTCACAAGTTCTTCACCTAATTAGGGTTTCCAGCTACTTAAGTGCATCCACACATTCTATCACACTAGGGCTGCAAATGGGTAGGGTATTACCCGTGTACCCACTGCCCATATCCTGTAGGGTAGGATAAGGGTAAGCATATTTTTTACCCACCACCCGTTTATCCTTTACCCACTTTACCCACATCTAAATAGGGTAGCATAAAGGGAGAAGGTTTACCCTACCCACTCCACCCAACTACCTAATAGTATAAGGTTGAATTTATAATTTTATACTCTAATATATATATATATATATATATATATATATATATATATTAATGCATATTATAAACCCCAACAAGCCTCACCGCTACTCTCTTAATATGTACTATTATTTGATTTGAGAAACTTAATTAAACAAATGGTAGCATCTCACTTTATGTAATTAAAGAGAAAAAGAATTCTTTAATAAAAATAATACACTAAAAAGGTTAGACCTTGTTTGTAATAACAAATATTATGTTGAATATTAGTATTTTTGTTGTATTTCACTAGAAGCATGATTAGTATTATTTTCTAGAATTAGTTTGAGGCTTGTCTTGTGTTTGATGTAGCGAATATCATATGAAATTATCATTGGATATAATATTAATCTATTTTCATGTTGCTTTACCTGTTTCATCCTTGCCCTACCAATTTACTCTATGGGTAAACGGGTGTGGGTAAGGATAGGGTAATGTTTTTAGGGAAATTACCCTGTGCGTTGCCTGCAACTCTAACGCGGGTAAGGGTAATGGTAAGCCTTTACCCTACCCTACCCTACCCATTTACAATCCTATATCACACAAATCAAGATTAAGTATATTCACATAAGTTCTCTCAAGAACAAGTTAGCATATTTTCCATCATAAAAAAGAATAAGATGTATTTTCTATGTCCTTTCTTATAGTAAAGCCAAATCAACACATGATACATAATTTGAGTTAACCACACATTCGAAATCTGTAATCAAACAACTTAAGTCACAAATACCTTGATTCAATTAAATATTACAATAATCATTCAAACAACATATACTTAGGGTTTATTAATCGGCATACTTATTTTCACAAGTTCTTCACCTAATTAGGGTTTACATCTACTGAAGCGCTTCCACATACATTCTATAAAACATGTCGTGGTTAACTGTACTCACATAAGTTCTCTCATGAAATTAGAGGTTTAGATTAACTTAGCTAAGAAGAGATTAGACAATAATCAAGAAGGTAAACTTAGGGCTAAGGTACACCTGTGTTTGGGTCTTTACACTTTTGTTGATGAAATGTTTTAAGTCGTTTACTTGTCTAATATTTGCTAGTATAATGATGTTGCTCCGTAAGTGTTAGTCTTTGTGGTAGGCTGGTAGCTATCAGTGGAAATAATGAATAGACAATATTGACAATATTGTGACAATATGCTTGATACAAGAGAAATCTTCTCTTAGGGCACGTTTGGTTACAAGGATTTTTCCGTATTGGATTGTATTTTGGACTCCAGTTCTGCAAATTTTATGTTGGGTTTGCGGGATTGGAGAAATAAGACTAATCCCGGGATTTTCAGACAGTATAGGAATCCCGCATTTTAGTCTCCATCAAAATTCTCCCGGATGTCAAAATCCATCATGGGCAAGACAACAGACACGAAAAAAGATAAATCTCACACTTACAAAACCCTACAAACCAAACATAAAATTTTACTTTGCGGGATTTTGAGAATGCTACATTTCAGCAATACAGGATGTGGACAGAATACAAGATTTCAATAAATCCAGCTAACCAAACGTGCCCTTGTATGTAGGAGAGGTGGATATGATCCCATACCTGCCTAAACTCTATTGACCTACTGACTTGTTGGACTCTTACTTGATTTGACTTACAATTTTGGTCGTCTCATTACAAATTTGGTTGTCTCATTACATATATGTGTCATCCCATTACAAATTTGATGCACGGGTAGCGAAATCTTAGTTACCCGCACGGTAGCGAAGATATACCCTATATATATATATTCTAAATAGGGTTTCCCCTATATTTATAAAAGGAACAATTACATATAGGTCCACACAAAATAGGAAAATAACAAGAGAATATAAAGAACAAAATAAAACACTATTTAACGCTCCCCCTCATGTTGGAGCATAGATATCAATCATGCCAAATTTGTCTACAAGAGAGCTGAAATGTTTCTTGGCCAGCAGCGTTGTGAAGATATCAACAACTTAATCTTCTGAGCGAGTAAAAGGAGTGCAGATACGACCAGTCAGGATGGCTTCTCTGATGAAGTGGCAGTTAACTTCAATGTGCTTAGTCCGTTCATGATAAATTGGATTATTGGCAATAAAAATAGTTGCTTTATTATCACAATGCATGGGAATAGGAACAAAAGACCGCACACCAAAGTCTTTTAGGAGGGACTGTACCCACAAAAGTTCACAAACTGTGTGAGCCATAGCCCGATACTCGGCCTCAACACTAGATCTAGCAACAACATTCTGCTTTTTGTTCCTCCAAGTGACAAGATTTCCACCAACAAATGTGCAGTAGCCAGAAGTGGATTTTCTGTCAATCTTACTTCCAACATAGTCAGAATTAGAATAGCCTTCAAGAGAGCAATGGCCATGTTTCCTATAGAAAAGGCCTTTACCAGGATATTTCTTCAGATACCTCATAATATGACACAATGCTTCCCAGTGACACTGTCTAGGTTTGTCAAGATAACCTACTAACAAGGCCAACTGCAGTAGAAATATCAACTCTAGTAACAATCAAATAAATTGACTTTCCAACCAGTCTCCTATAGCGTTTACTGTCAGGATACAAGGGAGATTCATCATCATCCCAATTTACATTAGGGTCTAAAGGAGTATTAACAACTCGAGCTCCAAGCATCCCTGTCTCCTGCAGAAGATGTAGAACATACTTCCTTTGGGACAAAACAAGAGCATTAGAGGTCCTGGAGACTTCAATTCCCAGAAAATACCTTAGTTTTCCCAAATCTTTAGTGACAAAGTGCTTGCATAAATAGGCCTTGGTAGCGTGGATTTTAGAAAGATCACCACCAGATAAAATAATATCATCAACATACACAATCAGAACAACAATACCAGAGGAAGTCTTCTTAATAAAGACAGAGTGATCAACATGAGATCTCAGGAAGCCATAAGTAGACAAAATCTTGCTCAGTTTATCAAACCAACACGTGGACTTTGCTCGAGTCCATAAATAGATTTTTTGAGGCGACAAACCTTGTGTGACTCCCCTGAGCAACAAACCCAGGTGGTTGCTCCATATAGACTTCCTCTTGGAGATCATTGTTAATATATCTCATTATATTCAGCTATATTCTATTTTGTAATTTCTATATACTTCTAGACCTCTATGTAATTTCTCCAAGTTCTCTTATTAATAAAAAGGAGAGGGCTCATTGCTCCTCTCTGAATGCTGCATTGCACGCAACCTTGCGGCACCCTCGTTTACATGGTATCAAAGCGGGCCCTATGAAACAAGTGTGTGAACCACACCCTACCTAAAATAACAAGTGCAAGCACACATAAGTGGCCGCACTTGAGGGGGAATGTTAGAATAGTCCCACACCTCTGAATTCTGGGATAGCTCCTAGGCTCGTGTGTGGTCCATTCACCCATTGTCAATTGATTTTGGGTTGAATACCATACATTCTAATATGGTACCAGAGCGGAAACGCTCCTAGGGACGATCTCGCCCTGTCCATCATCTTCCCCAGCCGTCGCCACTCCACATAGCTGCCACAGCCACCACAAGGCTAGCAGCAGCTGCCGCCGCTAGCTAAGGGCAGCAACAACAGCCGTCGCCGGCCCAAGGCAGCAACCGCCGTCGCCGGTCCAAGGCAGCAATAGCAGCCGCCGCCGCCGGCCCACAGCAACAACAACAGCCGCTGGCCCAAGGCAGCAGCCGCCGCCGCCTGCCCAAGGTAGCAATAGCAGCCACCGACCAAGGATAGGCGCACCAGCCGCCGCCAAGGGCAGGCGCAGTAGGCCCCCTGCCGGCCGGTTCTGAAGGCCGTGGTTGCAGGGTCCTTTGGTTGATCAAACGGATCATTAAATCCCAAACTGAAGGGTCCGTCGTGACGTAGGAAATTCCTAATCACATCTCCTCAATGTGTGACTAGGGAATTTTCGTTTGGGGGCTGTGGATGCGTCAGGCACGCATCTAATTCTTTGACGTGACGTGTATCTCTCCGTTGCTCAACCCTTTCTGTGACGTGTATCACTTAGTCACCCTATCTCTCTACTGAATAATGGAGGACACCAAGGCATCTACCATCTATAACAAGATGTCACCTATCCCCTCCATCAAGCTGAACGGGAAGAATTATCTCTTGTGGATGAGTGCTGTCCATACAGTGTTGGAATCCCGAGACAAGGCAAAACATTTGATTCTGATCCTCCTGCTTCTACTGACAAAGGCTATGCTGAATGGAAGTGCCATAGGCCCATAATAGTCTGGTGAAGACATGGCTGTGGGGGGAGCATGGAACCTGGAATTGCTGCTAGGTTCATGTTCTACACTATTGCCAAAGAGATATGGGATGCGGTAAAGAAACATTACTCTCAAGAAAAGAATGTTGTTCATCAGTTTATGATATATGACCGCCTCTTTGTAGAATGACAAGGAGACAATCAGACAAACCTTTAGAAGAATATTTTGGAGTGATCCAAGCTATTGCTCAAGAACTGAGCTTCTATCATCCAATGACTGTCAAAGAACAAGTCAAAGACAAAGATGACTTGATTACAACAAATTTCTCATTCGGCCTGAGTTCTTCATGTAGTTCAGCCCGCAGTGTCATCCTAGCTTCTGATAAACTTCCTAGCTTTGAAGAAGTTTACTCAAGGATTTTACAATCAAAATTTGAACCCGTCGATCCTACAACAGTCTCGTCTCCTAGAGATTCCCATGCATCTGTAGCCGCTGCAGTTAGAGGAGGTCGTACAGGTACAGGCCGAGGACGTGGTACATGTCCTAAGTGCACTTTCTGTGACAAACCTGGACACAGTTGAGAAATGTTGGAAGAAGCATGGTAGACATGCTGCACTACCTGTGGGGGCAGCAAACTATGCTGGCACTACTGAGTCTTCTGAGCCTCCTGTTTTGAGTTCTGGTTCTTTTGGCATCACACTCACCAAGGAGGAATATGATAGATTTATTCTGACTACCTAGCATATGAGTTTGGGATCATGTTCTTCAGCAAATCTGGCATCTACTGCTGGTAATCAGACTACCTCTTTACTGGCTTTTGGTTCAACTTCTTCATGGGTGGTTGACTCTGGAGCGTCACAACATATGACTAGTAGAAGAGACTGCTTCATCCCATTGACTCATATTCCTTACCAATCTGTGACCATAGCCGATGGTTCACTGAGGAGAGTGTTAGCCAGTGGATCTGTTTCTCTGACTCCTAAAATTGATCTTAAATCTGTACATTATGTGCCTGCATTTCCATTTAATCTTCTCTCTGTTGCAAAATTGATTGATACTATGAAATGTATGGTGACATTTGAACCTTCTTGTTTTGTATTACAAGATCTCAAGAGTATGAGGATCATTGGTGGGGGCCTAGGAAAGGTGATCTCTACCTCTTCCATGGTGAAAGTCTGCCTCGCCAAGTATCTGCTTCTGCTCCAACTATCCTTTTGAGTGGTTCTCCCTTACTGTGGCACTACATATATGAACATCCTTCGTTGGAGAGCTTGAGAAAGTTAGAACCTGAGTTATCCCAAGTGTCTTCATTAGTGTCAGTCCTGTCAATTTGGGAAACATCATAGAATGTCTTATCCCAGTCGTGTCAATAAACGAACTTCTTGTCCCTTTGAGTTAGTCCACAATGATGTTTGGGGTCCTGTAAAAGACAATAGCTATAATGGTTTTCGCTATTTTATTTCCTTTGTGGATGATTTTTCTCGCATGACATGGATTTATTTGTTGAAGAGTCGAGAGTCTGTGCTATCCATTGTCAAGCATTTTCATCAAGAAATAAAAGTTCGATTTGATTGCAATATTAAGATTCTTCAATCTGATAATGCCTTGGAATATGTTCAAAGTGCTATGGCTGATTTTTGTAGCTCTGTTGGGATGACACATCGTACGCACTGTCCTCACACCCCTCAACAAAATGGGATAGCTGAGAGGAAGAATCGTCACCTTCTTGATATTGTCAGGACAATTATGTTTCAATCCAATGTTCCTAAGAGATTTTGGTCTGATGCTTTACTTACTGCATATTTCCTTATCAACATGCAACCCTCTTCTGTGCTTCAAGGACGTACTCTGTTCTCTGTCTTACGTCCCAAGGATCAATCTTTTCTTGTTCCCCTTAGAGTGTTTGGTTGTACTTCCTTTCTCCATAATTTTGATCCTAAGGCTGATAAGTTATCCCCTAGGTCGATTAGGACTCTTTTTCTTGGGTACTCCAACACTAGCAAAGGGTACAACTGTTATTGTCCCAGTCTCTGTCCGTCGTATGTTTGTGTCTAGGGATGTAACTTTTCATGAATCCACTCCATATTTCTCTAGTGTTCCCAGTAAGGGGGAGCAATTGTGTGAGAGTGAGAGAGTGCCACCATCAGACATCAGTGAGAGAGTGCCACCTATCATTCCTGACTATACTGTAGTTCAGGAAGAGCAGCCAGCAGATGGTACATTAATTCAACATTATTCACATGTTTATAGCAGACGAGGCAGACAAGATCTAGAGGAGGTAGCGACTCCAGTCTCTGAGCCTTCCCCATCTTCCTCTACTCAAGAGATTTCTAAAGAACCATCTGACCTTGATGTTCCCATTGCTATCCGCAAAGGTACTCGTTCCTGTACTGTTCGACATTCTATTGCAAATGTGTGTTGTTTGTCTAAATTATCTAAGCATGCCCATTCCTTTGCTCTTGGAATTGATTCTGTGGTCATTTCAAGAAATCATCTTGATGCTATGAAGGATATTGGCTGGAAACAGGCAATGCATATGGAAATGTCTGCTCTTCTACAAAACAACACCTGGGAACTTATTGACTTACATCCAGATAAAAATTTTGTGGGCTGGAGATGGGTATTCACAATAAAACATAATCCAGATGGTTCAGTTGAGAGGTTGAAGGCTAGACTGGTGGCAAAAGGTTACACTCAGACATATGGAGTTGATTTTTTTGAGACCTTTTCACCAGTGGCTCGTTTGAATTTAGTGCGGGTTCTTATTTCTCTGGCTACTACTTTTAACTGACCTCTATTTCAGCTTGATGTCAAGAATGCCTTTCTTCATGGTGATCTACAGGAAGAGGTGTACATGGAGCAACCTCCTGGTTTTGTTGCTCAGGGGGAGTGTCAGAAAGTGTGTAGATTGAAGAAAGCCATCTATGGGTTGAAACAATCTCCTAGAGCTTGGTTTGATGAGTTCAGTGATATTGTAGTAAAGATGGGCTTTTCTCGTTCTGTGACTGATCACTCCTTTTTCTATTCTAGCTCTCCTGTTGGATCTATTATTATTGCTGTATATGTTGATGATATAGTTATCACCGACAGTGATTCTACAGGCATATCACGTATGAAAGAAGGATTGTAGGGGTATTTTCATACAAAGGATTTGGGCAAACTAAGATATTTTCTGGGTATTGAAGTACTTAGATCTCATGCATGTACTAATTTGTCTAAGAGGAAATACATGCTGGATTTACTGCAGGAAGCAGGTATGAGTGAATCCAAGCCGGTGTCTACTCCTATGGACTATCATGTCAAGGAGACGACTGATGATACTGATTATCCAGATCCAGGATATTACAAGAAAATTGTTGGTAAACTGACATATCTGACAGTTACTCGCCCTGACATTTCCTTTGTTGTAGGAGTGGTGAGTCAGCATATGAGCTCACCACAACAGTCACATTGGATAGCAGTCTGCCGTATTCTGAGATATCTGAAAGGTGCACCTGGTAAGGGGATCACCTATTATAGACCCAAGACCCCTGTGTCTACTCTTGTTCTTACTGGTTATGCAAATGCAGATTGGGCTGGTAATCTGAATGACAGGAGGTCTACTTCTGGATATTGCACGTTTCTAGGAAATCACCTTATCACCTGGAAAAGCAAAAAGCAGAATGTTGTGGCAAGGTCTAGAACGGAGGCTGAGAATCGAGCAATGGCTCATGCCTGTGGCGAGTTGCAGTGGGTTCAATCTGTGCTTTCTGAATTAAAGATTCCTGTTTTGTCTCCCATAAAGCTCAGATGTGACAATCAAGCTGCAATCTACATTGCCAAGAACCCAGTCTTCCATGAACACACTAAGCATATAGAGGCTGACTGCGACTTCATCAGTGATCAGATCAAGAATGGTACTGTTGTGACTCCGCACGTCAAATCTGAAGATCAACTTGCAGATGTTCTCACAAAGCCATTGAGTCCCAACAACATTTCAGAATTTTTGCAACAAGCTAGGCATACACGACGTGTACGCTCCAGCTTGAGGGTGAGTGTTAATATATCTCATTATATTCAGCTATATACTATTTTGCAATTTCTATATACTGCTGGACCTTTATGTAATTTCTCCAAGTTCTATTATTAATAAAAAGAAGGCTCATTGCTCCTCTCTGAACGCTGCATTGCACGCAACCTTGCGACGCCCTCGTTTACAACAATCATCATAAAGAAAGGCATTCTTAACATCTAGCTGTATAAGGGCCAACCCAGATTGATAGCAACAGAGAGAAGAACCCGCACAGAATTTAGCCTGGCAACAGGGAAAAAAGTTTCAAAATAATCAATACCATAGGTTTGAGTGTACCCTTTGGCCACTAGGGGGGCCTTCAGGCGTTCAATAGTGCCATCAGGATGATACTCCACAGTGTACACCCAACGACATCCAACATGCTTGCAATCAGATGGAGGATCCACCAAATCCCAAGTAAGAGCAGTCATCTCCTCAGTCATGGCATGTGTCCAGGCTGTACTTTGTAAAGCATCATGAACATTTTTAGGAATAGAAACAACATTAAGGGCAACAAAAAAATTACTAACATGGACACTAAGATGTGCAGTAGAAACATAGTCAACAATACTATGAGAGGTACATGAGCGAGTGCCTTTCCTGAGAGCAATTAGGTAAATCCAGATCAGAAGTTACCTCGGCAGGTGCAGGACCTTCTGAAGGAGAAGATTGGTTTTTTGTGGGGGGGGATGTTGGGCAGGAGTAGACTGCAGCGGCCGATTCTTGTGTTGGTAAACAATAAGAGGAGGAGACGCAGTCTCAGCAGGCTACGAAGCAAAAGGCGAATCACTGATAACAGGCTGAGGTGTTGAAATAATATCTGAACTCAAAGTGTTCCCTTTAGTAGAGTAGAGAGGAGTGTCCTCAAAGAAAACCACATCACTGCTCGTGAACCACTTCTTAGTAATAGGACTATATCAACGATATCCTTTCTGAGTACTTAAAATATCCCAGAAAAATACATTTTTCAGCTCTAGGAGACATGTTGTCCTGAGTCGGTCCAAGCAAACGAACAAAACAAGTTGACCCAAAAATCCTTGGAGGAACAGAAAAAAGGGGAATGTGGGGTTGTAGGGCTTGGACAGGAATTTTGTTCCCAATAATAGACGAGGGCATGCGATTAATAAAAAAAAGGCAGTGAGAACAACTTTCGGCCAAAAATGTTTTGGAAATTAGAGTGCAACATTATAGTTCTAGTAACTTCAAGTAAATGCCTATTTTTTCTTCAGCAACTACGTTCTGTTGAGGTTTGTAGGTACAAGATGTCTGATGAATGGTACCAACAGAACGACAAAATAATTTAACATGTTTTTGAACAAATTCCAAGGCATTATCAGTGCGCAGAATCTTAATGGGCACAGAGAATTGGGTTTTAATTTCAGCAAAAAAGAACTTAATAGTATGCAAGACTTGTGACCTGTCTTTCAGCAAAAACAACCAAGTAGCACGGGAGAAATCATCAATGAACAGAATAAAATATTTATTGCTTGACTAACTTGGAACATGACAAGGACCCCATACATCAGTATGAACAATATCAAAAATATTTTTACTACCAATCTGAGATTTTTTAGGAAAGACAGTTCTGGACTGTTTGCCTAACTGACATGACTCACACTGGAAACTGTGCGTTCCTACACCAGAAATAACATGTTTCAATTTATCAGCAGATGGATGCCCAAGTCTATAGTGCCACTGTAACGCAGACACAGAAGAAGATAATGTTGAAGCTAGAGCTGTAGTGCCGATTCTTTTCAAATCATCCAGATAGTGGAGTCCATCAGGTCCTTCATGGCCCCCACCAATCTTTATCCTCGTGCGAAGGTCTTGAAAAACACAAGTACTCGGTACAAAGGTCAAATTGCAGTTCAATCTACGCACAATTTTGCTGACAGATAACAAATTCAAAGGAAAATTTGGCACATATAGAGCGGATCTCAGAAGAAAGCGAGTGTAAATATCACCAATGCTAGACACAACAGATTTGGATCCATCGGCAAGCATAACAACAGATTTAGAGCATGGTTTAGATAATTTATAGAAAAAAGATCTATTTCCAGATAAATGGGAAGAAGTCCCAGAGTCAATCACCCATTTTGTATTTACCAGTACTAGAAGATGAGGCAGTCAGAAAAGCAGAATCACAACCAGTGAATGTAGCCACATGTGCTCAAGACTCAGCAACACTAGAGGAGGAAGCGCCGATTTTCTCTAACAGCAGTCGTTCTACTTCCGAGTGAATGAACTCTGCAGTGGAGGAGCTTGAAGTATCAACAACAGGAGTCTGAGAAGCACCCTCAGACGTAGCATTGGCCCACACAGGTGTGCCATGCTTCTTCCAACACCTGTCCTCAGTGTGGTTGGAGCGACCACGAAAGTCACAATATCGCTGAGCAGCGATACTGCCAGAAGCATCAGCAGAGGAACCACGGCCAAGGGACCCACGTCCTCTACCAGATTTAGGAGGACGGTTGTCCTGAAACCGACCTCGATCTCGTCCACGCCTTAGGCCGGCCATGGCAGCAAGAGCAGTAGTATCACCAGTGTCAGAAGGCGGGGAAAATGAAGAAGTTGGCAGACGTTGAAGATGCTGATACGCACTCTCTAACGTCGACAGTGGATCACTGGCAAGAATCTGATCAACTACTCCAACATACGACTCAGGAAGGCCACACAAGAACTGAACCACCTGAAGTTCCTGACATTGGCGTTGCATGGTGGTTAAATCAGTAGATAGAGGATGATAACTCTCAAGTTCAGCCCAGATGCCTTTGAACGAGGAAAAATAATCAGCAATGTCTGGCCTAGAAAATTGCAGGCGAGTCAATTGCTTGTTCAAATCGAACACCTTCTTTGGATTTTTGCTGTGAGAATAAGTACTGGCCAGCTGATCACACATCTCCTTGGCAGTCGGGAGATGAAGTAAGGTGACATTGATTCGGGTTTCACTACTGTCGAGGATCCATGTCATCACAGTAGAATCATCTTTGACCCAATCATCATAAGCCTTGATATCCTTGGACTCGGCAGTATAGGCTGGCGCTGGAGGCGGATCACGTATCAGGTTGGAATGCTTGCCCTGGGATTTAGCATAGATCTTCCATGGAGCAGACCCAGTGTTGATAGTTGCTCCCATCCAGTTTCATGGTAGTAACCTGACGACGGTGATCATCATGGGAGGAAGCTATGACAAAGAAGACCCGAGTCCAACACAATAGAGAAAAGAAGCAGTATAGATTCGCCTAGATCCTCGTCCTAGGCGGCAACAGACAAAGAAGATAGACTGGATAGACCAGTTACATGAAAACTACGCCGAAGTGCAGCAGGGAACCCTGCGGCTCAAGGGCTCACGCGGGCAGACATGACGGGAAGCCTCCGCAGGCTCAAGGCGCCGAATCGGTAGCCAGCAGCAGGCTGACAGCTGCTAGCAGCTAGCCCGCAGGAGCAGGGGTGGCCGACAACAGCCCACAGCGGCGGCGGCAAGCCGCATGGGGCAGGGAGGCACCGACGGTAGGTGGCAGCGGCCAGGAAGCGGCGTCGACGACAGGGAGGAGCCAGCGGCGAGTGGGCGAGGGGCATCTGGGGGGGGGGCGACCGACGGCGGCGGCTGATGGGGAGAGAAAGAGAGGGGGGGGCGACGCAAGGGGAGGGAGAGAGGGATTACGATCCCTGCTCTGATGCCATCTTAACAGGGTTTCCCGGAAGGGTTGGGGTGCACAGTGTGTGTACCTCATATATTTATAAAAGGAACAATTACATATAGGTTCACATAGAATAGGAAAATAACAAGAGAATATAAAGAACTGAATAAAACACTATTTAACATATATATATATATACACACACGCACACACAATGGAGTAGACAAAATGATATATGACTAAGAATGGAACTTTATTACCTTAGATCACTTAAGGGTGTAAGTGTCAAAATTGGATAAGAAAATGCGGATCCTAGTCCAGAATTTATAAAAAGCAGATCTGGACTCAGATGGACATGGTAAGGTTACATCTTTAATATGACTGGATGCTACAATTCTTATCAGATCCCAATTGAGAAAAAAAACGTTCCGGTAAAATAAACAGGTTTGCATATATCATATTAGTAGTTCATCAAATATATGCACTAATTCATTTTTCTTACGAAAATACCATGTAATGAAATATATGCATAAATGCCTCAAATTAGATTTTCTGGGACTGGATACTGCAATATCTGATAACTAATTGAATTTAAGTCAGATATAATATAAACTCTGATAAGTGAATCTAATACATTGTTTAAAGTTTCCTCATCACTTACTAATTTTGGATATATGAATAAACATATTAGGTTTAAAACATTCATTGTTGTCCCCTTTTTAAATTTGAGATAACAATCTCGTCCTTCCATAATATCTTAATTTTTTTTATTGGCATTGTGTTTGGAGGAACCGTTTGCAATTTCCCAAAGTATTTCTTGTGTGCCAAAGTTTGCCACCTTAAGCTTGGCCGAAGAGGTTCAAATTTCTACTAAAAGAAAATCTTGTTTGCTTGAATGGAATTCCTGGGATGTATCTAGGAGAGCATTGAGAAACACAACAAATGCCAACAACTAACCTATGTGAAACTTCTTAACAGTGTTAGGACTTCCACAAGAACTAGTTACTGATGTGGTCGACCAATGAGCTAATGTATAGGAGCAAGAAGGGAAAGAAGACACCTAACCTGTAAGATCTTTTGAAAAGGCAAAAACCTCAATTTATTTTAGAAGGCCCGGAATGTAAAATAAAGAGAAGCACAAGTTTTATGCTAGGTAACATATCATCATAGACAAGGGTGAACAACTAATAGTTTAAAACGCAGTCACATAATTCGGCAAATTATTGAACAATTCACGTATAATTCACGCATTATTCCCTGGACGAATGCAAATAGCCGAATTACGCCTGATTCCCTCAATAATTCTGAATTTTACCAATCATTCACGAATAATTCGTAATTCACGCATTAAACATGTATAAAATGTAAAAAAGCATGCTTTTCCCAATTTTTTTGAAAAAGTTGGTCCTCTTCTCACTGTTTCTCGCGACCCGACTAACCCACCTAATCTATCACCTCACTCCCTACCGATATCCCGATACCATCTAAGCCCTAACCCAAACCCCCCGATACCACATAGCAGCAACTCTGGTATCACAAGAGGCGACATGAGCTGCAACTGCTTCAAGCAACAACTCTAGCCAACAGAGTTCTCAGTGGTGGCAACCATTGTTGGTATCAACGTCAGCCACTCCAAGCACCAGCGGCCCCGACCATCAATAGAGAAGTGACAACCTCCGTGGATGGACTAGGAAATGACGACGGCCATTGGATACATGTACCTCTTATACCTTCTTCCTATTTTCTTTTCCCCTTTCTTCCTCTTATTTTTTTTCCTTTGATCAATGCATCCATGTCTCACACATATTTAAATCGCCAACTCTTTTTGTTTTATCAATTCTTCCTCCACCTATCTAATTTGTACTTGAATTTTTTTTGATATTATAGTTCTTCTCTATCTACTCCAAGTCTAAGCCTCAATGAACTGGGTGCTTGGTCTTGCTTAACAGACAATTTGGTCAAGAAAAAAATCTTCATGTTCAACCTACCATCCCACGTGTCCCTTAAAATTCCATCCTCACTTCCTATTCTCATTGTATGTACAACAATACATCACTATCTTATGGCGTGGAAGATGTGCATTTTCCCAACATTAACCCAGTAACATCCAACTACGTTGAATATCCCTCTATTTGTTGTTTTGTATATTCTTCCCCTCATTCTATTTCATCTATATTCATTTGATCACAACTTGATTGATGTATATTGGGATTAGATGTGCGATATGTATATCATGTTTGAGCTATGTATATAATTTTATATATTATACACACATGTATATAAAATAGATGGGTATGATCGATTACCCAGGGAAGTGTTGTAGATGGCTTTGAAGAAAAAGGGTGTGCCAATCCAATACATTGACTTGATTTAAGACATTTATGATATCTCTACTGCAAGTGTAAAGGCCCCTGGAGGAGAGACACCAACTTTTCCTATCAGAGTTGGGGTACACCAAGGATCCACACTCAGCCCATATCTGCTCGTTCTTGTTATGGATGAGTTGACAAAGAATGTTCATGATGATATTCCTTGGTGTATGTTATTTGTTGATGATATTGTATTGATTGACGAGCAAAAGACGAATAGAATGATAAAATTGAACTTTAGAGAAAGGCACTGGAATCAAATGGATTGATGATTAATAGGAGCAAAACTGAGTATATGCATTGCAATTTCAACCAATTTCGCAGTGTGAATGGTGGAGCCATGTTGGACGGAGTAGACATACCAAAATGTGATAAATTCGTTACTTGGGTTCTATTATTCAAATAGATGGGGATGTCCAAAATGACGTTTGTCATAGGATTATTGCAAGATGGTTGAAATGGAGGAGTGCAATTGGAGTATTATGTGATCGGAAGATCCCTCTCGGAATAAAAAGCAAGTTTTATAGAACTACTATACGACCAACCATGCTCTATGGGACTGAATGTTGGGCTGTGAAGAAATAAGGTCTCAACAAGATGAACGTGGCTGAAATGCGTATGCTGAGATGGATGTGGGAAGATAAGAAAAGACCGCTTGAGAAATGACTATATCAGGAATAAAGTAGGGGTGGCGAGCATTGAGGAAAAGTTGCGTGAGGGCCGACTCCTGTGTTGTACCTTGGGCAGCGCCTAGGCTTAAGTCAGCCCGCCTCAAACTGGGTGCCCAACCCCCTAATTGACCTAAGTTGTTGCCTAAAGACTTTTGAGGCCCAAATTAAGCCAATTCATGGCTATATTAGCATAAATTAGATCTGAATTTGATCAAATTGAGTCATATTATGGTTAAATTGGGTCTGATTTATTCCAAACGGGGTCTATTTATGGTAAATTAGGTTTGATTTGGGGGAAAACAGGCTTGATTTGGGGGAATTAGGTCTAATTTGGGGGAGTTAGGTCTAATTTGGGGGAAGTAGGTCTAATTTGGTCATGTAAGGCCTCGTTTAGATCAACATAGGGAAATTTAGGATTAGTTAGGTTTGATTTGGTCACGTTATGCAAATTAGGTTTGATTTTAGGCCAAATTATGTCAAATTTGAGCAGATTAGGTCTGATTTGGGGAAAACAAGTCTGATTTTGGGGAAATGGTCTGATATGGTGAGATTAGGTCTAATTTGGCCAAATTAGATATTGTTTAGGTCAATATAGGAAAAATTTGGGAAAATTAGGTCTGATTGGATCATAATATACAAAATTAGGTTTTATTTAGGCCAAATCATGTCAGAATTGGGCACATTAGGTCTAATTTAGGGGAAACAAGTATGATTAGGGGGAAATTGTTCTAAATTGGATGACTAAGTCTTATTTGGCCAAATTTTGTCTCATTTAGGTGAATATATGAAAAATTTATGGAAATTGGGATTGATTAGGTCATGGTATACAAAATTAGGTCTGGTTTAGGCAAAAATTAGGGTAAAATAGGTCAAATTTGACCAGATTTGGATCAAATGAGTTCAAATTAGGGCCAATCAGTTCTAGTTTAGGTCTTGTTAGTTTTGATTTAGCCTAAATTCTACATAATAGTACTATACTTCTTTTGGCTACAAACATAATACATGTTTACTTTCTGATTTCTATATGAATTTGTTTAGGTAAAACTTCCACAATTCAATCCATATTTAATGATTTTGTTGCTTTCTTCGTACGATGCTAGCACATTGATTGCATATTTATCATGTATATTTATATGTGTAAGGAACTAATGATTGTACTTTTCTAGAAATTTTACATATATTTGTTAAAATAAAAAAATATATAAAAACACATGGAAACGCCTGGGCCTCCGTCTGGGCGTCCCCCTGGAACGCCTGGCCGCCTATACAACCATGCCCAACTCAGATGGTATGGACATGTGAAATACAGATCGACTAATGCGCCTATACGAAGTAATGCTATTGAGTCAAGCACAATTAATAGAAGAGGAAGGCCTAAATTTACATGAGAAGACCTTATAAAGAGAGATTTTGAATCTCTACATCTCGACCAAAATATGATCCATGATAGAGCGGAATGGAAACAAAGGATCGAAGTAGCTGACCCCAACATAGTTGTGACTGAGGCTTAGATGATGATGATGATGATACACACGTATATAGAAAATATACACATACATACACATATACACACTTACACACACACACACACTTACACACACACACATATCCAAATTTTATCCGATCTTTTCCCGAATAGTTGACCGAGGTTTTATCGAATCTTTTGCCGATTTTTATCCAATTTTTCTGCATAATTCCTGAATGCCGAATTTTCTGCCTCGCCGAATGATTGCCGAATCTCGAAGTTGTGACTATGGTTTACACACACACATATATCCAAACTTTATCCGATCTTTTCCCGAATAGTTGATTAAACTTTTACCGAATCTTTACCAATTTTTATCTGAATTTTTTGCATAATTCTCGAATGCCGAAATTTCAGCCTCACGAAATGATTGCCGAATCCCGAATTTGTGACTATGGTTTAAAGCAACCGCAACATGAATCATTGCCCATTGGAAACTGAATTGTTGTCATATGTGCTGCTGTCAATGGATCTATGATTGATTGCCACCTGACAACATTCATCACTAAGAAAAAACCATTTCAAGTACCATTATTGGACTCTATATATGTATGTGTGTGGGTGTGTCCACACACACACACACGCACGCACGCTCGCACCTCAAGCATTTTCTTTTGAACGTGGTTCAACAAGCTTAGTGGTGTCCTTTCCTCTCTAGGTTTTTCCAGATCTTCCAGTGACCAAAGTCTCTTCTTCTCCAAAACACCATCGGGGAAAATCATCATTTTAGCTGTCTGAGGATGATATCATCATTATTGGCAGTAACACTATGGGCATTTCATCTTTGAAAGAATCTCTCAAATCACATTTCCACACAAAGGACCTTGGCCAGTTTTTGCTACTTTTTGGGTATTGGAATCTTACATTCCAAGCATGGCATCTACCTCTCTCAGCGGAGACATGTCCTAAATCTTCTTGCTGATTCCGGAATGCTTTAATACAAGCCTCTTTACTCTCCAAAGGACTACCACACCAAAGTCAGGTCTGAGGGGAAGTCATTTCATAATCATGAATAGTATCAGACTACAGTTGGAAAGTTAATTTACCTAAAGATCACCTGTCGAGACATTGCTTTTGCAGTCAGCATGGTTAGTCAATACATGACCAAGCCTCTCATCAGTCAATAGAGCCTAGTACAGTGGATTCGAAGATATCCGAAAGGTGCCTTGGGAAGGGGTCTTCTCTACAAAAGGCCATCTCCAAAGATTTCCCTAATCTGCTAGTAGTTGTTTCCCGTTCTAGCACTGAAGCAGAGAACATGCCTATGGCCCATGCTTGCTGTGAGATCCAGTGGGTGACATCAATTCTCCATGAACTTGGCATTCCTGTATCATCTTCACCTGTCCTTAAATGTGACAATCAAGCTGCAATCCATATAGCAAACAACCATGTGTTTCATGAGCTCACCAAACACATAGAGGTTGACTGCCACTTTGTACGTGATCTGTTCCGTACCAAAAAGATTGTCACTCCATATGTAACGACTGGAGAAAAGACTGCCAACAACTTCACCAAGTCGCTTCCACCTACCTGCTTCAACTACATGTGTGGCAAGTTGGGAAACATGATGTATACTCTCCAGCTTGAGGGGGAGTGTTAGTTTATAAGTAACTCTATCTTATTTACTTAATTAGGACCAATGGGCCTTTCGTACTTAAGCATATTATCATAATATGTTCCTCATGTATATAGTACCCTGAGCCATGTCTATATATAGGACTCATTGTACTCATTTTATAGTGAATAAGATTGCTCTCCAAGTTTATCATATAGGGGAAAGTGGTATGTGCCTTTTTTGGGTTAGAGCAGGGGAAGGAGGTATGCAAGTTATTAGTGGAAGGAAGAGAAATAATAGGAGTCAGCGATTGGAGGTGTTGGGATCTGGGATGAGGGTCGGATTTAACAAATTAAGTCACAATCGATCACCTGGGTCTCAAGAATAGTTAGGTTAGAGGTGCTCCTAACAATGTATCACCGAAAAAAACTATATAAATCATGTAAAGTAAAGTTTGAAAAAATCTGTTTGGCATTTTAGAAAAAGCATGAACGTTCAGCCAACCAAAAACTAGTAAAAATTGAGAGATAATATGGTTTTTTCTGGTTGTTTTTGTTACTAGGGCCACATACACAATTAATAATATATATGCTTTATTTATAGTTGGAAAATGCTATAAACCATATGTATTTGTATTTGTATATTGTAATGTAATTATTATACACTAAACGGTGATGTTTTCAACTGTGTATAATGTAATTATTATACTGTTTTGTCTGACTGCTTTAAAGTAGTACATGCCTAAGTTACTAGGTATTATGCAATTCTTATATTCAATTTATAATGTAACAAATTATCTATTGGTATATCGAATAGCTTATGACTATAGCCATTCAATCGAGATTAAGTGAACAAGGTAGGCATTTGGTAACAACATATATTATAATAAAAACATAGATTAGGATAGTTAAACAATAGATAGATGATTTTTATTTGAAGCTAGTACATATTACTAACTACGTATACATATCAGAAGACTGAGTAGTAAGTTTTGTAGGGCAATGCATAAAGGTTCTTTCATAGTTGAAAATTTCCACAATTATTTCCATACCGATGGCCATCGGACATCGAAATGCACTGTCCATCGAATTTTTTCTTTCTTTTTAATGTACTTGTGAAAGAATATTGTATTGAACTGTTTCGATTAGATGAATAAAAGAGGTACATCCCTGTCCTATATATAGGAGCAAGGGAGAAACCCTGAGACTTGTGTCCCAAGTAATCTAAACGGGCCGAGACATTGAAGGCCCACTAACTAATTAACCTATTAACTAAATAGGATAATATATACTCTTTAACACTCCCCTTCAAGCTGGATCATGGGTGAAACACATGTCCAAGCTTGGAGTTACATGACTCGATAAAAGAAAAGATAGAAATGATAAAAGATAAATATCACTCCCCATACAAAAGATTGATACTCCCCCTTAAATAATAACCCCCCCTCCCTAAATCATACGATGACGCCTCTTTTCTTTTAAATTGTATTCTGCAGGCTGGAGATCCTCGAGCATTGATGAAGGTCTTTTGGAGTGCATTTGGAATGAAGAACATCTGAAATGGAACCTAAATACTGCAGCAGTAATTCGCCACTTTGAAGTAGACGATCAACAAAACCACGACTACGCCAACTTCACTGGAATACGTACTTAACGCAGCACGAACGCGGATACACAGTGTCGATGTAGTAATAGAGGAATCTTCAAATTGTCTGGGAAGACGTGCATAACGTGGTATGAACACGAATGGACGATATGCTGGTGATACGATGCAGGTACCATAACTCTGTCGCATGAACCTTGGGGGCTTGACAGGAAAGGAGATATCATCCATCAAGGAAAGTCCCAAGAAGATCAATAGAAGGCGATGTTAATACAGTAGATGCAGCTGGAAGAAGACGTGATGAAAATAGCTCGGTGAAGATAAATCTGGATGAATCAACCTTGCAGATGTAGACTTGGCAGGTAGAAATTGCTGAGCTTCTGAGAAGTCTGAAGAAGCACCTATCTCTCTCTCAAGAATGCCGTAAGAGTGATAATGTTATCTGAAAGTGGAGAACAGATGTGTTGAACGAAGCTCCATGAAGATAACCTGGAATATGTAGCCAAAATACATATATCATCTCTTCTCATACTCTCTCTCTCTCATATATTCTCTCACACTCTCTCTCTTCTCACCTCTTCCTCTCCTCTCTATTCCCCCTGCACACCAAATACGACAAGAGTGAGTGTTTGGTGTGGAGAAATGGATATATGACCCCCGCACGTGGAAAAAGGGATACACACATGATGGATGGGTGGGAAAGGAATTGGTGGATTTGAGAGGAATTTGTGATATGGAGATGTGCAATATGTGGAGAATGAAATCGATGCTTAAAAATGGATCCAATTAGCCAAAGATAGATCTGAGTAAGGATCCGAATATCAATAGAGATAGAGAAGTTGGGGGCAGTAAAAAGGGGTTGTTTGGTAGCGGTGGAGAGTGTTGGGTGATTGCCCGCGGTAGTCAGCAACTTAATGGGCATAGATAATGGATGGCGGCAGCAATTTGGCTTAGAGTAGTGGCTGATCGGATTGGCTGATGGCTAGTGCCAACCGTGGCTGTAGCAGTGAGATGACGAACAATAGATGGTTGGATTGTGCCGCTCAGTTGATGTAGCACTTGGCCGCAACGGAGGAGATGATAAAGGTCTCCTGCGCGGCTCCAGAGATATTGCAGGTCATGAGGCCGCATCCAGAGCCAAGGGCGGAGTCTCTCCATGAGCGGCAGCGAAGGCTGATGCTGAGGACGCCGACGCGATGCAGCGGTAGAGGCGATGGCCACTGTGATTTGTGGCGGTGTTATCTGCTGCTGTCCGACGGCTATTGTTGATGGGCGGCGCAAATTGCTACGACGGTGGCGGCTATTGCGGAAGACGGAGCCGGCTGGATGGATAGTGATGGTGCTGGGGAGCGGCGACGTTGCTGCTGGATACGGGCAACACTTGCACGTGATGCAACGACTCTTCGAGAAAGAAGATGGGTGATGTTGGCCGACAGACTGATGGCTGCTGGCCGACGGATGGCGGAGATGACGATGGCGTTGGATACGTGATGGCCGGAAAGGAGATCACCTACGGTCAACTTTGGATTTGGAAAACATAAATTGCATGTCGGGAATTAGCGCCGACGTACAGATCTATGTGAAAGTGGGAGAAAAAGAGCCATAGAGGCCGGAAGTGCCTAGCGGACAGCCGGCCTATGCCATGGCGACAACGACAGCTGCCCGCTGGTGGGCTCTCCCCCTATTGTTCTCTCTCAGAGAGAGGCGGCGACCGACCTGGGGCTATGTTTTTTAGCGGCTAGGAGAGGAGGGAAGCGGAGGCGGCTAGGGTTCCTTTAGGAGCGAACACGCTTTGATACCATGTGAAAGAATATTGTATTGGACTGATTCGATTAGATGAATAAAAGAGGTACAACCCTGTCCTATATATAGGAGCAAGGGAGAAACCCTGAGACTTGTGTCCCAAGTAATCTAAACAGGCCGAGACACTAAAGGGCCACTAACTAATTAACCTATTAACTAAATAGGCTAATATATACTCTTTAACAGTACTATGGATTGCCTAGAGCATATTTTTTACACAGTTTTGTGTCTTTAAGTTTATAGTATAAACTTTATACATTGTGCTTACAAACTATAATGACTTATTCATTGATTTCACCATTGAAAAGTAACTTCAAAATTCTCCATCGAAATCCCCGTCAATACAGTTTAGGGTCCTTCATTCACACATGAGGAGACCCCCACCCCCACATATCCAATATGAAATATTATTGCATATTTGAGTAGATCTACACTAGTAGATAATTCTGGTAAAGTTTCATAAATAATTTGTTGATTTTGCTGTCGAAACGTTAGGAACACATTTGTCAAAATTTCCATCGAAATTTCGGTAAATTTCTGTTTCTGTGGCCTGCGAAACGGCATCGAAATCGGACATTTTCTTCCTTGGGTTCTTTGAAGTCCTCTAAATTAGCTAAAATACGGTCCTTGGCTACATCTCAACTCTCTCGTCTGATAGGCTCGTAAAGAAAGCATAAGAAAGCAATCCTCTCTGAAGACGTTGCTACATTTGCTTGTAAGAACACTGAAAGGGGAGACAACTGAGTCTCATCGGAAGGCATTCCTTGCAGCAATTCTTGCAGTAGAAGTGTAGAATCAGTGAAAAGAGGTATTCACGAATCTAGTATCACAACACATTTCCCTTAAATTTGAGATCTCTGCCTCTAACACTGTGGTCACATGCTCTGATTTGAATAACTTGAATGTCTTCAAATCTTATAGCGCCCATTTCCCCAGACAGTGGAAAGATGGGCTCACTGGCCTTCTGCGGTCAAAGCAGATTTTCATCCTTGCCATCCTCCCACCACCTCACAAATGAGAAGCACATCTGACAGAACTTGATATTATTTCTGTAGAAACATGTTTATGATTGTATCATTCATTTCATGAAGGCATACTTTCACTTTTCCAGATTGATAAACTACAGTCAGCTTTTCATCGATGGGAAAACACTTCATCAGAGAGTGAGGATTATATTCATCTCAGCAGGGAGCTTCTTGTCAGCTGTGAAAGCCTTGAATGGCAGGTATAACATTTGTTCTTTCCTTTTTGTATCTATGGGTGCTTACTATGTATACACTCGTGTAAGATATGCATGTTGTATAATTACGAAAATTATATAGCAAAGTCTATGCATATAAGGCTGAAAACGTCTAGCTGCATGTTGTATTAGTTAACTGGCTTCCAGTTCCAAGCCAACTGGTGAATGTGCTTTGGTAGTTGATAATTTTGCCTAAACATTTATTTTCATGATAGGAAGGTAGATGAGTTAGACAAGGCAATTGCAGTGGCTGCAGAAGATCCTGCTCATTATCACATCAATGAACTTGAACTTGATAAGAGGAGAAGATGGACAGTTACTGCCCGTAACCAGGTGCTCGTTTAATGATATAATGTAAAGATTTATGTTCTCCCATGTTTTTATGTGCACTGCTTCATGTCTTCAACCTCTTACATGACGTGTTGCGATGTATTTTTTGCTTCTCAAAACTGAGAATTACATCTGTTATATGGATTATGGAGATCTCTTATGGAGAATTGTGGTTTATAGTATTTGCTAAAAAATAACATATAACATGTTCCCAGATTGATGTAAAAGAAAGACTATATATTTTCGTTGGACTCATTTGTGCATTTTTTATGTTCCCAGCTCACGGATCATCTTATAATTGAGATTGACGACTTAGTGGGGTATGCATAAGGTGAAGATTAAACCTTTCATCCTAATTGCTGACTCAGGTAAATGCTGTGAAGAGTGGGATAAGAAAAAGAAAAGACTCTGGTGCTGTGACTAATGCAAGCACTAGTGGTATGAGGAAAGAGTTGATGCCAATTCCAAATGATCGTTCTCACCAGGGAGGGAGATCAAACCATCATGCTACCAGGGATGATGATGATTTTATTATGTCAGAATCTGATCGGCAGATGCTCCTTATAAAGTAAGCCTTCAAGTTTTCTTATGATGCTTTTAGCTCCATTGTCATAAGGATAATACTTATCATGTACATATAATTACTGAGATGTGTCCACTATTAGATAACCTTAACATGATTCCAGGGACTCCAAACGTTATGAAGTAACTGGGATTGATGTATATTTCTATAATTGGTCTTCTGATCAGAGAGGATCCACTTGTCATGACATGTTTTTATGTTGTTGCTATCATTGGCATAGTAACAAAAGTCTTCGAATTTTACGAAAAATCGGCGATTTTTCACGATGTTATAGGCTCCCGAATATTCATCACGATTAATACACCAATCGCCGATTTTTCACCACTTTTCACGATTAATCCCGTTTTTTTGCGATTTATACGATTTTTTATGATTCTTCATGACTTTTCACGATTTTTCACAATTTTTCTCTTTTAAGTCGCTTGCTCTTTTTTTACCAAACCATGAACACAAAATTCCTAATACACACTAAACCTCAAACCCCCCACTCCTCTGGACAGTTCATGTTATTACTCAACTATTTTTTACTTCTTTTCCTACTTTTTCACTCACTAAGATTGTATGTCTTGTGGCCGTAACAGTTACATGCGTCATATATGTATGTACATACATACATTTATCTCAATATATACACATACAGACATACATACATATATATGCATACATATATATATACATACATATATATATATATATATATATATATTATATATATATATATATATGTATATACTTATATTGCCGACTTATTCTCGATTATTTCCGAATAGTTGATCAAACTTTGGTCGAAATTTATCGATCTTTTCACAACTTTTTTCGATTTTTTCCAGCCAGCCGAAAAGTTGCCGAATCCCGAACTTGTTACTATGATCATCGGTTCCATTTCTTTGAAAGCCTCTAATAAAGCAAATTGAAAGTTTGATTTAAACAACCCGATAATTCCCTTGTCACATGATTTCCATACCTTTGACCAATTTTGATGTCGAGTACACTATTATGTGAATATCCTTATCTTTTGTTCAGACAGCAAGATGATGAACTTGATGAGCTGAGTGCTAGTGTTCAAAGAATCGGGGGATTTGGGCTAACCATCCATGATGAGCTTGTTGGACAGGTATTGTGTTTATTATCTGTATTAATGATTTCTTTTCATCATATGAGTGGAGTATCCCTTTGCTGAGATCATAAGAAGAGAGGCATGGAATAGTCTCGGCCCATTCATCAGTGGACTGATGGTTTCATCAGAGATTATCACTCTGGTGCAAGTTCTTTCAAGTTTACACTTAATGGAATGTTGGTACCGGTGTACTGCATTATTTTGACAGTTGAGTAGAACTTGTCACAGGCCAGACAGAATATAGCGTCTTTGACGAACTAAATGTACCTGTTTTCTGAACAGTATGAGTCTATGACATTTATTCAGGATTTGATATAGGCTTGGTTAGACTTGCTTTTGATGTATCATAGTTTTTGTTTGGGAATCATTTTAAGTTCTTTGAGCCTCTATAAGATTGAATACCGATCTTCTTTATTGTGGGCCCTGAAGAAAACCCTTCCCTTGTTCCATAGAAGAACTGGAGTAGATATCGCCATATTGGTACAAGTTGAGACAATCCTTCACCTCATAGTCCTCATCTGAGGGCTCATTACTTATCATGTAGGAACAACAACAAAAAGCAACTCTTCTTTTGGTCTGCCTTTTACATTCTATGGCGATATTCAATTTTCTTCCAAGTCATGGCCTATCTTTGTTAGGAAATTTACCAACATGAAGCAGAAACTGAACATGGCTACTGACATGGGAAATTGATTGACCAACTGATTTCATATCTTAGTTGCATCCAGATTTGAATCTAGTTTTGACATTATCTCATCTTCTTTCTACTTTTTTCTGGCGTTATCCATACTGATTAATAAGAAAGCAAAATTCGATGGGTGCAACGTTTGATTTTAGAATACCAGCGTATTTGTCTCAAGGAAGATGGACAAAAGTTCAGTGAGCATTTACTATGTTTGACAGAAAAAAAGACTGATGGCCCTTGTTGTTTGGCTTGTTAATTATTTTTCTTCTTGCATCACTTACCTAAAATTCTCCTAGTTGGCTTAACAGTTTCATAAAAAATTATTTGCAGGAAAGGATCTTAGAGGAATTGAGTATGGACATGGAAACTACATCTAATCGGTTGGACTTTGTTCAGGTATGTTGCGTCAGTAGCGCTACTATATCAAAAGGAGTCGGTTGGCTAATTATGCCACTCCCGCCCTCGTCTGATGAGTGCTGTATGGCTATCAAGAGTTATGGCCGACATAATTTGTGGAACCAAAAATGCTTGGCTCCCTTGCCGACCCTTTAAAAAAAACTACCCAACCGACTTAAAAGAACACTACAATATCATACTTGACATTTATTATAATAATACCATGAGACATATAATCTTGTATAAGCCGTGCAATTATCATAGAAGAACTACTATAAAAATTATTGCCGAATGGGAATTAGGATATAATGTACAATTTACTAAACTGATTTTATGTTTTTTAAAAAAAATCAAAATCAACATAATCTCTTTCCTTGATTAGACACATGACTAATGAAAATATTTTTTCCCCTTTAAGAGTATAAAATTAGGCTAATGATGTAAAAGCTCTGTTTCCTCCTTTGCAGAAGAAAGTTGCTACGGTCATGAAGAAAGCAGGTGCAAAGGGCCAACTTCTAATGATATTATTTCTCGTAGTTCTTTTAATTATTCTGCTCGTTTTGGTTTTCTCCACTTAGAAAGAGATCCCAAGTTTCATATAGAGATGTGTGTTTCACTGTAATTGGTCTTGAGAGTGTCATCTCGAGTAATTCTGGACTCCTGTTTCAAGCAAAATGAATTCTAGCTTACTGGTTCAAACTGAAGCGAACAAGGATGCTACTATTGGAAATAGTAAAATATATACAATATAAACTATTCATTTATGTAAAAGAATGTGAACACAGCTTCATTCCTCGCTAGTCACCGACATAACTTGCTTCAGTATTTCTGCAATCACAGATCAGGATGGGTATCTGTGCCAGTTACTCATTTGATATCAAGGAACATCCCATTATTTTACAGAATTTGGTTTCGGGTATGTTTGGTCAGGCCGAAAATTAAATCACGCGCAGTTGCTATTACACCGTGTCTTCAAACTCCAGCGTTTGGTTGAGTAAAGGACAACCCAGTGGTAAAAATTCAACTACACCATGTAAAAATCCAACTCCACCATCCATTTTACTCTGGTTGAAAAATTGGTTAAATCAACCACACCAAGACATCATCGTCCGGTTGTTTTTTCACTGCGACTCCTGTAGCAGGGCTGCCCCAGTCCTAGAATAGGCTGCACTCCTCGTCTTCTCCATACCCAGCTGCCACTGCTAGGAGTGTGGCCATTGGCTGATAAACAAAAAGTCAAACAAAGTATCACACAGCTAAACGTGAGCCTTAGACTACATTGTGGGGTAGTTTGGTTAAGAGTACAGTTCCTTGTGCAAATTTTTGTTTTGGTGACCGAGATAACCGACCCCGGACGAGTTTGACATGGTAAACTCTCGAGACATGAGAGGGTGTGGTCCGGTCACCCCCCTTCCGTGCCTAATCAGTGTGGATTGCCATTCGCAAAGTGTCTTCGGTGAGGCTCGAACCCGGGTCCTTCATTGGGACTTATTGAGCTCTTACCATCCGGGCTACTATGGGCAGACTCTTGTGCAATTATTTGATAGCAGGAAGTTAAAACGCTTAAAAATTTGTGAACATCACATCTTGTTTGGTCAGAATGGATTGAGATCTATGTATAAAAATGATTTTGTGGTTTAGTGCACCTGCAATTAATAATATTGCGCACCATTATCCTTGTGGGCAACTTGTTTACCATTCCAATGGCACTGCAGATGCTGAGAGCAGATTTTTCTTCCATCAGGAGCCGCTACAATGACATGCTTCATCAGCTTCTGTCCGTGGTGGTGATTTCCGATCAAGTACATGGGTATGGTTCAAAACTAGCGACTTGGCTTGGCTGACCGTATAGCTGCTTGGCAGAGGGTGTGTAGCCATCAACCCTCCATGGGACCCTACCACTCCCCCATACATGCCATATGATTTTATTTGCTCCAATGGTTGAATTAGACTGCATAAAACTACTACAGATGTGACACATTAAGTGATTCTTCTAACAAGGCTCAACGATCTCCTCATGTTCCACAATCATGACAAGGTTTATAAAATGTCATACGGATTTGGACAGTGCAATGGTTTCACCCATATATCCCTCTTTATGCACAACCTACCCTATTATGTATCATATCTCCTTTCTTCGTTTGTTTGAAAGAATTAAAGTACCCAAACCCACTCTTGATGGTGATTTGCCCTTTCAAAGTTCATTATTCTTCTACTCATGAAGAACACCTCACTGGGCCAAATAAACATGTACACCCTAATTCTCTTCACTTTCCCTTCTACTTCATGGAAAGGTTGAACAAAGTAGGTCTTAAGACCCGTGCTTGTGTTTACCCTGTTGGTCATATAATGTAAACGCCTCATATACATAGTTAGGTTAGCTAAATCATGACATACAAACATTCATGTAAGGCCCCAAGGAAATATAGTAAGTGAATGTAGATACATTATAAAAATGTTACATTTATGCCAAAATAGGTCCGCAAGGCTACTCCCCATTCCCTTGCAAAGAGAAACCACCAAGTCATGACAATGGTGAACATAGTGAAGATATAAAATCCGAAGAAAAAAAGATCAAATAACAAAAATGAATGAGAAATCTTAGACAAATTTTTTATCCATCCCCATCTTAAGGTCCTCCTTCCCAACCCAATAAGTTGATGTTGTAGCTCACCTATGATCTACAACTTTAATGATTGGTGATGGGTTGATATTAATGGTGGAAATGGGCTTGGATGGGTGTATGTGCATGGAAATGGGTGGTAACGGTGGTGAAAGGCTATGAGGCAGTGTAGGGGTTTAGTGGAGCGGTATGGGGTTAATATTCAAGATGTACCCTCTCATGGTTAGAAGAGGGTATTTATATCTTCGGGGATGCTAAGCATAAGAAATTGTGTTAAGTGGGAGTCTACACGATCATGATTTTTTGGGTGGGCTAGGGTGAACTTTTTCCTAGTGATTGTGATACAATTGCCATGATGTCATTTGTGTTAGAGGTGACAATATATCTAAGTGTATGGAAATTTATCACCTAGGTTTTGGGATGGAGGTAACAATGTCATTTGGATCAGAGTTGACACTATACCTAAGTGTATGGAGCTTTATCACCTTGGTTTTAGTGACCAAGGTCGATGGAGGGTGGCATTGGTTTGACCAGTTATCTTGATGGAGGGAGGTCATGGTTTCTTTGGTTGTGATGGGCTACACAACCACTAACTTTGTGTGATTCTCCAAGTTTCCATATTAAAGAAAGTTCCATAGACAAGTGACAGGGCCGTAATATGAATTTTTATGTAAAAAATGATCTATTTCAACAATTATGGTAGGATGCCATAACTAATGAAATTGTATGAGGTGTGTTACCATGGCCATGGTCACCATTCAATGTTTTTGAGAATCTTGAGTCAGCTTGAGATGATATTAGGGTTATCTACCTCACTTGTGACTTTGTGAGGCATCACCAAAACCATAACAATTCTTAACTTTAACACAATTAGGGAACTTGGCCTCTGATCTTCTCCACTTTGATCATGATCTTCTAGATTGGAAAGTCTGAATTAGCTTGGGCAAGGTGAATGCAATGAACTATCTGGAAATTGGCTACTAGATTAAAATATCATTAAATTCTTGTCTTTTGCCATCAAATTGATAGAAAAATAAAGCCAATGAGGAAACATAAAGTATGATATGAAGTTAACTAATAAAGAAGATTTGTATGCAAAAACATGAAAAATGATGGCTAAAATGAGACATTATCAACCACTAAGGTAAAGAATACAGTCTAGGTAGGGATTCATCAAAATGGCAAATACAAGCCATTATAACATAATAATATGTCATTGACCAAAATTCCTCTTTACCCATGTATTCACAAATTGTTCTTCCCTATGATATGGAAAGTTTCTCAATCCCCACCCTTGCCTCTAGTATCTTTATCAAATCAAGGATGATGTGCTAGAGTAAGCGTAGGTTGGTATGGTGACAAATGGAAATAACCATAGTGCCCTACTTTAGGTTGGGAAATCTAGTTCCTTATGGATAATGAGTGACTATGCAATGTATCATACTTTGAATTATCTTAATTTTTTTTCCAATTGAAGGTCCATCCTGGTCCCTAGTGTTGACCAATTTTTATGCAAAACTTTGACTGAATATGTAAGCATGTGGATGTTTCAAAGTGAAATCCCCAAAAGAATGGGCGATCCATGTCTTTAAAGCTCTTATCCATAGACAAAATCCATGCATTTTCTTTTTCCACCAATCTAGGTGAACTTTTACCTAAGAAGACATGATGCTGCAATTTCAGGAAATCAACCACACTAATGGTTCTCTCCTTTGGTTCATGATAGTTTCTTTTCCCAAGTAATGGTCGACCCCATATATCTTGTACACGTTGGCAACGATGATACTTCATATGAGCCCATATTTAGACTCTATAATTGCTCCCTAAGATAACAGTGAATGCTAGAGTTGGTATAGATTAAACTTGTGAGGTTAGGACTCTTTGTCCCAATCTACTCACCTTTTCTATTTCTATTGGTATTTTTATCTTCTATTTTCTTAGTCATTGGGTTCGTTCCTTTTCCATTGGCTATCTAGGCCATCTACAACTATGTCTAATAATCAGTTCCTAATGGTTATATGAGGAGTATCATCCAAGGTGGCCATACACATGTGAAACACCAAAGAGGATACATAATTTTATACATTTTAAAGTTTATATGTGTATTAAAATGGATCCCACCTTGAACAAACACATGAAACTATTTGCAAACCGTTCATCTAGCACAATGCATAAGATCGTAAGAGGAACATAGAGTAACAAGGACACATACATAGTTTTCTCTCCAAAATATATCCTTATCTTATTACATGTGCATGAACTAAAAGATAAGATAGTAATCTACACTATTATTGACACTACGGGAAAAATTAATAGCAACCACATATCCACCTTACCTATCCTATTCCTACTGAACAACCATAAAAAGTGTATTCCGTAATCTTTAGAACCTATAAAATATGGAGGTTGTTGCATTTCTAGTCTCACAACGAAGAATACCTATTAGGAACATGTAGAGATGGATAATAGGGGAAAAATATCGATACATCTTAAACATGCATTAGAAAATAGAAAACCTTAGGCTTCAAGAACTTGCAAAGAATCCCTCAATCATTCTTGAGCTCATGTACATAATAATTATTCATAATGGAATTCATGTTTATATCACTGATTACATTAGTTGCATTCATTACATCATATTCATACTGAGATGCTCCTCTTAAATCTCATCTGACACGTTAGTCATAATATCATGACAATAAAATCTCTTATAAGCATTCGATGAATAACACCTAGAATTTCCTAATTAGAGATCATATTATTTAATTTAACATGTAGATGCTCCATCAATAGACCAATTTTTTTTCTTTTTCGTAGCAAGACTGTCCACTTGATGGTAATCTTGTTAGTTGTCATCTTATTCATTAGCAAGGATATCCACATGTATATTGTCTTGCTAATTAACACATGAAAATCTTCTTATTTCACATTAAGATGCTTTACCCAAGATAATTTAATTCACTATAAGAGGATCCATAAAAAGAATGTCAATTTTTACTATGACTCTCCACTTGAACATCATGTGGTATTCATACAAGTATATGATTAAGTATTGGGGATTCTCTACACAATGATAGTTGTGCCTGTAATTCATTATAATGATCCTACTAGCAATCATAATTGAAAATTCATACCCATTAGACAGTCAAATGGGTGGGTTGGGTTGGGTAGAATCATTACGGGTTTGACTCGTCAGTACATGTCAAAAAGACCTAGTTCTAAATAGGAAGATCAAAGACACACCCAAATCCTGCTCAGTGGGTTGTGGGTCGACCCTGGGTGTCCATATAAAATGTGTTAGTAAAACATTCTCTATAATATACTATTCTAAAGATATAGAATAATGATTCTCTTATATTATTACATGAAATATAGAAAAAAAACAACCAACTACTAACATATCACTATCCAATAATTTTGTTGTGGATTTTTTACACCCATTAACCACATAACATTTTTAAAATAAAAGTATAATGTATGATTATGCTCAATGGACTATAGCTAGTAACATGTACAACCCCATATTAAGTTTGTTAGGAAAATTAGAAAATGTAGTAGACATGGATTCATTCTCTCTCATTTCTCTCACTCATTTATTAGCTTTTATTAAAAAACTTTGAGTTTAAACTCTGACTCCTTAACACTTAATGGGTAGTAGTAGATCATTATATTTATTTTAAGTAATAGTAGATCATCATATCTATCTTAATAATTAATTTAGTTAAGTTCACTGGCCATCCGTGGACCCCACTAATTAAATAGGTGAGTCTAAGCTTGGGTAATTTTTAGTAGGTGGTAAGTTTCATCACTCAAATCTGACTTATACAGATTGACCCATGAGTGATCACGGATTTTAACCCAATGTTATAGTATTAGCCTACATAGTTTATAATAACTATCGTGGTCTGTTATGCAATTATTATATCCTGTGTAATTGGTCCTTTTCATCCTTGTTTGTATAAATACATTGTCGAGTGACTTAGCTCAGTGCTGATCACGACAACACCTTCGCCTTAAGCTCAACATGGTATCAGACCTGTGGAATCGAAGATTCCATATCCTCCTCTCCTCTCCTCCATCTTTCACCCCTTCCTCATTCAAACCCTAAGCTAAGGGAAGGTGTGATCAGCTTTCTCCTTCGTCTCCTTCTTCTCGTCTTCTCCAATAGCGAGGTTGGAGTTCTCTAGTTCCTCATCGACAAGTGGATCAACCATCTCTCTCTCTAGCATCGGCAGGCGAACCTACGACATCTTCTCAAGATCCCAACAACGAAGCGAATTCATCGTGTTCTTCTCAAGCATCTCAGCAAAGAGTAGATCTACGGTGTTCCTCTACCGAATCCACAACATCCTCATCCTTTCTCAACATCTGCGGATCGTTTCTCAGATCTGATCTCAGTATCAGTGGTATCATCTGTGTCATCTGGATCAGGTTCCTGTTCATTCTCACCTGTTTCTTCTCTCGCTTATTCAGATATGTGCTTGCATCTTGTCTTCGCCCTCAATCCTCCTTGCTACTGCAAAAACGAGTCCAGTATCTGATTCAGAGGTGTCATCAAACCTGAATCCAAATCCTCATTCACTCTCTTCTCCTATCCATATCTGATTGGTCTCAATGTGTCCAATTTCATCTCTATCAAATTGAATCACCACAATTTCCTTCTGTGGGAGTCTCAGATTAAAACTCTTGCTGAAAGTTGTAGTATCGAAGGCTTCCTGTATGGAACTGAGGTCCAACCTCCTCGTCTCACTGGAAATTCACAGGACACGCTAGATCTAAATCCAAACTATAAGTTCTGGCTCAAAACTGATCGAATTCTTAAAGGATGGATTAGCAGTTCCCTATCTGAGGAGGTAATGGGTGATGTGATCGGCTGTACAACCTCTGCAGAGGTATGGAAGACTCTTTCTAATAAATTCACTGAGTCCACTCAATCTAGAGAATTTGAATTGAAATCTCAACTTCGTACTTTTCAAAAGGGATCTTCTTCTCTGACTGATTATCTGATAAACTTCAAAACCATATGTGATCAGTTAAACGCCATAGGGCATCCTGTTAGCGAGCAAGAGAAGGCATTCACTCTTCTGAATGGCCTCGATACACCTGATTATGAGAACTTTGTAATTTCTATGTTAAAACCTCCTGTTCCTAGCTACACTGATCTCATATCTCTTCTTCAAGACTACAAACAAAGAAAGGCACGAAAGCCTACCCTATCTACTGTTGCCTTCTATTCAAGCAAAACACCTGCAGAAACTTCTTATCATATGCAAGCTCACTTTTCATCTAGAGGAAGAGGTACAAGATGCGGAATGAGTCATGGCAGAGGCTACTCACCACAGGCTATCAACTACAGCTCAGGGATCCTTGGCACTGCTCCCACTACTTCAGGATCTCCACATCAATACTCATCTCAAGGACAAAGCTTCTCTCAGTTTGCTAAGCAAGATACTAGTAATGGTGTTACCATTTCTGAATCATCCCATCCACCTGTTATCTGTCAGATTTGCGGAAAAAGGGGTCATCCTGCCTTTAAGTACTGGCACATGTTTGATTCGAACTATCAAAGCACAGAGGCCCCTAAGATCCTGACTGAAGCTACTAAATCTCTAGATTCTTTAAGAGTGAATGACAATTAGTTCACTGAGTGGCATGTAGACACAGGGGCTACAGATCATATTGTTCAAACCTCAGGTAACCTAGAAAATCTACATGTATATCGAGGAACAAACTGTATTATGGTCGACAATGGCAGTTATTTACCTATATCTCAGATTGGTGATGGCTTCTTGAATAATGTTACTACCATTCCTTTAAAACAAGTTCTTGTTGTCCCACAGATTAAAAGGAGCCTCCTCTCTATCTCGCGCCTTACTTCTTCTTTTCCTTGTTATTTTATCTTTACTCATGACATGTTCCTTATTAAGGATCTGAAGAGCTACCAAACTCTAGCACAAGGTAGATGCAAGGACGATATGTATCTTGTTCAAGCCTCGTCACCTAACTTCAGCTCAAAGATTCTTCATAACTCGTCTTCATCAGCTGTCAAGGCTGATAACCTGAAGTCTTCTTTCTTCTGCAATAAAGTCAATAAAGCCAGTGGTGATATCTGGCATCAGCGGCTTGGACATCCAAATCATGATGTCTTTCTACAACTTCTTAGAATCAAGCTGATACATTCTAGTAGTACTACAAAGAAAACCTGTAATAGCTGCCAAATAAGAAAGAGCAAGAATGTTATGACCCACATTGAGGTTAGCCAGTAAATACCTCAATTAGCGTGAAACACCTTGATTAGTGTTGAGTATCTTGTTAAACATTAAGGATAATCAAGATAAGCTAATATGTGAATCAATAGTTGAGATTGAATCATCTGAGGTAATTAATGATAATTGCAATGTTAATCATAAGTTATATAATGTCCAAGAAGCGATTAGCATTTTGATTAGCTGAGACAAGCTAATTAGCATGATTTAATGATTTGAGGGTGTAGAGGACCTCATGCTTGAAACGTTTCAAGAAGAATCACTTCAATTGGACCTTCGAGGCAATAGTTATGCCATTTTTATTTTTCTTGGACCTATATTGCAATTTTTCCAATTTTGGCCTTTTATTCTTTTCTTTTCCTTCCACCCTTATCTTCTTCACGCGGTCGGTTCAGGAACCGATAGGAGCGGTGCACAACAGCAGGTTGTTTCGACAGAGGGCGATCTTGGGGTGATCCTGGGAGCCCTAGCTCCGATCTAGCTTGGCACCCTACTCCTCTTCTTCTTCCTCTTTCCTTCCTTCCTCCATCTTTCCTCCTTCCCCCGCCCTAGCAAGTGTCCCATCTAGCAGCAGCAGTTGCCGCGTGAAGAAGCAGCCAGGAGCAGCTCGATCGGCTGCTATAGGGGAGGTTTCATGGGGCGACCTTTAGCCCTTAGCTATGTTTAGTTGCGCTCGGCCTCCGTCCACCCTTATTCTTCCTCCTCTCTTTATTCCGTTAGCAACCTGCAACCCACCCTGCTGCTTGGGCGGCCAGCAGCCAAGCTGCAATTGCAGCAGCAACAAGGGCACCTCCTAGGGCGTGCCTAGCAGCAGAGATAGCTGCCCGTGAGCTCTGAATCCAAGATCTCGGCGTGAATCCGCAACCTAGTCCTCAATCAACACCATTTGAGCTCGATCTCATCCTGTACGAAGAGACGTACTGTTCCATTACTGCAGATTCAAATTGGGCTTATTCCGAGGTTGAAGACAACCCCATGGATGTGTTTCTGGATGAATCTGGACAGTCCAAATCGATGTGAGTAGGAGTTCATTTAGTTATCATCATTTAACTCCTTCGTTGGAATTTTTCGGTAAACTGTGCATTTTTCGCTGATGCTTGGCTTTTGGACAGTATTTGGCGTTACTCGAATTTTATTTTATAAACTACTTCCTTATGTCGTTATATGATTTAGTTTAGCATCTGATCAGTGTGGATTGAATCAGTGAATTTATATGGTTCATTGGAACTTGAAATACGTAATATGATTGATGAAAATGATAGAATTTCCTGTATTACAACTGCAATGTATACGTTGAGCATAAAATGGATGTTTAGCATCGAAACTGGATAAGTTGATACTGAGTCATGTTTAAAGATGACAAATGATGTATATGTGTTTTCAAGTGATGTTCAGAATGTGAAATAAGTATGAAATGTGATATTCCTGTTTAAGTGTTTATATGTTAATCAGTTAATAGACTTAGGTGCCCCAACACCGTAGAACCCCATTGCGCGGTCTGTACCTTTGGGGTGAAACGACCTACCTAGCGTGTGTCTAGATGGTCGGTGACTCGTGTTCAACAATAATCCGTGCGTGTGTCACGGTGGCACGAGGTCAGAGAGGCAGTGTTCAACAATAATCCGTGCGTGTGTCACAGTGGCACTGGAGTAAATAAGGGTTATTCAACAATAATCCGTGCGTGTGTCACGGTGGTAACCCAGACCCTCCGACTGTGCACTACAGGTTGCGGGAGGAGTCCAGAGCACTCAGAGTTAGTGCAGTGAGGCCCTTGTGAGCCTGAGAGTCATGTGCAGACCAGGACAAGAAGTCAAACTTAGCATTTCCCGGGTGTGTCGCTAAGTCTTGTACGGTGGGATCGTAGTTCGTTACAGATCTTCATATGCAGAGTGCGCTGCATATGTTTGGGGCATAACTAAAATGTAATCGTATAGGATCACAGTAAATTTAATATGTTAAGAGTTTAGAACTTCTGTGTTAGTTCTCAATAATTGCTTTATTGATTCAAGATATGCAGTTTCTGATATTTTATGCTTTACAGTTATGCGATATTTGTTGTTGTATAGAAATGTGATTATTATCTGTAAAATCTGCTATGTCATTAGAACTGCCATGTATAGTATTGCACTTATGCTTTATTTCAATTATATATATCTGATGAGTTGTTTAGTGATAGCTAAATGAAAAACTATTCACTGAGCGAGTAGGCTCACTCCTCTACTCAAACATTTTTCAGGTCAGCGACAGTTCCAGGAATCTGGAGGATCTTACCACCCTAGTCAGTAGAAGGTATATGTAGTTAGTTAGATAGTGGTCTCTTAGTCCTTTCCCCTCGGTCCTTGGGACATGGTGTGGGTGAGAGAGAGTATGTATGGCAAATGTGTAAAAGATGTAAATTAACTGTTATGTTTTACTTTCTGTTAAACAATGTTACATGTTGTAAACTCTATTTATGTTCTCTAGCCAGTTTAATTGAAATGCTTCCGCAATAGTTTATTATGTTTTAGTTTACAGCAATAATCCGGATATCATTACGAGGTTTTAAAAAGAAAAAGTTCTCAGTGATTTGTTTATGTGATAATCCCTCCGTCGCGCCCTAATCTCGTGATTAGTGGTTAGTGTGAGATCGGGGTGTGACATCTTGGTATCAGAGCATAGGTTGAGTACATGGTTACTCTAAGTCAAGGTCAGGGGACGACAAGAGACCAATAGGATTAGGACTTAAGTGTCTTCCTTCTAAATGCAATTTTCTAACAGGAAGTGTTCTGTTATACTATTGCAGATGGCAGGAAGAGGACGTGGTCACGAGAACCAAGTAAAGAGTTTATGTTGAATCATCAGGGATCATTAGGGTCGAAAGATAGAGTTATAAGTGAGAAAGATAAGAAGTGATGTGTCTTTAGCTCTGGGAAGTCTGAGTATTTAGGTACCCTGGCCAGGTATCTGAGTACTTAGATTGACCAGTATCAAGCTACTTTGTCCATTCTTCTCTGGATGCCCTGGCCAGGTATGCAGAGGAAGGATGGGCTAGAGACAAACCCTAGAAATCTTAGGGTTAAGAAATCGGAAATTAATACAGGAGTAGGAGATTAAACATAAGATGCGATGCAACTCTTGCTTTATATTGCTTATTTGATTGGAAATCATTAGAAATGCTCTTATATGTATGGATTTAGATTTTCAGTTTATAGAATAAATATGATTCTTTAATATTGTTGTGTGTCATAAAGTGATTTATTTATTGTTTATATTCTTTGTATTAAGTATACCAGAAGTTATGTTTAAATGAGTTTGCCCTAAGTGGATATTCTTTCCACATGTTTGAGATTAATAGGAGTTGGTTAATCCTGAGTAGCTCTTGGCTTCAGGACTACAGGTTCGGCCTGGTCCGGCTGGCAGGATGCGTTACTGAGATCTAATGACTTCTATTAACAGTATAATAAGAGTAGACTCTGGATAATTTAGACTCACATCATAGTAAGAATGTACATACACTAAGATGTTGAGATATAAGAGAAAGATTAGAACAACTAAGAATTAGTTGGAACTGATATCGGAGACCCAACATTGGGACCTCATATGAGAAATCCTTAATTAGAAATAAAGGAACATAATAAGGTTCATATTAAATTTAATGATTAGGTGAGAAATACCCTTAATGGTACTAATCAATAATGCATAACAAATGCATGGATCCAATACATGATTAGTAAACCCTAGTGGAGGGTGTATCATTGTGAACCCTGGTTGAGGGTGTATCCTTGTGAAACCCTAGTGGAGGGTGTATCATTGTGAACCCTGGTTGAGGGTGTATCCTTGTGAAACCCTAGTGGAGGGTGTATCATTGTGAACCCTGGTTGAGGGTGTATCCTTGTGAAACCCTAGTTGAGGGTGTATCGTTGCGATTGTTTATAGGCAACTTTATAATAAAGTTATGCCTTAAACTAAGATAAGTCCATATCATGTGAGATAGCTGGACAATTCTAATGTGTGGCCTATGCATTATATGCTAAGGGTGAGTATTCTGTGATGGAATGCATTAAGAGGGGAAATACCTTAATACAAGATAAAGTTGGTTAACTCAAGAGGGTCTGAATTAATGAGAAATGGGGAACCCTAACCCTAATTTGGGGAAAAGGGAATGATAAGCCCTGTTTGATAGTGAACCCTAATTCCTAGTTAAGGAATGATGATATTACTATTGTATCACATGATGTGATGAATATCTTGTATGACTGTTATCATGCCTAATAACCATGCAGGTATGATGAGATGATGAATATAGCCAAGTTTGGGCTGTGACATTTATATAATAAATGTTGATTGGCTTTTTGTGTGTTGATGTTGTTGTTGCTTAATAAAAGTAATAATGTGTACGGATTTTATGAGCCATGTGAATAAGTTGTTGCCTAGTGAGAGGTGACAAGATGTGAATGGCCTTGTGAGCCATGTGAATAAGTTGTTGCCTAGTGAGAGGTGACAAGATATGAATGGCCTTGTGAGCCATGTGTGATGCTTGGGTAACAAGTATCATGTTTATTTGTAGCATTTGTGTTAATAAGTTATGCTAGAGAATTTGGCTGATGTTACATTTCTGTTATATATCTATAGTTCATTGATGATTATTCATATCTGTTGTATTCAATACAAGTAGATGGATGAACTTATGAGATCTAAAGTTTGATTTCAAACTAAGGAAGCAAAGTCACATCACAATAATGCTATGTTACTGATAAGGACCAAACCCTAGAATGTTTAGAGTTGTAGTAGTTCAAGGGATGTCACTAGTGATTTGACCTTGAATACTAGTATCTTTATAAAACAAGATCATACGATTTGCACTATGAAAGGTAACCTAGCACTAATAAAATCCAGGGTTTAAAGTTAGCTAATCTGGAAGGTAGATACACAATATGAAAATGACTCGGAGAAAAGAGTAAGATATAATTTTGAAATAAATTCTTACAGTAGTAATAATAAGTAAGTAGCATAGAATGAGGAGTATTACTCGTCACATGATCTGGAATTAGTTGTTGTAGTTCATGCTCATAAGACATGACGTTACTATCTTTATGGTGAGGTGTGCCAGGTGTTTATAGATCATAAGAGCTTGAAATATATCTTTACCCAGAAGGATCTGAATCTTAGACAACGGAGATGATTAGAATTGATTAAGGATTATGATATAATGATAGATTATCATCCTGGAAAAGGCGAATGTAGTAGCTGATGCCCTCAGCAGGAAGTTAAGTTCAACAACTGATGCATTCTCTATGGCATGTTTCGAGAGAGACATGCTAGTAGAAATGTGAAAGTTGAACTTAGACTTAAGGGTGACATAACATAGTGGTTTGATTGCATAGATGCAAGTCAAGCCTACTTTTTATGATCAGATCAAGGAACTATAGTAGGGTGACAGTGGGTTGCAGTAGATCGTACATGACATGACAGGGGGAAAAGACCAAAGTTTAGGTTTTCAGATGATGGTGTGTTGTATTAGCATGATATGTTGTGTACCTCGAGACAGTGATTTGAAAGAAAAGATTCTTGAGGAAGCACATGCATCGATGTACGCTATGCATCCACGTAACACTAAGGTGTACATGAATCTCAAGGAGTTGTACTGGTCGTCAGGTATGAAGAAGGATGTAGCTGAGTACGTGGCTAGATGTAGTGTGTGCCAGCAGGTTAAGGCTGAGCATTAGAAACCTGCAGGTACCTTGCAATCTCTTCCTATACCAAAGTGAAAGTGGGAACATACCAAAATGGATTTTGTGATAGGGTTGTCCAGGACACCTACAGGTTGTGACTCGATATGGGTGATTGTGGATAGATTAACTAAGTCTGCTCACTTTCTTCCTGTTAAGTCAACCTTTGATGTTCCAAAGTTGGCTAAGATATACGTGGATGAAATAGTCATGTTGCATGGTATTCCAGTTTCAATTATATCTGATAGAGATCCTAAGTTCACATCTAGATTTTTGAATCAGTTGCATCGTGCCTTGGGCACAAAGTTGAGATTCAGTACAACATTTCACCCACAGACGGATGGTCAGTCAGAAAGGACCATTCAGACTCTTGAGGACATGCTGAGAGCATGTGTTTTGCATTTCAGTGGAAGTTGGGAAGAACACTTAAGCCTTATAGAGTTTTCATACAACAATAGTCACCATTCCAGTCTTGGTATAGCCCCGTACGAAGCTATGTATGGTAGAAAATGTAGATCACTCATATGATTGGTACGAGGTGGGTGATAAACAGATTCTTGGACCAGAATTAGTGGATTTGACTACCGAGAAGATTGCAGTGATTAGAAAGCAGTTAAAAGCTGCACAGGACAGACAAAAGAGTTATGCTGGGAAGAGGTGTTGACCTCTTGAGATACAGATTGGTGATGAAGTGTATCTGAAGGTTTCACCATGGAAATGAGTGTTGAGGTTTGGTAAGAGAGGCAAATTGACTCCTAGGTTCATGGGCCCATATTCTGTCATTGAAAGGATTGGACCTGTAGCCTACAAGTTGGATTTGCCATCCGAGTTGGCTAATTTACATGATGTGTTTCATGTATCGCTGTTGAAGAAATGTTACCCTGGTACAGAGAAGATAGTGGACCCAGGACCTGCACAACTCAGGAAAGATGTGTCCTATGTTGAGGGACTTGTACAGATAGTCGATCGGAGGATCAAGAAGCTCAAGAATCGCGAGATACCGTTAAGTAAAAGTTCTGTGGATGAATCATAACTTAGAGAAGCCACGTGGGAGCTTGAGTCAGAGATGCGTAACCACATTGAGGTTAGCCAGTAAATACCTCAATTAGCGTAAAACACCTTGATTAGTGTTGAGTATCTTGTTAAACATCAAGGATAATCAACATAAGATAATATGTGAATCAATAGTTGAGATTGAATCATCTGAGGTAATTAATGATAATTGCAATGTTAATCGTAAGTTATATAATGCCCAAGAAGCGATTAGCATTTTGATTAGCTGAGACAAGCTAATTAGCATGATTTCATGCTTTGAGGGTGTAGAGGACCTCGTTCTTGAAACGTTTCAAGAAGAATCACTTCAATTGGACCTTCGAGGCAATAGTTATGCCATTTTTATTTTTCTTGGACCTATAGTGCAATTTTTCCAGTTTTGGCCTTTTATTCTTTTCTTTTCCTTCCACCCTTATCTTCTTCATGTGGTCGGTTCAGGAATCGACAGAAGCGGCGCACAGCAGCAGGTTGTTTCGACAGAGGGCGATCTTGGGAGCCCTAGCTCCGATCTAGCTTGGCGCCCTACTCCTCTTCTTCTTCCTCTTTCCTTCCTTCCTCCATCTTTCCTCCTTCCCCCGCCCTAGCAAGTGTCCCATCTAGCAGCAGCAGTTGCCGCGTGAAGAAGCAGCCAGGAGCAGCTCGATCGGCTGCTATAGGGGAGGTTTCATGGGGCGACCTTTATCCCTTAGCTATGTTTAGTTGCGCTCGGCCTCCGTCCACCCTTATTCTTCCTCCTCTCTTTATTCTGTTAGCAACCTGCAACCCACCCTGCTGCTTGGGCGTCCGGCAGCCAAGCTGCAATTGCAGCAGCAACAAGGGCGCCTCCTAGGGCGCGCCTAGTAGTAGAGATAGCTGCCCTTGAGCTCCGAATCCAAGATCTCGGCGTGAATCCGCAGCCTAGTCCTCAATCAGCACCATCTGAGCTCGATCTCAGCCTGTACGAAGAGACATACTGTTCCATTGCTGCAGATTCAAATTGGGCTTATTACGAGGTTGAAGACAACCCCGTGGACGTGTTTCCAGACGAATATGGACAGTCCAAATCGATGTGAGTAGGAGTTCATTTAGTTATCATCATTTAACTCCTTCGTTGGAATTTTTTGGTAAACTGTGCAATTTTCGCTGATACTTGGCTTTTGGACAGTATTTGGTGTTACTCGAATTTTATTTCATAAACTGCTTCCTTATGCCGTGATATGATTTAGTTTAGCATCTGATCAGTGTGGATTGAATCAGTGAATTTATATGGTTCATTGGAACTTGAAATACGTAATATGATTGATGAAAATGATAGAATTTCTTGTATTACAACTGCAATGTATACGTTGAGCATAAAATGGATGTTTAGCATCGAAACTGGATAAGTTGATACTGAGTCATGTTTAAAGATGACAAATGATGTATATGTGTTTTCAAGTGATGTTCAGAATGTGAAATAAGTATGAAATGTGATATTCCTATTTAAGTGTTTATATGTTAATCAGTTAATAGACTTAGGTGCCCCAACACCGTAGAACCCCATTGCGCGGTCTGTACCTTTGGGGTGAAACGACCTACCTAGCGTGTGTCTAGATGGTCGGTGACTCGTGTTCAACAATAATCCGTGCGTGTGTCACGGTGGCACGAGGTCAGGGAGGCAGTGTTCAACAATAATCCGTGCGTGTGTCACGGTGGCACTGGAGTAAATAAGGGTTATTCAACAATAATCCATGTGTGTGTCACGGTGGTAACCCAGACCCTCCGACTGTGCACTACAGGTTGCGGGAGGAGTCCAGAGCACTCAGAGTTAGTGCAGTGAGGCCCTTGTGAGCCTGAGAGTCCTGTGCAGACCAGGACGAGAAGTCAGACTTAGCATTTCTCGGGTGTGTCGCTAAGTCTTGTACGGTGGGATCACAGTTCACTACAGATCTTCATATGCAGAGTGCGCTGCATATGTTTGGGGCATAACTAAAATGTAATCATATAGGATCACAGTAAATTTAATATGTTAAGAGTTTAGAACTTCTATGTTAGTTCTCAATAATTGCTTTATTGATTCAAGATATGCAGTTTCTGATATTTTATGCTTTACAGTTATGCGATATTTGTTGTTGTATAGAAATGTGATTATTATATGTAAAATCTGCTATGTCATTAGAACTGCCATGTATAGTATTGCACTTATGATTTATTTCAATTATATATATCTAATGAGTTGTTTAGTGATAGCTAAATGAAAAACTATTCACTGAGCGAGTAGGCTCACTCGTCTACTCAAACATTTTTCAGGTCAGCGACAGTTCTAGGAATCTGGAGGATCTTACCACCCTAGTCAGTAGAAGGTATATGTAGTTAGTTAGATAGTGGTCTCTTAGTCCTTTCCCCTCGGTCCTTGGGACATGGTGTGGGTGAGAGAGAGTATGTATGGCGAATGTGTAAAAAGATGTAAATTAACTGTTATGTTTTACTTTCTGTTAAACAATGTTACATGTTGTAAACTCTGTTTATGTTCTCTAGCCAGTTTAATTGAAATGCTTCCGCAATAGTTTATTATGTTTTAGTTTACAGCAATAATCCGGATATCATTACGAGGTTTTAAAAAGAAAAAGTTCTCAGTGATTTGTTTATGTGATAATCCCTCCGTCGCGCCCTAATCTCGTGATTAGTGGTTAGTGTGAGAATGGGGTGTGACAAAGAAACTCTCTACTAATGTACCTCATACTATGTCTAGCTCTCCCTTTCAACTTCTGTACTGCGATGTCTGGGATAAAGCTCCAGTTACCTCCAAAGCAGGCTTTAACTACTTTGCTCTTGTAATAGATGATTGTACTAGGTTTACTTGGTTCATTCCTTTACGTAATAAAGATGAGTTTTATTATAATTTTGTCTCTCTCTGTGCCTTGCTATGAAATCAATTCAGTGATCAAATCAAAATGGTCCAAACTGATGGAGGAGGGGAATTTGTTAACAATCATCTTAAAACTTTCCTTTCTCAGTAGGGTATTCTTCATCAACTATCTTGTTCACATGATCATGCTCAAAATGGAGCTGTTGAACGCAAACATCACCATGTTGTTGAACTTGGCCTATCTATGATGTTTGAAGCACAAGTACCTAAATCTTATTGGGATGATGCATTTGGTACTGCTGTATACTTAATCAACCGATTACCATCTACTGTTATTGCCATGAAAACACCATTTTACTCTCTATACAAACAACAAGTCAATTACTCCTCTCTTAAGGTGTTTGGTGTTCTCTGTTATCCCTACTTGAGACCATATGCAAAGGATATACTGGAACCTCGTTCTCTGCCATGCATGTTTCTGGGATATAGTGCACAACACAAAGGTTATAAGTGTTTTCATATTCCAACACACAAGCTATATATATCCAAGCATGTGTTCTTCGATGAATCCATTTTCCCATTCAAGGACAATCATGTGTCATCACTTGTACTATGTGATATATCGAGCTATTCTGATTTCCTTGAAGACCCACCATCTAGTACTTCTGAAAATGAAAGTCTTCTGCCTCCTTCTCCTACCACTGTCATGGATATCAATAATTGTAATAATGTATATCTGAATGACATCACTGAGTAAGTAATATCTACAGTGCAAGGCTCATTTGGGTGTCCCTCTAGTACTCCTGTGCATGACTTGGTTATCCCTATTCAACAATCTACTCCTGCCAACAATTCTTCTTCTTCTTCTACTCCTCAACCTTTCTCTTCTCCTTCTTCAACCACTACTACCACTCCCTCTGAAATCATTCCTATTGTTCACAAGCATCCAATGATGACTCGGTTGAAGTCAGGAATTGTCAAACCTAATCCCAAATATGCTCTTAGTGCAACCATGTCCTCTTTGAGCATTCCAAAAACTATTCAGAGTTCTCTCAAGAATGATAATTGGAGATCAGCTATGCTAAATGAGTTGGAGGCTTTACATAGAAACCATACTTGGACATTGGTACCTCGTACTCCTGATATGAATGTTGTTGGAAGTAAATGGGTCTTCAAAACAAAGCTTAATTATGATGGTTCCTTGGATAGATTCAAGGCTCGACTAGTAGCAAAAGGATTTACACAAGAGGAAGGCATTGACTATCTTGAAACTTTTAGTCCTGTGATTAAATCCCCAACTATCAAAGTTGTGCTAACCATAACACTATCTCTGAAATGGACCATTCAACAATTGGATGTGTGCAATGCCTTCTTAAATGGAACTCTGGACATTCATGTTTGCATGGCTCAGCCACCAGGATTTATCCATGCTTCCTTTCCAGATCATGTTTGTCATTTACATAAAGTTCTATATGGTCTTAAGCAAGCTCCAAGGGTGTGGTATAACAGAATTAGCCTACATATCTTCGATATGGGGTTTACTATCAGTTCAGTTGATCACTCTCTCTTTATCTATACACAAAATAATGATATTGCTTATCTTCTTCTGTATGTGGACGATATCATCATTACTGGCAACAACTCGATGTTATTAACAAAACTCATTACGCAACTCGAATCTGAGTTCTCAATGTGAAATCTTGGTGACATTCACTACTTCTTGGGCATTGAGGCCACTACTAATTCATCAGGTCTTTTACTACATCAATCTAAATACATTGCTGAGTTGTTACAACGCAAAGACATGTTATATTGTAAACCTGCTTCTACCCCTCTTAGTTCAACTTTCTCCAAGGAACTTCAAAAATTGAATCAAATGGAGCTTTGTGATGTAAATCACTATCGACGTTTGGTTGGTTCCTTACAATATCTGTCTCTAACAAGACCTGATTTGACTTACACTATTAATACAATATGTCAATATATGCATAATCCAACAGTTGGTCATTTTGCTCTAGTCAAACGCATACTTTGCTATCTTAAGAAAATGATAGGCTATGGTTTACAAATCTTTCCATCCTCCAATCTTTGCCTATCAGCTTTCTCTGATGCTGACTGGGCTGGCTGCCCTAATACTCGAAGATCAACCAGTGGGTTTTGCACCTTTGTCAGCTCTACTTGTATCAGCTGGTCATCCAAGAAACAACATACTGTGGCAAAATCTAGCACTGAAGTAGAGTGCATATCTCTCTCCATCACTGCAGCTGAATTAACTTGGCTTGACAATCTTATGAAAGATCTTCACGTATATCAAATTGGACCCAATGTGCTCTACTGTGACAATCTGAGAGCTCTTCACTTATCTACTAATCCCGTGTTTCATGCTCATTCAAAACACATTGAAATGGACTACCATTGTGTTCGGGAGAAGGTTGCTCTTGGATTAATAGTTACCAAATTCGTCTCTTCATAGGAGCAACTAGCAGATCTCTTCATGAAGGTGCTTCCCCTGTTAAAGTTTCAGAGTTTGATTCACAAGCTGGGAATTATATTCTCTAATCCACAGCTTGCAGGGGGGTATTAGCCTACATAGTTTATAATAACTATCGGGGTCTGTTATGCAATTATTCTTTTCCTGTGTAATTGGTCCTTGTCATCCTTGTTTGTATAAATACACTGCCGAGTGACTTAGATCAGTGCTGATCACGACAACACCTTCACCTTAAGCTCAACATATAGGTCTAATAATAATATTAGTTAGACCATTTGAATGTCTCTAAACATGTATATAACCACATATTGATTATATAACATTTAATAAAAGACTATCATATAATATGTTTTTGTGACATAACATAAAAATAATACAACATCTATAACATGTCTAGACATCATTTTAGTTCCTTATATTAACTCCATTATGTATCTTGAATCATAATCATCATCATTATCACAAGTATTTTCATTAAATCATCTTATCTCTAATCTATGAATCATCAAATAACGTCCATTAGTATCATCACAATAATTCAACTATCATTAATGAATTATTAGATAACCCATAATATCAGATCCTAAGGTCATTAAGTTTCAACTATGCAAATATTATTATCAAAATTTTTACCCTAAGAGTGTTATCCACCTACATATTTGTATTTCTCCAAGTTCCTCAACTTAATGATAGTGAACTTGAACTTTCAACATATTAAGCTTCTCATTTGGAGTTTTTTTTTATATTATCTTCTTCTTTTTTTGTCATTTTCCTTTATCTTTCTTTCATTACATATGCTTGGGGCACCTTTGAATTTTATTAGGGTTTTTTTATTCAGTCACCCTTTTTAATTTTTTTGTCACCCTTGTTAATTTAGTCATGTATTTCCATCTTAAAATATTATAAATACTTATGAGTATGATATTTATGATATTAATTTATTATATACTATTTATCTCTTATATATTATATACTTTTATATTACCATAACCCCCCTTAACACATAATGAAACCCGAAAAGTACTAGATATACATATCCATAAATGACCCAGGGCATAATATTATGATAATGGTATCCCAACAAGTTCTAATAGTTTATGACATTCATGCTTTATTTTATTGGTTGTCTGCCTTGAGAAAGCCATCATTTTATGATTGTCATGGGGTACTTTGTATGCAACTTGATAATTAACGTATGGAAATTCCACTTATTATATTCTTTCAATATCGAGATAATGACAACCACAATAATGTCCTAATAACATTTTGATTTGATGACACATGGTTTGGGTTGAAGACCTGAACATGATATCATATGTATACTTAGAATATTCATTCTTGTTACGTTCTTAGTCAAATATTATTATGGATATCATATGATAATAATTATACATAAGACTAGTGTCTTCCGACTGATGACGATGTCTCTTCAGTCATTATATTGTATATCAAGTCAGACACATAGGTCAGACAAACTCACTTTGAGAGTGACACATGGAAGCCATATAATGACAGTGAGAGTCATATCTCAATGTGACAATGGTAACAATGATCCTAAGTCCTAAAATCACTATAATGCTCATGTCATTTTGTGTACTTTAATACTAACTAATGTGACTTTGAACAAGAGTTTTCACATAGGTAGTGATCTAGTACACCATAACACTTATGGATTATTTTGAGTGATGTACATGTAATATGTCCCTCCTATTAGGGGTGATTTCCTAGCCACTTGATGAGTGAGACCATGAAATTTCTGGCCATGCTCATATGAGTCAATATATGATATTCAACGCACTAAATCTCTAACAGATTTTTGAAGTTCAAGAAACATAGATTTGTTGTTAAGAGGATAACTATTCAATGCCTAGGGTTCAATCTAGAAGGGATTATATGCTCATGTTGACATTGGTCACCTATAGGTTAAATTTTTTCAACTTATTCTAATTACATGGGTAGCAATGAAGTGTTTATAATCCACTCATGCATGTGAGGTCTTTAAAATTACTTCCAACAAAATGTGGAACCAACATAGTCAAATGCATGAGGATGCTCAAGGGAAAAGAAGTTTACAATTGCACTCATACTTAGTATGATTTCGAGTTATGCAAAAGCAGAATATTGATCCAAGAAATGGACTAAACAAGTTATTTGATCAACTTAATGGTTGTTAATCAAGCATTTCATAGGTTGTCAATCAACCATCTATTAACCATATCCCGAGTCCATGGATTGAGAAAGCCATTTGATTGTCTGGGTAAATGGATTAGGGAAGACCAAAATAATATGATTTCAACTATATGGAATTGGATGTTTCCAACATAGTTGAGACGATCAAATGGACTTCCATTTGGTCAATTGGAGTATTTTTTTGAATCATGGCTATTTTGAGTTTATATTGAGGATTGCAACTAGGAAAATGATCAGGGTTTTAGGAAAACCTAACCCATGATACCTCTATATAAAGGAGTGGACATCCATGAGATGCAACACACAAGTATATCATGAATTCCTCCCTTTGAAAGAAAGAAATAAATCCTAAGGACGATACCCCGTGATAGGAGCAGGAAACGAGAAAGAGATGATAGTACATCAATAATCCAGTTCCTCTTTAACTTAGAGGAATATGTGGCACCCAAGTGTTCTCTTCATATGCATGGACATCTTAGAAACTAGGGGAGATGTACGGAGGATGGGTTCCATCTTTAAGGAGGATGAGTTCTCTCTCTATTGATGCTACAAGGACAGCCGTGTCACTACTCTACATGGACTTCAGATCCGAATCCAAAAGTACAAGATCAACATTGAGATAAACATGTAATGTTGTTGGACAACAAAATAATTCTAAGGTGTGTTCTATATTCCTTCACTGTCTTTAATATATTGACAATTTATGACTATGATAGATCCATCTCTTCGGATTTTTGTTAAAAAAATATTATTATGTTGCGTCTCCTTCTAAAAAACCCTAGCTATTATGTAATTTCGTTGTTAACATATCTTTCTAACACATATCACATAATTAAATATGCAAATATAAATGGTGCTTTCATCCGCTGATATCTTATGGTTATATACGATAAAACTAGATTCATAATAATGTTGCATGTTCTTATAAAATTGTTTATGATTTTAAATATGCAAAATATTTGTATAATATTTTTCAATTGATAATTATTTGAATTAAAATTTAATAGTGAAAATGCTACATAAGTATTGTAGACATTACAAGAAAATCATAGAACTATATTTCACAATATTTTGAGATTCGATAATTATGTGTAACATATTGATGAATGGAAGACACAATATCTTATCAATTTATTTACAATATCAAATGCTTAAGATTTTTACTTTTCTAAACTTTTGCACTAAAAATCTTTCCATTGATGCATCAATTATTAAACTCAGAATTGCATTTTATATGATACAAACAAAATATTTAAATTCATGTAGGGATAATATTGACAATGGTTGGTCTAACGGTGGAGGTTAGATTGACCCTCCCTTCACCACACTTCTTCTTCTTGCTGGATCTTCCAAGGTCCACCGCAGGAGGGATCCATATGCTTGCTTGTGTAAACTTTGATCCCTTTTTAGAATCCATGACTCTTTACTCTATGTCACGTGATAACGACATTGATGAGATCAGTTGCTTAGATTTAATCTCAATGACACTCACTATGAGTGGTTGCATCTTTAATGGACAATTCTCTATCTTGTCACTATGGGTTTTTGCATCTTTAATGGACCATTCAAAGTAGTATCCAATATGGGTATCACCTCTGTGTGCCTTCATGGTATTACAATAGGTTAATCAACCTACTTATGTCTCCTCCCTGAATTTCTTCTTCCTTTGGCTACACATTACCCCCTTGCTATCTTTATTTTACGATGTATACCCTTTTATTAACCAAAAACACATGTTTTCACAAAAAATAACTCTCCACCACCCCATTCCAATTTGGATTGGGAGGTAAAATAAGAACCACATGTTGTATTAGAGATCCCATAGTGCTCACAAATTTCTGATCCTAATTGAACCCTGGTTACCTAAACATTATCCCATTTTTCTTATATAATTTCACATAGTTAATGACTAATAGTATATATGAATATTGTCTACCAATAGATCTAAATTTTGGTTTCCTAAGCACCATAGATTCCTCCCCTACCATTTCTAATTAACATAAAAAGAATTTTCTTTCACACATACTAACTAAAAAAACCCTTATGTTATGAAGCGACCCCAACCTACTAACAGGGTTTAAGCCCGTCAAGGAGGGATTAGACTAACTATCTATTTTAATCATTTACTAAAAACAACTCTTAATATTTTTTTCCCTTTCTTTCAATTTAAATTAAAAGAAACTGAATGCAATATCTTGATAGCTAGAAAGATAATATATTGTTTAGTAAACATGAAAGGTTACAACATTTTGACTTTTATATAAAGAAAAGAGTTACTTCACAATACAACTCTTATTACATATTATAAAACTTCTCTCATTTCTAATTCTCATTCCTAGGATCTAAAGGAAGGATAAGAGACCACATATCTAAAATTTCTCTATTCTGGATAAAAGCCAGTTTTTGTCTCTTCTGGTATAGCTGCTTCTTTTCCTAAAAAATGTTTCAGTAGGTTGATGAGCTACTGGCTCAGTGCATAGAAAATCAACAAGTAACCATGATAAATTAGTTGAAAAGTATTAATTGTGTAGTATACAAGTAAATTATGCAGGTAATTGAAACTAACTGGTCCTTTAAAGAAAGAACAAGGATCACTAGAAACTGATCAAAATAAAGCACTAAATATCCATTTATTTGTATTAGTCTATTTAATTAATATCATGGACCCACATGAGGTGTACCTCAACATGTCGAAGCATTACAACAAGCTACAATATCAATGTACAAGACTTAGAAGCATGCCTGAGATCCTAAGTCTGTAATCTCTAGCATTCATGTCTATAGTAGGCCTCACCACATATGTCTCTTGGTAACTAATGGGAGTATCCAGATTTTTGGACTCCTACTCTAAACTTAGATACTCAGGCAAAGAATCAAAGAACTCTGGCATCTACCAGTGGTTTTCTAAACATTCGGTTGCTTGAGCTTCAACAAGCACTCACCTAACAAACATTCAGAAGACACTATCCAAGCAAATCTCCAGTTATCATCCAAACAAACCATCAGAAGGTTAAATCCTTAATAACCTTTGGAAGGCGGTCTTTTTGTAGAACCAATAGAAGACACACTCTCAGCACATCAATTAGAAGACACTTCCTAGAAAACCTTCAGTTCTCTATTACTCATTAGAATCCGTTGGTTGACCAAAACCTTCAGTTTCATGGTGATAATGTAAGGACCCTGACCTTTGTTTAGGGTTTACCCTATTTTCTTTGCTTAACCCTGGTGCCTTGGTGCTTGCTAATCACCTTTAGTGGTGATTAGGGTTTGGTTGTGCTTTGTTGAGAGTTGGAAGTGCTACCTGCAAATAACCCAAGTCTAGGGTTTTGTAGGCAAGTTTGCCACCTTGTGAGGTGTTCCTCTCTCTCTTTGCTTCCTCTAAGGTTGAGAGGAAGGCTTGGGCTTGTTGCTTGAGTTCTTTGGGCCTTGGTTGAGCTTGTTTGGGCCTGGTTGAGCTTTGTGTCACCCAAGAGAGGTGTGTGTCGACCTAGAGGTGAGTGTGTCAGCCAACATGGATGTGTGTCACCCATGGAGCCTTGTTGTGTCGTCCATGGTGCAAGTGTTGTGTCGCCCATGGTGTTTGACCCAGCTTTGACCTCATTTGTGTCACCACTAGCAGACACTTGGAGCTTGATGCATGCTTGTGGCAATGACCTTGGACAAGTGTATAAGGCTTGCTAAAGTAGGTGGCTTGAGCTCTAGGACAAGTGTCCCTAGGTGGGCGTCACCTTGCCATGCTCTACCTTGTTTCTCCTCCCTTTCCTTCTATATAGGTGGTTCTTTCCCTTGATTTGAGTTCCTTTGATCCTTTAGTTTCCTTCTCAACCTTGAGTGCACGACACTCCCTTCTTCCTTGCTTGTGTCAGCCGATACACCCCCCCCCCCCTTGAAGGAGCAAGTGGTGGTCGACATCCCTTGGAGTTCTTCTTCTTTGGAGCTTGGAGCTTTAGGCGGGTTGCATAACTTCTAACCCTAACTACATTATCTCTTGTTATGATCTTGTTTACATGTTAGTAGCTTAGTTCCTTGCTTAGCTTTCATGTTGGCCAATTCTTGTGATCTAGGGTTTGTAGGTGAGCAATACTCCTTTCTCCCCTTGGTCTAGAGGAGTGAGTTGAGCTTCTAGTGTCATGAGCAACACCCCTCTTTCTTAGTCGATTGAGGTGAGCTTGTGTTCTAGTTGCTTAAGAAACACTCTCCTCTCACCATGGGCTAGAAGGTGAGCTCGGTTAGTGGTGACTCTTTCAAGGGTTTCTCCTTGTGACCCGTTTGGTGATAGCAAATGTGCAAGATCCCTTCTTCTTAATTGATTTAGGTGAGCCTCTTCTTGACCCATTAGGGTTTCGGGTGTCCATGTGAGAGGTGGTAGATGACCTTGAGAGTTAACATCTTGGGTGATATGAGCTTTGGGGAGGTGCTGCCCGACAGCCCTCTTGGGCGTTATGCTATGCTATTTTTGAACAATATCTTGATTCTTGTATCTGTTTGTGGCAGACGACACCTTCCTTCGGTTTGGTCTTGGATGACACACTTGAGGTGGTGACGGGCGTCACACCATTACTTTGCCTTGTGTCGGCCGATAGGCCATAAGCTAATAGGTTGGACGATAGGCACGTTTGCTGGTTGCTTGAGTTTAGAACACCTGACCTATACATAGCTGGTGGGCGTGGCTGGTAGACCTGTGACGGGCATCACTTTAGCCTTGTGTGTCGCCCGGCATGCTCCGTGTGACGGGCGTTATAGCTGGTATTCCCGATGCATCGTCGTGGGTATGGCTGAGTGTGTCGGCCGTCATGAGATGAGCTTTATGGCCGAGCCTTAGGTGAGGGTATGATGCCCGACACAATCTTTTAGTGAGGGCTTATGTTACCTCTAGTGAGGGTTCCGTCGGTCATAGAAACCGAGGCGCTATCTCATACCACATTTATCATGATGATGGTCTTTGCTATGCTTAATAACGATGGTTACCCCTTGCCCATATAATGGTGATGATAATGGTAAAGCTTGCCCTTCATATCTGACATAACTACATACATTAAGTAATCATCTTGATTATCTATATTATGAGGAGATAAGGATAAGTACATAAATAGTTGCGTAATAATGTGTCTTGTGCACATGATCACCAGTTGATGTATAATTGATAAGTATAGCATCTTGAATATCATCTCATGATGGTAAGTATAGTCCTTATGTTGAATCTATGATTATTGAATACTCTAACCATGCAGGTGATGCTTAGCCATAAAAAGACTATGAGAAATATGTGATGAGTAACATCACTCTGATAATTACTCTGGTTGATGAAATTACATGTATGATGTGTTTGTCCCATGGCGATGATGCGAGCCTTGAAAGGCAGTGGTAATACATGATGATGGATTAAGATCCCATGGTATGTGATGATCCTTGAGATGGATCCGGGTGGTTGGCAAGAGGCCAAGTGATAACATGTGATGTTGGATCCTTGAGATGGATCAGGTTGATGTGCTTACATTAATAGTATAATGTTGAGTTTATGTTGTTTACTTTCTGTTATATCTTGCATGTTATATAACTTGGTTGAATCTTGCAATCCATCTAAAAGATACTAAATAATTACAGTGAAATACATCAGGTAGTTGCCCTGGCCATAGATCTGTCATCGTCAGGAATTTGGTGATGGTGAAACGGGTTCTCCTACGGGATTACCCGGAGCGCATATTGTTGAATATGCGAGGTTGCTCCTAGCCTAAACTGAGGAGGTAAGAGTGCAACTTCGGTTGTAGACTCCAGGGTGCGGATTCAGGCCTGTAGCCCAATTGTGATGAAGAGCATGGTGAACAGGCCCATGGCTCCGGATATGTGATATGAGGAGCATGAATGCGTTCATGGCTCAGAGCACGGTGAACAGGCCCGTGGCTCAGTTTCACTAGCGCCGAGACCTGTACCGAGGCGGGCTAGGCAGAGGGTAGCCTGACCCTGTGGCTAAGACCACTTCAGCATGAGACTGCGGTCCTACTTGTGTTGTACTCGTGCACTGACCATGAGGGGCGAGGTCGTGGAGTCCGGCTCTTCCATTGACCTTGTATGGAACCGACTTGGGTTTTTCAACCGAAGGTTGGATTTGATCGGTACGACTCACTTCCTCAGGGCATAATAATACATAATTCAGCTGAATAGTATTACTTCTTAAGACAAACACGAAACATTAGTTGAGGCCTTGTTTGTGTAATCAACTCTGTTATATCTTGCAGTTGCTTATATGTTCTTCATATGTAGTAGAACTTTTATATATCATCTTGTTAATCATGTTTCACAGGTAATATTTGATTACATCTGATAAGTTGCTAGGCATAGACAACTTTATCTCATAACTGCTCTTTTTATACCTTTTTATCAAGTTAGCTGCTTTATACATATCTGAGGTTTTGTAGTTTCGGCGGGGAGTTATGTTTCTCGCTGGGACAATGTTCGATTGTCTCACCCCACTGATTTACACCCTTTTTAGGTAGTCGAGCTAGAAGTGGTGGTGGTCACAGAGTTGCAGCCGAGTAGCAAGAAGAATAGTAGAAGGCAAGCATTGGACATGCTGCTGTTTTGGATGTTTTGTGATAGAGTCTAGAGTCATCCCTATACTCTCAGGTCCTTGGCAGTGTTTTGACGATGTTTCACGATGTACAACTGTATATGTTTGGTATATCCTGCTGTTGTCCGGATGTGGGCCTTTATGTATGTATGAACATGTGATGAACTCATGTGGTGATAAGACAATTGTTACTCTAAGCTGTGAACACGTATCAAGGCTTGTATATATGTTTATAACCTATTTTCTTGCAGGATGTGGACTTGAATGTAATAGTTTCTCAATTTTATCAGTTTTCCGGAATCAGTTGTAATTAACCTGTGTTTTGGTAATCTGTGGTTATGGTGATTTCCGCACGTTTTCGTGTAACACCTCATTGTCTGTGTGATAGTGGGATGTGTTGCCACAAGTTTGGTATCAGAGCTTTAGGTTCGCTGAGTCTACAGGGATTTAGGACTAGGTTGAGTTTGTTCTTATGGGTTTTTCCATATTTTCTTACAATCATCTTCTGCCCTCAGTGGAAGAAAATCCAAGATGTCTGGAAACTATGAAGAACATGTTGATGAGCACAGTGATGCTGCATCAGTTGATGGAGCTTTTGGGCAGGCACATGAAGATCGGGTGCCTGAGGTCCCCCAACCTGACCCAACCATTCTTGAACACCCTGCCTACCAACAGCTTATGGGGCAGATGATGGCTACGATGAATCTCATGGTTGAGCGATTTCCAGTGCCTCCTCTGCGAGCACAAGCTCCCCATGGTGAAACATCGGGTATTGGGAAGACCTTCGAGCGGCTTTGCCGAGTCGGAGCTTTGGATTATGCTGGAACGGCTGATCTAGTGGATGCAGATCTGTGGCTGACAAGTCTTGAGAAGGCTTTCCGGATCCTCAACATCCCCAAAGAAGACAAAGTAAAGCACGCTGTCTACCTTCTGAAAGGTAGTACTGGTCACTGGTGGACCATCGAGGAAGAGAAGCGGCCTAGTGAGGTGATCTGTTGGGAAGTGTTCTGGCACAAGTTCGTCACCAGATACTTCCTGAAGACATATCTGGATGAGAAGATCAGTCAGTTTGAGAGCCTATGACAAGGAACGATGAACATCACCGAGTATGAGGCCAAGTTCATGGATCTGCTGAGGTTTTGTCCTCACATGGCAGCAACAGATGAGGAACGGATCAGACGTTTCAAGAAGAGTGTCCATCTTGTGTCTTGTCTTTCTCGGGACACCACATTCAAGTGGATATTATACCACTTGATATGCACGGGTTTGACGTTATCCTTGGGATGGATACCTTAGAGAAGTATAAGGTTGTTTTGGACTGTGGATCCAAGCAGGAAGAGTTTGATGGTGCTGGAGAGAAGTGGATCTTCCAGGGAGATAGGAAGATTCTTCCGACATGTCTGGTATCAGCTATGGTGGCATATAAGCTGTTACGACAAGGATGTGAGACATTCTTAGCTCATGTGGTGGATACAGTCATGGCCACAAAGGCAAAAGGTCCTAGCCTTGAAGAGGTGCCAGATGTCTGGGAGTTTGCAGATGTGTTTCCTGAGGAGTTTCCTGGTGTTCCCCCACCCCGAGAGATTGATTTTGAGATCAATCTGGTCCCAGGGATGCAGCCAGTTGCACAGACACCGTACAGGATGGCTCCAGTTGAGATGGCAGAGTTGAAGAAGCAGTTATAGGAGTTGCTGGACAAAGGTTTCATCCGACCAAGAACGTCGCCTTGGGGTGCTCCCGTATTGTTTGTCAAGAAGAAGGACGGTTCGATGCGGTTGTGTATAGACTACCGACAGTTGAATAGGGTCACGATCAAGAACAAGTACCCATTACCGAGGATAGATGATTTGTATGATCAGTTGCATGGTGCTACAGTGTTTTCGAAGATCGATCTACGGTCTGGATATCATCAGTTGAGGATTAAGGCGGATGACATACCAAAGACAGCTTTCGGGACGAGGTATGGTCACTTCGAATTCGTGGTTATGCCGTTCGGGCTTACCAATGCACCTGCTGCTTTCATGGACTTGATGAATAGAGTGTTCCGTCTATTTCTGGATCAATTTGTTGTAGTCTTTATAGATGACATCTTGATCTATAGTCGGGACAAGAAAGAGCATGAGCAACATCTTCATCTAGCGTTGACTCTTCTTCGCCAACATCAACTTTATGCCAAGTTCAGTAAGTGTGAATTCTGGTTGGAAGAAGTGACTTTCTTAGGTCACGTGATATCTTCTGAAGGAGTCAAAGTAGACCCGAAGAAGGTGGAATCCGTTGCTGATTGGGAGCAGCCGAAGACGCTGACAGAAGTTCACAATTTTCTGGGTTTAGCAGGATGCTACCGAAGGTTTATCAAGGACTTCAGTGCGATTGCGTTGCCGATGACAAAGTTGACAAGAAAGGACATACCTTTTGTCTGGGATGATCGATGTCAGCAAGCTTTCCAGAGCATGAAGGAGAAGCTGACCAGTGCTCTAGTGTTGATCCTGCCAGAGCCTGGAAAGCGTTATGTTGTTTTCTGTGATGCTTCCAAGAAAGGTTTAGGTTCTGTGCTGATGCAGGAAGATCATGTGGTTTCTTTTGCCTCGCGACAGCTCAAGAAACATGAGGAGAACTATCTGATTCATGACTTGGAGTTGGTGGCTGTGGTTCATGCGTTAAAGATTTGGAGACACTATCTTTATGGGGAAGTGTGTCAGATCTTTACGGATCATAAGAATCTGAAGTACATCTTTTCACAGCATGAGTTGAACATGCGATAGCGTCGATGGATGGAGTTGATCAATGATTACGACTGCACTATCGAGTATCATCCTGGTAAGGCGAACGTGGTAGCTGATGCACTTAGCAGAAAGTCTCCTTCTCTTTCTTCGAAGAAAGCACGGTTGAGTTCTCTGGTATGCCCTAGGCGGGATATGTTTGTCTCTTTACGACAGATGAACGTGTAGATGGAGGTTTCCTCATTAGCTGGACTCTTAGCACAAATGCAAGTCAAGCCTACGTTGAGACAACATATCAAAGATGCACAACTGATAGATGATGCGGTATAGTTGATCAGATCAGAGTTCGGCAGTGAAAAGCGTGATGGGTTTCATGAGTCTGAGGATGGGCTAGTTTGCTATCGTGATAGGATGGTGGTCCCAGATGCTGATGATCTTAGGAAGTTAGTGCTCAAGGAAGCACACACGTCGATGTATACTATGCATCCAGGTGTCACCAAGATGTATCATAGTCTGAAGGACTTGTATTGGTGGCTCGGCTTGAAGAAAGATGTAGCTGAGTTCATGGCTAGGTGTGCAGTGTGTCAGCAAGTGAAGGCTGAACATCAGAAGCCGGCAGGTATGTTGCAACCTTTGCCGATACCGCAGTGGAAATGGGATCATATAACTATGGATTTCTTAGTTGGTCTACCCAGGACAACTAGAAATCATGATTCCATTTGGGTGATAGTGGATAGATTGACAAAGACTGCCCATTTCCTACCGGTAAAGATGACGTATACAGCTGAGAAGATCGCTAGAGTTTATGTGGATGAGATAGTACGTTTGCATGGTGTGCCAGCGATGATAGTTTCTGACAGAGGTCCTCAGTTTATGAGTCGTTTTTGGGAACAGTTGCACAGAGCGTTGGGAACACAGTTGAGGTTCAATACAACTTTTCACCCACAGACAGATGGACAATCTGAAAGGACTATTCAGATTTTGGAGGATCTCCTTCGAGTTTGTGTTTTGCAATTCCTAGGCAGTTGGGATATGCATCTCAGTTTGATAGAGTTTGCGTATAACAACAGTTATCAGCGGAGCATTGACATGGCTCCTTATGAGGCTTTGTATGGGAGGAAGTGCAGATCTCCTTTGTGTTGGCACGAGTCTGGTGAGTATCAGCTTTTGGGTCCTGAGTTAGTACATCAGACAACAGAAAAGATCAAGGTGATACATCAATAGTTGAAAGTGGCACAGGATAGGCAAAAGTCTTATGCAGACAATCGCTGACGACCTTTGGAGTTCCAGGTAGGATACAAAGTATACCTCAAAGTCTCGCCTTGGAAGGGAGTGCTAAGGTTTGGTCGGAAGGGTAAGTTGGCACCCAGGTATATGGTACCTTACCCAGTTATAGCACGTGTTGGTAAGGTAGCTTACGAGATAGAGTTGCCTCCAAAGTTGCACATGTTACATCCAGTGTTCCATGTCAATATGCTGAAGAAAAGTCATCCAGATTCAGGTACAATGATACAACCAATTGAGGTTGAGCTTGATAAAGATGTGACCTACGAGGAAGGTCCTGTGGTGATCCTTGACAGAAGGGTTAATAAGCTTAAGAGGAAGGATCTGGCTCTTGTGAAGGTTCTTTGGCATCATCGTGGCATTGAGGAAGCCACGTGGGAGCTTGAGGAAGAGATGAGGAGGAAGTATCCCTCGCTTTTCTCTTCAGATTTCGGGGAAGAAATCCTTTAAGGGGGTTAGCTTGTAAGGACCCTGACCTTCGTTTAGGGTTTACCCTGTTTGCTTTGCTTAACCCTGGTGCCTTGGTGCTTGCTAATTACCTTTAGTGATGATTAGGGTTTGGTTGTGCTTTGTTGAGAGTTGGAGGTGCTACCTGCAAATAACCCAAGTCTAGGGTTTTGTAGGCAAGTTTGCCACCTTGTGAGGTGTTCCTCTCTCTCTTTGCTTCCTCTAAGGTTGAGAGGAAGGCTTGAGCTTATTGCTTGAGTTCTTTGGGCCTTGGTTGAGCTTGTTTGGGCCTTGAGGTGCCTTGTTTGGGCTTGGTTGAGCTTTTTGTCGCCTAAGAGAGGTGTGTGTCGACCTAGAGGTGAGTGTGTCGGCCAACATGGATGTGTGTCACCCATGGAGACTTGTTGTGTCACTCATTGTGCAAGTGTTGTGTCGCCCATGGTGTTTGACCCAACTTTGACCTCGTTTGTGTCACCACTAGCGGACACTTGGAGCTTGATGCATGCTTGCGGAAATGACCTTGGACAAGTGTATAAGGCTTGCTAAAGTAGGTGGCTTGAGATCTAGGACAAGTGTCCCTAGGTGGGCGACACCTTGCCATGCTCTACCTTGTTTTCTCCTCCCTTTCCTTCTATATAGGTGGTTCTTTCCCTGGCTTTGAGTTCCTTTGATCCTTTAGTTTCCTTCTCCACCTTGAGTGCACGACACTCCCTTCTTCCTTGCTTGTGTCGGCCGATACACCCCCTCCCCCCTTGAAGGATCAAGTTGTGGTCGACATCCCTTGGAGTTCTTCTTCTTTGGATCTTGGAGCTTAAGGCGGGTTGCATAACTTCTAACCCTAACTACATTATCGCTTGTTATGATCTTGTTTACATGTTAGTAGCTTAGTTCCTTGCTTAGCTTTCATGTTGGCCGATTCTTGTGATCTAGGGTTTTTAGGTGAGCAATACTCCTTTCTCCCCTTGGTCTAGAGGAGTGAGTTGAGCTTCTAGTGTCATGAGCAACACCCCTCTTTCTTAGTCGATTGAGGTGAGCTTGTGTTCTAGTTGCTTAAGCAACACTCTCCTCTCACCATGGGCTAGAAGGTGAGCTCGGTTAGTGGTGACTCTTTCAAGGGTTTCTCCTTGTGACCCATTTGGTGATAGAAAATGTACAAGATCCCTTCTTCTTAATTGATTTAGGTGAGCCTCTTCTTGACCCATTAGGGTTTCAGGTGTCCATGTGAGAGGTGGTAGATGACCTTGAGAGTTAACATCTTGGGCGATATGAGCTTTGGGGAGGTGCTTCCCGACAGCCCTCTTGGGTGTTATGCTATGCTAGTTTTGAACAATATCTTGATTATTGTATCTATTTGTGGCAGACGACACCTTCCTTCGGTTTGTTCTTGGACGACACACTTGAGGTGGTGACGGGCGTCACACCATTACTTTGCCTTGTTTCGTCCGATAGGCCATAAGCTAATAGGTTGGATGATAGGCACGTTTGCTGGTTGCTTGAGTTTAGAACACCTGACCTATACATAGCTGGTGGGTGTGGCTGGTAGACCTGTGACGGGCGTCACTTTAGCCTTGTGTGTCGCCCGACATGCTCCGTGTGACAGGCGTTATAGCTGGTATGCCCGATGCATCGTCGTGGGTATGGCTGAGTGTGTCGGCCGTCATGAGATGTGCTTTATGGCTGAGCCTTAGGTGAGGGTATGATGCCCGAAACAATCTTTTAGTGAGGGCTTATGTTACCTCTAGTGAGGGTTCCGTCAGTCATAGAAACCGAGGTGCTATCTCATACCACGTTTATCATGATGATGGTCTTTGCTATGCTTAATAACGATGGTTACCCCTTGCCCATATAATGGTGATGATAACGGTAAATCTTGTCCTTCATATCTGACATAACTACATACATTAAGTAATCATCTTGATTATCTATATTATGAGGAGATAAGGATAAGTACATAAATAGTTGTGTAATAATGTGTCTTGTGCACATGATCACCAGTTGATGTATAATTGATAAGTATAGCATCTTGAATATCATCTCATGATGGTAAGTATAGTCGTTATGTTGAATCTATGATTATTGAATACACTAACCATGCAGGTGATGCTTGGCCATAAAAAGACTATGAGAAATATGTGATGAGTAACATCACTCTGATAATTACTCTGGTTGATGAAATTACATGTATGATGTGTTTGTCCCATGGTGATGATGCGAGCCTTGAAAGGCAGTGGTAATACATGATGAGGGATTAAGATCCCATGGTATGTGATGATCCTTGAGATGGATCCAGATGGTTGGCAAGAGGCCAAGTGATAACATGTGATGTTGGATCCTTGAGATGGATCAGGTTGATGTGATTACATTAATAGCATAATGTTGAGTTTATGTTGTTTACTTTCTATTATATCTTGCATGTTATATAACTTAGTTGAATCTTGCAATCCATCTAAAAGATACTAAATAATTAAAGTGAAATACATCAGGTAGTTGCCCTGGCCATAGATCCGTCATCGTCAGGAATTTGGTGATGTTGAAACGGGTTCTCCTACGGGATTACCCAGAGCGAATATTGTTGAATATGCGAGGTTGCTCCTATCCTAAACTGAGGAGGTAAGAGTGCAACTTCGGTTGTAGACTCCAGGGTGCAGATTCAGGCCCGTAGCCCAATTGTGATGAAGAGCATGGTGAACAGGCCCATGGCTCCAGATATATGATATGAGGAGTATGAATGCGTTCATGGATCAGAGCACGATGAACATGCATGTGGCTCAGTTTCACTAGCGCCGAGACCTCATCCGAGGTGGGCTAGGCAGAGGGTAGCCTGACCCTGTGGCTAAGACCACTTCAACATGAGACTGCGGTCTTGCTTATGTTGTACTCGTGCACTGACCACGAGGGGCGAGGTCGTGGAGTCTGACTCGTCCATTGACCTTGTATGGCATCGGCTTGGGTTTCGCAACCGAAGGTTGGATTTGAGCGGTACGACTCACTTCCTCAGGGCATAATAATATGTAATTTAGCCGAATAGTATTACTGCTTAAGACAAACACGAAACATTGGTTGAGGCCTTGTTAGTGTAATCAACTCTGTTATATCTTGCAGTTGCTTATATGTTCTTCATATGTAGTAGAAATTTTATATCTCATCTTGTTAATCATGTTTCACAGGTAATATTTGATTACATCTGATAAGTTGCTAGGCATAGACAACTTTATCTCATAACTGCTCTTTTTATACCTTTTTATCAAGTTAGCTGCTTTATACATATCTGAGGTTTTGTAGTTTTGGCGGGGAGTTATGTTTCTCGCTGGGACAATGTTCGATTTACTCACCCCGCTGATTTACACCCTTTTTAGGTAGTCGAGCTAGACGTGGTGGTGGTCACGAAGTTGCATCCGATCAGCAAGAAGAACAGTAGAAGGCAAGCGTTGGACATGCTGCTGTTTTGGATGTTTTGTGATAGAGTCTAGAGTCATCCCGGTACTCTCAGGTCCTTGGTGGTGTTTTGACGATGTTTCACGATGTACAAATGTATATGTTTGGTATATTCTACTGTTGGCCGGATGTGGGCCTTTATGTATGTATGAACAGGTGATGAACTCATGTGGTGATAAGACATTTGTTACTCTAAGATGTGAACACGTATCAAGGCTTGTATATATGTTTATAACCTGTTTTCTTATAGGATGTGGACTTGAATGTAATAGTTTCTTAGTTTTATCATTTTTCCGCAATCGGTTGTAATTAACCCGTGTTTTGGTAATCTGTGGTTATGGTGATTTCCGCACGTTTTCGCATAACACCTCATTGTCTGTGTGATAGTGGGATGTGTTGCCAGAGATAACTTGCCAACTCTTTGGGACAACCATCACTTGTTAGGCTAAAAGGAACCTTCAATCTTAGAACATATAATACCTTTGATCATAACCATCCATCGTCAATCGATGAAACTCTATAGGAGAATTGAAAAGGATGTAACTTCTCCATTTCAACTCTGATTTGATTCCTTTTTATTTCTATAGATTCATAATTAAATTCTCTAAATTATTGTGTCACAACTTGTTTAAATAACATCAAGACTAAAATAATTTACAAGATAAATAGGATAATGACCAACTTAATTATTACTAGGGTTATCTTTTAACTTTTGATTACTAGTTAAGCGTGATGAAGGTTTTAAAAAACCCCACCTCTAATAAAAATTTCATCCCAAAATTCCTAGAAGAGAAAGGCAAACTTGTTACACATCTCTGACTCTAAATTTAATGTAGCTTCATCTACTCCATGTAATAGATGCATTTATCTCATTTTAAGCTTCTGAATCCTACAATCCAAAATATGTATATGTCTTTTTGTATAGAAGACATCTTTGATTAATGTCACTAATTCTGGTTCTATGATATTCTATGTACCTAGATAGTGTTTCTTCAACATGGGTACATGAAATACATCATGTAAGCTAGCTATCTCATGAGATAGCTCAAGCTTGTATGCTAGCAGTCCAAGCCTCTAAAGGATTAATTTGCCTTTCTTACCATATTTTAGTACTCCTTTCCATGATGACACTTTCAAGTAAACTTCATTTACAACCTCCAACTAAAGCAATTTACATCTCTTCTCTACACAACTTTTGTATCTATCATGTGCATCTTTCAACTGTTGTCTGGTTAAATATATATTTACTATTGTCTCTTTCACCAACTCTAGACTTAGAATCTGTCTCTCACCAACTTCATACAAACAAATAGGAGATCTACACTTTCTCCCATACAATGATTCATAGGATTCTATACCCAAAATAGAATGATAACTATTGTTGTATGCAAACTCCATAAGACTGAGATGATCACCCAACTGTCACTAAACTGCAAGAAGCATGCTCTAAGAATGTCATCTAGAGTTTGAATTATCCATTTTGACTTTCCATCTATCTAAGGGTGAAACTTTATGCTAAACTTCAATATTGTTCACAATGAATGATGCAACTAATTCCATAATGTAGATATAAACTTCGAGTCTCTATCTGATATTATAGAAACTGGTATTCCATATAATTCGACTATCTCATCTATATAGACTTTGGCTAGCATTGGGGTATCCCACATTTTCTAACCAGTAGAAAGTGAGAAGAGTTAGTCAGTCTATCCACTATCACCCATATAGAATCAAATCCATGTGGCATCCTAAATACCCAAACTACAAAGTCTATAAGGATATGTTTCCACTTCCACACAAGAATAGGGAGTGTTTGTAGGGTACTTGCTGGATTTTGGTGTTTAATCTTGACTTGCTGACATACATGACAAGCCTTAAATGCGGGTCCAAGAATGGAGACATGTCTAGGTTATCAGACTTTATAAATTTATAATACCCGAATGTTTAAGACTCCTGCAACTAGCACATGGTCTAAGTAGTTCGGGGTCGAATGTAGGGATGGGAAGAATAGCACTTTAGAACTCAAGTTTCACTTGTCTAAGCACATCGAAAAATTCAAAGGATAAGGTTTTGATGTAACGAGAAAGAATCATAAAGAATCAAACAAAAAGCCTATCTCCAAGAGGAGTTACCAAAAGGATTAAGATTTTAGGGGTTTAGCAGTTTTTATGGAGGTTTTTAGATAAAGGAACAACGAGGAGATAAAACTGTTCTTGGCATACAACATGAAGGAGGAAAACTTAAACATGACAAGCGGAAGTGGCGTACATCCTGCACCCTCTTCTCTCAAAGAGGGTGCCACTAGCCATGCACCAAGTTCCCTCTCTCAATGGTACTAGGCATAGGCTGGAGCAGAAAGATATGTCGTGGCAACACTAATTCTGGGTACTCTCGTACACCCGGATTAGACCAAACTAGAGTTTATGACATCCCTCTCTCAAAGGAGTCAAAACAAGAAACATGATTCGATAGATAGTCGAAAGCGTGACCCAAACAGAAGAGACTAGAGCTCAGATGCTATAAAGAAATCATCCAACAAAAAGGAGCCATGCACAGAACAACATGAGATAAACTCCACAGATTCCAATAACCATGAAGAGATAAAAAGGTTTAGTTACAATGCAGTAGTAAATGAAAGTAAAGTGCTAAAAAATAGAAGATAAGTATCGACCTCCTTGATATAGGAGATCAATATACATAGAAGCAGACCCCTAAGACAACGCTAGCCCGATACCAGGTAGGAGCCCTATCGGGATACGACCGTGTTGGGTTCTTGATCGTGTCGGGTCATGAAGTGTGATGGTTAAGGGGTGTATCGGGAAAGGACTCCCTACCCGATATGGCTGTGTCAGGCTGCAGCCGTGACGGGTAGGCCATGTCGGGTTGGGTATCGTTTTGTGTTAGGACATGCGAGTTAGCTTTATCTTAGGTTCTCGAGTTCCTCGTGTCGGGTATAGATGGGTGAGCCGTCTTGGGTTGAAGCCTAGCTAGAGACCCAACATGTTGAAGTAACCTTGAAGGTCGTGTCATGCTGCTTGTTGCTACCGGGCCAAGTTCTAAGTGAACTCCTCCCTTCCCTCTCGGGTTGGGGGTGTTCTCACCTAGTATCACCTGGAAGGATCTGGAACTCGACGCACTAGCTCCTTTTCTCTAAGAGTTAGCTCTCGTAGGGTTCCAACCCATCCCATCGTAGGCTTGTAGTTGCTATTTATAGGCAGTGGGCTGGTGGGAGTTGCGGCTCTGGTTGGGCCACGTGTCCTCTGTCTGCTCCGTTTGCGTGGCTTCGGAAGGGGGCCGACACGTCTGTCGCTCAGCATGCCTGGTGGGGTGTCATGCACCAGGTCGGGAGTGAGTCACGCATGATCGTGTCGGGTAAGAACCTCGGCGAGCTACTGCATCGGGGGTAGCCGTATCGTGCAATCGACTTTGTTGGCTGGAGGGCCGTGGCGGGCAAGGCACCCTATTGGGTAATAGTTGTAGTCTGTCAAAGCTCCCGTGCAACACACCCACATCGGGTTGTTGCCATATTGGGAAGTGACTGTGATGGGTAAAAAGGGCATGCCGCTTTGCTATTTGATGGGCCGGGACGGGCCCATTAGCATTCTTTTGGTGAAAAAAATAAGAGAAACTCTAAAAAAGGTAGGAAATGTTATCAGGAGTATAGTGTGCATTATTTCTATTTAACAAATAAGATAAAATAGAGAGGAAGTCATGTTTGGAGGCAGTTTTGATAGTAAAATATAAGCTCTAGCCGCCATAAAATGGGTATTATCAATTCCCCCAAACTTAACATTTTGATTGTCCTCAATCAATATGTACCTATTTTAAAACTTTATTTGCGATACCTTTCAAAACCAGGCATAGTCTTCGGACAAGGGGTTAAGTGAATTTTTGGGATGTCCTAAGGAAAATTATGTCTGACCACGAGCAATGGACTTTATTTTTCCTACCTTATTGAAGCAAAATTTTTCTCTCCAGCTTTTGCGAGACTTTAGTGCATGATTTTGAAGTTAGCTTTCACATCAAACTGCTTGGGGGTAAAAGGTGGAGTTTTTGGGAAGGTTTAAGGCTTTTTGGGTTTTTTTCTTGCTTCCCATTGGTCCATCCAGATACGGGTTCGTTAGCAGGCAAGTGGTCCCTACAGTCCAAGCCAGTTGGCTTTAGATCAGTGATTTCACATCCTACGTACCACTGCCCCAGATCTACCATGCCTAAAGATGGGTACTTTTGGGAAGACAAGTGTTTTTTTGTTTTTGTTTTTTGTGGGCACAACTCTCATGCTTTTATTCACTCTCATAAGGATTTCCTCTCTTTTTGGGATTTTGATGGGTAGGTAAAAGGGAGTTTGTTGTTTGGGAAACTTTTTCCTTCACATGCACATCTGTTAGCTGTTGTGAGATTATTTTTCAAAGATGGCATAGAAAAGTTGTAGCCTTTGTCGTTTGAGACTGCGTTTTCAAGAGAGCATAATAGAAATGTGCACCGCCTTAGATACAGAGATAACAAACTAGAAGAGGTTGTACCAAATATTTACTATAAAGTGATTTGTATAGTTTTCGAGAAATAAGTAGTTGTGTATGTATTGCTTTCTATAAATCATTTATATACATGTATATACAGAGTATAGTGGGAAAAGGAAAGGGCAAAAAGGGAAAAATTTAGAGTACCTCCCTCACTGATGCTATGGAGTACCCCCCCAAACATACCCCACACTCTGTCCCAGAGTTGTGAGATAAATAAGAAAAGATAGGCATAAATCAGTGAGGGTTTAGCGAATGCGTGTATCCTCGACAGATAAGAGCTCCATCACATATTCTCCTCGTTGGCTGTGGTAGCCAAGGTTGTGGAGATTATCTAGCATCTTTTTCAGGGCCACCGAACTATAACTCCAGTGCAGCACGTAGACACCACATTCATTTGATAAGGGAGCCTATTGTTGACTGCGGTGGTAGTATTGGAGGTCGTGCCAGTTGGCCGCCGGATCTTCAAGATAGGGCTAGATCAAAGACACCACCTCGACATAATATTTTCTTGCTAGCCTCTTGAGGGATGTTGTCGCCATCTATGCACACTCCGTTGGGTAGTCACTGTTAGCATCAGAGCTGTTGTAGAAGAAATCAGTGCGTGGATGGGTGTACATCATCAGGAGTGTCCGGTGATTGTCATGCATCATAGGTAGAAAGATGATGTGCGACAGGAACTTCTTTACTTCAAGTTGGAACAGCTAGTGCGCTCCCGTTTCATCAACAAGGCATAAGTCATTGAACAACATTAGATGGGCGATGTAGGGCTATCCAATCTTCTTCTGTATGATGGGGATGTAAGCTGATGCCACCGTCAAAGCTAGACACCCTCCTACCTTGACTAAGTCCCGTAGATTGTCGAGGGGGACCACTGCATTATATTTTTCATATATGATGTCTATAGTGTTAGAATCAGCAAGTCAAAGAAGTATTTCATTGACCTATTCCTAGGATAAAGAACTGCATGCGGGACAGTCGAAGTTGTTGATAAGAGATTCAGTGACGACATGAGAAGCATAATCACCTTCAGTGGTGAGTATGGTTCGCAGAGTTTCTATCTGCTTTACTGTCCTGAAGACGTCAGAAGTTCCCTCAACTTCATTCCTTAGAGGACTGCTGGGTTGAGAGGAATAGGAGCCAGAATCAGAACCAGCTTCTGTCTCCAGTAGGTCCTCTGGAAGCTATGCGTCTCAAAAATAGCGCTTATCTTTGATCAACAATAGTACATATATGCTCCTTAGTTGATAGAAATCTTGGTCCTGGAGCTGCCTTATGTATCTAAAGATGTTCAACAACTCTATGGCACACAAGATGATGAAGGCACTATTTCCGCTTCCCGGGTTTTCTTGAACTGGGAAGTATCTGATTGCGTAGAAGTTCTAGATGCCGCTATGACGTTGGACTCCTTGTTTGATGTCCCGATGAAGGTGTAGAGGAAGAAGCCTGAGGTACTTATCTTCAAGGTGTATGAAGATGTGCCCCCAGTGGGGGACCTCTGCGGTGCATCAGTTGAGTAGAGTGACGTCGTGGGAGTAGATGTCGGCCACACAGAGAAACCAGTGCTTTCTGTGCTTGTAGGGAGCTAACACTAGGTCGGGGTTGTGCTCTTCAATGTGCTTCAGCATATCAACCACCGACCTTATTTCGTACACCTCAACCAATAGCTATCTGCCTAAGGCTGGAGTGGCATTGTAGATCAACTGCCGACCTATCCTGATGGCGATATTCTCTATCATCGTGCCTTCTAGGACCCTGAACAAGATCTTCCCCATGATGGATTTTGAGCGGAACATTCCTTTGAGTGCTTTGCGTCGTACAGAGAAGTACCCGTCACTCCAGATGACATCTTATTCTTCCCCTTGTAGCCTCAGGACCATATTCAACAATTGCTGGTCCCAGATTGTAAGATAACCGATGGTGTGCCTGTCGAAGTCGACCTTCTTAAAGACTTGGATCTCAGATGGCATAGAAAACACGTCGTCCATCGAAGTCTTTGCTCTCAGGGGTTGCTCAACAAATGAGCTATATAGATCCCCCTCTTCTCTCTCAGATGAGTCCTCCGCCAGGCCTTCATGTATCTCTTCTGCATCTTCAGTTGGCTCTAGTGGCTGAGGGGTTGCTAATACATCAACACCGTGAGTGTTATGTGGGGGCCTCGTCGGTGCATATGTTAGTAATCTCCTCCTCAAGTGTTGTTGATGGCTCGCTGGTGCTAGGCGAGGATGATGAGCCTGAGGAGGAGGATGATGATGATTCCGTAGAGGGGGAAGTTAGTGGTGAAGGTGAGCGGTGGTGGCTGTCCCTCTCATCGAGCCTCTGCTCGATAGCGTCAAGGCGTTAGATTGCTTCCTGCATCATGTTGTTCAATGCCTCTAGTTGACCAGGGAGACCAACTAGAGTTAGCAGTTGACGCTCCTGCTCGCTTAGCCTCTGTTGGAAGACCTGAAACTTATGGGTTAAGGAAGCAAATGTAGCTGTGTTGTTGCTTGTTACCTCCCACAAGTTGTCAAATTCAAAGCTGAAGGCCTGCCCGAATGAGGAGGGGACTGCCACTGATTGGCTTCAGCTTCGTGTCATGCTACTTGTATTGGCGGTGCGGCCTGATGAATACACATCATCTATCGGGGCCGATTCCACCTGGACAGTATGAGAGGGCATGGCCTCTGGGTGAGGTGTTGGCACCTTTGCAGCTACCTCCATCTCCTTAGTGTGGGGTCGTGGAGAAGTTGGTGGAGTGGGTGGATGCTGATCGACCATCCAGCTCTTAGCTTCCTCCTCCATAGCAACTACCAGCATTGAGGGTGGCGGTGTCGGGGTCGGCTGTATAGACCTACGCTCCACCTCCAAGAGCTCAACGAACACCTCCTCGCTATTGCGAGAGGCGTCTGGCTGCACCGAGGATGGTGTTGTTGCTTCTACCATTGCTGGCAAAGCTGAAGCTTGGGGCGCTGTGCCTACTATTCCTATGGCATATCCTTTTGAGGTGATGACCGTTGTAGCGGCCTCGGTGGTGTCAAAGACCTCCCCGGTGGTCGGAACTTCTTCTGTAGCTGTGGCGGGCATTGTTGTGGTTGCCGCAGATGTTTCAGTGGTGGTGGTGGTCGACTCGGCGGTGGTGGCAATAGGAAAGTCTTCGATGATGACTGCCGATGATTTGTCCTGCCGATCGTCGAGGGTTGCAAGCCTCCTTGTTGTGGCCATCCTTTCCTGGATGGCCTTTGTGGCGATGTAAGTGGCCTCAATGTTCACAACTTCAATCTCTGCTATTGTGAATACCAGCTTCTCTGCATCGTAGTTGACGTAGAGTGGGAGGGGCAGGAGGATATTTGTCCTCATGAACTTGTTGAAGAGGCAGTGGACGTCCTTCTTGATTATGTTCGCCCTGGTGAGGAACTTGATATCAATCTTGTCATCGCCCTGGGTGTGCGACAGGCTGAGCGACTCCCTTGGGTACCCTAGCCCTACTGCTATCAGGTTGATGACCCCTCCCATGTTGTACTCCTTTGTGGCATCCTTTATAGGATGGAGGCGGTTCAGCAGAAACCGACCTAGGTTGATCGGCTTGCCTTCCATCATGTACCAGATTAAGTGCAACTCTTCAATGTAGAGATTGCTCGTCTCATACTTGCTGAAGAGCAGGCTCACCACTATTTTATACACGATCCTCCAGAAGCATGAGTGGACCTCTGCCACTTTGCTTCCCGGCTTGAAGGAGGATTCACCCGTTAGCTTCCTCCATAGCATGACTAGGTTAAAGCCATTGCCTTCGGTGATCCAAGCACTATTATTGAGAAACTCTCTCTTAGCCTCACTGGAGGAGAATATCTCATTGAACATCCTCTCTGCGATTTCGTGCTCGGCGTTGTAGAGGCGCCCTTGGAGTATGTCCGCTCCACCAAACCTTTTTCTCTCCTCTGGTGTATTTGGAACTCAGTGGAGGGAGGAGATGAACTCCTTTGTGAGCTCGATGTAGGAGGAAGAGTAGATGAAGCATATCTTCAGTAGTCCGACGGCTTCTAAGACGTTCTCTAGTCTGTCGAAGATGCCAATCTGGTGGAAAGATGCTTGATGGCAAAACTGGGTTGGTTGGTAGACTTTCACCGCCAACTTGGTGTAACGCCGTTGGTGCTCCTCGTATTTGGGCACAAACTGGCCTGGTGAATGGTCCAAGATCTTTGGTTCCTCCATCGTGGTTGGGGGTGGGGTTGCTTCTATCCTGGGTCACTTCTCGACCTCTAAGGGCCCAGTCATCTCAGGATTGGAGCATTTCTACCCGGTGGTGGATATATTTGTTGCCTCGGGGTTGATCCTCTGGCCTTGTTTGTCAACTTGGACAATGGTCTGCTTGGTGCATGCCATTTTCTACAATGATTAGACAAAGAAGTTAAGTCAAAAAGAGTTATTAGATTAAACTTGTATTTATGTGATATCAGGCAGAAGCCAAAATTAAGAGCGTCGCCCGATACGGGTTGAACGATACCCTTAGAACTGATATCGGGTTGGGAACTTATGGAAACCTGGCGTGCGATATGTAAGTGCCCGATATTAGAAGACTGATACATTTTTGAAACGGTACTAAGGACAAATTGATATCAGGCGGAGGGTGAAAATGGTGCACAGGTGAAGTCGGTATCGAAGAAATGATAAGGTCTGGGCGATATGGTTTTAGTGACAAACTAGTATCATGAGACTCCGCATTACTGGGTCTGCATAGTAAGGATGCTCGGTAGACATACCACATGATATGGGTGTCACGCGGCCAGGGTCTAAGCACGATAACATCTTTACATTGTAAGCTATCCATCAGAAATGCACGAAGAGTTGTGTCACACGATACTCGTGTCGCACAACACATGCATAAGATCAATGTAAAACAAAATGATAGGAAAGCCGAAACACTTATCGTGTGATAAACAAAAACTCGGTACGTGTTAGAAAAAAGATCTACCCAACATGGGCAAGAACACGATACGGTGGCACGTGATAGGTTTGGTTGATACGATCTGCACGACATATAGTCACGCGATATGCATGGTGCCATAGGTTTTACCTTTGTTGCGTAAGAAGATCTGGAACACGACACGAAGGTCGATAGGCTAAGGCCGGCACAAGAGCTTGAGATAGTGAGAGTGCACGATACATGAGAAAAAGAAGGCAACTTGGTAACTCAACACGGTTAATATCGAGCTGCTATATATAGCTGACCGCGAGCGGGGTAAAAAGGGGTAAAAACAAGGACACGTGTCGCGCATGCTCGAGAATCGTCTTCTAAAGCATGGTAAAATCCATCTAATCATGTCGCGTCATGGAGATTTCGAGAAGGCTGTGCATTGTGTGGCACACGTGTCAGGTGGCAAGGACGTGTCGCTTGATACGGGTTTCCCGGAGCACTCCTCACATGGTACGGGTCTGCACGATACACGCGTCACACGTCGTGTTGTTTGGTGGGTGATAGAGTTGATCGGTACGTCTCTGGGAAACTAGTTTAATCTTTGCAAGTGTGGGCACACTAGACGACACAACCTAGGCGACATGATAGCCCGACACACTTCTAATGGGCGATATTGGCTGGTGTGCTAATTGCTCGGTAGTGCCCTTGTAGAATCGGGTAAGAAAAAGAAACAAGCCGTCGCGTGATATGCGTTTACAGGACTTGGGTGACATGATTATTAAAGAAGCCTGACATGCTGGGCAGTAGAAAGGTATCATGTATGCCCGATACTATCAAAGATCATAGAGAGAACTTAGAAACAAGGATGAAAAACCAAAGATCAGAAGGCACTTGTTGTGTAAAACATCATTGGCTTAAGAGTGAAACTCAGCCTCATATAGTATTACACACCAAGGCCATAAAACTAAGTCGGTGGCCCATGAAATGAGAGAATCTGTGCATGTGGTGTGGTCACCGACTCGGGCCTTATTACAATGAGAGTTTTTATAATGTTCTTTGTAGGAAAAGGAAATAACATCCTATTCGAGTAAAGTAAAGCTCGGGTTGCCTCCTGAGGAGTGCTGTGGTTTGTCTCATCAGCTCAACATCTTCGAGTCTCACTTTACTTCTTCGGTAGGTGCAGCTTTGACATCGTTCAGGGCCAAGTCAGATCTTCTTACGAAAGCGTCATCTTCATAGAACCTCTTTACTTGGTGTTCGTTAACTGGGAAGACCTTTGCTGGATCATCTTTGTCATATAGCTCCATCATCCCAGATGGATATATCTTCGCTACTACGAATGGTCTGGACCACCTAGTCTACAATTTTCTTGGAAAAATTCGAATGGAAGATTTGAACAATAAGACTTTATCACCTTCATTGACTTCTTTTGCTCACAGGTGGGAATCATGCCAGAATTTGGTTCTCAACTTGTAGATTCTTGCATTTCATTGGCATGAAGCCTAAGTTCTTCAAGTTCTTGGAGCTGAAGAAACCTCTTCTTTCCGGCCAGCGACGGGTCCATGTTGAGACGTTTGATGGCCCAGAATGCATTGTGCTCCAACTTGAAAGGTAGGTGGCAAGCTTTCCCATATATTAGGTGATACAGTGTAGTGTCGAGCGACATCTTGTAGGCAGTCTTGTATGCCCAAAGGGCATCATCTAACTTGGCTGACCAGTCCTTGCAAGACTTGCTGACCATTTTCTCCAAGATCTTTTTAATCTGCCAGTTCAAAACTTCAACTTGGGCAAATGTCTGTGGATGGTAGGGTGTAGCGACTTTGTGTTGAACGCCATACATGTGCAAAAGCGATTCAAATTTCCTCTCAAAAAAGTGAGATCCATCATCACTGATGACAGTTCTTGGAACTCCAAACCTTAGAAAGATGATCTTCATAAAAAGCTTTATAACTACCTTGGCATCACATGTGGTGGTGGGTATGACTTCTACCCATTTTGAGACGTAATCTGCTACAACAAGGATGTACTTGAAACCATAGGAGGAGGGGTAGGGTCCCATATAGTCAATCCCCCATACATCAAAGATTTCTACTTCAATCCATTCTGACATTGGCATCTCATTTCGACGAAAAATATTCCAAGTTCTTTGACATTCATTGCAAGCTTTGACATAGGCGTGAGCATCTTTGAAGAGAGTGGGCCAATAAAAGCCAGACTGGAGTACCTTGGTTGCGGTCTTTTCACCTCCTAGGTGCCCTCCAAAGGGGGAGGAATGACACTCGAACATGATCTTCAGGGCTTCGTCCTCAGGTATACACCTCCTGTATAAGCCATTGCCGCAACGCCTGAACAACAGAGGGTCATCCCAGTAATAGTTCTTCACATCAGAGAAGAATTTCTTCTTCTGATTGTAGGACATTTCCGGGGTAGTTATTTGCAAGCCAGGTAATTGCAAAAATCGGCATACCATGGCCCTTCAGGATTGGCCAATTGGGCAACATAAATCACCTCATCAGTATAACTTTTGTTGATTGGTAGTGGGTGGTCATTCTCCACCCAAATCCTCAAAAGGTGATCATCGACCACATTCTCTGAACCTTTCTTGTCTATTATTTCGTGATCAAACTCTTGTAACATCAATGCCCAACGCAACAGCCTAGGCTTCACGTCTTTCTTTTGCATTAAATATTTGATAGCCCCATGGTCGGTGTGAACAATCACCTTAGATCCCATGAGGTAGGATCAAAACTTATCGAATGCATAGACAATCACTAGCATCTCTTTCTTAGTGGTAGTATAATTCAACTGTACTTCATCTAGCATTTTACTGGCGTAAAAGATCACATGGTGCTTTTTATCTTTCTTCTGGCCAAGGGCTGCGCCTATGGAAAAATCACTGGCATCACACATGAGCTTGAAGGGGAGACCCCAGTTGGGGGACTGGAGAATGGGTACGGAGACCAAAGCATCCTTCAAGGTGGAGAATGCTTTCAGGCACTCATCGGTGAGGTCAAATTTCACATCTTTCATCAGTAGGTTTGACAGGGGCTTCACAATCTTTGAAAAGTCCTTAATGAACCTTCAATAGTATCCAACATGGACCAAGAAACTTCAGACTCCGATTATAGATGAGGGTGGAGGAAGCTTGGCTATCGCTTCCACCTTGGATCGGTCAACCTCAATGCCTTGACTAGATACCTTGTGTCCCATAACTATCCCTTCCTGTACTATAAAATGGCACTTCTCCCAATTAAGGGTAAGACTCTGTTCCTCGCATCTCCTCATCACCAAAGATAGGTTATTCAGGAAATCATCAAAGGAGCTTCCATAAACACTGAAGTCATCAATAAAGACTTCCATTTTATCTTCTAGAAGATATGTGAAAATGACATTCATGCACCGCTAAAAAGTTATGGATGCATTGCAGAGCCCAAAGGGCATTCTTTTGAAAGTGAAAGTCCCATAGACACATGTGAAGGTGGTTTTCTCTTGGTCATCTGGATGAATGAGGATTTGGTAGAACCCTAAATACCCATCTAGCCAGTAGAAGTAAGAGTGGTGGGCCAGGCGCTCAAGCATCTGGTCGATAAATGAGACAGGGAAATGGTCCTTGCGAGTGGCGGTGTTGAGCTTTCGGTAATCTATGCACATCTGCCAACCGATGACGGTCTTAGTGGCAACCTCTACTCCATTATCTCCCTTAAATAACGTTATGCCTCCCTTCTTTAGAACCACTTGAATGGGACTCACCCATGTGCTGTCGCTGATGGTGTATATTATTCCTGCATCTCAGAGTTTCACAACCTCTTTACTGACCACTTCTCTCAGCTTCTCGTTGAACTTCTGTTGCAGTTTGGCGTAAGGCTTGGAATTTTCTTCCAAGTGGATCCTGTGCATACACATAGAAGGGATGATCCCCGTAGGTCTCTAATAGAGTACCCTAGGGTCTTTCTTTGTAGCCTCAACTCCTCAAGCAGTTGTTACTTTTGGCTGTCAGTCAGTTCTGAGTTAATGATGACATGGTTCATCCCTTCGTTGTCCAGAAAATGATATTCCAAACCTTTCGGCAAGACTTTCAACTCAGGCGGGGTTTCCTTCTCTTGTTCTTCAGCGAGATCTTTATGGAGGGCAGCGTACATCACTGTCTCCACTGAGTCTTCTTCTTCGGACAAATCCTCAGCTTCCAGAAACACTAGCTGTTCTTTGACTTCTAGGCCCTTGACCTCCCATGCCTCGCTAGATAAGGCACTCATCAGTGGGTCTACCATGGCCTTTTCTTCCCTTACTTCATTGTAGAGCCACTGATAGCTTTCAACGAAATAAGAGGACTCAAAGAATGAAGGGGCTTTCATATAATCGATGATGTTGAAGTCAATGTGTTCTCCTCCAACCCTGATTGTAATCATACCTGCCTCTAGGTCAATGAGTGCTCTGCCGGTTGCAAGAAAGGTTCACCCGAAGATAATGGGGCAGCTAGGGTCTTGCACAGTGTCAGTCAAAATGATATCACATGGTATAAAGAACCACCCAACTCTAATGGGCACGTTTTCAACTACTCCAACTGGTCGGGTGAAGGTGTGATCCACAATATGAATTCTCATATTGGTGCTCACCATATCAGTAAGTCCGATCCTCTTTGTAAGGGACAAGGGAATCAGGATGATGCTTGCCCCCAGGTCCTCCAGACCTTTGCGGGTTATGTTGTCTCCAACCTAAAAGGGATGGCAAAAGCCCCAGGGTATTTCTTCTTAGTAGGCATACTTGCCTTGATAAAAGAACTGGACATCTGTGCTAGCTTCACTGTTTCAACGTCTTCGCCTCTTTTCTTTCTCAAAATCATATCTTTTAGAAACTTTGCATATGTGGGCATCTCCTCGATAGCATCCAGGAATGGGATGTTGAGGTGTAACTTCTTCACTACAGCCATGATCTTCTCATACCTCTTCTTCAACTGGGCTTTTACCAGCTTATGGGGGAAAGGTAAAAGAGGTGCATATTTGTCTGGACACTGCTCGGAAGGGACATCATCGACTCTTTCTTTCATCACTTCCTTCGATTTTGTGCGTACTTCTTATGCTTCCTCAGGGTTAACATCCTTAGCTGGTGTTGTCGCCTCTGTTGCTCTCTTTGCAATAGTTGGATATACCACTATTCCTGACCTTAAAATGACCATCTTTGTCGTTTCATTCCCACACGGATTTGCTTTGGTACTGGAGGGGAAAGACCCTACTTGGTGATTGGTACTCTGGGCTAGGCTGGCTAACTGCTGATCAATCTGCTTGTTATGCTGTTGGAGCTCTCCTATTTGAGCAGAGAAGCCTCCCATCTATTGTTGCATCAACTTGGGCAAGGTTGTGCTATCCACAAAGCTTTTATGCATCTTTTCATTCAGATCATTCTGCTTCTTAGCAAAAGACATCAACTCTATCATCATAGATGGTCGCTGTGGCTGGTTCTGTTGGAAAGTTCTCTACTGCTGGAACCCTACTTGGCGTTGCTGATTCAGCGATCCTCCCAAAGAAGTTCTACCCACCAGATGATGAGAATTCTCAGCTGCGCTGGTGTCCCCATAAGAAAAACCAGGGTGATCAGGGCACCAATACTGGACATAGCTCACGTTTTCTGTGTTGTCTTCATCAGGTTTTCCTTGAACGGTCGTGTGTGGGAAGAATTTAGATAGGTGGTTTGGCTCCCCACAGGTGACACAACTTCTCACCACCTCTTTCCAGGCTTTTCCTTTATATCCCTGCTCCTTCAGGGTTTGGACGTCAGTTACTATCTTGTCCAACTTAGCCGCTAGGACTTCCATCAACTTCGATTCTCCAGGAGTAGTGTGGCTCATTGACTCTCTATCGTACTCACTATCTTGCTGGTTTGTGGCCATATTGTCTATGATCTCTCTGTCCCTTTGAGCACTGAGTCCCAAGAAATCGCTGCCATCTGCATCGTTTAGGGATTTCCTTTCCATGGCACACACCCCATTATAGAATGTAGTGATCAACTTAGGCTCAGAAAAACCATGGTGTGGGCACTCCCACTGATAGCTTTGAAACCTCTCCCAGGTCTCATGCAGTTTCTCTGAGGGTTTCTGTGAGTACCTTGTTATCTTGTTTTGGCATTTTAACATCCTTTCTATGGGGAAGAACTTGGCGATAAATGCATTGGCTAGATACTCCCAATCGGAAATGCTTCCATCCTGCAAACTTGTATACCACTCCAAGGCTTTGTCTCTTAGAGAGAAAGGGAAGCATTGGATGTAGATGTGGGATATCAGAACTCTGTTGATCTTAAAAGTATTTCAAGTCCTCTTGAACATTATAAGGTGGTTGTATGGATTCTATTCAATAGTGTTCCCACCAAATCAGTTGCATTGCAGCAACTGGAGGAAAGCAGACTTCAAATCAAAGTTGGCAACATTGAGTGGTTGTTCAACCACCAGATTCCTCTCTTCGTTTTCCCTGACTTGGACAAAAGAGCGCAGGGATCGAGTTTCGGGGGCCTGCTCAGCCATGACTTGTCAGACACATGGATGGCTCAGAAAGGTGAAGAAGTACATGGAAAGAAATGAAAAGTGTAAAAGTATTAGTGTGCTGTATAAACTATGTGCAGTAAATATTTGCAGTATTATATGCATATGTACAAGGTTTTTGGCAAAGTGCAAGTAAAGATCGAGTTCGTAGAATGGTATTCATTGCCTATCCCCAAAAACGGTTCCAAAAAGTTGACAAGCCTTAAACGTGGGTCCAAGAATGGAGACATGTCTAGGTTATCAGACTTTAGAAATTTATAATACCTGAATGTTTAAGACTCCTGCAACTAGCACAAGGTCGAAGTAGTTCGGGGTCAAACATAGGGATGGGAAGAGTAGAACTTCAGAACTCTAGTTTCACTTGTCTAAACACGTCGAAAAAGTCTAAGGATAAGGTTTTGATGTAACAAGAAAGAATAATAAAGAATCAAACCAAAAGCCTATCTCTAAGAGGAGTTACCAGAAGGATTAAGATTTTAGGGATTTAGCAATTTTTATGGAGGTTTTTAGATAAAGGAACAATGGGGAGATAAAACTATTCTCGACGTATGACACGAAGGAGGAAAACTTAAACATAATAAGCAGCAGTGGCGTACATCCTGCACCCTCTTCTCTCAAAGAGGGTGCCACTAACCATACACTAAGTTCCCTCTCTCAAGGGTACTGGGCATAGGCTGGAGCGAAAAGATATGCTGGGGCAACACTGATTCTGGGTACTCTCGTACACCCGAAGCAGACCAAACTCTAGAGTTTACGACATCCCTCTCTCAAAGGAGTCAAAACGAGAAACACGATTTGATAGCTAGTCGAAAGCGTGATCCAAATAGAAGAGACTAGAACTCAGATGCTATAAAGAAATCATCCAACAAAAAGAAGCCATGCATAGAACAAAATGGGATAAACCCCACATATTCCAATAACCATGAAGAGATAAAAAGGTTTAGTTACAATGCAGTAGTAAATGAAAGTAAAGTGCTGAAAAAGGGAAGATAAGTATCGGCCTCCTTGATACAGGAGATTGATATACATAATAGTAGACTCCTAAGACAACGCTATCCCGGTACCGGGTAGGAGCCCTATCGGTATACGATCGTGTCGGGTTCTTGACCGTGTCGGGTCATGAACCGTGATGGGTAAGGGGTCTATCGAGAAAGGACTCCCTACCCGATATGGGCGTGTCGGGATGCTGGCCCTGTTGGGCTGCTGGCCGTGTTAGGCTGCTGGCCCTGTCGGGCAGGCCATGTCGGGTTGGGTATCGTGTCGTGTTAGGACATGTATCAGGTTAGCTTTATCTTAGGTTCTTGGGTTCCTCATGTCGGGTATAGATGGGTGAGCCGTCTCGGGTTGAAGCCCAACTAGAGACCCGACATGTTGAAGTAGCCTTGAAGGTCATGTCACGCTGCTTGTTGCTACCGAGTCAGGTTCTAAGTGAACTCCTCCCTTCCCTCTCGGGTTGGGAGTGTGCTCACCTAGTATCGCCCGACAGGCTCTGGAACTCGACGCACTAGCTCTTTTTCTCTAAGAGTTAGCTCTCATAGGGTTCTGACCCGTCCCATTGTAGGCCTATAGCTGTTATTTATAGGCAGCGGGCTGGTGGGAGTTGCGGCTCTAGTTGGGCCACGTGTCCTCCGTCTGCTCTGTTTGCATGGCTTTGAAAGTGGGACGATGCATCTGTCGCCCAACATGCCTGGCGGGGCGTCGTGCACTGGGTCGTGAGTGAGTTGTGCATGATCGTGCCGGGTAAGAACCTTGGCAGACTGCTGCACCGGGGGTAGTCGTATCGTGCAATCGACTTTGTTGGCTGGAGTGCCATGGCGGTCAAGGCACACTATCGAGTGATAGCTGTAGTCCGTCAAAGCTCCTGCGAGACACACCCACGTCGGGTTCCTGCCATATCGGGCAGCGACTGTGACGGGTAAAAAGGGAATGTTGATTCACTGTTTGATGGGCCGGGACGGGCCCATTAGCATTCTTTTGGTGAAAAAATAAGAGAAACTCTGCAAAAGATAGGAAATGTTATCAGGAGCATAGTGGACATTATTTCTATTCAACAAATAACATAAAATGGAGAGGAAGTCAGGTTTGGAGGCAATTTTGATGGTAAAATATAAGCTCTAGAAGCCATAAAATGGGTGTTATCAATACACCACACTTAGTTATATATTCAACTACATCTTTCATCATACCTGAATGCCAATAGAGTTCTTTGTAGTTTTTGTATATCTTAGAACTACCTAGATGCATCACATACATAGAAGAGTGAGCTTTTTGACACACTCAAATCTAAGTTCATCTATATCATTTTGATTAGTAGATCTCTTCTTACACATGTGAAAAAATATTTACGTGGGATGTAAACTTCCTACTTAAAGCATCTGCCACAATATTGACCTTCCCATAATGGTAATTAGTTGTAACATTATAATCCTTTATAAGATCCATCTACCTTTGTTGTCTTAGATTAAGATCCTTCTGAGTGGAAATATATTTTAGACTCTTATGGTCTATAAAGACCGGACATAACTCACCATAAAAATAACATTTCCATATCTTTAAGGCATGTACTATGACTTCCAACTCAAGATCAGACATATGATATTTCTGTTCACTCTTCTTAAGCTGTCTAGAACCATAAGCTACCACTTTTCCTCCTTGTACAAGAACACATCCTAATCCTCTTCTAGATTCATCACATAACACTACATAGCCTTTATCTACTTCTGGTAGAATCAAAACTGGTATTGAGGTTAATCTTTACTTTGTATGGAATCTTTTCTCAAAGGCACATCCTTTCTCATTGAACATATAAGAGGTGCTTCTAAAAAACTAAAGTTCTTTATGAACCTTCTATAATATCCGACTAACCCGAGAAAACTTTTAATCTCAATAGGATTTGTAGGTTTCTCTCACTATAGAGCATATTCCACTTTCTTAGGGTCTATATTGAATCCTTTTCCTGATATTACATGTTTTAGAAAGAAAACTCCACACAACTAAAACTCACATTAGTTGAACTTTGCATATCACTAATATTGTCTCAATAAATACAAAGCCATCCTTAGATGCTTCTCATATTGTTCTTCATCTATGGAATATATAAAGATCTCATCTATAAATATCACTATGAACTGATCTTGATATGGTATGAAAACCCAATTCATCATATCCATAAAAGCTATAGGGGCATTTGTTAGTACAAAAGACATAACTACAAACTCATAATGACCATATCTTGTTCTAAAGACTTACTTTGGTACATATGGTGTCTTTATCCTCAACTGGTGGTAGCTAATCTAAGACCCATCTTTGAAAAGATTATTGCTCCTCGTAACTCAAATAGGTCATCAATCCCAGAAAAATGATATTTTTTCTTGATGGCTATCTTATTCATTTTCCTATAGTCTATACACAACCACATTATTCAATCTTTGTTTTTTATAAACAATACTGGAGCTCCCCAAGGTGATATACTAGGTTGAATAAAATCCTTATCCAACAAATCCTATAACTAAATATTTAACTCCTTTAATTCTACATGTGCCATTCTATAAGCTAGTAATGTTATTTGGTGAGTATTAGATAAGATTTGTATTTCAAAGTCAATATCTCTTTCTGGAGATAAACCTGGTAATTCATTAGAAAAAACATTTGAGAACTCACGTATAACAGGAACATCTTCCAAATTCACTGTTCTTTTCTCTGCCCTTACATATATCACATGTGCTAAAAAGGTTTCACACCCTTTTCTCATCATCTTATCAGCTGCAATAGCTAATACTATACACGTGGGTAGGACTTTTCTATCCCCAGTGAAAATGTAAGAAAAACCACCTTGCTGAAAGATAGCTTCTTTCTTCCAACAATCTAATTGGACATGGTACATCTCAAGGCAATCAATAACCAAAATTATTTGAAAAGAATTAATATTAAAGGGTATGAGATTAATTGCTAGGTTAGTCTACTGAAACTCTGATGTACTGTTAAATCATTTGACCCCTCTATTGAAAACATTTGGTGCAAATTTATATTCTATGTCATGATTATTTGTTCCTCAACCCCTCTATTGACCTAGTTGCTCATATTTTGTTATAACATTTAATATTTCTTTCTATGACCTACTCTGATTAATTCCGTTTCCCTTAAAATTTAACCATGGGTCGTATCTTGACTAGGAATCATTAATACAATATAATTTAACCAATTCCATGCAATTATCTTGCCAACAACTAATACTCAATAAGTCTCTTATCAAAATATCTAATGACTAGTTATTATTAAATTCCTGATACTGGTATAATGACACTTTAGTAATTTCTTGTGGTTTAGGAATCCCAAAAGTTCACATTTGTTATTATACATCTATATCACTCTTTTGGTGGACTAATAATCCATACTCTCTGTATGAAATTATTCCCACATATGTGCTATACGAATATAATCAATTTCATTCAACCCTAATATTTGTGTACTCTATAGTTATTTTTAAGTGATATTTCTTCACTTAGGTTTTTAAAATTTATTATTGTATGTGATTTGAATGCTCCCACTATTATGTTTAAGTATTATTTAGGATTAACTTCATAATATCTATCATGATCCCTTTGAAATTTGAATTCATTTCTTATATTTATTTTATTTTATTATTTGTGATATATTCCATTGTGATGAAACCCTCTTATCACCCTTATACATTTCGTGACATACGGAATGACTAAAGGAATGGGAAGAACAACTAGGGTTAATGGTGTGTAAGTGGGGATGAGGTGGGGGTGGTCTTAGTGGATGAAACATTACCAAAACCTAGGTTAATAACCTAGGATGGTAGTCCATTTGAGTGGTGGTGGTCTAGGTAGTGTGCGACGTTGACCTAACTAAGATCAAAGGTAGACCTTGACAAGGTATAATGAGGATTTCCACCATAGATTGTGGCATCCTTAGATTACTACATGGTAATGTATGTCTTTCTGGAGCATTGGTTGGTGGAAAAGATAAAGTGAGGAATTTACCCCCTTGTTGTCCACCCTTCTAGCAAGGGTTATCGATGAGCTTGTTGATATAGGGACCAGAGAATTACAATAGAAGCATGATGAGAATTTTTTTCATTGGGGTTACAATGAACATTTGTTCATTATGAAATCTAAATATTTGATGCTAAATACAAATGGAGATATCAATTATGTAATCCTAGGTGGTAGTAATTTCTATCACTGGAATGAGATGATGTATCAGATGATGTCCTGGTCTAGTTTGACATATATAGCGGTCAAGGGCATCCAAGTTATAACCAAGGACCAACCTTAATAATAAGATAAATTGGTTAAGGAACTTGTCTCTAAGTTTTGTGGGCCCATCCCAAAAATTACATAATCACAAGAAGGTGGTCAAAGTATTCATAAAACATGTAGCAATTTCAGTTATTTGATTAACATCCTTACACTAGTAATTGTAGGATGATATCTCCATTGTCCTGAAATGCTAGAAAACATCCATAATTTGGGGGGGGGGATAAATACATGAGGAAACCAACAAATCTAGGATTTGGTGTGAAAATTGGGTGAACATTATTGTTGGTGTTTATATATACTTTAAAGTTTTGTCTATTAACTAAAAAGAAAATTTTATATAAATTGATCTCTAGATGATTATTGTAGACTTACAATGTGATGCATATAATTAGTGTAGTCTAATACATGTTTTGACATCAAAAATTATGTATAACAATAAATGTTATCAAATTACACTAATTGTTATATAGACACACCTTTTGAAAATACAGTAACTGATGAATCTATGATCCCAATGTCATGAGAAATTTAGATATAACTTTTGATGCAAACATTGAGTCTTAAAATATGACATATATTTTATAGAGACAAATGAGTGAATAAATCTAATCTCTCTAGTTCAACCCTAGCTTGCTATTAATAAGCATGATAAATGAAGGTTAATATTAGTAATATATCTTTGAACATGGATCTTGGCCAGGGTCAGATCTAGGTGACCAATGCAACCCTAATTTGATAATGAACTAAAAGTGATGATGACCCCTATATGATTATGACTATTTGCCTTTGATCAAAAGTGTACATGTGATTAGGGTGGCTTATTAAGATTAGGATATCTTATATGAGAACATCTAACTATTCTCTTTTACTTGACTTCATGTTTCTAATACACACACATATATATACATATATATGTGTATGTATATATATATATATATATATATATATATATATATATATATATATATATATATATATATATATATATATATATATATATATATATATATATATATATATATAGGCACACATTCTCTGTCATGGTTATGATATGGTATTCTCTATATTAATTCAAGATGATTACAATCATGTAGTAAACTATTACACATAATTGTGATGAATGGTTCCTACATGTAGATGACCTATTTTATGGATATCTTTGTGATCTTTCCATTGATGTAAGAAATATAATTTGGTAATGGTTAGTGGTCTTCCCTTTATACCAAACATTCACGATTGATTTAAACCACTATTAAATTATTGCTAAATATGTTGACTGATGGTATAGTATAGTAGTTGATAGTCTTTGTAAACCTAAGCTAAATAAAAATTCACACTTTAATGTTATTGTTAAAATCATTGTTGGATATGTCCTACTAGCTCTATGCCGCCAAACTTAGTTAAGGTAAATGTTATTATCTACGCTTAATGAACCATGCACCAACACATTTGTAGTAAATGTAACAAAACAAGACATTTTAACCCTACACTCCAAATTATCTATCTTTATTGATCTATCTCCTCCTATATGATTCAATTCTAACATCTTAATGGTAAAGTGGAATCACAAAGAAGGATACTCAAGTCACACAAACGTGAATGTACTAAGTAATTTGAAAGTCCATAAATTTAGACACGCAATATTTTTCAACACCTTTATTTTCAGTACTAAAATTCTTAATCAACAATTCCCACAAAACCTTGGATGTAGTGATTGGCGGCTTTGAGTAAGAATCATATAGTTTGTTATTTAAACCAAACAGAATCAAACCGCGACACATTTTGTCACCTTTCTAAGTTGAGTGATGGACTGATAGAAGAAAGTGACATGAATATTAAACCCTAGATTTACATATCAAATGAGTTATTCAGTTTAACTTCTTTGAATGAGTATGTTTTGTGTTTATGCTGAAGTTATGCCATAAAGGAGGTAAAACGAATATGCACCTGCATGTTGGAAATGCTTCAAGAGTTAAATGGCTTAGGTATTTAATTAATTAAATAATCATTAATTGAGTTTTATTACACTGTTAGCACATGTTTTTAGAAAATTTAATTGTGATTCCAACACAAAAGAGTAGTTGCAATCAAAGTTCCAATGAGAAATATACCATGTTAGTAGTAAAACATGTACAACTTCTTAATGTGATCAATCAAAACCAACGTGAGCAGCCCTGACACGCCCTATTAGTTGATGCACTCAACTCTAATGCCCCCGTTTATGCATGCATATAGTCTAGACACACCTATATTGTGCACATGTGCAAACCAACAAAGTTACTACTCATTACAACATTGTCACTCAACGTAGTAAATAACTAAAAGGACACAATTTTTAAGTTACTAGACAAAATTCAATGAAATTTGTTTCCAAGATTGGCAAATCAATTTTCCCCACAACCAAACCCTAAAACACAAAAGAGGAGACAAAGAGGGTTACACCCATGGTACTTTGAGGGGATCACATCCATAGCTTGGCCCTTCCATTGTGATTCTTGGATAAGTGTGAAATTCTTCTTCTTTTTTGCGAATCAATGGCTAGTCTCACATTTTATTGATGTTTTTAGTTAATTTCCCCTCTCCATTTCTCTAAATAACTCATTTTTTGTAATAGTAATGCAAGTTTATTCTTCCTTTCCCTTTCCTCCAAACTCAATTTTCTTAACCAAGGAGATTGAATTGAGGTCGTTTTAGGGCTTTTCCCTTTCAAGATATCCTTTTGGATTGAATTCTTGCTTGAGCTCTCCTAAGGGCATGTTTGGTAGGATTTAGTTGGTACGAAAAAAGTTCAAATGTTATGATTTTTGATTATTGTTGTTTGGTAGGGTGTGGTGAGGTGTAATTGAGTGAATTGGGTTTGCACAAAATTGCCTGATCAGGGCCAAAATCAAGGAAAATGTACTACACTGAATTCTTGTGTGGTCAAGTGTCGTTTGGGTAAAAAATAAAAGCAAATAGTCATATTATTACATGTCTCTACTAATAGCCCGCCCCACTTTGCCAATAATTAACGTCCGTCTCTCTCATAACAACTTCAAATTCTCCCTGCTCTCTCTCTCGTTTGTGGCGTGGCTTCTATTTCTTTCATTCAAATGGATTTCCTCTACCTGCCACAAACTCTAATCCCAAAAACTAAATAGATGAGCACAAGAGTATAGAAATTTAGTTACACCCTACCCTACCAAATGAATAGGATTGCATTCTAACTATACTGTTGCATTTAATTTATTTTTCAATTCATCAAAAGTTACCCAACAACATCGTACCAAACTGGCCCTAAACTACATATTTTGTTTTGTTTCCCTCTTATTTTAGGGTGAGTAGATACCTATTTACAGTCATTCATATGTCTTTTCATTTTTAATGGTTTCCAATCACCCTAAACATTTTCTAAATATTTAAAATCTAAAGGTTCATCCTTTCTGTAGGAGTTAAAATATAGAATGATCCATTTCATGATCATACTTGCTATCATTATGTATTGGAAGATTTAGCTTCATTTATCTTCTTGGTGTCAATGCACATGTATGTTGAAATAATGCTATGTTAATGCAAAAAGGATAAACTGTACCCTTTCTTTGGAAAAATCGGACTACTAGTTTGGCAACCCATTCTTGCCATGTTAACGTAAAAGAAGCTCTGGAATGTTATCATGTGGTTATGTTCTTTCTCATATATAACGCTGAACATTTGAATAAATAAGAAAAGGCTAAATAGGATGTATTTCGGCCTTGTTAAATAAATATGAAGCCGTGGAAATCTCTAATAAATCTAAAACTTTTTGTTATTATAGTTCTAGATGAATGAGAAATGGTTGAATCTTAAATGTTCTAGCCTTGATTATGCACTTAATGATCATATTGATGTGAGATAGTGTTTAGATTGTGCTAATATGGCCATGTTTTTTTTGTCATGGCTTCATTGGTGATGTTTTAGGTTCAGCCAATGTGGTAACTCTTTTGTACTGTGTAGTAAAGGGTGAAGTAAGGATTATCTCATTTTTTCTTGATATTAATTATTCTAATCTTGTCTATAAAGTTTTATTAAAGGTTTACTTTCATATCAATTTTAGTAATAATTGTTTATACATGATGAATGATGCTTAACTATAAGGTTAAAGTCTGAGATTCCCATCTATCTGGACATGTCAATGACCTAGGCATTGAGGTAATGCTTAATATAAAGGATTTTAGCCAGAAATAGAGCACCTCTTGTCTTTAGGAGGTATGATGTGTGATATATGAGCCATGTATGGTTGGATCAAAGCCTAAGGCTTGAGATAAAGGGAAGAAAGGCCGAAAGGCTTGCCTTGTAAAATTGGTTGTGATTGAATATGATGATGTTTATGATTGTGTAGGTAATATAAAGTATATGCGATCTCTGGAATGACTATGTTATTGTTCTAATATTATTTTTTGTTAATTGTTTGTATTTGTTGGTTTTATGTTGATTCCCTATCTCTTAGTCATGTGAGTCACATGAATGTAATATATTCTCCATGTTCTTGAAAATACATAAATAATCAAGACACATAATAAAGAAGAGGAATTCCTAAATCATTTTTAGGAGACCTAGACACTATGAGCCTTCCCTAATATTTGACTAGGATGGCAAAATGGGTCTATCTTACATGCATGATGTATATATAGAGAAGACCTAGAGTAAAATGGACTTTGACGTCAATGAAGGTTAAGGGGAAGTTCCATAGAGGTGGAAGCAAGACATCATCTCTCTTTTTGTGATGTTATATGAGGATTAGAAGATGAGAACCCAATTTGAGCTATGTGAAATGATAATGAAAAATGCAATATGATAATTAATTCATGATTCCTATGTGATATGATGTGTTGAGCACCAACCATGTATCAAGGTGGGAATGAAAGGTAGAGTAGCTATAGGCTTCTACTAAGCCTAGTGGCAGACTTGGGCTATTTTAGTTGTCATAGGGTGGTCGGATAAACCCAAAGTCATGGTTGATTATTTGTGCATGTGGTCATTCCATAGCAACATTGACTTATCTAGGTACAATGAAGTAGATTCAAGTAGAATAATAAAAAAAAGTAGACAAGAAAATTATGTTGCTACAAAAGTGTTTAATGAGTACAAACTTGTTGTAGGTTTCTTGATGTTTTATATAATTGCTAAATTATGTTTCTACATTTCTTATTATGCTACTATATGGTTGATTCATGATCAAGTTTCCAACAATTAAAGTTTTATTATTTAGCATGTAGTTACATGCCTCTTCTACTCAAATAAATGACAACTTACAATAGCTGCATTGCTAAATGCTTAAACATGTTAAATAACTACTTGATGAGTAGAAAGAGGATGAAATATCATATATGTTTAATCTCATTCTTATTTACTCACTGAGACACAGTCTAATTAGCAAATGAACAATTTTTTTGGTTTGAGGCTAGGATTCTTCATTTTGGGCTTTTTCCAAGCATCACATTAGGTAAACTTTATATGTTAGACATGTCTAGTAGCTCTATACTGGTGGTCTTGGGAGAGATCATGTACACATGTTGTTATGATATTGTTTCTGTAATCAAGTAATATTGTGTACGAGATCCTAAAAATGTAAATAATTCTTATGAAAATATAGGGAAGCTTTTTTTGTCCCAAAAAGCTCACTTCCTTTTTTTCGTATTTTTTTGTAAAATGTACATCAAGTATGAGAGGTAGCCAGAGAGACTCCCTATCAAGAAAGAAAAGAAAAATAAAATATGCAAAAAAGTATAGTGCCCCCAAAACCTATAGGTAGGAAAAAACATGTGTTATTATGGAAGAAAGACCAAAATGTGCACATCATCATAACAATAAGAAAACTCAAACAATATGTTAAAATAAACATGACTCAACAAAACAACTAGTTGACCATATTTCTGAGTCCATCAAAGTTAGATTTGATAATTTTCCATTCGAATCTTAAGTCTCTTTATCATCATGAAATCTTGTATTTCTTTTCCTTCATAATAAGTAGATAATGCAGGTGCATAAGATGTGCTCATCTCTACTGATGAAGCTAGTGAGGTCATCTTTAGAAGTGGGAACATAATGAAAGATATAATTACTTTCTTTACTTCATATCCCTACTGAGTATATACACTCAAACATAATGTGATTTATGTTTTATTCATTTTGTTTGGACAAATAAATAGAAAAAGGGAAGTTGAATGCCTAGCTTCTTAACATAGCTCAAGGTAGGAAGTCTGACATATCCCACTTTCCAACAATGAACTTTATACCTTCTGGGTATCTTAAATTTCCACAACCACTCAAAGAAGGATGAGATGATTCCAATACATCTGACCTCATTCCACACATCTTTGACTTTGATGCAAATATTATCTACAAATGTGATTTCATCATTCACATTCTTTGTATTAGGAAGACTGACTAGAAGCTTATTAAAATCTTCATGAAGTCCAATTTTCTCAATTTTCCAATTGTCCCCAAAAATAAACTCACAGCTTTTTGCAGCGAAATCAAAACCTACTTTTTTTTGGGAATTATTCCATTATAAACTTGCTCAAGAGCAAGAAGCAAAGTTCATACAATCGTCAGAATATGATTCAAAAGGATGAATCCCATTACAATAAGAATTTTGAGCTTGTTGTTGTAGGTTCCCTGGTGTATGATCATGTATCATTGAAGATATTGAACTAGTTGATTGAAACTTTGCAATAAAATCAACATCAATGTAAATTAAACAATTCAAATATGTAATCTTCTCCATCCATAACTATTTTGTAGAGATTTTATGAGCATCTTCTAGGAAATGAACGAAGGAAAGAGTCCATCATTATCATGTATAATAGAAACTGCATGAGAACTATCAATTTCAATTATCACTCATTCCCACCCTTGTCTCCATGCTTGTTTGAGAGCAAAGACAATGGCATAAATCTCTGCATGTAAAATAGTAAAATATTGTGCCTAAAAGAATCCAGACCATGCAACACACCAGGTACCGCAATGAGATCTTGCAACTACTACAATAGAAAATCTAGCATTCCTAGTGGAGGCATCGACATTCAATTTTATCCATCCCCAGGGTGGGTGCATCCAGTTGAAGTCATTTCTTGTGATTAGAGGAGATGTAGGACTTATGGACTGGATTTGCAATTTGAATGCCTATAAACTAGAGGAACTTGTTTCCAAATCTTACTGGCAGTCAAAGGCCCAGCCTCCCATTCCCCATGGAACATAAAGTTAATTCTGTTGAGCTAGATCTTGTTTCAAGCAACATTAAACAAAGTTGTCTGATGTATGGGAAGATTTATGGCTTGATAAATCCACTCTTTGATGAAGAAAAGAAAAAAGGCAAACAATCTTGAATTTGTATGATTTTCCATATTTTATTTGCATATGCACAACCCCTTAGAGCATGGATCATACTTTCTAGGATTGTGGCACAAAAAGAATAGGAATAATCTAAAGTTAGGTGTCTTTGTCTTCGTCAGACATTAGTCATTAATGCTTCATTAATGGTTAACCATAAGAATATCTTATACCTTGCTAGAAGCTATAATTTCCATAACCTCTTCCAAGGTCCCTCTTAAGTCCTAGACATAGGCATGATGAAAGATTTATAAGTAGTTCTTACTGTGAACTAGCTAGAAATGGTATCATTCTAAGATAATATATCACGACCATTATTAGGAGAAGGAACCAGATTATACTTTCAGCTACTTCTTGTGGTAGATAATATTCCAAAAAATAGACGACCCACTCTCCATCGTAGTTAATGAGAGAGTTAATTGTTAAGTTTTGTAGCTGAAGTGGGATTAACCTAATCACAATATCTTTGGATAGATGTGAATTACGAACCCATGGATTAGACCAAACATTGATCATAGCACCATTGTTTGCTATGAACGTACTATTTGACATGACCATAGTTTTTTGTTGCTTGATTCACCTCTAGAAAGGTGAAGATATAATATGCCTTCTTATAAAAAAGGATCTATATTTATGCACATAAGGCCTGACAACCATGTTGTCGACCTTCAATTTAGCACCTACCTTGATGTTTTCATAAGAAGAGCTTCATTCCAAGGTCACATAGAGGGAATACCTAGACCATCAGACGTCCTTGGAGAAATGACATGCTCTCAGGATATTAAAGCAAATGACTTTTGGGAATCATTTTTTCTCCATATGAATTGTCATATCATCTTATCTATACTGTCACAAATATGCATAGGAACAATAGAAGTTTGCATGGCATATGTTGGTATAGTGGACAATACTGATTTGACCATTGTTATACGTCATGCTCAGTTTAGAGTATGTGCTACTCAACCTGATATTTGATTTTATATATTATCCAGAAGATAGGCATAAGTCATCTTCTTAATCCAACCATGTAGAACAGGCACTCCCAAATATTTCCCTTATTCTTCCACCATTTTCATGCCAGTCATATGAGAGATAGCAACCTTTAGATTATGTGGCATAGAATTTGCAAAAAAGATGACACTTTTTTCTAAAGAAATAGACTGTCTAGAAGAATTTTCAAACATATTAAAATAGTTCAAAATAGTTTGCATATTTTGAACAGATGCCTTGACAAATAGAACGATGTCATCAATGAAAGCAACATGAGATACTATTGGACCTTGTGAAGAAATTTTTATAGGCTTCCAAGCACCTTGAGAGACCGAATGATTTAAACATAATACAAATAAATATGGCGATAGTAGATCTCCTTGACGAAGTCCCCTGTTGGCCTTAAAACTCTTTAATTTGCTACTATTCAAAAGTATGCTAATACGACCTCCAATAATTGAGTTCATACTATAGATAATTATATTAGGAGGAAGACCAAGTTTCATCAAGGTATCCATAACAAAGCCTCACGACATTCTATCATAATCCTTGATAGATTGATTTTGATTACCATGACCCTTGCTGATTTTCTTTGCTATATGCTATGAATGATTTCCTATACCAAGATAATATTGTCTTTGATATAACGTCTTGGAATGAAACTTAGTTGATGCCAAGTAATCCAGTAGTTTAAATATGGTTTAAGGCATTCAACAATTACTTTCGAGATAAGTTTCAGCCCGACATTGGCCAGGGAAATGGGCCGTAATTGCAAACATTTCTGCACAGGTTTAACTTTTGGTATTAAGACAATGGATGCATCACATAGAGCTGGGGCAAGAGGATGACCCAAGAGCCCTTGCTGAACAGTGTATACAACCGAAGAAGAGACAATACTCCAGTGGTGAAGAAGAAACTCTACTATAATGCCTTCATGCCCATATGCCTTATTAAGTGCCATAAGCTTCAGTGTAGACAAAATTTCCAAGTATGTAGGAAGGTTTCTAATTCATTCTATATTTGCTGTAGATAGCTTTTCAAAATTAGCTGGTATAAGGTTTGAATCCTTTTGTGAGAAATAATGATCAGATGTGAACATCTCTAGGAAGTGAGATTGAATTAAGTGTTGAATTTGTAAATCATCAGTAACCCAAGTGCTAAATTCATCTTCTAAACCAAAAATTTTATTTCTCTATCGTCGATAATTAATGAAAGAGTGAAAGAAATTTGTATTATAATCTCCAGATTTCATCCAAGATAAGTGAGATTTTTGTTTAAGATCGTCCGTCTCTCTTTGAAGGATAATATCATATTGCCGCAAACATTGGACATTTAGATTATCCAAATGAGAAGAATAATTACTCGCTAAAAGTATCTGGGTGGACTCAATTGAATGCAACAATTGAGATTTGATCACATACTTCTTTTTATTATAATTCGTATCCCATCTAGATAGGATAGATTGGACATAGTTAATAGCTTGTACTAGATCTAGATGTTGAGGTCACTAAGATTGCAGCAGATCATGACACTCATTATTAAGATTCCAAGATGCCTTTTCTCAGAAAAAGTGAGATCTATTAAAGTTGTGGAAAATTTGAAGTAATATCAGATTATGATCCGAACATAATAGCCTTGGTAGGTGTCTAATAGAATAATAAAAACCCTTGAGAATATAGTGAGAACTTTCCAAAAAATGGTCCAAACATTCATATGGTAGCCCATGTTTATAAGTAAAAGGAAACCCATAGAAGCCGAGATCCGATAAATCTGCCTCAATTAAAGTTTCTTGAAACATATGGGGTTCTCTAAAGTCAAATCTATTACTACCTCTTTTTTTAGAGGGAGAAAAAGGAGAGTTAAACTCACCACAAACTAACCACGACTCTGAAATAAAACTATGTAGTCTTGGAAAATGTCTGAAGAAAAGATGACATAACCGAGGATTAGGGCTAGCATATACTATTGTAAGTAAGAAGGCACTATCAACTCTACAATGTAAGAATTGCTGATGACTCTCAATAATGCTGATATCACAATTGTCTTGCCTCTATAAGAGCCAGATTCCCCTAGAAAATCCATGAGCCTCAATCGATGAGATACTGAACACCCCAGTCAGGAAATGACTACATCTGTAGTAGTAGAAGAAATCCATGGTTTTAGAATCGCCAGAATGTTAGGTTGCCGTTTTTGGATATGATCCATAACAACATTGATGGTGTTATTGTGGCCAATACCACAAACACTCCAACAAAGAATACTTGACATTAAGTAGACTCTGAGGTAACACCATGAAACTCTTCTTCTTCAACAATCATAGACAGCTGTCTCGTTTGGCTACAGGTCAAATAAGGAGGATTTTTCATCATTCCTCTAGAACTGTGCACCTGCCTACCCATCTTTCCTGAGTGAGACTCTAGTAGACTAGATGAATGTTCAATTTCATTTGGTAACCGTGGAAGTTTGTTTTGGTAGTGTACAATAACTTCGTCTCTCGACGGGTCTACAACCGTATTATGAGTTTGCAAGATAGAAATTGAGGGAACATGTGTAGGTTGATTCATGATAACCTCCATAGATGTACCAATGACTTCTTCATGCAAACCCTTGTTTTCACTGAGACTAATGAGAGTAGTTAGAGTTTTTTCAATGGAAGTAGAGACTCCTTCACTTTATGTTATAGTTTTTTGAGATGGCTATTTTCTTTTCTTTGTCCAAACCTTCGATGTAGTAGATTCATCTTGCTTTTCTACTTGAGCCACCAAGGGTTGACAATCCTCATCCAGTCCTCCTGGAGTTCAAGATTTAATAATTTATTTGATTCTGGTTTATCAGTTTAGAGACTTATGCATTTTTTCGGGGTTGCCGTCTGGAATGAATGTTTTTCCCATAACATATTTTCCACTGATCAACATAATCATTCCAAATTACTCCGACCTCATCATGATTTTCTTCAGGTGTAGATCCATCTTCCTCCAATGGCTTCGATGTGCAAGAAAAATGAACATGACCCATAATCCCACACAATGAGCATATTGAAGGTATAGATTCATACTCGACCTTATAAATCACACCGTTTATGATAACTGCTAGTCGAACCAGTTCATTTGTATCAACTTCAATAGCAAGGTGAGCAAATTTACTTCTTGTGCACTTAAGAGTATGATCATCCACTTTGAAAAGTTTTCCCAAGACTTGACAAATTCTTTCAAAGATAACCGTATTGTATAGATGTAAGGGTAAATCAATAAATCAATAACTCTGGACCAAGTGATTACCTTAGATGGCAATTATTGCCAGGTACGAAGTCATGCATCCATCTAGAAACAATTAAAGGTCAACCAAAGATTTCCCATGGCCCTCTAGTAAGGGCAGACTAGAAATTTGCCTCACACGTGAATTGGACTACAAAATAATTCATGCTGAGTTCATGCATGTGCCATTGAGTGATGGGTTTCCATAACAGTTTAATCCTATCTCGAAGAGTCATATAGCCAATGTTCTTTCCAATCAATCTGATAGTAACCACCATTGTCCAAGGTTTATGTAGAATAGTGTACGCCTCTGGTGCAATGTACACTTCAGGAAAAACATGATCCCACACTAAAGAGATATCTTCTGGATTGACTTGTTTGGATGGATCATCGTCCAAGAAGAAGTTAGTAGAATCACTATTACCAGAAACTGTGTCTATAAAAGATTAACAAATCTGGTAACGAATGACGTGAATTCAGACGAGGATGTTGATTGGGTATGTCTTCTTTGGAATTTTACATCAGTTATGAAGTCCGAGTGGGAATTGTGTTGATTTGATACCCCTTCATCAAACGTTTAGTGTTGTCCCCGTAATCCTTCATAGTAAAAGTGAAGCCCTATCTTTTGAAGAGGAGATTGTGCTACTTCATCACATTGTATAGACAAATGAGTAGTAGGATTAAGCGAAGGCATAGAGGAAGATTGGTCCATCCTGTTTTTCCCAATGACAGACAAAAGTGCTTTCTTGATTACATCATCTGGATAAAGAGAATCCATGAGAGAATCCTCATTCCCAACACAACCACTGCCACCCCAGCCATGGCTTCCCACTGGTCACTGAACATATCTACTTCGGCCTCCATGTTTTACCGCAATGAGTTGCAGAGCGTGTTCTTGAGAAGATGCCATATCCAAACTAACATTTGAGGATAATCAAAACCTACTTTGATAGTACTCTCTTGACCCATGTAATCAATAAGAAGAGACGTATCAGGTTCCTACAAATCCTTCCAAATGGAGGTGTTTGTTCCATCACCTATGATAAATTTGACATGCTTCCTAAGAAATTATCTATACCGATGAACTGATTAAAATGAAAGAATGGTTACACTTATCACTAATAGTCCAGAAAGAGTTTTTATCGAGTTACCTCTCATGAATCCATTTGATCCACAAACTACCCTTTTTGGTGGCAATGTTCTAATCATGATAGATAAAGAAGCTTTAACCATATCTAGACAACTTTAATTCCCAAGTAACCTTCATTCTTAGGTTTGGTTACACTCTCCAATTTGACAAAATGTATTAGTCTTTTTATAAGTCTAACCACAAGTAAAATATCTATGCATTTTATCAATGTCATCATTAACTGACATGGGAAAAGGAAATGAAGAGGTCCAATACATATAGATTGCAGACAAGGTATACTTTACTAATTTGATTATGTCTGCCATAGAGAGATTCTTAGCCTTCTAGTCATCTAATTTGCTTTGGAGCTTGTAATAAGGGGCGTAAAGTTTTTTCTTGATAGTTTGCCAATAATTCCTAGATATCTCTGAGGAAAAGAGTCTTTATCAATACCAAGGATTCAATAAAACTAGCTTTATCAGCACTCAAACTATAGATAACAAAACTTTTATAAACATAAACCCTAAAAACAGTAATAGATTTAAGGTCCTAAATAATGTATCTAATACACATAGATCCCTCTACACCAACTTCCATAAAAGTCTTCAGGTTGTCTACAAAGATTATATGTGAAACCTCAAAGTTAGATGAAACTTTGATAGGTTTAAGCATACCCTCCTTCCCATTAGTTGGGAAAACGTTTCCATGACCATGAAAAAAAGATACGGGGCTAGGGGATCACCCTAACTATCTCCATCACTGGATTTGGAAGCACTAATAGGCTCATCATTAACAAGAATTTTGTGGGAAATAGAATTGAAATCTCTTTAAGCCAAACGATCCAACATTTAGGAAAACCCATTATATCAGTAATGTAAAATAGAACATCCAAGACACAAAATCATATGCCTTAGACATGTCAATTTTAAGGCATATGTTAGGCTTAGATACTTTTCTATTAAAGTCGTGAATGATTTCATTACATAAGAGAATGACATCGTGTATACTTCTCCCTTTGACAAAAGCAGACTAAATTTTTGCTAATAAAAAAATTAAGAACACCTTGAAACCTATTACTCATGACTTTGGAAATGATCTTGAACATGACATTGCACAGGGAAACATGACACCCATTTCTTCAAATCCTAATAATCCTAATATTAGGAATGAGAGTTATAAGGGTTCTATTGGTTTCCTTGAGTGATCTTCCAGTCTTGGAGAAATTTAGTTCAACATCAGTGACATCAACCTTAATAATCTCACAACAATTTTATGATCAAAGCCATCAAGACTCAGACATTTGTCACATTTAATATTCTTAATAACCTCTTCAAATTTAATGGTGGAGATAAATTTATTCATCTAGTCTTCGAATATCATCCATATTAGAAAATTCTAGACCACTAAGTTTCCAAATTTGAGAAGAATTCTTATTGTTGAAAGTTTGTTGTATTAGTTCACAATGTAATCTTAGATGTCAATAGGATCTTTTTAAAAGAACACCATCAATAGTAATGTCTTTGATATGATTAATATTCCTTCTCACCTTCATACAATTATACAAAAATTAAACTCTGGACTCTCCCTCTTTTAACCACTAAATTCTTGAATTTTTTTTGAATAAGATTCTTCCAGGAGCAAGGCTTCGTGAGCATCTTTCCTACATGAAACATCATTATCTTGTAAGTAATGACTAGAAGAGTCCAAGTCAACAATAGTTTCAACATCAATTTCCAAATGTTCAAGATATCTGGCATTCTCTGAAAAGTTTCCAACAACTTTCTTATTCCAACTAGATAGAAAAAGTACGAGACATTTCACTTTGAAATAAAATTTGAACATAGGAAAACCCTCAAAGATAATATCCCTTTCCTTCTCAACCATTTCATAGAACATGTCTTTTTCAACCAAGCATCGATGAACCTGAAGGAGGTACTCAATTTTATTCTTTGACCAATGATAAGATTTAAAACTCTATGGTCACTAACAATATTACAATGAAAAATACCTTTGAACTCAAGGAAGTAGTCCATGAACTCATTGTTATAAAGAATTTTGTCAATCTAAGATGTAACAAAAATGTCCCCACGTTGATGATTATTCCAAGAAAATGATGTCCATTCAGATTAAGTTTAAATAATCCACAACTTAAGATACACTTGCTAAAATATTCAGTATACTTTTTCAAATCTGGGTCTTACCCAATTTTCAATTTCTTTTCTAACATCATTGAAGTCTCCCATAATGACCAAAAATTCTTTAAGGTTAGCATGTATATTTTTAATCTCCAGCTAAAACCATTCTATGTCAACATTAGGATTATGCCCATAAACCCCAGTGTGAAAGAATTTTTATCATTCACTTGTACAATTACATGAACATGTTGGCCATTAACTCCCCATATAACGATAACTCTTTCTGGTTTGTGAGATAAGTGATTGAAAACCTATTGATAACCATCAAAATAGATGTTACCAAGATTTAAATCTTGTCTTCTCTAACTTTAGTTTCATTGAAGATAACAAGCTTTGGTCTGATCCTTCTTATTTCCTCCTAGAATTTAAAGCCTTAATATTGAGGCCTCTAATGTTCCAAGAAACAATATTGAAAGATAATCTATCCATTTGAATCATATCTAGCCAATGCTTTGCTAGTTTCATAAGGTCTGACTTCCTCATCATCGATATTCAAATTCTAAAACTTGTTATTTAGAGTTGTGGTCACATGACTGACTACCTTCAATACACTTGTTGTTTTAGATGCTTCATTTTTAGCCTTTTTCATCTTCTTGGGATTCTAAAAATTCTAGACATAAGAAACTTGGATACTCTTTGACACTCTATTGACCTCAAAAGAATATGGTACGATGATAAGTTAAATCATTACATTGTTATCAGACTTGTCAGCATTGACTTCCCCTTCAAACTACTCACTCGAATCATGAAACTCTTATTTTTCTGAGTTGTAAGCTCGGGCATCAATTTGAGAACTACTTTTTGGGAGATTTCCTTTTGTGAAAACATCAATATGCTTCTCTACATGATTCTTCATGACCCAAACTTGCTTGGTGTTACTCTTCAGGAGCTCTTGCAATCATTATGACGAAAAAGTTTACACACATGACAACCATTAGGATTCCATTCATATTCAAAGTGAATTACATGCGATGTTCCATTTTCTCTTGCTACTTCTAGCTGTTAAGGGAAAATGGAGTTTGCAAACATTAACATTCGAAGTCTAGAAAACTCTAATCTCTTTAAATCATATGATGATTATCATCATATGATGATTATCATCATATGATGGTTGTCTGGCCAAAAACTTATATATTCACATGAGGAAACATAGAAGAATGACGATTGATGGAATATGTCTTGGTGGCTATATTGTTCAGCTTAGGGTTCATATTCCTACCCTTGAAAATTACTTATCTCTGATCTAGATCTTGAAGGGGTTCATTAAAATGATGAGTTACAAATAGGGTTTCTTTCTTATAAGGTTCTTAGATGAAGCTAACATGGAGAATGTTTTATATGGAGGGGTATGCTTTTTCAGGGAGAATGTGGTGATACCAATGAAATGGAGACCAGGAGACATTCTAGAAAGATTCAAGCTCACAAATGTGCTGATTTGGATCAGGATTCATGAACATCCTCTAGAACTATGGGACATCATATAATTTTACTTTCTTGAGAGTAGTGTCTCCTTGTTTCAGTTTTAGCAAATCAAACCATGAGTTTGTATTCTACACACCAAGCTCTATAGTGTTACATTGAGTTGAACGATGTCCAGACAAGGATGAAGGAGACTCCCAACATGAATCACCCTCCACATCGTCTTCTTTGTTGCCTTTTTTCCATTCCAAATCATCAATGACCAACTCTGCTCTAGGGCATGATAGTTAATTGGATATTTTAGTTTTTGTTTTCAACTGTGAACATTGAGTGTTATGTTGGTTACTAAACTTAAATATATGATGTTTATATTTATTGAGAAATCATCTTCTATATTTTCTAGTTAAAATCAATAAACCTACTTGTTTGGGGTTTGAGTTGATCCAAATCTTGGATTTGGTCCTTAATAATGACATTCTTTAGATCGCATCCTAACCATTTGGTATCAGATCCTAGGTTGGTCTTATTAATGAACTTAGGACGTTTCATGCCATCTACGTAACCACATGTGTTCATCTTTTCTTCCTCTGGGTTAATAAGTATGTAAAGATAAAAAGAAAGAATAAAATGAGTCGTATGCTAGTTAAAAAAGGAGATGTTATAGATTTATACATACACATACCTAAGAGTTGAGAAGGATCTATTGCTTGAGTGGAAGTGATAAATTGATTAAGAAATAATGAACCTTGATCTAACAAGTAACTTGAGTAATAAAGATGTGAGTCACATAAGTGTTTGATGTATTATCTAACAAGTAACTTGAGTAATAAAGATGTGAGTCATATAAGCGTTTGATGTATTATCTAACAAGAGAAGACTAATCCATCCATACTCAGATACCCTAGAAAGGTAATTGAGTAGTAGAGAAGATCAATATTTAGAAATTTTGGGCTTGACTGGATCTGGTTACCCTGGCCAGGTACGCTGATACAAATAGCTTGAGAATATCATTATACATGAGATGATGAGATAAAAAATTAAGTATGACACATCCAAATACATGTAAAAATATTGATAACTAACTGAGAATGTAGTGAATTAATGAATGATCATATTTCATATAAGAATAAGGAAACAATGATATATGAACAATAATGTAAAATGGAAGAGACAAAACATCTGGTAAGTATATAATTTAACTAAGTATCAAGACATAAGGAGAAGCTTAAAAGTACATGAAAATATTACATATATGAGTAGATACCACTCTCTGATTAGATATTTTGAAAACATGATGGAGGATAAATATAATGTGTGTTGTATGTATGTTTGATGCGAGAAAATTATGCAATTTTAGTTTTTTTGCCATGGATATGCTTATCGTTTGCTTATGACATATAATTTATGCAATGTCCTAGTAATTAAAAGGTTGAGATACTTCTTCTCTTGAATTTAAATACTAAGAAAAGATTGACTAAAACATTGCTATATTGTAGGATGAGCTTCCTGGACATGTCATTAACGGTGACAATGGATATATAAGGAAAATATAGCCTAATATATTGATGAAAATTCATTGCAACATAAAATGAATTCATATTAATACACATGAAGTACACAAAAAACATAATGCATGTTTATGGTTTATGTAATGTGAGATGTACTGTTTAAGAGGGTGATAATGAGAGCCAACATTAGCAAGAACATGAGAAGATGGCAAAATTTATGTGATGATTATGTAAACAATTGTGACATCTTGTAGTGTATACAAATGTATGATGTTTTGAGATAGTGTTCTAGGGTTAGGGGAAGTCCCACTAGGATAGTAGTGAAACCCCAACCCTATGCCGACGGTACTCTCGGGTTAGAGGAAGTCCCATAGAGATAAGAGTGGGACATTGTGGAAACTTTCCATGCTAATAAAGATTACTTAAAACCAAAAGCAATGATTCAATATATTTTAAACATATTACCAAAATGGTATGGTATTAAAACAAAATAAAACTTCTAAGACACAAAAAAACATTTACATAAAGGTCAAACTTTGAATACATATATATGTATGTACATTTTAAGTAACTTCACATGTGTTTAGTGGCCTCATCCAAAACCTGTTATAGAAGATATTGTCGACATATATATAACAAGCTCCCTATTCAAGATATACAACCAAAAACTTGAGTTGATATACACTATATACAAAACTCCTTCTTGCACCTAAGAGCACATGGATGACTCTAGGATTCTACACAAACCAACTAACCTCTTTGTATGTATAGGTATGCAAACTACACCTCCTTGCCACCCTGCGTCTAACAATGCTGCTAATCACCTAAAAAGGGTGTGGAAACCTACAAGGTGAGACCCATGTCCCAATGATATGATATAACCAATAATAACATTTATTGTTTATAAGGAGGTTATACACTTAATCTATTAAAGAAGATAATATTATAAAGTTGAAAGGATATTCTACTTGTACAAAACATCTATCATAGTTTGACCCACAATTATTACTTCACTATAAATTATATATACTACGAATAGAAAACACAAAAAATATCATCATACAGTGTGATTCACCAAACAAACCCTAACAACTATGCTACATGGCTGAGTTACACATTGTATAAAACCATGGGTAATTTGAGGCATACCACTCAAATTACTAGCTGAGTTGAAATCAATCCTTAGGATGATCAGAATCCTAAAGATATCTTCCACTCAGTTAGTATGAGTAAAAATCATAGTGGTACATCGTCCCAACTGCTGAAACAACCTAGTTCGTCCTATTTACACATGCCATGACACCAAAAACTAGGGTATAAACCCTCAAATACAAGTTACATCCATAGTCTCTCTCAATCATATAAACATCCAAAACATGGTATCAACCACTATCCGAAACCTTGCAATCAGGATGACATGGACATACCCTCCATAAAATCGCGTATACTAAATAATACATGACTCCAACCTCCTTTTGGATTACTCATTTCATTATCCAACAAGTTCTTACACTATAATAGTTCTATGGTCACATGACACTACATGATTAAGGTTATAATTGATTAATTTAGTCAATTTAACATTTTAGACTGCATCAACCAAGTTGCATACAAAAACCCTAGAGGCTTATACAAATTAATTGGCGTTTGCAACCTTAGAAGATATAAAATGTATAAAACAATTTCAATCACTCTGACGTAAGTGTTTGTAACTCAAAACTTATAATAGATGAACCACTTTTATTACTAGGGTTTAGTCTAACCATTATTACAACATCATAACAGTAGTTACAAGTCCCTTAAATTACATAGTTTGCTCCATAAACTGTAAGGCATAGTACATGGTTCGAAAAGCCTTACTTTGGGTACCAAACATCACATATATGGCTTTGTAGGAGTCCAACCACTTATACTCTGAATTTTTAGGCATTTCATACTTAAAGAAGAGTTCAATATAAAACAGGTAATGTACATAAAATATGAATTAAAGCTTATGAAATCAAATCCCCATCTTGTTAAAAGACCATCTTTTAGCCTTGTAGGAGTTTCTAGAACAAGATTAATGTCATGCAAGTAGGAAATAGGAAAGAAATACATTTAAGGTTATATCATCCACCTTGATAGAGATGAAAACTAAAGTCTAAGATGAAAATCTCCAAAATTAGTGACAAGGCACAATAACGCATCTTACCTCCATGAACATGATGATTCTATAGTAAGGAAAGAAGAAAGGAGAGTTCGTAAACAATATGTATAGGCTTTCCAACAAGAACCACCATGTAACTCGACTGTAGGAGAGGCGGGGGTGAAGAACAACAAGGAAAATAATTAATAAATAGGGATCTTACACAAATGAAGCAAGAAACAAGATCAACAAATTTATATCATTTGATGGATAACTTGAACTATAACGTACCCTATTCATCCACTTGATTTTCTACCTTTGTAAATCAAGTAGCTAAATTTGAGCCGTTAATATGGCACCAAGAATCAAAGCACAAGAGTGAGATAAGAAATATTTTATTTCAAAATATTACACCCTTACAAAAGGCATTTTTACATAATCTCCTATATCGATAAAAAAATGATACATGAGTTTAAAATTAAGCTAGATCCGTCTTTGATTCTTGACACCCTTCAGGATCTTTTCAAGATGAGTCTTCCACAAGGAAAGGTCCTATAAATAATATATCTGCAACATGGAAGAATATGTCGCAGCCCAAGTGGGAGAGTATGGGTTAGACAACTGTCTAAGTATGAAAAAATAGAGATAAGTAGCAAGACACTATTAATATAACTGTACTCTTAATGTATTACCAAAGTATCAAAAAGTCCAAACCAAAATTATTGACCATCTATTAGCATGAAGCATAAGGAATGTGTATGTATGTATATTCATAAAACATTTATCATATGTCAACTCTATCAAAATTTTAGACCAATACTGTGGAGCATAATCATGATTATTGTTACAAGGATAACAAAAAGGGAGACCTTATTCCATAAATGAGTTTATCTACAACTCTCAGAGAAGGTGTCAATTCACCTTGGGAAACTGGCCTGCAACCACAAAAACTTTCTTAACCAAGACTTTAGTCCATTAGGGTCACCAAAACACCTGTAAGTACCCTGGCACACCCCAGCCACTCGTGCACACTGCATGCTCTATTCAATGAATCAGATTACCACATGCAGCCACCGGTCGCCTTTCCAAGACCAGAAGAGGGTGCTCCTTGCACAAAATGCCACTTGAATAATCATTAGTTAGCATGCTTAATCTTTGCAGGAGATTATTCCCCATTACTAACTTGATCATGCCTGACTCTACATGACCAACCCAAGTGTGGGCCTGAGTATGGTAGAGCATTATACTCATCCATCCCTGACTCCAAAGGACTTAGATCCAGATCCCAAATGTATCAATCCCCGGCCAAGACATGCCAACTATGTTACCAACACATCTCCCAATATGAATTTCAGAATCAAAAGGACATCATCAATGATATACAACTATTTGATGGATATTAAGAGTTGGAGAGATCAAAAGGTAGTCAAGTAAATCAATCACTGATTATTATTTCACTATGAAGCCTAAAATGTAAACTTGTGGGATTGTGGTTTTGAATCAGACAAGTCTATGGCCAGGAGCGTGCAAGAGGTTAGGGAGTCCCCCCGTGCGAACACATAACCAATTAAATAACCTTTCCTTTTTACTGGCTACAAACATCAGTGAAACATGCTCCTAGTCTCCTTAGAAATGTCTGATAGAATTCCACTTTCCAACAATATCACATGACACAATTAATAGAGAGAAATAAAGGAAAAGGGAATCAACAGACAATAGGACTAGAATCCAAAGAAATGCTTGATTATCATATAAAGCCTTTAAACTCAATTTTAAAGGATAATATGGACGAATATATGGAAGTCATACCTAGCTTATTAATAAAGAGGTTGTGTATAGTTAATCACTTATTCATTCTTTAGGAAAGTATATGAAGTATACTATACTCTTACTGCATATAATACCAAACCATTCTATACAATACCTTTTATTGATGTTGATATAATAGATTACAATAGGAATTGAATATCATATTAAACAATAATAAACTGTACTTTTTGGATGATAAAATGTGGGAACCATACCTTTAGATGTACATTGATGCATAGTTCCACAAGAAGACCATAGCATCATTAAATATATCCAGTCTTGATATGTTTTCGGCAACATTACATCACATTTTCCATCACCTTGATCCTCATCCCCAACTAGAACAACTTCTAGGGTTTATCTTACTAGAGTAAAAGAGATATGGCTAAAAGCATCATGACATATGCGGAAGATATAGTATTTGGATTATCTTACTACAACGGAGGAGGGAGATAGTAGGTTTATATATATAGAGGTTTTGTTGGGAAGTGGTTCCATTCACTAACATAAAGAAAGAGAGAGTGGTTTGCTAATCTAGACAGAGATTGGAGGTTTATGGTGAAGGGGATGTGAAAGGAGGGAGAAGGGACATTCACCTTTGCTTTGGGATGAAGAGGAGAGAACTTGTGATTATGGGTGAATGAGGGCTCCTTTTATAGGAATGGTGGAGGGTAGCATGGTCCTAATTTCAAAAAGTGTGTGAATGACATATGGGTATATGTGTGTCATCAAAAGAGAGATGATTTGTAGTTAAGTGACACATGGATGTGTATGTGTCATCTTATAAGAGATAAATTCATGGCTATATGACACATTGATGCATATGTGTCATCTTAAGATATCTATCAAGGATTAGCTGACACATGGTAGGATATGTGTCAAACATTTAGATGTGCAAGGTGTTTGAAAGAGGAGCATGACACTAAGCTTCTTGCTTGACCAAGTATTGTGTTTGCTCAAGCTATCTACTTGCTACACAACTACATGCTTTGCCTCCATAAGCAACTTGCATGCCACCCAGCTACCTGCTTGTGTGCTTACCCACCAAAATGATATTTTTCAAAATTGGAAAAAAGTACTGCAATTATATTTTCAATATATAAAAGCTTTAAATTAATCAAAATGAATTATTTTAATATTAAATTTTACAAAACAAAACCTCAAAGAAGATTGTTTTTATGAATAGCTCTAATAAGGAGTTTTAATTTGGGCTAGAGATCAGGATGTTACATATACCACCCCTTCAAAGAATTTTCATCCTAAAAAATTATAAGATTTAGGTTATGACTTATATTAGTCTATTCTACTTAAGGTTATACTATCTCAAGTTTTAAGTTTATACTTCTACAATTTTCCTTGGGTAAGGTCTCATCTTATTGCTTTGATACCATCTTTGTAACGTCCCCTATTCATGCACTTGATTTTCTACCTTCGTAAATCAAGTAGCTAAATCTGAGCCGTTAATATGGCACCAAGAATCAAAGCAAAAGAGTGAGATATGAAATATTTTATTTCAAAATATTACACCCTTACAAAAGGTATTTTTACATAATCTCATATATCGATAAAAAAATGATACATGAGTTTAAAATTAAGCTGGATCCGTCTTTGATTCTTGACGCCCTTCAGGATCTTTTCAAGATGAGTCTTCCACAAGGAAAGGTCCTATAAATAATATATCTGCAACTTGGAAGAATATGTCACAGCCCAAGTGGGAGAGTATGGGTTAGATAACTGTCTAAGTATGAAAAAATAGAGATAAGAAGAAAGACACTATTAATATAACTGTACTCTTAATGTATTACCAAAGTATCAAAAAGTCCAAACCAAAATTATTGACCATCTACTAGCATGAAGCATAAGGAATGTGTATGTATGTATATTCATAAAACATTTATCATATGACAACTCTATCAAAATGTTAGACCAATACTGTGGAGCATAATCAGGATTATTGTTATAAGGATAACAAAAGGGAGACCTTATTCCATAAATGAGTTTATCTACAACTCTTAGAGAAGGTGTCAATTCACCTTGGGAAACTGTCCTGCAACCACAAAAACTTGCTTAACCAAGACTTTAGTCCATTAGGGTCACCAAAACACATGTAAGTACCCTGGCACACCCTCAGCCACTCGTGCACACTGCATGCTCTATTCAATGAATCAGATTACCACATGCAGCCACCAGTCGCCTTTCCAAGACCAGAAGAGGGTGCTCCTTGCACAAAATGCCACTTGAATAATCATTAGTTAGCATGCTTAATCTTTGTAGGAGATTATTCCCCATTACTAACTTGATCATGCCTGACTCTACATGAGCAACCCAAGTGTGGGCCTGAGTATGGTAGAGCATTATACTCATCCATCCCTGACTCCAAAGGACTTAGATCCGGATCCCAAATGTATCAATCCCCAGCCAAGACATGCCGACTCTGTTACCAACACATCTCCCAATATGAATTTTAGAATCAAAAGGACATCATCAATGATATACAACTATTTTATGGATATTCAGAGTTGGAGAGATCAAAAGGTAGTCAAGTAAATGAATCATTGATTATTATTTCACTATGAAACCTAAAATGTAAACTTGTGGGATTTTGGTTTTGAATCAGACAAGTCTATGGCCAGGAGCGTGCAAGAGGTTAGGGAGTCCCCCCGTGCGAACACAGAACCAATTAAATAACCTTTCCTCTTTACTGGCTACAAACATTAGTGAAACAGGCTCCTAGTCACCTTAGAAATGTCTGATAGAATTCCACTTTCCAACAATATCACATGACACAATTAATAGAGAGAAATAAAGGAAAAGGGAACCAAAAGACAATAGGACTAGAATCCAAAGAAATGCTTGATTATCATCTAAAGCCTTTAAACTCAATTTTAAAGGATAATATGGACGAATAAATGGAAGTCGTACCTAGTTTATTAATAAAGAGGTTGTGTATAGTTAATCACTTATTCATTCTTTAGGAAAGTATATGAAGTATACTATAATCTTACTGCATATAATACCAAACCATTCTATACCATACCTTTTATTGATGTTGATATAATATATTATAATAGGAATTGAATATCATATTAAACAATAATAAACTGTACTTTTTGGATGATAAAATGTGGGAACCATACCTTTAGATGTACATTGATGCATAGTTACACAAGAAGACCATAGCATCATTAAATATATCCAGTCTTGATATGTTTTCGGCAACATTACATCGCATTTTCCATCACCTTGATCCTCATCCCCAACTAGAACAACTTCTAGGGTATATCTTACTAGAGTAAAAGAGATATGGCTTAAAGCATCATGACATATGCGGAAGATATAGTATTTGGATTATCTTACTACAATGGAGGAGGGAGATAGTAGGTTTATATATATAGAGGGTTTGTTGGGAAGTGGTTCCATTCACTAACATAAAGAAAGAGGGAGTGGTTTGCTAATCTAGATAAAGATTGGAGGTTTATGGTGAAGGGGATGGGAAAGGAGGGAGAAGGGACGTTCACCTTTGCTTTGGGATGAAGAGGAGAGAAATTGTGATTATGGTGGGGTGAATGAGGGCTCCTTTTATAGGAATGGTGGAGGGTAGCATGGTCCTAATTGCAAAAAGTGTGTGGATGACATATGGGTATATGTGTGTCATCAAAAGAGAGATGATTTGTAGTTAAGTGACACATGGATGTGTATGTGTCATCTTATAAGAGATAAATTCATGGCTATATGACACATGGATGCATATGTGTCATCTTAAGACATCTATCAAGGATTAGTTGACACATGGTAGGATATGTGTCAAACATTTAGATGTGCTAGGTGTTTGAAAGAGGAGCATGACACTACACTTCTTGCTTGACCAAGTATTGTGTTTTCTCAAGCTATCTACTTGCTACACAGCTACATGCTTGCCTCCATAAGCAACTTGCATGCCACCCATCTACCTGCTTGTGTGCTTACCCACCAAAATGATATTTTTCAAAATTGGAAAAAAGTACCGCAATTATATTTTCAATATATAAAAGCTTTTAAATGAACCAAAATGAATTATTTTAATATTAAAATTGATTTTACAAAAAATCCTCAAAGAAGCTTGTTTTTATGAATAGCTCTAATAAGGAGTTTTAATTTGGGCTTGAGATCAGGATGTTACATGAACTCAAGCATGCATCTATGAAATCCCACAATCGTTGACACTGATGGGTTCTCATCAGCCTCCCAATCACACCACCAAGCTCATAAAAGCTGAGAGGAGAGAGAAAGGGGTATTTATAGATGGGTGGAAGTCAGTGCAGTTCAGTCGAGTCATCGAGAAAGGGAAGCTCATTGACCAAAACTTTGCCGATCAAACCTCATTGATCAAAAACCCAGACATCAGTCATATACATTCACATAGCTCAAGTTTCATCAATTGATGGAATTCTTTGGTTGGATATTGAGTGACCTCATCAGGCGCTGAAGACTCATCAACTGATGAGCTGTCATGCTCTTCATTGACCACAAAGCTTAGCAGGCACCAAGGATCTGTCAGCACGATGATCAGGCTAGCTCTTGTCGACCGATGAAAACACCACACTCTTACTATTAAACAAATTATACAAGTATAAATCTATTGAAAAATTCAAAAGCATATGAAGGATAAAATTTTTAAGATTCTTGAGAACATCATGAAGTAACAAAAGAAAGTGTTAAAATTATGTTTAACCCCACCCCCCATAAAAGAATAATTTTTAAAAGGTCTACATATTACAAAGATTGTATGTCTAGAATAAACATGGTTTAATTTGATTTCTTTGTTAAACATTCTGTTGGGTGAAACAATTATGTTTATAAATTAAGCAAGGTTAAGGGGCCTTACAGCTATAAATCCTAACAATGGTTTCACCCTCAAAATCCTAAGAAAATAAAGAAGGGTACTTCCTACGCATCTCATCTTCTAATTCCCACATGGTGTGACACACTGTCACACTAAACAAGATTACTCAAAACAAAACATGTGATCAACAATTAATTAACCACATAGCTAGAAATGACAATAAATTAAAACTAATTTAAACATTGCAAACATGTCCAAAAACTTTTTCATATAAGTTCCACAACCTGCATACAAGCATATACCACATCAGGTATTTACATATATGCCCAGTGGCTGAGGCCACAACCTATATACAAAAGATGTGACCACATATACATGCCATATACAAACATCGGTATACTGCCAAAACTCAAGTCGTTGCATACATATCATGTATAAAACATCCCCTACCTAGACCTGAGAGTACAAGAATGACTCTAGGACTCTATTAACTACTAGCCAACCTTCAACTCCTACTTCTCTCCAAGCTTCTCTTCTTCACCTTGATGAACTTGACCACATCACTGATGAGAACCTAAAAGATGTGGTGACCAACAAGGTGAGTCCCAAGTCCCAATGAGAGATATAACTCTCTATAATGGTTATTGATTATAACAAATTATATAATGTTATTAAGCAGATAAGCATGTTAATCAAGTTAAACAAACAAGCACAGTAATAAGTATGATCATTAAGGTATATAAAGAACAAGTAAAACTATTATTTACTAACAGTTGATCATACTGATTGCATTATAAAACAACTAGCAGTATACAAAACAAGGCAAGGGTAACAACCAATGTGAGGCGTGTTTATCCCTAAATAGATATACTACACAACTAGATTATGTCTTGTATTAAGCCCTGGGGAGAGTGAGATATACCACTCAGATTCTAACTGACCACTGCTTGGTCGCAATCAGTTCCATATAAGATCTAGGAGTGCTGGTGTCCTAAGATCTCACCCCTTGGTCAGTGCAAGTGAAATGTAGTGACATAACACTCAAGCTTCTTGTAGTGACATATAGTCAAGAAGCTAACATCATCCCATCCTAGGTATAAAGGTCACAATGCTTGAAACTAGGGTATATAAACCCTATTATCTGAGTACAACCATAGCTATCCCCAATCACATCACATATACAATTTATCAAACTGAGGCATGACCGCAACCGTCTTCCATAACCTTGGGATTAGGATGTCAAGGATGTACACTCCTTGTACCTTGCATACTCAACAATATGCACTTTGATTTTCCCTTAGGAATACTCATTTTCCATCTAGTGAGTTCTACACTAAATGGTTCTACGGCTCATGGAACTACATGATTAGGTTTTCATTTGATTAATTATGTCAATTGAGTGAATTAAGGCTACATCAAACAAATGGACATACAAACCCTAATTCATTTCTAGAAAACATATGATGCATAACGACTCCAGAAGATATTAAACATATGAGGCATAATACTTATCACGCTATTAAAGGACACCAATACTTATTACATCATGAATAGGATTACACCTCCATTAGGGCTCAAGACATGCCCAACAGTCACCAAGAACATTCTCATAATCACATGCAAGAACATCATTATATTTTTACACCTTATAACAAGGTTCAATAGGCCATCACCATACTTGTGATACATAGGTTTATCATAACATTGCATTAAGAAGCTTACATTGCTCATATAGCAACATATTAGCATTACAACAACATTGAGAAAATATTCCATCATCATATAAATCACACAAGGAGACTAAGTATGACTAACCATCATCACTTATTTGTATTAGGGTAAGGTGTAACAAGACAAGCTCGTTTAGTGTTACACATTAACTCATTATGGTGACTATTATTTTAAATTCATACAAGGGAAAAGGTAAGACTACAAAGTTATGGGCATAGGACTATTGATTCTTCATTAATAAAACCAATCCATCAAAAGAATGAGCTTCACCAAGACCATTAGATGTTGGGTAAACAAAACCATCAGTTGTAATCCAGTAAAACCATCTAGTGTTGAACCATCGACCCAATCCAACCATTGATTGATGAACCATCAACCCAATCCAACCATTGGTTGATGAACCATAGAGTCAGGTAAACCATCGGTTGATGAAGCATCAAGTCAAGGAAACCTTTGGTTGATGAACCATTGACCTAGTGGGGCCATTGGTTGATGAACCATTCAATCACGGAAACCATTGGTTGATGAACCATCCAGTCAGGGAAACCATTGTTTGAAGAACCATCGAATGTTGAACCCATTGGAACCATCATATGTTGTCAATAGTGGTGAAACAAGCTTCAAACTCCAAGTAAACCATCAGATGTGAGGGGAAGAAAACCATCAAGTTCACCACTTCAAGGGGAGCTAAAACCATTATTTCTTGAGCACAAGAGATTCCAAACAGAAGTTAAGTTAAGACCATTGGTTGGCATAAGAAATACAAGCAAAACAACACCAAGAACAAAACCATCAATTTGCAAAATAAGAAGGAAAATTAGCTCAAAAACCGTAAGTCATGACCATCATTTGAGGGCAAAAACCACTTTTGTCCATATGCAAGCAAGGTCTAGAGCTTCCTCTACCAAAGGAGGTTCGTGCACAAGGTTTAGGGCACATCCAAGAATATAAACTACTCAAGGATCATCACATAATCTTAAACCCTAAGCAAAGATGCTACCTCTCTACCTAGAAGTTTGTTTCTAAGCAAGATCAAGTACATGCAAGCAAGGAGCAAACAATAAACATGGAAAAAGTTACGTAACTCACCTATAAGAAGAATATGAAGATCCAAACAACAAGGTATCTTGAGAGAGAAGGTAGAAACCCTAGCTTGAGCACTCCACACAGCCAAGCTAACTCCTTCTCCAAGAAAGGAAGCAAACCCTAGGTCAAAGAAGGAAGAAATGGATGTTCTTTAAGATCTAGAACAAGCTCCACCATGGAACACCATGGGTCTAACCAAGAAGAAGAGAGAAGGAGGTAGGGAAGCAAGGAAAATGAAGAGAAAGAGGGAGATCTTACTTTCATAGGTCAAGAACAAACTAAGGAAGCTTCTCAAGTTCTAAGAGAGGGTAGATTTGAACCCTACATCCACATGCAAGCAGATCGACCACCTTCTTCTACCTTGGGATCCTTCTTCTCTACCAAGTAAAGGGGGATGAGCTCTAGACAAGAAGTAAGAGAAAGGGGGGGGTCCAAAGGGTTCATTTGCATGGAAGGAGGAAGGTTTATAAAGCTATGTGTGAGAGAGAAGAGAGGGTTAAGGTGTCCTACCATGCTTGCCATGTGTCCATGGCTGAGGGACATCATGTCCATGCAAGAAGCAACTCTATCAGTTGTAGGAGTCTTAAGGGCCATAGGATCATGGCTACCCAGGGTGGTGATGCATTGGATAATTGTCATTCTTACAGACTATTTATAATGGATTTCTGTGCACTTATTGTTCATTTTGATACTATTTGCACACAATTTATCATCATTAGCCTGTGACACTTAATTGCATAAAATAAATGTATTTTTAATGTTCATGTTATATCATTTGGGTTTTTTGAATATTAGGTGAATCTACACAAAACTACACAGATCAGTACTACTTATCTACCTGTCTGTGGTACCGATAGAAAGGAACGTGTGAAATCAAGACAACTCGATAGTGCAACCAAGGAAGTCCATACTACTAACAACCTCACAAAAAGGATTTAGAAAATGTAAAGAAATACTAGTACTACCAAAATCAATTCAGTAGTATTGCAACTCCATAGGCGACCACAACTATTGAAGGTGTCGGTAGTACCGACACATCATGATCAGGTAGATCTCAAAATCGTGTTTAATCTGATGGTTGGCAATTAATGATGCCCTAAGTCACTTGTATGACTTAGGAGGATTTTTTATAAACATAGGTATCTCATTCTATGCATTGTACAATGGCTGAAAGCAAGGAGAGCAGAAAGTGGAGAAGAAATCCATGTTCTGGGAGATTCAGGCACCTCCGATGGACAAATTTGTAGCCCGAGGTTAGAGAATCGACACGTTCGTGTGAAGGAGTCTCCATGCCATCTTCTTCAGGGGTTCTTTTAGTTCTTTAATGTTCCCCACATTTTTATTCTTCTCTCTTATGTACTTGAATGTGAAATCATGCGGGGCTAATCCCCTTATTCCTTAGGACTCGGGAGTAGCCCAATTATGCATTGTAATTGACTATTATGTATTAATATATCTTTTTCTCTTAAAATATGGACATATTTCTATGAGAGTATCATAAATTATACGTTCTTGATCACCATAGGTAGTTTAATAGACCATTAATTTCATCGAGATAGGGATTGAGGGTTGTCAAACTCATAGATTTACATATTTTATATTACACCTTAAGAAAGGGCTTACGAGTGTGAAGAGAATAACCCATAGGTTTTGGTAAAGTACCTAACTAATTAATAGAATTTCTATGAGAGTGGGATTGGTATTAGGAAAGGTAGTGAATTACACAATGAGAGTGGGTAATTCTTACTACATGTCTCTTTGTCCAAGGTTAGGAGAGATAATTATTAATGATATGATGTTAATTGCAATCTCAACTGAGGTGAAACTGTAATCTTAAGGAATTCACTCCACTTAAGATCAAAACTAGTAATCTTAGATTTATTTTATGCATCTTAGATAATTAACCTTCACTCAAAGTTTTAATTGGCTTAGCTGATCACATCATAGTTAGTAGTAGTCTCTGGAGAGCATTTCCCTGAGTTCGACATCTGGGCCTCTTTGGGCCTATATTACATTAATACATACACTTGCGTTTAATGTGTGGTTTGTGCGTATCAAGTCTTTGGCACCGTTGCCAGGGAAACGACAACTCCAACACTATGAGTGTTGTGATTAGCCACTCTAGGCCACAAACTTTATTTTCTTTTTATTATTTTAAAATTGAATATCAAATATCATTTATTCAATCATTAGTATCCATTCTCACATTGTTTTCAACAATTTTAGGTACTAGTGCATGGTTCAAACTAGAGCTCACAACTATGGAGAGTCGACTCTACATGAATCTAGTCAGGAGAGATCTTATGCAAAGGGAGAGAGTACGATGACTCAGTGGAAGGACCGATTCAAACTCCACCACCGACTACTCCACCACCTCCACCAGAGGAACCAAAACCAGCTCTGATGGTGGACATAGTAGAAGAACATACTATTTGGGAAAAGATCAAGGTGTCTTCCTCAACAACTCATCTATGTCCAATCAAAAGAGAAGGCATAAATGTGGGTAGATATAAGATAGATCCTGCGTTGGTGGCATTGCTCAAGTCACAAGCTTTCCATGGCACAATACTAAGGACCCGATAACACACATCAACAATTTTGTTGAAAGCTATGATATGGTAAATATTGATAGAGTTCCAGAGATAGTGATATATCTAAAGCTTTTCCCATCTTCACTATCATACAATGCTAAGTCTTGGTTCTACAACCTTTCACCTAAATCTGTTGAGACTTGGGAAGAGATGATATGCACTTTCTTTGAGCATTACTTTTTGCCTCATAAAATGAATGAGTTGGTCAAGAAGATTTACAATTTCAAGTAGCAAGCAGAAGAGTCCTATTCTGAAGCATGGGAGAGGTTACATAATATGTTGAGCAAGATTCCTCATCATGGGATTGATCTTTATGGGAAGGAAAAGATCTTCTATTATGGTCTGCAATAGGGAGAAAGGACCACACTTGACAATGTAGGAACATGGTTATTCCTCAACAACAAGATGTCTAGGTGTCATGAAATTTTGAAGAACATGGATAAGAACCAATCATGGGGAGAGGAAATAGAACGTCCGTCAACCATTGAAAGTGTTGGAGAGTCCTAGGTGATTACAACATTGAATGAGAAATTGGACTTGATTGGCAAGAAATTATGTTAGAAGGATGGAAGCTCTTCTGGAGGAGAGGAAGAAGAATACATGTTTGTGCAGCAGTAGAATTATAGGAGTAATGATTATTCTTGGAGGAAGGATCCCAAGTTTTCTTTGAAGGATCCCAATAATTTTCAGTAGGTGCCATCCCAAGTGCAACATCAAGGAAATGCAAAACATCATGAAAGGGGCCCTAGTAAGTTAGAATACATTGAGGACATGCTAGGCAAGTTGGTGAGTCAAAATGAAGTGATCATTGGCCAGGAACATAGGGAACTATAGAATCAGGGAGCACAAATCCACAACATTGAAAATTAGATTTCACATATAGCAGTAGAAGTAGCCTCTTTGAAGAAACCTATTCAGCAAGGTTTCCCAGGAAACACTGACATACCTTCTAGCAATCATCAGGTCAAGGCTGTGTTGCTGCATAGTGGGAAGCAAACACTAAATCAAAAGAAGACTATCCTAGAAGCAAAAGATGACACAAATGACATAGGTCCAACAATGACTCTTGAGCTAGTTGAGTTGGACATTGTAGTTCAGGAAAAAGCATCTGAAGAGGAAATTAATGAATCAAGGGAGGCAAAGAAGGCGGCATATGTCCCACCTAATCAGAGGAAGATGGTGACTCCAGTGCCCTTCCTAAACCGCTTGAAGGTGAAGAAAATGGACCAACAATTTTAGAAATTTCTAGACAGTTTAGGGAAGCTACAATGCAACATTCCACTCATAGATGCAATTGAATAGATTCCTTCCTATGACAAATTTCTGAAAGACATAATCAATAAGAAGTGGAGGATAGCCGATTCGGATGTAGTGGTGCTGAAGGAGCAGGTTAGTGATTTCATTTTGGGAACATTGCCACCAAAAAGGCAAGATATGGGTTGCTTCAACATATCATGTTACATCAGGAAGACAAAGTTTGGAGAAGATTTATGCAACTTAGGGGCGAATATCAACCTTATTCCCTTGAATACCTTCAAAAAGATGAGTCTTAAGGATTCAAGAAAGAGAAATATGAGCATATAGCTAGTAGACAATTTATTTGTTAGGCCATATGGTTTATGTGAAGATGTTCTTGTCAAGGTGGACATATTTGTATTTTCGGCAGACTTTGTGGTTATGGAAATGTAGGTTGACCACGACAATGAACTACTACTAGGGACACTATTTTAGGACACAACAATCATGATCTTAGAGATGGAAAGAGGAAGACTGAAATAAAGGATCAAAGAAGACCATTTTGAAATAAAAATGCCCAAGTCTACAAAGACGACTGAGGAGAAGGCACAGTGCCACATGCTACAGTAGGTCCAAGGAAAGGTGTCTTTATTTCTAAGAAACCCATTCCTAGACATGGCTCATGTGATGACATAGGTACATAAAAGCACATTGGCAGTGGACATCTTGAAGAACACAAACGAAGCTTCATTGACCAAGGCGGTTCAATATCTTGATGATGAAGAGGAGGACCATTGCCCAACAACAATTGATGAGGCATCTTCTTCCACCCTTGCTCAAGCATATCCATAGTTTCCTTTGGAGGCATGTCTCATGAATTTGGTGGATGACTATACCCGAAGGTGATCTTTGGAGGTGTGTGTTTTGTTTCTCAATGCATTACCGTGTTACTACACCAGACACTTTGAGGATCTAGGATCACCTCCTCCACCATTTATCCCAACACCATGGAGCCCTTCGGATATAGAAATGAAGCCATTGCCACCTCACTTGAAGTATATTTTCTTGGAAAAAAATAGAAGCTTCTGATTATCATCTTAGCTTCATCGAGCATTCGGGAAGAGGAGCAGGTACTAGTGGTTTTAAAAAACCACCGAACAACATTTGGATGGTCTGTTGTGGACATAAAGGGGATCTCCCCTAATTTCTACAAGAACAAGATCAGATAGGAAGAAGGAGCCAAACTGATAGTTCAACCTCAAGGGCATCTCAATCCCAACACGACTGAGGTAGTAAAGGAGGTAGTAAAATTTTTATCTGCATGTATAATTTATGCTATCTCTGACTCTATCTGGGTTAGACCAACCCATGTTGTTCCTAAGAAAGGAGGGATAATGATCATAACTGCTTCTGCTAGTGAGTTGATTTCTACTAGGTTGGTGACTGGGTGGTGAGTATGTATTGATTACTAACGATTGAACTCTGCCACTTTGAAAGACCATTTTCTGCTCCCCTTCATCGATCCTATTCATGAGCGGCTTACTGACCGATCTCACTTTTGTTATCTTGAAGGGTATTCTGGATACAACTAGATTTCTATCGAGCCACAAGACTAAGAGAAATCCATCTTCACTTGTCCTTATGGTACTTTCACATATCGTCGGATGCCTTTCGATCTTTGTAATGCACCGACTACCATTTAGAGATGCATGCTCACCATTTTTTCCGATATGGTAGATCGATGACTGGAGGTATTCATGGATGATTTTGGGGTGTATGGGGAATTGTTTGATGACTGCCTTGACAGTCTCGATAAGGTTTTGTAAAGATGTGAGGACACTCACCTAGTTTTAAATTGTGAAAAATATCATATGATGGTGAGTGAGGGGATAGTTTTGGGACACAGGGTATCCAATAAGGGAATGGAGGTCGACCTGGTAAAAATAGAAGTCATCTCCAAGATACCTCTACCATCATCAGTGAAGGGAGTGAGGGTTTCTAGGACATGCCTGATTTTATGACATTTTTTAGAAGTTTTTTCAAAAGTTTCCAAACCGCATTCTGAGTTGTTGGAAAAGGACACTGAATTTAATTTTGATGAGTGATGTTTGAAGGAATTTGAGGTTTTGATGGAGAAACTGGTATCCACAGTGGTTGTTCAGGCTCCAGACTAGAGCCAACCTTTTTAGGTAATGTGTGGCTCATCGGATTTGTGGTTGGGGCTGTTCTAGGCCAACGCCAAGACAAGGTTCCCACTGTCATTTATTATGCGTATAAGACCCTAAATGCCCAATTAAATTGCACAACCACAGAAAAAGAATTATTGGCGTTGGTGTTTGCTTTTGAAAAATTTCTTCAATACTTGATAGGGGCAAAAGTCATTGTGTGGAATCCTCCCATCCATTTTGGAGGACTTATTTCTCCAATAGCTATGCATCTTAGCCTTGATTTGTCCACCTCCAAATCCCTGAAGGCTTCTCCCAAGTTGGACCTAAAAAATTTCAAGAGAGTGAACCTCCTCAACCTGCGTCAGGGGAAAGTGTACGCATGTTGTATAGTGGATGGCCAATACAAGGAGAGGGAGCTCCCTGATCCAACCTTCAACTTGCAATGACTTTATCACATGAGGTGGTTGGTACATGATGAATCGGAGGATGATGAAGAAGAAGACACTACCGATCAAGAGCAACAATAGGAGTAAGAAGAAGAAGAAGAGGAGGAGGCCACAATCCCAATCACAAGGAGGCAGGTCCCTCACAAGCGCCCTAGAGTACATGGAGCCTCTAGTTCTTCTACTCCACCACCTACCCAGGAAGATGATCCATATTCAATGGCAGTTATGTATGGAATGTTGCAAGAAATTCAGCAGGGACATCAACAATAGATGACTACACTGGCATGCATCCATGATGTTCAAGGACGGCTCTATCAAAACCAATAGGCGGTATCAAATAATGAGTGACTTCTCTTGGCCAACCAAGAGAACATGCTCACATGCCTACAGTGGATGGAGAATGATCAATGACTATTCTTTAACAACCACTAAAGTCAATGATATTTTGGCGGTTATCTACAGCCTCCAGAGATGCCACCGCTGCCCTAGACTTTCCAGGGGACGTTCTATCCCCATGATCCAACCATGCCACACCCACCACAACCATCATACTGATTGGTACCACTATTCCACCTCTTAAGTTGAATTTTGACTACACAGACATAGTCATGTTCAATCTTAGGGGTGTGTTGGAACAACTCTATCCTTTAGTTTTTATTTTTCTTTTAGTATTTATTTTCTTTTTAGCTTTTATTTTTCCAAGTTGTATGATCCACGTCTATCTAGTGTAATAGTGGATCTTAATTCATGATTTTTATCTTTGTCATGTGCTTTCATGTGTTTGAAATGGAAATTAAAAAAAGGCTTAGTTGCAATTTCTAGAGTAACACCACCTAGAGGAAGTCTATCAGTTAGTTAGATTAAGTACAATTAATATGAATGACACTCTTAATTATTCATGTAATGTGGATGAAGACAAGGTTGGATCCTGAATTGATCAAACAATTAACAAGACCTTAAATTGATTTTAAGAATAAAATCCTAAGGTTACCCTGTACATAGGTCATTAGAGAGGGACATATCATTGTTCAAGAAAGGCATTGTCTCTTAATTATGTGATTCCATCCATTTTCCACTCATTTTTGTTCACCACCTTAAGATGATCAAGTAGCCTTAATTATTTCCTTTTGTTTGCATTATATGGTATAGTAGGTGACGTGATAGTTAGTTTCTCTTTAGATGCATTAGTTACAAAATGAAAAGAAAAAATATTATGCATACACAATTTTTGTGCATATCATCTAGTTGCTTAACAATTACACATAGATTGCATGAATTTTGATCATTCATTTTCACATCATGTGGTTATGTTGTTTTCTTTTGAAATAAGAGTATAAGGATACACATCTTTACCCTTAGAAAAAAGAGAAAAAAATACAAATGAAATATGATAAGTAAAGCCCAAGAATAACTTTACATCCTACTACAATAGTGGGCCAAAGAAAGAAAAAGAAAAAAACTTAATGATTTGAAATAAAGAAGGAGAATGGATGCCCTAAACTCTTTACAAAGAAATGGAAACATTCACATGATGTATTCTCTTCTTTATTTCATTCTCATACATTTGATGAGGTTTTCAACACATGCATCATTTCACCCATAATATTAGGCATTAGGATTCATGCATTTCTCATTATCTCCACCATATAGGTTCAACATATTTTATTTTTGCAAAAATAATTTGGATGCTACTTGTGATTCTTCATAAACCACCTATTTCATCCCATACGTTACTCTTATTGGTAGGCCACTTATATGAATGATATCCTCATTCATTCTTATAAGGATAATTGCTTCCATTTAGTTGGTAGCTAGGAAAGAGAAATGTAGATAGGGAATCACATGATGCACCTACCGAATGCTTGGTTGACTATGATATTAACTACTCTATTGATAGTGTTCACTGATGTAAGGGTGGACATCTTTTATGGATATTTTTGGTCGCTTGAGAGTAGTTGATTGTTCAAAGGTTAGTAAAGGCCAGTTTGGGACCGCCAGGTGGGGATAGTTGAGAAAGGAAATTCATATTTTGTGTCCTTTTGCTGACTTGTCTCAAAACAATCTCAGGGTGTGTTGCTTGAGGACGAGCAACATTTAAGCTTAGGAGAGTTTGATGCCTTGGATAATTTTCATCCTCATAGACTATTTATTATGGATTTTTGTGAACTTATTGTTCATTTTGATATTATTTGTGTGTAATCATCATTATCCGGTGGCACTAAATAACATCAAATAAATGTATTTTTAATGTTTCTGTTAGATTCATTATTATTTGGGAGCTTATGTTTGGTTTTGTGAATTTTAGGTGAATCTACACGAAACTACACTGCTCTATACTATCGACCTACCTATCAGTTGTATCAAGACGTGCTCAGAAAGGAACATGTGAAATCGAGATAACTCGGTAGTACCGACCAAGGAAGTCGATATTGCCGACAACCTCACAACAAGGATTCAAAAAATGTTGAGAAATCTCACCACTACCAATATCAATTTGGTAGTACTAACAAATGCATAGGTGACTACAACTATCGAAAGCGTCTGTAGTACCAAAACCCAGTCGGCATATCGACACAGCGAGATCAGACAGATCTAAAAATTATGTTTAATCCAATGGTTGATAATTAATTATGCCCTAAGTCAATTTGTGACTTACGGGGATTTTGGCCAAACCTAGGTATCTCATTCTATTCCATTATATGATGACCGAGAGCAAGAAGAGGAGAAAGCAGAGAAGAAATCCATGTTTTGGGAGATTTGGGCACCTCCAGTGGACAAATTTGCAGCCCGAGGTTAGCGATTCGACACATTCGCGCGAGGGAGTCATCCGACCCATCTTCTTTAGGGGTTCTTTTAGTTCTCTAATGTTCCCCACATTTTGTCTTGTTGTCTCTTATGTACATGATAGTGGAAATCATGCAGAGCTAATCCCCTTGTTCCTTAGGACCTGGGAGTAGCCCAATTATGCATTGTAATTGACTATTATGCATTAATATATAGTTTTCTCTTAATTTTTGGACATATTTCAATGAGAGTTTCATGAATTATCTGTGCTTGATCACCATAGGTAGTTTAATAAACTGTTCATTGCTTTGAGAGAGGGATTAAGGGTTGGAAAACTCATAGATTTACATATTTTATATCACACCTTGAGAAAGGGCTTATGAGTGTGAAGAGAATAACCCAAAGATTTTGATAAAACACCTAACTAATACCACAATTGCTATGAGAGTGGGATTGGTATTAGGATAGGTAGTGAGTTACACCGTGAGAGTGGGTAATTCTTGCTACAGATCTCTTTGTCCAGGGTTAGGAGAGATAATTGTTAATGATATGATGCTAATTGTAAAGTTAAATGAGGTGAAACCATAATCCTAAGGAATTAACTCCACTTGAGATCAAAACCAGTAATCTTATATTTATTTTATGCATCATAGATAACTAAAACTTCACTCAAAGTTTTCATTGGCTTAGTTGATTGCATATCAGCTAGTAGTAGTCTCTAGATTGCATTTCCCTGAGTTCAAAATCCAGGCCTCTTTGGGCCTATATTACATTGATATGTATACTTGCATTTAACATATGGTTTGTGTGTATTAGGTGTCCATCGAGTTTCAAAGGATGGTGACCATCGGTTGACGCACCATAGGTCATAAGGGTCAAAACCATAAGTTCTAGCACCTTCCTAGGTGATACCAACACCATCAGATCCCATCAACTAAGGGATACCATTGAGTTTTGGCCTTCAAGGTAGCTCATCCATGAGGGCAAAACTTTAACTCAACCCTAGATAGATGTCACCATCAAACCAAGGTACATCTAGGAGCCCCAAAGAAAAAACACCTCAAACATGATAATAAAACATGTGAGGAATAAAAGTCATGTGATAAACTATAAGAAAAATTTCATATATGGGTAAATTGAAGAAAAGTCCAAAATGAGCATAAAATTGCATAACTTGCTCAAACAATGACCAAACTAGACCAAACTTGAAACTTAAGCTTGTCACATGATGTCAAATCACACCTTAGGGTCTAATTAAGGTTTTAATCATGAAATTAAGGCAATAAAATAGGTTCAACTATAAGGTAAGGTCAGGGGTCTTACATGTGGCTTCCTCTACACCCTGATGATGCTGTAACACCTTCACTAAAGCTATATCCTTCTTCCTAAGCTTCTGCACACACCTATATAAGATCAACACCAGAACTTCAACATAGGTAACATACTTGTCCAAATCTATCTATATTTTCTGCAATGTCTGCTCTGTATCAGGATGGTACTTCCTTAACATCAAAACATAAAACAAGTTGTGTAATTGGTGTAACTTTGGAGGTAACTCCAACATGTACGCCACATTTCCAACTCAATCTAGGATAGGGTAAGATCGCAAAAATATATGATCCATCTTAATGTTCCTACCAAACCTCTACACACCCTTTCACAGAAAAACCTTCAGATATATATATGGTCTCCAACTTGAAACTCCAACGGTCTATGGCGATTATCTGCATAAGACTTCTTCCTTCTCATGCTTCCTTCAACTGTTGTTGAATCACCTTGATCTTTTCTATGGTCTATTGAACTAGCCTTGGACCCAAAAACTGATATTCACCAGCCTTATACCAATAAGAGGTGACATGCAACGTCTACCATACAAAGTGTCATATGGTGCCATGTCTATACTCTTTTGGTAACTATTGTTATAGGAAAACAAAATCAGGCTCAGGTGAATATCCCAACTCCCAAGAAATTGAAGCACACATGATTTTAATAGACCCTCTAACATCTGTATGGTTCCTTTAGACTGACCATATGTCTGCAAGTGAAAAGTTGTAATGAACCTCAACTGTATCCCTGAGATAGTATGGAGACATTCCCAAAACATGCTCATGAATTGAGGTCATTTGTCTGAAACTATGGTAACTGGTGTTCCATCCTGTCAAACTATCTCATCAACATAGATCTGTGCTAACTTTTCTATAGTGTAAGTGGTCTCGACCGATAAAAGTGAGTTGACTTTGTTAACTGATCAATGATCACCCAAATGGTATCAGGACCTTTGTCTGTCCTTAGAAGACCAACCACGAAATATATATTTATATGATCCCATTTCCATTGAGCAATTTGCAAGGGTTGCAACATTCTTATAGGATTTTCTTGTTCTTCTTTGGCATACTGACAAAGTGTACACTTGGCTATTAACTTTGCCAAATCATGCTTCAACCCTGGACACCAATACAAATATTTGAGATTATGATACATTTTCACACTGCTAAGATGTTGCATACATTGGGGAATGAGCCTTTTGAAGTGCCATCTTCCTCAGACCTCCAACATTAGAAACTACCACCTAATTGTGGATACACAATGTCCAATCCTCTATCTCATGAAACCCATCATGATTCTTACTGCCAAACTCTAATCTGATGTTCTATGTCAAGATATCATCCTTTTGTGCATCTACGATATGTTGTTTCAATGTTTATTTGGCCTATAACTATACCAATAAGCATGTTAACAAAGATAGTTTTAGCTTTATATTCATCTATCTAAGAAACATCGACATGTCACACTTGTGACAAGCCATGGAGTAAAACTACACTAGTTTGTAGATGATTACAAAGATGACTTTTGGCTCTATGCATCAACCACTACATATGCCTTTCTTGGATAATCTATTGTATAGTCATAATCCTTGATTAGCTCCATCCACCTCTTTTTCATCATGTTCAACTCCTACTTCAAGAAGATGCACTACATGTTTTTGTGGTATGTGAATATTTGACACTTCTCTCCATATAGATGCCCTCTCTAAATCTTCAAGACAAGAAATATAGCTTCTAAATCCATGTCATGAGTTGGGTAGTTCTCTTCACATTTCTTAAACTGTCAAGAAGCACAAAAAATTACGCTCTTATCATGCATCAACACACATCCCAACCCATTGTTTGAGGCTTCACAAAAAATGATGTAGCCTTTACCAGGCTCTTGAAACACCAAGACTTTAGAAATTGTCAACTTGACTTTCTAAAACTGAAAATAATGTTGATACTTGTCATCCCAAATAAAAGGAACACCTTTCCTGGTTAGCTTAGTCAAATGTAGAGCTGCTGCACTAAAGTTCTTGATGAACCTCCTATACTAACCAACCAAACCTATAAAGATTCAAACCTCAACTGGTGTTTTGGGCTACTCCAGCTCCAAAACTGACTCCACCTTCTTAGGATCCATGCAAATACCTTTTATAGAGATAACATGACCAAGAAAAGACACCTCATTCAGCTAAAACTCACACTTATGGAATGTAGCATACAATGTATGCTACCTCAACAACTCCTACACTTGAAGAAGATGTTGTTCATATTGTTGCCTGTCTCTAGAGTATATAAATATATCATTTATGAACACCTCCACAAACTGATCAAGGTACATTCTGAACATTATGTTCATCAAGTCCATGAATGCTTCCTGTGCATTGGTTATCCCAAATGATATCACCACGAACTCATAATGACCATACCTAGTTCTAAAAGTAGTCTTAGGTATGTTATATGCCTTGATCCTCAACTAGTGATATTATGACCTCAAATCTATCTTCAAAAACACTATAGATCCTCTCAACTGATCAAACATATCATCTATACTCGACAATGGATACTTGTTCTTCAATATGATCTTGTTCAACTATCGTTAGTCTATGTAAAGCCTCATATACCATCCTTGTTCTTCACAAACAACACTAGAATCACCCCACGGGGAAATGCTTGATTATATGAAGCCTTTCTCCAACAACTCTTGTAACTACTTCTTCAACTTCATCATCCCTACTTAAGCCATACTATACGGTTCCTGATCTATGGGTTGTGTACTGGGAACTGGATTGATTTGAAAATCAATCTCTTTTAAGGATGGAACACCTAGAAATTCATCAGGAAAAGCATCCTCAAACTCTCTCACTATATGTGTGTTCTGGATACTAGGACTCCTTGCCTTGGTGTCCACCATGTGTGCCAAGAATGCTTCACATCCTTGTCTCAACAACTTATCTACTATCACTATTGATGCTAGATAGGTACAAAGAATCTTCTGATCTCCTTGGAAAGTCCAAGAGATACCCCCTCACAAAACATTGCAACTTTGAAACCATATTCCAAAACAAACTTGTATCTCTACAAGGTATCCAACCCTAGGATCACATAAAATCCATGCATATCAAGTGTCATAATATCCACTTGAATACTGCATCCTAAGAAGGAAAGAATGTAAGATAGATACACTTCATGTAACATTGAAGAACCAACCAAAGGGGTTTCTAACAAAAGATTATTAGTTCTATTACAAACATGCAAATTACAATGAATTATCACCTCTTTGGCGATAAATGAGTGTGTCACACATGGGTCAACCAAAACAGATACAAAGGTAGATGCAGATAAGTTAGCATGAAAAAGTTCCATTTGACATGTCATAAACTATGGGTTGACCACTCCTTCCGTGTGACTCATGGCATAGAATTTAGCCATTTCCTATTGTCGTAATCAACCTCTACTAGATGGTCCTGAAGACCTTGACTGCAATGACTCACCACAACCCCTATCACCATTACTACTAAATTTTGAATCCTTCTGGCTCTACCTCAACTCATGTATAACCTCCTAGTTTCCTTATAGGGAAAGATCATCTCACATGCCCAACCTATCCACACTTGTAACACATCCTCATGTCATAATATAGCCTAGACGACCCTATCATAGACACAAAACCTGAACTTCTTGCCCTGACTAGTGGGAAGCTATGACCTCTTCTTTTCCTAGGAGACTATTGTGACTGCACTTGTTTCCTTGGCTCAGAAAACATTGATCTTTTCTATGACTACTAGTACCGTGCCAAAGAAAACACCAACTTCTTGAAACCACCAAATTGTGGTCCCTAGAACTGAACATACCTCTTTTTGCTACTAGCCTCTCTCTATTTCATGACCGTCCTCTTTATTCTCCTTATAGACTCGACAAAGGTGGAAAAGTTCTCATGTGACTCTAAGGCTGACACTGTCTGTGCCAACTCAACATTCAAACCCTTCTTGAACCTTCTAAACCTCTCTTTCTCCTTGGATGCCATGTGAGGACAAACCTCAATGACTCCATGAACTTTACCTCTTAGTCATTAACAGAACATGCCCTCTGGCAAAACCACTCAAATTGAGCCATCTTCTCCTCCAAATACGTCTTTGGGAAGTAATGGCTCACAAACTTCCACTAGAATTTCTCCCAACCGACCTTCTTCTCTAACTCAATGGACCACTAGTGGCCAAACTACCCTTCAGAAGGTAGATTGCATTCTTCACCTTATCCTCCTCAGAGATATTCAGAATTTTGAATGCCTTTTGTAGATCCATCAATCACATGTCAGCATATTCTAGGACTACTGATCCTGCATACCCTGTGTATCCCACATGTTTGAACCTCTCAAAAGTCTTCACTAGACTTTAAGATTGAGAATTTGCTATAGGTGCCCTTGGTTGAGGTGCAGGCCCCCTACTCGCCAGATGCTTGATTGTCGCCATTAGCTATCCCAAAATAGATTGAAAAGCTAGATCAACTATGGTCAAGGGGTCAAACAGAGGCAGGATGGGCTATTCTAGCCTTGTATCAGGTACTCTTCCATCATGTACTTGTCACGTGCCCCCACCTCTTGACACCACAAAGCTACTCACATCAAGTTCTTAATTATTTCCAGACATATCTATAGAAACATAAACCATGGTTAATTGTGTTGGATATGTATGAACATACACAACAACCTAGGTCCTTGTAGACTTAGCGAATCTAAGTCCTTGATACCACCAAATGTGGCAACCCACCATGCTAATCAAGATTACTCAAAACCAAAAATAATGATTCAACATTTATGAACCATATTGCCAAAATAGTACAAAATTAAAACCGAATAAGATTTCCAAACACACCATGGAACATTTACAAAAAGGTCCAACTTCACACACATACATATTTATAGATATACACATTTTAGGTAACTTTACATGAGTTTAATGGCCTCATCCAAAACATGTTACATGAGATGTTGTCTACATATTTACAACCTATGTACTATTCAATATATACAACCAAAAACTTGAGTCGATATTCACGATATAAAAAAACTCCTTGCTGACTCTAAGAGTACAAGGATGAATCTAGAACTCTACACAACCCAACTAACATGATGTCTCTATAGATCTTAAAGCTGCAACTTCTTGCTACTTGACATCTAAACAGACTACTGATCACCTAAAAAGGGTGTGGAAACCCATGAGGTGAGACCCATGTACCAACTATATGATACAACCTCGAATAACATTTAGTGTTTACAATTAGGTTATTTACTTAAGCTGTTAAAGTAGAAAATATTACATAGTTGAAAGGCTATGCAACTTATTTAAAAGATCTAGCATAGTTAGAGCCACAATTATAGTTGATTTCTCTTTTGACATTATAAGTCATATATACTACTAAAGAAAACATAGAAAATATCATCATCCAATGTGATTTGCCAAATAAACCCTAATAATTTCACTATACTACTGAGTTACAAGTTTTATTACGCCACAACTAGTTTGGGCATACCACTCAAACTACTAGCTAATCACTACGAAGACAAAATCAGCCCCATATCAGATCTAGGATGACCTTAATCCTAAATATCTCTTCCCGTCAATCTGTGTGAGTAACAAACATAGTGGTACATTGGCCCAACTTATGAAACAACCTAGTCCATCCTGGTTACACAAGCCACGACACCAGAATCCAAGGTATAAACCATCAAATATGAGTTATGACCGTAATTGATCTCAATCATTGCAACATCCAAGACATGGCCTAAACCACTCTTCAAAACCTCCAAAATAGGATGACGGGTACATACCCTACCTGCACCCACTTATACTCAATAGTATATGACTCGAAGATCCTTTCAGATTACTCATTTCACTATCCAATAAGTTTCAACATTGGAATAGTTTTACAGTTACATGGCACTACATGATTAAGGTTAAACTTGATTACTTAAGTCAGTTTATCATTTTTTACTGTATCAATCAAGTTACATACAAACACCCAGAAGGTTTGTACAAATTAAATGGGGTTTGAAACCTTTGAAGATATAAAATGTACAAAACAGTTTCATGTCACTCTAGGCATAGGAGTTCATACATGGAAACTTACAATAGATGAACTATTTTCAATACTAGGGGTTTAGTCTAACCATTATTACAACATAATAACAATAATTTCATGTCCTAAAATTACATAAGACGTTCCATAATCTATACAAGGGTCAAATTGCATTACTTTTTGGGTATAAAAACATCACATATATGGTATTGTAGAGTTCAAGCACTTATATTTTGCGTTTTTAGGCTTTTTGTACTCAATGAAGAGTTCAATATACAAAGTAATGTTCATAAATCTAAAATATATTTTATAAACTCAGATCATCATATTGTTATGTAAAATAGTACTTAAAAATAGCATATTTTATCATTCTAGCAGTTTCTAGAACAAGATTAATGTCATGCAACTAGAAAATAGGTAGGAAATTCCATTAAGTTTATATCACTTGCCTTGATAAAGAAGAAAACCGAAGTCTAAGAAGAAAATTTCCAAAATCAGCAACAAGGAACCAAGCTAGGTCCACCAGATTTCCAACAATGCCTCCTACTTCCACAAACAAGGTGATTCTAGAGCAAGGAAAGAAGAAATGAGATTTCTTAAATCCTATTTGTAGGTTTTCTAGCATGAACAACCATAAGAATCGACCTTAGGAGAGGCGAGAGTGAATAACAACAAGGAAAATGATTTAGAAACATGGATCTACTAATAAAGCAAGAAACAAGATCAATGACTTTACACCAGTCCAAGGATAACTCAAACTCGAGCATGCATCGGTGAAATTAATCCCACAATTGTAACCTTGATGGGTTATCATTGGCCTCCTGATCACACCACTAATCTCATAAAATATGAGAGGAGAGAGAGAGGGAAAAGGGGTATTTAGATGGGTGGAAGTTGGTGTTGGTTTAGTCAATTCATAAGGCAACCCATCGATCAAACCTCATCGATCAAAAACCCAGTCGTCAGTCTGATACATTCACACATCTCAAGCGTCATCAATCGACACAATCCTTTGGTTGGCTAGCCAGTGGCCTCATTCGGCATTGAAGACTCACCGACATATGAGTTGACAAGCTCTTCATCAATGACAAAGCTCATAGGTAACCGAGAATTTTTCAGCTCGATGATTATGATTCAGGATTACACCAAACTCTTACTATTATACAAATTATACAAGTATAAATCTTATGAAAATTTTAAAAGCATCCAAAGGATAACATCCGTAAGATTCTTAAGAACACCATGAAGTAACTCAAGCAAGTGTTTAAATTATGTTTACACCCCAATAAAAAGCATAATTTGCATAAGGTCCACACATTGCAAATATTGTATATCCAGAATAAATAGGGTCTGCTTTGATTTCTACATTAAACATTATGTTAAGCCAAACAATTATGTTTATAAAGTAAATAAGGTTAAGGACCCTAGGAAATGGGGAAGTCCCACTGTGTTGGGAGAGAGATTTAAATCCTATGCTTCATGCAATTCTTAAGAGGTTAGGAGTACTTTAGGAAAATATGGTGTAGATTTAACATGAATGAAATGTAACCAATAATAGCATATATGAAAAGTAATAACAATAAGAGCCAAATTGGTTTCTTACTAATGTACTTGTGCTTGTAATAATATCACATGTTTTTTTACTGGTGAACATTAATATTTAATGGATAAAGGAAATTAAATGTGAAAATGAACATAAGAGGCATATACATTTAAAGGATAAAGGAAATTTAATGTGAAAATGAACATAAGAGTGATGTAGGAAATGAAATCTAAAGACAAGAAGGTTAGTTTATGGAACTCAGTTAAGAAAAACATCAATCTTGCATTAGATGATAATATGATACACACATAGTGTAGACTTGATTGTTGTGGTTTTAACTAACTAAAATTGATGCCTTTATTTATGCATGTTTTATATAAATTTCTTGTACTATGTACATGGTGGGGAATATTATTGATGTTAGGAACACATGGGTAATTAGAATTTATGATAAGATGTTTTATGAGATAAGTCCTAACCTTGAGGATAAATAAGGTTGAACAGAGACATGTCATGAAAATATGATCTTGTAGCATAAATGTATGAATTGAAGTGTGGATATATAAAGTGAAAGGAATAAAGGGAATATTGGAGTCAATTTCTTTGTTACATGATTATGCATTATTTTAGTATGGATTATGAAAACTGTAAAATGATAAAGTGGTTTCAAACATATGTATTCATTTCATATCTTGTAAAATGTGAAGGATGGATTGAGAAATAGATGATGTTAATACATTGTTTAAGATCAAAGTTATTTATAGTATTAAGTGAACATACAACCCAAATGTTAAGCCTATGATATAGCTCCAAATGAACATTGTACATATCAAGACATCTGGCCTCGTAATGATTAAATGAATGAGTAATACAAAATTGCTAAATATTTCAATGGTTACCATATGTGGTTCCTTCTATGACATGTTCCTATAATTTATTAATGTGTCATGCTTACTATAAATGATAAATACAACAACTGCTGCTATTTCTCCCTCATAGTATGAGTAAATGGAAAGCATACACCACCAAATAAAGCTTATGAGTTAATATTTGAAAATTCAAATGGTGATTCTTGCTTATTATAGAAAGGATTTGTTTTGATATCAATATGAGACTTCTAGCAAGAAACTATTTTGTTAGCTGATGACATATTCTATTCTTACTTTTAAATGGATCATTAAGGTTAAGAAATATTTATCTTGCTATTAGGATTTTTACAGTTGATGAATGCATCAAATGAAGTCCCGCTCATCTGGTATATATATATATGTATATAAATGTGTGTGTATATATGTATGTGTGTGTGTGTATATATATATATATATATATATATATATATATATATATATATATATATATATATAGGGATGAAGAGAGAAATATTTCTCCCCCCTCTATATATATGTATGTATGTGAGTCATCAAGGAGACTTCCTCTCCCCGACCTCTCATTAACCTATGGAGGCCCGACATAGGAGGAGTATGGTAAACTAAGTGTGCAACCCATCAGTTCTGGCAAAACCATGTCAGACATAAATCCCAATTTATTCATCCCCATAAAGATTCAAACTTGGGACCTCTTCCTGCATTCCCAGTCCGATCACCAGTGAGCCACACCCTTGTAGGCATATATATGTATGTATGTACAAAAATGCACTAAAGGAGTCTTGATAATATCAACTTCTCTTGAAGCATGTATGTCATGAGTACTTGAATTTTGTTTATTCCCTTGATGTTAAGACTTCATTGTACTTCTATTATACAAAATATTCTTAGTCCTTAAATGTGAATGAAAACTCATTTTAGTCCTTAAATGTGAATGAAAACTCATTTTAGTCCTTAAATGTGAATGAAAACTCATTTTAGTCCTTAAATGTGAATGCTAATTCATTTTAAAATTGATCCTAATGATGCTTGTTCTTTATCGTGGAATATGTTTATCATGCGGCATACAATGAGTATTTCTCTACATTTCTACATGGTAAGTCTTCTTCTTTTCGTAAATTATGAAATGTAGCATGCATAGCTGCTTCATTTTGAAAATACAGTGAAGATGAAAAATAAAGTAATCAAGGTGCATTATACGCCAAATACAAGGATGAAATGCATACTTAATGTAATAGTGCATGAAAGATAAAAACAAATGATGTAAATAAGAAAATAAATTTTTGATATGAGTATCCTAAAAAATAAGGGGTGCTCTGGTGTGATAAATGTAAGTTACAATCGTTATAATTGAGATCTAGATATTCATAAATTAGAATATGCAATACATAATATCAAGTGTAAGGAAACATTAATGTAACCATTGATATTGTTAAGAATACTAAAAAGGAAAGTTCTTAATGGATAAATTACACTCATGGCTTACACAAAAAATAATTCATAAAAAAGCAATTTAGAATATGAAAGGAACAACTTTTATTTGGGTATTAGTTGCCTTTGTAGATGATAATCTTAATCTCTTCAACTTTATGAGTTTCATGGATGAAACTCTGTTAAGGGAGGATTGGTTTGTAATGTCTCATAGAAATCTTAGATCTAAACTTTGGATTAGTTGTCATTATCAATGTCATCTATTCTTATATTAGTTAATTTGAAGATACTAGTGCCAAAGTAGTGTAACTAAGATGAATTTGAGTGTACTAAGAATTTAGAATTTCTATGTTGGGTGATGAACCAACGGAAGCATGTATATGGATAATAAATATATATTTACACATCAAATAAGTTTCTAGTGAAAATTTCTTGAATCAATATGTTTACATTGAGGTTAAGCCTTAAAGGAGGCAAAATGATTATGCACCTACATGTTGGAAAGAGTTCTATACTTAAATGACTTAAGTATTTAATTAATTAAAAAATCATCACCTTGAATTTTTATTCATATGTTATTTATAAAAAATTAATTGTGAATGTAATGCAAAAAGAATGGATGCAATTAGAGTTCGAATGAGAAAGATATCACATGTTTAGTAAAACATTCAGAACTACCTAATGTGAGCAACCAACCGGCTTGAGAGGCCTCGATGCTTCCTATTCGTGCAAAAATGCAGCCTTAATGTGCCTCACAGTGCACGTGTGAAGCTTGATGTGCCCCATTAATGTGTGGGTGCAACTAGATGCAACTGTTTCTCACTACATCATTTCTCCTGAACACAACCAATCGCCAAAATTGTGGTAACTTTTGATTTAAATAACATATTGATAAAATTTGTTTTGTAGAATCCTAATTTGGTTTTCCATTCAAATAAACCCTAAAATGCAATAGAGGAGACAAGAGGGAGACTCACATGCTATTTTAGGGGATCAGGTCCAAAGCATGGATAGACGTGTGTGATTCTTCTTACTGTTCATTAATCAATGATTATTATCACATTGTTTTCCATTTCTTATTTTGTTTCCCTTCTATATCTTCCTCTCTATCTTGTTCTTGGTATAAGAACATTTACCTAATCTTCATTCATCCTTACCCTTGCTTCCAAAATATATTCTCATAGCTAAAGAGGATGATATCAAAGAGGTTGGGGCTTTTCCCTTTCAAGTTATCCTTTTGGAGGCGCTTCTTTCTTGAGCTCACCTAAGCTACTTTTTTGTTGTTCTCTCCAATATGAGGTGATTAGATACATATGCAAAGTCTTTCTTATACCTTTTAATTCTCTAGGTTACACAATCACTCTAAAAGCTTTCTAAACAAAAATTTAAGATGAAGGTTCATCCTTGATGGATGAGATCATATCTATAATGACCCATTTTATGCCTTTCCTTGATCTTATACTATATATACATATACATACATACAAACAAACACACACATAGATTTAATAACACTCATGTTCAAGGTTTTGGAAAGCGCGAAGCGGGAAGCGTGCGGATTGACCCTTTTGAAGCGGGGAGCGGAAAGCGGGCTTTAAAGCGGACCAAAGCGGGCGCTTTTTGAAAAAGCGGTCTGCATTGTTTTAAAAAATATAGAAAACATTTGGTGACCGTTGTACTGCTAACATATCATTAATCAAGCATCTAAATGATATTTCATTACATTAGAATGACTTTTACATATGAAAAAGGGTCCTATAAATAAATTGTTACAAGCTAAAAATACTCAAACATCATAAAACCACATAGTCCTCGCTCAACAATCAAGTATCATACTAGTACAATGTACTTAATATTGTTTCAATAATTGGGCTTAGAAATTATCATTTAGTAAAAAAAACTGGAGGTAGTTGTAGTTGAATACTAGTACTCTGTACAAATATTGTTGACTGAGTAAGGTACTCTTCAACATAATATAAATAGATGCACATTTAAATAGTAATAAAGAGAAATGCATGACAATATATAGTAGAATCAAGGTAATTAAATATTACTTAGTAAATCCTAAAGAGCAATAAACTACTAGACTTAGTATATAATAAACAATATAACAAATTTTACCACCTTATTTGTTACAGCCTATAGATGGTTGTGCAAAGTTTTTGTACAAGTATAAAAAATGGATGACTATGAATTTGTCAGTGGTATTAAACTACATTAAACATACATGCCAATATCATACATAGTAAATCATAAAGAACAATAAGTTACTGCACTAAGTACATAATTGACAATATAACAATATTTTACGACATCATTTTGTTACAGTCCACAGATGGTTGTCCAAAGGTTTTATACAAGTATACTAAATGTCAGACTATTAGAGTATCAACGGTAATAAACAACATTAAATATACATGATAATATCATAAACAAACTTGAAAGTACAAAGTACTAGTCTAGCTGTACAGAGTGTACAGACATCAGTAACAAAGTAAAGATAAATGCTAATTACTAAACTTTCTTACACCTTTTGAGATACAATAGTTGGAGCATCACATCTCCCAAAAGTAGTGCTTTCATTTTTCTATAGATTTGGCGAGTAATTAGGTCACTCCAGCAATATTTGTCGTGAAGCGGCCTGAAGCGGTCGCTTAAGCGGGGCTGAAAAAGCGGCCTGAAGCGGCAAAAAGCGGGAAAAAGCGGCCGCTTCAGTCCAAAACGCTTCAAAGCCCGCTTCAGCTAAAATTACAACGGGACATAGGCTTGACCGCTTAAGCGGCCGCTTAAGCGGCCGCTTCACCCGCTTTTTAAATCACTGCTCATGTTACATTAATAGCGATCTCAACAGTTTAGGAGCTCTGAATATTGTGAAAACCTGCTAGGATTTCACTTCTCACTTGACAATTAGGCTTGGGGGAGGGGGCCTAGCCGTCGACGAGCACTCCACTCCACTCCACCCCCCTCATCCTCATTGCCCCTAATTTACTAATATGGGTGAGGATTCCATCTTGGAGCTGCTTGTCTTCCCCAAACTTTTCTACATGTCACAAAATCATAGTTTTAGGCCAAGATCTAGGCGACGTCGAGAGGTGTTGGAGAGGACTTGTTGTAGGTGGTGGTTGAGGTCAAAACCTAGGTGTCTTCTATCTACAATAATGCAGATCTACGGTCGGTAGCCTCCTTAGAGTCGGATCATCTTGCAACCCCTTTTCTTTTTCCAGTCTCTTCTTCTCAGTTTAGTGTGTTTCTTTTCTTGTTCTATTTCTCTAAGGAAGGTTCTCTACCATTACTCATCGTTGATTGGTGTTATCTCCTCCTTTCTTTAGGCATTGGTTTGTTCTCTCATTTTTGAGAGTTGTGACTCCCGACTCACTGGGTCTCTAGTTTTCCATGGATGTTTTCTATTTATTAGGCTCTTGTTGTATGGTGTTGGGTGTGGAGATATTCTGTTTGATTAATTGATTGGAAATAGTCAAAATTCCATTGTTGTGCTCAGGTTGAAGGTTCTCCCTATTAAAGGCTACTTTCTCCAGTGTTATTGCAGAGGGAGATATGTAGATGTGTTTTATTTGTGTTCAGATATGAGTATTAATGGGAGAATATCATGTTTCTGATTATTGTATGGCCTAATACCGGTTCACTTCTTCATGTAGATTCTGTATAGATATCGATCAATGAAAATTGGTCATGTTTCTCTAAAACAACATATATATGGAGATTTAATTTCATCGATATACTTTGTTTCCATGCTTATATATGTTGAAATTATGCTACATTTGTAACATACTAAAATCTAGGGTATTTCCTACAATTTACCCACTTTTGAGCTTTTCTTTGCCTTCTAGTCCATTTAGTCTTTTTTCATAAATTTCCCATCCTTTTGAATCATTTTTAGACTCTATGTGCAATTTGAGCATTAATGATGGTGAAATTCCATTTCCCCCCCATTTATGATAATGAAGGGGTGTTTGCACAACTACCACAATTAATATGATTAGTAAGGGAAATGATGCTAATGTTCACCAAAAACAAAATAATAGTTGCACAAATAAGAATTGACCAATGGATAATGTTATAGTACAAGTTTAATGATTAATGGATGAGAAATGAATAATTATGTAAGTGAAGAGTTAATATGGAGAATAATAACCCACCTCCCTCTCTCTCTCATCTTATGGGGTAATAATACTTAATAGGGTAATTATGCAAAACTCCACTAAACCACAAATTAGTTGACTAATGGATAATGTTGGAGATCAAGAATAAATAGTAATGGTTAAGAAGTGAATTAATATGCAAGTGTAAATTAAAATGGTGAATAATGACCCACCTTCATAACTCACTCTTAATATGGGATAATTGAACTTGAAAATGCATGTAATAAGTGAGTGGAGGACTCTTGGACTCCATATCTCAGATTTGGGAACCAAGGGTTGCTTATAAAAGCTATATATAATTATTTGCCCAAAAATCATATTAATATATGCTTTAATAATCAACATAATTATTGAAGGCAAAAGGTTGTGTGAAACTCAAATCTAATTATATAGCATGAAACTATATGTCATTAGCAACCTAGGGTTAAAATTTGAAGTCATTTGGAGTTCATTTGACCTCCCAAATGCATTAATAAATTTCCTAATAAAGTGTGACATTATAACATTAAGATATCAATGTTACATGCACATTTAAACCAAAGTACAACCTTTAAGAGATGTCACGCGTGCCGAACCACGATGGTCCCAGATCTGACGGCTCATATTTGGTCCAAGCCAGCATCCAATGGCCAAAAGACCGTCTTCAACCTCTGGCTGTTACGTAACAGTGACGCCTTGACTCCTCGACTCGGTTCTCCCTCTACACAACATCATTTTGAATGATTTTACTTGCGTTGGCTTCATTTTGCTCCAACAAATCGAATGTGTCGTGGCTCATCCCCTCTCATGAACTGTAACCCGAACACCACCATGCGTCGGCTGTGACTTCTCCACTCCTCTACCTCCTCGCTTCCACATACCACCTCACCTATAAATACCACCCTTCCTACCTCCGTCAGACCCCAAGAAAGCTTTGCCTCCAACTATTTTGCCCGAAGCGACCACGGAAAGCCGCCATAAACCCCAACTGATCCCGAGATTGCAGAACTATTTCACATATCTAGGAGCGACTAGCAGCAAAATTGAACCCGTATGTACGTTCCTCGTTCAATTCCCTACGTTTTGAGTACCTATACGCTTAATTTGATTGAGAATTGTGGATTTGCCCAACTTCGCAAGTTGGGACCTCGACGCCATGTCGCTGGCCGAAGGTAGAAGAAGGCCTAGTTGTTTTTGACGGTTTTGCCCCTCCGTGCTCTTCAATTCACCCTTTTTATTTGCTGCCCTTTTGGTCTTTGGCCCACATGGCGATTATCTAATTTCTGATTGGTTAATCTTGTTTAATTCATAGGAAATCACTCGTTTATCAAAAAATGCAAATAAATACTCTTTGGAAAGCTAATATTATGTAGAATCTTAATTTCCAATTTTTGAGTCCTGTTTTCCATCCAAAATCTGATAATTAATTCAAACCTCAATTTTAATGTATAAAATGTTATAAAATGACAATTAAAGTGTTTTAACTATGTTTTTGGTAAATAAATATGTTTTATCGATTAGAATAATATTAGGAATCACTTGGTCCTATTTCCAAATGCTTTTTCAAAAGTTTATCTTAACTATCATTTTAATCACATTAAATGATCTAAATGTGTAGATAATCTATTTTAACTCCAAATTGGGAAATAAAATATGTTTTCTTAATCAGGAAAATGTGATTAATCGATTAGACTAGGTTTTGAACCTTAAATCGTGGTTTTGAAAATAAATTCCAAAATTAGGGTTTTTCCTATGCTTTATGCCTTAATATATACTAATACATGTGTAATGTTTATAACTAGGGAAAAATGGAAGTGAAAACAATATGATTGGTGAAAGTAATGGTAATGAATCAAAATAACGTATGTGGATCCTATTTTGGTATGTGAATCCTATGTATGAGATTCCTATTATATATGTGGAATGTATGATTGTGAAATCTATGTGCAAACAATCCTAATCCTTCAGTTGGGTCTTGTCCAACCCTACCTTCATTATGTGCTAGCCTTGTTATCCTTCTAAATGCCTTTATTGGCTCTTTACTTATTTAATGCCTCCATTGCCATTGTGGCTCATCTAGTTGAATTATGTGAATCTTGCTACCACTTATGTTGGCTCATTTACTTGAAAATATTGTACATTGATGTTGCCTATGTTGGCCCTTTATTGAATTACTTGAAATGCCAATGTTGGCTTGCTTAATTGGAATGCTTATTGGAAAATTTTCCAATTTGCTATGATGCAACTTTAATTATATCTCTCAATGCTGCCAAATGACTTATTTATGCATGATATATTTATTGGCCAAATGACAATGTAGTGTACATGAGTACAAACCACCCATAGGGCACTGGGGTTTTAGTCCCCCTGCCACTTTATACAGGGCACTAAGGTTTTAGTCCTCCTTCCAGGCACTGGGGTTTTAGTCCCCCTGCCATTTTATATGGTGAGGTTCGGTAGGTGCCTCACCCTACATTGAGATGAGTTTGTGTCATAATATATTCATGCAATGTGACTATGGTTGATGTGGATCTATGACAGTCTTCAAATTTTTATTTGTTCATTTGCCTCTTACTCTTGAAATCACTTAGTATAGTGGATCATTTATTATTCAATGTTTTAGCTTTATAATTGTCCTTTTCCTTTATTGACACATACATTTTTATCTATCTCTTGCTGGGTGATCCCAACCACCCAGATTAGGATCAGAGTGTGCATGGAAGCTTGGTGAACCTACCTAAGGCTAAGGAGATCTTGCACATCCAGATAGATTGGACTAGTTGCATAAACTTTTGTTATGTTGTTTGTGGAGACAAGTTGTATTAGTTTAAGTCTTCCACTACCTAGATCTTAGTTCTTGTATAAAGATGTACCCCTTTTTGGAAAATTTTGTATAATACTCTTTATACATTTTGAATAAAGTCAAGTTTTAATCTTTCGCTGCTACACAATTGGTGTTTTTGTTTTCCATGGTTTTTAGTAGAGACTTGGTCTTTACAACATGGTATCAGAGCATCAAGGTAGTCAGATTCTTGACTAATTCAAATTGTCTCCTAGATAGAACCTCTCTCCTCATACAACTTCTTTAGAAGGTTTTCACCTCAGAGTTGACCAACATTGAATTAGAGTTATAATTTCATAATTAGAAATAAAATTTGTCAACTTTGGGTGAATTGTCTATTGAGAAGCTACTAGAGACATAAGTTGAAGTGATGGTGTCTAGAAAGGGTCAGAGCTTGGGGGATGGAAAAATTTTCCACCGCGCCACTAGCTTGGTTTACAGGGACTCCCATGCTCATATGACCTGGCTTGGCCTGATCTGATATAGACAGCTCAAAATAGTCTATCTTTGGGCATGTTGCCTAATTGTTGAATACCTTAGGAAAACCATAAGTGATGATTTGATCTCTTACACAAAAATCATCCTTAAATACCTTATACTCCTATGTTTAGGGTTTAGTGTACCCTATGTTACACCTTGAAGCTTGGTTAGTAAATCCTATTAGTGTTGAATTTTATGTACCCTTTTACCCTTAGCTTAGTTTGACTTAGTTGACCATTTTAAGGGGTGGAGTGAGGGTAATGGAGTTAGTACCCTATTTGGTTTTTCAAATCTGATTTCGAGGATGAAATTCCTTTTTAGGGGGATGGAATCCCAATTAAAAACAAAATCAAATACCTTTGGAGTTAGAAACCCTATCTATGTGGACATATGTACATAATAACTTATGTGAATAAGAATTTACCAAACACATTATACTTATAATTCAACTTGTTTGTTTATACACACGTGAATATGTAGTAAGTCATATAGAGATAGTTCATATGCTTGAACCTTCACATATTATTGATGCACATAATAATGAGTTACTCATTACTAATTGTGAATATACATAACGTTGACAATGCCACCCTAATGGTAAAATGTGTATGGATAATGCACCCTAAGGATGCTTTAACATGTAATGATCATGCTGACCTAAACCCTAATATGTAATCATCTAGCTTTGACAACATATACGTATATATATATCCTTAATGCCTTTCATGATACATTAGTGACATTAGGTGTCATCATCACATAATATACCTTGATACATATAAATGGATTATAGTCACAAAGTTATCAATATATGTAAGGTATATCACCTTGTTCTCTAATGATCACCTCATCATAACTTGATATATGAATTAATTCATTAATATTTAATGTGTTACATCCTATTCACTAAAATGAATAATTGGATTCACATAAATATTCATAAATGCCTAATGTGATGTAAAATATGTATAATTTATAAGTTTAATGGATGAAAATGATTAATGATGTCATTAATATGAGTATGAAAGATGATATGACAATGTGCAATATGAACATTATTTGGAATTATTATAGGCTTAATAACTTGTTGGATAATATTAACTTTTTCTACAAAATAATTTGTGATAATTCTACATGATAGTTTTAAGAGGATAATGGAAAATGAATTCATGTTATTAAGGTTTTTGACCTAATACATTAATTAATGTTGAAATGGCTTAGTAAACCCTAATTGTGCTTAAAACCCTTGATGAGGGAAATACACATGATATAATGTTGAGATGTAATTGTTTTGAATAAAATGTGGCACAAGTGATGGTATAATAAATATGATGCCGCTTCATGATGGAGATTATGCTAATAAGACAAAAATGTTGATTATGTCATGTTGGATAAAAGTTTATAGGTTTTGTGGAAACCTTAGTAAGACTTGGCTTATGAGTAGAGCTTTTAATACCCACCTAGTTGTTTAAGGTTGGGATGTTACTCACTCACCCTCTTTTCCCTCTTGTTATGATTTCGGGGACGAAATCCTCTTTAAGGGGTGGAGTGTTGTAACATACTAAAATTCAGGGTCTTTCCTGCAATTTACCCACTTTTGAGCTTTTCTTTGCCTTCTAATCCATTTGGACCTTTTTCATAAATTTGCCATCCTTTTGAATCATTTTGGACTCTATGTGCAATTTGAGCATTAATGATGGTGAAATTCTATTTTCCCCCATTTATGATAATGAAGGGGTGTTTGCACAACTACCACAATTAATATGATTAGTAAGGGCAATGATGCTAATGTTCACCAAAAATGAAATAATAGTTTCACAAATAAGAATTGACCAATGGATAATGTTAAAGTACAAGTTTAATGATTAATGGATGAGAAATGAATAATTATGTAAGTGTAGAGTTAATATGGAGAGTAATAACCCACCTCTCTCTCTCTCATCTTATGGGGTAATAATACTTGATAGGGTAATTATGCAAAACTCCACTAAACCATGAATTAGTTGACTAATGCATAATGTTGGAGATCAAGAATAAATATTAATGGTTAAGAAGTGAATTAATATGCAAGTGTAAATTAAAATGGTGAATAATGACCCACCTTCATACCTCACTCTTAATATGGGATAATTAAACTTGAAAATGCATGTAATAAGTGAGTGGAGGACTCTTGGACTCCATATCTCGGATTTGGGAACCAAGAGTTGCTTATAAAAGCTATATATATTTATTTGACCAAAAATCATATTAATATATGCTTTAATAATCAACATAATTATTGAAGGCCAAAGGTTGGGTGAAACACAAATCTAATTATATAGCATGAAACTATACGTCATTAGCAACATAGGGTTAAAATTTGAAGTCATTTGGAGTTTGTTTGACCTCCCAAATCCATTAATCAATTTCCTAATAAAGTGTGACATTATAACATTAAGATATCAATGTTACATGCACATTTAAACCAAAGTTCAGCCTTTAATAGATGTCACGCGCGCCGGACCACGATGGTCCCAGATCTGATGGCTTGTATTTGGTCCAGCCAGCATCCAACGACTGAAAGACCGTCTTCAACCTCCGGTCGTTACGCAATAGTGACACCTTGACTCCTTGACTCGGTTATCCCTCTACACAACATCGTTTTGAATGATTTTACTTGCGTTGGCTTCATTTTTCTCCGACGAATCGAATGAGCCATGGCTCATCCTCTCTCGTGAAATGTAACCCAAACACCACCATGTTCCGGCCATGACTTCTCCACTCCTCTACCTCCTCGCTTCCACACACCACCTCACCTATAAATACCACCCTTCCTACCTCTGTCAGACCCCAAGAAAGCTTTGCCTCCAACTATTTTTCCCAAAGCGACCACAGAAAGCCGCTGCAAACCCCAACTGATCCTGAGATTGTGGAGCGGTTTCATGGATCTAGGAGCAACTAGCAGAAAAATTGAACCCGTATGTACGTTTCGAGTACCTATACGCTTAATTTGGTTGAGAATTGTGGATTTTCCCAACTTCGCAAGTTGGGACCTCAGCGCCATGTCACTGGCCGAAGGTAGACGAAGGTTGAGTGATTTTTGACAGTTTTGCCCCTCCGTGCTCTTCAGTTTGCCCTTTTATTCGCTGCCCTTTTGGTCTTTGGCCCACATGGCAATTATCTAATTTCTGATTGGTTAATCTTGTTTAATTAATAGGAAATCGCTTGTTTATCAGAAAAATGCAAATAAATACTTGTTGGAAAGATAATATTATGTAGAATCTGAATTTCTAGTTTTTCAGTCCTATTTTCCACCCAAAATCTGATAATTAATTCAAACCTCAATTTAAATGTATAAAATGTTATAAAATGATAATTAAAGTGTTTAACTATATTTTTGGTAAATAAATATGTTTTATCGATTAGAATAATATTAGTAATCATTTGGTCATATTTCCAAATGCTTTTTTGAAAGTTTATCTTAACTATCATTTTAATCACCTTAAATGATCTAAAATGTGTAGATAATCTATTTTAACTCCAAATTGGGAAATAAAATATGTTTTCTTAATCAGGAGAATGTGATTATATCTCTCAATGCTGCCAAATGACTTATTTATGCATGATATATTTATTGGCCAAATGACAATGTAGTGTACATGAGTACAAACCACCCATAGGGCACTGGGGTTTTAGTCCCCCTGCCACTTTATACATGGCACTAAGGTTTTAGTCCTCCTTCCAGGCACTGGGGTTTTAGTCCCCCTGCCATTTTATATGGTGAGGTCTGGTAGGTGCCTCACCCTACATTGAGATGAGTTTGTGTCATAATATATTCATGCAATGTGATTATGGTTGATGTGGATCTATGGCAGTCTTCAAATTCTTATTTGTTCATTTGCCTCTTACTCTTGAAATCACTTAGAATAGTGGATCATTTATTATTCAATGTTTTAGCTTTATAATTGTCCTTTGCCTTTATTGACACATACATTTTTATCTATCTCTTGCTGGGTGATCCCAACCACCCAGATTAGGATTAGAGTGCGCATGGAAGCTTGGTGAACCTGCCTAAGGCTAAGGAGATCTTGCACATCTAGATAGATTGGACTAGTTGCATAAACTTTTGTAATGTTGTTTGTGGAGACAAGTTGTATTAGTTTAAGTCTTCCTCTACCTAGATCCTAGTTCTTGTATAAAGATGTACCTTTTTTTGGAAAATTTTGTATAATACTCTTTATACATTTTGAATAAAGTCAAGTTTTAATCTTCCGCTGCTACACAATTGGTGTTTTTGTTTACCATGGTTTTTAGTAGAGACTTGGCCTTTACAACATTAATGTGAAAATGCCATGTCTTACTGTTTCCTTGAAAAAATAACTAGCTTGGCCTTATTGTAGGTTTTGGTGGGAGGGGCACAACAAAAATAAAAAAATGTTCTATTGATAAAATTCAATCCATTGAATCCGTCATAGCCATAAAAAGAGTTGGTATATTAAAGCAATACAAGGGGTCAAACACTAGTTGCTCAACAACTAGACACGTCTTATGTTAGTGACAAACTTGTAGTTCCAGATCCAGACCTAAAGTGGTTGCCAATGTTACCACCTTATCATTGCAGAGATACCTTGTCTTCTTCTAGAAGAAGTTTCTTGTTCTCAAGCCTTATCCCAAGGGCCTCAATATCTATGTCATCCACACATATGCATGAAGTCTTGGTGAATCACCAATGTTTCCAAGAGGATTAGGAACTCAAAATTGTCCATTTACTACCATTGGTTGATATCCTTCTCCATCTATTATGAGCTCTTATCCTTGAGAGTTTTTCTCTCATCAAGAGGAAGAACTCTTAGACAAGTTGTCTTAAAATATTTGTGTGTCCCCTTAGTCGTCCACCCCTTTATATAGAAGAGTGACAAGCGTGGGCTTCCCAAAAATCCAATCATGTTCCTAATCGCAACTCAAAATGGAATCAAACTCAAAATGCTACCAAAAATCCCTATGACTCGCTTCATTAACCAGTTGACATACAAGGACTGGTTTTGTCATCCTCTCCACAGTCGACTAGTCCATGTCTTATTTCAATGGACAAATTTGATTTCAAATCCAATAGTCCACATATTCCTTATTGTTTTATGTATTCAATCCATGCAAACGACTGGGATACCTAATCGACCAACTAGCTAGTTTCCCAAACTATTGATCAGTTTCTTGGTTGACAATCAATCAATCAATCAGAAGATTCAAACCATCTAGTTGACCAAAGGACTTGCAATCATATTGTCCATGATTCAAAACCATTTTGATCATATATTTGATTGTGAAATTCAATTCCCTTATGAATCCCCATGCGTGTGACCTCGTAGGTTTCTACATAAAGGTGGCAGTGATGTTCACAACCTCACAAGAAAATATGGGTGTCTAGAAATACATATTTTATACCTAAGTAATTGGAACAAGATGAGAACAACTTCAACATATGAAGTGACCAATGTTACCATGACCTTATAATTCCTATGTCATATATATTCACATTAAAATTGGGGCATGGAGTTGTCATCCTTTTAACATGCAGTCTATGTTTCTTGAACTAGAGCTATATATCGAGATTGTGTGAGATCAATCTCACATATTGACTAACATGAGCATGGTCGTGCATTTCATGTTCTCACTTATTAAGTGGCTAAGATATCCCTCTAATGAAGGGAAAAATTCCTTCTAAATCACTCACAACAAAGTGTCATAATGCACCCACTAGACACTTGTATAGAAAGCCTTATTGATAGTCACACTGGGTCAATGTTAAAGTACACAAAAAACATGTGATTACTATGATGACTTTAGGTCTAAGAATCACACTCACCACTATCACATCGAGATATGAATCTTACTTGTAATGACATGGATTCCATGTGTCATTCTCAGGTGGGTATATCTAGTACAACTTCTTCTCTAACAAGTACCCATGTATCTAAATTAATATCCGTTACTACAACAAAATATACACAATCATGATTTAACATAAGACCTAGTCCTATGCATTCTTTTTGTCCTATACTATCCAAAATAATAAATGGCTAGGGAAATAACAAGATTCAATAACATCAATTATACATATGATACCATGTCCATTTCATAAACCCATACCACATGTCATCAAGTCAAAACATTCATACTACATTATACATTTATCACTACTACAAAAAATGCTTTTTACAACAGTTCATTTTTCCATTTTACAATAGGTGTTAACCGTCATATTAGATCGTGTGGTCTTATGGGACGATCTTTATATGACATGTGATGTGCATGTAGTAATACATGTATTTTATAAAACTGCAGAAACATACTGTCTTTCAATGAATGACCCGTTTTAATATGTGTGTTTTATACAACATGTGGTACACCCATTGTAGTATATATCATACAAAAGTTTAAGCATGTTGTCTTTCATTAAACACACCTGTCATAATAGGGGTGGCTTTTACAACATGTGGTGTGCCTGTTGATATATATATTTATACAAGAGTTGAAGCATGTTGTATTTTAATAAATACACCCATTGTTATAGGTTTGTTTATACAACATATGGTGTGCCTATTGTAATATACACATTTCATACAACATGTGGTGCATGTTGTAGTTCACTATGCACACTTGTTGTAATAGGGTCCTTTTTCCAGACACACCTATTATAATAGGTTTGGCTAATACAACATGTGTTGTTTGTTGTAGTATCACACCTTTTACAACATATCATTAACTGTTGTATTTGATTAGAGTTTGACAGGTCATATAAAACCTATTTTATTGATCAAATTAACCATATTTTAAAAAATTGTAATAAATATGAATTTATACTTTTTTCATTTCACAAACAAGCACATAATTGAGAAAAAGATGGCTCGGGGATGCAGAGGGCATGGGCGAGGTGGGGGGCGATTCTCTAGCGGATGAGGGGAGAAGATCAATGCTGCTACAGAGCCGTCTTCGATAACTCCTCCAGGTTGTCCACCTACGGAAACTGGGGATGGAGGAAAGAAAATCAATCATGGCCACTCTGGATCGCCCACTCAACCCATAGGAAAGGAGGTAGCGGAAGCATCCTCCTCCTCCTCCACGTCACTCCACCCTGTCAACGGAGTAGCCACCGCCTCGCGGATCGCCGACTGGCTAATCACCAGTGGACAAGACCGGGAGGTTGATGGGGTTGCTACCATCGAGTATGTCGAGCCAGTCCTTAGAGATGGGGTGAAATGCGCCTCCATCTCTAGCCTGGATTGTCCTGTGCCAGATTGGGGCAATTATGTTTCAATTTGTTTCGTTGGAAGGAAACCCTACCGTGAGCATCTAGCTGGTTGGATCAGAAGGACATTGCACCCTAGTGGCGCAATCGAAGTCTTCGCTGAAGAGAGGGAGGCCTTCATAATCAAGATGCCGTCCAAAATAGAGAGAGACCGTGTGCTGGATGAGGCACCATGGTTCATGGATGGGTCACTGGTTATTGCCCATTCGTGGAAGCCTAGAATTTCTCTTCGCCCTCTGTCTTTCTCTCAGGTTTTGATATGGGTTAGAATCGAGAACATCAACGTTCCTTGGACTCGCATCAGCATCACAAGAGTTGCGAGCATGATAGGGATGCCAGTCGACATCGACGACAACTCAACGACCACCGGTTGCTTGGGTGCTGCAATAGCCTGTGTTGAAATTTGCAATGGCTCCGCCCTACCTAGGTCGACAAAGGTTGAAGTGGATTCAACCGTCAAGAAGCTAAAGGTTGAGATAGTTTCAAAGCTAGTATCCTGTCCAAGATGTAAGCTGTTCGGGCACAAAGCTTCCTCCTGCATGTTGAAATCAAGGAATCTGATTCCGAACAATGATTTGCAGGTAAGGCACGGGAAGCAGAGAGGTGTTTGCATAAATGCCTCTAAAGACAAAGTGACTCAAGATGATAGAGAGCAAGGAGGTTTGTTGGTGATGCTTGTAGTCAATGCTAATGAAGACGAGGGCTTGCAGAACTTCATCGTTCAACAGGTTCAAGAAGTAGTCCTCACTAGTTGTGCTTCGGCTCATGATCATCAACCCAAAGTTCCTGTAGGTGGGATTATGGAACCGGAGATGTTTGGGTCATCCCCAATATGCAATCTGGATAGCCTTAATCTAGATTGGGAATTGTAACTTGCTCACAGCTTCTCTGATTCATGGAAGGTTAACAAAATCTGGGAAAGTGGTGGTTGTTCGGCTGACTACCAACTGAGGAAGGAACAACTCTTCAATGATGAGGATGGTTCTATGGATGACTCCTGTTCAGGGATTGATTCTGACCACTTGGTGGTTGAATACCTGGAGTTTGAGGAATCTTGGGACAATAGGAAAAAGAAGTCAGCAAAGATGAAGAGGGACGGGGGTTGAGGTGTTTCTTTTATCCCTGTCTTGGTCTTGTGCTGCTGCTGGTCTCAAGCTGGAGTTAAGGAGTTATCAGTTGATATTTTGGAGTTGGGGTCTGAGATTCATATTTCTCTCAGGTTGCTGATCAATCCTCATAATTTTAGGAAATGAGCTTATTGTTAGTGAGCGAGTAGTCAGTCATCTGGGCCCTATGATTTGATGAGACCAGCTCTTTGGTTCTTCTTGATGATTGCTTAGTCTGCTGGAGATCGTAATATGGTTTCTGGTTAAGTAAAAGAGGTGATCAGTTGGGCCTAGGACTTTGGTTTATCTGGTTCAGATTGTCTTTTGTTGGTTGGTTATTCCACATTCTTTCATATGTTGATTTTAATGCCAGTGTGTGAATGATTAGCTAACTGAGTTAATTTATGCTAAAGGACCAATGTGTTGCAGGCTTTCTTGGTTGATTCTTTTGATCGCCAGAAATGGTGCCTAGATGATAGTAGTAGGGCTTCCTACCATGTTGCTCATGGGTTTTCCTAGATACCGAACTGATGACTCTGGCTGCTCATGCTGCCATACTTTTAGAGGAAGGATCTATGGCCTATGTCAGTATGAGTTGTATTATGGGTCTAGGTTGTATCTCTGGCTCCTCTGAGTTTGTATTGTGGGTCTGTCCCATACTGTTGTTTAGGTAGTTAGTTACTATGTTTTAGTAGCTTAGTTCAGATAGTCTATCTTAGTTGTTGGATGTTTAATCTAGGTTTGTAATGGGGGCGCAATCTCTTGTACCCAAAGTTTTGGGAACCTAAATTTTAGTAACACGATTTTTTACCGACCAAAAAAAAACAAGCACATAATTGAACAAAATTTCAATCAAACCTTGAAAAAAACTTACATTGAATTTAATAAATAATCAATCATCCATATAAAGATTCACTAATACAAAGTATTGAGTACACACTCTAGAACCGAACTAAAAATTAATTACAAAGGTTTCATACATTGGTATATGCTAAAGAACATATGTCTCCCGCTCATGTCACATTATCTAATGTGTTCTCAAGAACTGTAACATCCCAATTTGTAAATAAAATTAGTTTAGGGTCTTTATTTTAACATTTAATTTCAGAATCCTAAAGCATGGATGCATGTACCCAAATATAATGAACTATTCCACCAACTTCGAAATTTGGCTCAACCAATTCACTAAGGAAGGGACAGTTTTTGTTAATTTCATATTTTAATACATGCACACTAAGATAGTGACCTAAACAAAATTCATGTACACATGTTTATCAAAACCTAGATATAATTAGATAGATAGATTCTAGACTCCTTAATCCACCTTGGGTAAAAATTTGAAGTCAGATGAACTTCATTTGACCCTCTAAACCAATTAGGAAAGATTTAGGTTAAAGTTTAGATAAGATTGAATCAACATTTACTTAATGCATCAATTTTTCATAAGGTTCTTTGATTTTTCATGTCACATGACCCTCTGGTCTTAGAATCCGATTCAAACTCTTGGGTCTCCTAGTTATCCGTGAGAGGGTGGATTACCTCCTTTGCCTGAGACCATGGTATTTGGGACTCTACAGTCCCTGGCCTTCCTTTCGCTTCTCGGTTCTCTCTCCCCAACGAGTTCCTATTCAAGAAAACACCACCATTAGTTCTATCTCATCCACCCAAACATAATTAAAATGGGTCTATAGGGCTTCATTCTCTAACGAAGAAATGGCCAATAGGGCTGGGATTCCTCTCACCACTGGATTGTTACAGACACCGTCTCTGAGAACCTCACTCGTATTTATATGCCCAGAAATCACCACCAGACCTCTATGAACCCTTGGCATTTTTCAATTTCATCTTCTTATCTCTGATCCACCTCAACCTACTCAGTTTGTTCTCTAGCAAGTACCTTGCATGCCCCAACTTTCCCTATCGCCTCCAGATAAATTGCTATTTCAATAAGTTTCCTTAACCTTTTTGCATCAATTCATAACCAATCGTTCACCTTCTCTTCCCAACCGCCGGGTCAACAAACTTCATCAAACTAGTCATGTAAGCAGATATCTCTGACCTATCCTCCATTTTCCCCCTATTTCTTCACTGCCATTCTTGGTGGTTTGTCACGAGGTTAGATCCGTTGAGCTTTTTCCATTTTCACTGATGATCTCTGGCTTTTGGAAAGCTAGTCACCCTGCTCTATTTCTTGCCATGGCGGGAGAAGGTTATGTGTCTCTAATCACCTAATAGCCCGAGTGAGGGCTTGTTTTCTTTGAAATAGAATGGGGAAGGCTCTGTGTTGGTGATCTCTGTGAGATATTGCCTCTTTGTGAGCTTTGATCGGAGAATATCATCTCCAAATTTGTACCTCGTACCATGGCTCACAAGGGAAGAAACCAAGTTAGTAATTGACCTATGTACCCCCTCCATGATAATAAGTCGATGATAGTTGCATAGGTATCTAGGGAACTTTGACATATTTCCCTTGTCTTCCTGTCGCGCATAATTCAATTGGTTTTTGACATGAATACCCCCATTGATGTGATTAACTCGTAATGCATGCCATTTCCTACTTTGTCCTTTTGCCTTGTATTTAAATCAATTCAATTTTTATGTCACGAATATAGTTTTCTCTGCTCTAATTGGTCAATTTTTCAGTAATTCATAGTAAACCAGCCATCTATTAGAAAAATACCCAAAAATACATTTTGGAAATTATTTTTCAAATAAAATCCGATTTTAGTGTTTCCAAACCCTAGTTCCATTGTCTCTGACATGTTTTCTTAAAACCCTAAATTAGGGTTTAGGATGGTGTTTAAAGTGGTAAATAATATAAAATATGTTAAGTTTAGGAAAACTAGGATTCAGTCAAGGACAAGGACACTAAAGTAGGATTTTCTTTGCTCTAGGTAAGTGGGTCATACCACTATACATATGTAAAATGGTTGAATTGCATGTTATGCATGGTTTATAATGATGCTTTATTTCCAAGATAATGAATGGGATTAAGATAGTAATCATGTCTCAGATTATATTACTGCATGTTGTTTTCTATATTCATAAAGTCCTATGTTTATCACAGATGCTCATTAGTTTAATGTTATGATCATGTAATGATTAAGACATTTAAGAAAGAATCTTGAAAATCATGTAATGAGGGAAAATCCCATATGTCAAAGATTTAATGTTCAAAATTATGGTAATGTTCATTTTAAGAATCATGTTTTAAGAATTTGATTCAATTTTATATGCTCTCGCCATCATGGACCTCAAGGGGTCATTATGGGCATTCATGCCAACTGTGGGGTTTCATAGCCAATCATGGACCTCAATGGGTCGTTATGGGTTTTAGCCAAATCATGGGCATTCATGCCAATAATGGGCTCTTAAGTGGGAAAATCATAGAGAGTACATATTTTAACCCAAATCATGAGCATTCGTGCCAATAATGGGCTCTTAAGTGGGAAAATCATAGAGAGTGCATGTTTTACTTACTCGATTCTTTTTTATGCCATGAAAATAATTTAAGAATGCTTATGTTAAATTCATGTCAAGATTTTCTCCCAAGTCAACTGTAAGTATTTTCTTTTCTTATAATGTGTATAGTGTTGCTTATTGATGTATGTCTCTATTTTTGCATGGATATGGGATGATATGTCCCTAGATCAAGAAGAAAAGGAGAACTAAAGTGGGCCCTTCAGAATAGCTGGCATCCAAGGAGACTTTAGCTTGGTGGGGTGCCATCTACCATTCAATAGATTATCTAGTTTAGTTTTTAGTTCATACTTTATATTTGTTTTGTCTACATGTTTAGGCTTGAGGATCAAAGTGAGACATTTTATGTTTTTCCTTTCAAGAATAATATATTAATCTATATTTCCAATTAATGCATGGTGTTTTGTTTATCTTATTGCTATTTTATATCATGATTTGTAATTTTCCTCCAATCCAAGTGACCCAAGTTATGAAAAACATAGGGTTTGCTTCTACTGATATATATGTGCTTGGAGGGGCGTTATAAGAACACACATCACCCACTCATTTTAGACCTTGTTGATCTCTTCTTGGTTGAAGCAACAACCAATATAATTTGAATAATACTACAATCATATGTAAAATATATCAACACATTGTCATTTATTCAATATATTTTGAAGTTTGAACAAACTAAAAAAATATAATTATAAGTAGCTTACCCTTTTAGGAATATTTCTAACTCTTTTATCAACTATGACTCTCATGTACTTCAACACATATTACCCACAATCTGTGTTGTTCGATTGCTTTGGACATTGTATATAATAAATATAAGATACATAGAAATAACATTTTAATGCAATCTAAGATTTAGAAATGAATAAGTTTCTTCTCCACATATCTAACAAAACAAAAATGCTGCATGAATTCCTAACATTTTTGTTGAGATGTGGCTTCACTGGATAATCTCAATGCTAGTTTTATTTATATGCAACAACTTTTTTAGAAATCCATGGAGCCAAGACTAGTAGTGCCTCCTTGTTATCCTGATTTTCAAATGTAGTCATTTCATTTTACACTGTATAAAACTAACCCCAAGTGGAGGGCATAAATAACAAAGAAAACCAGATAGTTTAACTACAGAAAGAGAAAGGTAAAAACATGTGACTCTTAATATTGGGCTTCTAAACGGACATAAAACATTTGGGCTGAAATTGAGTTGGAATAACCAATTAGAAAACGAAGATATAAATTTGTTAGAAAAAGGATTGAGTTTTATTTGTTACATGTAATATATATTTCTTTGTATCCAATCTGGATGGAAATTCATTTGAGGGGGGTTAATTTCGGAGGAGTCAATGGGTGTCGGAAGGATCATGTTGTCTTCTAATGTGTAGTTACAACAACCTCCTAGTTGGTGTCAATAATGTGGAACTTGAGAGTGGGGGAGATGGGAAACAAACATATTTTACTATTTGTTCCTTCTGAACATCTGATGTTGGGGAATAATATCCTATCATAAAGTTGATGGGAATTGACATGTTTTTTTGAACTTAGTACCCTATCAGGGCATCCTTTTAAGGCAAAGAGGGATATCAAGTCTTTTATTAATTGGTAGAATCATAATAAAATTTGATTGAATGGAGGTTCACGATCTCTACAAACTAAGTATTATAAGACTTCTATCTAAAATACTTGTCTTCTAATCAATTAATTTTTATAATAGATTTGTGAACTTTGATATTGCTCTATTTGATGAAGCCCCACCTTGGTATTTCTTCTACACCAGCTTTAAGAAGACCTGGATCACCTTTTCTGGAGATGAGGTCCTATAAAGCTTCGAGAAACTACAAGGTCCCATAGAGAGTTTTCGTCCTTGTATTTTGGGATGGTTTGTTTTGCAAAATAGAATGTGTTTAGGTCAAAAGGTAGACAATGATATGATCTTACTTTAGCATCTCTGGTTTGTCCAACTCATGTTTTGATCTCAATTGTAGCTTTATAAAGCATGTGATGTATATGTTGTATCTATTCTTTACTGGGATGTATAACAGTTAAGGACAAATGTTGTACAAGCCCAATCCAGCATTAAGGCACATAGCTAAGCCATCCTATTTCTCATAAGGAATATCTCTCATGAAGCATCTTGGTTATCATGTAGTACACCTAGTAGAATCTCTATAATTTTCTGAAATTCATATATTTACCCTTATCGTGTTAGTCTCAACTTTTCAAATTTTGCTACACCGAAGTTATACTCCTTATTAAATTTACTGCATACCCCAATAAGGTTACACATTGATAGCAACAATCTAGATTCTTATGTAGATGGCCTCTGAAACTGCTCATGAGGTTTATAGTTGGGACTCAACTGAGACGAGAAAAGGGAGTATTTAAGATTGTGGGTGAGAAAAGGAAGACTAAAAGGGTCAGATCACTAACATAATGTCTAAACTTCTATTCAAGATTGTTAAATTAAAAAGGTCAGTTGAGGTATAGAAAGCCTTATCCTCCAGTGCCACTCAGTCCTTTCAAGAAAAACTTGAATTGATATTTTGGATCTCACTTTGGATAAAAGGTACTAAAATTTTTGTATGAATATCTTAGTGACAATAAATCAATATACTTGATGCAATTGTGAGACTTGTTATTGATCAAGATACAATTTTCAACCTCTTTGATAGGTTTAGATACAGTGGTGTCATCATATACACAAAGCATATAATGAAATCATATAGCATGAATGAGATATGTTGCTCAATCACAGAGAAATGAATATTGAACCAGATTTAAGACCAGAAGAAACTATGTGAACGTTTAGATAAGGGCACTAGAATAACTCAGACAGTTGAAGAAATAAGAACTTAAATGAAATCATCTATCCTAATGAAACTCTTACTATTAGAGGAAAAAATGGCTGCCTTATCAGTCTCATCATTATTTACCAAATCTGGAATATTGGAAACTAGACGATTTTTGATAGCATCATGCTCTCTACACAAGTAGTTTGGAGAGGGATTCTATTAGATTTTAATTCTCTACTAAATAGATAGATTTTAAAGTTTATTCCTATAATGAGTTTAGAGTGAATGTCAAGAAGAACAATTGGGTGGTCCTTGCTCCTCCTCACCCTCTCCTGAGGCATCTATCATGACTAAGATACTTGGTTGGTCCTTCTCCATGACACCATCCTATCTTCTCATAAAAAAGGCTCCTCTTGTGCTCTTCTTGAGGAGGTTATATCCACAAGGTTCTAATGTGATGGAGCAAATACGAGATAATCCCCCTACTTTTCCCCTCTTCTGATGGTGAAATCCAATATGACTGAAAGGCCTATGGAAATTCCATTGTAGTTCCAAAAGGAAATAGGGAACACATGCAACTCGTCCCCAAACTCTTCTTTTTTCTACGCAAAATTGTGTTTGGTCGACCACAAGAACCACTATGAAGGGGCACAAAAACATTGTAAACATGTTCTACTAGCCTCTCCCTAGCTTCTCCTCTCTTTATAACCTCTCTATTCTCTCAACCCTTCTCTTTTCTTCCATTTGTGAAGTTGGTTAAAGAAGCATAAAAAATGGTAGGTAAGACTACATCCGAAGATAGTTAGGCATTCATAGAGGCATGTTTACCTTTAAAGGTTGACAAACTTCATAGAATCCTATCCGATCATGGAAACTTCCACATGTCTCTAATGATTATTTTACACTATATTAAACCAACCCCAAGTGAAAGGCATAAAGAACAAAGAAAACTCGATAGTCTAAGTGTAGAAAAAAAGGTAATGTGATTCTTAATATCAACCTTCTAAACGGACATAAAATTTGAAGTTTATGTTGTATATATATTTTACTTGCATGCATAATTGTTAAGGACCAAATTGTGTACAAGCCCAATTTGGCACTAATGCACATAGCTAAGCCCTCCTATTTCTTAGAAGGAATCACTCTCATGAAGCATCTTAGTCAGTGTGTAGTACACCTAGTAGAATCTCAAGAATTTTATGAAATTCTGATATCTACCCTTATCATGTTTGTCTCAACTTTTCAAATGTCATTACATTGAAGTTATACTCCATTATTACTTTTACCAGCAAACCCCAATTAGATTACACATTGAGAGAAACCATCTAGATTTCTTTCTAGATGGCCTTTGAAACTGCTCATGAGGTCTATAGTTGGGACTCTACTGAGATGAGAAAAGGGAGTTTTTAAGATTGCAAATGGGAAAACCAGACAAAAAGGTCAGATCACTAGCTGTCTGGAGTTCTATTCAAGTTTGTTAAACTAAAAATGTCAACTAAAGTATAGAAAGACTTATCCTCTAGTTCCATTTAGTCTTCTCAAGAAAAAACTTGAAATGATGTTTTGGATCTCACTTTGGATAAAGGTACTAAGTTTTTTTATGAATATCTCAGCAACAACAAATCAATGTACTTGATGCATTTGTTAGACTTATTATTGATCAAGAAATAATTTTCAACCTCTTTGATGGGTTTAGATATAGTGGCAGACACACTCAGTAGGAAGTCATCATATACACAAACCATATAATGAAATCATCTAGCATGTGTTAAATGAGGCATGTTTCTCAATCACATAGAAATGAATATTGAACACAATTAAACCACAAGGTCTAAAAACCTTACACGGGTTTATAATGACCCCAAATCAATCTTTAAATGTTAACTGTATCATCCCTGTATCCTGGGCGAATCTAACAGATAAATGTAGGCTATGCATCCAATAAGTGAAAGCTAAATAGAAATGGTGTCTTACCTTGATAATTTCCCATTTCAATTTCTTCCTATATTTCACATCTCTCTTTTCATACAACCTATGAGTCCTATTAAAATTCAAACCAGGATTTCTATGCATTAGTAAAATTATATGGTAGCCTTGAAACATGTATTATGAAATGAAAAAATGTACAAAGAACTTACAAATCTATGAGTTTTCCCGTGTTCTCACGTAATTTGCTCTTAATGGATTAAGACAGTAACATCTACCTCACGTAGGGTTGAAAACATAAAGTATCCAGTGTCCCCTACATATAAAAAGCATTACATTTAAGAAAATGTATTTTTCACCAACATTTAAAATAAAGGATCAACATACAATCATCAAAATGTATACCTACCCCACATTGTAAGTTAAAAAGAATAGTTCTAATATTTGCTTCTTCCAACTAATGAGCTAATCTGATATATATTGCACCTGATTCTCTACGTTTTTAGTGTATGAAAGATCTATAAAGTGTGGATATATAAATCCAAATATATTATATAAATTTCCTAAGGTCACTTTCTTGAACAAATGCCTACAACAAAAAAACACATATGTAGTCTTTGAAATTAATAATCTTATAATTACTTGTATAGAAACTTACTTTATGTACACCGATATGTGTAAGTCTTCTAGTAGATCTCAATTATGGCATATGTTGACCATTTAAGGTGTGACATACAATTCATGTGTGCAACCTACTACATCTTTAGACATCTGAATAGAAATGATATGATTCTCACCATCTTCCATGTACACCATAAAGAATAGCTTCAATGGAGACATTTTTGTATTCTTGCTTTTAAATGAGTGGTCTTGTCTTAGTGGGGCTTGATACTTCAATGCACTTTTGCCTAGTTTTTGAATTGCTTGTTTATGTGCTTATTGATTCTCTCACTTTTTCTTGAGGCCTTGATGCTTGGGATTCCATGCACATGATTAGAAAAACATTAAAAATAATTTATTAATACATGATGCATTTCATGAAATTATAAAAATACATTCATATTGTCACATGTATCTTCATATTTATTTTGATCAATTCTCTAGGACAAGGAATGTAGGTTCCTATGCCTTTGAAAACTTCTTCCATATACAAAGGTATTGTCGCACTTCCATCTGGCATCAACGGGGTATCAATTATTACTTCTTTGTGTTTTTGATCCAATGCCACATTGTGAAGGATAATTGGCTCATTTTCATGAGCTATGTACACCTTTCCATAAGATACTGCACGTAATTGTTATCTAGCATCAAAATACACTTGTGATAGCCCTAGCACAATTAGTTATGCATATCATCAATAACAAGTTCAACATGAGAAATTAGTATCTCAAAAATTTGCTAAATAATTGACTTGTTGCTTACCTGAGGAAGATCTGAGAATTGTGCATGTGGGAAACTAGATTTAGAAGTAGGGTCCTGTCCTGTATCCCCGACATTATCCAAATCCTTTTTCTCATTCTTTATCTCAAGATACCTGATCTTCATGGCCAAACAATTAGAATATTTTGTAATTGTTATCCGTAGTCCAATTTTTCTAGCATGGCCTGGGTGGTCCTTTTTTTCCCAATGCCATAGTTAGCAGGTCATTACATCCCTTGTCACTAACCAATCCCTCAAAAACTTCCTCATACAGAGCATCCTTGAAAAATGTACAAAATACAACTTCAAAAAGTAAATTAAACAATTTTTTAGAAAAAAAACTAATGAGAAAAAAAGTCAAACTTACAATCTTACACACCACTTCCTCGACCTAGACACTAGTAATAGTACCAGTTCTGTCCATTCTATCTCTTTTCAATAGGCGTGCTCTAGATATCTTTGATCTAACTGGATCTAAATTATTCTCATCAATCTATTTACATGATGATAAAAGAGTGATTACTTCATAGTTGTATATGAAATTCTACAACATGTACAAGATCCTATATTTTAACATGAATTCAATCTTGCAATTTCTTATTCTAGGCCAACACATCCCTTATATGGAATCCTAGGGAGATACTCATTCTTAGAAGAATATTATCTTCCAACCTTACTTCTTCTCTAGTTATTTTTGCAAATAAAAAAAGATTCAAATAGTTTTAAATGTATAACAAGAAACATCATTGATGAAGGACATTAGTTTATATAATCACCTTAAAGTCTTCAGCCAGCCGAGTCATGACAAAATCTTTCCATTGATCTACATATATAAAATCATAATCTTTGGGTGGGTGTTTGCATATATTTCTATCTTTGTCTCTTAGGAATGCTATTGGTAACAAAAATTTGAATCCCCTCCGTCTATCATTAGCTCATTGTAAAACACACTGATTTCTACTAGATCCAATTGAGAAAACACTCTATAAAAAATTATACAAATATAACAAATAAAATATGTTTACTATATTAGTTTGATACAAAGAAAGAGACTAAAAATTTAAGGATGTCTACATACTCACCTCAACCTCTTACCAAATAAGGTCCTTAGGACCTTCTCCTACATCACTCCAAGTATCAATGTTGTTCAGAATCCATTCTTGTGATTCGACTCCAATATAGCTTCTAATTTTTTTTCAAGTTTTTCCAATTGGTTGTCCTTCTAAATTCCATTCCAATGGATTTTTTTATACTTTATGCCTCCTTTTAACAACCTTAGGCATTGTAGTATGAATCCTTCTAATTTTTGTGGTCATTGAGTCATCTTCATAGGAAGTCACACCTGCAAGAAAAAAATTAGAAGCAAAAGTATTAGTGAACCACATAAAAACAACAATTAAAAACAACATCATGAAATGTTATTTAAGATTAAATGTCTTAAACAAATAAAAAAGGTATTAGTGAACAACATAAAAAACAACAATGATAAACAACAACAAGAAATGTTATATACTCTTTTTACATGGCTTAAAAAAGTTATTAGTGAACAACAAGAAATGTTATTTACATGGCTTAAGAAAGGTATTAGTGCACAGTAAGAAATGTTATATACACATTTTACATGGCTTAATAAAAGGTATTAGTGCATAGCTAATACTTACTCTCACTTGGGCATACACCATTTTTCATTTTTGTGGACACTGACATCATCAACAAATGTCTCAACATTGTGATCATCTCGAGCATAGATTTCTTCTTCATTAGTAGTAACATCATCTTTTGTAGACATAGCTGGAATGATCCTAGACAAAGAGGTTTCTTATTCTAAAATGCTATCATCTTCATCATCATCTCCTTCATGGTTCCTTCTTATGTGAGAGAAGATTACAAGCCAACCCTTATTAGATGTGTCTGTCACATAGAAATCTTGTTTTGCCTATAATGCCATATCATGTTTACATTCCTCCCTATCCGGGTTCACCAAGATCATCCCATCTTCAATACACACACCCTTATCATTTCCAACCCACTAGCAATGAAAAATAGGAACCTTATACATGTTGTAGTCCAACTCATATATGTCTTGTACCACACCATAATAGGACATGTCGCACCAGACTGGATTTTTGTGTTTAGCACTAGCAATGTGCAAAGCTTTAGAGACCAAAGACATCCCACTATTTTACATAGTTCTCTTCTCATATTGGCATTTTGTATTGAAAGTGTAGCCATTTATACAATAACTAGAAAAATACAACACGGTTGTTTAAGGCCCCATAGATAACCATTTCAAGGTCTTTGAAAAAGATGCTGGTGTATGAGAAATCTATTCACTGACACAATTCTGTAACCAATCGGGAAAACAACAAATGTGATGTTGATTATATCATTCTCATTCTTAGATTGATAAAGAGTTTGTAAATTATCCATGTGTACTTCCACATAAGGTTCGCCCTCGACTATATTTCAATGGTCATACACAAGCAATATGTGTAACTGATCATCTGAAACTCGTACAAACTTGCATCTTGTTAGCTCAATCCATCAATTTTTATGACATGCCATGATTTAGGAAGACCAATGGCTTCAACATTGGATAAGAATTGAGCAAAAACTCACAGGTTAAAGCTGGATGGAGGAAGGGGATGATACCCAGGGAGATTACATCTCTGCCCCTGAGTAGGACACAACAAGGTAAGGGTGTTAATGTCTTTTAGTTATTTATTTAGATGCTGCCTGCATGGAGCATCGACTCAGATGGCTGCAGTCCATTGGCCGGATAGGTCCAGTGTGGCCAAGCAATTTGTCTCGACAGTGCTGACATGTCAATCAGTCATTGGCTGTGAATGATTAAAATTGCAAAAAATCATAACTAATAATTGGTAAGTCAGAATCCAACAAGTAATATATGATTTTTGCTCAGAAAAATGCAAGGAATCTAATAAAAATAAATTCAGAGTCTAAATCTGGTCATAGTTTGAAAAGTACCTAAAGTTACCATATTTAATGCTTTTAAGAGTAAGAAACCCTAATTTGATGATTAATGAAATTGAGATGATTAATATGGATGTTTTATGAGAATATTAACCTGTTGTTAATAAGAAAGACATTTTAATGTCTAAAGAGATGATCCATATGCTTAATAGCTTACTTTAGGGTTTGAAATGTTAATATCCATTAATGGGCTTAGAAACCCTAATCTAAGTGTTAGTGGGTTTTAATGAGATATAATTCGAGATCCTTTGTATAAAAGTGATGTTAGGTTAATCTCAAGCCTAATAGATGATAAAAAGGCTTTAATGCGAATAAGTGAGTAATTAGGGTTTTGAACCTAGAACTGTTGTTTTAGGGTTTTGCAGACATAAAAGAGGAAAGTTGTAAATAGATCTAAAGGAGTCCTAATGAAACCCTAATTCAGATTAGAAACCCTATAAAGGGATTGCAAATCAATAAAGTAAGTTCTTGATGAGTATGTAGTAAATAGGTTGTACATGCTTTTCAAGATTCCATTCTTTTGTGTGATTGGCTTGATTTCTTGCTTGGATTGCTTGTTTGGATTGATCTGTGCTTATTTCCTATGAAATCTGCAAATCAGGTATGTGGTTAATTATGAGTACACGCTTTAATTTTCTGGCATTTTCTGATGTTTTACCGATTGCATGGAAATAAACTGTTTGGATGCTTTTATTTTTGCAATCTTTAAAGTGAATATGACTATCACAATTTAAATATATATGACTTGCCTGAACCTACATACCATATCTGGATGTATGATGCAAGACCAAGCCCCATAGGGAAGGTCAAAAGTCATCAAGACCTAGAGGGAAGACCACTGGGCACCTAGAGAGGTGACCCCAGGTACCAAGCTCAGGATGGAGAAGGTAGCCTTAAAGTCAGTTGCAAGGACTTAACCCTAGAGAGGGTATCCCAGAGGATGAGTAAAAGCAGTTGGGAAGTCATATTGAAAAATGTAATCTTGCATTGTTAATAACTATTTGATGTGATTATGTTGTTAGAAGATATGTGTAATATTTTGGTTGTCACCACATACTGGTATATTCATTTATAGTGACTGACGTTTTGTTTGTCGGCGTTTTAGGATTATCTAAAATTGCAAAAATAGTAAAGTGGAACTAGTGAAGAATAAAGTTAATTCATAAAGGAGGATTTAATTAGATAGAACTCTACAATGTATAGAAGTTCCAGATTCCTATTTTTTTAAAAGGTATGTGAAAAGTAAACTTTTATTTCAGTTTTAAGTTTAGTCTTTGGTAGAATTTATTATTTATTTTTTATTATTTTCAAAACCATTGATCCTATTTTTTGGATAACGCCTATGAATTCTTGGTCTTCCTTAATTTGGGGTTACTGGGAAGCGGGGTCATTACAATTGGTATTAAAGCATGGTTTTCCATTTAATCTCTAATATTTATTAAATTTTACAAACTCTTTAGATCCCAAGGGAGTTATTAGAGGATTTTCTAATGATGGAGGTGTCTAGAAAAGGATCACAATCTGGGGGCTAGCAAGATTTTCCTCTGCCTCTCTAGTCACTATATGAGTACTCCCAGATATTGTGTGATTGTTTGGCCAAAATAAGAGGATTTGACTCGAAGTAAGATACCTCTAGGACTAGGGCTGTAAATGGGTACGAGTATACCCATGTACCCGCAAAACCGTACCTGCCAAAACCCGTCATGGGTCCAGTTTTCTAGACCCGCGTACCCACGTACCCGCATACCCGTATTGTCACGGTTCCCATAATGGGTATAGATGTACCCATACCTGCTAACACATGTACCCGCAAAATATATATATATATATATATATATATATATATATATATAAATTATTTGTTAGAATCTAGGGCTACTACAGGCTCCCCTCTCGGCTCCACCTCATTCTGCTATCCTCAAAGCGAGCGGACCGCGGACGAAGATAGATCTAGGGCTAAGGGCAGCCGCCACCCTCCACTCCAGCCACCAGCCTCCAGGCTCCGCCGCTCCAGTAGGGGTGTAAACGGTGCGGGTACGGTGCAGGTATGACCATACCCAGAACCGTACCCAGTTGTTTTTGCGGGTACGGGTATGAGTCCAGACCCGTATTTCTCAATAACCAGACCCGCACCATACCCGGAACCGCATATAATGCGGGTACACGGTGTGGTTCCAAGGGTATACAGTTCTGTGAAAAAAAAATTTAAGCATTAAAATTGATGGCTGCACCTATTTTTAAGCCCAAATTAATGTATACATTTACTGAAGTTCGAAATTTTCAGCATATAAGCTGCTAGAGTAACACAAAGCTGTTGTTTTGGGGGGCTTTGTGGACTTAAAATCATTCAAGTACCTACTTTTGGGCCAAAATCTTTATTAAAAAAACCATATCAAACACATATATGGTTTAATCACTAGAACGACGTTTGAAATTTCCAACATGTGAGCTGCTAGAGTAACATAAAGTTGCTATTTTGGGATGCTTTGTGCACTTAAAAACCATCCAAGTACCTACTTTTGGCCCAAAATCTTTATTAATAAATCATATCATACGCATATATGGTTTAAGCACTAGAAAAACCCAATAATAGAACACAAAGAAACCATTCAATGTATGAGTTGTGTGCTATAAACAACCCAGCAAAATGAACAATATTACCACTCAATAATCAACTAGCAACTTCAAAAAATTAAATACCATCAAATATGAAAGTTAAACATTAAGAAATTCACCAACAGTAGAATGAAATATTGTTAAATGATCAACGGGATTGTTAAAGACAGCTCAACACAACAAAATACATCATGACCAATTGTCTATTGCCAACATTAATAACAATAAGGTTGTTACATCAATTTTCAACAATCAAATGCACATTGCCAAATGTAGAAAATGAATGGTTGTTCATCAGGATTTGTCACTACATCAATAATGAATCAAGATGACGTGATAAGGAAGAGTACAAAGCACCTACAAACAAAATGTAAACAATTTATCAATATAAATAAACAAGTATAAAGATTATTGTGGGCATAACATGTCAAAAACTTAAACTTAAAATTAATATACCAATCATTCCATCTCTATGATGACAACATCCCCAAGCTCTTGCTCATCTTCCAAATCATTTCTTAAAGAACCTAGCATTGAACCTCCACAATCTTGTCCTACAAAAGAATTATAAAGTAAGAATTGCTTCAATAGTCTTTTAAATAAGTTAAAATAGTTTTAATCTACATACCACACATATTACTTCTCATCCAATCTTGGGCACATATGAGAGCTTCCATTGTGTTTGGCTTTAGAGAACTCCTATATTGATCAAGAACTCTTCCACCTGTGCTAAATGCAGCCTCAGATGCAATAGTGGAGATAGGAATAGCCAAAATATCTCGTGCCATTCTTGCAACAACTGGGTACTTTGCACAATTGAGCTTCCACCATTGTAAAATATCAAAAGTATCAACCAAACTATCTCCACCTATTTGTTTGGGGTGAATAGCCTCTTCAATATACAAGTCTAAATCAGTCCTAGTTGGTTGTGTGGCTTGTACCTTTTGTAGATGGTTATCAAATCTCCCTAAAATCTTCAACAAGCCCCTACTAATTGGCTTTTGATGCCCTGATGTATCATTTAAGCATCCAGACCTATCACATGTGCTATCAATGTATTCGAAGTTTGTTCCACCCATTTGCAACCTATACCCATTGTAAAGATCCACTAAACAACCTTTGATTTGATCAATTTTTTTTGAGCAACATTGCCACCATAACTAGCATCATCGTCATCACTATCATCACTGTCATTACCATAGATCTCTCTTAGATTATATTCCACACTTTTCATCTTAGGACGTGGATCAACAATAGAAGCTATAGACAATATCAAACAACTCACATCCCAATACTTCTTGAATTTAGACATCATTTCTTTCCCCATCTTGGCAACAAATGATATGTCACTACTACTCAACTCTTTTAGATGAACATGGACAACACATATATTGTTGAAATAATAGTTGGCAGATGGATATAAAGTTGAAGAAAAGATATTTGTGACATCATAAAATATTTCTAGACAATCACAAGTCAACTTAGTATTATCCCATTCAACCTCACTTGGCAAATACTTATATGAAGCATCCCTATCAGCAAATCTAATAAATGCATCTTTGAATTCCAAAGCATGTTTTAGCATTAAAAAAGTGGAATTCCATCTAGTAGACACATCAAGAATTAATGCCTTTTGAGGAGCTCTCACTTGAGAAGCCACTTCTTTAAACAATTGTGAGTGCAAAACAGATCCTTTAACATACTTTACACTTTCACAAATCTTTGAAGTTACTGACTTTATGACATCAACCCCCTCTTGTGCTATTAGATTAAGAATGTGTGCACAACAACGTACATGAACTAGTTTCCCTTATGCTATCAAAAATCCCCTACTTGTAAGTTTTTTACTCAACTCCCTAACCATAGCATCATTTGTGGTACAATTGTCAACAACAAGGCACATAAACTTTTTATCCAAGTTCCATTGAAAAAGTTTTTCAAGAATTGCTTTAGTAAGATTATCACCAGTGTGAGGAGCATCAATATTAGAAAAATTCAAAATCTTTTTATGCAACCTCCATTCATCATCAATGTAGTGCCCAGTAAGAGAAAAATACCCTTTATTTTGAATATATGTCCACATGTTAGTTGTCATGGTTATACGTGAAGTTAATTTATCTAACACTTTATAAAGTTTCTCTTTCTCTTTTTCATAAATCATCACACAATCCTTCTTAATGGTGTTCCGTGACACAAATTGAAACCGTGGTTGAAGGTTTCTAAAAAATTCTCTAAAAGCAACATGCTCAACCATGGAAAATGGAAACTCATGCAAGATTATCATATTAGCAAGGTCACTCCTACTGATATTCTGATCAAACACAAAAAAATTCAAGTTCATTGTGCCATCTTTCTTCTTTTCCCCAACATTTATAAACATTTGTCCAACAGTTCCTACACATTTTGATGGATGTTGCCTTTTAATATGCTTATCTAAAGAGCTAGTACCATCTGAGGACCTATTCATTAAAAGGGAGTCACAATATTTACATTTTGCCTTAGGTACTCCATTAACTGACACTTTATCAAAATGCTTCCACACATCAGATGTAGTTTGCCTACCCTTTTTTTTAATTGGCTGGCAATCATCAATTTTAGGTTCTGATTCAGTAGGATCAATATCAATATCAATTCTATCAGCACTCATTTGAGTACTAGATGTCACGTTGTGTGTGGAATCAGTACCACTAGTGCCTCCTAGTGCTGCTTCTTGAACATTTGACATTATACCTAACAAAAAAGCATTATCTCAATATATTATATGATAACACACACATAGCACACATACCATAACCAAAATTTTGAGATACAGATGTGAAAAAGGACAGAAGCACGTTCATTTAACAGATCAAACAAATACAGAGATAGTAGATACCGATGTGAAAAAAGACACAAGCACAAGCATTTAACAGATCAAAACACCAAATACAGAAGAAAGAAGTAAGGTATTTCATACCTTCTTCCACGGCCACACAGCCGTCAGCCGATCAGCAAAATGAACTAGAGAAGAGTTAGATGAGATGAAGACTGGCAAATGGATGCAGACTTGCAGTGGTCTGGACTCTGGAATCAGCCAAATCAGCCCCTCAGCATGTAGCGGACCTGGAGATCCGAGGCGTCACATAGCTGGGATAGTTGGAGCATGTTGACGACATTGTTCAAGTTGAGGGAGATGGCTACGGTGGAGGTTGACGAGTGCTTCAGCCATGGGACTTGGAAGGAATGGGATAGGACCAAGAGGTGGACGACGTGTTTGGTCGTCTCGGGAGTTGCCAGCTGATTAGTTGTTGGTGATGGCCCTTGTTGTGGCTCTGATGGGGGCTCGTCAGTACTCGGTGAACACCTGTGCTAGACACGAGTAAAGGAGAGGATCGAGCGGTGAGGAAAGAAACTGGTGTTGAGGGCAACGAAAAAGGAGAGGGGGTGGGGGATGTTGTGATCAGGCGATGAGAATGAGCGTTTGTCTGGCATACCTGGTGAAGCTGGCATTGTGGTAGAGGCACCGCAGGAAAGACACGATGGCGGACGGTGTTGTGCGGGATGCTGAGGGGCTGATTCGGCTGAGTGGCGGCTTGATGATTAAGACCGTGGACTCGGACCGCTTCCTCTGCTTAAACTCCTTGGCTTGCCGGAGCACCACAGAGTGGACGACGATGAGGAAGCTCTTGTTCCCTTCGGCTGCCACGCGGTCGGGGATGCTGTCCAGGGATAGCTGCCACTCGTCCCAGAGGGCGTACATGGACGACACAACGTCAGTGGGCGGCGGCGGCTTGCGCAGAGAGGATCTGTCGGTAGACTAACCAGCGTGCTGAGTTGAGCCTTGGGGGGTGGTCTCGCGGCGGGTCTGGGTGGAGCGTAGGGCTGTAAATGGGTATGGGTATACCCGTGTACCCGCAAAACTGTACCCGCCAAAACCTGTCATGGGTCCAGTTTTCTAGACCCGCGTACCTACGTACCCGCATACCCGTATTGTCACAGTTCCCATAATGGGTATAGTTGTACCCATACCCACTAACCCATGTACCCGCAATATATATATATATATATATATATATATATATATATATATATATATATATATATATATATATATAATTATTTGTTAGAATCTAGGGCTACTACAAGCTCCCCTCTCGGCCCCCCCTCATTCTGCTATCCGCAAAGCGAGCGGACCGTGGATGAAGATAGAGCTAGGGCTAAGGGTAGTCGCCAACCTCCACTCCAGCCACCAGCCTCCAGCCTCCAGGCTCCGCTGCTCTAGCCAGATCCACTGTGGCACCGCCCCCCAAGGCTCAACTGAGCACGATGGTTAGTCCGCTGACAGATCCTCTCCGCGCAAGCCGCCGTTGCCTGCCGATGCCACGTCGTCCCTATATGCCCTCTGCGACGAGTGGCAGCTAGCCCTGGACCGCGTCCCCGACCTCATGGCAGCCGAAGGGATCAAGAGATTCCTCACCGTCGTCCACTCTGTGGTGCTCCAGCAAGTTGAGGAGTTCAAGCAGAGGAAGCGGTCTGAGTCCGCGGTCTTCATCATCAAGCCGCCACTCAGCCGAATCATCCCCTCAGCGTCCTGCACAATGCCGTCCGCCGTCGTTTCTTTCCTGTGGTGCCTCTACCACAACGCCAGCTTCACCAGGTACGCCAAACAAATGCTCGTTCTCATCGCCTGATCGCAACATCCCCCACCCCCGCTCCTTTTTTGTTGCCCTCAATGACAGTTTCTTTCCTCACTGGTCGGTCCGCTCCTTTACTCATGGCTGGCACATGTGTCCGCCGAGTACTGACGAGCCCCCATCAGAGCCACAACAAGGGCCATCACCAACAACTGATCAGCTGGCAACTCTCGAGATGGCCAAACACGGTGTCCACCTCCTGGTCCTGTCCCATTCCTTCCAAGTCCCATGGCTGAAGCGCTCGTCAACCTCCGCCATATCCAGCTCCCTCAACTTGAACAACGACATCGACATGCTCCAACTATCCCAGCTATGTGACGCCCCAGATCTCCAGGTCTGCTGCATGCTGAGGGACTGATTCGGCTGATTCCAGAGTCCAGACCACTGCAAGTCTGCATCCATTCACCAATCTTCATCTCATCTAACTATGCTCCAGTTCATTCTGCTGATCGGCTGACGGCTGTGTGGCCGTGGAAGAAGGTATGAAATACCTTGCTTCTTTCTTCTGTATTTGGTGTTTTGATCTGTTAAATGCTTGTGCTTGTGTCTTTTTTCACATCGGTATCTACTATCTTTGTATTTGTTTGATCTGTTAAATGCACGTGCTTCTGTCCTTTTTCACATCTGTATCTCAAAATTTTGGTTATGGTCTGTGTGCTATGCGTGTGTTATCGTATAATATACTGAGATAATGCTTTTTTGTTAGGTATAATGTCAAATGTTCAAGAAGCAGCACTAGGAGGCACTAGTGGTACTGATTCCACACACAACGTGACATCTAGTACTCAAATGAGTGCTGATAGAATTGATATTGATATTGATCCTACTGAATCAGAACCTAAAATTGATGATTGCCAGCCAATTAAAAAAAAGGGTAGACAAACTACATCTGATGTGTGGAAGCATTTTGATAAAGTGTCAGTTAATGAAGTACCTAAGGAAAAATGTAAATATTGTGACTCCCTTTTAATGAATAGGCCCTCAGATGGTACTAGCTCTTTAGATAAGCATATTAAAAGACAACATCCATCAAAATGTGTAGGAACTGTTGGACAAATGTTTATAAATGTTGGGGAAAAGAAGAAAGATGGCACAATGAACTTGAAATTTTTTGTGTTTGATCAGAATATCAGTAGGAGTGACCTTGCTAATATGATAATCTTGCATGAGTATCCATTTTCCATGGTTGAGCATGTTGCTTTTAGAGAATTTGTTAGAAACCTTCAACCATAGTTTCAATTTGTGTCACGGAACACCATTAAGAAGGATTGTGTGATGATTTATGAAAAAGAGAAAGAGAAACTTTATAAAGTGTTAGATAAATTAACTTCACGTATAACCATGACAACTGAAATGTGGACATCTATTCAAAATAAAGGGTATTTTTTTCTTACTGTGCACTACATTGATGATGAATTGAGGTTGCATAAAAAGATTTTGAATTTTTCTAATATTGATGCTCCTCACACTGCTGATAATCTTACTAAAGCAATTCCTGAAAAACTTTTTCAATGGAACTTGGATAAAAAGTTTATGTGCCTTGTTGTTGACAATTGTACCACAAATGATGCTATGGTTAGGGAGTTGAGTAAAAAACTTACAAGTAGGGGATGTTTGATAGAACAAGGGAAACTAGTTCATGTACATTGTTGTGCACACATTCTTAATCTAATAGCACAAGAGGGGGTTGATGTCATAAAGTTAGTAACTTCAAAGATTTGTGAAAGTGTAAAGTATGTTAAAGGATCTATTTTGCGATCACAATTGTTTAAAGAAGTGGCTTCTCAAGTGAGAGCTCCTCAAAAGGCATTAATTCTTGATGTGTCTACTAGATGGAATTCCACTTTTTTATGCTAAAACATGCTTTGGAATTCAAAGATGCATTTATTAGATTTGCTGATAGGGATGCTTCATATAAGTATTTGCCAAGTGAGGTTGAATGGGATAATGCTAAGTTGACTTATGATTGTCTAGAAATATTTTATGATGTCACAAATATCTTTTCTTCAACTTTATATCCATCTGCCAACTATTATTTCAACAATATATGTGTTGTCCATGTTCATCTAAAAGAGTTGACTAGTAGTGACATATCATTTGTTGCCAAGATGGGGAAAGAAATGATGTCTAAATTCAAGAAGTATTGGGATGTGAGTTGTTTGATATTGTCTATAGCTTCTATTGTTGATCCACGTCTTAAGATGAAAAGTGTGGAATATAATCTAAGAGAGATCTATGGTAATGACAGTGATGATAGTGATGACGATGATGCTAGTTATGGTGGCAATGTTGTTCAAAAGAAAATTGATCAAATCAAAGGTTGTTTAGTGGATCTTTACAATGAGTATAGGTTGCAAATGGGTGGAACAAATCGAATACATTGATAGCACATGTGATAGGTCTGGATGCTTAAATGATACATCAGGGCATCAAAAGCTGAGTAGTAGGGGCTTGTTGAAGATTTTAGGGAGATTTGATAACCATCTACAAAAGGTACAAGCCACACAACCAACTAGGACTGATTTAGACTTGTATCTTGAAGAGGCTATTCACCCCAAACAAATAGGTGGATATAGTTTGGTTGATACTTTTGATATTTTACAATGGTGGAAGCTCAATTGTGCAAAGTACCCAGTTGTTGCAAGAATGGCACGAGATATTTTGGCTATTCCTGTCTCCACTGTTGCATCTGAGGCTGCATTTAGCACAGGTGGAAGAGTTCTTGATCAATATAGGAGTTCTCTAAAGCCAAACACAGTGGAAGCTCTCATATGTGCCCAAGATTGGATGAGAAGTAATATGCGTGGTGTGTAGATTAAAACTATTTTAACTTATTGCAAAGACTATTGAAGCAATTCTTACTTTATAATTCTTTTGTAGGACAAGATTGTGGAGGTGCAATGCTAGGTTCTGTAAGAAATGATTTGGAAGATGAGCAAGAGCTTGGGGATGTTGTCATCATAGAGATGGAATGATTGGTATGTTAATTTTAAGTTTAAGTTTTTGACATGTTATGCCCACAATAATCTTTATACTTGTTTATTTATATTGATAAATTGTTTACATTTTGTTTGTAGGTGCTTTGTACTCTTCCTTATCACGTCATCTTGATTCATTATTGATATAGTGACCAAGCTTGATGAACAACCATTCATTTTCTACATTTGGCGATGTGCATTTGATTGCTGAAAATTGATGTAACAGCCTTATTGTTATGAATGTTGGCAATAGACAATTGGCCATGATGTATTTTGCTGTGTTGAGCTATCTTTAACAATCCCGTTGATCATTTAACAATATTTCATTCTACTGTTGGTGAATTTCTTAATGTTTAACTTTCATATTTGATGGTATTTAATTTTGTGAAGTTGCTAGTTGATTATTGAGTGGGAATATTGTTCGTTTGTTGGGCTGTTTATAGCACACAACTCATACATTGAATGGTTTCTTTGTGTTCTATTATTGGGTTTTTCTAGTGCTTAAACCATATATGTGTATGATATGATTTTTTAATAAAGATTTTGGGCCAAAAGTAGGTACTTGAATGGTTTTTAAGTGCACAAAGAATCCCAAAACAGCAGCTTTGTGTTACTCTAGCAGCTCACATGTTGGAAATTTCAAACGTCGTTCTAGTGATTAAACCATATATGTGTATGATATGGTTTTTTTAATAAAGATTTTGGCCCAAAAGTAGGTACTTGAATGATTTTAAGTCCACAAAGCCCCCCAAAATAGCAGCTTTGTGTTACTCTAGCAGCTTATATGCTGAATATTTTGAACTTCAGTAAATGTATACATTAATTTGGGCTTAAAAATAGGTGCAACCATCAATTTTAATGCTTAAATTTTTTTTGCACAGAACAGTATACCCTTGGAACCGCATTGTGTACCCACATTATATGCGGTTTCGGGTATGGTGCAGGTCTGGTTACTGAGAAATGTGGGTCTGGACCCGTACCCATACCCGCAAAAACAATTGGGTACGGTTCTGGGTATGGTCATACCCGCAACGTACCCACACCGTTTACCCCCCTACTTAGGAGAGATCTGAGGTTAGACCTTTTTATAGGAGGATGAGGAGAGTTATCCTTGGAGGAAGAGGCCTCCAAGAAGAGGCAGAGACTTGATGCATCCTCTGAGGATGATGCTCAACCCAAACCCTAAGTGGAAGTTAGAGTAAGAGATGACAAGATGAGTTGGATACCTTAGTCTTCCATACCATCAAGCATGTGGTTTAGACAGACATGCTTGACGTAAAGGTTTTGAGTACCCATGAGAAGCATGAGCTATGTGTGGTTGTTTGACCCTCGTGCCTTTGGTGACCCGATCTTGGGTGGTCACGCCTGTTGAGGGTGAGGGATAGCTCCCTCATTGAGAATGTTAGAGGTGACCATATAAGAACCCTAACATATATATATATATATATATATATATATATATGAGAGAGAGAGAGAGAGAGAGTCAGGCTAGAATACACTTGAGTGTATCCGGAGCGGAATACACTCAAGTAGTTTTTCATGATGCTATATTTTTTTTTAAAATCTAATCCGTTGATCTTCTTAAACATCTCGTGAACAACTCATACGCAAAATTTGAGCACATTTGGATATGTATAGCTGATGTTATGAAGACCGCAAAAATTATGCATTTCAAATTAGTTTCGCGCGTCGATTTTGTTGCCCTTGGATGAGTGACTTACACTCATCCAAATAGGCTCAAAATTTGTATGTAGCCTAGTTATAGTATGACGGTGAAGATCAACGGTTTACATTTTGCAAAAAATAGTCTTGATATGCAAACACAATTGAGTGTATTCATGCGATCTGTACACTCGAGTGTATTCTAGCCTGACTCTATATATATATATATATATATATATATATATATATATATGAGTAAGAAAGAGGCACATACCTACATGGAAGAGAGTGGAAATAAGGCTGGAAGTAGGTGTTAGTGTTGGGTTTTAGGGGAGACAGAGAAGGAAGCGGAAACAAAAATTTCTCCCCCAAACCCATACCGAGGAAACGCGTCAACGTCTATATAATAGGAAAGGATGGTTTGTGGAATCATACCTTGTCCCGAGGCTTGCTCGGTGACAATACCTCGCGCAATGCACGGTCTTCAACTCCGGTCTTGGACGGCGTCTGTGCAGCTCCTGGTCGCACCGGGACTGACGACTCCTCCTCCTACCGGACTGTCGGATGACAGTTGTCCTCCTGAGCGGTAGTGTCCTCCCGCCTCTATAGTAGTCCACACGGACCACCTGGAACTCCACACTCCTTGTCCCACAAGGAAGTGGAAGGAGTCGCACCCTCCTGTTGACATACTAGTCGCCAACACACTCTCCTGCCTCCAGTTGCAACTGTAGTTGTCCTTCCCTTGCTGCACCTCCCTTTTGCGGGAAGCACTTGCTCGGGCTCTCTCTTGGTTACCAAAACCAGAGAGAACGACAACTTTGCAGAGCAACTGGTTGCACTGAGTTGTTGTCTGAGAAGCCCCCAATACCCCTATATATATAGGAGGGTCATGGGACAGGGTTCTCTGTCCCCGGCAATATGGGACTAAAGCAGGAGTAGAAGGGTTCGAGATTTTCCACAAAAACAACCAACTCGCAACCTAAACCGATCGGTTCACAAGTGAACTGGTCGGTTGGGGACCTGAACCGGTCGGTTGGAGCACCAACCGATCGGTTGGGACCCATGAGCCGATCGGTTCACTTCTGAACCGGTCGGTTTGTGGTCCTGGTCGGTTCCCGATTGACTTTCCTTCTTTCGTTTCTAATTGGTATCGAATACCAATCCTTGTTCCAATCAAATTGGGCAAGTGAAACGCAAGGAAAATTCTCACCGACCTGACTTTCCCAACTTGCTCGGTTGCACCAGTTGAACTGATCGGTTCAACACTTGAACCACTCATTTCACCCTGGGCTTGAGCCGATCGGTTCACTTCTTGAGCCGACCGGTTCAACAACCTCAGCCGACCGGTTCAACACTTGAGCCGATCGGTTGGGAGTGCAGGTTGTGCAGAATCAGTCAATTGCAATTTCAATCAATCTGATACTCCAATCAATGCATCCAACACCTTGAACAATATGATATTGAGCTATCGATTAATTGAGTGTTTAATTGAACTACTAAACTCCTTTAGTAATCAATCTAAACATTGCTTGTGGACAAAACTCCTCTTCCAGGTTAAATCCTATGTGTGTGACCCTGCAGGTCCATTTCACGTTGGCAGTGAAAGTCCATAACACTTATGACTTCACAAGCAAAGAGTGGTGCCTAGTCACACATCATTGCTACCCAAGTGAAAGTAGAAAGTTGGAGAACAATTTTCATCCTACAATCCGTGAATGGTGTTACAGTGAATGTATAATTCATTTGTCACTGATATCCCGAATGAACTCAAGGCATGGAACAGTCATCCTATCAACGTTCATTCACTTTCTTGATCTCAGAGTAGATTGAAGGAGATATGTATGACATCAATATCACATATTGATTCACACATGCATGCGCACACCTATCTCAATCCTACTCATCAAGTGGCCTTGGATATCAAACTCCCTCAGGAGGGACAAATCCCATATCTATCACTCACCCCTCAAAAGCCCCATGTGTCAAAGCCACCCAATCATCACCTTTATAACAACCCATGTTTCAGGACTGCGTTTGATGATGTGAAAGTGTTCCCAACGACATGTGTTGAGTGCAGTGATTTCAGGTCTAAGAATCACACTCACCACCATCACTGTGAGTACTGACTGTGACTACCATGTCATGGTTCCATGTGTCAAACTCACGGTGGGTCTGTCTGGTACACTTGTTCTCTAACAAGTACCTATGTGTTTGGTTTGATATCTCTATATCATGACTAATGAGATTTTGTCATCAACTAACACCACAATCTAGTCTTGTGTGTCATTGTTGTCTATCTACCTTCCACAATGACATCTGACTAGGGACATAACAAGAATGTACAAACTCTTAGCATCTGTATGATCTCATCGTTCAGGTCCTCAACCTGAAGGCATACGTCATTGAGTACTGTCATTCTCTAGACATTCAATCTGTTCTATCACTATCTCATATGACTGAACCAGAAAGAATTGGAAGCTTGCCTTTGATGTTAATCAAATCAATCTTAATGTATCTTACCAATCATCCCATGATTGGCTCTCAGGGCATACATACCAACAGTTAGACCTAATCTAGATAGGTTATGAATGATGGTTATGAGATGAGAATGTAGAGTTTTGGATGATCTTGGCTGAACATAGGTTTTGGATCATACATTTCACCCAAGTAGGTGTAGACATGTATTCTTAAGATCTTGACCCATCTTCTAAGAAGAGAACCTCCAATGGTAGGACTAGTTGTAGGGTTATCTCTAGAGAGAGAGAGCGCGAGACCCATTGAGGAAGGTTGGACACCTTGACTCCGAGACATGAGGAATGATGAGAAGTTGGGTATGATAAGGCCTAGAATGGATGACACTAAGTAGAGGTAGGTGGTTGCCTCGATGCATGATCCTTAGAGGCTTATCATACCTTAGTTACCTTTAGAGGAATCAAACCCTAGAAAGAGAAAGAGGCTTCTTGAACTGATGTACATATGTTATAGGTGCCTACCTTTTAGGTATAGGAGGGAGAGTTCCTTAGACCCTAAAAAGGTACGGTTACAAGTTGAGAGGTCTCACTCATAGTTGGTTGTCCATATGTAGGACTCTAAGGTGTTGTTCACATGGAAGAGTGTTAGAATGTGTATACTATACATGGTATAGGCTCGGTTCATGGTTGAACAATTGAGCATGCAGCTAGACAACTGAATCATAAGAGGTGAATCTGGGGTTCCTGGACCAAAGAGGGGAAGTAACAGTACCTAGTGTACATGATGCTCACGAGGCGGATAGAGTTCATAGGATCCGAGCATGGCACCCCTTCCCATGTATTAGAAGGAAACCCTAGTTGAGCTAAGATATATGTTTGATGGAAACATATGCATGTATGATATTGGTCCAAATTCGAGGTATAAGGAATAATTATGACATACCACATAACTTAGCATGGTTTAGTTGGTTGTCTTATTGCTAGATACATGCATAAGTATCATGTTAGGATCTAAGGATATACAAGATGATGTAAACCTTAGAGGTAAGAAATTTTTGTGACCTTTGTTACTATCAAGTGATAGTTTTCTCCCATCCTAGGGAGGGACCCTTCATGTTAGGGTAAGCACCAACTTTTGATTAGGTTTGAGGTAACATGAAGAGGTCACTTATAAGAGCTTGATGATCTAAGTGTAAGAGCACGTAGTATGATCATGAATCTATAGACCCATGTGTGACCACCTCTCAGGGGAATGAGGATATGTTGCCATGGAGGTAGCTTGTATGGGGCCAGACCGAGATAGGTAGATCACCGTGATCCCTATGAAAGGATGTAAGTTTAACCATGCACGCCTAGAAAGATGATGGAGCTACGGGTGAGGATTCAAGTTTGAGATGTACCATGATAGAATCCTAAGTCGATACTCAGGTCAGATAGGGATAAGATCGATGGGAGTAGGAGTTGTCTGTTCCCAAAATTTACAAGACCATAGGGTCGGGAGGTAACAACTATCTTTGTCTAAGGACCATGGATTATGAGGTTGACCACCTTCCTGAGTTCATGTGGCCCCAGGGCAAATGAGGGAGACACTCCCTGGATGCATGAGGGAAGAGGGATGACTCCAAAAGTACCGACACCCTTGAGACCCTGAGAACATGACAAATGATTGTGTATATGAGTAATATGAAGACCCAAGAGTGTTTGGGAACAACCTTTCCATGGATGTAAACATAGGTTGGAGATATTCATGATGTGGAGACGTGTGATGTATGTTTCAACTTAAAGGATAATGGCAATGTGTGATGCACCATCTCTACTCCTGAATTGGGATGAACTCTGTATTTGGATTGCAACCAAATGCTTATTTCCTCTTGTTATGGGTGTGAGAGATGGGGCAAAGCGTATGCCATATATTAAGGATAAAAGTGATATGAGTTGAAACCTTTCTATGATGTTTGAGGATGGAATAATTATCACATCTTTTGAGAGTACATGGATAGATGATTTGAAAACCACAAAGAGAATAAGGTAATATGAGGACGTACCTCCCTAGAAGCAGTATGGAATTTATGAGTTATAAGTTTGTGTTTGATAACCAAGATGATGAGCTTGAATTTTTCTTGACTCAGTTAGACCTAAACCTGAGATGAGGATGATGAGTGGAGTATATGAGGGTTTATGTCTTCACCATCACCTAGAACATAAGGAAGCTTAGGTGGTAATGAGATGTCATCATATGAATACAACTCATGTGTATAGTTGTCTTGACTAGACACTAGAGAGGGCTGAAAAAGGTTGCTAGGTGGACCCTATGACCATTAGAGGACTAGACCCATGTGACTGACATTTAGATATGACCAGACTCATGGGTCAAGTTGGCGGTTGCCCAATTATCCAGCCCATAGCTTGATGAGATAAGAGGATTGTTTTAAGAACCTCAGATACACCTCTCAGGAGAAGAATATGGCAAAACCCGCTACTAGAGTGTTTTAGGGTTTATGAGGAGTTAACCTTGAGGAATCATGACATGTAGGAGCTTGTGATGTTATTTACACCATACACCATGGTACTACTAAGATAGTTAAAGTTTTCAGTAATACTTTGAAGACTTGAGATGAAGAAGTATATAGGGTTGCATGTGGCCTGTCTCCATACATGCCAGAGGGTGAAGGCCGAAGACTAGTAACCCAATGAGTTACTACAGATAATGAGGAGTTCTTGAGAGGGAATGTGGGCAGATCACCATGGATAGTGTGGTGGGTTTCCCCTGGACCGAGAGAGGTCATGATGCAATATGGGTTATGGTAGGTCGCCTTACCAAGTTAACCTAATCCCCTTCCTAAGAGAGAGTACTACCAGGGTGACCTATCTGACTGAACTATATATATATGAGAGAGTGATAGTTCAACTAAACCGTGATCTGAGTTCAATATCTTGAGTATGACCTTAAGTTCACTTCCATTTGGTGGAAGTAGGTACATGAAGAACTTGACGATAGATTGAAGTTTAGCATAACTTATCACCCATGACTGATGGACAGTCAAGAGGGTATGATCAAGACTTTAGAGGGTCTGATGAGAGCATGTGTGCACATTTTGGGTGATATATGGGAGCAGTTCCTGCCCCTAGAAGAGTTTGCTTGTAATGATAGCCACCATAGATAGTATCGGGATGTAATAAGCTTTGTAAGGGAGGCTGTGTCGGTCACCACTTCATTAGGAGATGTTGGTGTGAGGACCTTGTGAAGGCCAGAGAGACCACAGTGTGTGAAGATGAAGTTGCTTTGATCAAGCAACGGTTGAGAAAGCTCGGGGCGGCAGGAGTCGTGAGCTGATGCGAAGCAGACTGACATGCAGTTTACTGTGGAAGAACATGTGTTATGAAAGCTGGCCCCTCTGAGCTATAGCTGAGAAAGCTAAGTCCCCCATACATGGGTCCATTTGAGATGGATTGGTGGAGTTGCTTATGTTTAGCCTTACCCCTTAGGATAATATGATGTATGATGTGTTCCATGTGTATGATCTAGAGCACTGCGTGATGTACCCGAGCCATGTGTTGAGCCTTGAACCTATTGAGATTCAAGGGAGGCTGACATATACTGAGTCACCTATGAGGGTATGAGATACCAAGGTGAGAGAGAACTCAGATGTAAGAATGAAGATGATAGAGGTTCTTTGGAAGCACCATGGAGAGGATGAAGCCACATGGGAGCCAATGAGTGACATGGAAAAGTCTTATCCTGAATTGTGTGTATGTTTGATGGAATTTTGAGGGCAAAATTCCTATAAGAGGAGAAGGATGTTACAACCCCAATTTTTGGGTTCATATGGTTGGAAATGCAATTTCCCCAATAAATTTATGATTAAGGAAATTGTATGATTTATGTGTATTGTATGGGTTTCCTTTACAACATTTCCTTTGTGCATGTGATTTTGTGGATCATAATATATTAATGAGTCCAATATGATTAAAAGAAAAAGAAGAAATCAAATAATGCATTATTAAGAAGGAAATTTGAGATAATGAGGATAAGATCAGAAATATGTGGAAATAAGGATAATAGAATCATCATGGATGAGATTTCGAGTCCACATGGTTTCTAATGGTAAAAGGAATCCAAATATATACTATAAAAGAGTAAGAGAGAGAAAATATGTATAAAATATGCCTTTATAAGTAATAACTTGCATATGAAGAAAAATCTCTCATACTTTTAAATTTGAGTCCCAAACTTTGCACACATGAAGTTTAAGTCACTATGGACTTTCCTTTAAATTTTGGGATCGAAAGGATAAAAGGTGAGAGAGATATTGAATTTACTAGTTATCCTAAAGTGCTGATCTTAAAAGGAAATGTATTAAATGTAGCACGTTATGTTTGATTTGGGAATCATGGGCCCGACCCATATTGGTGTCACACGGATTTGTAGTCATCTGATAAGAAATCTATGGCAGGGGAATCATCTTCTAGATGGAGATGAGCAGGGAAAATCGGGAGCAGGAGTCTCAATCTCCTAACACATAGTGCTCACTTTGGTTTTGGTATCTTACCATAATCCTTTTTTCATTGAAATTGGGAGAGGAATACGCACCCGATGATCCCTAGAATCCTATCTTTTTGGCTGGGACTTTCCCCAATGGAGTCGGAATCCATGGGTATTGGCCTATAGCCTGATCTATAAAAGGGGGATGATTCCCCTTCTGCGAGGTTGTAGGTTCCTTCGTGAAGTCCCACGACATCTAGCCTGGTCAACCTTGCCATCAACTTAGCACCTAAACCCCACCCATCTTCCATTTTTCTCCTGCTCCCTGATGCCCTGTTTTGGCGAGATGACCGCTAGAAGGTGCATATCTCAACCACCGGAGGTGTTGGCGAGGTTCTAGGCAAGTTCGGCCCTGACCAACAGAGCCAATGGAGCCCTCGACGTAGCATTGCGAGCACTGCAGGTCGAAGTCAACACTCTGGTTGACTAGCCGTAGATGGACTCACGGGTTGAAGCTAGATAGAGGAAGGGGATGATACCCAAGGAGGTTACATCTCTACCCCTGAGTAGGACACAATGAGGTAAGGGTGTTAATGTCTTTTAGTTGTTTATTTAGATGTTGCCCGTATGGAGCATCGGCTGGGATGGCCGCAGGCCATTGGCCGGATAGGTCCAGTGTGGCCAAGCAACTTGTCTCGACAGTGCTGACGTGTCAATCGGTCATTGGCTTTGAATGATTATAATTGCAAAAAATCATAACTAGTAATTGGTAATTCAGAATCCAACAAGTAATATATGATTTTTGCTCAGAAAAATGCTAGGAATCTAATAAAAATAATTTTAGAGTTTGAATATGATCATAGTTTGAAAAGTAATTAAAGTTATCATATTTAATGATTTAATGAGTAAGACACCCCAATTTGATGATTAATGAAATTGAGATGATTAACATGGATGTTTTATGAGAATATTAACATGTTGTTAATAATAAAGACATTTTAATGTCTAAAGAGATGAACCATATGCTTAATAGCTTAATTCAAGGTTTGAAATGTTAATGTGCATTAATGGGCTTAGAAACCCTAATCTAAGTGTTAGTGTGTTTAATGAGATATAATTCGAGATCCTTTGTATAAAAGTGATGTTAGGTTAATCTCAAGCCTAATAAATGATAAAAGGCTTTAATGCAAATAAGTGAGGAATTAGGGTTTTGAACCTAGAACTGATGTTTTAGGGTTTTGTGGATATAAAAGAGGATAGTTGTAAATAGATCTAAAGGAACCCTAATGAAACCCTAATTTGGATTAGAAGCCCTAGAAAGAGATTCTAAATCAATAAAGTAAGTTCTTGATGAGTATGTAGTAAATAGGTTGTACATGCTTTTCAGGCTTCTATTCTTTTGTGTGATTGTCTTAATTTCTTGCTTGGATTGCTTGTTTGGATAGGATTGTGCTTATTTCCTGTGAAATCTGCAAATCAGGTATGTGGTTAATTATGAGTACACACTTTAGTTTCTCGACATTTTCCGATGTTTTACCGATTGCATGGAAATAAACCATTTGGATGCTTTTATTTTTGCAATCTTTAAAGTGAATATGACTATCACAATTTATATATATATATATATGTATATATATATATATATATATATATATATATATATATATATATATATATATATATATATATATATATATATTACTTGCCCGAACCTACATACCATCACTAGATGTATGATGCGAGACCAAGCCCCGGAGGGAAGTTCAGAAGGGGTCAAGCCCCAGAGGGAAGACCACTGGGCACCCAAAGAGGTGACCCCATGTACCAAGCTCAGGATGGAGAAGGTAGCCTTAAAGTCACTTGCAAGGACTATACCCTAGAGAGGGTATCCCAGAGGATGAGTAAAAGTGGTTGGTAAGTCATATTGAAAAACATAATCTTGCATTGTTAACAACTATTTGATGTGATTATGTTGTTAGAAGATATGTGCAATATTTGTGTTGTCACCACATACAGGTATATTCATTTATACTGATCGATGTTTTGTTTATTGACATTTTAGGATTATCTGAAATTGGAAAAATAGTAAAGTGGAACTTGTGAAGAATAATGTTAATTCATAAATGAGGATTTAGTTAGATAGAACTCTATAGTGGGTAGAAGTTTCAGATTCCTATTTTTTTAAAAGGTATGTGAAAAGCAAACTTTTATTCCAGATTTAAGTTTAGTATTTTGTAGAATTTATTAATTATTTTTTATTATTTGCAAAACAATTGATCCCATTTTTGGGATAATGCCTCTGACTTCTTGGTCTTCCTTAATTAGGGGTTACCGGGAAGCGAGGTCATTACAATTGGTATTAGAGCATGGTTTTCCATTTAAACTCTAATAATTATTAAATTTTACAAACTCTTTAGAACCCAAGGGAGTTATTAGAGGATTTTCCATTGATGGAGGTGTCTAGAAAAGGATCAAAATCTGGGGATTGGCAAGATTTTCATCCACCCCGCTAGTTGGTCTACAAGGACTCCCAGATATTGTGTGACTGCCTGGCCAAAATCGGAGGATTTGACTCGAAGTAAGATACATCTTGTGGCGACACATCCCGCTATCACACAAACAGTGAGGTGTCACGTGAAAATGTGCGGAAAACACCATAAACTACTAGTTACCAAAAACACGGATTAATTAAAACCAATTTTGGAAAGCAGATAAACCAAGAAACTATTACATTCAGATCCTCATCCTGCAAGAAAATAGGTTATATAAACATATGCAAGCCTTGATACGTGTTCACAGCTTAGAGACTCAGCTGTCTAGTCATCACATGAGTTTATCACCTGTTTATATGTACATAACGGCCCACATCCGGCCAGCTGCAGGACATACAAAGCATCAACAACTATACATCGTGAAACAATGTCAAAACGCCCCCAAGGACCTGAGAGTACAGGGATGACTTCTAAGACTCTACTACAGAACAATCAAAACAACAGCATGTCCATCTCTTGCCTTCTACTTCTTGTCTTGCTGCTCGGCCGCAACTCTGCGACCACCACCACGACTAGATCGAACACCTAAAAAAAGTTGTAAACCAGTGGGGTGAGACACACAGTCCTAGCGAGAAACATAACTCCCCGCCAAAACCATAAAACCACATAAGGATTAAAGCAAAAGCAGCAGATAACTGCTAAAAGGTATAACAGGAGAAGTCTATAAGGTAAAGCTATTCATACCATCAAGCTTACCAAGCTATACGGAAGGTAGATAGTCAAGTATTTCTTTATGGAACATGATTGACAAGATAAGATTTATAAGATTTTACCACATAACATAAGGAATGTATAAGTAACTGCAAGAATAAAAATATTAACTACATGAGCAAGGCCTCAATCAATGTTCCGTGTTTTGCCTTAAGCAATAAATACTATTCAGCTATATTATGTATTATTATGCCCTGAGGAAGTGAGTCGTACCGCTCAAATCCAACCGACGGCTGCGAAACCTGGAGCCGGTGCCATACAAGGTTAATGGAAGAGTCAAACTCCACGACCTCCCACCTCGTGGTCAGTGCACGAGAACCAAAGCAAGACCGCAGTCTCATGCTTAAGTGGCCTCAGCCACAAGGTTAGCTCCATAGGCTACCCATTCTCTAGCCCGCCTCGGTACAGGTCTCAGCGCTAGTATATCTGAGCCACGGGCTAGTTCACCGTGCTCCCTGAGCCATGAACGCATTCATGCTCTATCACACTGAGCCATGGGCCTGTTCACCATGCTCTATATATCTCGAGTTTGCAACCGTAGCTGCACTCGAATCCTCTCTATTTTAGGCTAGGAGAAACCTCGCATATTCAACAATATGCGCTCTGAGTTAACCTGCAGGAGAACCCATTTCACCATCAACAGCTCCTGACGATGATGGATCTATGGCCATGGCAAACTACATGATGTGTTCCACTGTGATTAGTTAGTATATTTTAAGTGGATTACTGAGGCAACCAAGTTGTAACACATGCCAATCATAAAGTTACATTATTATTACCACCATCACAAAATCTTGGGATCTTCATCCCTCATCATAAGAAACCACTGCCTCATAAGGCATTCTCATCACTTGGGATAACAATCCCAGATCATCATTAGAGGATAACACCTCAACTTAGGCACTTTAGCTATCTCAGGTCCTCAGACCAAAACACATCATGCATGTTATCTCATCATCAAGAGTAACCATTAGAGCAGTGTTACTCAAACATATATACCTCATAGCCCTTTTCCTAGCTATGCATCTGTATGAAACACCTACATGGTTAGTATACGCAATCATCATGGATTAACAGAAAGATCATATTATCAACTTAGGGCAACATTGATGATTATGTGCTTTATCATTCATGCCTCAACATCTCATATACTTTATCTTTCACTCAGCCTTATACAAAATTCGAGATGATCATAAACACATGTAATATCATGTCATGATACATAGGTGAGTTCTACTATATCAACCACGTCACTACTTTTAAACATATCAAGGGTTTACAACCCATAAACCAAAACTCTTAAACAACAAAGATATGATCACATGATAAAGAACTATAATATATGTTTTCCAGAAGGAACATGACCCTCACTAGAAGAGCTCGATACCCTCACAAGAAGTGTGATGGGCAGGGAAACTTCCCTCACTAGAAGGGGTATCGGGCAGAGCAGCTTCCCTCATATCGCCCAAACGTCTAGCCATGTAACGGCCAGGCCAAGGCAAGGGTGTTGACTACCACCTGAGGGTGTATCGTGCAACCCTAGGTGTTGCACAACCAAGTGTCGTGCACCTCTGTGTCATGCATCGGTGCGTTGTGCACTAGGTATATATATCATGCACCGGGTGTAAGGGGGTGTAACGGGCACCAAGCCAACCTTAGATGGGTGTATCGGGCAGGGCACTCCACATAACCTGACGTCTGACACAAAAGGGTAATGACCAACACTCTACTCATCTAGGTGCAACGGCCAGGGGTACAACTTAAACAGAAGCAAAGAAAGCATATCGTCCAACCATGCTAGTCTCATGCTATCGGCCAACACACAAGGCCAGGGCCAAGGGGCGTCACCCACCACAGAACTAGCTAACAAAGCTCCATAACATCAGGGTGTGACAGCACCAAGCCACCTCCTAGGTTAAGTGTATCAGGTAGGGCACTCAACCTGGTGTGACGCCCGACACACAAAGGCAAGAAACAAGGTGTGACTCTCAACTCAACCACAACATGTCAACCATGACTCTAGTTCACAGAGGGATATCGGGCAACACCATCCCCAAGCCATATTATGCAAGATGCAACCCAACAAGGCCGTCTTCAACCTCAAGCACAAGGGCACCAAACCCTAAATTGATCAAGAAGATCGGCTCACCTCTCAACAACCAAGAGAGAGGGGTTTTGCACAACCTCTATCACAACTCAGGCACCCACTAGGATCAACCCTAACAAAGGTCTACATCCAACACAAAGCTCACCTCTCGAATCCATGGTGAGAGAAGGGTGTTGCTCAAACAACTAGAACAAAAGCTCACCTCTCAACTTAAATGAGAGAGGGGTATTTCCCATATCACTAGAGTTAAAGCTCACTTCTCTAGACCAAGGAGGGAGAGGGGTGTTGCTCAACAAGAAAACCCTAGAAACATGGTTCGGCCAACTAGGTGCAACTAAGCAAGAAACTCAACTAGCAACATACATAGACGATTATGATCATAAGAAACACACAAGAACATAGAAGGTAGTATAGTTAGGGTTAGGAGTTATGTAACCTGCCTTACCCAAGCTCCAAGCTCCTAGCACCAAGCTCCCAAGAACCACCACAAGAAGAAGAGCAAGGCACTCTAGGGTTCGGCCACCACTAGAGGAAGAAGGAGACTCCAAGATAAGGATCGGCCACCAAGCTTGCAAAGGAAGATGTGTCGTGCACCAAGGGAGAGGGGAACTAAGGAACTAAAGGGATCCTTAGCAAGAGAAAGGGAACACATATATAGGAGAGGATGGAGGAGAAACCAAGGTAAGACAAGGCAAGGTGTCGCCCACCTAGGGACACTTGTCCATGGATAATGCCACCACTCTAACTTGCCTTAAACACATGTCCAAGGCCATTGCCACATGCAAGCATCAAGCACCAAGTTTCCACTAGTGGTGACACAAACGAGGTCAATGGATCAAAGGGATCCATAGGTGACACACCTCCACTCCACCATGCCTGACATCACACCCTGGGGGACACACCTGGGCCGACACAGCCATGGCCGACACACCTAGGCCGACACAAGGCACTCCTGCCTGACACAAGGTCCAAAAAGGCAAAGGCAAAGCACAACAAGGCCCACCAAGGCTCATCCAAGCCCAAAGGAACTCACGCAATGAGCCCAACCCTTCCTCTCAACATTAGAGGAAGCAAGGAGAGGGAGGAACACCTCACAAGGTGACAAACTTGCCCAAAAACCCTAGACTTGGGTAGATTGCAAGTAGCACCTCCAGCTCTCAACAAAGCACCAACAAACCCTAATCACCACTAAAGGTGATTAGCAAGCAACTAAGCATCAGGGTTAAGCAAAGCAAACAGGATAAGCCCTAAACGGAGGTCAGGGTCCTTACAAGCTATAACCCTCTACAAAGGGATTTCGTCCTTGAAATCCGAAGAGAAAAGTGAGGGATACTTCCTCCTCATCTCTTCCTCAAGCTCCCACGTGGCTTCCTCAATGCCACGATGATGCCAAAGAACCTTAACCAGAACTAGGTCCTTCCTCTTCAACTTCTTTACTCTTCTAGCAAGGATCATTACAGGATCTTCCTTGTAGGTCATGTCTTCATCAAGCTCGACTTCGACTGGCTGTATCACTGTTCCTGTATCCGGATGACTTTTCTTCTGCATACTGACATGGAATACTGGGTGTAACCTGTGCAACTTTGGCGGCAACTCTAACTCGTAAGCTACCTTGCCCATACGTTCTATGACCGGGTATGGCCCCATATACCTGGGTGCCAGTTTACCCTTTCGGCCAAACCTTAGCACACCTTTCCATGGCGAGACTTTAAGATACACTTTGTCTCCTACTTGGAACTCCAAAGGTCGTTGGCAATTGTCTGCGTAAGACTTCTACCTATCCTATGCTGCTTTCAACTATTGTTGGATCACCTTGATCTTTTCTGTTGTCTGTTGTACTAACTCAGGACCCAAAAGTTGATATTCACCAGACTCATACCAACATAATGGAGATCTGCACTTCCTGCCATATAAGGCCTCATAAGGAGCCATGTCAATGCTCTGCTGATAACTATTGTTGTAGGCGAACTCTATCAGACTGAGATGTATGTCCCAACTACTTAGGAACTACAAAACACAAGCCCAAAGAAGATCTTCCAAAGTCTAAATAGTCCTCTCAGACTGTCCGTCTGTCTGCGGGTGGAAGGTGGTGTTGAACCTCAAATGTGTTCCCAACACTTTATGCAATTGTTCCCAGAAATGACTCGTGAACTGAGGACCTCTGTCGGAAACTATCATTGCTGGCACACCGTGCAAACATACTATCTCATCTACATATACCCGAGCGAGCTTCTCAACTGTATACGTTGTCTTTACATGTATGAAATGGGCAGACTTTATCAATCTGTCCACTATTACCCAAATGGAATCATGATTCCTAGTTGTCCTGGGCAGACCAACTACGAAATCCATGGTTATATGATCCCATTTCCACTACGGTATCGGAAGGGGTTGCAACATACCTACCAACTTCTGATGTTCAGCCTTGACTTGCTGACATACCACACACCTAGCCACAAACTCGGCTATATCTTTCTTCAAGTTGGGCCACCAATACAAGTCCTTCATATTATGATACATCTTGGTGACTCCTGGATGCATAGCATACATCGACGTGTGCACTTCTTCGAGCACTAGCTTCCTCAGATCATCAGCATTGGGGACCACCATCCTATCTTGATAGCAAACTAGTCCATCCTCAGACTCATGGAACCCATCACGCCTTTTGCTTCTGAGCTCTGACCTGATCAACTGCACTATATCATCTATTTGTTGTGCATCTTTGATCTGCTGTTTCAGCGTAGGCTTGACTTGCATATGTGCTAAAAGTCCAGCTAACAAGGAAACTCCCATCTTCACATTCATCTGTCGCAAGGAAACAAACATATCCCGTCTATGGCATACCAAGGAACTCAACTGTGCCTTCTTTGAAGAGATAGAAGAAGACTTTCGGTTGAGCGCATCAGCTACCACATTCGCCTTACCCGGGTGATACTCAATGGTGCAGTCGTAATCATTGATTTGCTCCATCCATCGGCATTGTCGCATGTTTATCTCATTCTGCAAAAAGATGTACTTTAGGTTCTTATAATCTGTAAAGATCTGGCATACCTCCTCGTAAAGATAGTGTCTCCAAATCTTTAACACATGAACCACCGCTGCCAACTCCAAGTCATGAGTTGGATAGTTCTCCTCATGTTTCTTAAGCTGTCGCGAAGCAAAAGAAACCACATGATCTTCCTGCATCAGCGCACATCCTAGACCTTTCTTAGAAGCATCGCAGAAAACAACATAGCCCTTTCCAGGCTCTGGTAGGACTAACACTGGAGCACTAGTCAGCTTTTCCTTCAAATTTTGGAAAGCTTGCTGGAAACAATCATTCCATACAAAAGGTACATCCTTTCTAGTCAACTTTGTCATTGGCAACGCGATCACACTGAAGTCCTTGATAAACCTTCGGTAGTATCCTGCTAATCCCAAGAAACTATGAACTTCTGTCAGCGTCTTCGGCTGTTCCCATTCTACAACGGACTCCACCTTCTTTGGGTCCACCTTGACTCCTTCTGCAGATATCACATGACCCCAAGAAAGTTACTTCTTCCAAAAAGAACTCACACTTACTGAACTTGGCATACAACTGATGTTGGCAAAGAAGAGTCAACGCTAGTTGAAGATGTTGCTCATGCTCTTGCGTGTCCCGACTATAGATCAAGATGTCATCTATAAAGACTACAACAAACTGATCTAGGAACGAACAGAACACTCAATTCATCAAATCCATGAAAGCAGTAGGTGCATTGGTTAGCCCAAACGGCATAACCACAAACTCAAAGTGACCATACCTTGTCCTAAAAGCTTACTTTGGTATGTCATCCGCCTTAATCCTCAACTGATGATATCCAGACCGTAGGTCGATTTTTTAAAACACTGTAGCACCATGAAACTGATCGAACAAATCATCTATCCTTGGCAACATGTACTTGTTCTTGATCATGACCTTATTCAACTACTGGTAATATATACATAGCTGCATTGACCCATCCTTCTTCTTAACGAACAACACTGGTGCACCCTAAGGCGACGTACTTGGTCGGATGAAACCTTTCTCCAATAACTCTTATAACTACTTCTTTAGCTCTTCCATCTCTACTGGAGCCATCATGTACGATGTTTGTGCAACTGGTTGCGTTCCTGGAACCAGATTGATCTGGAAATCAATCTCTCGGGGTGGAGGAACACCGGGGAACTCATCAGGAAACACATCCACAAACTCTCGAACAACCATCACCTCTTCAAGGCTAGGACCTTTCGCCTTGGTATCCATAACATGAGCTAAGAACGCCTTACATCCTTGTCGTAGCAACTTTTCTGCCACCATAGCCGATACTAGACACGTCGAAAGAATCTTCCTATCTCCTTGGAAGACCCACTTCTTACCGCCCTCATCAAACACAGCTTGCTTGGAACCACAGTCCAAAACAACCTTATACTTCTCTAAGGTATCCATCCCAAGGATCACATCGAAACCATGCATATCAAGTGGTATAAGATCCACTTGTATACTGTTTTCCGAAAAAGATAAGACACAATATGGACACTCCTCTTGAAGCATCGAGGAACCATCAAGAGGGGTTTCTAACAACAAGCTATCTTTCTTAAAACTAACAGGTAAATGATAGTTTTCAAGCATACTATAGGCGATAAAAGAGTGTGTAGCACTCGGGTCAACCAGAACAGATATAAAGCAAGAAGAAGACATATCAGAATGAAATAACTCCATCTGACCTATAACCACTCACAGGTTGACTATCACCTCCGGCTGACTCATAGCATAGAATCAAGCCGTTGCTTGCTATCCACGTCCTCTGCTTCCTTGAGTAGACGATCCTGCTTGCGACGCTTGACCGCGTCCTCTCCCTCTGCTACTACTGGGTTGCTGCCTATCTGACCCTTGTTGATTCTTCCTTAGTTGTTGTGTCACATCAACATCTCTACTTGGGAAATTTAACTTGAAATGCCCGATCTGACCACATAGATGGCATGACCTATCTTCAAACTATGGCCTAGATGGCCATGTCACTGCCAATGAAGTTGTACTATGTGCCTTTGATGGTGAAGAAACATAACCTCTTCCCTTACTCAGAGACCACTGTGATGGTACACTGGAACCTCTCATCACTGAAGGTGCTAAAAACCTTGGCTTCTTGAACCCACCAAACCTCTGTCCCTAGAGCTGAGTAGGCCTCTTCTTAGACATGGATTCTCTTTTCTCCCTGACTGACCGTTCGATCCTCTGAACAGATTCCACAAATGTGGTAAACCGCTCATGGTTCTCTAACGCAGAAGCAGGTGTTGTCAGCTCAGCACTCAGGCCTTTCTCAAAATGTCTAATTCGCTCGTCATCTGTTGATGCCATGTGGGGAGAAAACCTCAACAAGTCCATGAAATTGGCTTCATACTCGGTGATGTTCATCGTTCCTTGGCGCAGGCGCTCAAACTGGCTGATCTTCTCATCCAGATACATCTTCAGAAAGTATCTACTGATGAACTCACGCCGGAAAACCTCCCAACTAATCACCTCACCAGATCGCTTCTCCACCTCGATGGTCTACCAGTGACCAACACTACCCTTCAGAAGGTAGACAACGTGCTTGACTTTGTCTGGTTCGGAGATGTCAAGGATACGGAAAGCCTTCTCAAGACTTGTCAGCCACATATCTGCATCCACTGGATCAACCGTCCCAGCATAGTCCGAAGCTTCGACTCGGAGAAGCCGCTCAAAGGTCTTCCCAATACCCGATGTTTCACCATGGGGAGCCTGTGCTCTCGACGGAGGCACTGGCAACCTCTCTACCATGAGATTCATCGTAGCCATCATCTACCCCATAAGTTGTTGGTAGGCAGGGTTCTCGAGAATGGATGGGTCAAGTTGGGGGACCTTAGGCACCCGATCTCCATGTGCCTGCCCTATAGCTTTATCAACTGATGCAGCATCACTGCTCTCGACAGCATGTTCTTCATGGTTTCCATACATCTTGGTTGTTTCTTCTACTGAGGGCAGAAGATGATTGTAAGAAAATCTGGAAAACTCACAAGAACAAACACAACTTAGTCCTAAATCCCTGTAGACTCAGCGAACCTAGAGCTCTGATACCAAAACTTGTGGCGACACATCCCTCTATCACACAAACAGTGAGGTGTCACGCGAAAACGTGCGGAAAACACCATAACTCACTAGTTATCAAAAACATGGATTAATTAAAACCGATTTCAGAAAGCAGATAAACCAAGAAACTATTACATTCAGATCCTCATCCTACAAGAAAACAGGTTATATAAACATATGCAAGCCTTGATACGTGTTCACAGCTTAGAGAGTCAGCTGTCTAGTCATCACATGAGTTCATCACCTGTTTATATGTACATAACGGCCCACATCCGGCCAGCTGTAGGACATACAAAACATCAACAGCTATACATCGTGAAACAACGTCAAAATGCCTCCAAGGACCTGAGAGTAGAGGGATGACTTCTAAGACTCTACTATAGAACAACCAAAACAGCAGTATCTCCATCTCTTGCCTTCTACTGCTCGTCTTGCTGCTCGGCCGCAACTCCGCGACCACCACCACGACTAGCTTGAACACCTAAAAAAAGTTGTAAACCAGCGGGGTGAGACACACAGTCCCAGCGAGAAACATAACTCCCCGCCGAAACCATAAAACCACAGAAGGATTAAAGATAAAGTAGTAGATAACTGCTAAAAGGTATAACAGGAGCAGTCTATAAGGTAAAGCTATTCATACCATCAAGATTACCAAGATGTACGAAAGGCAGATAGTCAAGTATTTCTTTATGGAACATGATTGACAAGATAAGATTTATAAGATCTTACCACATAACATAAGGAACGTATAAGTAACTGCAAGAATAACAAGATTAACTACACGAGCAAGGCCTCAATCAATGTTCCGTGTTTTGCCTTAAGAAATAAATACTATTCAGCTATATTACATATTATTATGCCCTGAGGAAGTGAGTCGTACCGCTCAAATCCAACTGACGGCTGCGAAACCTAGAGTCGGTGCCATACAAGGTCAATGGAAGAGCTGGACTCCACGACCTCCCACCTCGTGGTCAGTGCACGAGAACCAAAGCAAGACCGCGGTCTCATGCTTAAGTGGCCTCAACCACAAGGTCAGCTCCATAGGCTACCCATTCTCTAGCCCGCCTCGGTACAGGTCTCGGCGCTAGTATATCTGAGCCACGGGCCAGTTCACCGTGCTCCCTGAGCCATGAACGCATTCATGCTCTATCACACTGAGCCATGGGCCTGTTCACCATGCTCTATATATCTTGAGTCTGCAACCGTAGCTGCACTTGAATCCTCTCTATTTTAGGCTAGGAGAAACCTCGCATATTCAACAATATGCGCTCCGGGTTAACCCACAGGAGAACCTGTTTCACCATCAACAGCTCCTGACGATGATGGATCTATGGCCAGGGCAAACTACATGATATGTTGCACTGTGATTAGTTAGTATATTTTAAGTAGATTACTGAGGCAACCAAGTTGTAACACATGCCAATCATAAAGTTACATTATTATTATCACCATCACAAAATCCTGGGATCTGCATCCCTCATCATAAGAAACCACTGCCTCATAAGGCATTCTCATCACTTGGGATAACAATCCCAGATCATCATCAGAGGATAACACCTCAACTTAGGCACTTTAGCCATCACAGGTCCTCAGACCAAAACACATCATGCATGTTATCTCATCATCAAGAGTAACCATCAGAGCAGTGTTACTCAAACATATATACCTCATAGCCCTTTTCCTAGCTATGCATCTGTATGAAACACCTGCATGGTTAGTATACACAATCATCATGTATTAATAGAAAGATCATATTATCAACTTAGGGCAACATTGATGATTATGTGCTTTATCATTCATGCCTCAACATCTCATATACTTTATCTTTCACTCAGCCTTATACAAAATTCGAGATGATCATAAACACATGTAATATCATGTCATGATGCATAGGTGAGATCTACTATATCAACCACCTCACTACTTTTAAACATATCAAGGGTTTACAACCCATAAACCAAAACTCTTAAACAACAAAGATGTGATCACATGATAAAGAACTATAATATATGGTTTCCAGAAGGAACATGACCCTCACTAGAAGTGCCTCCTACCCTCGCAAGAAGTGTGACGGGTAGGGAAGCTTCCCTCACTAGAAGGGGTATTGGGCAGAGCAGCTTCCCTCGTATCGCCCAAACGTCTAGCCATGTAACGGCCAGGCCAAGGCAAGGTTGTCGACTACCACCTCAGGGTATATCGTGCAACCCTAGGTGTCGCGCAACCAAGTGTCGTGCATTGGTGTGCTGTGCACTAGGTATATATATCGTGCACCAGGTGTAAGGGGGTGTAACGGGCACCAAGACAACCTTATATGGGTGTATCGGGAAGGGCACTCCACATAACCTGACGCCCAACACACAAGGGTAACGACCAACACTCTACTCATCTAGGCGCAACAGCCAGGGGTACAACTTAAACGGCAGCAAAGAAAGCATATCGTCCAGCCAGGCTAGTCTCATGCTATCAGCCAACACACAAGGCCTGGGCCAAGGGGTGACGCCCACCACAGAACTAGCTAACAAAGCTCCATAACATCAGGGTGTGACAACACCAAGCCACCTCCTAGGTTAAGTGTATCGGGCAGGGCACTCAACCTGGTGTGACGCCCGACACACAAAGGCAAGAAACAAGGTGTGATGCTCAACTCAACCACAACATGTCAACCATGACTCTAGTCCACAGAGGGATATTGGGCAGCACCATCCCCAAGCCATATCGTGCAAGATGCAACCCAACAAGGCCGTATTCAACCTCAAGCACAAGGGCACCAAACCCTAAATTGATCAAGAAGATCGGCTCACTTATCAACAACCAAGAGAGAGGGGTTTTGCACAACCTCTATCACAACTCGGGCACCCACTAGGATCAACCCTAACAAAGGTCTACATCGACCACAAAGCTCACCTCTCGAATCCATGGTGAGAGAAGGGTGTTGCTCAAACAACTAGAACACAAGCTCACCTCTCAACTTAAACGAGAGAGGGGTATTGCCCATATCACTAGAGTTAAAGCTCACTTCTCTAGACCAAGGAGGGAGAGGGGTGTTGCTCAACAAGAAAACCCTAGAAACATGGTTCGGCCAACTAGGTGCAACTAAGCAAGAAACTCAATTAGCAACATACGTAGTCGATTATGATCATAAGAAACATATAAGAACATAAAAGGTAGTATAGTTAGGGTTAGGAGTTATGTAACCCGCCTTAACCAAGATCCAAGCTCCTAGCACCAAGCTCCCAAGCACCACCACAAGAAGAAGAGCAAGGCACTCTAGGGTTCGGCCACCACTAGAGGAAGAAGGAGACTCCAAGATAAGGATCGGCCACCAAGATTGCAAAGGAAGAGGTGTCATGCACCAAGGGAGAGGGGAACCAAGGAACTAAAGGGATCCTTAGCAAGAGAAAGGGAACACATATATAGGAGAGGATGGAGGAGAAACCAAGGTAAGACAAGGCAAGGTGTCGCCCACCTAGGGACACTTGTCCATGGGAAATGCCACCACTCTAACTTGCCTTAAACACATGTCCAAGGCCATTGCCACATGCAAGCATCAAGCACCAAGTGTCCACTAGTGGTGACACAAACAAGGTCAAAGGGTCAAAGGGATCCATAGGAGACACACCTCCACTCCACCATGCCCGACATCACACCCTGGGCGACACACCTGGGCTGACACAGCCATGGCCAACACACCTAGGCCGACACAAGGCACTCCTGCCTGACACAAGGTCCAAAAAGGCAAAGGCAAAGCACAACAAGGCCCACCAAGGCTCATCCAAGCCTAAAGGAACTCAAGCAACGAGCCCAACCCTTCCCCCCAACACTAGAGGAAGCAAGGAGAGGGAGGAACACCTCACAAGGTGACAAACTTGCCCACAAACCCTAGACTTGGGTAGATTGCAAGTAGCACCTCCAGCTCTCAAAAAAGCACCAACAAACCCTAATCACCACTAAAGGTGATTAGCAAGCAACTAAGCATCAGGGTTAAGCAAAGCAAACATGATAAGCCCTAAATGGAGGTCAGTGTCCTTACACATCTAGCACTCTCTCATCTGTCTTCTTCCTTTCTCAACCCTAATTCAAGTTCACATCTAAGTTCTTAGGGTTTCTCTCTCTCCACACCCCTCATGTGTTTGGGAAAAGGGTAATAAGGATTAAGGAATGCTCCACCAAATAATGAAAACCATGTAAACAAGATGTCATGGACATAAATTTTAATAGTTTAAGTGTAAACTAAAGATTAGTTACATGCATAGGTTGCATGGCGTGTGTAGCCATGCCCTCAGGAGAGCTCTGAAGTTAGACCTTTTTATAGGAGGATGAAGAGAGTTAGCCTTGGAGGAAGAGGTCTCTAGGAAGAGGTAGAGACTTGATGCATCTTATGAAGATGATGCTCTACCCAAACCCTAAGTGGAAGTTAGAGAAAGAGATGACAAGATGAGTTGGATACCTTAGTCTTCTATACCATCAAGCACGTGGGTTAGACATACATGCTTGATGTAAAGGTTTTGAGTACCCATGAGAAGCATGAGCTATGTGTGGTTGTTTGACCCTTGTGCCTTTTGCTGACCCAATCTTAGGTGGTCACGCCTATTGAGGGTGAGGGATAGCTCCCTCATTGAGAAGGTTAGAGGTGACCATATCGGAACCCTAATATATATATATATATATATATATATATTTATATATATATATATATGAGTAAGACAGAGGCACGTACCTACATGGAACAGAGTGGCAGTAAGGCTGGTAGTAGGTGTTAGACCTAATCTAGATAGGTTATGACTAATGGTTATGAGATGAGCATGCCGATCTTTGGATAATATTGGCCGAAAATAGGTTTTGGATCATACATTTCACCCAGGTAGGTGTAGAGATGTATCCTTAAGATCTTGACCCATATTCTAAGAAGAGAACCTCCAGTGGTAGGACCAGTTGTAGGGTTATCTCTAGAGAGAGAGAGAGAGAGAGACCTAATGAGGAAGGTTGGACACCTTGACTCCAAGACATGAGGAATCATGAGAAGTTGGGTATGATATGGCCTAGAATGGACGACCCTAAGTAGAGGTAGGTGGTTGCCTCTTGCACGATGCTTAGAGGCTTGTCATACCTTGGTTGCCTTTAGAGGAATCAGACCCTAGAAAGAGAAAGAGACTTCTTGAACTGATGTACAAATGTTATAGGTGCCTACCTTTTAGGTATTGGAGGGAAAGTTCCTTAGACCCTAAAAAGGTACGATAACAAGTTGAGAGTTCTCACTCACAGTTGGTTGTCCTTATGTATGACTCTATGGTGTTGTTTACATGGAAGAGTGTTAGGATGTGTATGCTATACGTGGTATAGGCTTAGTTCATGGTTGAAAAACTGAGCATGCAGTTAGATAGCTAAAGCATAAGAGGTGAATCTGGGATCCTGGACCAAAGAGGGGAAGTAACAGTACCTAGTGTACATGATGCTCATGAGGCTGATTGAGTTCATAGGATTCAAGCATGGCACCCCTTCCCATGTATTAGAAGGAAACCTTGGTTGAACTGAGATATATGTTTGATGGCGACATATGCATGTATGATATTGGTCCAACTTTGAGGAATAAGGAACAAGTATGACATACCACGAAACTTAGCATGATTTAGTAGGTTGTCTTCTTGCTAGATATGTGCATAAGTATCATGTTAGGAGCTAAGGATATACATGATGATGTAAGCCTTGGAGGTAAGAAATTTTTGTGACCTTTGTTACTATCAAGTGATAGTTTTCTCCCATCCTAGGGAGGGACCCTTCATGTTAGGGTAAGCAACAACTTTTGATTAGGGTTGAGGTAACCTGAAGAGGTCACTTATAAGAGTTTGATGAGCTAAGTGTAAGAGCACGTAGTATGATCATGAATCTATAGACCTATGTGTGACCACCTCTTAAAGGCATGAGGATATGTTTCCATGGAGGTAGCTTGTATGGGATCAAACCGAGATAAGTAGGTCGCCATGATCCCTATGAAAGGATGCAAGTTTAACCATGCATGCCTAGAAAGATGATGGAGATATGGGTGAGGATTCAAGTTTGAGATGTACCATGATAGAATCCTAAGTTGATACTTAGGTTAGGTAGGGATAAGAACGATGGGAGTAGGAGTTGTCTGTTCCCAGAATGCACAAGACCATAGGGTCGGGAGGTAACAACTATCTTTGTCCGAGGACCATGGATTAGGAGGTTGACCACCTTCCTGAGTTCATGGAGCCCCAAGGCAAATGAGGGAGGCACTCCCTGGATGCATGAGCAAAGAGGGATGACCCCAAAAGTACCAACACCTTAGAGACCTTGAGAATACGACTAAGGATTGTGTATATGAGTAATATGAAGACCCATGAGTGTTTGGGAATAGCCTTTCCATGGATGTAAACATAGGTTGGAGATATTCATGATGTGGAGACATGTGATGTATGTTTCAACTTAAAGGATAATGGCAATGTGTGATGCACCATCTCTACTCCTGGAATGGGATGAACTCTACATTTGGACTGTAGCCAAATGCTTATTTCCTCTGATTATGGGTGTGAGATACGGGGCAAAGCGTATACCATATATTAAGGATAAAAGTGATATGAGTTGAAACCTTTCTATGATGTTTGAGGATGGAAGAAGTACCACATCTTTTGAGAGTACATGGATAGATGGTTTGAAAACCATGAAGAGAACAGGTAATATGAGGATATACCTCCCTGGAAGCAGTATAGAATTTATGAGTTATAAGGTTGAGTTTGATAACTGAGATGATGAGCTTGAAGTTTGCTTGACTCAGTTAGACCTAAAACCGAGATGAGGATGATGAGAGGAGTATATTAGGGTTTATATCTTCACCATCACCTAGCACAGAAGTAAGCTTTGGTGGTAACGAGATGTCCTCAGCTGAATACAACTCAGGTATATAGTTGTCTTGACTAGCCACTAGAGAGGGTTGGAAGAGGTTGCTAGGTGGACCTTGCAACCATTAGAGGACTAGACCTATGTGGCTAACATTCAGATACGACCAGACTCATGGGTCAAGTTGGTGGTTGCCCAGTTAGCCATCCCAGAGCTTGATGAGATAAGAGGATTATTTTACAAACCTAAGATGCACCTCTCAAGAGAAGAAGATGGTGAAACCCGCTACTGGAGTGTTTTAGGGTTTCTAAGGAGTCAACCTTGAGGAATCATGGCATGCAGGAGCTCGTAATGTTAAGTACACCATACACCATGGTACTACTAATATAGTTAAAGTTTGTAGTAGTACTTTGAAGACTTGAGATGAAGAAGTATATAGGGTTGCATGTGGCCTGTCGCCATACCTGCTAGAGGGTGAAGTCCGAACACTGGTAACCCAATGAGTTGCTATAGATAATGAGGAGTTCTTGAGAGGGAATGTGGGCAGATCACCATGGACAGTGTGGTGGGTCTCCCCTGGACCGAGAGAGGTCATGATGCAATATGGGTTATGGTAGGTCGCCTTACCAAGTTAACCTAGTCCCCTGCCTAAGAGAGAACACTACCAGGGTGACCTATCTGATTGAACTATATATATGAGAGAGAGATAGTTCAACTACACCGTGATCCGAGTTCAATATCTTGAGTATGACTTTAAGTTCACTTACATGTGGTAGAAGTAGGTACATGAAGAACTCGATGATAGATTGAAGTTTAGCACAACTTATCACCCCTGCCAGCGTGGTGAAGCAACTTGTCTCGATAGTGTTGACGTGTCAATCAGTCATTGGTTGTGAACGATTAAAATTGCAAAAAATCATCACTAGTAATTGGTAAGTCATAATGCAACAAGTAATATATGATTTTTTCTCAAAACAAATGCAAGGAATCTATTAATAATAATTTTAGTGCTTGAATCTGATCATAGTTCAAAAAGTACCTAAAGTTACCATATTTAATGCTTTCATGAGTAAGAAACCCTAATTTGATGAATACTAAAATTGAGATGATTAATATGGACGTTTTATGAGAATATTAACCAGCTATTAATAATAAAGATGTTTTAATGTCTAAAGAGATAATCCATATTCTTAATAGCTTAATTTAGGGTTTGAAATGTTAATGTGCATTAATGGGCTTAGAAACCCTAATCTAAGTGTTAGTGGGTTTTAATGAGATATAATTCGAGATCCTTTGTATAAAAGTGATGTTAGGTTAATCTCAAGCCTAATAGATGATAAAAAGGCTTTAATGTGAATAAGTGAGTAAATAGGGTTTTGAACCTAGAACTACTATTTTAGGATTTTGTGGACATAAAAGAGGAAAGTTATAAATAGATCTAAAGGAACCCTAATGAAACCCTAATTCTGATTAGAAACCCTAGAAAGATATTCCAAATCGATAAAGTAAGTTCTTGATGAGTATGTAGTAAATAGGTTGTACATGCTTTTCAAGATTCTGTTCTTTTGTGTGATTTGCTTGATTGCTTGCTTGGTTTGCTTGTTTGGATTGGACTGTACTTATTTCCTATGAAATCTACAAATCAGGTATGTGGTTAATTATGTGTACACGCTTTAGTTTCCTGTTATTTTCTGATGTTTTACCGATTGCATGGAAATAATCTATTTGTATGCTTTTATTTCTACAATCTTTAAAGTGAATATGACTATCACAATATATATATATATATATATATATGACTTGCTCGAACCTACATACCATATCTAGATGTATGATGCGAGGCCAAACCCCGAAGGGAAGGTCAGAAGTGGTCAAGCCCCAGAGGGAAGACCACTGGGCACCCAGAGAGGTGACCCTAGGTACCAAGCTCTGGATGGAGAAGGTAGCCTTAAAGTCACTTGCAATGACTTAACCCTAACAGGGTTATCCCAGAGGATGAGTAAAAGCGGTTGGGAAGTCATAAATAAAAATGTAATGTTGCATTGGTAACAACTATTTGATGTGATTATGTTGTTAGAAGATATGTGCAATATTTTGGTTGTCACCACATACTGGCATATTCATTTATACTGATCGACGTTTTTTTGTTGGCTTTTTAGGATTATCTAAAATTGGACAAATAGTAAAGTGGGACGTGTGAAGAATAAAGTTAATTCATAAAGGAGGATTTAGTTTGATAGAACTCTATAGTGGGTAGAAGTTCTAGATTCCTATATTTTTAAAAGGTATGTGAAAAGCAAAATTTTATTCCAGTTTTAAGTTTAGTCTTTGGTAGAATTTATTAATTATTTTTTATTATTTGCTAAACCATTGATCCTATCTTTGGGATAACACCTCTGACTTCTTGGTTTTCATTAATTGGGGCTTATCGGGAAGCGGGGTCGTAACAGTGGTCAAGGAAGCTTGCAAGTCCTTATAATGCATTAAGCCCTTTTTTCTCATTATACAACCACCTACATCATTGATCCAATGACCTCATCAAATATTTAGATCAACAAGTTTTGTGGGACTAGACCAAGGGTTCAGTCATATTTTAGAGGCTTGCAATTCCTTTTTCGACTCCCTATATTGGGTACAAACATTGGGTGATAGGTTTACTTTTGAGAGGCCTTTGGTGCTCCCAAGACTCTAATGTAGGCTTAGAGTTCATTACAAAGACATCTGGCAATTGATGAGATTTAGATTATGATCTAAATCAAACAGATAAAGTAGTACTTTAATGACAATCCCAAATAAAGCAAGGAAACTATGGTAAACTTTATTAAATGATTTAGGGTAATAAGTTCATGTAAGACCATTCTAAAATAAATAGAAGAATATTATCCATTGCAAAGCGATTGTGCAACTTTAGGTTAAATATATTAGGGTATAGACCATATATTTTCCATCAAGAGCATAGATATGATATTGGTAAATCTCTAATTTAACACTTACTTAAATCTATAATGATTACAACCACAAATATTCCAAAATTCTATTTAAATATTTGAAAATATGTTTCACAATGATATTAACATGCTTTCACAATAATCAATATCAAATCAAACACCTTAATGTAGTTCTAATAGTGTTTATGTAGAGGGGGATTTTTTGTAGAGGAGGTCCTACTTAGAGGTCTTTAGGTGATGCTTAGCAAGAGAATTTACAATCCCATTAACTACATTGATAAGATTCCTAAAAGTAACTTATCCAATGTCATTACAACCATCTTTGATACTTATAAGCCAAGGTTGGAATCTAGGGAAGGCTCCACTTTGATCGTCAATTGCTTCAATGGCTTAATGACTTTATGTTTTAGTGGAAAAATTTTGTATAGAAATTTCATCACCAGGTCCATATCTAAATCAATGGCTCTAGATTTCATTTCTAAAATTAATTTATCATGATTGTCCCTAGCTTCCTTTCCAAACCATTTATCATTACAATTGACTATAATTGTTGCAATGGACTTTTGGTTAATCTTAATAGTCATATCAGTCCTCACTTTGATCCAACCTTCATAGAGGTTGGTCCAACCATATTCAGTGGTTTCCAATCCTGGATGAGAGGGTTCCACAATACAAAAAAAAAATTATTAACATCTGCACTAATCTAGTTGGCAATGATCTCTTAACATGAAGTTCTCTGTTCTTTTTTACCTTAATGGAATCTAGAACTTAGATTTCCTCAATCCCTATCTATCTAAGGATTTTGTTTAATGGATTTAAAATCAACCAACTCCACAATTAGGCTCATCTAAAGATAATAGGGCATGGAAGCACGAAGACAAAGGGATACATACATTGATATATTCCTATGACATTCTCAATAAAGAAAATTGAAAGCCTAGACAAGAAACAATATTTTTACCATTATAGATAACTTTGAAGCTAATCTCCTCATTGTTTTTATAATTAAGGAAGCACATATGGCTAAGGTTCTTCCGTTAGAGTCAAACATTCATGCTATTGTTAACTCTATGGGTCAGCAGAAGGTTGCATGAAGAAATTTTAGTGAAGGAAGCAATAAGCTTACCAATTTGGATTGAAGGGGGCTTGAGTTGATGGTGGCACATATATGTGAGGATAGAGAAGGTGGCTCCAGTGTTTAGAGAAGGTCATAGAAGGTAGAGCCGCAATTGACCTATGGTGAAGGAGGAGGAGTTGGTGTCATCGTTGCTGACTTCACACGCAATGGTCTCTCCATCGCAACTTTCTCTCTATGGTTTTCTAGAGTAGGAGGAGGTGGTGGGTGCTCTTGGGTAGAAGATGATGATGGCACATGAAAATAGGCAGTTGATGGATCTCTTAGAGGAGATCAAAGGGGAGCACGTGTTGATCGCGGGAGGAAGAGTGATGTAGGTGATTGGGTAGTTAGCAGAACAATTGAGGAATTAGATGTCAATACATGCAGAGGATAAAAAAAGCCAGCATGACTAAAATCTATAGGTGTTGTATTTTTAAATTAACATGTAACACATATTTCTTGGTAGAAAATATTCAATGTGTATGATTTATTTAGGGTTAATTATACTATACTATAATATCACATAGGGATGCTAAATAATTGTGTTAAGGTCAATTGGTTCTGGGACATCTGAACCAGAGTGTTTAATTGTCTTTTCTAGACCCAAATCTAAAAGTGAATTTTGTTCGACTGACCTCTCAATTCAGAACTGACCCAGATTGATAAATTTTAGATTCATAACCAAACCCAGACCCAAATTTGACAATGATTTTAGAAGAAAACTATTTCTCTTATCTAAAATCCCTATTAATAAATTCGGTTCGGGTCAGTTCTAGATCAAAACATCTGACTCAGAGTGTTTAACTATCATTCCCAGACCCAAATCTAAAATTGGGTTTTATTTGACCGGCCTCTCAATCCAGAACCAACCCAGATTGAGAATTAAATTTGAATCCAAACCCTAACCCAGATTTGAAAATGATTTTATAAAAAATTAACGCTCTAGTTACATGCTCCTGATCTGATCAAATTTCCTATTAAAATATTGGGTTCGGGTCAGTTCTGGGTCAAAACATCTGAACTAGAGTGTTTAACTTTCATTCCCAGACCCAACTTAAATTTTTATTTTGATTGACCAACCTCTCAATCCAAAACTAACCCAGATTGAGAAAATTAAACCGAAACCAAACCCGGACTCAAATTTGACAATGATTTTATAAGAAAAAACAATTCTTTGATTACATTCTCATGATTAAATTCTCTGTTAAGAATTTGGATTCAGGTCAGTACTGGGTCAAAACATCTGACACGTAGTTGTTCGACCAACTTCTCAATACGGATTTGACCCATATTGAGAAAATTAGATCTAGGACCAAACCCAGAGCCAAGTTTGACAATTAATTTTTTTAAGAAAAATCAATCATGAGGTTAAGATCAATATTATAAAAATTGAGAATTTCAAGGGCTTAATTACATGTTTCTAGTTACTCATTGTTAGGTTGACCGAACATATGTTGAAATTGACAATGTCCTGAGGTACGTGCGATAAAGGGACCGATTGGGCGTTAGAGTGAGGCAAGGGAAAGATGAATGAGAGGGAAAGAGAGGACATATTCATCACATAAATTAAAAAAGAGAGGAAGTCAAGGCGGCCAGAAGATTTTGTATTTATGTACTAAGGGTATTTGTTGAACAATAAGGTCACATGTGATTATACAACATGTTGGAGTCTGTTGTATAATTATGGTATATATCAACAAGTTAGAGTTTGTGTATCTTGGTATATAACAATTGGTTACCACATGTTTATGTGATTATGGTTTATTACAACAAGTATCTATTACAACATTTGAACTCCTAATGTGTGATTATGGTATATTACAATGGGTTAGTCTATGTTGTATAATGGTAGTATATTACAATGATTTATCATGTGTGGATATTACAACGGGTCACAACATGTTGTGTAATTATAGTATACAACAACATGGCAGAGTCTATTGTGTGTCTTGGTATATAACAACGGGGTCCGACATGTTATGTTATTGTGATCTTTTACAACATGTACCTATCACAATAGGTGAAGCATGCGGTATGAGTGTGATATATTATAACATGTTAGTCTATGTTGTGTAATCATGTCTAGTACAACATGTTATCATGTGTGACTATTACAACAGGTAATAATATGTTGTGTAATTAAGGTCGTTTACAATATATTTGAGTATGTTGTGATACTAAAGTCTATTACAACACTTTAGCACATGTCATAGTATCACGTATACTACAACAAGTTTTTCCTATTGTAAATAACTTGTATTCTATAAAATATACAATACACAACATGCAAATAGGCTTGTTGTGATAAGTATGCTAACTACAACACAACCAACAGAACGGTTGTGTTTCTCCCTTTGTAAAAAACATTTTCGATAGTAGTATATTCGATACCTCAATACTAAAAAACATAATAAGTGGATTTTCCTTTGTTAACAATCAAATCAGATACAATATGTCCCTATTACAACAATCATGTGATGGTTCTTAGACATACAATCAATAGTATCCCACTTGCACTAGAGACAATCGATCATGAATCAAATTCCAAGTGATATAACATGACCACTATACTTATGCTATGAAAGTGCTTTGTCAAGGGATCCACGACATTGCTTTCAGTTGATACTCTATAAAGCTTTAAATCTCCACTTTGTATTATCTCTCTTATGAGACAATTCATTGTAGTATGTGATTGAAATGCTGATGCAATTCGGGTTCCATCCTGGGCAATGACTCCATTGTTGTCACAATATAGATCTACTAAGTCCTCAATGGTTGGAACCACCCCAGGTTCATAATGAAAGTCTTGATACATATTGCTTCATTTTCTGTATTAGATGTGTCAATATGCTCAACTTCTATTATAGAATTGATCATTATATCTCTCATGCAAATCTTACATCTTATAGCTTTGCTGACACAAAACCCGATTGTGATGGTTAATTGTATTATCGGGTTCGAATCTTGCATTAGTATCATCCTTTGCAACTAACTCTTACTCACCTCCATATATCAATTAGTGATCCTTAGTTCATCTCAAGTACCTCATGATACTTTTTATGGACAACCATTGACCTTCATTAGGGTCTAACTGGTACATACTTGTCATTCTCAACACATAAAAAACATCTAAGTGTATACATAGCATTACATATATGATAGATTTAGTTGCACATGCATATGGAATCTTGTTCATCCATGTGCACTCTACCAAAGAGTTAGAGATTTGGATTTAGAGAGACTTAATCCATGATCATGCATGCTAAACCTCTTCAACACCTTGTCAATATATGTACTTGGATAAGTCTAAGAAGCATTCTAGATCTATCTCTCTCTATATAAATTCCTATAATGTTGGAGGCTTTGCCTAAGTCCTTCATGGAGAAGGTGTTTCCTAACCAACTCAACCAATTGTAGAGTAGGTATGTCATTTCCCATCAATAAATGTTGTCAACATATATAATATGAGAAATAAAATTATTCTCCCACAAGCCTTCTTGTACACACAAGTCCATCTTCATTTTCGGTAAATCTAAACTCTTTGACTATCTCATCAAAATAAAGATTCCAACTTCCAGATGCTAGCTTCAACAGAATGACCTTTGTATCTTACATAATTTATTTACTTCATTTAGAGATATACAAACTTCAAGCTACGTTGTGTACACATCCTATATAAGATTCCAAATAACAAAATTTGTTTTAATGTTCATTTGTGAAATTCCATAGTCATGACAAGCTGCAATGACAAGCATGGTCCTGATGGATAAACTTGTAGAAATATTTTAAATATTTTTTGTACACAACACCTTGAACTTATCTAAAACCTTTGGCAACCAATCATACTTTATAGGTTTCTACATTTGCATCCATGCTAGTCTTCTCTTTGAAGACCCGTCTGCACCCTATGAATTTTACCCCTTCAAGTTCATCCACTAAAGTCCATACTTTGTTGTTGTGCATGAAGTGCATTCGTCTAATGACCTTAAGACAATTACTAGTTTTGGTTTCTCTAGGGCCTAATTTGTAGGTTTTGGATCATCATCTATGATCATCAAAACATCCAGGAGTCATGAGAAATCCAAATCTCTATGGCTCCAAAATATGTTCTACCAGACCTTCATGGTTGTTGTGCTGCATGAAAAATTTGTGATTATATAATGGCTTGTGATTCTCTTTACTCCTCATCTACCTCCTTAGGATCAATGTTATCTTGTTTACCTCAAATCTATTTTGAGATCTATTTTCCTCCCACTATTTTCTTTGGAAATGAATCCCTTTTCAAAGAATATAGTAAATTTGGTGTCAAGCACTTTATTACCTAATGGAATATAGAGCTAATAGCATTTGTTTCCTTAGGGTATCTAACAAAGAAATATTTACATGATTTGGGTCCATGCTTTTCATAGAACTGTTTCTTGACATATGTATCACATCCCCAAACTTTTACAAAAGAAATATTGGGACATTTCCCATTCCATATTTCATACAATGTCTTTCTATGGATTTGGAAGGTAATTAGTTAAGTTAATCACAACGATTTCAAGTTCATGACCTCATAAGAAAGTTAAAAGATTATCTAACCTCATCATCAATCTTACCATGTCCAACAAGGTGTAATTCCTACTTTCTAACACACCTTTATGTTGTGGTGTTCTAGGTCAAGTCAACTGTGATATAATACCAGTCTCTCATAAGGGCCTTAAACTCTTAGTTTAGATATTCTTCACCATGATCATATCGTAGTTCTTTTATTCTTTTCCAAGTTGGTTTTGTACTTCATTCCTGAAATCCTTAAGCTTTTCAAGATATTCTTATTTGTTTTTCATAAGATATTCATATCCATATCTACTTAAGTCATTAGTAATTGTGATTAAGTATTGATATTATCCTTTGAAACTAGTGCTAAAAGGTTCACACACATCAATATGTTTGACTTCTAATAAGTCACTTTCCCTCTCACTATTTCTACTAAAGGGTGATTTTTCATCTTTCCCAATACACAAGATTCACATGTCTCAATTTATTCAAAATTAAAAGAGTCTAAATAACCATATTTATGGAGTCTTGAAATGTGCTTCTCATTTATGCATCATAGACAACAATGCCATCAGTAAATTTTGTTTGAGTCAATGATTTTTTACTTTTTGGTATTTATGTTATATACACTTATCTCAAGTTCCAACAAATAAAGACCATAACACATTGGGAACTTCCACAGAATATCTCATAGCTTGAACAAATTGAGTAGTCATTGTTGGAAATTCAAAACCGTTCTTGTCCAAACAATATACATAACAATATTTTTATTTATGGAAGACACATAATAGAAGTTCTCTAACTATATTAAAAGACAAGTGGGAAGAGATAAACTATAGGTTCCTACATATGTGGAAGCAATTCTTGCTCCATTAGAATTAAATAAGGTTATATCCATAAAATATATACCTAAAGTGAGATTTCTATCCCTCCTCCTCCTCATTTAGTTCCTTCAAGTAAATAGGACAATTCTTCTCTAATGTCCAGACTAGTGACAACTATTAAAATCTCCTTCCTTGCCTACTCCTCTTTTATCTTTAAGTGTTGAAGATAGAATTTTGGATAGCTTTAGAACTCTTTTTATCTTTTCCCTTGCCCTTTACTTTGTTGACCATTAAGATGGACTTTGTCTTGTCTTTCTTCATATGAGTCCTAGCAGTTCTCAACACGCCGAGCAACTCTAGCAATGGTTATACAAAATTGTTCATGTTGTAGTTCATAACAAATTGATTGTATGATCCCAAACATGATTCGAAGGTTACAAAAGTAGACAACTCATGACCTAAGGGGAATCCCAATCTCTCTAGGCTTTCTGCATACCAATCAAATTGAGTATATGGGGCCCAATTGAGTCACCTTCAGTCATGTTGTGCTTAAATGAGGCCGTGAATACATCATTCCTCTCTTGACTTGCTTATTGTTGGAACATATTCCTAAGATGTGTGGACATTTATGGAACTCCCATGTACCCATGTTACTTTGGAAACTCATGATTCATAGAGAATAGTATGAGACACTTGACATCAATAGAGCCAATTGTATTCTTATGACAAGATTCCCTTTCCGTTGTAGGTGCATTTGCAACTAGTTCTTCTGGTTTTGGTGCATCCAGGATATTGATCTTACACTCATGAGTGAGAACAATTATTAATGTCCTATACAAGTCTTGGAAGTTATACACATTCATCTTTGTGTTCTCAAGTATTGATCACATTGAGAAACTGTTATGTGTGTTTGTCATGTGACCTCTAAGAAGATATTTGTATGAGTCATCTATTTGATTTGACAAAATTAGTTTGGCCTTTAATTAATGACCTCCCACTATTTTGATCAAATTTATAGCCCTCAGTTTTAATTTGGAAGATTATAATGAGAAATATACTAGTGAACCAAGATCCATAATAAGTTAAGCTATGAGTCAACTTGGATTGACTATTTACAATTTAATTATTTAGGGAGGTAACAATTACCAATTGCATCCAATGCAAATTTGGATAGATGGTTGCACAACTCACTATAGTAAATTATCTTCTGGAGTATATGCCATCTTTATGCCTCTGGTTGTTTAATCCCATAAAGATCACCTAGTCAAGTCCAATTCAAAGGCCAATACAATAAGCTATGCACCCTGCTTTGGTACATCCACTTACTTATTATTACACTTCACCATGATAAATAGTTCACCACACATTATAATGTTGACACATAGTCGATTGAGGTTATCATGTATAGTGCAATCTTAAAATTTATTATTATATTGAAGAATTTTGATATAATAATCATATGTATCCAACTATCGTTACATATACTATATTATACATGTCATAAAATACAACAATCACCACGAATGATAACACATGATATGACAAATAGTACTATATTTTAAGCCAACAATAGTAGTATAATAACAAACAAGAGATTCACATCTAATGTAGCCCTAAATCTTCCTTTATAAAGTTTTTTACTCGACTGACTAGCAAGCCAGTTGCCTGATTGGATTTCATATTTGGATATTTCTTCAATTGTTGATGGAGCCATCACTTCATGTTCATCACAAACCCTTAAAGACCCTCCTTGTTGGTATGTGCTTTGGATTGTCTCTTCTTCACCATAGTCCACTGATGATGTCAATACATTATCCTATTATATTGTAAGAATTAATTTACATAAAGAATGTAGGGAGAGAGGCATGGCATGTAATACATATACATGTTTCTTGAATCTCAATAAAAAACCCCACATTACATGTTTCAGATCACAAATATTCACCATAGTGACCTAGTTGCCATATCCAAATACACCAAAGAAAATGATTTCAAAGGCATAATATTGGTTAATGTAATGTAGATATATCTTATGATACATGATAGTTGGTGATTAAGATGGATACATATTTCATAATTATCCATTCCTCAACAATATGTGATTTAAAATCCAAGCCGACATTATATGCAGATGACATGAGCTCAATACCACTATAGGCTTTTAGTGGAGGGGGCACAACATAAACACATAACTTATCCCGATAAAACCCAAGCCAAAGGATCTTCCATAGCCATATTTTTTGTTTATTATATAAAAATATGGGATATGAAATATATGTTGGTGTACACTAGTTGTCTAACAATCAGACACATGTTATGTCAGTGTAGAACTTGCAATTTTGGATGCAGATCCAAAGTGGTTGTTTTTGTGGTCACCTTGTCATTGTGATAAAACCTTATCTACTTCTTGAAGAAGCTTCTTGTCTCAAGCCATACTCCCAATGGCCTTGACATCTACATTGTCCATGTAGATGTAGGTGCTCTAATACACCACCTTATTGCTAAGAGGAAGCCAAGATGGAGTTTTTGACATGCTAGGATTGCTTGCTCTCCTTCTCCTCCTATTGTGGGTTGTTTTCCTTGTGTGAGTGTTTCTCTCTCTAAGACAAACTCTTAAAGAACTTGTCTCATTATGTGTGTGTCTCCCTTATACGTCCTACCCTTTATATAGAAGAGTCATAGGATTTAGTTTCCCAAAAACCCAATCTCGTTCCTAATCACAACAAAAAAACAAACATAGAGTACTATTACTTTTGTGTTTGGCAATGCAATTTGAAGAAATCGGGAAACAACTTGTGGTGTTCTCTAGTCACGATCAGGTTTGAATTGCTACATCCAAAACATAAATTTCATGTTGCTTCATTTTTTTATATGAATGAATGCTAGAAAGTGACAAATTCTACATAATTTCAATCGCGTCAATTTCATCTGGTGGCTGGCCAATGATGGATCAACCGGAGTTAAAACCAACACTTTGCTGAATATAACATAGAAATGGTAGTGACCTAGTTCATAACTAGTTCACTAGTTGGGACTATATTTTTCTTCTAGTTGACTAAACTAGTTATCTAGTCAATCACCTTCTCATTTCACACCCTATTTAAATTGACAAATTTGATTTCAAATCAAATAGTTCTCATATTCCTTGTTGTTTCCTAACTTCAATCCATTTGAAAGACTAGGATACCCAATCGACCAACTAGGAAATTTCCTAAACTGGTGGTTAGTTGATCGATTGACAATGATTTGATCAGTTGATGCAATCTGTCTAGTCGACTAATTAGCTTTCCCTATCAATTAAGGGGACATGAAGTCAGTTAGTACATGATTCAAAATCATTCTAATAATATATTCAATTTTTAATATCAATCCCCTTATGCATCCTTGTGGGTGTGACCTCTTATTTTACACATTAAATTGGCAGTGATGTTCAAAACCTCATAAGAAAAGATTGGTATCTATAAGTATGTCATTTCTACCCAAGTAATTGAAATAAGTTGAGAAAAACTTCAACATGTAAAGTGGCCAATGTTATTGTGCTTGTATAATCCCTTTGTCATAGATATGTAGATTAAACATAGGCATGGAGTTTTCATCCTTTCAATATTAAATGTATATTTTTTGAAGTGAAGCAAACTATTGAGACAGTGTGAGATCAATAGCACATATTAACTCACATGATCATGACTCTGTAGTTCATAGTCTCACTTATCTGTGGCCATGACATCACTCCAATGGAGGGAAAATTCCATGTACATCACTCACAATAATACACAAGTGTCATAGTGCACCCAATCACCAATTGCATGACAACCCTTATACAAAGTCATGGTGGGCTAGTGTTAAAGTAAAACTAACAAAATGTGATTATTGTAGTGACTTTATGTATAAGGATCATATTCACCACTATCACATTGAGGTATGACTCTAACTTTCCATGACATGGATTCCATGTGTCATTCTCAAAGTTCTTAGGTCCAATACAACTTTTTCTCTAACAAGTGTATCTGAATGATATCCAATACCATGATTAAAGAGACATATTCAACATTCAACATACACACTAGTCTTGTATATTATTGTTGTCCTATAATATCAACAATAATAACCGACTGAGGATGTAATAATAATGAATACTCTTAATTAAACATATGATCTCATGTTTGGGTCATCAACCTAAAACCTTATAGTCATTAAGTCAAAATATTCTTAGGACATTATCATATTTATTTATTCTCTCAAATATGAAAAAAACAATGGGAATGTGTAATTAAGAGAAAGCTTCTATGTAGTCTTTCTCTATTCCATCTCTAGAATGAGATGATCCTCCTTCTCCTCCATTATGGCTGAAGAGGTGCAGTCTACCACCCATCATTCTCTTACCACCACTACCACCCCCATGCCTTTGATCCCATACTATCTTAATACCTTCCATCAGTGAGTCTCCACCTTCTTCTGCATCCATACTACTGAGACCAATCGTGATTTTGACCACTTTAAGGATGTCATAGTTAGGAGGGTGTGAGCCAAGACCATTTCTAGGGAACCGATTATCTCGAGTACCCAAAAACATGTGGAAGTGGCCTCTGATCCTAAAGCACCATTATTTATGAAAGATGACTGAAGGCCACGGGCAAAGTTACCAAGACCTATCATGAATGAGATGGATAACTATCATAAGTTTTCTACCATAATCTAGGTCTAGATGAAGTAGTGATTCTTTGAGAAAATTTTTGGATGGTTTCTTAAATCCTTGTGACCTAGAGGGGAGCTATAGATCTCATCTCTCCATTAAGACTTGTTCTTGGATATGTTTGCCAATGAAGCATATATGAAGCATCCTCTAGAGAAGGGCTCTTGGTTCTTTGATATCCAACTGGTCTTAACCAGGCATTGGATGATGAAACCTAATGCATGACAAGCTTCTCTGAGTACCACCTGGGTGTGGATCACACTCCCCTACATGAGAAGGCATTGGACTCACAGTTCATTGTCCATCGTCCCCCATGATTTTAGGACTGCTAAATCTATCGAAAATATGATTGATGGTTACTCTCTAGGGATGGCCGACATGTGCATTGATATTGCTGTGAAGAAGCCTCCCCCCCTTGTCTACATGGTGGAGCTACCTAGTGGTGAAGATATGAAAATCTTGGTGTTTTATGAAGCCCTCCAGAATAGATACGAGTCTTACAATGTTTTAGGAACAAATATAATGTTTTCCACGGAAGAAACATCCCCTATAACTAGAGCTCCCATCCAGGTACAAGTTGTTTAGTGTCATACCAAGAAGAAGTAGAAGGAAATCCAAGGCTGTCAAGTGTGTTTTTGTGCCCTCTAATGTTCCTAGTAGTGAGACTACTAGGGCTAGGGTTGAGGAAACTCTAGCAGAACCTATAAGGGATGTGACCATACCCATACCTTCTAGTATTATCATTGCAGTGGCATCTGAGGGGGCTACACATCACCATCAAGTAGTGGTGGTGGGTAGGGTACAAGAGTTTGTGTCCAAGTGACCACATGTTGTGGTGGTGGATATCCCTCTCTCTACTTGCTCTATAATCTCTAAAGATGAGGAATAGACCTACAAAACTCCTTAAACCTCATGAAGAGGCTAGGAAATGAAGATCTCATTGTTGGTAGGCATAGAATCACCAAATACATCCAATGAGAATGGCTAGAGGAGGTGGCACCATCCCTGGACGGGGTGAGAGTCAACATAATTAGTCATGTGCATCCTCTCATGGAATGTGCAAGGTGCCTCCTGGTTGTGGAAACAAATAAGTCTTAGTAAGGTCATTGGAGGTTATAAGGTGACTCTGGCCATCTACTTGGAGATGCACATACATAGGGAAATGATTGACATACTAAAGGGCCTTAGAGTTTGACTCTAATTTGGATCGAGTTGAAGGTGGACACACAACTATGGGTTGGCATTCTAGGGTATGACATGTCCAAGTGATCCAAGATATGGATCAAATGATCACCTCTAGTAAAATCCACTGGGGAGGTATCCATGGTGGCATCTATGTAGAGTATGAGTACAAATCTGAGGCTTGCACTTGTAATTTATGGGAAGTCTTAGATACTTCCAACCAAGTGGAGCTCCCCCAATTAGTTATTGGTGACTTTAACCACCATAGGAAGGCCAACAAGAAGAAAGAGGGGTAAGCCTATACTAGATTCTTTCTTAAGTAGACTCAATGAAGATATTGAAGTTTCTAACCTCATGAAATTCAACATGATCGAGGACCTATGACTTGGCACAATAAACAATCTAAGAGGATTGCAAGAAATCTTAATAGGGGGGTGGTGAATCCGTCCTGGCTCTCTATCTTCTTAGATGCTAAAGTCAATCTATGTAACCATCATAACAACAACCAATCATGGTTGAGGGGGATCTGACTAAGATAATGAGCATAGGGGAGTTATTCCTCTTCCTAAATCACTTACTTAATTAGCCTATCTACAAGACCATGATGAAGGAGGCTTGAGACATGGTGGTATAGGGTAACCCTCTCTATTTGATAGCTAATAAGATGAAAATCATCAAATGCAATATTAAAAAGTGGTCCATAGAGCATATTGATCATTGTAACTTGTTGAGGAAGGACATGGAGGATTCAATGTTTTTGCTTCTAATTTTAGTCTTGATCCTCTCTCCTGGGAGATCATGAGCAAAGAGAGGGACACTTCTAAGAGATTTATAACCTTGTAGAAGGATGAGACATTTATGTTCTAGCAGAGAATCTAGATGAAGTGGATCAAACATGGCAATCAGAACACAAAGGCATACCATGCCACAGTGAGAAGGAACAACGTGAGCGATGTGGTGCATTCCTTATTAAGGTGGATGTGTCCACAATGAGAGGGGGAGATGAGGTAGGAACATAAATTGTTTCCTTCTAAGCAATATTACTAAGGACATGAACTCAGACATGTGTCATGCTTCGATAGATAAGGAGATCAAGAAGGTGGCACTGAGCATTGACACTTGCAAAGCTCATAGACCGGATGGGTTGAATGCCAAGTATTTACATGACATGGAACATTTATGAGGGTTATGGATGCAAGGTCATGAAGTGGTTCCTGGCTGGAGGGTGAATGGTGTAGAGAATCAACCACTCTTTTCTGAAGCTAATCACTAAGAAGATCTTGGTGGAGAACATATGATCCATCACATGTTTCTCTGTGATGTATAACATATTTGCTAAGTTGATGGAGAATATACTAAATAATGTAATGATTGTCGACATCTCCCCTAACCGATGGCCTTTTCATTATAGGAAGGAGTATTTCCGATGGTTCCTCCAAGATGTTGAGTTCATTATGGAGTTCAGAGTTAAGAAAACGGCAAGCAAAACTTATGTTAAATTGGACCTTTTGAAGGCATATGATAATGTTATCTAGAGGGTCCTATGGAGGATCATGGAGGCTAGGGTTTTCTCTCATAGGTGAAACAAGCTGATGAGGCATTGTCTCAAAACTACTTCCTCCTATGTTTTGGTAAATGGAATAACCCATGGTATGTTCCAAGCTTCCAAAGGGCTTTGCCAAGGTGACCCTCTCTCTCTGCTCCTATTTAAGATCATCGTGGAGATCCTATCAAACATGGTGATTGAGGAGGAGAGGCAGAATGGATCATTTTTTTCAAAGTGGGGAATATTGGGGAGTTGTAGCATATGATTTTTGGTGATGATGCTCTCTTCTTTTTCATGAGGAAGAACAAGTTATTGCCTTCCTTTAAGAGATGATGGGAATATTAAGAAAACTCACTAGTATTTTCATGAATTATATCAAACATTGTGTCTAGTTCTCTAGGTATTGTGACTTGAGGAAGGGGAGAATGAGAAGGTTGATCATGTTATAGGATGTAGCTTCCCCACACACCACTAGGGTATTCCCTTATCGGGAGGAAGGGAGAAGGATACTGATTTTTCCATCTACATGGACAATGTTCAAGGCATTATTAGTAAATGGATGGGCATTAACATATCTGAGACTAGGAGGTATGTTGTAATTAGTGATGTGCTTACTAGAAAACTATGTTCTTGGTGAGGGCAAGCTGAAATTGCTTCCTTCATTCTTATAAAGATTAGGTCAATTATGAGAGGCTTTGTTTGGTCCAAGAAAGCACATTTTGTGGCATGGAACTTGATGAACAAAGCAACGATGAAGGTAAGATCAACATCTAGGAACATCTTTAGAATGGGTACCTTAGGGAGGATTGATAAGTCTCTTAGGAACCAATCCTCCACATGGAGTAGTACCTGGATGTTGAGGAGATACAATAATGATTTGAGATACACATGTACAAATTTTATTTCTCTAGATTGTGGAACAAGATGGTGTAGCTTTGGCATGAGGAACATAGTCAATACATGCTACCTAACAACTTTTTAACCCTTTGAAATGGGAAGGTAGACCATGTAAGATCTCGTATCACTCCCATATAGTTCCCTATTATGAAGTACTATGGGACAAGATGCACACACCTAAATAGAGATCATGCTCCTATAGATTCATAATGGAGAAGCTTCCCAAAAGATAGGCTGCGGAGATGGGGCCTAAAGGTAAATCTCATCTGCATGTTGTGCGACAAGGCAAAGGAGAGTCATAAACACATTTTATTCAGCTGTAGGTTCAGCTGCTACACATGGTCCAAAATGAGCCTGAAACTTGGTTGGGGTGTCATTCCACCTCAATTAATCAAGGAATCTATCTTTTAGATCATGGAGAAGATAAGGAAGAGCACCTTGAGGCCTCTCATTGGGCCTTTATTTACTTCCTTTTGTTTTTATTTGTGGCAAGAGAGGAACATCAAGCTCCATGTGAAACCCAAGTCTGACTCGCTTACATTTTTTGAAAACTATGTGAAGAGTCTTAAATGATTTTTTTCATGCTAAACACAAATGTTGGCTTAGAGTGGATCCTTTGATCCTTAGATAATGGGATTTTATATCATAGCCCATGTTTTATAATATACTAGATTTTTTCACCCCCCTATACTTGGTGTTTATTCTCTCTTTTGGTTGAATACTATTTTACCTTATCAACAAAAAATGAAACAAGCATAACAAGTGGACTTTTATTTTTTAATAATGTTCATATATAATGTATCCTTATAAAAGTAACCACATGATGACTCTCAGGGGATACGACAAAACTTCTATACCATTCTTTCTATGTTAACAATATATCTCTAGAGTGTTGTTATATGGTTCTATTCTTGCTCATATATAATAGTGAAGCTTTGAATAAAAAATAAAAGTCAGAATATGATGTATTTTGGTCTTGTTGAATCAATATGAGCCTCGATGATATCTAATAAAGCTAAAATTATGTTGTTATTGCTATGTATTGAAAATAAATGGTCAAACCTTAAGGGTTCTGACCTTGATTATTCACTATTTGATCCTAATGTTATGAGACAGTTTTGATATTGTGCTAATGTAGCCATGTTTTTTTTATGAGGTGGCTTTGTTTGTGATGTTTTATCTATTATTTATGTTTTGTGCTTCTATTCTATCTAGAAATGGCTTTTTGTAAGCATTATCTTATTTCATCCCAAACTTAATCATATTAAGATTCTTTATAAATTTGTAAAAAATGTTTACTTTTATATCCATTTACATAATATTTATTTATAAATGACAAATGATGCATGCCATTAGGGTAGAGGCTGAAAGTTATATCTAATAAAAAATTAAAATGATCTAGGTATTAAGGTAACAAAAAATATCAAGGGTTGTATCCATGAATAGAGTATATCATGTCTTGAGAGGTGTAGATGTGTGATATGTGAGTCATATGTGGCTAGATATAAGCCTTGAGATTTAGATAAAGGGCTAAAATTCCAATGTTCTTTCCTTGTTAAAAATTAATGTAATGGGATATGATGATGTTTACAGTTGTGGAGGCAATATAAAGTATACAAAATCATTGTGATGCCTAAGATGCCCATTCTAATATTATTAGTTTTTAATTATTTATATGAGTTGTTGGTTATGTAGATGTGTTTTTATTAGTCATGTGATTCACATGAATATTATGTAATTTTCTTCTTCTTTTTCTTCTTCTTCATCATCATCTAAGCTTCAATCCCAACTATGTTGCGATCAACTATTCTTGGAAAACCATAAAAGATATGGACATATAATAAATAGGAGAAATCCCTAAATTAAGGAGCCATGAACATTGTAACCACATGATGTATGTTAGGAGATGGAAAAATGAGTCTGTATTACATTCGATGAAGAGATAATATATTGATCTCGGAAAATATTTTAAAGAGGTGGAAAAGCAAGACCCCGTACATGACAGAAGGAATAGGAGATAAGATTTCAATTCAAGATATGTGACATTATAATGAGAAATGCGATATGAGAATTAAGACATGATTCCTATGTCATATGATATGTTGAACCCCAACCTTGTACTTAGGTGGAAATGACAGTTAGAGTAGATAAACAATCCTACTGAGCATTGCAGAAAATCTAGTCTATGTTGGTTGTCTTGGGTGCCCAGATAAACCCTAAGTCATGGATGGCAAGTCATGCACATTGGTATATAGTGACTACGTCTAGTTGGATAGGTACAAGTTAAGTAGATTCTAGGAAGAATAAAAAAATTAGACAAGCCATTTGGATTCCTACCAATGTTTGTTAATGACTACATCATACATTGTTGCTACCTTGATATTGTAGATAATTTCTCAGTTATGTATATGCATTTGTTGTTGTGAAACTATATGTTTTATTCATGATGGTGTTTCTTGCAATTAATATTTTCATCTAGCATTTATTAGGAGAGTTCATGTACACATGTTAATATCAAATTATTTATGTAATCAAGTATTCTTCTGTATGTAATCTACGTTTAATACCTGATCATAGTTTGATCATTTCTCCTTGATGAAATTTTAAATAATAATTTTGAGAATATAAGGAACTTGTTATGTAATTGTGAATCTTCTGTACTATGTTGGTTCTAAATTAAAAAATGTGAAATTTTATATTTATCAAATAACTATATTCTACATTTTTCATGTTGATAATGAATAAATTTCTTTGTTTGGTGTTTGAGTTGTTCCGAACTTGGGTTTGATCCTTAATGATCATGTTCAAGTTGAATATTGGGTAGGATATGGACAAAAAACCTCCTAATTATTTTTTTTTTTGGTTTAAAATATAACATGGGACTGTGACATTTTTTCTAGATTTAATGGTTTTGGTTTAGAGTAGAACTTGGGACTTATGGAATGAGAAAGATCCAACATAAAAATGTGACGTATAGATCCTTATTTAGTGTACACATCTATGCTTTTAACATTTGTAATGAATTTTCTACATAAGAGTTCTATACATATGAGGTTTTTCTAGCGAATGTTGTATACTTCAAGTATTCTTATTTATTCCTACCTTTAAGATACTTTGATGCCTTTAAATGAATTATATTTGATTTTAATTTTCTGCCCTTATTGGTCTTGGTAGGAAAACTTGTGGGATGTCACAATCTCACTATAATTAAAACTCTCTAGATTTCATCTTCTCTTCTCTCTCCTATCATATCTTTTTTCACATTCTTTCTTATATTGATATTCTAACACTATATTCTCTCATGTTTTGTGCACTAGTATAACACTCTATATTTGAAATATTGATATTTAAAGTTTTACTCTTTTCATGGACCAAGTCTCACTACCATACATTATGGAAGATTGTGCACTTGGTTAACAAGATTTAGGTTTAATATTAGTGTATTAGGTTCTTGTATTACTTTGATAAAAACCTACAATTATTCTACATGCATTGGTCATGTGTGATATGTCCTTATGTTCATAAACATCCTTCCAAATAATGTACCCAAGTAAAAAGAATTAATGACATTCATGATGTATATTCGATTCAATTTTCATTCACCTCATTTCATATTTCTAAATTGATACAAAATACAATGGATACACTATGCTTTTGGTAGATAATATGTGATCTCATTTGTAGGATTTATTTGTTCATACAAAAAATGGTTTACAGCTGGAAAGGTCTAAGTGGTTAAGCATGATGTCCACTAACAAAGGGACTAGAGCTTGATTCTCAAAAGCCGCCTTGAATTTACCACCCTCACAGACATCCAACCTCTGCCATGAGTTTGAGGGAGGGGTGAAATTGATGTCTATCCTAACATAAAAAAAGACGGTTTATGCATTTTAATGTATTTTCATACTCATATTAGATTTTTGAATCAGTAACATACATAATTTTGTTTTCTTTTTTGTAGGTACTCAAAGACCTCTCAAGAGGTCAAGAAATTAACAACCAAAGAGAATACACCTTGGTCTGACCTTTCAAGACATGAAAGTACAAACTTTCACTTCTTGACCAGAGCACACCACTTTTAGCAGACTGTGCAGTCACACAACTCATCTAGAAAAATGACCCAAGTGTGATTCTGATAGTCCTTAGTGCAATCACACTACCTACCCATAAAGTGATGTTAAAAAATCATTGTCATAGAGCGGAAGGTGTTTTGGGGGTTCTACCTCATATAAAATGAGGGAACTATATCCAAGGTATCTTTGAGACTCTATATGTAGTATAATCATTGGGGGTACATGCATTTACATCAAGGGTGTCCATGTTACCCTCAAAAGTAAATGTGTATAGGCTTTTCGGTTGAAATAAAAAAAGGAAGACAGAAGCTTCTCACTTTGTCTTTCCCCAAGGGTGCCAACAAGAACTTTGACCTATGCCCTTGGAGATCTTTCATAGTATTTCTAACTTCCCTACATCCATTCCTATTCATCCCAAGGTCATTTTCTTAGTTGTTGAGAAAACAAACTTACTTGTAGTGGGATATGTTTTCTAAATGGATGCCAAATATGGCTACCACTATGTTCAACCATTTCCATAAATCCTCACACATGAAACATACACGAAATCATTTATGTTTACCCAACACATTCCCCTATATCACCCCACATCAGTTCCCTCATAGTTTCCATCCATTTAGAGAAGATTTTGGGATAGATAGTAGCTAGGATCTCCACTTGAGGTGAGTGTTTTCCATTCATTGTTCCATTAATGTCATACCCTAATTCTACCACACTTCCAATATTTTCATCCCATTTAGTCTTATTTTTTCATATACCAACATATAACCACATTTATCAACCGTTCATGCAACTTTCACTTGCTTTGCAGTGCTTTTTCTCACTTTTGTCATCATATTTACTCATTGGTGAAATATTCACCCATCCCTTTAATCACCCTTAATTTCAACCAATCAATCATCACCAAATAGTGTTTCAGAATCATAGGACATCAAAATTCTAAGGAGAAGCATTCAAGGTAAGATTTGAATCAAGGAGGAGGCACCATATTTATCATTTAACCCCTTCACCCTCTCACTCGCCTACATGTCTTGCTTCTAATTTCTTCTTTGTTATATTTCCTTGTGATGATCATGCTTGGTTGCGTCTATTGTCTAGGACTTGATAACTCCATGATTACTTCTAAATTCTTTTGTTACATGTATGGTTGTGAACAAGTTAGACAAGTGATATATTTTATATGGTTGTACCCATTTTATGTTTAGTCCATGCATGGACTTACAATTGCAAATTCATATATTACTTGTCTGATTGATTTATTTTTATGAATTCTTGTTGTATCTATTGACATTTGATTCTATTTATATTTATTATGCCAACATAAAAGCTAATATTGTTCTAAGAACTATGTGTGTTGGTGTTTGATGAATGTGTGTCTTAGATTCAACTAGTGAGATAAAGTTACCCTATAGGAAGTTTAAGCCCCATGACTTAACATGTGTTCATAGGAGAAAGGATGAACATTTTAGATGGAACATGTAGTTTAGATTCCCATTGAGACTTGGTTACATTCTTATTTATCCCACTACTTTGTTTATTGAACTAATTTCTCTCTTTAACACATTTATATTTTTTACTTATTAATATTTAAAATCAGCCCATGATCTGATTTGAAGTCATTTTTACTAACATCTAAATGTTTTTTGACACCTTAGTTTAAACATATTGGTAAAACCCTTGACTCAAACCACCTAAATCACTTATTGTTTAACATGCACTCACCACTACTAAATAGATCTTTGTGTGCTTATGGTTTTCAAATCCCAATTTTCCTTGTTCTTTATCTCTTATATGTAGAGGTGTTTCTTGGAGTAACAAGCCTTTGGTGTCACTTTAAAGTAAGGAAGATCCTACTTAGGCTTTTTAGTAATTTTCTACCTCTATTATTAGTTTTGGTGTTTTGTTTTGAATAGTTGTGATTTTTTTCTATTTTCATTTATCTTATCTTAGTTGGTAGATTACTATTCATTCATTTAATATCTTATTTCAGCTTGAATAATTTCCTAAATTATATGTTTTTTTCTAGTTTAGCGTATTAACTTGGATCATTTAGCCATTTTTCTAATAGTCACTTGTTTCTTATTTAGTTACATACTTATGTATTTTTCAATCATGATGTTATTCATATTACTCTTTTTTGTAGTCTTGAGTTTCTACTCATTCTTTGTACTTTTATTTAATCCGCTTCTTACTTCGTCAATTTGGCTACCTTAACCCATTGCATTGTTTCATTTCTCATTTTTGTATTCTAGGGTGTATTTGATTGTTCCCTTTTTAGCATATATCCTCTTTTTATTTTCATTTTTTTAAATTTTATTGTTGCTCTTGTTTAGGTCTCATAGCTAGTACATGCACTGATGGAGATCCTTACAATATTACTCCCTTGTCTTGTCTACATTGTCCTTGAGTAAAGCATCACTTTTAGGTTGAACAGTAATAATGATAATGGTGCAAATGACATGACAAACCATGTGGTTGAACAACACCTACCGTTTCCCAATCTAACCCCATGATACCTTAGCCAAACATAGTTGAGGTAGAGAAACCCTTTACACAGAATAACCTCAACATATCTCAATCAACCATGGGAGAGGTTTCCTCCTCGGTAACCTTAGTAATATCTCATCCTTATGCCTTCTTGTTACCTATTGGGATAAGGTAACCATAGTTTGATGAACAACATTTAAATCCCAAGACACACCCTATTCAGTGCACAACATTTGAAGCTCCAGATTCTCCCCATTCAATGCATAACATTTCAATATCAAGACACACCCTTATTATATGCTCCCATCCATCTAGAGTCTTGCACTCATGAATCCCTAAAATAACATATGCACTATCCTTTAAGTGTGTTCGATAATCAAGATCCAGGATGTTGTGAATGGTCCAAGTAGAGTCACCAGCATCCCTTCTCTTTGAAGGACAAGGAAAAAGACTGGAAAAACATAAAGGAAGAGTTAAAAACATGAAAATTATCTAAATATGACATCTTTGAATTTCTATTCTATTGTCAATTTGAATCCAATGTGTAGTTTTTCCACCACTTCCTCATATTTGGGACATAATTAGTTTCATGAAGCCATCATCCATTGTAAAATCTCATTCTGGCTAGTCTATATCATGAGTCCTCAAGCTAAAATCTAGTTCAATCCTTATACCTAGATTAAGATGAAACAAACATGAGATTTTGATTCATCTACTACTCGTATGTTCATATAAAAGTTCGTTGAGCAGGAATAAATTTATTTGAGAAACTTGGTGGGAACTCAACTTGTCATGCTTCTTCTACATTAGAAATTCTTGAGAAGAACTAGCACCTAATACTTTACAATAACTTTTTTCTACTCAAAATGAGTTTTAAAGATTTTATTTAGGACTTGAATAATTCAATAATTGATATATATGATCATTTGAGTTATTTTGTATCTCAAAATAACTTTATTGTTGGACATAATACTAATTATGTTGAACAATTTAGGTAATTGGTTGGTCTGCATCAAAGTGAATATTAAGAAAGGGACATAGGAACGAATTTGCAAGATTAATAATGATTTCTAGAATCAATATTTCATGTACAACACCACACCCATGATGAAACATGGTAACTAGTTATTAAGAGAAACATATTGGAATGCATTAGCATTCTATCGCCCCTATCATAGTATTCAAACTATCTTTATCTCTACTTTAGAACTTCCATGTATAAACATAGAATTAGGTTCTAAAATGTACCATCAAACACATATGAACTCTGCATACCCTAAATACACCCATTTAGTATGAGGGAAGGAAACACTTATGATACATAGATCAGAAAGAATATGCATAAGAAGAATACATTAACACATGAAACATAGAGAAACTTGCATAGCACCATTAAATAAACTTGTCTAACATAAACTCGCATGAGGACTAAACCTACATGGGGTCAATTGTGCATGATGATAGAGTTATAAGAAGAATTATCCATGATCAATTGTATGAAATGAAAAAAATGATGTGAAATAGGAGGTGATGCTAGACATAATCCACAAGTCCAACACTACTCCTTGAAGCAACTAAAATTCACTTCACGGCTTGAACTTGAAAATTAGACAGAGTAAAGTGTTGGTTGTATGCCTTGAGAGCCATCATTTGATTATTATAATAGAGACACACTATATAGGATTTTATTATTATTAGATTTTATTCCACTTATTATGTATGTTTCTATATTGAGATAATGAACAAATGTGATAATGTCTTAAGAATGTTTTAAGTCGATGACATATGGTTTGTGTTGACATGAGATCATATGTATACTGAAGAGGATTCATTATTGTTATGTCCCTATCGAGTTATTATTATGGGTGTTATAGGACAGAAGTAATACACAAGACTAGTATGTATGTTGGGTGATGACTATGTCTCTTTAGTCATAATATTGGATATCAACTCAGATACATGGGTACTTGTTAGAGAACAAGTTGTAGTAGATAGACTGCTTTGAGATTAACACATGAAAGACACATCATGATAGTCAGATTCATATCTCTATGTGATAGTGGTGTATGTGATCCTTATACCTAAAATCACTATAATAATCACATGTTGTTATATGTGCTTTAACACTAATAAGAGTTTCCATGCATGTGGTGATTGGGTGCATTATGAAACTTGTGGGTTATAGTGAGTCATGTAGATGAAAATTTTCTCTCCATTGGAGTAACATATTGGCCACTTAATTACTGATACTATGAAATGCATGACCATGCTCATATGAGTCGATATATGATATTGAGTTTACAATCTCGATAGTCTGTTCTAGTTCAAGTAACATAGATTGAATGTTGAGAGGATGACGACCCCATGCCTTGGATTCAATTTGGATATTTGTGATAAGGGGACTATATAGTCATGGAAACATTGGTCTTATTATAGGTTCAAGTTGTTCCCAACTTAATAAAATTACATGGAAACTTATTCCCCTAAGTCCAGCCATATTATGATGTTAGTGATGTTCATAACCTTAAAAGGGGGGAAATGTAGGACAAGAAGTTGAAGGTCTGAATACAAATCATTTTCATCATCATGATCCAATAATATGGGAGACATTGCGCATGAAAGAAGAAGAATATCATCTCTCTCTGAATTTGAAAGAAATATTGGTAGTTGATGACAAACTACTATATTCTAAGGTAGAAGCTAAGGAGAATGTTGGTAAACGGTTTGAGTGTTTGACAGGTTACATTCCTGACTTTATATCCCATCTACCTACCTCGAGAAATACTTATACTAGTTGTGGAATCCGCATAGTACACTTGAAATCTTTAATAGAGGTGAAGTGTTCTTGATCATTAAATTCTTAGATTTGGAAGACATGTAGTTCGCGTTAGCAGGCGACTGGTATGTCAAGAATAGAATGATGTTTCTCAAGCAATGGAAACTTGGTGACACTCTTGATAAGTCCGGACTAAAGGAAGTTCTAGTATGGGTACATGTTTATAACTTGTCGTTGGAACTGTGGGATAGCAAGTTGTTCAAAAGAATATGCTCTTTTCTAGGTATTCCTTTGAAGACGGATGAACAAACCAAACACTATCTAAGAATCATATATGCCAAATTTCAAGTCTTATTGTCATCAGAAGTTGAGTTCCCAGAGTTTGTGAGTTTATCTAGTAATGAAAAAGATGTTCATGAAGTATTCATAGAGTAGAAATGGTTCCCTAATAAATGCAGTATTTGCAGGATGTTGAGTCAGGATGATTGCATTGTATCTTCTTTCGCTGGGAAATCTTTGTCTAATGAAGCATCCAAAGGTAAGAAAAAAGCATGGGTATCAAATTCCACTACTCCATCTCATTCCTTCTTGGGGGTTAACATTGAACAAGCAGTTGATATTGAATCAGTCTCTCTCAATGAGCTAGCTAAGATACATAATGAGGAATTAGTCAAGCATGCATTAGTGAAATAAAATGGTGGTGGAAGATATGTCCATTCTACACCAGTTCCTAATTTTAACACTTCTCCAGGTATCAACTCTGATGATTTTGTGATTATGAAGAAAGGGAACAAATCTCCTCCTAAATGTCAAGCTAAATCTAATGTTGGTAATGTTCATAGAGTGGCTAACTCTATGTTCTCAACAATGACAAAAAAAATAGGAGGATTGGAAATTATGAATGAAGACATTGAGGTTGTCGATTCTACATCCCCCGGGATCAAATGAATACCTCCTTGCATATTACCTCTTGGAACGCCAGAGGCATCATTAATAAGATTGGAGTGTTCAAGAGGAATTAACAAGGTTGAGAAGTGATATCATTATTTTCAATGAATTAAAACTTAGGGCAAGTAAGAATTTGAAGACTATGAGTAAGTACTTTCCTAAGTATTATTGTCTTGCTAACCTAGACTCCCATGTCCTAGGTAGAGTGGTCATGATTTGGAAGAAGGAGAGCTGAAATATCACAAAGATTTCTAAATGTTGCCAAGCTATTTAAGTTAGAGTTCTTATTGGTTATGTGAGTTTTATTTTTGCCGATGTTTACAAACATAATGTTGATTGATAGAGTTAATCTATGGAATGATTTTAAGAAAGTTTATGAGAAGACTAATGATCCTTGGGTTATCATGGGAGACTTGAATTCTGTCGAGAAAGATGTTGAAAAGATAGGCAAACGACCTCCTACAAAGAATTAGATGTCTTATTTCAATGATATCATTCTTGATTGTGGCCTCTTTGAATTAGGCATCAGTGGTCGTTTCTACACCTAGGACTATCATCAAGATGGGGATTACTTTATTTAATTCTAAAATAGATGAAATCATTTACAATTTTATGTTCCAATCACATTTTTGACTCTTCTCATGGAGAGTGCATATCTAATATCATGAGTGATCACATAACAATCAACCTATTTATTGGTGAACCTAAGATCTTTAGAACTCCATTTAGATTCATCAATGTTTGGACTGATCATGAAGAATATTTTTATATTCTAAAGGAAGCTTGAGAATTTGAAGTAGAAGGTTATTCTGTGTTCAGATTATATTAAAATATCAAAAATTTGAAGAAACAAGTTTAAGAAGTGGAACAAGAAAGTTATCGGGGATATTTTTGAAAATGCTTCTATAGCTAAATATAAATCTCTAGATGCTCAAAATCTTACTGATCTAGACCCTATTAATGATCAAACTAGGTTTAGTGCCAATCATTTAAGGAATAAAGCAATGGTCGCTACTAACATAGAAGAGTCTTTCATCAGACAGAATTCAAGGGTCTAGTAGCTTAAGGAAGGCAATTACAATACCAAAATTTTCTATTCTTTGTTGAAAACAAGAATATCCAGAAACTCTACAAAATATTTGTTGATTTATGAAGTAATGTGCCACGATACTAATGCCATAAAGAATGTTGTTGTCAAATCCTATTCTGATCCCTTCTGCAGGAATGAATGTGGTAGTGTTTGGAAAGACAAGTGGAATGTATTGCATATTTCTAAACAACACAGTGTTATGCCCACCAACCAAGTTACTATAGAGGAAGTTAGTAATGTGCTTGATGAGATCAATGTAGATAAAGCCCCAGGTTCATATGACTTTAATGAGTATTTCCTTAAGAAGTCTTGGAAAGTAATCATAGATGATGTTTTTGAAGTGGCTAATGAGTTATTCACTCAAGAAAGAGTCCATAAAGAACCTTCATCACTCTTCTTACTAAAAGTACTGAATCTTTTGTCATTTCTAACCGGAGTCTTATCACTCTTTGTTATACTTTCTACAGGATCAATTAAAAAAATGTGTCTAATAGACTCTAATTAATGTTCATTTACAAAAGTCAGAAGTATAAAAGATGCTATTCTTCTGACCAATGAGATCCTTAGTGAGTTTAAGAAGACTACTAATTCTAGTTTTGTATTCAAGATGATGTGTCGAAGGAACATGACTTATTTAGTTGGAAATTTCTCTTCTCTATCTTACATATAATGGGATTCCTTTCAAAATTGATAAGGTGGATTGAGGTTATATTTCAAACAACTTCCTATCAAGTTCTAGTTAAGGGGGAGCCGACTGATTCTATTTTCCCTTTAAATGGTGTTAGGCAGGGGGATCCTATAGTCTTATACATCTTTGTTATTGTGATGTAGGGATTTTTTGAAGTTATGAAAATGAATATCAATGATGTATACATCTGATATTTGAAGACAACTTGATGATTTTCTCTACAGAAGAAGAGAAGAATACTATTAACCTTAGATCCTTGCTTGATCATTTCATTTCTATGTATGGCTTGAATATCAATCTCTCTAAAAGTTTTGCCCTTTTTGGCAAGAAATCTGACATCATTTTGTTAACCGACATTTTGGGTATGAAAGCAGGTATTCTTAAGAACTTGAAGTATTTAGGCTTACCCCTTATTTCTAGTAAGTAGAACAAAGAACTTTTGTGCCTCACTCATTGAAAAGACTAAAAGGAGACTTGAAATTTGGAAGACGAGACTATTATGTCTAGATAGGAGAGATGAGATGATCAAATCCACTCTCACAACAATGCACTTATAGTGGGTTATTAGTATATTTGTTTTATGCATTATCATGTGTTGTGTGTTTTGTTATGTGTTATCATGTGTTGTATGTTGTGTTGTGTGCTATAGAATTGTCTTTGTCTTTAGCCTTTTCTTTATCCCATATTGCTTGATTTGTATCTCCCTTCCACTCTTGTCCTATAAAAGAGAGTGCATTGTTAACATTTGAGAATAACAAATAAAGGCTTTTCCCATTCTATATGGTATCAGACGTTTTCGATCCTCTGTAAACCATCCCCACTGTCGACGTCACCAAATCTACCATTACCTCCATCACCTTCACCACCATCACCCTCCTCATGTCAACCACCACCCTCCACCTATCAACCCTGCCCTATCAACCCCACCTATCGACCCCACCCTATCGACCCCTCCCTATAAAACCCACTCTATCGACCTCTCCCTATTGACTCTACCCTATCGACCCCACCCTATCAACCCCATCTATTGACTTCACCCTATCAATCACACCCTATCAACCACATCCTATCAACCACCAACCTATTGACCAACACCATCCTATTAACCACCACCATTCTATAGATCTCCACCCTATCGACCACCCTCCTATCGACCACCCATCTATCGACTGCCCGCATATCAAACACCAACCTATCAATCACCTCCTATCGACTACCATCCATCGACCAATAACCATCGACCCCACCCATCAAAATTACCCATCTACCACCACCTGTCGACCCCACCCGTCGACCTCACCCATCAACCCCTCTTCCATAGATTCATAAATAGCACGTTGAAACCCTAAAGGTCTCACCTCATCTCCTGTCTATGCCACATGGTAGAGTGACTCTCTTCCCATGGTGGCGTAGGTCTTTTCTTCTCCCTACTACCCCTATGAGGGTTTCTCAGATATATTAAATCTGGTCTGCTATTGTTACTACTACCCCTGTGTGGGTTCCTTGGATATGTTTAGATTTGGTTGCTGCTATGTTTGCCCCTATGTGGGTTATCTAAGATCTTCTTCTATTGATATTGATCTCTGCTATTGCCTGTTGTTGCTACTCTACAACGAGTGTTCTTTCATATCTAGTCTTTCATATCTGACTTTTGACCTATTATGGCTTCCATAGTGATTACAGATCCTTCACGGACCCTGTTTGTTATGACTGTGAAACTTGATGGATCAAGATAACATCTATGGGTGGCTTCTTTTGTATTGTATGTCAAAGCCCAAGGGCATTATTCGCATATCTCTTCTGCTGCTAAGGATCCTCCTATTGACTCAGCAGATGACAAAGTCAAACATGCCTATTACCAATGGGCCAAAGAGGATTCTGGTGTCATGAGATGGATGGTGAATAGCGCTGAACCGAAGATCAGGAAATCTCTTCTTTGCCTACCTAATTTCAAGGCCATCTAGGATCAACTATCTCATGTGTACTCACATCAGTAGAACCCAAAGAAAGTTTATGAGATCTTCAAAAGCTTGGCTAAAAAGGAGAATTACACTGACAACTTCATTGAAGAATATTACAACTAGTGCTCTACACTCTGGGCTGAATTTGAAGTATATCATCCACTCTCTGTTGATATCAAAGAAGTTCAACGACAGCACGATGAACTTCAGCTAGTTCAATTTTTTGTTGGTTTACCTAATTCCTTTGCAGGTGTGGTAGACCAAATATTATCCAGTGATCCCTTGCCTACTCTAAGGGATGTTCTCAAGCATGTTCAATGCCTTCCTTCTATCACTACTACTACTGATCATTTGATACTTGCAATTCACTCCTTTGACTCTGGTCAAGGATGTGAACGTGGTCATGGTGGACGTACCCCTGGATGAGGACTCTTGGTGGACAAAGTCAATCTCCACTTACTACTTCCAATCATGTCTACAACTTCTGTGGATGCACGAACCACACTGAAGACTATTTTTGGGTAAAACATGGTCAACATGCCTGGGCGAATTAGGTCTCCTCGGATGTCTGAGATGACTCCACTACTACTGCCTCAAGTTCTACTCAACCTACCGTTGAGTGGATTCATGTAGAGTTTGGAAAATTCCTATAGGCTCTCCTATCCTCGCCAACATATACTAGTGAAGAGGGTTCCTATGAACTTCTTGCATGTCCTACTTCTTCCGGTAACAATAAACGGGCCATCGACTCTGGTGCAACTGCACATATTTTTGGTTGTTCCAAACTTTTCACTACCATTTTAACACTACTCATGTCCCTCCTATGATTGTTGCAGATGGGACTCAGTCTGCTATCCATATCATTGGAACTATATCTATGTCCAACAATATGCCCTTAAAATCTATATTATATGTTCCACACTTTCCTCTTAATTTTCCATCTGTCAATCTAACTATTAAGAGCCTTCAATGCTCGATTACTTTTTTCCCAAGGGTTGTATTGTTTAGGATCTCCGTATGAGGAAGAGGATTGGTTTGGGCCATGAGGGACCATATGGACTGTACTACCTAGATGTGCTGAAATCTACTACAACTATGCTATCTTCTTCTGTGATGAGTCTACAATGGCACTATCACCTTGGGCATCCTTCTACTGCAAAATTGCATTGTGTTTTTCCTAAAATGTCTAAAAAAATATGTGTGAATCATTCTAGTTTTGAAAACAAACTCGTACTACTTTTCATAAGAAAAATGAAGTTAGTTCTAAACATATGTTTGATATTTTTCATGTCGATATTTGGGGACCATATTCTATTCCTAGCTTGTCTAGATATCATTATTTTATGACCTTTATTGATGATCATTCTAGGGCTACTTGGTTCGTTCTCCTAAAAGATGGTAGTACTATTTTAAAAACTATCACCACCTTTTTTACTGAGATCCAAACCAAGTTCCAAACTACTGTTAAAATCTAACGAGCTGATAATGCCCTAGAATATATGCAAAAATATGTTGATCTTATTTGTAGTTCTCAGGGTATCATTCATCAGTCTTTCTTCTCTTACACACACAACAAAATGATGTGGTGGAGTGGAAGAATCGTCATCCTCTTGGCGTAGCCTGTTGTATTCTTCTTCACTATCATGTTCCTCTGGCCTAAAGATGTGTCTACCACATGCCACTTAATTAGTTGTATGCCTTCTTCTGTATTGTGTGATCAAATCCCTACTTCCCTTCTCTATCATGATGCACCCTTGTTTTCTATTCCACCGCACATCTTTGGATGCACATGTTTTGTTAAGAATCTTGGCTCTGGAATAGCTAAACTTGACCGTCGCTCCACTAAATGTGTCTTTTTGGGTTACTCCCAAACTCAAAAAGGTTATCAGTTGTATGATCTTGTCATTCATTAATAGTTTGTAATTGCTTATGTTGTGTTTTTTGAAAACATGTCATACTACTCTGATGAAGGAGCTACATTATCTAGTGGTCTAGTGGATCCTACTCCTATACCTGAGGTAGTAGCATATGATCACACTGATGAAACTAGAGAAATGTCCATGGATACATCCCCTTCTATGGCTCCTCAACAACCAATTCCCCCCTCGGTGCCAAGTCAAAACATGCCACAGGTATTCTCTAACCTATATCTTCTTATTAGAAAAAGGAAAGATGTTCGTTCCTATACTCAACATATGATTATTAATTTCTACTCTTCTACTAATCTTAGTGATAGCCTTGTATGTTTTACCACTACTTTGTCTACTATCTCTATGCCAAAGAATGCTACACAAGCTCTTCACCATCCTGCATGGTGTCAAGCTATGGAAACTGAAATGACTGCCCTTCAAGATCGTATGACCTAGGAACTTGTTCATCATCCTAAAATTTGTCTGACAGTTGGTTTTTGTTGGACTTTTACTATTAAATATCAACCAGATGGTTCTATTGAATGGCTAAAAGCTTGACTTGTAGCCAAAGGCTACACACAAACCTATGGAGTGGACTACTTTGAAACTTTCTCTCTGGTGGCCCGCCTCAACTCTATGAGAGTTCTTATCTATGTAGCTATTAATAAAGATTGGCCTCTTTTTCAACTTGATGTCAAAAATGCCTTCCTATATGGTGACCTTCATGAGGAAGTTTATATGGAACAACCACCTGGTTTTTCGAGTCAAAGGGAGTGTTCCAAAGTTTATAGACTCAAGAAGGCAATAAATGGCTTCAAACAAAGTCCATGGACATGGGTTGATAAATTAATCCAAATACTTAAGTGCTCCCATTCTAATCATTCTATCTTTATTAGAAAAACCAGTTGTGGACTTGTTATCCTTATTATTTATGTGGATGATATCATTCTATCTAGTGATGATTCTAATGGTATTGCAGCTACTAAGTGATATCTAGAACAACATTTTATTACTAAATACATGGTTAAATTATGTTACTTCTTGGGAATTGAAGTTTCTAGATCATTTTCTAGTGTTTGCCTCTCAAATCGCAAGTATTTGTTGGACCTTCTACAAGAAGTAGGTATGCTTGGTTCTAAACCTACTAGCACTCCTATGGATCCCAATACCAATTGGGATGATGAATCTTCACCTCCATACCCTGATAACCATCAATACTGATGCAGGGTTGGTAAACTTATCTATCTCACTGTGATAAGAGCTGATATAAATACTTCTATTTCATTTGTTAGTAGGTATCTCGATAAACCTCGACAATGTCATTGGGATGTTGTGTGTCACATTCTTAAGTACTAGAAATCCTTTCTAGGAAAAGGTTTACTATATTGTAGAAATGGACATTGTAGACTTACTGGGTATTCTGGCTCTGATTATGCCGACAGTCATTGTGATAGAAAATCTACTTCTGGATATTGTTCTTTTGTTGGAGGAAATCTAGTCACATGGTGAGGTAAAAAATAAAACATGGTTGCTCGGTCGAGTGTTGAGGCTAAATATAGGGCAATGGCACATACTGCTTGTGAATTAATGTGGGTCCAAGGACTCCTTGAGGAATTTGAGATCTCTGACTCTGGTCCTATTCATATGCATTGTGATAATAAAGTTGCCACTTCTATTTCCAGCAATCCAACTTTCCATGAGTTCCCAAAGCATATCAAAGTGGATTGTCACGTTGTACATGAAGATGCACACTCTGGTCGTATATGCACTCCTTATCTCAAGACAGAGGATCAAATTGCTGGTATATTTGCAAAGATACTTCCCAAGAAACACTTTACTACACTGGTGGACAAGCTGCGCATGTTTGACATCTATGCTCCAACTTGAGGGGGAGTATTAGTATATACACTTTATGCGTTATCATGTGTTGTGTATTTTGTTATGTGTTATCATGTGTTGTGTGTTGTGTTGTGTTGTGTTGTGTTGTGTTGTGTGCTATAGACTTGTCTTTGTCTTTAGCCTTTTCTTTATCACATATTGCATGGTTATGTATCTCCCTTCCTCTCTTTTCCTATAAAAGAGAGTGTATTGTAAACATTTGAGAATAACAAATAAAGGTTTTTCCCATTCTATATGGGTCTTCTCTTTTCCTATTCAAAGTTCTACTTTAGAGGAAATTGATAAAATTTGTAATGAAATTTCTTTGGGGTCAAGCCGAGACTAAAAGGAACCTCATTTAAGTAAATGGGATACAATTAATCTCCCTAGGAAGGAAGGAGGGTTGGGTTTGAGAAAAAAAAGTAAAGCAATGGAAAAAGCATGTCACATTTTGAATGGTTGGGATTTATCTAACAAGAAGGATTTTTGTGGGAAAAGTGGATCAATGAGAAGTACTTAAACAAACATTCTTTTTGGTATATCTGTGAATCGCCTAATTTCTCTTGGATCTTCAATAACATATTGAGAGTCAACAATATTCTACTTCCTCTTATTGAGTTCAAAGTTGGTTCAAGTAAAAGATTCATGACCTCCCAAGATCCTTGGTTTTCATTGAAATTTGTGGGTGATGCTTTAGAAAAAGAGATGATCATTAGAGTAGGTATCCTTTTTGCATCTCAGTTGAGTTGCATCATTTCATATAGAAAGTGGAATATCCCATCATCTAGATGTTCACAATCCATTAGGGACACTCTTATCCAAATTAGTCAATGTTGTTTTGATGATGATCATATCACTTTTCAAGGTTGTAAGTCCCCTAGAATTAAGTTTATCTAAGATACTATCATAGCTAATGGTAGAGAACATGACTTCTTTAAATGGATTTGGAATTGCAAAAGTCATCACTACTACAGAAACAGCCTTTGGCGTCGGTTGTTTAACCCCCTTTGGCGTCAGTTTTTGAGTGACTCCTATGTGGGCGCCGCTAAAGGTCGAACACTTCGGCGTCGGTTTTTTAACTGGCGCCTATTTAACATATAGGCATCGGTCTTTTAGTAGATAACTGACGCCAAAAGGGTTCGTGCCACAGAAAACGGCGTCATCTAGGACACATTCTGCGTCGGTTATCTACTAAAAGACCGACGCCTATATGGACTATAGCGTCAGTGTTTACTTGGTAACCGACGCAGAAAGTGTCCTAGATGACGCTGTTTTCTGTGGCGCGAACCAGTTTGGCGTCGATTATCTACTAAAAGACCAACGCCTATATGTATTATAGGCGTCGGTTTGACACGAACAGCCGACGCCATTTCCAGTACGGTTGTTGCCACATTAGGCGTCGGTTTTGTTCAGAAACCCGACGTTGTAGGTCTTTGCTGACGGTTTTCTGTAAATAACAGACGCCTATATCTATTTTTTTTTCATATCAGTTTGCAGGCCTGCTGTGGCTGGTCAGCAGGATGAGAACCTGCAGTTCAGTTTTCTGAACTGCAGGTTTATGACATCCATTGATATCAGCCTACAAACAGGCTACAAACCTGCAAAAGTCCCAAGGAAAATTTCACACAAGTAGATACATTCAGACATCAATTCAATTCTCACATTCACACATATAGAAACATTCAAATACATGTATTAACATTCAGAAATATTCATTTACAAAGTATCATTCATTATCTCTATCAACATCCCAATTATATCTTACAGTTGCCACTGCTTGTATGGCTTTTGCCCATTCTTCTCTTATTTCATTTAATGCTTCCATCGTATATGGAGCATGTATATTTTTTAAGCGTTTACCTATAGTGTTGTCAGTTTTAAACACCTGCAAAGAGAATGATGTATATATAACTAATAATATAAAAATAAGATTGATATATTTCATACTAACTAATGAGACTATATATAATACCTCATGTATGGTATCGATGTCCAATGTGGCATGTTTGATAATCATCTGCATAAATCGCATCACATAGTATGTGCATGCCCAGCCATTGTCTTGTGTAGCGCACTATAAATTGAAACATACAAAATAATACAACTAAGCACAATTCACATCAATAATATATACATTGGAGTCGGTAACTTACTTGTACGTTCTGTCAATTTATTGGATGGTTCTTTTTCCTTGGGACCGTTCCTCCATCCTTTTTGAATGCATCTAAACCCCTACATGTTAATATAACACAGTAAATTACATAAGTAAATAGTAATGTAATAACATATGTTAACAGATACAAAAATGAAATATTTCTCACCAGAATAATGTCATTCTCATTACGTGTCCAATTTTAGTGTTTAATGTACTTCCCGCGGGATCTAGATAATAAACAGTGAACGTCCCGGGGACAATAACTAGTAACTCCCAATGTCTACCGCTAGAGGTAAAAAGTTAACAATTAATAACTCAAAATGCACAATAAAAATGGAATTTTCTTAAGTCCAAATTATAAATAAAGTAAACTTACTTGACATTGAATGGAGCTATTATTATCTTCTTGTTTTGCTGACCGAAAATTTTAAAAGCATCTATACAGTATTGTTGAACACTATCAGGGTCTTTAGCTACCATACTAATCAATGATGGAATCAAAAATCCCACATGATCAAATGCAAATTATTTGCAATGATCTTCAACTAAGTAGCTGCAAAACATGTATTACGTATGCATTAATATATAAGAAACCAGATCACCGGATCTTACACAAGGTATATGGATGTATAAACAAGATCTCACCTTATCCATGTCTCTATCATTGATGTATTCAGCCAATCATACATAAACAGCTCAATAATATCTTGTATAAATAAAGAGCTATCGTATGATTGACCTGCATAATCTGCATCTAAAGAAACAATTATCGGGCAATGTATATTATGTGCCCGTAGCCAACATGCCATTCCCCTACAAGCAGGACCTAACGGGTATGTTAGGTCAGTTGGAACCCAAGTTGGTAATGCGGGAAGTGGAGGTGGAGGCCTAGGTGCTCCTGGTGTCTTCTTTTTAACCTGTATATATAATTTCAGATCAGTTGACATCATATATACACATTAACAGTCTAAATCAATGTAAATTTATCTTACAATTTCAGTAGTGTAAACGACATCTGCTTTGGGCCACAATATGACCCCGCCTTCTGCCTCAGCAAGTGTATCAATATCCGGGTGGGGATATGGCAATGTAGCTTCCCTCCAATCGGGTAACACACGTAATGGGCCCACACGAACGTAGCCCTGTGGCATTGGAGTCCCGTGAAACCTTTCCCCAGGAAGGGACGGGTAAGCCTGCGCCTCTGCAACAACATAGTCTTGTATTCTTAAACGGCATGGCTTCAATGCCTACAAATTTACGTAAAGAATGTTATACATATATACATATCATCTTGAAAACATATCATCTTGAAAAGACTAGCTACAATGTCATAAACAATACTTACAGCAGACGTGTTAGGCGATGGGTCTCTAGGATTACTCGCAGTCTGTGCATCAGGAGAAGAGTGGGTCGCCATAGGCTGATTGGAAGCCTGAGATGCCTGCCACCGCAGCAATTCTTCCTTGACCTTCTCAGCAACTACATCGTTGACCTTCTTAGCAACTATATCCTCGACTCTCTTATTCTCCTATACATGGATAAAAGAAACATTAGCTTCTTATTATTGAATTTCCTTTTGCAGTAACATTCTAAAAAAAGAATAGGTTACCTCTTCTTAAGAAAGTCCCGCTCTGGGTTTGCACTGGGATGGCCCAAAGAATGCTTTGATGCCCACACCAGCGCCTGCACCCCTAACACGTCCAGGATGCTATGGGTTACCCAGAGCAACTGTCAATTCATCCCTTGTGCCCTGAGGGATGAACGTGCCTTGTTTCCTCTGCTCGTGCAGCTCCCGCTAATCACCATCAACAGAAATTGGTAAGTTAACACCACAAATAATCAATATTCAAACGATTGCTCTAAGAGTTGTATTTTACCATTTTCGCAGCCGCCTCAGCAGTTACGGGCTTCTTTATTTCACCCTTCTTGTTTTGCCTCCCAGCTATCCAGATATCATGGCGAGGCATGGGTGTGGCAGACTCCTGAGTAGGAGAAGACTCCTAAGTACATATATACTTAGAGAACAAACGGGGAAATGCTACCGAAATTTTCTCGAAAACCCAATACACATTATGCACTTACATCCTAAGTGAGATTAGGTGTTCAAGAACAGTCCCAAACTGGGGACTATCCAAGATTTACTCCTAATGAGAAAATCTTGGACGGGTTTCTAGGCCAACAAACATATTTGATGTCATTCTTATATATAATAAATGTGTACCACCTATCCCATCCTTGAACACCTAATCTCACTAGTAAGTGTATAATGTGTATTGGGTTTTCAAGAAAATTTCGGCAGCGTTTCCCCGCTGTTCTCTAAGTACATATATACTTAGAGAACAAACGGGGAAATGCTACCGAAATTTTCTCGAAAACCCAATACACATTATACACTTACATCCTAAGTGAGATTAGGTGTTCAAGAACAGTCCCAAACCGGGGACTATCCAAGATTTACTCCTAATGAGTCAATCTTGGATGGGTTTCTAGGCCAACAAACACATTTGATGTCATTCTTATATATAATAAATGTGTACCACCTATCCCATCCTTGAACACCTAATCTCACTAGTAAGTGTATAATGTGTATTGGGTTTTCAAGAAAATTTCGGTAGCATTTCCCCGCTGTTCTCTAAGTACATATATACTTAGAGAACAAACGGGGAAATGCTGTCGAAATTTTCTTGAAAACCCAATACACATTATACACTTACATCCTAAGTGAGATTAGGTGTTCAAGAACAGTCCCAAACCGGGGACTATCCAAGATTTACTCCTAATGAGTAAATCTTGGATGGGTTTCTAGGCCAACAAATACATGTGTTGTCATTCTTATATATAATAAATGTCTATAAACTACAGGCAACATGGTTAATCCTAATCAACAGAGCATTATTAAATAATAAATCAAGAAATCAATAGTTTCAAACAAAAGGTCTAGGAATCTTTACTAGACATTATATGTATCCCTAATCATCATATTTAACATACTACATTATTATGAACATCCAGATCAGATTAAGATCATACTATGTTATAACCATTGGTTTAATAACCCTATTTCCGCATGTACATGTTTATCAACTTTAAAACCATATAATTCATGAAATCATTCTAATTCAATTTAATATGTTGGGATCACATAATTATATAATGACATCAGAATATATAGAAGAATCATAATTAACATGATTAACAACATGCTCATCAAACTAGGGTTTTCGAGAAAATTTTATTCATAATCTATGCATTTTTCTGATCAAAACCATATACAATATGTCCATAATTGGAGCTAGCATTTATTTCCTATATTATTGGCAATATTAATGTGTGAATCTGACCTGGAGAGGAGCTGTGGTCGAACCTGGAAGGTAGGGCTAGGGCTAGATGAGTTACGGCCAGTCTGGAGAGGAGCTGTGGTCGAACCAGACGGCGGCGCAGAGTGGGCGACGACGATGGCACGTGGAGGCAGTGCGCGACGATCGATGAGCAGGCAGAGAAGATGGTTGCGGCGGCGCGACGACGGTGGAGAAGCAGCTAGTTGTCGGCCTGGCAGCGGCGGCGTGGAGGCACTGGAGGCGGCGTGGAGGCACCGGAGGAGAAGGCGGCGTTCACAAATCAGCACTGGCGGCGGAGAAGGCGGCGCGGCGGCACTGTCGTGGAGGAAGATGGTGGTGGTTGCGGCGGAGTGGAGGGTCGGGCGACAGCAGAGAAGAAAGGGCCAGGGAATAGTTTAGGCGATGAAACAGAAGAAAGGGGAAGAGTCGGGTGATCGTGGGATATTAAGTTCACCAATAGCGTCGGTTGTTTCAAACAACCGACGCTAAAGAGGTTTAGGCGTCAGTTGTTTGAACCAACCGACGTTCAATTGGACGATATTCTCACGAAATTGTTTGGCGGGAACCACTTTCGGCGTCGGTTATCAACGGATAACCGACGCTGAAAGTGACACTTTTCGCGCAAAGTTTCATCACACATAGGTGGCGGTGGCTATTTAAATAACCGACGCTGTATGTGATACTTTTTCTTTTTGCTCGAAAATTGGATTTCGCGGGAGATTTTAGGCGTCGATTTGTTATAGTCAACCGACGCTGAATACAAAGAGGTACCCGTGTCTCGGTTTGCCTAAACAACTGACGCCTTATATTATAGGCGTCGGTTTTCCTTAATAACCGACGCCCATAAAAGCGACATTGAATGCTATTTCTGTAGTAGTGCATATTGATTGCTTCATTCATTTGTGGAAAGCTAAACACAACAAAATTCCTAATATTGACTACACTAGACGTAGAGGATTTATATAGATTCAATATGTTCTCTCTGCATGAACAATTACAAAGATACTTCTCATATTTTCTTTAAATGCAATTATGTTTGTGATATGTGGCCCAAGGCTAGGAAACACAACCTCATGGACTCAATTCCATGTAACTGGGGTGATTTATCCAACATGAATGATATCAATCTGAGAATTGCTTGCCCCCTTATTCTTTATCATTGGTTGCTTGAAAGAAATAGGAGAGTTCACTATATGAAAAGTATGAGTGTGGACACTATTTGGAAAATTACAAATCAAACTTTGAGATCCTCAGTTGTACCTCTTGAATAGTCTTTGATGTGCAATCTCATATTTTGATCTCTTGGTTGATGAAACCATTTAGTCTATCTTGATTCTAAAGTATCTATATATATTTCCTTTTACCAAGTGTTATCTTGAGTTTTCTTACTCAAGTTGGTTTCTTATGTTAATCCTTAAGTGGAGGTGAAGACTTTTTTTATTAAGTTAATGTATAAATGGACCATTAACCAGAAGATGTCAGCACTTTCAGTGGTGATGTGAATATGGACTATTTTTTTGTCAGAGGAGGATGCCTTCATGACTTGAATTTCTCATATACTCTTTGATACAAAGGAAGAATGTAAAGTGTATAGTTTATAGTTCTTTTGCATTTTTTCCTTACAATAATTTGTATTACTCTTTCAAAAATACAAAAAAAATCTAGACAAGTTTTGACTAACAAAAAAAGATCATAATATGGAACCTACAAGGTCATATGCATAAGGATGCTAGGGGAACTAAAGTTCACAACCAAACATAGGATTTGAATGATTCTGAATCATGTACATGCTGATTACTAGTGTAGCTAGGTGACTAGAAGGTCTAGTCAGTCAACTGGATGATTGGGTTCAATGAAATGATTGATTGTCATTTGGGAAAGTGATGAGTGTGGAAAATGGAAATACCAGTTAGGAGGTTGCAATCTAGAGAAAGGAAACAAAGGTGCCTTATTCAATTTAGAATCGAATTGGCCAACTGAATCAAACCACGACTAATGACTCAGGAAAATCAGTAAGAAAGTCAGGTGACTCGGTGCCCAAATTGATCCCATTCAGGTGATTGGATAGTTGTGTCAGATGATAGGATTTTTGTTTGAGTTTCCTTATTTAATTATGCTTTCAGTTGCAACTAGGAATGGAATTGGATTTTAGAAACTCCAAGATCATGACTCTTGTATATATAGGGGTGGATGTCCACAGGGTGAGACACACTTAACAAACATTATGAGACATTGTCTGAAAGTTCTTTCTCTTGGAGAGAGAAAAACTCACCCATGGAAAATAGCCTACAATATGAGGTGCAGGAGAGTGAGCGATACTAACATGTCAACAAGAATAAGACAAGGTGTTGTTGCAAAGACAAGGCGACAACATAAAAACCACTTCAGATCCAAAATCTTTAAGTGCAAGTTATAAACTGTCACAAGATGTCTAGTTGTTGGATAACTAGTGTGCGCTAAGATATATTCAAAATCATTTCTCTGTCTTTGATATAGTTATGTTTTATGTCTACGATGGATCCATTGGTTTGGGTTATATTAGGAGAAATATTTGTTATTCTACTACCTCCCCTCCCCAAAAACTCAATAGCAACATCATAGATGATGTCATGTGTCTTGAATGCCAGTTTGGGTTTTGAAATGCAAAAGATTCATTATATGCATAATGTGCAATAGTATCCATGTTAATCACCAACTATCGTATATGATATGATACATCTATACAACATAAACCAACATGATGCCTTTTTAATAGTTTTGTTTGGTGGATGTGGACATGAAAATTATCTTGTTCTGGTGCATTCTTGTGATCTAAAACATGTAATTTGTGGTTTTTGGTGGTGATTCAAAACAATGTTACATATGTACGGCTTGCATTCCATGCTCTGTTCACTACATTCTCCATGTAAAATTTGGTTCTTGCTATTAAATGGATGATAAATTGACATCAGTGGTAAATAATGGATGAGAGGAGGAGATGATCAGAAATCCAAACCAACAAAGAATGTCCTTGGTAGGTTTGTGATGAATATGAAGTGAGGGGCTCTATCAATAAGAAAATAAGTGCCCCAAAGGGAATCCAATCAGATTATTGTCTTGCCATTCGGCTGACTAGAAAACCATATAAAGACAGAATTAGGGTTACATTAGATGTGAATCTCTTATTTTTTCCTACAGCTCTTGTTATCTCAAAATGTTGTACTAGTTTCCATATCATGTTTTATCTCTTGTGGTGATTGTTGATTATTATATAAATTGCATCAATATAATATCAAAGTTTAATAATCCTTCAAATTTTCAATTCACATGAAAATCTTGATGAACTATGTGTAGGCATGAAAAAGCATGGCGTGGTCTATTTTGAGGAAGTGTGATAATAAGTATGTTAGTCTTATAAGGGAAGGTGTGTAGCTTATTATATTGGCATTTGGGTTGAACTTGAGGTGATCTGAATAGGATTAAGCACCTAGAGGAATTAAGATGTCATATAATTCATAATATGATTCATGGCAAGGAGTTGTGGGATCATATATCTAAGAGTTACATTGGATGCAATTGGTAATTGTTACCTACCTATATAGTTAAGTTGTGAGGGGTTAGTAACTCATAATTTAATGCATTATAGATCTTGGATCACTAGAGGATTGCTAACAATTATTCTGAATTAGTGGTGAGGGGTATTAATTTGATGAAAATAGTGAAAGTATTACTTGAAGGAAAAATTAATATCATAAAATAAAATCAATTTTCTAATCAAATTGTTGGATCATGCAAATATTTTCTTTCTAGATCTAGTGGCAAAAACAAATAACAACTTTCCACTGTTGTCGATCCTTGAAAAGGAAAAATTCAATGATAGTAACTTTCATGACTAATACAGAATATTGAGAATTGTTATCACTCATTAGAGTAATCTCTGTGTCTTGGAAAACTAAACACACTTAGAGTGGAAAGGAAATTTTATCATAAGCATACTAATGATAGTATTGATGTCAAGTTTCCCATGCTATGTGATGTAGATTTTTATTTGCACATGCAAATTCCATAGGGTTGAAATCCCTAGTTTTTATCTAAAACAAGTGCACAATAATATTAACCGCAACCAGACATGTATTATCATAGTATGGTATTGGTATCAAACCCAAAGGAAATAAGATTATGAATAATTTGATCAAAGTAAACACATAAGAACTAGTATTTGTCATAGAAGTTGGATTTGACATATTAAGATAAAATTTTAATTAATATAGGACTACATAAGTCTTTAATTATGGAAACACTTGGGTGTATAGGTTTCACCATTGCTACATATTGTCCACTATGTCACCACATAATGACATGCATGAATATATCGGTAAATCAATCCTTGGAATTGAGATTAAAATTAGACAAATAATACTCTAAGCTCTCCATTGTTTTATCTAGATATCGTGTATCTATCTCCTCGGGAAACACCTATACAAAATTCTCATGAAGGGTTAAATCAAAATCTAATCAATATCCTTGGTCTTAGGTTTGAAATTTCTACACTAAAATCTATATAAATGTGCATATATGTTGGAAAAACACAAAAATAAGCAATAAACAACCATTTTAGAATGTAACATAGTTCATACGAGTTTAGATGCATATAGTAGAGAAAAAATAGGTAGTGCAGATACTCCCCCATACCCTAGTGAGCGGACTACTTTCTCTCATGGCTCTATTAAGATAAACAATGTATAGAGACAAAGATGTTATAGTCACAAAAGGAAACATACAAGAAGCCATGTTGTGCAAATGCTTGTATTCTTACTTAGAGAAGTATTGAGGGGATCACTACAACACAATAGTCAACTAGATGGTGGAGCGGAGGTCAATTGTTGAATGGAGGTCAATTGAACTAACCAATGAAGTAGGTCAATCGATATGAAAAATGGTGATGGTTGGTCAAACTTCCTCTACCAAGGTCAGACCTTTGACGTGAGGTGGATGTTGATTGATCAACCTATCTTTATTGAGGGGGTTGATTGAGAAGAAAGTGGAAGAGGTCGATTAATCTATCTCTTTTCAAGTCAATCAATTTAGGTGGAGTGTAGATCAATCTATATCTCATTTTAGGGAGCTCTATCAAGGAGGAGAGTAGGTCGATCAATCTCTGTATCAAGGATGGTTGATCAAGCTTTGAAGTGAATGGATTCTAGGTGGAGTTTTGGATGTAATTCTACAGTCTCTTGGTGTCTCTAGATGTTTTCAAGTGAGGGAAATGGCCTTCAATTTATACAAGGTAGAAAGGTAGGTTAACAACCTTCAAAGGAATGTGACAGGAACATTGGAGTGTGGAAACTTCCCCAACCACCTAGAATTAATGCAACAGTAGGGAGCATATGAAGGGTCATAAGTGTTAGTCATTGTGTAGAAGTGGTTGTTCATTTGATATCGACTGATGAATCTCATTGAATGGCCGATCAAGGTGATCGATCTTGATTGGGTGGATGACTGTTGAATGGTTCATCAATAAGTGGAGCTCGATTAGTTGGATCTAAATCAACTGGAGATTGATAGGTTGTCAATGTATTGGACGATCATGGAGGTTGATCATGGATTCAAGCCAAAAGTATTGATCTATTAGCCTTCTAAACATGCCCAAAATCAATTTTGGGCAAGAACACTGTCCCACATCTTGCCAGAGGTGTCCCCTTCTCGAGTCCTATCTGTTGAAGGACAATGGGACCCCCTATGTTGTGCTGGTATGGAGATATTAAATTCAAAACATGTAAAGGAAGTTGAGAAAAGTATCAAAATCCTAACAAATTAGCATTAAATATAAATAAAATTAAATGAAGAAATTTCTTAGGCAAATTAAGAAATCTTGATGCAAAACTAGACTACAACTTTTACTAAAACTAGGATGAATATGCATTCATTGAATAACCCCAAACTTAAACTTTTCTTGTCCTAGAGTAACACAAAATTTGAAAAAGTCACTAATGAATACTTTCAACACATTTGATTGCCTCACTTTGACATCATGCTCATTTTCCTACCACCTCATATGACCAAGTTGCCCAACTTTCTGAGATCACAAAACACATCTATCCATGTGTTGATTTCCAAATTTTTATTCCCAAAAACACTTCCTACCACTATGCTTAATACCAAACATCCATAAGAGTTTCATGAAAGTCTAAAGAAACACGTGAAACAACAAGTATGCATATGATTCGACATTGGGGTGCATAAAAGGACATCAAAATGAGACATTCCTTATTCATGTAGGTGGAAAATGGAGAGAAAGGGTTCAGAAATAAACTACAAATATATCCTCTATTTCTCTCAAGATTGCAATTATTTTAATTTTCTTTCTATCTTGAGTGATTTACAAGCTTTTCATATTGTGCACATTGACATATTTTCTTTATTTTGGGTTGTACACCCCTATTACATAGAGAGCGGTATGGAAGAAGAATATGGAGTAGGAAGGGGATGCCTCCTACTTAGGGTTTGAAACCTCTTTATTTCTATCGGGTGGATGAAAGATAAGAAGATGGATGAAGAAGTGCAGAAGAGGGGACAACTCATCATAAAACTTTATTTACAATTCAATGCACTAGGTTTTTCTCTTAGTCTTTTTATGCTCAAATAGTGACTTGAAAAAGGAAAACATGATGATTCCATAAAATTGTTTCACTAGTCAATTAGAAGAGTGATGTGTTTGATCCCTCACAGTTCCTCAAATGATTTCTATTTTCAAGTGAAACATGATGGTCGAGTTCTTAGGCCACATAAGGTGATTCCTAGACATTGGTTTGTATCTAAAACTAGTTATTGTGAGGTGTTACTTAAAATAAGGGGGGTTAAGTTATGAAACATGCATGTATTCAAAAAGGAATTTGAATCTAAGCTTCCTAGATAATGTCCTTGATTACCCATAAAGGGAAATTTTGAAATGTTTTAGCTAAATGCAATGAATACATGAAATGACAAGATCTTAAGTTAAGAATAGATAGGTATGAGTATAAAGTAGAATATACACCACCCACCCTCCACCCCAAACTTAGATATTTGCACCTCCTCGAGCAAATGCCAAATCTGAGATGGAGGGGAAGAACTGTGTTGGTTGGATCATGATCTATGGTTGCTATCCATTTAGAGAAAGCCATCCACCTACGATAAAAAAATTCTTAGAACTAGTGATGTTATGATGGGATGCAATATCTAATTGGTTCAATGATGATACAAAGAAACTAAAAATGAAGGTAAATCACGGGTTGCCTCCCAAGAAGAACCTTTGTTTAACATTGATGACTCAATGCTTGAAGCTCAATAATTTGACGTAGGCTGATGGAGCGTGAGCGGTTGGTCAACCTGCATATCATGACTTGTGAAGTAGCATTTTAGATGTTGGCCATTGACTATAAATTTTCTAGTCTTCTCACTCCATTATATAAAAACTCCATGAGGGTTATGGTGTGTGCACGAGATACTCACACTTGGGCTTACAATGTTTATAATACCCTAAGTTGGACACACTCAAATCTAAAGATATACTAATCCACAAGTGTACAAGTTTGTATCACATTATACGAGCAGTGGCATGATAGGGTTTGATCCTCAGGGAGAGAGGAGGCACTAGACCTAGGTTATTTTTTGCTAGGTTCCTAATTTAGATTCTAGGGTTAAAGGGTTAGGCTAAGGTTTGTTTGGTTACACTAATGATTGAACAAGAAATTAAAGAGTACAAGCAATCAAAACTTGAGGTAACCCTAGACAAATTAGCTCTAATAAACAAGAAAGTAAGGTAAGCAAATAAAGGGGCAAATTACACTAAGGCAAGCAAGGCGTGATCTAACTCTACACTAAAGTAGCAATTAGGACTAAAATGAAATTAATGACCTAAACTAGCAGGAACAAAGCAAGATCAAGAGAAACTAACTAGGAAAGTAAAGAGATTAGCTAATCAAGCATTAATTAATAAATAAGGCAAATTAGGGTTGTAGTAAAATTATGGGAAGTGTTGGTTGTTTAGGGGAATGTGCTTGTCAATTGAGTTGGAGGTGATAATATGCAAAAATTAATATTTAATTTAAATTACCAAACCAAACAATAAGATAGATGCTAATGAATTTCCCTAAAGATCTAATTAGCTATGGATGAGATAGGATGTGTATAGGGGAACTAGTCCCTATTACCCCCTATCCACCCTTGCAAGACTCACCTAGATTAGGGTTTAGGTGGAATTCTATTAGGATTTAATCAAGTATATGTTTCTAGGATAGAATATCCTAGAGCAATTAGGTGTCAAGGGTAGTAATGGAGGGAGGAAGTGATGGTTTTACACCTCACATCACCTACCATCTAGGCTTTAGGAAGCTCCAAACCAATTACACTAGATGCTTCTAAACTAGATACTTACATCTATAACTTATGGTCATGAGAATTGATTAATGTGTAGGAAGGTTGTTAGCTATCTAGGGATCCAGTAATTGGACCTAGGAGCAATTCCCAAAATAGCTATATACAAACAATTTCCCTACAACCCTAGGTGATTTCAAGCACAAATCAACAAGCAATTTATGGGAACTAAAATGAAAGTAGAACATAATCATTATAAAACGAAATTATAATATTTATATATAATTTTCCTCAAAATGGAATCAAATTAACATTTTTGACCCTAACAACCCACCTTGGGGGGTATACCTACTCATAACAAAGCAAAACACAAAAATAAAGAAAGAAGAATAAGTAGAGGAGTGGAAAGCCATGCTACCTCAAAGGAGACTCCTCCTTATCCACCTCCTAGTAGTAGAAGCTCAAGCACCTCCCCCCTCCAATGCGGGATGGCATGGAAATGTGGTGGAAAGTAGCCAAACCCCTAAAAAAAGGGTTTTGGGGTGGGAGGTAATGGAACAGAAGTGGAATGAAGTGAAGGGTGGAATGTATGGATAAGAGAGGGTGAGAGTGATTGAGAGGTAGATAATCTTGTGATCCATTCTCCATCAAAGTATATATATGTGGTGGGGAAGCACTAGGTCAGGTGAAGGTATAATGGGAAATGCAATTCAAAATTGTACAAGGTTTTCCGGCCACCAAGGTCGTGTCGATTATGGTGAAAAATGGACGTGCTGGTGTTAAATGGTCATGATGGGAAATGGAGAAAATGTCAGGCTGTGTAGGTGTTGACGAAGCTCGGTGGAATGGCTGTGGTGGTCACCAAAGTCATGTTGGGAAGGTGGCAAAATGGCTGTGTGGAGTGCCACACCCATTTTGGAGGAGGGATAGGCAGTTGTTCTTATGAGAACAGACATGTTGGGGTCTCAACACCTCATCCATGGTAGACTACAAAGTCATGTTGGGTCCATCTTGGCATGATCATGGAAGATTGTGAGGTCGTGTTGCTCAACTTGGTCTTCAATGCTTGTTTTTGAGATTCTACTATGAAATTGACTCTGATAGAATGAACATTTCCTGGCACCACGGTTGTGTTGGGGTCTTCTCAGGCACTTTGAGCTTGAATTTTGGATTTCCATGAGCTTCTTTTCTTGACTTGAATCTTGACCATTGGAAAAAGGTTGGAATCTCTTGAACCTTCTTTAGACTCCTCCAATGACATAGGAACCTTAGGATCACCCTCTTGCTCTCCCGTCCATCCAACTATGGTCCAATTACTTGGAAAACACACAAAGAACATCCATAAGAGCATTTGATGATAATTCACGTATTAAGGGAAATGGCATGCATTCTAACCAATTTAGATTTGATTGAAGTGAAAAAGGACACAAGATGAATCCCTAAAATAGGGTTGCATCACAACCAGAAACTTAAAGCATACTTGTCCTCAAGTATCCTCCAAATCAATCTCTCGTTCAATTTTTCAACAAACAAGAAATGATAAATTCATTGTAGTAGGTGTATATTGCCTAAATGATCTCAATGATGACCAAGAAATGTATTTCACCTCTCTCCTCTCCTCTTTCACAAACCAATCATGATTAAAAAAATGAGCATAAAAATTTCAAATATAGGGCATATAATGCAAAATCAATCCATATGTCTTTCATAAAGCTCTAGGTAAATCGTTTCATGGTGGTGATGATAAAAAATGACTAGAGTTGTTGTTATACCTTCATGCATTCAATCTCATATGTCAAATCTCACTAAGTAACCCACATGACTGTGAAAAATGGTGAAATGAGCAAGATTTTATATGTCCTAGATCAATGGGAATGCAAATGGAAGAAAGGGGTTGCATTAAGAGATTGGAGTGATATTACATAGGATCACTCGTCTTTTCTTTATTTAGATTCTAGTACATAGCAAAATATTTTATTTTCTTTTTGCATTCTCTTTTTATTTTTTTTATTATACCTTCGTGTAGCAAGGGAAAATGGTGGTAAGAGTGAAGTGAAGGGATATATATATTGCCACCCCCAAATTTTTGGATGGTGTCCAAGGCTAAATGTTTGTTCTTTGGCATCTTTTCATGAGGCGGAGAGAGAAGGAATGGTGAAAGAAAAGTGAGTCAAAGAGGGGTCACTAGTGAGGGTTTCAACATGAGATCTCCTGCATGAAAATTACTCCAACAATTTCATCAACCAATGACACACCACATGAATGACCAATATGAAAACCATATCATGAGATTTGATAAACCCTAAGCCTTTGTGGCTTTTGCTTAAATCACAATTCAGCCAAGCAATTCACAAGCATGAAAGAGGTGATTCACATGTAAAAATTTAAGAGCTGAGGCCATTTAGAAACAGATCATGATAATGTAGCATGCATTTATCAAAGGTTAAAATTTCAATTCAATAGGTAGAGATTGGGTCAAAACATTCTTTTAGGCAAGAAATTCTAAATTTGGGCAAACCTGGAAAAAATGGTGCCAAATTGCCTTCAATAAATCTAAGCCTTCATCAGAAACATAATACAAGAAACAAGCAAGTTTTAGCTCCAAACATGCATAATTACAAAAATATACATGGGATGCAATGCATGAAAAAAAAACAATTTTTTTTAAATTACGCAAAAATTGCAAGAAAATGAACTACATGATATGCATGCATGCAAAGAAAGCAAAATCTAATCTATATAGAAAAAGTAAAATGGCAGAATGAAAGTGAGTAATGAGTGAAATGAAGGACAAACCGCCCTACCACCTCCAACTTTTGAATCATTTTCTCGTTAGCATGACACTAAAGTATAGGAGTGATAGGGTAGATAATCACTATTGTTGTGGTGGCTTGAGTGGTGCCTCTTTTTGGTGGGGGTACTAGTAGTATAATCCCTAGTAGTCTACCCATGGAAGCCCAGGCATGTCTCCTGATACTTGGACAGTGGTCCCAACCAGCCTTCCCCCTACTGGGGTTTCTCTACACCTGTACATTCTGAAAGTAATACATGTGATTTATTTTATGGTGTGTTTGTTGGTGATCCAACCACACTACACCCTATCTCCTCTCAATTCTCTCTTGTGATCTCTGAATGCCCTCCAGGTATGCATGTATGTAGACATGATAGAAGCATTCATTGTGGGCTGATGTTGGGTTGTCTCCACCTCTTGTTTCCTCACTCTATGGGTCCCTCTCTCCTCTATCACTCTCCTCTAGTACTCAACATGTGACTCTTTTAATCCCATAGGAAAAGGGTGTTGTTTCCATCTATCTTTGGGATTCTCCTCTTCCCATCTCCTAAAAATATCCAAAAAACCTAGAGACAGGCCATACTCCTTTAAGAGAGGTGTAGCATGATAAGACAACTCAAGTGAAACTCATGTATAAAGGGAGTTGACTAGGTATATGATCTTCCTATCAACCAATGAAATCATAGATGAGTGAATCAGGTACTATAGGTCCACAAGCTTCCACCCATCTGCCTTTATGTATCCAGTCAAGTCATGATCTAGGGATAGAACAATTAAAGTCATAATCCCTCCCATTACAAAAGGATTCTTGATCTTGGATGAAATTGTCTTCATGTGATCAATAAGAAGCACTGCTAGATTGACATACTTTCCTTGTGCCATCCATCCCAAAACAAGTAGATCTATATTTTCCCAACTCCCTTGGTTCCCGTATTAGGCGACAATGGTATTCATTAACACTTTTTAACATATCTCTAGTAGGTGTTATAGAAGCTAGTTTTGATTTTCCCACTAAAAAATTGCTATGTTTGGTGAACCTCTTCCATAAAGATGAAAAATTGACATTTGAATCCTTTTGTATTCTCCCATCATCTAGGAGAGTTTCTATTTCAGGGTCAGGAGTAAAGATGTTTTCAATAATTTGGTAGTGACGAGGTGATTGTCATTCCCTAATTTGAAATGGAGAGCTTTTTTCCCTTCATAAATGACCTTCTCTAGGGTGGTAAAGAACTAGTGTGTAAGCTCCACATAAGTTTCCAGGATAGTCGTCACTACATCAAACAAATCTAATGGTTTCAAGAAATCGTGGAAATAAGAAAAGATGCCCAACACCTCCATTTTAACCTGTCAATCATAGTGTGTAGCAATCACCCTACATGTCATACACTCTAGATCGACTGGTTTTATCAATCACTTATATCTCCTAATTGGGACATCATCGTGTTTGTTCCTCTTATACCTCCTTACTTTGTGTAGGTTATTACTCTACATTATATGCATCTTGCATATCTTCATCATCATCATCAAGTATTAGTCGCTGCCTTTAGTCTTGCAGCATGGAGGAGGAATTGGAATGGTGGGATGATGTGTGTGGTGGTTCTTTCTACAAAGAAGATGAATTTGTTGGTTGTGGGTGAGTGGAGACTTCTTGCACAATAGGATCTATCAATGCATCTAAGTCATCCTCTAATAAGCATGTTGTCTCATTGTGAGGGCTTGATTTGATGGTGGTAGTGGAGGAGGAAGAGACATAGATGGGGTTGTAGAATAGCCCTTTTGGGGGATACAAATGTAGGAGAGGACACCTGTGGCTCCCTCCTTGATTTTCTTCCCAATGACCTTCATTTGACATGAAGAAATTAGGTTTTTTGTATTTCTGGGTAGGTGGGGCAAGATGGAGAAATAGGGAGAGATTTAGTGGTGGAAATGAAGTTGAAATTTTAGGTGGAGGAGGAAGAAATGGCATTAGAATAGGCTGGAAAGTGTCACGTAGTTGTCTGTTGGTTACTACATCATGCAGTTGTGTGGCATGGTCATTCTATCGTGAAGAAATGAAGAAATGGTGTTGATAGATTGGGTTGAAATGGGCCACTTAAATGGGTGGGCCCACAGACTAGCATGGCCATGCTACTCACCACAGCCGTGTGGGATTTCTGGTGCCACAGTCATTTTGTTCCAGACGGTCATTGTGACTAGCTTGCCACACGACTGTGGTGCTTTGCATGCTAATTTTGCTAATTTTGCATTTTCTTCTATTTCTCTATTGAAATGAGCATCTCACCACAACCATGGTTGGTGTTGTAGTATATCATTCCACTTTAATTTTCCTCAAAACAACAAATTTTTTATCCAAATATTTTTTTATCAATTTTCCCCCACATTTTAGCTAATTCTCTTCACTTCATTGATCTTTTCATCTGCGCATCTAAAAATAGAATGAAAACTATTAAGAACAAGTGTGTGTGTAATTTCTTAGAAAAGTGTAAAAATAACCAAAAAGTATCAAAAATTGAAGGTTGGGTGAAAAATTCTGCAAACCTAGGTAGGTTGCCTCCCACAAGTGCCAAGTTTCATGCCTTCAATCGGGAATTTTGTAGTTCTCTCAATCTATCAACCATTTGGAATAATCATGTTTCCACTCTTGAAGTAGATGCATCCCTCATTTGCATTCAATATGTATTCCCTATCCCCTTGATCATAAAAGTTATAACAGTGTGTTCCATTAGGATCTCTATCCTTCAAGTATTCATTACACTCTTCAGGTGACATTCAATATCCTCATCTCGGTCTCGTCGGGCTGGTCTTGAACAAATTGATCTTTATATTCATGGTCCATGAAAGAGACCATCATTTTGCAACTAACCACATGTATCTCCGCATTAGTTGTAGATAGAAATGGTCTCCCCAAGATGATGGGATCTTCATATCCTTTGGATCCATGTCAAGAAAAATGAAATTAGTTGGGAACACTGCTTCCCTTTCCTTGTCAATTACCACCAAATCATCATCGACTCTTCCTCTAGGAACTTTAATTGAGAGGTCAACCAATTGCAGAGTGTAATGAGTCAGTTTCAACTTTCCTATCCCCATATCAACATAGATACTATATGGCATCAAATCCACACTAGATCCCAAATAAAATAGGGATTAGTCTACGTGATGCCACCCTATGTAGATAGGTATGAGTGAGGCTCCTAGGCCTTTCCTCTTCATAGGAAGTGAGTGTTGTATGATAGAACTCACTTGTTCATTCAACTTGATTTTCTTGGGCATCCTAAGTTGACTTCCTCTTGACAATGCACATATCTTTGAGAAACCTGGCATAAGATGGGATCTTCTTGATATCATACAACAAAGGCATATTCACCTTCACTTGCTGAAACATTTCTAGAATGTCAACATTGTGTTTTTGCCTCGTTTTTTATGATGGAGGCTCGTCCAATGTGTAACATACTGAATCCAAGATTAATTTTCAATTTAACCTCTTTTCAAGATTTTATTTCCTTCATATTCTTTTTGTCCTTTTCCCTAAATTTTCCTATATCTTCTATCCTCTTTGTCCTCAATGTTGGAATTGAGCTATACTTGTTGGCTTGAACTATATTTACCCACATTCATTCCAATGAATGGGTTTTTTTGTGCAAATATCTCAACTAATGTGTTAATTAGAGTCTAATAATGCAAAATGGCCATTAATGAGAGATAATTAGTAAATTATATTAATTTGGAGATTTTATGGCTTTGTGGGATAAGAAATGAGAAAAAAGAATTTTTATATCAACATTTATTAAGAAAGGTACTAATATATTTATTAGGCACTTAGCATACAATAAATATAAATTGCATTCAAAATGAGAAAATTAATGTAATGTTAAACTCCACAAACTTTAATTATAAAACCCATGAATTTTCATGTCAATTGGTATTTCTCTACCCTCTTCATTAATTAAATAAATATGAAACTCCAATATATATAAATTCCTATTGCATGGAAAAAGGAAACCGCCTTGACTCATATTTAGTCTGCCTTTTAATTTGTTTGACCATTGAATAGAAATTGCTTTCCTAATTGAATTGGTATTTGAAATCCTAATTGCCATAGGTTTTAATAATGGCATTTGATTAGGAAATCAACCATTTCCTAAACCAAGTTTTTCCCCTCAACATAATGCAACGCTGCATTACTTCTTCCCATGTTACTTCCTCTCTACTACTTATCTAACGTGACATCATGATTCTTATCCCTCCGAAATCGGCAATGCTCGTTACCTCTTCTATATCTTCCTCATCTTTCCCTATCATTTCCCCCACACAGCAAGCCCTAGCTACTAATACTCCAACCTTGCACCCATCCAATAGCCAACCATGTCATCCTTCTACAACCCCAAGGCAATGACGCTGACAAACCACCAAGAAACGCCTTCAACCTCCACATCTTCCTAGCCTGATCCATGACGTTTCATAGGCGTCGCTAACACCCGCCCATCCGACCCTCGACTCCCAGCAACCCCTCTGCATCGGTCACAATGCTATGACACTGTTGACTTCTACAACTCCATCACCCCTTCAGACTCGATGCCTACAACTCCACTTATAGAACAATCCTAACGCCCCGATCTCCTCCTACTGTCAACATTTGTCTCCAGTCGGAAACACAACCTACGACGCCCAGCAGAGCCTCTCGATCCCCCACCTGCAATACCATTCTACAACTCCTCCACCATATGTGCTTGACCACTGTGCCACCATCATCACCAAGCCATGTTCTTACTTTACGTTATCTATGGGTCAACAACTCAGGGGCCAATGTAGAAGGACTTCAACCTCACCTTGGATTTGATACAATAGAGAAATCATAGGTCAATGGTCATCCAAGCCTATTGACCACTCGTCACTGATCATCATGCAGGTTAGCCCTTAACTTTCTCAAGTTCTAACTTGTAATATCCAGTAAATTCGATCATGGATAATAACATGCTAGATAGTAACCTGAAATCAGAATCATAATTATATTAAGTAGTCGATCCACTTAGGCCTAACTCCATAAAGATAGCACATATGTATAATATTGTGATTATACAATAAACATGTAGCACCTTGATGAATAATCATATCATAGTTAAGATGAATATAAATAACTAGTAAGTCATATAAATCGTGATTAGGATGTAACCATATTGATTGATCTCTTAACTTAGTATCTTGTGTATGAGTATGTGTTACATATATGTATATGAACTAATAAACTCTAAGTTGTAGCTCACAATTTTAATGGTTGCTAATAATAGAATATAATATGATCGCATTCCTTTATGCATTCCCAAGATACACACATCAACATATATATGTGTGAGTTGGGAATTAGAAATGCATATGGATCTAGGGTACATACTAATATATATTTATCATTCTTTTTACCAAAGGAAATATAAACATATGTATAGGTATGCATTATTACACGCATAAATATGGGTAACTAGAACTAAGATAGATATATAAAGCATCACATGTTATCTCAATAAAGACTAAAATCATAAACCCTAACATGACATTAAATGATTGGGAATTGTGTAAGAATAATATAAAAATATAATAGGAATGCATATGTTCACTTTGACTTGGCTAACATACATAATGTGTTTATAGGATGAAATTTTGACTTTGTGGACCAAAGTATATTATTCAAGTTAACCTTTATGTGTGAAAAGAGGTATGTGCATTCTAAACCTAAGTTGAGCATATTTTTATCCAACCCTACATTTCCAATGAGGCGTTGTCTTAGTCTTTATTCTCTTTATTGACTTCTTGTGGAACCTTTACTACAATTATTCTAGGGTCTTGTACCCCACTTGCAAATTTTTCAATTTCTTAAATCTACCATTGAATTATTATAGCATGATGATGTAAATGACTAATTAACTAATGTAGTGTACATGAGTACAAACCACCCATAGTTTGGGCATGAGCCCCGGGGAATGTGACCACTCTCCCCACTTTTATATATATTGTAGGTGTTTGGGAATGTGCCTCACCTATTTGTTTTGGTTGAGGTTAGGTAGGTTTCTCAGCCCTATGTTATTTTAATGTAGTCACATTTAATCATGCATGCAACTTTATTATTATTTGACTTTGTAGAATTCTCATTTATTTACTTGTCTCATATTCTTGATCCTCTTAGCATAGTGAATCTTTATTATTTTCTACATTAGTTTATAATTGTCCTTATTCCTTAATTGACACATACATTTTTCTCTCCTCTTGCTAGGTGATCCCAACCACCCAGCGCAACAGGAGCATGGTGAACCAGTCTAAGACTAAGACAAGGCCTTCATCCTCCCATCGTGGACTAGTTTTTTAAGTTTTTTTTTGGAGACATATTGTTGTAGACTAGTTTCCCTCTACTTAGATCCTCATTTTGTATGAAGGATGTACACCCTTATTGGGAAAATTTTAATGTACTCTTTATTAAATTGAATATAGTCAAAATTGTAACTTTCAATGCTATCTGATTGGATTTTGTTTACCATTATTAGTAGAGAGGTGATGGATTTCACTTCTTTACAGCATGGTCTCAGAGCCAATGGTAGTCGGAGTCTTGACTATTTCAATTTGTCTCCTTAGTTAGAAACCCTTATCTTATATAGTATCCCTTTAGATCACCTTAGAATTTGACCTATGGTGAAAGGTTGATTTAGAGCCATAAGAATTTCATATTAGAAATATCTTTAGTCAAATTTTAGGTGATTAGCCTATTATGTAGCTACTAGGACATAAGTTGAAAGCAAGGGTGCCTAGAAAGGGTCAGGGTCTGGGGGGCTAGCAATATTTTCCTCCACGCCACTAGCTTGGTTTATGAGGACTCCTGGATCCATATGACATTGGTCTGGCCTGAGTTGATACGATTGTCCAAATTAGCATACCTTTAGGCAAATAACCTCAATGTTGAGTATCCTTAGGAACCTAATATGATGAGTTGGTTAACCAAATAAAATCACCTTATATCCCATAAGTTCCTCATATGAGTATATGATTTACATATCCAGGGGTAGTCTACCCTATGCTAGACTTTGAAGTTTGGAAATAGTGAATAGTAAAACAATTAAGTGTTGGGTCTTATACATGGTTAATTAGACTCACTCTTTTACCTCTTGTTTTAGTTCGACTAGGTAGGTCAACCCTTTTAAGGGAATGGAGTCCTACAATACATTGAAATCTAGTTACTTTGGAATTTTTATTTTGGTGCTAGCTACTTTGGAATTAGAAACCCTAACTCCATATATAAGAGATTAGTGAGATTATATAATTGGTATTGAAAAAACAAATTATAATTATAATTTAACCTATTTGGTGATATACAAATGAATATATAATAAGTCATCTAAGGAATAGTTTATATGCTTGAACCCTAATAGTTACTTAAGGCACATAATATGAGTAACTCACTAATTGTGAATACACATAATGTTGACCATGCCACCCTAATGTTATGATAAATGGAACTAATTCATACTAAGAATGCATAACATATAATGGGCATGTTTACCTAAACCCTAAGATGTAATCATCTAACCTTAACATATATACATATCCTTAATGCCTTCATGATACATTAGTGACATTAGGTGTCATCATCAAAAATACACTTTGATAGACCTAAATGACATATAATCACCTAATCATAACTTGGTATATGAATCAATTCATTAAAATGAAATGTGTTCCACCTTCTTCACTCAAATACATATAATGAATCAAATGTGATAAGAGGTTATTAGATTTACATAAGCATGATTATTAAGTCTACAATTCCAAATGCCTAATGTGATGTTAAATGTATAATTTCTAATATGAAGTGTAAATAGGATAAAGTGATTAATGATGACATTAAGGTGAGTATGAAATGTGATATTACAATGTGTAATATAAGTGTAAGAAATTAATGTGATATTATTTCGACTTAATAACTTTTTGGAAAATATTATCTATTCGATACATAATCATCTATGATAACTATACATGAAGGTAATATGAAGATAATTGAGTATAAATTCAATTTATTAAGGATTGTGATCTAACATATTAATAAATATCGAGATGATTTAGTAAACCATAATTGTGCTTAAAATTCTTACTTAGTAAATGAGAAATACATATGAATTGTACATAATGGTGAGATATGATTCTTTTTACAACAATGTGAATATAACATGACACAAGTAATAGAAAATTAAAGATGATGTAACTTCATAATGGAAATAATGCTAATAAGCCAAAATGTTTAATGTGTTATATTTGATAAAAGGTAATGTGAATAGTGGAAACCTTAGTGAAACCTGACTTATGAGTAGAGCAATGTGAAGTACCATAGATTACAAGAAACCACCTAGTTGCTTAATGTTGGGATGTTGTGTACTCACCCTTCCCTCTTGTTGAGATTTCGGAGATGAAATCCTCTTTAAGGGGTGGAGTGGTGTAACATACTAAATCTTGGATTTATTTGCAATTTAACCGCTTTTCAAGATTTTATTTCCTTCATATTCTTTTTGTCCTTTTCCCTAAATTTTCCTATATCTTCTATCCTCTTTGTCCTCAATATTGGAATTGAGCTATACTTGATGGCTTGAACTATATTTACCCGCATTCAATCCAATGAATGGGTTTTTTGCACAAATATCTCAACTAATGTGTTAATTAGAGTCTAATAATGCAAAATGACCATTAATTATAGATAATTAGTAGATTATATTAATTTGGAGATTTTATGTCTTTATGGGATAAGAAATGAGAAATAAGAAATTTTATATCAACATTTATTAAGAAATGTACTAATATATTTATTAGGCACTTAGCATACAATCAAATATAAATTGCGTTCAAAAGGAGAAGATTAATGTAGTGTTAAACTCCACACATTTTAATTAGAAAACCCATGAATTTTCATGTCAATTGGTATTTCTCTACCCTCTTTATTCATTAAATAAATATTCAACTCTAATATATATAAATTCCTATTGCATGGAAAAAGGAAACCACCTTGACTACTATTTAGTATGTCTTTAATTTGTTTGACCATTGAATAGAAATTTCTTTCCCAATTGAATTGGTATTTAAAATATTAATTACCATAGGTTTTAATAGTGGTATTTGATTAGGAAATTAACTATTTTCTAAACAACATTTTCCCCTCAACATAACGCAACGCTGTGTTACTTCTTCCCCCTTGTTACTTCCTCTCCTCTACTTGTCTAACGCGACATCGTGATTCTTTCCCCTCTGAAATGGGTGATGCTTGTCGCCTCCTCTATATCTTCATCATCTTTCCCTATCATTTCCCCCACACAGCAAGACCTATCCACCAATACTCCTACCCTGCACCCATCCAACATCCAACCATGTCGTCCTTCTACAACCCCAAGGCAATGATGTTGACAAACCACCAAGAAACACCTTCAGCCTCCACGTCTACCCAGCCTGAGCCATGATGTTGCGTCAGTGTCGCTAACACCTATCCATATGACCCTTGATGCCCAAAGACCCTATGCATTGGTCACAACACTGCGACATCCTCGACTTCTGCAATTCCATCACCTCTTCAGACCCGACACCTACAACTCCATTTCCATAACAATCCCGACACCCCGATCTCCTTCTGTTGTCGACGTCCATCTCCAGCCTACAACACAACCTATGATGCCCAACAGAGCCACTCAATCCCCCACATGCAACACCATGATGCAACTCCTCCACCATCTGTGCTTGATCACCATGCCACAATCATCACCAAACCATGTTCTTACTTTACATTCTCTATGGATTAGCAACTCAGGGGCCAATGTGGAAGGACTTCAACCTCACCTTGGAGCTCATACAATAGAGTAATCACAGATCAATGGTCATCCAAGCTTATAGACCACTCGTCACTAATCATCATGCAGGTTATCCCTTAACTTTCTCAAGTTTTAACTTGCAATATCCAATAAATTCGATCATGGATGATAACATGCTAGATAATAACCTGAAATCAGAATCATATTTATATTAAGTAGTTGATCCACTTAGGCCTAACTCCATAAAGATAGCACATATGTATAATATTGTGATTATATAATAAACATGTAGCACCTTGATGAATAATCATATCGTAGTTAAGATGCATATAAATAATTAGTAAGTCACATAAATTGTGATTAGGATGTAACCATACTAATCGATCTCTTAACTTAGTATCTTGTGTATGAGTATGTGCTACATATATGTATATGAACTAATAAACTTTAAGTTGTAGCTCACAATTTTAATGGTTGCTAATAATAGAACATAATATGATCTCATTCCTTTATGCATTCCCTAGATACACTCATCAACATATATATGTGTGAGTTGGGAATTAGAAATACATATGGATCTAGTGTACATACTAATATATATTTATCATTCTTTTTACCAAAGGAAATATAAACATATGTATAGGCAGGAATTATTACATGCATAAATATGGGTAACTAGAACTAAGATAGATATATGAAGCATCACATATTATCTTAACAAAGATTAAAACCATAAACCCTAACATGACATTAAATGATAGGGAATTGGGTAAGAATAATATAAAAATATAATAGGAATGCATATGTTCACTTTGACTTGGCTAACATACATAATGTGTTTATAGGATGAAATGTTGACTTTGTGGACCAAAGTATATTATTCAAGTTAACCTTTATTGTGCAAAGAGGTATGCACATTCTAAACCCTAAGTTGGGCATATTTTTTATTTAACCCTACATTTCCACTGAGGCATTGTCTTAGCTTTTATTATATTTATTGACTTCTTGTAGCACCTTTACTACAATTATTCTAGGGTCTTAGACCCGACTTGCAAATTTTCAATTTCTTAAATATGGCATTGAATTATTCTAGCATGATGATGTAAATGACTAATTAACTAATGTAGTGTACATGAGTAGAAACCATCCATAGTTTGGGCATGAGCCCCGAGGAATGTGACCACTCTCCCCACTTTTATATATACCTATTTGTTTTTGTTGAGGTTAGGTAGGTGCCTTAGCCCTATGTTAGTTTAATGTAGTCACGTTTAATCATGCATGCAACTTTATTATTATTTAACTTGGCAGAATTCTCCTTTATTTACTTGCCTCATATTCTTGACCCTCTTAGCATAGTGAATCTTTATTATTTCCTACTTTAGTTTATAATTTTCCTTATTCCTTAATTGACACATACATTTTTCTCTCCTCTTGATAGGTGATCCCAACCACTCAGTTTTATGATCTGAGTAGCGCAATACGAGCATGGTTAACCAGTCTAAGACTAGGAGAAGTACTTCATCCTTCCATCATGGTTTAGTTTGTTAAGTTTTTTTTTGGAGAAATATTTTTGTAGTCTAGTTTCCCTCTACTTAGATCCTCTTTTTGTATAAAGGTTGTACACCCTTATTGGGAAAATTTAATGTGCTCTTTATTAAATTGAATATAGTCAAAAATTTCACTTCCACTGCTATCCGATTGGATTTTTTTTACCATTATCAGTAGAGAGGTGATGGATTTCACTTCTTTACATAATGCCTCAGGGAATGGTGGCTCTCTTGCTTTTATTTTACTTGGATCAACATGCCCTTCCTATGGCATGGCATGAGGTGAAACATTTTGGATTGTAGAACCTACAAACGGGGTAAAAGGTGGAATACATGGTAACACATTCTCAAAATGAAGTACCGTAAGATCATCTTTAGCTATATCAATCATGGAATCATTGATTGGTCTCTTTGGCCTTGTTTCATCAACATACCCTTGGCTCACATGATAATTTCCCATTTTATTCTTAGGCTGCTCAATGAATTTTCCACTCCTTAGAACTATCACAACACTACCTTGGTCGTGGTGGAGTGGATTGTGTTTGTAGATGAGGTGGAGGTGGCCCAAGGTACTGGAATTAAGGTGGAGAAGATATTTGAGGGTGGTAAGTGAAGTGGTTGGGTGGTTGTAGTGATGGAGGTGGCAGAGTCATATAAGGCTTAGGATGTCCTTGAAATTGATATATGGTTAGCACTTGCATAGGAGGTGGACTATATAAACCTTGAGAAGCACCCATTGGTCCACTTGCATCATTAAAGTTCATAATGGGTTGAGAGGACAACTTTACTTCAGCTTGAGAGAAAGTATTGAAGAGAGCTTCTCACTTTCAAATTCATCAAAACTTTCAACCTAGAGAGAACATCATCCTCAAACGTTGAGCTATATCTTGCACGTTGTTGTTTCGGTTTGCTATGAGAATAAGGTGTCTTCACTTCTTCACTAAAGGACTCAACAGAATAAACTGAGTGACATGGAAAATTTCCCACTTGATTCTTCATGAGGTTCATCATTTCAATAAGAATCTTCATCATTTGTGGTCTTGAAAATTAGGAGTTGGATGTGTCACACCAAAGGATCGGTCACCGTCATTCACCATGCTAGAAGCTCGATTCCTTGAATTTTCCACTAAGTGCTCAAACATTGGCCATGACTCTTCAGGCGGTTTATCCATAAAAGCTCCTCCACAAGAAGAATCTGCTATACCTTGACCCATTGAGATAGACTAGAGTAAAAGGATTGAATAAGCTTCCATAAAGGAATTTCATGGTGTGGACACTCTCAACATCTTTTGACTAAGCATCATGATATTCCTCATTACCCATTTGAATACAACCCACTATGACACTTTGCATTTGTTTCAACCTTGTGATGGAGTATAATTTCTTCATAAAGGTATTCTTCATGTCTCCCCAACTCATGATGTCCGTTCTCAAGTAATAGTAATCTTTGTCCTTGTTTTGGAGAAATAATGAGAACAGAGTGAGCTAGATGGAGTCATCACTGCTTTCCAGTGTCCTAAAGGTAGAGCATACTTCAAGAAAAAAATCCAAGAAAAAATTCAATTACTTGTAGGGGTTCTCACTCTCCAAGCCATAGAAGGTGGAAGGATCCCAAGAAGACCAAGAGGGATGGAGAATTTCTCCCCTAGAAGTTGATCAACTCTATCTGCAATTGGTGATTTTTAGTTACTAAGCATGAAGTATTCATGTTTTGGTCTACAGTCTTGTCTTCTATAGGTTTCTTGTTAGATGAACAAGGTACAACCAAACAAAACACGAAAGTTAGAAAATCAATATGCACAAATAATACAAAGAAAAAAGAATAAAGAATAGCAATGGTCAGGGTAGTAAGAAAATATTGAAGCTAAACTAACTAGCTAGGCCGAGTGTCTTTCTCCAAGGCAATGGCTCCAGAAAGCTTGGTGAGAATGTAGGACACACACACTTGGTTTTACAATATTTGTAAAATCCTAAGTTGGACATGCTCAAATACACAAAGAAATACTACCTACAATCATACGGGTTCGTATCACAGCATAAGAGCAACGGCTAGATAAGGGTCAATCCTCAGGCATAGAGGGGGAACTAGAGCTTGGTTGTTTTTGCTAGATTCCTAATGTGGATTCTAGGATTGAAGGGTTTATATGGGGTTTGTTTGGTTACACTATTGATTGAACAACTAATTAAATAGAACAAACAATCAAATCCTAAGCTAGCCCTAGACAATTTAGTTCTAATTAGCAAAAAAGGAAGCTAAGAAAGTAAAGGGAAAATTACACTAAGTCAAGAAAGGTGAGATCTAACACTACACGAAACTATAAATTAGGAGTAAAAGGCAATTAAAGACCTAAACTAGCAGGAATAGGGCAAGAGAAAGAACAAATAACTAGGAAAGTAAAGAGATTATCTAAGCAATTAGGGAAATTAGGGTTGTAATTCAATAATGGGAAGTTTGGGATGTTTGGGGAGACTGTACATGTCCATTGAGTTGGGGTGATAACATGCAATCATTACTCTTTCCCTTAGATTGCTAAATCAAACAACAAGTATATGCTAATGAATTTCCCTAAATGGATGATTGGCCATAGATGACATAGGATGTATACATGGGAACTAGTCCCTATTTCCCCCTATCCACCCTTTTGAGGCTCACTTAGATTAGGGTTTAGATGGTTGTATTAGGATTTAGTTAAATCTATGTTTCTAGGATAGAATCTCCTAGGGAAATTGGGGGACGAGTGTAGTAATGGAGGGTGGAAGTGAGAGTTTTACACCTTACATCACCTACCATCTAGCCTTTAGGAAGCTCTAATCCAATTACACTAAATGCCTCTAAACTAGTTACTTAGATCTCTTAACTAGGTCTATGAGAATTGATGAACATTTAGGGAGACGTTTAGCTATCTAAGGATCCACGAATTGGACCTAGAAACAATTCCCAAAATAGCTACATATAAACAATTTGCATAAAATCCTAGGTGATTTCAAGCACAAACCAATAAGAATTTATGGGAAATGAAATAAATGTATAACATAAACATTATAAAATGAAATTACAATGTATACATATCATTTCCCCCCACATGGTATCAAAGTATCATTTTTGACCCCCAAACAACCCACCTAGGGAGGGCTAGCTACTCATAACAAAGGAAAACACAAAAATGAAGAAAGAAAATTAAGTAGAGGAGTGGAAATAGATGGTATCTTAGTGGAGATTCCTCCTTATCCACCTCCTAGTAGTAGAAGCTCGATCACACCCTTCCTCAAAGGTGGATTTACATGGAAATGTGGTGGAAAGTGGCCAAACCCTAAAAGGAAGGGTTTTGGGGTGGAAGATGATGGAATGGAAGTGGAATGGAGGGGATTGGAATGGATGGATAAGAGGGGGATGAGTGTGATTGAGAGGTAGATAAACCTCATTTTCCATCTGCCACCCAAGTATATATAAGTGGTGGGAAGCACTATGTCAAGTGAGGGTATAATGGGAAATACAATACAAAATTGTGTTATGTTTTTCAACAACCATGGCAGTGTTGGCTATGGTGTAGAATGATGTGCTGGTTTGGAGAGGTCATGGTGGAAAATAGAGAAAAAATTAGGTTGTGTAGGCGTCGGGGAAGCTTGGTCAAATTGTTGTGGTTGTTACCATGACCATTTTGGGAAGGTGGAAGAATGGTTGTCTAGAGTACCACACCCATTTTGAAGGAGGGATAGGTAGTTGTTCTTTTGAGCATGGGCATGCTAGGGTGTCAACACCATAGACGTGGATGATTGCACGGCCGTGCTAGGTCCATCTTGGCATGGTCGTGGCAACTTGCACGATCATGCTATTGAGCTTTGTCTTGAATGCTTTTTTTATTCTACTACGAAATTGACTCTGATAGCACAACTTTTTCTTTGCACCATGGATGTGTTGAGGTCTTCAAAGGAACTTTGAGCTTGAACTTTGGATTTCCATGGACTTCTTTGCTTGGCTGAGTCTTGGACACTAGAGGTAGGTTGGGGAAGCTGTGGGACCTTCTTTAGACTCCTTCAATGATGGAGGAACCCTAGGATCACCGTACTTTTTTCCCATCCATCCAAGTATGGTCCAAGTACCTTAAAAATAAGCAAAGAACATGTAGGGAAATATGGAAGTAGAGATGGAAGTAGAAACAAAAAGTTTCTTATGATATTTCCCTTGACAGTAGATCACGTCAACAATTGTAGATTGGTAAGGAAAGTTTGCAAGGCATATACCTGATCCTGGAGCAAGTCCATTGAATATCCTTGCAATGGTGTGCTTCTTTCAAAAAGCATCACTCAGACAGTTGTTGATGGGGACCTCCTGGTGTAGCACCATGACCATGGTTGACGACGTCCTCCTAGTAGGTGGTAGCATCCTCTCCACCTCTACATAATCCATGAAGTCCACCGGGAACTCCTATTGTTCTCTTAGAATTGACGACAAGGAGTTGTCCCTTTAATGTCAACATGCTAGCGTTTGACTACTCTCCCTTTTTGTCTCTCCCTTGTTGTCTCTCCCTTTACAAGTAAGACTTGCTCAAGCTCTCACATTACAACAACTATGAGAGGTCAACAACTGTCAAATCTTATCGTTATGGCTTCTGAAAGCCTTGTATGCCCTACTATTTATAGGAGGGTCAGGGTTAAGGTTTCCAGATTAATTAGGAGTTGAAGAGAAGGAATTCCATGAATTTTTAGCAAGCTTTGGACCACAAATTGGTCTGTTCACTACTGAATTGGTTGGTTCACATGTGAAACAGTCGATTCAACACTTGAATTAGTCGATTCGCTTTATTTCCTATTTGTAAACATATTGGATTTAATATGAAGATTAATGCACAACATGACATCAGTATCAATCCTTGATCCAATCTCAGTGATCATTAAACTGGGAGCTTCATAATCTGAACCAGTTGATCTAGAATCTGAACCGGTTGGTTCACGTTCTGAACCATTTGATCTATTTTCCAGTTCAGCCAATTTTCATACAATCTAGTTTAAATTTGATACCTAAACACTTTAGTAATCAAGTACACCTTCTTCATGATTAAACTCCTATTCTAGGTAAACCCTATGTGTGTGACCCTATAGGTCCTACATTACATTGGCAGTGAATGTCCATAACTAATTTATGATGATCCAAGCAATAAGAGGTACACATCATTGCTACCCAAGTTATTGTAAAGTTGGAGAACAACTTTAACTTGCAATTCATGATTAGTGCTACAGTGACCATATTGTTCTTTTGCCTCTAATATCCAAATTGAACTTGAGGCATGGAAATGTCATCCTCTCAATGTTCAATCTATGTTCCTTGAACTAGAGCAGATTGTTTGAGATGCATGTGAGATCACATACCATATATTGATTCACGTGAGTATGGACATATGTTTCTCAATCTCTCTTATCAAGTGGTCAGGATATCAACTCTAGTAGGAGGGACGAATTCCATCTACATCACTCATAGTCATTCCCATGTGTTACAATGAATCTGAGCATCATCTTTATGGCAACCCTTATTCAAGGTCACGTTGGATGACGTCAAAATACATCAAATGACATGTGATGAGTGTAGTGATTTTAGGTCTAAGAACCATAATCACCACTATCACTATGAGAGTTGATTCTAACTACCATTCAATGGTTTCCATGCATCACTATTAAGGTGTGTCTGTCTAATACATTGTTATCTAACTAGTACCTATGTGTTTGGTTTGATATCACATATCATGACTAATGAGATTTTGTCATCAACCAATACAACATATAATCTTATGTGTCATTGTTGTCTATTATCTTCCATTATAACATCTCGCTAGGGACATAACAAGAATTTATGTACTCTTATCATACATATGATCTCATTGTTCAGATCCTCAACTTGAAGACATATGGCATTGAGTAACATCATTCTTTATACATCTATCATGTTATATTATTACTTAATATTTAAAAAAACATATAGACAAAGATTTCCTTTATCACTAATCAAATCTTTTACAAGATATGCCACTACAATCATATTCTGATTGGGTCTTTGGGCATACATACCAAAATAACGTCCATAAGTGCATATGATGATAATACACATATCGAGGGAAATTGCATGCATTCTAACTATTTTAGATGTGATTTAAGTGCAAAAGGACACAAGATAAATCCATTAAATAGGGATTCATCACCACTCCCAAACTTCAAAAATATTTACCCTCAAGTATGCACCAACTCAATCTCTCATTCATTTTTTCAACAAACAATAAATGGAAATGTGTCACAACAGGTGTATATTAACTAAATGAGCTCAATGATGACTAAGTAGATTTATTTAACCTCTCTCCTATCCTATTTCACAAACCAATCATGATTAAAGCATTGAGCATACAAATTGCATGTAACATACAAGATCTTGGACCCTACCCTAGAAGTTGACATTTTGGACTTAGACAAACACGGTTGAAGGTTAGACCTAAATATATGTTTAGTATAACCCCAATAAGCTAATTCATGTATATATCACCTTAATATAACCTAATGTTCTAACATTAATCTTAGGTTTATAATGGATACATAAAATATGCCACATAACTCATTTTGGTGGTAATATGAAGATAAGGAACTTAATTGGATGAATAATTTAGATAATGGGTCGTTAATGGGCCATATGACATATCTCATAAAAATAAATCTCAAAAGTGGAAACAAACTTCTAATTATAATTCTACATATCAAAATTAGACTACATGCCAAATTTCATCTAACTTGGACAACCTTGAAATATTAGGATAAGTTTAGGAGAGAGAAAATGAGTAAAAGGCATAACTAATGAATAATGTGATTATATAACTTCAAAATATGTAAATAATGGCAAATTCATATTCAACACATCAAATATAACTTGTGTATGAAGTTTGGGCCAATTTAGATGTTGTATGTGCAAGTTATGCAATTTTAGGTACATTATGGACTTTTCTACAATTTACCCAATTGGGAGGTTTTCTTTGTAGATTGTCACATGCATTATCATCCTTATATATTCCCTTACCATTATCAAGTTTTTTAACCATAGGGCGCCTAGTTGCACCTTGGTTTGAAGGTGTTTCTTTCCAAGGGCATTTTAGGGATTACTCTCTTTATAAATGAGCTTATCTTTAGAAGCTATCAACCAATGGGGTTATTTCTTTGATTGGAGGTCAGTTGGGATGTCCTATAAGTGTCCATAAACTGACATTTGATATTCAATAAGCCTCTATGAGCTGTCTTCTTGCATGGCCATGAAATCCCTAGGCTAAGGACACATGGAAAGCTCCATGGATACCTCATGGTTGACTTCATCCTTATCCATAAAGGTTTGCATGTCCATAGGCACCCTTAGCATTGGACACATGGAAAGTAACTTGACACCTTGTTCTTGACTTCTTCCTTATCCATAAAGGCTTTCATGTCCATGGACACCCTTATACATGACACATGGAAAGTCTCATAGACACCTCATACTAGACCTCTTTCTTTATATAGCCATATCTACCCCTTCCCAACTCCCAATTAAAAAACTCTTGCTCTCCTTTATTTCCTATAGATTAGAGCATCATTCCTACTCTATGTTTCCATGAAGGTTCTATCCCAAGGTACAAGGAGGTGCCTACCTTGGTGAAGAAGGCTCCTAGGGTTCCAAATTTCTCTATTTAGGATTTCTAAAGCTCCTCCTTGGTTATTTTGACTAAAACTAGTAAGTTTTCTCATTTCCTTCCCTATTTTCATGTTTTTAGTCTTCCTTCCACCTTCCTACAGGTCGGAACCATGGCCTTCCATGGTAAAACCCCACCTAGAACCCATAAACGCCTCATCTCCATGTTCTTTTGTTAGGGTTTTTCACCTCTAAAGTGGAGAAGGTGCTTCTTGCTCGAGATAGGAGCTTTATTGAAGAAACCAACCTCTCTAAGGTTAGTAACCTTACTTATTGGTCATATCCACCTTCCCTAGAGGTTCTTTGGAGTCCTAGTCTTAGATCTAGGACTGACTTGGACTGTTTAGACTCTGAAGTTGGGGTATGATGTATCCCCTATTCTTCTATGTTGAGCAATTCACCTATGCTTATTCATTCTCTTTGTCCTATGGACATTAGCCGATACACAATATATTTTCTTTTGAAAATCATGGTTCATGTGAACTACCTTATTTGATATTGATCATGTGATCATGGATATTATTTTGAACTCTTATCTTATGCTTTGTTCATGATGGAACTCTAAAAGATGACATGTGATGTCTTTTACCCACTTATGAGGTGGATGTATATGTTAGTCACTTATGTGGTGACTAGTTTATATATTCTGACTATACTTTCTACTTTCCTCTACATTCAACATGCTACATGATTTAGTAGCACTAGAGTAGTGTAATTGCATTGGTTTTTATGGTGGATGTGTTATTTCCTACCAAGCAGATGTGATATTTCCTGCTCCTTTGGAATGAAAAGGAACCTCATATCCAGGGTAAGATATGTGATTCTTGGCCCATGTTTTATATATTTGGGAGATTGGAAGTATTCCTTTCTCTATCAGGTTTAAATCTTATGAGACTTGGCCGCCTTTTTGTTTATATTGTTCTAGGTCTATGTTTATCTCACATGCATGCAGGTTGATGATATGGGGTGTGTGCCCTAATTCTTTACATGTGCTTGTGTGGCACAATCTTTATGTTTTATTAATGGCAAGTATTCTTTTATTATCATATGATTTCAATTACTTTTCGTTTGATACCCATTTGGGTGGTCCTTATCCTTTCTATGGGAAGACTTTTATATTTGATGTCGTTTATTCCATATATTGCTCAATTTCCTATTTAGTATGCACATACCAGCCTTTGATGATGTCATCTATTTTCTCTTCTTGCTGGGGTATGCTTCCAACCCTAGGTGAAGGACTTCGATGATAAGGCATGAAGTTTTAGACTAGATTAAGGAGTTAAATCTTGGAGACAAAGTTGTTATGGTTTAGATTTCCCTCTACTTAGATCCTTATGTTGTATCATACATGTAAACTCGTATGGGATATTATGATGTACTTTTGTAATCTTTTGTAAAAATTGAATATAGTCATTATTTTTATTTCGCTGCTATACTTTGGTTGTTTTGAATACCATTTATTGAAGTTTGACCATTTTGTACCTATTCTAGCATACATTTGAGTGTGTTTGGAATGGATGTTTTATTCTTCAAATTTTTTTAGTAAGGGGGTGATCCTGCACCTCCTTACAGTGTGGTATCAGAGCCCATAGTAGTCAAAATCTGAATATTTCAATTTTGTCTCCCTAGTTAGAATCCTTACCTTACCTTTAAGTGACATGTTTTCCCTAGAGTTGATCAATAGATGATGCACGGCTGATTTAGAATCATATACTTTCACATTAGAATAATGATGAATAGATCCTTTAAATACTTACAAGTAAAAGATGCATAAGTAACCATAGTAACTTGAGGTTGTTTAGCTTGGCCTTTAGGCAGCTACTAGGACATGAAGTTGAAAGCAAAGGTGTCTTGAAAGGATCAAGGTTTGGGGGCTAGCAAGATTTTCCTCCGCACCACTAGCTTGGTTTATGAGGACTATCGAATCCATATGATATTGGCCTGGCCTGAACTGATATGAATTGTTCAAAATAGCACGCTTTTAGGCAATAATAGACTTAGACATCTATATGATTTATCTATAGGGACCCTAATATGTTGAACTAGTCTCCCAGGTGTAAAGACTTGTTTGAGGATGGACGAAACCCATAGTTCATAGTTAGTCTTTACAAGTTATGTTTCTTTTTTTTGCATGATGCTTATGTAGTTGGATGTAAGGAAGTGTAGTTGAACCTTTTGTAACTAAAGAATAGTTTTGACTTAATAATATGAATCCTTTAAGGGGTGGTGAATAAGTTGTTTTCTTATATGTGGATGTTTTGATTTTGAGGATGAAATCCCTTTATCGGGTGGTGTACTATAACATACTAGATCTCAGACCCTACCTTGGAAGTTGACATTTTGGACTTAGCCAAACAAGGTTGAAGGTTAGACCTAAATAGATGTTTCGTATAACCCCAATGAGACAATGCATGTATAGATCACCTTAATATAACCTAATGTTCTAACATTAATCTTAGGTTTATAATGGATACATAAAATGTGCCACATAACTCATTTTGGTGGTAATATGAAGATAAGGAGCTTAATTGGATGAATAATTTAGATAATGGGCCATTAATGGGCCATATGACATATCTCATAAAAATAAGTCCTAAAAGTGGAAACAAACTTCAAATTCTAAATCTTCATATCAAAATTAGCCTACATGTCAAATTTCATCAAATTTGGACTACCTTGAAATATTAGGATAAGTTTAGGAGAGAGAAAATGAGTAAAAGGCATAAGTAATGAATAATGTGATTATATAACTTCAAAATATGTCAATAATGGCAAATTCATATACAACACATCAAATATAACTTGTGGATGAATTTTGGGCCAATTTGGATGTTGTTTGTGCAAGTTATGCAATTTTAGGTACATTCTGAACTTTTCTACAATTTACCCAATTGGGAGGTTTTCTTTGCAGATTGTCACATGCATTATCATATTTATATATTCCCTTACCATTCTAAAGTTTTTGAACCATAGGGCACCTAATTTCACCTTAGTTTGAAGGTGTTTCTTTCCAAGGGCATTTTAGGTATTACTCTCTTTATAAATGAGCTTATCTTTAGAAGCTATCAACCAATGGGGTTATTTCTTTGATTGGAGGTCGTTTGGGATGTCTTATAAGTGTCCATAAACTGACATTTAATATTCAAGAAGCCTTTATGAGTTGTCCTCTTGCATGGCCATGAAATCCCTAGGCTAAGGACACATGGAAAGCTCCACGGACACCTCATGCTTGACTTCTTCCTTATCCATAAAGGTTTGCATGTCCATAGGCACCCTTAGCATTAGACACATGGAAAGTAACTTGACACCTCGTTCTTGACTTCTTCCTTATCCATAAAGTCTTGCATGTCCATCGACACCCTTATACATGAAACATGGAAAGTCTCATAGACACCTCATACTTGACCTCTTTCTTTACTACTCTGTTTTTCCACAAAGGTTCTATCCCAAGGTAAAAGAAGGTGCCTACCTTGGTGAAGAAATATTCTAGGGTTCTAAATTTCTCTATTTAGGATTTCTAAAGCTCCTCCTTGGTTATTTCGACCAAAACTAATAAGTTTTCTCCATTCCTTCCCTATTTTCATGTTTTTAGTCTTCCTTCCACCTTCCTACAGGTTGGAACCATGGCCTTCCATGGTGAAACCCCACCTAGAACTCATAAATACCTCATCTCCATGTTCTTTTTTAGGGGTTTTCACCTCTAAAGTGGAGAAGGTGCTTCTTGCTCGAGATAGGAGCTTTGTTGGAGAAACCAGCCTCTCTAAGCTTGGGAACCTTACTTATTGACATGTCCACCTTCCCTAGAGGTTCTTTGGAGGCCTAGGCTTGGATCTAGGTCTGATTTGGACTGTTTAGACTCTGAATTTGAGGTATGATGTATCCCCTATTCTTCTATGTGGAGCAGTTCACCTATGCTTATTCATTCTCTTTGTCCTATGGACACTAGCCTATACACAATGTATTTTCTTTTGAAAATCATGCTTCATGTACACTACCTTATTTGATATTGATCATGTGATCATGGATATTCTTTTGAACTCTTATCTTATGCATTGTTCATGATGGAAAGCTAAAAGATGACATGTGATGTCTTTTTCCCACTTATGAGGTAGATGTATATGTTGGTCACTTATGTGGTGACTAGTTTATATATTCTGACTATACTTTCTACTTGCCTCTACATTTAACATGCTATGTGATTCAGTAGCACTAGAGTAGTGTAATTACATTGGTTTCTATGGCAGATGTGTTATTTCTTACAGAGCATATGTGATATTTCTACTCTTTTGGGATGGAAAGGAACCTCATACCCAGGGAAAGATGTGTGATTCTTGGCCCATGTTTTATATATTTGGGAGATTGGAAGTATTACTTTTTCTATCAGGTTTCAAGTTTATGAGACTTGGCTGCCTTTGTGTTTATATTTTTCTAGGGCTATGTTTATCTCACATGCATGTAGGTTGATGATATGGGGTGTGTGCTCTAATTATTTACATGTGCTTGTGTGGTATAATCTTTATGTTTTATTAATGGCAAGTATTCTTTTGTTATCATATGATTTCAATTCCTTTTGTATTGATACCCATTTGGGTGGTCCTTATCCTTTCTATGGGAAGCCTTTTATATTTGATGTCCTTTATTCCATATATTGCTCAATTTCCTATTTAGTATGCACATACCGGCCTTTGTTGATGACATCTATTTTCTCTTCTTGACGGGGTATGCTTCCAACCCTAGGTGAAGGATTTGGATGATAAGGCATGAAGTTTTGGACTAGATTAAGGAGCTAAATCTTGGAGACAATGTTTTTATGGTTTAGATTTCCCTCTAGTTAGATCCTTATGTTGTATCATACATGTAAACCCTTATGGGATATTATGATGTACTTTTGTAATCTTTTGTGAAAATTGAATATAGTCATTATTTTTATTGCGATGCTATACTTTGGTTGTTTTGAATATCATTTATTGAAGTCTGAAAATTTTGCACCTATTCTAGAATACCTTTGAGTGTGTTTGGAATGGATGTTTTATTTCTCAATTTTTTTTAGTAAGGGGTGATCTCACACCTCATTACATTTCAAATATAAGGAATAGAATGCACAATAAATCCATATGGCTTTCATACAGATCTGGGTAAAACCATTCATGGTGGTGATAATAAAAAAATGACTAGAGTTGTTGTTTTACCTTCATGCATTCAATCTTATATGTCAAACCACACTAAGTAACCCAAATGGCTTAAAAAGGGTGAAATGAGCTAGGTTTGATGTTTCCTAGCTCAATGTACTTTCACATGCAAGAAAGGTAGTCTTGTAAATGGATATCCAGAATCTGCATGTTCGATCCCAATTTGATCCAAACTTTTGAGAAAAAAAATTAATATCCGCATAATCTAGATTAGATTTATAATATCAAATTTCATATCTAAAAATTTCAGATTGGATATCCGATATGGATGTATCCACTTTGAAAAAATCTTAATCCAACAAATACATACATATATTATCAAATATATATTATATGTATATAAAATATAAAAATATACATATTTCATCATACATATTCATTGTAATATCACTATTTTCTATATATAATATATTTATTAAAAATAAATGTATGCTTCTAGGTTAGAATTGGATATTTATCTAAATTTGAATATTATTCTATCGGATCGGGTTCAGATATTATTATATGATATATGTGGGATATTGGATTGGATATCATATCGATTTTTTTTCTTCTGGATTTAGATATTGGATATAAAAGTATTCGCTCCATATTTAATTTGTTTACAAGTCTAAAGAAAGGGATTGCAGTAAGAGATTGGACTGCTATTACATAGGAGCACTCATCTTTTCTTTATTTAGATGATATCACATAGGAGAATCTTTTATTTTATTTTTGCATTTTCTTTTTGTTCTTATTCTTTTCCCTTGGTGTATCTAGGCCACATTATGGTAAGAATGTATTATAGGGGTATAAATATAGAAACCCCAAATATTTGGATGATGGCCAAGGTTGAATATGTGCTCTTTGACATCTTTTCATGAGGCAGAGAGATAAGGAATGGTGAAAAAAAAGTGAGCCAAAGAGGGGTCACTAGTGTGCGTTCAACATGAGATCTCCTTCATGAAAATTAATCCAACATTTTTATCAAGAAATGACACACCACATGAATAAGAAACATGAAAACCACATTTTTATCATGAGATTCGAAAAACCCTAAGTGTAGGTTGCTTCCTTAAATCACAACTCAACCAAGCAATTCACAAGCATGAAAGAGGTGATTCACATGTAAAAAGTGAAGAACTTTGACCATTTAGTAATACATCATGATAATGTAGCATGCACATATCAAAGTTCAAAAGTTTCAATTTAAAAATTAGAGATTGGGTCAAAAACTTGCTTTAAGGAAGAAATTTTAAACTTTGGCAAAATTGGACAAAACAGTGCCAAATTTGCTTCAATCACATCTAAGTGTTCATTATGAAACATAAAGCAAGAAACCAGTAACTTCTATCTACATACAATAAATATTGTAGGTTGCTTCCAAATTAGGGTATAATAAATATTGTAATCCCAAGTGTTTGTGTATCACACATGCACCAAGACTTTTGGCACTGTTGTTGGGGATAGAAAGTGCCATAGCTCCATAGTAGTTGTATTGTGACTCTCCCCTTAAGTGGCATCTTTTTCCATTCTACTTGGTTGTGTTTGGGAATCTCTCCAAACTTTCTGGTTCCATTGTCATGGATAGAAAGCATCATAGCTCCTTGGTAGTTGTGGTGTGACTCTCCCCTTAAGCATAATCTTTGGCCAATTTACTTTTTTGTGTTTGGTAGGGTGGTATGTCCTTAATTTAACTCTTTATTCAATTTCATACTACCATTTACTTTTGTTTTATTACCTTTTCTATCTAGATCTGATTTTTCTTGCTTTGAATACATGCATATCATGTAGTTCATTTCCTTGCAATTTTTGTATAACTTTCAAACTTTTTGCTCTTTTGTCATGCAATGCATCCCATGTAGATTTTATGGGAGAGAGGGGGCACTAGATCTAGGTTAGTTTTGGCTAGGTTTCTAATGCAGAGTCTAAGGTTGATGGGTTTTGCTAGGGTTTTTTGGTTACACTAATGATTGAACAAGCAATTAAAAAGAATAAGTAATAAAAATCTTAGCTAACCCTAGGCAATTTAGTTCTAATTCATAAGAAAGAAAGCTAAGCAAGTAAAGGGGGAAATTTCACTAAGGCGATCAAGGTGAGATCTAGAACTACAATAAACTAGAAATTAGGACTAAAAGAAAATTAAAGACCTAAACTCGCAGGAACAAGGCAAGAGAAAGAATAATTAACTAGGAAAGTAAGGATATTAGCTAAGCAAGCATTAACTAATAAATAAGGCAACTTAGGGTTGTAATGCAGTAATGGGAAGTGTGGGATGTTTGGGGGGATGTACTTTTCAGCTGAGTTGGGGGAGATGCCATGTAGGCATTACTCTTTCATTTGGATTACCAAACCAAAAAACAAGATAGATGATAATGAATTTCCCTAAAGTGCTAATTGACCATGGATGGGATAGGATGTATAGAGGGGAACTAGTGCCTATTACCCCCTATCCACCCTTGTGAGGCTCACTTGAATTAGGGTTTAGGTTGAATTCTATTTGGATTCAATAAAGTCTAGGTTTCTTAGGATAGAAGATCCTATGGCAATTTGGGGTTGAGGGTAGTAATTGAGGGTGGAAGTGAGGGTTTTACCCCTCACATCACCTACCATCTAGCCTTTAAGAAGCTCAAAACTAATTACACTAAATCCTTCTATACTAGATACTTAGATCTCTTTCACTTAGGTGTAGGATAATGGATTAACATGTAGAATATGGGTAGCTTTCTAGGGATCCACTAATTGGATCTAGCAGTAATTACCAAAATGGATACATATAAATAATCTGCCTAGAATCCTATGTGATTTCAAGAACAAATCAACAAACAAATTATGGGAAATGAAATGAAAGTAAACCATAATCATTAGAAAATGAAATTACAATGTTTAGATATTATTTTCCTCCAACATCATATCAAAGTAACATTTTGACCGCAAACATATCACCTAGGGAGCTAGCTACTCAGAGAAAAAAGAAAGCACAAAAATGGAGAAAGAAGAATATATAGATGAGTGGAAAGCCATGGTAGCTCAGTGGATACTCCTCCTTCTCCACCTCCTAGTAGAATTTTTTTGAAAACCTCCCTCCTCCAGGGTGGGATGACATGGAAATGTGGTAGAAAGTAACCAAAACTATTAAAAGAAAGGTTTTGGGGTCGGAGATGATGGAACAAAAGTGGAATGAAGTGAAGGGTGGAATGGATGGATAAGAGGGAGATGAGAGTGACTAAGAGGTAGCTAACATCGTGCTCCAGTAACCATAGAAGTATATATAGGTGGTGGGGCAGGACTAGGTTAAGCGAGGGTATAATGGGAAATGTAGTGGGAAAATGTGTTAGGTGTTCTGGCGACCATGGTCATTCTGGAGACCACGGTCGTGTTGGATATGGTGCAAAATGGATGTGATGGTGTGGAGAGGTTGTGGTGGGAAATGGATAAAATGTCAGGTTGTGTAGGTGTTAGGGAAGCTTAGTGGTACGGCCGTCACTACGACCATTTTGAGAAGGAGGCAAAAAGTTCATATGGATTTCCATGCTTGTTTTGGAGGAGGGATAGATAGTCGTTCTTCTAAGCATCATGTTGGGGCCTCAAGACCACGACTGTGGCAAACTGCACGGCCGTGTTGGGTCCATCTTGGCACAATCGTGACCAGATTGCATGGCTGTTGTAACATCCCTGACCTGGGTTATGCTTTAACCCTAGATGTTTTGCTTAATAAAGTTAATTATATGCTTGCTCTTATTTCTTGAAAAGTAATTAAGGCCCAAGAGGAACTTATGTTTCAATTTTAGTCCTTTTTGAATAATGTTGAAACAATGTTTTGCCTGTTTTGGACTAAAGTGCAAATTACCCAAGTTGAGGGGTTAACTTGCAAATATTACATGATAAAATGTTCCTCAAGTTTTGATGCATCATAAGAATGATAATGATACAGAGGTATGGCTTGTGACAGCCTGAGCACCAAGAAAGAACTTATTAAGCAATATTTGTGCATTAAAACCCAGTTTTGGTGTAATGTGTAATTTACCCAAAACCTAGGGTTCAATATGCAAAATACAACCTCTAGAGAGTCCATCATGTTTCTTGGAATGATGTAGGGAAAATAAAATGAGAGGGTCATCTCATTTGAATCACTTTGGGAGGAGAGAGAATCTTGATATTAAAATAATCAAGATTTAAGCATAATTGAAACCTTAATTTAATGCAAAAATAAATATATTAATTGAAGTGCCCTTCAACCAAAAATGGGATGGTTGAATTTGTATAAGTATGTACGTCCTTGTGCGTTGCAATGGACATGAAATATCTAAAGTGAGTGGAAATCCCACTCACATTAGTTAAAGGAAAAGTAATATCCACTCAATTTTAGATATTATTATATTGATTAAGGTGCTTAATTTGCTTTCTTTTAATTCATGGATAATGAAGAGGAATTAAAAGGTGGGGGATATGGCTTCGTATTCAAGGGATTGATGGGAGTATGTGGCACCAATTTAGGGAATTAAAATATTATTATATTACTTTCGCTCTCATTGAAATTCCCTTATAAACATCTCATTTCCAACTCAAATGAAAGGCTTTTTCGACCCTTCTTTCTTTCCTTGCTTTGGTTGAACACAAGGGAGCTTAGGAGCAACAGGAGGACGTGCCCCAACCTATAAGTAAGCTCCATAGTCATCTTCAACCTTGATTTCATGGTGAAAATCGAAATTCCATGCTTAATTTCTTCTTTTCTTCACTCAATCTTCAAGCTTGGTCATTCTTTTCACTCAAAGACTTGAGGATGAGCCTTTGGAAGTTGAGGAAGCTGCATTCACCATTGAGAACGTGAATCTTGAAGTTTGGTTTCAACTTTGAAGGTGGGTTATATAACTTGAACCCTTAAACATCATTATTGATTGCATATTTTCATCATATGTTGATTCCTTCCTTCTTTCTTGATTTCCTTTTGATTAGTTGTTGAAATCACCATAATAATCACAATTGATTTCGAAGGTTTGAAGCTTGAAGATGATGATGTCATCTTAAGTACACACCTCAACAAAGGAATGGGCAAACAGTTTTCAAAACTGATTGATGCTTATTCGATTTCAAAACCGATTGACTTGATTCGGTCTCAAGACCGAATGGATAATTGAACCCAAGACCGAATGAGTGATTGAGTTCAAGACCGAATGGATAATTGAACCCAAGACCGAATGGGTAATTAAGTTCAAGACCGAATGGATAATTCACCTCAAGACCGAATGGGTAATTAAGTTCAAGACCGAATGGGTACTTGGCTTCAAGATCGAATGGGTAATTGAGTTCAAAACCGAATGGGTAATAGATCTCAAGACCGAATGGGTAAATTGAACTAAAAACCGTTTAGTCATGTTGACCGTTTGAAAGAGTTGACCATTTGGAGGTCTAAACGGTTTCAAACTGTTTGAGGTGTTGATTCAAAACTGTTTGGTCATGTTGACCATTTGGAAGAGTTGACTGATTAAGGTCTAAATGGTCTTTAGACCATTGAAGGTTTTATACTCAAGACCATTTAAAATTAAATACTCAAGACCGTTTAAGATCAAAATACTCAAGACATTTTAGAGGTTGAGCACCTCAAAACAATTTGGAGGATCAATGCAACCAAAACCGTTTGGAGACCTAAGGTTATGAAAGACCAATTAACCCCTTGATTGTTAATGGCATATATCAAAGTTAAATCTAGTGGTTGTACCTCTAAAGTACTTAGGTGATTAGTACCTTTAGAGTGGTTAACCTTTGATGCTTATGGAATCAATGACTTAATACACTATGTCAACTTTTCATTCAAGTTGACCTAATCTAATCAATATTGAAGTAATCAATATCCTAGAGAGGATGAGAGAGAGAAGAATTCATACATGTATAATAATCATGTAGTGGTTAAGGGTCAACACTCTCAACATGAATAAAATATGAAGTTAGGGTATGATCCTTGATTAAGAGATTATGAAACCCTAATTGAGAAGGTTGATGAGCCCTAACCCTAATTTAGGGTAATGCTAGGTATAACCCTAATCTAGGGCAATGATGTAACCCTATTCTAGGGTATTGATATGAGAAATACCAATTCAGGGTAATATAATGAAAAACCCTAATTTAAGAGAATGCTTCATGAAACCTTAAATTGGGGAAAAGTTATAAGGAACCTTAATTCAAGATAAAGATGTGTGAAACCCTAACACAGGGTGATGTTATATGAAACCCTAATTGAGGGCAATGTCATGTGAATCCCTAACATAGGGTGATGTTATAAGAAACCCTAACATAGGGTGATGTTATGAGAATCCCTAACATAGAGTGATGTTATGAGAAACCCTAACATAGGGTGATGTTATGAGAAACCCTAACACATGGTGATGATATGTGAAACCCCAATATAATTTAATGTTATGTGAAACCCTAATACAGGGTAAAAGTCATGAGAAATCCTAATTCTAATGAGAAATAGGGAAGTTACCATTACATTGCATAGTGCTGATATGTAATTGAAAGTATTTGATAAAAGTATTACACATTCTTTGTAGCATTTGTTATAATAATAAAATGTTTGAAAACCTGACTGATGCTAAGAGAATATGGTAATACACTTAATTAATAAAGTGGAATCTTATCATGTAGAGCCCTGACCATAGATCCATCATCGTCAGTAATTGGTGATGGTGAAAAACAAATTTCCTATGGAAACTCCTAGAATGCATATTTTTGAATATGTGGGGGTAATGGGCAAAAATATTCTTAAGCCTCATAGGAATGACTGAGGGCCATATCCTATATATAGGAATGGTTATGGACCATATCCCAATAAGAGTACGGCTATGGGTCATAACTCCACAATACCAGGCATTGGCTACGGGCCATATCCTGAAAAGAGTATATGCTACGGGCTATAACTCTATAGCGAAGATGACAGTATACCCTGGAAAGCTATTTAGCAAAGACACAAGATGTCCTGCATATGATCTCGTACTGACCGAGACAGATAAGGTAATGGAGTCTGGCTCTTCCATTGACCTATGTATGGTATCGATGCTTTACTTAATTGTGGTAGGTTGGAGTATGAGCGGTATACCTCATCTCCTCAGGGCATAAGTATGATTGAAAAATGTAATCAGTCGTGTAGCGTATTTGCTCAAGGATGAAATACGGAAATCATTGGTTGATGTTACATTGCTTATTGCATCCTAAGGTGGATAAATATTATACATGTTCTTCATATTCCTTATTAAACTGAATAGATGATTCATTGCTTTATCATTTGTAGTTGTAATGCCCTAAAAGATGATATTGCTCTATTATGCTTAACAATGATTAAATCATGTCATTTATTAAAGATTCCTCTGTTTAGTCTATTACTATTCATCTGTAATAAGAATGTTTCTGGCGGAGAGTTATATCTCTTGCTGGGACAATTTCAATTGTCTCACCCCCCGCGGGATCCAACGTTTTAGGTGGATGAGGACGAGGAGGTAGAAACCATACAATATGAGAAGGACAGCAGCAATAGGGACAAGAGTAATATCTTAGGTGGAGATACTGGCTGTCGTGTCATGTAGATATGAGTCCTATGAGTCGTCTCTATACTCTTAGGTCCAAGGAGTCAATAGTTAGTGCTTTTATGATCAATCTGAGATTTTGGATTAAAGCCTCGAGGTTTTTATGCTGTCTGTGAATAGTTTTAACAAGGCAATTGATGCTTGTAATCCTCGAGAAGGAACGGTGCAGGATATGTACTTGTGAACCAGAATGTAATTGAAATACTTTGGTTCTTTTTGAAAGAGTTTTCCTATGTCCGGATCTCTTTGAAAATGGTTTTAATTTTTAGTGATTTTCAGTAATTCCGATGCTTATGTTTAATTCCACAATTAATTACATTGTTATGGTATGATTTGGTGTTGGGTCATCTCAGTTCAGTTGGTATCAGAGCTCAAGGTTCACTGAGCCTATAGAGACATAGGATTAAGGTTGTTGAGTCTGTTCTAGTGTTTTCCGGTTTATCTGATAGTGTCTTCTGCTCATATAGGAGGAGAAGGACTTAAAGATGTCTGGATCACACGAAGAACATGCTGGTGAGAGCAGCATTACTGCACCGAGAAGAGGTGCAAGGGACCAGACTAGGGAGGAACCAGAACCTGAACATCCCCAGCTTAACCAAGTTGTACTGGAAAACCAAGTTTTCAATGATCTGTTTGGGCAGTTCATGGCAACCATGACGCATATGGCAGATAGGATGCCACCGCATGTACCAAGGGCACCATCCCATAATGAAGGATAGGGAGCCGGCAAGACTTTTGAACGACTTCGTCGGGTTGGAGCCACAGAATATGCTGGTACAGCTGACCCAGCAGACGCAGATATGTGGCTGATTGAGTTGGAGAAGGCTTTTAGAATCCTTAATATTCCGGAAGCAAAGAAGGTCAGGCATGAAATGTACCTTCTAAAGGGGAGTGCTGGCCACTGGTGGACAATAGAAGAGGGCAAGAGGCTAGGAGTTGAAATCAGATGGGAGAATTCCAACGAGAATTCATCAGTAGATATTTCCCCAAGACGTTTCTAGATGAGAAGATCTCTCAGTTTGAGCGGATAAGGCAAGGACCGCTGAATATTAGTGAATATGAAGCTAAGTTTATGGAGCTTATGTGGTTTCGTCCGCATATGGATGATACAGATGAGGAGAGAATTCAGAATTTTGAGAAGGGGTTGAACGCTGAATTGACCACTCTTGTATCTGCCTTAGAGAATAGGGAGAGGTTCTCCACCTTTGTGGAGTCCATAAGACGGATAGAAAGGTCCGTGACTGAGAAGCGTCAGGCTCATAGTAAGAAGGTGTATACACAGTTCAAGGTATAGAGGTTCGAGAGTTTTAAGAAACCAAGGTTTTCTACACCAACAACACCACCAAGGTTCAACACCTAGACACAATGGACATCCAGCAAGGGTAGAGGTCATAGTTTACCACCGAATAGAGCTCCCAGTACAGCATCAACGTCAGCAGCTGGACCTTTTAGACCATATCAAGAGAATAGAACCTATCATCAGTGTAGACAGGTAGGACATCTAGCGAGGGAATGTCTAGTTGGAAACACAGTGGTAACTCAACCTCCGAGGCAGAGTCAGCAAGGATCTCAGAGGTGATAGTTTTTGAGTGGCGCTAGAGGACATGGACAAGCATCCCAAGTTGGTTCATCGGCACCCAACAATCGAGCACAGGGTCAACAGCAAGCGACGGTGAGATTCTATGAAATGAATCAACCCGAAGCAGTAGTCAACCCTCGAGTTGTGATAGGTCAGATGGAACTATTTCATTCTGATATGTCTTCATCCTTCTTCGTATCTATTTTGATTGATCCAGGTGCTACACATTCCTTTATCACTCGAGAAATGATTCATGACTGCAATATGACTGTTAGCCATAAAGTAGATAGTCTGTTATTAGAAACTCCTTTGCTTGGATCTATAGTGTTGCGGGAGGTGTGTTCCCCCTGCACTCTTTCCTTTTCTGAACATTGCATTCAGGTGGATCTTATACCACTTTAAATGCATGGGTTTGATATAATTCTTGGGATGGACACCCTAGAAAAGTATAAGGTTGTCTTGGATTGGGAGTCCAAGCAAGCTATGTTCACTGATGATGGTGACACATGGATCTTTCATGGAGATTGAAAGATTCTTCCAACATGTCTTATGTCATCCATGGTAGCTGAGAAGTTGATGAGACAAGGATGCTTTGCATTCTTAGCACATGTGGTAGATACCACAATGGAGAGCCCTAATCTTTCTGAAGTTTCGATAGTTAGGGAGTTTGAAGATGTGTTCCCTGAGGAACTTCCAGGTGTACCTCCACCCTGAGAGATTGATTTTGAGATTAATCTAATCTCGGGCACGCAACCAATAGCACAAACACCCTATAGAATGGCACCTGATGAGATGGCAGAGCTCAAGAAATAGTTGTAGGAGTTTCTTGAGAAAGGCTTTATCCAACCGAGTACTTCACCATGGGGTGCTCCGGTTCTCTTTGTTAAGAAGAAGGACAAATCGATGCAGTTATGCATTGATTATAGACAGTTGAATAAAGTAACCATAAAGAACAAGTATCCTCTTCCAAGGATCGATGACTTGTTTGATCAGTTGCGTGGTGGAACTATCTTCTCTAAGATAGATATGAGGTCGGGATATCATCAGTTGTGTATCAAGGAGAGTGACATATCTAAGTCTGCCTTTAGGACAAGGTATGGTCAATATGAGTTCATAGTTATGTCATTTGGACTAACTAATGCACCAGTTGCATTCATGGAACTCATGAATAGATTCTTTCAACCTTTTCTTGATCAGTTCATAGTAGTCTTTATAGATGACATCTTGATATATAGTAGAGATGCTCAACAGCATGAGCAGCACCTCCGTTAGGCTTTAACTTTGCTAAGAGAGCATAAAATGTATGCTAAGTTTAGCAAATGCGAGTCCTGGTTACCAGAAGTTTCTTTTCTAGGACACGTAATATCTGCCTTAGGTATCCATGTTGATTCTGAGAAGGTAGAATCTGTCTTGCAATGGGAACAGCCAAAAACACCGATGGAGATACGCAGTTTCCTAGGACTGGCAGGCTATTATAGGAGGTTCATTAAGAACTTCAATTCTATAGCTTTACCCCTAACCAAGTTGACCAGGAAGGAGGTTCCTTTTGTATGGAATGACAAGTGTCAACATTCTTTCCACTTGTTGAAAGGAAGGTTAACAAGTGCACCTGTGTTGGTGTTACCTAAGCAAGGACAGGGGTACATAGTTTTCTGTATGCATCTAAGAATGGCCTAGGATGTGTGTTGATGCATTATAATCATGTGATTTCTTTTTCTTCTCGACAGCTTAAGAAACACGAGGAGAATTATCCGACACATGATCTAGAGCTAGCTGTTGTGGTCCATGCTTTGAAGATCTGGAGACATTATCTTTATGGAGAAACATTCCAGATTTTCACAGACCATAAGAATCTAAAATATATCTTCTCACAACATGAGTTGAACATGAGACAATGCCACTAGATGGAGTTAATCAAGGACTATGATTGTACAATTGATTATCATCCAGGGAAGGCTAATGTAGTGGCTGATGCACTAAGTAGGAAATCATCATCACCAGACTTAGATAAAGCATAGTTGAAATCCTTAGTGTTCTTTAAAAGAGATATGATTATCTCCTTAAGGAAAAACAATATACAGCTTACGGTATCATTGTTAGCCGGGCTGTTAGCTGAGATGCAAGTGAAACCTACTCTGAGACAGTAGATTAAAGAAGCACAACAAGTTGATACTATGTTCAGCAGATCAGGTCAGAGTATGGTAGTGAGAAACGGGATGGCTTTCATGAGTCATAGGATCAGGTAGTATGTTACCATGGTAGGATGGTAGTACCTGATGCCAATGACTTAAGGAAGTTAGTCTTAGAGGAAGCTCGATCTTCGATGTATGCAATGCATCCAGGGAGCACCAAAATGTATCGTAACTTGAAGGATATGTATTTGTGGCCTGGTTTGAAGAAGGATATAGTTGAGTTTGTTATGAGGTGTCTTGTATGTCAGTAGGTTTAAGTTGAACATCAAAAGCCCGCAGGAACAATGCAACCTTTGCCTATACCGCATTGGAAATGGGATCATGTGACCATGGACTTTGTGGTTAGTTTTCCTAGAACAACCAAAGGACATGATTCCATATGGGTGATAGTTGATAGGTTGACTAAGACAACACATTTCCTTCCTATCAAAACAACCTACACTACCGAGAAGCTTGCACAGATATACATAGATGAGATAGTGCGATTGCACAGGGTTCCAGCTACTATTGTTTCTGATAGAGGTCCCCAGTTCACAAGTCATTTTTGGGAATGACTACATAAATCTTTGGGTATGTAGTTAAGGTTTAGTACAACCTTTCACCCACAGACAGATGGAGAATCTGAGAGGACCATACAAACCTTGGAGGATTTGCTTAGGGCATGTGTCCTTCAGTTTGTAGGAAGTTGGGATCTACACCTGAGCTTGATAGAATTTGCTTACAATAATATCTATCAGCACAGTATTGATATGGCACCATATGAATCATTATATGGTAGACGTTGTAGATCCCCTTTATGTTGGTATGAAATAGGAGAATATCAACTTTTAGGTCCTGAGCTAGTGCAGCAGACAACTGAGAAGATTAAAATAATACAACAATAGTTAAAGACTGCACAAGATAGACAGAAGTCATATGCTGACAAATGGCGAAGACCCTTAGAATTACAATTTGGAGATAGAGTATATCTCGAGGTCTCACCTTGGAAAGGTGTTCGTAGATTTGGGAAGAAAGGGAAGTTAGCTCCTAGATTTATGGGGCCTTATCCAATCATTGAATGGATTGGAAAGGTAGCCTATAAGCTAGAGTTGCCACCTGAGTTCCATAAGTTGCATCCAGTGTTCCATATATCCATGCTGAGGAAGTGTCATCCTGACACAGAGTTAGTTTTGCAACATGTGGAGGTATAATTAAATGATGATATATCATATGTTGAAGGACCTGTGATGATCATTGATAAAAGAATTAAAAATCTGAAAAAGAAAGACATATGTCTTGTGAAAGTTCTCTGGCATCACCGTGGCATTGAAGAAGCTACGTGGGAGCTAGAAGAACAGATGAGGAGGAAGTACCCTTCTCTTTTCTCTTGATGATTTCGGGGACCCTGTTAGGGGTGGATAATTTGTAACATCTCTGACCTGGGTTATGCTTTAACCCTAGATGTTTTGCTTAATAAAGTTAATTATGTGCTTGCTCTTATTTCTTGAAAAGTAATTAAGGCCCAAGAGGAACTTATGTTTCAATTTTAGTCCTTTTTGAATAATGTTGAAACAATGTTTTTCCTATTTTGGACTAAAGTGCAAATTACCCAAGTTGAGGGGTTAACTTGCAAATATTACATGATAAAATGTTCCTCAAGTGTTGATGCATTATAAGAATGAGAATGTTGCATATGTATGGCTTGTGACATCCTGAGCACCAAGAAAGAACTTATTAAGCAATGTTTGTGCATTAAAACCTAGTTTTGGTGTAATGTGCAATTTACCCAAACCCTAGGGTTCAATATGCAAAATACCACCTCTAGAGAGTCCCTCGTGTATCTTGGAATCATGTAGAAAAAATAAAATGAGAGGGGCGTCTCATTTGAATCACTTTGGGAGGAGAGAGAATCTTGATATTAAAATAATCAAGATTTAAGCATAATTGAAACCCTAATTTAATGTAAAAATAAATATATTAATTGAAGTGCCCTTCAACCAAAAATGGGATGGTTGAATTTGTATAAGTATGTACATCCTTGTTCCTTGCAATGGACACGAAATATCTAAAGTGAGTGGAGAGCCCACTCACATTAGTTAAAGGAAAAGTAATATCCACTCAATTTTAGATGTTATTATTATATTGATTAAGGTGCTTAATTTGCTTTCTTTTAATTCATGGATAATGAAGAGGAATTACAAGGTGGGGGATATGGCTTCGTATTCAAGGGATTGATGGGAGTATGTGGCACCAATTTAGGGAATTAAAAGATTATTATATCACTTTCTCTCTCATTGAAATTCCCTTATAAACATCTCATTTCCAACTCAAATGAAAGGCTTGTTCGACCCTTCTTTCTTTCCTTGCTTTGGTTGAACACAAGGGAGCTTAGGAGAAACTGGAGGACGTGCCCCAACCTGTAGGTAAGCTCCATAGTTATCTTCAACCTTGATTTCATGGTGAAAATCGAAATTCCATGCTTAATTTCTTCTTTTCTTCACTCAATCTTCAACCTTGGTCATTCTTTTCACTCAAAGACTTGAGGACGAGCCTTTGGAAGTTGAGGAAGCTACATTAACCATTGAGAACGTGAAGCTTGAAGTTTGGTTTCAACTTTGAAGGCGGGTTATATAACTTGAACCCTTAAACATCATTATTGATTGCATATTTTCATCATATGTTGATTCCTTCCTTCTTTCTCCATTTCCTTTTGATTAGTTGTTGAAATCACCATAAGAATCACAATTGATTTTGAAGGTTTGAAGCTTCAATATGATGATGTCATCTTAAGCACACACCTCAACAAAGGAATGGGAAAACGGTTTTCAAAACTAATTGATGCTTATTCGGTTTCAAAACCGATTGAGTTGATTCGGTCTCAAGACCGAATGAGTGATTGAGTTCAAGACCAAATGGATAATTGAACCCAAGACCGAATGAGTGATTGAGTTCAAGATCGAATGGATAATTGAACCCAAGACCGAATGGGTAATTAAGTTCAAGACCGAATGGATAATTCACCTCAAGATCTAATGGGTAATTAAGTTCAAGACTGAATGGGTACTTGGCTTCAAGATCGAATGGGTAATTGAGTTCAAAACTGAATGGGTAATGGATATCAAGACCGAATGGGTAAATTGAACTCAAAACTATTTGGTCATGTTGACCGTTTGGAAGAATTGACCATTTAAGGTCTAAATGGTCTTCAGACTGTTTGAAGGTTTTATACTCAAGATCGTTTAAAATCAAATACTCAAGACTGTTTCGAGGTTGAGCACCTCAAAACCGTTTGGAGACCTAAGGTTTTGAAAGACCAATTAACCCCTTGATTGTTAATGGCATATATCAAAGTTAAATCCAGTGGTTGTACCTCTAAAGTACTTAGGTGATTAGTACCTTTAGAGTGGTTAACCTTTGATGCTTATGGAAGCAATGACTTAATACACTATGTCAACTTTTCATTCAAGTTGACCTAATCTAATCAAGATTGAAGTAATCAATATCCTAGAGAGGATGAGAGAGAAGAATTCATACATGTATAATAATCATGTAGTGGTTAAGCCTCAACACTCTCAATATGAATAAAATATGAAGTTAGGGTACGATCCTTGATTAAGAGATTATGATACCCTAATTGAGAAGGTTGATGAGCCCTAACCCTAATTTAGGGTAATGCTAGGTGTAACCCTAATCTAGGGCAATGGTGTAACCCTATTCTAGGGTATTGATATGAGAAATCCCAATTCAGGGTAATATAATGAAAAACCCTAATTTAAGAGAATGCTTCATGAAACCTTAAATTAGGGAAAAGTTTTAAGGAACCTTAATTCAAGATAAAGATGTGTGAAACCCTAACACAGGGTGATGTTATATGAAACCCTAATTGAGGGCAATGTCATGTGAAGCCCTAACATAGGGTGATGTTATAAGAAACCCTAACATAGGGTGATGTTATGAGAAGCCCTAACATAGGGTGATGTTATGAGAAACCCTAACATAGGGTGATGTTATGAGAAACCCTAACACATGGTGATGATATGTGAAACCCCAATATAATTTAATGTTATGTGAAACCCTAATACAGGGTGAAAGTCATGAGAAATCCTAATTCTAATGAGAAATAGGGAAGTTACCATTACATTGCATAGTATTGATATGTAATTGATATAATTGTTATCATGTGTACTAACCATGCAGGTATCATGAGATGTTGGGCATAGTCAGGTATGAGTTATGATGTGTTATCATTGAAATTATTTTATGGGCCTTGTGAGCCATAATATGCATTGTTGCCTAGTATGAGGTAACAAGAAATTAAATAGGCTTTGAGAGCCATGTGAGATGCTTGTGTAGCAAGTATCATGTTTACCTTGGTCAGATGACATGAAGGTATCAGTTACCTGATAAGTGGTAACAAGTGTTCTTTGATGAACTGAGGGTTTGAATACACATATTCCCTAATCATGATGATGAGATGTTAAGGGATGAGAATGCCCATAATGTGACAAGGGATTGAGATCCCAATGTTTTATAAAGCTTCGAGAAGTATTTGATAAAAGTATTACACATCCTTTATAGAATTTGTTATAATAATTTTATGTTTGAAAACATGACTGATGCTAAGAGAATTTGGTAAGACACTTAATTAATCAAGTGAAATCTTATCATGTAGAGCCCTGACCATAGATCCATCATCGTCAGTAATTGGTTATGGTGAAACGGGTTTTTCCTATGAAAACTCCTGGAATGCATATTTTTGAATATGTGGGGGTAATGGGAGAAAATATCCTTACGCCTCATAGGAATGACTGAGGGTCATATCCTATGTACAGGAATGGTTATGGACCATATCCCTAAGAAAATGCCAAGGAACCTAGGAACAACATTGAAGGGTGTATAAGAAGTTGAAACTGAGGATCAACTATATAAATTTTACCTAATATTTCATTAGAAAGTTCATGTTGATGTAACATAATAAGTTCCTGAGTGATTTTGAGATAGAAAAAATATGTTAGGTATGTTAATGTTCTCTATTATAATTTGGGGGCAAATCCTTTTAAAGGTTTAAGAATGTAATGCACCTGAATTGGATTAGTCCTTGAAAATTATTCATTATCTTAATTAGATATTTAATCACCATAAATAAATTTTTGATTGTGTTTTGAAACGACTGATCAAGGGAATATCTAAATTCATGTAATTTGCACTTTTTTTCCCTAGTTTTACTATTTAATGTACATATGTGGACTAATATACAAATTCACCATCGTGAGGAGTTGATTTCTTGTTTGAAAATTAAGTAAGTTTGTGATTTGATTCATATTAATGGTTGTTTATATGTGCATTATGGTCTTGTATATTGTTTATATGAAGGTAGGAGGCTAGGGGTCGACTGGACCTAGTTCAATGAGAATTTTTAGTTGTTAGATGAGAATGATGCATCGACCAACTGGAATTTTGTGTGCATTGATCAAAGATATGAACCAATGAAAATTCTAGAATGATGAGAGTTCTAAACTAATGTGAGTCTAGATTGATGAAAGTTTTGGATGTGACAACCGATGAGAGTTATAGGTGTATCAACCGTTGGGAGTTATGGGTATGTCAATCGATGAGAAATTTAGGTGTCTCAATCGATGAGAGTTCTATGGGATCTTTGTTGGTATGTATGCCTAGAGAGTCAATTGTATGATGACTGACATGGGGCATTAGATATCAGAATTGATAACTATAAAGGTAAATCCACCTATAATGTTTGCCTCAATCATGAGATGATGACACACACATAATAGATGTATAAAGAATGGTTCTACTCAATGACTTGTGTCTTCAAGTGGAGGACCTGAATAATGAGACCATATGAATGATAAGAGTACATACAAGCTTGTTATGTCCCAAGTTGGATATTACTTTGGAAGCAAAATAGACAACAGTAATACACAAAATTAGAACGTGTGTTGGTTGACGATAGAATCTCATCAGTCATGGTATGTGATATCAAACCAAACACAATGATATATGTTAAAAATAAGTATCAAATAGACCCACCTTGAGAGTGATACATGGAGACCATGGAATGGTAGTCAGAATCAGCTGTCATAGTGATGGTGGTGATTGTGGTTCTTAGACCTGAAGTCACTACAATCATCACATGTCATTTGATGTATTTTGACACCATCCAAGGTGACCTTGAATAAGGGTTTCCATAAAGGTGGTGCTCAGCTGCATTGTGACACATGGGGATTGAGTTTGAGTGATGTAGATGGGATTTGTCCCTCCTATAGGAGATTGATATCCAGGCCACTTGATAAGAAAAACTGAGAAACATATGGCCATACTCATGTGAATAAATATATGATATGTGAGCTCGCGTGCATCTTAGAAGTTATTTCAAAATTTTCAAACATTGTATGAGATTCCTACAAGGATTTATTCATGTTTCAACCTTAGTGGTGATTTGGGGCATTATATTCCCTAATCTTGGTATTTTAGTCCTTACTATGGACAAGGATGGTTGGGTATGTGTAACATCCCAAATTTTCAGGCCTTATAATGTGGTTTTCCTTAAATAAGAATAATTGAGGGTCTTAATGTAAAAAAGACCATGAAATGGTATTTCTCATAAGAAATTAGTGTAAGTAAAATAACATGAGGCTCGTATGAGTTTTTCTATTTCATATGTGCATAATGAATTTCAATTAATTCAAAAATGATATATCATTAGTTTCCTTTTTCCATTTTGTATCTATCTTGTCATTCATGGTGTTCAAAGGACACAAAAGAGCAAGAAAAGAGATTTGAAGTTAAAAAATGATATAACTAGTGATAAATAAGTTATTACCTTGTTTTTTACTCAACGAAAAGAAATTAAGGGGAAAATGTTCCACATTACACATTTTAATGCATTAAACCAAGTAAAATGACATTTATAGAAATTATGTGTAAAACATGTGAAAAATATAAATAAAAGGAGATAGTAAGAATGTAGAGCCCTTAATGGACGTGTGGTCTAAATTTGGTCAAGTTTTGACCACGTTTGACCCTTAAAATCGTTTAAGGAAGAGTTACATATAGTTTTCAATGTCATATAATTGAAATTGCATTCAATATCTAATTAAACCTAAAGTCACACATTTTAAACACTGACACGCATTACTTTCCATTATTTTTTTCTTAAGAAAACCATTCGATGATGAAGATTTCATCAACCCACAATCTAACAGACATAGATTCATCTCCTACCTTCGTGTTTCTCATAAAACCAAAAACAGTCAGTGTCGGCTTCTTGCTCGATCCCACTCTCTTGACTTCACAAATCCCTCATTCACCCCTTCCCCCTCTCTATAGATGAAATTCCTAATATTAGGTTTCATAGCCTCTCCACAAAAAGGTTGCAGACACGACTGCAAACTGCCACCATCCCATTTAAAGGACCAGGAACGACCATCACCCATCGTTGGATCCTCCTCCTATGCCAATTCCATTCCCCACACCCTGAGACCCCCATACCTACTTGTTCTCTCCTTCTTCGGCAAACACAAACTCACCTCTACCCCTATTCTTCCCTCGATGGAATTGATGTGCTCGTAACCATCACCGACATAGCATCTTCAATTTTGCATCTTCCGTTTATGCCATATTATCCCCAGTTGTTGTGACATGTGACTCGCCCCGTGGCCCAGAGCCAAAATTCACCACCATGAAGATTTCGAGGTTTCCCTTCCCTCGTGACTTTTTAGATGGGTTCATCTCACCTTTGGGATCATTCCTCAGCCTTAAGTCATGGTTTTTTAGTGTGATCCAGTGGTTCTAGGTTATGACTACATTCCTCTATTTTTGAGTTTTCTGATGAGAATTAGGGCCATGATGGTCTTTCCTCCATCATAGTTGATCACCCACCTTCATTGAATCTTTGTGGACCTATTCACATGGTTTGGGTTCTCATTTTCATAGCATTTCTCAGGCTACTTTTGTCACTGGTGCCCCATGGCTCTAATAAAGCAACTTTTTGAGCTATGATGAACAATGGATCTCGTGTCTTGGCTCGCCAGCTTCATCTTAGAATGAAGAAGCTAATAAGGTCCATAGTTTCTCAAGGAGATCAGTGATCCCTTGACTCCAACCCAATGATTGGAGCAACGAACTGGCATTCCCTGCGACTAAGCGAGGAGGAAGATCGGTAAGGGTAAAAGTACCTAGGTACACGCACTCAGTTGATCGAATTATTTAATTTGTGAGGGTATTTTTGGGTTTTAATGTGTCACCACTTGCTTGGTTTGTTTTGAGGCGTGATTCCAACATGAAAGTCCTCCATTGATCCACCTCAGACATGCCATGATGCCATAGTGGATATTTAGCACTTACTTGGGATTTTTGTGGTTTTTGATTGGTCAGATTTTCAATAATTCATAGTAAATCATAGGATGCTCAGAAAAAATGAGAAAAAATACTCTTTGGAAAGGGTTTTTTATGAGGAACCCAAATATCTAATTTTCAAACTTTGTTTTACCTTGACCAAACCTTGGTTTTCATGAAAAATGAAATTAGAGTTTAATGGATTGAATAAATGCACATGTTACAATGATAATCAAATTATATGTGAATAGAGGCTCAATCAAGTGAAGGGAATTGAGCTTAAGATGACCTATTATAGGTAAGTGGGCCATGCATGTTTGGCACAAGTAACTTTGTTTTAATGCATGTTATTTATGATCATACACTTTAGTATGTTTCACGAATTATGAATGTTTTCTCAAGATGATATCATGTATACTTATCGTTGTTTGATTGATTGATTGCTTATGGTCAATGGTAAAACCTTAATTATGTTATTGATTATTAATTAAGATAAATGAATCATGCTCAAGAAGGGTAAAACCTATTATGGTTTATGAGGGAGAAATCTCATTATGATTCAATGGGAGAAATCATATCATGTTAAAGTTAAGGATCATGTTAATGTTAATGGTAAAGTTAATGTTAAGTTAAATGGGATTGAATTAGTTTTTATATGCTCCTGAATCATGGACCTCAAGGGGTCATCAAGGGCTATCCTAGCATCAAGTTATTTCCTAGAAATCATGTGCTCCTAGTGGCCCTCGTAGAGGGATGCATATACTCACTATTCAATTCTTCATGTCATTAATGAATATGAATGCTTAAGAAAAAACATGTTCAAGTTTATGTAAAGTTATTTCATGTCAATTTTACTCATGTCAAGTCATACTTATTTTTATGTCATATAAAGTGCCACATACCGCTTACTAATGTGATTTTTTTTTTGCATGGCTGGGGATGAGATATCCACGGGACTTGGAGCAAGTGAATGACAAAAAGGAAAAATCAAGACTAGGAGACCTTGAAGCTTTACCTGGTGGGGTTCCATTTACCAAGGCAATCCAGAGATTTATATGTCATGTAATATCATGTTTAGCCATGTCACAAAGTAAACTATATTTCATAGATCAATATCATGTAGTCAAGGACTATGTATGAATAAATTTTAATACAATGCAAGTGTTTCATTTACTATAATTACATGATTAGCATATTGTGACACCCACATTGAGAAAAATGCTTCCGCTCATGTGATATAAAAAGTGGGGTGTTACAGTATGCCATTTTTAAGTAACTTTGAACTGTTCCAACACAACTAATATTGTTTTGATATTAGTTATTTTGTTGAAGCTTCGTGGAAATTAGATTTACTACCTAAAAGTAGTCCTTTGGTACTTGAAAATGTCCCATTTTGCCTAGTTTTCTTAATATACATAGTGATGGAATTATAATGGTCTTTTCGGTTAGTCTGATGCATGAATTCAAAATCATAGTGTCCTATTATTCTTACCATGGTGACTTAATATAATAATAACTTGCCATTCAATCATTGTAAGTCTGATAAAAATTGGAATATGAGTAAAAAATGTCCTAAAAGTTCTCTTCTTATAATATCATGTGAGGGGTAAATGAGATACATGCAATTCCAAACTATTTATTCTATTTTGAGCTTATATTAGGAATTTGAATAAATTGTTGTTCTCTTGAATCTTTTTTTTGGAATTATGACTTATAATTAAAGATGACACATTTATAGATAAAAGATGATCTTTTATGCCTAACTTGATTTTGATATAAATTTCCAAAGTCTTTGAATTTTAAGTTGTTTTGTTACCTACATATTATGTATATTATAGAAATTCAGATGGAAATGATATTCATACAAGTAATTAGCCTTGTTATGAACTTGGTGATGACATTGGCTTTGTTGTGCCTTAATATGGTGAGTTAGGCATTGCCATGTCCACTCAGATAACATGGGCTTAATGTGTCATGAACTAATGTTTTGGGCCTTTGTATGTCCAGAGAAGGTAAGTAGCTCGTGATGGAGTATTTTTATAAATGATGTTATATGTTTTATAACTTATGTAGTTGTTATTGTAACGTCCCAGGATTTGAGGCCTTTGATAAAATGATATTCAAAGGAATGATTGGACTACCCATATCACCAAGGTGTGCCTCCTTTTTAGGGATCCCAACACTAAAGAACCTTGTGGTTAAGCATGCTCAACCTAGAGTAGTACTAGGATGGGTGACCAGTCGGGAAGTTTATCCTAGATTATGCGTAGTAGTTAAGGCTAGTGGTGGTATGTGGGACGTATCGTCATTCCTTAAAATCTACTAGAGCCATAGGAAGTGGGCCCGAGCATTACAAATGGTATCAGAGCCAATTCCCCTCTAGTGGGTGGGGCCCACTTGGGTCAATGGCATGCCAGTGTTTGAGCCGTGAAGTCTAGGCATGTTGGAAAGGGAAATCCTAGTTGATGGAGACACCCTTGCACTGGTATTCATGGTCGGCAGCTGGGTGTACATGGTCCATTTGGGTCTGCACTCAAATGGGGATAGATTATGAGGCCATATAGTTGAGCCTTGACGAGGACATTAAGAGTCTAACTGGGGGATATTATAACATCCCAGGATTTGAGGGCTCAGATAAAATGATCTTAAGAGGAATGATAGGACTATCCATATCACCAAGATGCACCTCCTTTTCAGGGATACCATCACTAAAGAACTCTATGGTTAAGCATGCTCATCCTAGAGTAGTACAAGGATGGGTGACTGATCGGTAAGTTTATTCTGGCTTATACTTATGGGTGAGTGAGGAAAAAGCACACAGTTACGGCTAGTAGTGGTCTATGGCATAGTCATCATTCCTGAAACTCTATTAGAGCCATGGGAAGTGGGCCTAAGTGTTATAGTTATACTTGAATAATGCACAAGTACATCTCTATACCATGTTTGATGCAAGTGAAAGACAAGTGAGTATCTTAAGTTATGGCTCCCCACTTCCAAAAGAATGAGCTTACTAAAATAAAAAAGGAATTAAAACTAAACAACCATTATAACCAAAAGCTTGAGAAATAGAATCATGAAATATAAATTTCGAATCAACCACATAATAAATATCAAGAAGGTTCTTCATACATTCATATTCCATAGGTTTTGTACAACATATGGATCAGTGACCTTGGTCACACCTACATAAAAAAGGAGTTATGCCTATTTGTATCTTGTAACATGTACAACTACTACCTCATTACAAGTATACATGCCAAAATCCTGAGTTTATGATACATCTATATAAAAATTTCAGACAGGACCTTAGGGGTGAGACCCCTAGTTCCGGCGATATGACATAATGTATGATAAAATTTATTACTTAGAAGAATTTAATAATTCAGTTAACATGGTAGATAATATTTAGATTAATAAATCAAGAAATTCAATAAGAATAAATAAAGGCTATACCATGTGTGTACCTGATCCATACGCATACATGTACAGTTTATGAATCACTTACAATAGCTATAGAAAGTAAAGAATATGCATGTTATTCATCAATTAAACCTAAATAGATATATGACATGGTTGAGTTTCACATTTACTATGATATGGGTAGGTTGAGGTATACCACTCAAACTAATAGGTAGCCGCTTTGAAGCATCTCTATAAATTCATATAAGATCTAAGGATATCTAGATCTCATTAGATATGTTCACACACCTTGGGTCAAAGTAAGGGTAATAAAAGATTGAGTATTCAAGGTTATATCTATAGTAGAATTGCTCAAATTTGGATCCACATATCATAGGTTTGTCTTGGGTACACAGGACACAACACCAAACATAGGGTATCAAAACCCACAAACATTGAGACACAAACACATACACTTTTTGTCACATATCACCAGGACATCATCACAATCGAGTCCCAATAAGATTAAACATGTCGGGGTATACCAATCCCAGCTGTCCCTATGTATTTAGTAATATACATCTTCGATGTCTTCCAATGATTCTCATATTCCTACAAGATTAACTTTCTTTACAAATCCCATCAACAACCAAGGAAAAAATATCTACAAACTCGAATAAATATGTGATTAGAGTTACACTTGAATATTTAGTTTGATTACTCATTTTATGACTACATCAATCCATTTATATTCAATCAGAATAGAAATATATAAATATTAGTTAATCATTTGCAACTTTATAAGATATAAAATTTATTACCATATAATTCCAACTATCCAGTTCATGGTGTATATAACGCCTCTTGCCATACCTAGGTCAAGCAATGAATCTAGGCCACTATTAGTCATGTTTCCTCATAAAGATTATACCAAAGTTAAACCTATCTAGGATATCATATCCACACAAAACCACCCACTCAGGATTCATGTATAATTTTTTGCCATAACAAAATCCAAACCACCAATCTAGGGCACCACATGTCCCATTTACCGTATAAAGCTACAACAAGGATAAGTTCACGTAGGAATCTCATAATCATCTGAATTTTTTTAAATCTTCACAAATAAGTAACAAGACAACACCCAAATTTTATACCAAACTCCCAAGCATGCTATAGTTGTGGTTGTCTCCAAACTAGGGCATAAGAAGACCAAACTAGGCATACATGAACTACCTTTACATAAAAGTATGTTTCAAACTAGTTTCTAACAGCATAACGGCTAAGGGAAAAGCCTTAATAACATTATGGAAGAGTTCAAAATTAGAAAGAAATTCGATAAACTTGAAATATTCATTTTCAAGTAGAAAAACATCATAAAGGTAGCACCTTTTGAATCATTTTTCATCATAGTTCAAATTTAGGTCATGCATGTTTATCTAAGCATGTATTTAGCATTAAGGAACATACTTGAGAGACAAACATGATCATGCAAATTTGTATTCCATTCTTACTTACTCAAAGCTTAGTAAAGAGATTAGATGCAATAATAAGGTCTTCATGTATCATGTTTATATTAAATGCATCATATGTTATAGCACTTGCCTTTCAAACAATGGAAGAGAGTCCATTGCTCAAGGAAGCATGTCTCCTTTAAAGCTTCAAACAAGCTTCACACTAATAAGAAAACCATGATCTCTACACAAGATTGTAACTCTATGCTATGAAGATCTTCACGATCCGTCTTCAACACTCCTAGATAATCTAGGGTAAGAAGTAAGGAGAAGGCAAGGATTGGCACAAGGTTAAAAGATAGATAAGGAAGTGGCCATGGAAATAGCTCGAGGTAGAAAATGATGGATAACCACCATGAAAATGAGATGAGAATAAGCTCACGTACATGGATTAGGATTTAGAAGGTTGAAAGAGTGTGAGGAGAGTCGCCAGTCTCCAAGGAAGAAAAAGAAGAAGAAGAAGAAGAAAAGAAAATCATTAGTTGATGGAAGGCATATATTTCATTAGTTGTCATCAAATAATGATGAGAGGTAGTTGTGTTGGTTCCTTCTCCCAATATCTTAACAAAAAGGTCAAGGAGGAGGAGGCTGATGGGTATACATATTGTCAAGGCATCTTTTTTAAATAGCATAAATGCTAATCATTAGAGAGAAATTATAAATCTAGACCTATATTATGATACAAAAATACCTCATTATCGACAAACACAATTAACACACTATATAAAAAGACATGTAATATTTCCCTTTTCTTCATATAACCTCATAAATACATGTCACATCAAGGGCAACATATTCAGTTATCACATATCTTTTTCAATTCCATTAAATCAAAATCAAATTTTATTTCTCACATGCAAATCAATTAACATTAAATACATGTACATGAAAGAACAAACTTGGTATACTACCCTTCCTGAGATATAGAGAGTACATGGACATTTTAATCTAGATTATTTTTTTTTTCATCTTCTTTATCATGACCACTCTGTTGGATGATTTTATACCTAAACACATTTGAAACAACCTAATGAGACTCATATAGAGCCCCAGTGACTGGATACCTCCCACTCAAGCTGATTATATGCATCAGCATCAAGTTAAGTATATTGAAATCATAAAAAACTTGTAGATATTACTGAGTCAAAAATAGATAATTATAGCATTTATCGCATCCATTTTATGACAATAATCTAATCAATCGAAAGGTATTCAATTAGGCAAGTTCCAACTTTAAAACATATTTAAGAGCATGTCTATGAACAGATCTGTAGATGTTAGTTACTTCTAAATGATGATATGATTGTAGGAGTAACAAGTCAAAATCTAAAAATTTAGAATATAGAAATAACAATAACATCATCTTTGTAATACCCCACCATCCAGACCAAGAACGCTTCATGTAGTCCTTAGGCTGAAGTACAGGTAACACATGTCTAACAAACACAACTACTCAAATGACAAGTAAATTTTGATCAAAATCAGGGTGGATATAAAATCTCAGCAACAACCACTTGCCTAACATTTAAGAAAAGAATTCCAAACCATACATACAAGAATAGGGAAACAACTTATCTTTATAAAAGAATGAATAATTTCCACAACAAGAAACATATTCAAAAAATATATGTATATCAACTAGTAGTAAAAGGCATGTAAAAAATATTCAACTCATATTCTACACGGCTTGTCATCTTCTATTCTTTTGCCCTAAAACTACTTGGCTCATACCTCACCAAGTATAAGAAACCACACCTGATTCTTGTGTCGACAACTCACTATCACTATCTTAGGATTTAGTTGGCCACTGTAAGACATCAACAATCATGGTCTACCACATGGTTTCCTAATGAGTCTCACATCCTCATCACGGGTACATGAGATCAGAACAAACATAACATAATATTAGAATGTCACATATCAACATATTTTAAATGTTTTACTATTTTCACTTCATTAGAGTCTATTCCTCATAGGCATAGACTTTCACAATAAGGATTTAGGGCCTGAATCGCACCAGATGACTGACTCCTAAATCCTTCTAATGTAACCTATAAGTTCTTGATCAACACTCCATAAATCCTTCTCATAATTTTCAAATTACTACAAGGAAATCAATTTCATTTCCCCAATATGGACCTCGGGGTCACGCACGGTGTTTAGGGCACCTAACTAGAGGTGTCATCATTTTGCTTGTTATTTAATCCATTTACTCATCTTAAAGGAATTCAAATATCATTTATCAAGTGTTTGTATTATCATACAACTAGAATGATATAAAGTAGATCAGGGTTAGCAACAAAGATAATGATTAAAATAAGAAATAAAACAAATCGGTAGTTTACAACATGTATGTTACTTTCCATTCCACATCATCTCATATTGATCAACATCATTGGGCTAGAAGCCCAAGACATAATCTCATTAACAACATTTAACCCAAACAGGGTTTCTCAAATGTAATCAATGCATGTTAATTGAATCGTAACATATTTCTCATGAGTTCATTCCATGTCACAACCCTCATAAAATATTCATAGAGACGTTAGAACTAGAAATAGTATAAGCATATATGCATCTTGTGTCATTCATTGTGCTTAGAATAAGTCTTTCATACAACATGTAATTTTCAATCTGATTTCTATAGATATGCTTAAATCTCAAAGCATAAACATGCATAACACAGTTAATAATCCTCTTTTATTATTTGCCATTCTTTAGTTAGGGTTACTATTCAACACATATATGATCTCATTTGAAATCCATCAGAGTAGACTATTCTTAGAATAAAAGTGTTCTAACATACAATTACAATCCAAGAATATTCTTATGAATCAGTTCACATCCTTAAACTTCATCTTGCAATTGAATTGTACTATACTTATATATATTCCTCAAACCCTCATCTAAAAAACACTAGTCACCGTAATCACGTAGCTCATCATATTATGGTTAGGTTTAAATCCTTATTCTTCATTTTTTCTATATTTCATAATCATAAGTCATAACTTCTTTCATGTCATGTTCACTACGATTCTTAGAATCAATCATTCAAAATCTACTCAATGCATAATATTCCTCTCTCATTGAAATTATTTATATTATTTTAGCACATTTCATTCAATTTATGTCAACCCACATGTAGTTAAAATAAATATATTACATACTTCATTATACTCATTTCATTGATTTCATCTATAACTTGTCATCACCATTTAGTTCATTCTTTCCAATTTCCTTTCATGTATTTAAATGAGTGACCATGTCACTGACTTCTAATGGAATTATTGTAATTAAAAATGATCCATAAATTATGATAGTTCTCTTTTTCAAAAACTATAATGGATTAGGGCTACCTCTTCTTATGCCATTAACACTAATCATCTTCCTTGTTCATAATAATGTGACTTATATAAAAGATTTGCATTCATGTGGAAGTCTACTCATTATTCCATAAATTATACTAGAATAGATGCAAACTTAAACAACTTCGTAAAACTTATTACCTTCAATTGAAGTAATAATACATAAATTTGATCATTTCATCGCATTTACAAGATTATATACAAGTTCAGGCTTTACTAATCATACTCGTCTTATTACTGAGTTTGTAGGATTTTCAAAAAGTCAACTCAATTTAATACATCATTAGAACATTACTAGCACTGACCTCATCAAGGCGTACATGATTTCACTAAGGCTATTCACACACATGGAACCCCTAGTTTCCATTCAACACAACTCATCCATCAATTATAAGAATGCACCGGTTCATTGGCTCATTTGAGTCAATTCAAAAAAAGTAACCCTAGATGTAGAATATCATCATTTAAAATAATCATCTCATCCTTATGTTCATTCCATATGTAATTCTAGGAAAGATCTAATAGTATTGTTGAAAACTCATACTTATTAAGTTCATACATGATTCTATACTTGTCAGCTCAATTTCCAATCATAACATTCATTAGGCTGATTTTAGGCAATGTATCTGTAAAACAACATAGTTCTCCATCCATAAGATTTTTCATAGATTTTAAATCAATATCTCAGGAACTATAAATATACAAATCAATAAGAAATAATCTAATCAGTAGAAATTATTTCCCAAAATTCGTCCCAAATGATCACCCAATCGCATACAAATGCAAACAAGGATGTTGATTATTTTAGCAGGATAGGATTAGGCTTTCAACATGACTACTGATCTTAGAAGGGAGATAAACACTCATCTCAGGTGAAAAGTACCTTAAAAAAGTTTCCCATACTCTTAAATTTCTAGAATTCCAACCAACCCCTATGGATTCAACTCATTCCTTGCTCTTTTCAACTCATGAACCCTAGAAAAGGGGAATAGGAGATAAAGAAAGGGAAGAGAGAGTGGTTTGATATCATTTTGATCCAAATCATAGGAGGGACGGAATATAGACATGAAAGAGAATACTCACCATGAAAATCTATCTAAAGAAGGTAAACTTACTTGTCTTCATCACTTCTTTGAGGATAAAACCCTAGATCACCATCTTCCTCACTCAAACCCTAATTCTCCACCTCTGTCTAGGATTTCATTTCTCTAGAATGGATCATGAATCATGGGAGATATTAGGATTTTAGGTTACTCATATAGAGTGATTAATGTGATTGGTACAATTACAATTTAGCCCCACATATATTTTTTCTATTTTTCAATAGAATTTTATATCATAAAGTTAATTGATAATGTTATCTGTCATTAATCACACCTTGTTAAAAAAATATTAAAAATCAGCATTTTATCTGAAATGAAGTTTTAGATCTCCAGTGAAATTTCATATCATTCAGAGTTATCAAAAAAATAATTAAAAATAAAAAACTATGCTTCTCTACTATGATCTGTAGCATGGTCGGTCAAATTGCTATTCGACCGACCAACACATTAAAAGAGCATCCAAACATTTTGAAAATTTTCAATAACATTCATATTTGAGTTACAAATAATATTCGAATTTTAAATAAACAAAGTTACTTATAAATATGAAAAATTTACTTCACCACTATATTTATCAAATTTTATGTTGGTGTACTTTGTATACTTGATTTTTAATTGAATCGGTTTTTCACTTGTAAAATCTAATTATTCAAGTAAAAGAATGTTTTAAAGTATATCATAAATTTCAAAATATCATAATACATTATCATCAGTAATTCATCTTAATCAAGGATTAATATAGTAAAGTATACAATCATTCAAGTAAACCCTAATTAACTAGCTAAAATGAAAAGGGGTCATTACAAATTCCTCCCTCCTTTTAAGATTTTGTCTTGAAATCCAATTAAAAATGATATATAATCATTCATCTCTCTCAATGTATTCTCAATATGAATTATATATTATTTTTCTTCCTTATTAAATGTTTTGTTGCTGCTAAGATCTTTTATATTGAAATTCTAAATTTATTGGTAATAGATGCATACCTTGTATTCTGTCATCATCACATACATATTAGAATATTGCAAATATTTGGTTCACAGATTTTGATAATACGTCAATATCAAGATGTGATTCACATTACCTTTCATATTATTTTAAAATTTTATTACATTGTTGAGACCTCTCTTTTAATTAGTATAAATTCCTACAGAAATAAACCCTAAGTCTAAACTTATACTATGAAACAAAACACCTCATTTTGGACAAACACAATTAGCATAGTATACGAAAAACATACCCAATTTTTTCCATTTCATCATAAAACCTCATTAACCAATGTCACATCAAGAACAAGATATTCAATTATCACAAATCTTATTCAACTTCATTAAAATCAAAATCAAATATTTTGCTCACATGCAAATCAGTTTACATCAAATACATGTACACAAAAGAACAAACTTGGTATACTATCCATCCCAGGAAAGAAAGAGTATAGAGACATTCTAATCTAGATTATTTTATATACATCTTATTCGTCACAACCTCTCCAGTGGATGACTTGATCCTAAAAACAATTGAAACAATCTCATGAAACTAATATAGAGCCCCAGTGAGTGGATACTTCCCACTCATGATGAGTATATGCATCAACATCAGGTAAGTATATTATACTTAAAAGAAACATGCAGATATTACTAAGTCCAATAGATAATTCTAGCATTTAGCACATCCAAATATGACAACAATCTAATCAATCAGATAAGGTATTCACTTAGGTCAATTCCAACTTTAAAACATATTTAAGATCATGTCTATGAATAGTTCAATAGATGTTAGTTACTTCAGAATGACAATCTAATTGTAGGAGTAACAAGTCAAAGTCTAAACAATTTGAATCAAGACATAACAATAGCATCATCTTTGCGACACCCCACCAGTCAGACCAAGAACACATATTATAGTCCTAAACATGAAGTAAACTTAAGATATCTACCTAACATAACTACTCAAATCACAAGTAAATTGTGATCAAAATCAGAGTGGATATTAAACCCAGCATCAACCACCTACCAACATCGAAGAAAAAATCCAAACCAGATAAATAAGAATAAGTAAACAACTTATGAGTATAAAAGAATTATTAATTTCTACAACAAGAAACATATTCAACAACAACATATTTATCAACTAGCAGTAAAAGGCATGTGGAAAACATCCAGCTCAAATTCTACATAGATTGTCATCTTTTATTCATTTTCCCTGAAACTACACAGCTCATACCTCACAAAGTAGAAGTCACCACGCCTGATTTTCATATAAACAAATCATTGTCACTATCTTAGTATTTAGTCGGTCATGCTAAGACATTAACAACAAACCATGGTCCACATGGTTGCCTAAGAGTCTCACACTCATCTATGTAACACAATATAGGAACAAACATAAAATAATATTATAATATCATATATCATCATATTTCACATGTTTCCCAAATTTTATTTCATCGAAGTCTAGTCCTCATAGACATAGACTTTCACAGTAGATGATTTAGGGTATGAATCACACCAGATGACTCACTCCTAAATCCTAGTGATATGACCTTCAAGGTCTTGAGCCACACTCTAGAAATCCTTCTCATAATTATCTAATTACTACAAAGAGATTCCTTTCATTTCCCTTGTATGGACCTTGGGGGAACTCACTATCTTTAGAGTGTTTAACTACATGCGTTATCATTTCACTTGTTATTAAATCCATTTAATCATCTCAAAAGAATTAAATTCATCATTTATTGTGTGTGTATTCTCGCACATCTAGAATGATATAAAGCAGATCAAGGTTAACAAGAAAGATAATGATTGAAACAAAAAGTACAAAAAATATGTAGTTCACAACATGTAAGTTTCTTTCCATTTCACTTCATCTCATATCGATCATCATCAGTGGGCTATCAGCCCGAAAAATAATATCATTATCTAGCATTTACCCTAAACAAGGTTTCTCAAATGTAATCAATGCATGTTAATACAATCATAACATATTTCTTATCATTTCATTCCATATCACAGTTATCATCAAGTATTCACGGAGACATTAGAAGTAGCAACAATATAAGAATATAAACATCTTGTGTCATTCATTGTTTTTAGAATATGTTTATCATACGACATGTACTTGTTCAATCCGATTTCTATATATATATATATATATGAATGACTCTCAAAGCGTAATCTTTTACTATTTACCATTCTTCAGTTAAGGTTACTATTCAACACATATATGATCTCATTTGCAATCCATCAAAGTAGACCATTCCCAGAATACAAGTATTCTAAGAGACAATTGCAATCCAAGAACATATGCTCATGAATCATTTCACATCCTTAAACTTCATCTTGCAATTGAATTAAACTATACTTATATACATTCTTTAATGCTCAAAAAAATTATTCATTATTATCACATAGTTGAACATATTAGTATTAGTGTTAAATTCTTAAGTCCAACTATTATTCTCTTGATTTTCCCTTCATTCCATTACTATTAGTCATAACTTCTTTCATGTCATGTTCACTAATATTTTGGGAATCATTCATTTTAAATTTAGTTAATGCATAATGTTCCTCTTTCATTGAAATCCTCTATAACCTAATTTTAACATATTTCTTTCAATTTAGGTCAACTTGCATGTAACTAAAATAAATAGATTATATACTTCATCATACTCATTTCATTAATCTCATCCATAACTTGTCATCACCGTTTACATCATTATTGTCCATTTCCTTTCCTATATTTAAATGAGTGCACCATGTCATTGACTTCCATCAGCATTCTTGTAGTTGGGAATGATCCTTAGGTTCCTTATACTACTCACTTTAGGAAAATAGAATGGATTAGGGTTACTTATTATTGTACCATGATTAATAGTCATCTTCCTTATTCATTATTACGTGACTTATATAAAAGACTCCCATTATTGTGGGGTTTGCTCATTATTCCATAAATTATACTTGAACAGATGCATTAGACTTAGATCAAATTAATAAGACTTACCACCTTCAATTGAAGTAATAATACCTAAAATTGAACATTTCATCATATTTGAAAGATTGTATACAAGTCCAGGATTTATCTCTCATACTCGTCTTAATATTGAATTTCTAGGGTTTTGAAAAAGTTGGGTCAATTCAGTACATCGTAGAAACGTTATTATTCACTAACCTCATTAGGGTGTACATTGATTTCAGTAACTCTATTCACACACATGGAAACCCTAGTTTCCATTCAACATAACTCATCCATCATTTATAAGTAGGCATTGACTTGTTGGCTCATTGAGTCACTTTGGCAAAACTAACCCTAGACATGGAATACCTCCATTTAAAATGATCATCTTGATTCTTATTTTCATGCCATATGTAATTCTAGAAAAGATCTAAAAATGCAGTTGAGAAGTCACTCTTATTAATTTAGTACATGATTCTATACTTTGCAACTCAACTTCCAATCATAACATTAATTAGGACAATTTTGGGTAATGTATATGTAAAAAAATATAGTTCTTCCATCCATAAGATTTTTCACATATCTTGAATCAATGTCTTAGGAACTAGGCATATATATATATATATATATATATATATATATATATCAATAAGAAAGAATCTAAATCAATAGAAATCATTTCCCAAAACTCTTCCCAATTGATTACCCAACCACATACAAATGCAAGGAAAGATGTTGATATTTTAGTTAGATAGAATTAGGCTTTCAACATTATTACAGACTTAAAGAGAGAAATATACACTCCCCTCAGGTGCCACGAACCTTAAAAGTATTTCTCATACTCTGAATTTCCATAATTCCAACAAACTCCATGGATTCAACTCATTCCTTGCTCTTTTCAACTCAAGAACACTAGAAAAGAGGATAGGATGGGAAGAAAGAGAAAAGAGGGTCATTTGATATCCTTTTGATCCAAACTAGAAGAGAACGTAATTTAGACATGAAAGAGAATATTCACCATGAAAAACTGACTAAAGAGGGTAAAATTACCTAATTTCATCACCCTCATATGATAAAACCCTAGATCACCATCTCCATCTCTTTCCTCACTCAATACCTAATTATCCACCTCTCTCTTGGATTCTATTTCTTTGGAATGAATAAATAAAAAGGGAGATACTAGGGTGTTAGGTTACTCATATAAAGAAATTGAGTTGCTTAGAACAATTGCAAATTAGCCCCACATTTACTTTTTTCTTTTGTTTCAACAAACTTTTCTATCATAAAAAATAAATGATAAAGTTGCCGGTATAATCAACCCTGATTCAAAATTTATAAAAAATAAATATGGATTCTGAAATGAAGTTTTAGATTTCCAGTCAAAATTTCATCTCATTTCGATTATCAACAAATAAATAAAAATAAAAAACCATACTTCTCTATTGCTGCAATCTATAGCATGATCAGTCAAATTACAATTTGACCAATCAACACATCAAGATAACATCATGATATTCTAAAAAAATCACTAATACATGTATTTGAGTTATCCACATAATATCCAAATTTTAAATCAAGACAAGTTACCTATAAAATAATAAAGTAATTTATTGCACCACTATCTTTATCAAATTTTTGAGCCCATGTGCTTTCAAATTTCTAAATTCGACTTACCAACATATTAAGAGAACATCTTGATATTCTAAAAATTTGCACAAATACATGTAAATGAGTTATCCATATAATATATAATTTTAAATCAAAACAATTTACCTATAAAATGATAAAAGTAATTTACTCCACCACTGTATTTATCAAATTATGAGTCCATGTTCTTTTAAAGTTGTAATTTTCAATCACTAGGATTTCAATTATAAACCCTAATTATTCAAATAAAACATGCTTGAAGTATCTCATGAAGATTGAAATATCATAAATTATCATCATTATCCAACTTAATTAGGGATTAATTTAGTAAAGAATGTAATAAATCAAGCAAACCCTCCTTAAGTGGCTAAAATGAAAATGGGTCTTGTAATGACCCATTTTCAACTTAGCAATCTAATTAGGGTTTACTTGAACGATTACTTACTTAACTAGAGTGATCATTAATTAAGATTGATTAAAAATTCTAGTCTAATTATAATGTTTTAAATCTAATAGAAACTCTAAGCATTCCTTGTTTCAAATAACTAGATTTTGATGTTTATGTAAAACATGTCGGTATGAAAGTCCCGCCAAGGGTTCTGCCTTCTCTCTAGGGGGAGGGGGTGTCTCCTCGGAGCCTTCCTCCACCTGGCCCCAACCATGGTTGGCTAGGTCCTGAAGTCGGCAGCATTTTTCTCAAGAGGTAAATGGAGCCGGTGTCCATCTCGATTCGTAGGGGCTCTCCTTGGCTGACCTGGTTGAGGAGGATGTGATGCACTGTAAGGTTTAAGACCTGGATTGGTGGATCGGTGTATCGACCTTGTCGAATCCACTCCATTCAAGTGTGATGGATAGATAGAAACCATCCCAGTTCAAATCTTGGTTCTTGTGTTGCCGCTCCATAATTGCTGGTGAAGCTAGGGGGTCTCCGCTCCTTCTCCTTCACCTGCACCTGCTCTTCCAGTGGTTTGAGTTCCTGGTTCCAGGATGATGATGCCCCTTGGGCTCGACTGGATCTCGATACGGCATCTTTGGTGGTGGGAGGGTTCACTTGCCAGGCAGTTTGATCTTCCACGACATGATGGGCATTTGTTTCCCCTCCACCGACTGATTTGCTTCAACAGTGCCCCCACCTCCAACTCTTGAAAAGGCACCGCGATCATAGAGATTGTTGTTGCGATTATCCTCTTCGGCCGGCTTTCGGTGACTGGACTCCCTCCACAGGGACTCCTTGACAATAGGACGTGTGGTTCACGTGCTCCTGAGAAGTTATTTGCTTCAATTTTGCGGTGCCTCAGGGTTCAGTCTCGGTGGCATCGATGGCAAGTGGAAGACCAGAGTTCACCCCAGTTTGCCAGGCTAGCTTCCAAGCGGCTATGCATCGGCGGCGGTCCTGTCCTCCCACTTATGTGGCTATATGTGGATGGTTTATGGGCTCTTCGCAGGGCGGCTAGGGCTAAGCCATCTTCCCCAACTCCAGGTGCTGATCCCCAGTCCACAACCCTCAACACAGCAAAGTTTCTACTGTGTGTTGGACGTCCACAAAGTTCTCAATGTGATGCCTCCATGCAAACAGGGGCATTGGGTCTGCCACTCTGGCGTATGGTCTGTTGGTTGATGCTCTCATGTGGATCCTCTACAGATACGTGTTGGAACACCCTCAAGGTGTTTGGCAAGGCACTTCTGTGCAAATAGGATCTTCGTGTGGGGTTGGGTTAAATGGGGGGTAGATTGTTCCTTCTTCTCCTCTTTGGCCCTCTTGTTGCTGCGTGTAGGAACATCTTCAAGGTGTTCGATGAGATGTTGTCAGTTGTTCCAAGTTTCTGCTTGGACGTCTGAAACAAGAACTTGAGCTGATTAAGTAAGTGTCGCTACAGGCCTAACAGGACTATTTGTTGAGATAGAAGTGAAAAGGAATTCCCGATTCTTAGTGCAATGCCACACTTTGTGGGTGTGGTTACTACCAGCTGGTGTTGTGCTAAGCAAGAAGGTCTGACTTTGAGCTTTTACTCTTGCTAGACCTTGTTAGTAAACTACATTGATTCTTGCTTGTCACACAGTTAGTTAGTTCTTTATGATCAAATATGGAGGCTTTGATTGGGTGTTTGCTCGTTCTGGACCCTTGGGATAGCTAGCTAAGAAAGTTGGATGCTCTAAGGCTAGATCCAAGCAGGGTGGCTGGTGATAGACTATGTCGAGCTGTGGTTTCTATTTGTGGGTGCGCTAAATGTATGTAATCATGGCTTGTAATAGTCTTTCCTCTGGTAGGAGTGTTTAGGTTCTAGCTGATTAGCTTGATACGTTTTCTTAGTTTTTCGTTCCGTCTAGAGATCTTTGTTCCCTCTACGTGGGGAATGATCCTTAGATATGTTTGCTCGTTTCTGTCTGATGTAATGGGGTACCTAGTGCCCAAAGTTTTGGCAATACTAGCAACACGCATTTTTGACTGACCAAAAAAATAATTAGATTTTGATAAATGGAAGAGTCTATTTGGGTGAATTTAGAATTTTGATTGAAAATGTGTTAAGTAAAGGTGTATAAATGATTTTTTTATATATAACTTTGGTTTACTTGAAATTTGGATATAATTTTCATAAGTGAATTATAAGTGCTCCTAAAAAATGTCATAATTATTTGAATGTTTTCTAACCTATTGGTTGTCGGAGTTTCCCCATTACAAATTCAGAAGATCGTGCATTCTGGATGAAATAAAAGAGTCTTGTATTTGATTTTTATCAATTTATTGGTACATACAGATGATCTGAATTTTAACTATAGCTTGGTAAATCAATTTTAGAAATTAAGTACCAGTTTCAAAATTCTCTTATGATGTTGGAGTGGTATAGAGTGTGGTGTTGGATGAGTTTCTTATCAGTAATAACTCGACCGACCAACCAGTCTGAATAAATTAAAAGAAGATTGAAAATCAATTTTGGACTTGTTTGAAGTTGTTCTAACCACCTCAATTTATCTATATGATCAAACTAACATCCTAGTAGATCTCGTAATCTATCACCTTGTAGATATGAAATTTGAGAGTGAGAAGAGATTAGGGTTTTGAAGGAGAAAATTGCCAAAATTGTTGATTTAGGGGTTTGCTTCCCATTGCTTGCAAATTTATGTAAGTTCTTCCACTCTAGATATTAATTCATGGTGAATTTTCTATCCTATGTCTATATTTTGTTCCTCCTTTGATTTGAATCAAAATGATATTGAATAACCATCTTTTCTCTTTATTTTTCTCCTATTCTCCTTTTCTAGAGTTTCCCGGTTGAAAGGAGGAAAAAAAAGGAGTCATTTGCTAGGAATTAGATGCTTTTCTAGAACTTCAGTCCTTGAGTCACGAAATTAAAGTGATTTGCATCAGAGGTGAGTGTTTATATCCCTATTAAGCTATGTATTTATGTTGAAAGACTAAATTTATCCAGCTAAATTGATCAAAATTCTTGTTTGTATTTGTATGCATTTGGGTATCCATTTGGGAATATTTTTATGAAATCAAATGTTATTGATTGGATTCTTATCATTAATTTTGTATTAGTTAATTCTTGATATATTGATTCAAATTACATGGAAAGTCTTATGTATAGAGAACTATATCATTTTACACCAATTTTACTTAAAAATCAGTGTAATGGGTGATATGCTTGGAAATCTAGTTGTCATGTGTATAATCATGTTTGAACTCCATAGGCATGAGTTTCTAAACTGAAATTTTGAATCCTTGCATGAACTAAATATGCTATGTACATAGGATTAGTATATGAGGGTTTGATATGGAGGAAATCCATGTCTAGGGTTAATGTTGTGGGATGGACTCAAATAAGGCAATAACTTATTGTATGCTTGTAATTGCTAGGTTAACTGTGTGGAATGGAAACTAGGGTTTCCATTTGAGTTTAATAGACTCAATGAACCTTTGTACACCCTAATGAAATTACTGAATAATATGATTCTTATGATGTGTAGACTAAGATGACTTTTTAAAACCCCAGAAATCTAGTATCAGGATGAGTATGAGAGATAAATCCAAACTCACATATAATCATGTGAATGATAAAAGATGCTAATTGTAGGCATTATTACTTCAATTGAAGGTGATAAGTCTTATGAATATGATATAAGCCTAATGCACGTGCTCTAGTATAATATATGTAATATGAGTAAATTCCACATTAATGATAGACTTTTATACAAGTCACACAATGATGAATCGAGAGATGAATATAGATTAATGAGTAAGAAGAAGTAACCCTAGTGCATTATATTTTACTAAATTGCTAGTTTGGTAAGAAATGAAGGACTTTTTTATAATTACCAAAATGCATTTTGAAGTCAAATGGCATGGTATATGTATCTAGATGCAACATAAGAAATGGTGATGATAAGTGATCAATGATAAATTAATGTAATAATTATCAGGAGCACTTTTGTCTATTTACTTTAGGTATATCTGGGTTTATATAAATTGAATGAAATAAACTAAAATAAGGATATAAAGAATTTCAATAAAAAAGAAACTCATGCATTATAGATTGATTTGTTCCAAGAATAGTAGTAAACATGAAATGAAAGAGGTTGAGACTAATAAATATGAAATGAAAGGAAAATGATCAAAATTTGTAGTTGGATCTAAGAATTCAACTTGAACCCTAAAATGATGAGATAGGTGATGCTAATGAAAATTGATCTTAAATGAGGGATTAGGGAATGCATATAAGTATAGTTGAATGAATTACATTATGAGGTTCAAGGATGTGAATTGATTTATAAGAATATGTTCTTGGATTGTAATTGTTTATTAAAATGCATGTATTCTGAGAATAATTTAATATAGTGGATTTCAAATCAGATCATATATAAGTTGAATAGTAAACCTAACTTAAGAATGATAAATAGTAAAAGAGGAGCATTAAATATGTTATGCATGTTTATGCTTTGAGATTTATTCATATCTATAGAAATTGGATGGAATTAGTATATGTTGTATGTAAACCTTCTCTAATCATGATGAATGATACAAGATGCCTATATACTTATATTTTTGCTAGTTGTAATGTCTCTGTAAATATTTGATGAAAATAGTGATTTGTAATGAACTGATAAAAGATTTGTCGGGGTTGAATTAACATGCATTGAATATAATTGAGAAACCTTATTTAAGGCAAATGCTAGATAATGAGACGATGTCTCGGGATGATATCCCACTGATGATGAATTCTATGATATGATGTATAAATGTAAAAAATCATATGTGCTGCAAATTTATAGAGTGTTTCTTCTTCTTTTTAAGCAGTGTCTTTCTTGATAGGACTACTCTGATTCATGCCATTCTACTTGCATGAGAATATACACATATGATAAAGAATTATTTGAATTTTCTTTAAGATGAGTAAAAAAGGATTAATAACAAGTGAAATGATGATAAATCTAGTTAGGTGCCTTGAACATCGTTACCTTCCCCCCGAGTGTCGCATAGGTGAAATGGAATGGATATCCTTGTAGTAGTCAGAGTATTATGAGAAGGATTTTTGGAGTGTGGATCTAGACCTTGAAGGTTAGACCATCAGGATTTAGGGATGAGTATATGTCTGATTATGACCCTAAATCCTCTGTTGTGAAAGTCTATGTTCATGAGGAATAGACTCTAATGAATTGAAAACTGTAAAATATGTGAAATATGATGATATGTGATATTATGTTATGTTTATCCCTATCTAGTGTACCTTAGATGAGTACGTGAGCCACTTTAGGCAATCATGTGGTGAAACAGAGTCTATTGTTGATATCTTAGGGTGGTCAGATAAACCCTTAGTAATGATGAGTCATTGATAGAGAATCAAGCGTGGCAACTTCTACTTGGTGAGGTACAAGCCAAGTAGTCTCAGAGCAAATGAATAAAAGATGACAAGTCATGTAGAATATGAGTTGAATGTATGTTACATTTCTTGTATTTCTAGTAGATAATCTAAAGTTTCTTAACATGTTTCTTGTTGTAGAAATTGATCATTCTTAAATAGATATAATCTATTTCTATATTCTTATCTGTCTGGTTTGTAATATGATCTTAAATATTGACAATTAGTTGATGCTATAGTTGAATACCCACTTTAATTTTGATTTGGATTTACTTGTCATTTGAATAGTCTTGTTTGGTAGAAATGTCTAATGTGTACTTCAGCTTCAAGATTGCATGATGTGTTCCTGGTCTGGCTGGTGGGGTGTCACAAAGATGATGTTAATGTTATGCATTGATTCTAATTATTTAGATCTTGAATTGTTATGCATACTAAAGGATTGTCATTATGAAGTAAGTAGTACATGCTAACCTATTCATAGATATGCTATTAAATACATTTTAGAAGTCGATACTAGACTCAATTAATATTGTATTGATTGATTAGAGTATTTTCATTAACTAAATTTGACTAAATGCTATAATTATATGTTACACTTTTGAACATATATAGGTTTCCTTTCAGTTTTTTGTACTTAATCTGATGCCGATGCATGTACTCAGTTTGACTGGGAGTGTCCATTCATGGGGGCTCTATATGAGTCTCGTGAGGTTGTTTCAAATCTTTTTAGGTATAATGATATCCAGTGGAGAGATCGTGACAAAGAAGAATTAAATAGAATAATCCAAATTTGAATGTCCATGTACTTTCACTTTCTGGGGATGTGTAGTCTTCTGAGTTTGTAAGTTCATGTACATGTCACCGGTAAAAATTGAACTACATGTGAGTATTAACACCTAATTTGGCTTTAATATCATTGAGTGATACTTGTCATGATTGTTTGGTTAATCTGATGTGGAATTTGTTTCTCACGTTTTGTGAAGAAAAGGAAAAGAATTATCTATGATTTAGTATATTCTTTTAATGCATTTGTCAAGAATTAATTGGTGTCATAATCTAGGAATAGGTTAATGGTTTCTCTCTAATTATTGGCATTTATGCTGACCAAAAGAGAGTTCTGAATAGGTCATTACATATATGATGATGAATGGAAGGGAGGAAGAGAGAGGAGTGATTCTATGTTGCCACACACTATTTGTTGCACCCATGACTTCAATAGTCAACAATTTCATCAGTATATGCAATAACTATTTCATTGGTGGATAATGGCAAGAAGTTCACTGGTATGTGCTCAGGGTAGGTTTTTCATCGGCAGTTGAGACACTCACCATCATCAGTTGGCAACTTCTCCTTCTCCAATGGGAACACAACGATATCCTATAACATCCTCGGATTTGAGGCCTCGGATAATATAATTTAAAAAGGAATGATAGGACTACTCATATCACCAAGGTGTACCTCCTTTTTAGGTTGCCCATCACTTATAACTCTACAATTAAGTGTGTAAACTCCAGAGTAGTACTAGGATGGGTAACCTATCGAGAAGTTGATCTTGGGTTCTAAGTGAGTGAGGACAAAGTGTGACATCAAGGCTAATGGTGATCTTTGGGGCCACTCATCATTCCTAAAATTCTACTTGAGCCTTCGGCAGTGAGCTTAGCTACTACAAATAGTATCAGAGACAATGTCCCTCTAGTAGGTGGGTTCCATGTGGGTGTGTGGCATGCCAATCTTAAACCTTATAGTACATGCATGTTAGAAAGGGTTGTCCACTAAGACGATATGGAGCCACCCTTGGGCTTGTAGCCATGCATCGAAGATGGGTGTCCATGGGTCATTTTGGGTATGCAATAAAATCGGAAGCGATTATGAGATCACACAGTTGAGCTTAATGAGGATGTCAAGAGTATAAGTGGGGTAGAATGTAACATCTTGGGATTTAAGGCCTCAAATAATTATTTTAAAAGGAATGATTGGACTACACATATCACCAAGGTGCACCTCTTTTTCAGGGAGCCCATCACTAAGTACTCTATAGTTAATAACGTTCAACCTAGAGTAGTGTTACGATAGAAGACCTATCCAAAAGTTGATCCTAAGTTGTGCATGAGTGTAGACAAAGCACGTAGCTGAGGCTAGTGATTGTCTATGGTAGTCATCATTTATAAAACTCTACTACAGCATTGGGCGGTGGGACCGAGCATTACAAATAGTATCACGCTAGCTCCCTTCTAGTAGATGAGCACATGTGGTCATATGACATGTCCATCTAATTTGTGTAGTCTAGGCATGTAGGAAAGAGTTATCCTAGTTGATGTCACTATTGTACTGGTAACCATGAATTGGATTTGGGTGTGCATGAGCCATTTTGGGTTTGCACTGAAATGGGAAAGATATTATGAGGCCATGATTGAGCCTTGATGGACATCAAGAGTCTAAGTGGGAGAGATTATAACATTATTATATTTGAGGCCTCACATAATATGATCTTAAAAGGAATGCTTGGACATGTCACCAAGGTGCTCCTCCTTTTTAGGGAGTAGATCACTGAAAACTCTACGGATAAGCATGATTATCCTATCATAGTACCAACATGGGTAAACTTGTCAGGAAGTTGATCCCGGTCTGTGTGTGAGTGAGGACAAAATGTGCAGCCAAGGCTATTGGTGGTTTGTGGGACCAGTCATCATACTTAAATATCTACTTGAACCTTGGGTTATGGGTGTGGGTATTACATATCCATTGATAGAATTTCATTGGTAGGCAGAATACAGATCAATCTTCTTGGTATTCGTCAACTAATCTAGCACCAATGAAAACCTCATTAGACATAGATGAAAACTCAGCAGTAGACATTGACCAGCCATAGTCAATTGAAAGGAAGTTTGGTTGCTTAAGAAAACCAAAAAAAAAAACCAAGCCTAGACAAGAGAGGGTGTGAACTCCAAACATGATATGTGAAAAATACAAAAAGTACCTCTAAGTATAGAGAACTTTCACATAGAATCACAAGGCATAAATCAATCAATTAATCATATAGTTACACTTAACATGCAATGAAGGTACTCAAACACATAATTAAGATACATAATATATTTCAAGGATTAACTCGGGTCGTGTCTTACATAAGTAATCAACAGTAACCTTAATGTTACAGTGATAAAAATTGCATATGTGTGAGTATACACGGATGTACAATGCTTGTTTAGTTGGCATCTGGATATGGTGTGGTGATTGAAAGTTTAGTTTCTTTGAAACCCTTATGTTTTGTTAGAGACCAAAGGTTAGTGTGTTGGTGTGGTGGCCGGAGGTTGGTTTCTTTAGAACTTGTGTGTTAGTATGTTGTTACTAAGGTTGGTTTCTTTGGCACCCATATTGGTTTCTTGATGACCCAAGGTTGGTTTGTTTTCCACATGTGTGATGTTATGTGGTGACTGATGGACACCCCATGTTATTTTATTGGTGACTGAAGGTTGGTTTCTCTGGCATCAGGTTGTAAGGGGTTGGTGACCAAAGGTTGATGTCTTAGGTACCATGTCTTTAATCTAAGTAGGGATCAAAGGTTGTGTTTCTAGTACCTATGATGGATATGGATCATCTTTATGGTTGATATTTTGTGAGGACTTACAATCCTATGGCTTATGGCTAAATGAGTTATACCTATACATTCCAAACATTTTAGTAAATCACTTTGTATTCTTTTATTGATCTACTATACTGCTTAAATACTTTCACCACATATGATATAGGATTTATCCTAATTCACAAATGATGCGTACTAGTAATTTAATATAATTGTCGTGTTCACGTATCATCTCATAAGCAATAAATCTTATTATATATAATATCCCGTTGTTTGGGAATGGGTTTTACATCATGGCTCTCCACACCATTTTATGTGATCTACAACTTGATCAGGCCTTGAGTGAAGAAGAGTCATACCATAGTGAGAAGTGGTTTGATGGAGATTGGTGGATCTCTTCTAGTGTTATGTCTTAGATTCGTCTGTGTACCCCAATGTCCATGTAGTGATTTGAATCAATTGCATCTATGACTCAAGTTTTGAATTGTATGCCATATGTAGTTATACTTATCTTGTAATTATATGACATGTGTATCATTTCTTTTTGGAGTATGATTGAGGTCATTAAACTATCTCATAAGTTTATATGTGGTTTATGAATAGTAAGACAATGGTTGTAAGACCCCTGACATGTCTCAGCTTTCTAATCCTATTTTGATACCTTAACCATGTTTTTATGTTTGATGATACATGTTTAAATAGTTTTGTCACTTAGTGTTTTATTTAGCAGCATATGTGAAAATAACCCATGTTTGAGGGTTTCCTTGAAATATGCACATATCATGTTTGCATCTCCCTTCTCTCCTTTTGACTTGTTGGATACACTTGAGTGGTCTAATGAAGCATTTTTTCCTTCAATTGAGGGTTGTTTGAAGTAGTATGCCTTTCCATCAGTTGAGAACTGATGGAAGTGTGCTTGGTCCTTTGTCGGATAAGGATTGATGAGCTTCTTCTACCTTTCTAACGATTGACGTATGTTTGGATTTTTGTTAGTTGGGAATCAACATAGTTGCTCTTCTCTTCCAATGGTTGAGAATTGATGGAAGCGGTCAGTCGTGTGTTGTGTTTTAATTGATTAACTGTCAACGAAGAAGATGGATGGCTAAGAGGTGGGTTTTCATCAATTAAGAATTGATGAAAAGGCTACATGGAGTACCAATGGTTTTGTTGATGTGATCTACTAATGATGCTTCTAGATTATGTGTTTTGATGATTTTCTTGAGAGCTTGAATCAACTACGATGACTAATGAGATCCTTGCTCGATTCTACTGATGACATGACAAGGCGATCTATCAATGGAGTTTCAGGCCTCGTGTACCGATTGAGAGTCAGGGTCTCTCTACCAATGAGATGACATACTAATGAAGGTATGAGTGCTTTGAGAGATAATTGGATACCTTTTACCACCTTTTCTCTCTCCTCTAGGGCTATATATACCCCTACTTCCTTCCTTCTCATCTCACTTGCATTAACATTACCTCAAATTACTACATTAGGATGAGATGCCACATTTGGCATTGATTGATGAGATTCTTACTTTCATCGATAATTGACTTCTTTGTTGGTTGCCTTTATTCTCTTCCACACTGATGTGCGACAAGCTTTATGGTGACTTCTAAGACTAGATCCACATAAGACAAACTCTGGTCCTTTATTCTCTTGATGATTTACCATCTTATTAATTTCCATAGACATTGTCTAGGTGGTTTTTATCTTCAGTTTGACGATTAAGTCTTACATCATCTTCTTCCTTATCCATCCTTGCTCTAATTGATTTTAGGATGTGAAATGTGTGTTATAGAGTGCCTTAAGGCAAAGGGGCTTGGATATTTGAGTGTTTTCCTTCAATTTCATATTTTTTTGTGAAGCTTGAGGCTTCACCACTATTCTTTGTGAGTGGACTCATTTGTGCTCCCATGAGGCGAGTGATATAGTTTTTTATTCATTTAGTACTTACTATGTGCATGCATGTTGAGATTTTTTTGGGGATACTTTCTAAAAGTTCTAAAAGATAATATTGTTATGTATCTTGGATGTAACATGTTCAAAATATGAACTACATCTTGTCCTTACATACCGCAAGCAGCCTTTTTACGTCAAAAGCTGACTATTTAGTACTTATTTAGTATACTTTTAGCTTCATATGCCTATATGAGTTGAAAGAAGACTACTTTGTTGCATGGTTACAGCCTACGTGTTTGTAGGTAACTATATGTTAGTCTTTTCATGAGCACATTTGTGTATGTTTGCTTATATTTTGTCTTATTGTTATGTTTCTGACCTCTATAAAGATGACCCTTTTATGGAAAAAGGGATGGTTTTGATTAATTATCACGCTCTCTTTTATGAGTACCAAGTAGTGCAGTACACAACAATGACTTTGTAAGGATTTCCAGGAAGGATTTGTTAACCCTCCTTACTCTTGAAGGACTGGATTATATAAAAAACCATATCATGAATAGAGGTGTAGCAATATGCCATGCTTTGAGAAGTCAGATTTTGAAAATGATATGTTTTATGTCTTCTAAAGTTACAAGTAAAATTATTACCTATCTTTAATTGATGGTTTTGATTAAACATTGCCATAGAAAGATGTAAAGTAATGAATTTAACTACTAAAGAGAAAATAAAAGTTATAGAGACATGAGTTCGTAGATCTATTCCCCTGGTTTGTTAATAGGAATAGTGAAACAAGTATATCTTATAGCATCTAAAGTTGTGAGAAGATGCTCAAATACATGTATTAGAAAATATATGGGGACGCTTGGGTAATTATACCATATCGTCTTTATGATTAATATGCAACAAGGGTCAAAGGTCTGATGAGGAATGTGATATGAAATGTGATGATAAGTTGGAACATGATATTTAGGGTTGCTAAGCTTGGTACTATGACTTGTGTGACCAGGACTGGACTAAGATTAGTGGATCCCCTTTTAAGCGTACACCCATGGTGAACTCATCCAGTGCGCTCTCTACCTTATACTTACCTCGCTTTGATCTGAGGTTTTGTAGAGAGATCTAGGGAATCTAGATATCCTTAGATCTTGGGGATGCCCAGGATGTCTTACTAGCATCTAGAAAACTAACTTGATTGGTATGCCTCAATGTGTCTAATGCATTCTAAAATATATCCTAGATGAGAAGAATATATACTTAATTTTAATTGGATCTACACATGTATGTGCTCTTCATATGACATTTATTATTAGAATTGAAATATACATAACCTCTGACAATCCTTGCAGGTTAGACAAAGATACATGTATGAATGGGTAAGTGTGTACTTCAAAGTACATTGATAGACTTTTTATATCAAATAATTATCAATTTCCTTTAATATTTATAACCTAGTAAGTAATAGAGGTCTCAAATACTATATAATATCAGTAGGACTTGGGATCTTAAACCATGGTCTCTCCACATCTTTAGGTGAGTTATATAGTTACCTTGATAGTTGACAAAGAATATCAACAAGGAGAGATTCATCCATAGATTAGGAGGTAGGTGATGTCTGTGTTAAGGGATCTTGGAGGTAGGTGATGTTTTCATGGCCTCCTCCAGAGATAAAGCATATATGAGTAGTTGGAGAACTGTCCCTATATGCTTAGGTCTGTGCATCCTAATTTTATTATGTGTCTTTTTTGTCTTGTGATTTAATTATATATGCACGCCCTCTAGAGCCATAGTTATATGAGAAGTGAGGCTTCATGAGCATGCTTTATAGTAATGTCCCTATGTAATAGTTTAATGTCATGCATTTTGATGAGATATTGTGTACATGGATGATGGGCATTTTGCAAATCAAGGACTTGCAATTTGTGTGAAATGTAACATGTCATGATGAACATCTATATGACTTATACGTTTCTATAATATTATATGTGGTTTTAGTAAAAAAAATGGCCTATCATCTCTATGCAGCCCGTTTGGATAATTATACTTGTCATTTTTTATTAGTATTTATTTTTAGTAATCTCACTCTTCTGGTAATGGCTCATCACAAGTTTTTGGTATCAAAACCTAGGTTCATTGAGTCTATAAGGACATAGGATTAGGTTTTTGTTTCTGTTCTTGCAAGACCACCCAATTTGACCATTGGTTATGGCTATGCAAATATGATTGGTCCTCATAAAGAACACACGTGGAGCAGTCACATTCACCCAAGGGGTAAAGAGAAGCTGCAAGATCAAGAGGCGAGGGTGCGTGAGCTACCTGAGATGGCACCTTTAAAGCCAAAAATGCATGTCCATCTAGCCTTTCAAACTATGTTAGGGCAAATGATGTATGCCTTTACTCAGTTTTTGGGCAAGATACCGGCTCTTGTAGGAAAGGCTCAGACCTCTAACATCAAGTCAAGTAGATCTTATAATACATTTGAGAAACTAAACATGTGGGAGTCTTAGAGTACTTGGTTATGTCAAATCCAACTAATGATGGACTTATGGATCATAGAGCTAGAGAAGGCTTTTTGTTTGCTAAATATACTAAATGAAGACAAGGTGAAGCACACCATATATCTCTTTAAGGGGAATGTTGTCCATTGGTTGGTCATTAAGGAAGAGAAGAGGTTGGGGAAAGTAATCTCTTAGGTGGGATTTCCGAGGGAGTTTGAGAACATGTATTTTCCCCTGCCCTGCCTAGGTGAGAAGATTACACAATTTGAACATCAAGGAAGAGAACAATGTCAGTGAATGAGTATGAATCTCGATTCATATAGTTGTTGAGGTTTTTCTCGTACATGGTATTGAATGAGACAGAGAATATTCAGTGGTTTGAGAAGGGGTTGAATGTTGATTTGGTGAACTTGGCATCAACTTTGGAGTCAAGTGCAAAGTTTTCAACCTTTGTACATTTTGTTAGAAGGATCAAGAGGACATCATTCGGAATCTGTGACAATGATTCCAAGAGGAAGTCAGTGCAATCATTCAGATAGTTCTTGTGAGGATCCAAGAAGCATAGGTTTTTGGGGTCGTCAAGGCTGTAGCACTGGCAGTCTCAATAGTGCACAACTACATTAGAACCAAGGGTATAGAAGAAACAGTCATAATGGTCACCAAGTAGGGTCCAAGGTAAAGGGATACCATCTTTTGGGGAATATATTTCATGATCTATCTTCATGATAAGTAGCACTTAAGGATGTTCTATCAACAGTTGAACCAGGAGGTGTCTCCGTATCAGGGGTAGAATCAACAGTGTTCGCAATAGCATGATGGCAACAACAACAACAACAAATGACATGATATACCTCCCAAGTTAGATTGTTAGGATCCTTATAAAGAGATCAAGGAAGTGAGAATATCACAAGCCACAACCCATTTATATATGATGAACCAGCTTGAGGGTGTTGTCAACCCTCAAGTCACTATAGGTCATATGGAGGCCTTTTCAATATGACTTATTTGTTTCTAGATATGTATTTGTTTTGGTTGGTTTGGGTGTAACATGCTTGTTTATCACTAGAGACGTGATTGTAGGTTGTAAGTTGCATGTTAATCATTAATCTGAACCATTTGCTTGGTTCTATAGATGTGTGTGATGTGTGTCCATCATGTGTTATTGTCTTCTCTAAATACAACATTTAATTAGACCTTATGCCACTTGAGATGCATGGATTCAATGTGATCCTTTGGATGGATACATTAGAGATGTATAGAGTGGTGTTGGATTATAGGTCAACGATTGTTCCGTTTTAGGAGGGAGATGTGTCTTGGACCTTCCCAGGGTTGTGAGACTTTTCTGACGCATGTAGTTGATGCTAAGGTATTCAATCCTAGTATCCATGATGTACCCATAGTTAGTGAGTTTTAGTATGGATTCCTTGATGAGTTTCATGGTGTTACATCTCCTTGAGATATTGACTTTGAGGTCAATCTTGTTCCCAGTACACATCCCATATCACAAACACCGTATAGCATGGCGTCGATATAAATGAAGGAGTTAAAGAAGCAACTACATGAGTTGTTAGACAAGAGTTTTATCTAGACAAGCACATCATTCTGGGGTACTCCTATTTTTTCAATAAGAATGACATTTCCATAAGATTATGCATAGATTATAGGTAGTTGAACAAGGTCACAGTAAAGAACAAGTATCCCTTGTTGAGGATTGATGACTTATTTCATTGGTTGAAGGGACCTACAACGTTCACAAAGATAGATTTGCAGTAAGGATTCCACCATTTGAGGATCAGGGTGAAAGATATACCTAAGACAGACTTCAAGACTAGGTATGGGCACTAGGAGTTTGTAGTTATGTCATTTTCACTAACCAACACACCTACATCTTTCATGAACTCGATGAACCGGGTGTTCAAGAAGTATTCAGACCAGTTTTTAGTAGTATTCACAGATGATATCTTAATCTACTCTAAGGATGTCAAGCAACTTGAGAGACATCTTCATTTGACCTTAGAACTCTAAAGGCAGGACCGGTTGTATGTAAAATTCAACAAGTGAGAGTTTTGAATGACAAATGTCTCCTTTGTTAGTCACATTATATCTCAATGAGGGATTTATATATATATCCCAAGAAGGTGGACCAATCCTATTGTGGGAGCAGGAAAAGACACCAATTGAAATGTGGAGTTACCTTGCGCTAACAGGGTATTACATATGATTCATTAAGGATTTTAGTGTCATATCCTTGCCATTGATGAGTCTAACAAAGAAGGATGTATCCTTTGTTTGGATAGAGAAATTTCAATAGTGTTTCCAATTGTCAAATGTGAAATTGACGTATGCATTGGGGTTATATTTCTAATGCTTGGGAAGGGCTACATATATTTCTATGATGCTTCAAAGGAAGGTCTTGGATGTGTGTTGATGAAAGACAAACACATGATCTCTTTCACTTTGGGACAACACAAGAAGCACGATGAGAAATATCCTACACATGAATTAGAGTTAGCCCTATGTAGTCCTAGCATTGAAGATCTGGAGATATTACTTCTAAGAGTATAAATGTCATAAATTCATAAATTACAAGAATCTTTAATACCTCTTCTCGAAGTAGGAGAAGAACATGTGACAAAGAAGGTGGCTCGAGTTGATAAAGGACTATAATTACACAATAGAGTACCACTTGGTAAAGGAAAACATGGTAGAAAACACATTAAGTAGAAGAATGTTGTCACCTAGAACCACACAGTTGTACTCCATGGCTTGTGCAAGGAGGGATTTTTTTGGCATTGACAGATGAATGTGCAGATGGAGGTCTCCATGCTTGGGTTTGTTATCTCAACTATAGGTCATGCCCATGTTGGTATAATAGATCAAGGATGAATAAGGATTGATACTATCATTCTACATCATATAGAGCTAAGCAATGGGAAGCATGATGGGTTTCATTAGTTAGAGCATGGGGCTTTGTGTTACCATAACAAGATGGTGGTTCCTAAATGTGGATGGATTTGAGGAAGAAAATGATAAAAGAAGCACACACTTCTTTGTGCGTAATGCATCATAGTAAAACTAAGATGTATCACAACCTCAAGAATATACGCTAGTGGTCTAGATTGAAGGAAAATGTGATAGAGTGTACTAAGGTGTCCACTTTGTCAACAAGTTAAGACAGAGCATCATAAATTGTATAAACTCTACAATCCCTACTAATTCCATAATGGAAGTGGGATATGAGACCATGGACTTTGTGGTTGGTGTTCCCAAGATGATCAAAGGACACGATTCTATATGGGTGGTCATTAATAGGTTGAAAAAGGTGATCTTTTTCTTACCAGTGAAAACTTCTTACTCAATAGAGAAGTTGGCACAAGTATATATATATGAGATTGTATGGCTGCATAGAGTTCCAATAATAATAGTATTTGATATAGGGTAGTACTTCATTAGCATGTTTTTGGATCATCTGCACATAGCATCATGAACACAATTGTAGTATAGTACAACCTTTCACCCACAAATGGATGGTGAATTTGAAAGAACAATACATACTCTGGAGGATTTTCTAAGGTAATGTGATCTATAGCTTCAGGGGAGTTTGTGTGTTCATCTCATATTGATTGGATTTGTTTATAAATAGTTATCACAAGAGTCTAGACATGCCACCATATGAAGCTCTATGTGGGAGACATTTTAGATCTCTATGCTGGTATAAAATAGGTGAGTATCAACTTTTGTGTCTAGAGTTAGTAAAAAATACGATAGAGAATATCAAGATGTTAAGACAAAAATTGAAGGCAACACTGATTGAAAAAGAGTTGTATGCAGAAACTCATCACAGACCATTGGAATTTCAAGTGGGGAACAAAGTCTATCCCAAGGTGTCACCTTGGAAAGGAATTATGAGATTTTCTAAGTGGGTAAGTTGGCACCCAAGTCTATGGGACCTTATCCTATTGTCCTTGTGTTGGGAAGGGGCCTATAAGTTAGAGCTTCCACCTAAACTTCAAAAGTTGCATAATGTGTTCCATGTATCCATTCTTAGGAAGTGTCATCTGGGGATTGAATACACAATTCAACCAATTGAGGTGCAACTCGATGATGACATATCTTATTTTAAAAGTTCATTGTTTATCTTAGACAAGTTGGTGTAGAAACCAAAAAAAGAAAAAATTATGCTAATAAAAGTACTAGGACATCATTGTGGAATGGAAGAAGCTACATGGGAACTCGAGTAGGAGATGTATAGGAAATACCCAGGTTTTTTCTCTTACGGATTCCATGGGCTAAATCTTTATAAGAGTTTTATAGTTGTAAGACCCTTGACCTAATTAGCTTTTTGATCATGTTTTAATATCTTTATCATGTTTAGATGTTTGATGATATGTGTTTTATGTGTTTTGTTCAGGCCTATATGCACATTACCCATGTTTATGAGTTTCCTTGAAACTTGCACATATCATGTTTGCCTTTCCCTTCTCTCCTCCTTTAGACTTGTTAAAATCACTTTAATTATCTAACCAAGCCTTTATGGTTTTCCATTGGTTGAGGACCGGTGAAAGTGGTATGCCTTTCCATCAGTAAAGAACTGATTGAAGTGCACATGGTCCTTTATTGGTTTAGGGCCAATGAGGTTCTTCTACTTTTCCATAGGGTGAAGCATGTTTGGTTTTTCCTCAGTTGAGGATCAATGAAGTTGTTCTGCCCTTCCATTGGTTGAGAACAAAAGGAAGCGGTCGGTCTTGTGACCATATGTATTTTCATCAGTTGACTACCAATGAAGCAATTGACCAAGATGTGGGTTTTCACTGGTTGACAACTAATGGAAAGCCTATAAAAAGTACCAATGATTCTTGCTATGCTCAACCGATGATTCTTCTAGAGTATGTCTTCCAATGGTTTCGTGAGAGCTTGATTCGAGAGGCGACCGACAAGATCCTTGCTTGTATCTACCAAAAACATGACAAGGTGGTTTACAGATGGATTTTGTGACCCCGTGTACTGATGAGACAATAAACGGATGAAGGTATGAATGCTTTGAGTGACAACTGGACACATTTGACTATCTCTTCTCTCTCCTCTGGGGCTATATTTACTCCATATGTCCTTCCTTCTTGCCTCACTTGTGTGAATAGGACCTCAACATGTTGCATCAGAGCGAGACGTGTTGGTCTCGACTGATGAGATTCATGCTTTCCTTGGTCTTTGACTTTGTCATTGGTTTCCTTTGTTCTCTTCTCTGCTAATGCACAACAAGCTTCCTAGTGAATTCTAAGCCTATAATCATGTAAGTAGAATTTCGATCCTTCATTCTCTTAAAGATTTACCTCCTTCTTTCCATAGACATTTTCTAGATGATTCTTATATATGGTTTTGATAGTTGAGTCTTACACCCTGTTCTTCCTTCTTAATAGCTTTTAGGCCGTGAGTTGGCTTTTGTAAAGCACTTTAAGGGGGAGGAGATCAGATATTGGAGATTTTGCCTTCACTGAGAGCTTGTCATGAAGCTTGAGGATTTACCATTATTCTTCATGAGTGGAATCATCTTTGCTCTCATCGGGAAAGTGATATAAACTTTGATTCATTTAGTACCTATTTTGTACTTGCATGTTGAGATATTTATGTGAGACTTCCTAAAAATGCCAAAAGATGGTATCTTTGTGTGTCTTGTACCTAGCATGTGAATAATATGAACTGTGTGTTGTTGTTACATACTGTGAGTAGCCTTTTTACATTAAAAGATGATTGTTTAGTACTTCTCGATATAGTTTCATCTTCCTATGACTACATGAGTTGAAAGAACATTACTTTGTTGCATGTTTATTACCTACGTGTCCATAGGGTACTAACTATATGCTGATCTTTTCATGAGTACAACCTTGTACGTGTTTCTTAGTTGTTACTCTTATTATTATGCCTCTGACGTATGTAAAGATTGCCCTTCTATGGAAAAAGGGACAGTTTTGATTATTTATCACACTCTCTATCATGAGTGTCAAGTGGTTTGGTACCTGATAAATGACACTATAAGGATTTATAGGAAGGCGCTCTTAACCCTCCTTTCCCTTAGAGGGATGATTTACATAGAAAACCTCAACGTGAATAGAGGCATACCAATATGCCATGCTTTGAGAAGTCAGATTTTGGAACTCATACATTTTACATCTTTTGAATATGTTAGTAACATTATTACTTATGTTTCATTAAAGGTTGGTGATTATACCTTTCTTGATATAACTGTAGAAAATTGAATCTAACTAATAGTCCATTGATCTATTCCCCTAGTCTGTTAGGGGGAATAATGAAACAAGTATATCTTGTAGCAACCTAAAATTGTGAGAAGATGCTTAAAGCCATATATTAGTGAATATATGGAGACACTTGGGATCATTACACCCTATCGTATCTAAATGATGTTTAAGAAGTGACTCAGATGTCCAATGAGGAATGATATATGAAAGGTGATGGTAATTTGGAACATGATATAAAGGGTTGTTACCCTAATCTTAGAGTTATGACATGTGTACCTAGGACGAGCCTGAGATTGGTGGATCCTATCTTAAGCTTATACTTACGGTGGACTCAACCAGCGGGCTCTACCAACTTGTAGTTACCTTGCTTTGATATTAAGTTGCACGGAGAGATGTAGGGAATATGGATCTCCTTAGATCTTGTACAAATGGATATGATGGATTAATAACATCTAGACAACTTATTGAGTGTACCCATGGCATTATAAAATTTATCCTAGCTGAGAAGCACATCTATTTAGGTTTAGATGGTGCTAAACATGGATGTGCTCTTGATATAAATTTGTTTTCAGAATTTAAATGTAAAATATTGTCTGAAAATCCTCCTAAGTTAGATAAAAATACATATATGAATGAGTAACTATGCACTCCAAATAAACTAATATACTTTATATATCCAATGATTATTTGTTTCAATTGATGTTTATTACTTGGTAAGTAATAGATGTCACAGACATTATATCATATTGCTAGGACTTGGGTTCACACCATGTAGTATGTCCACATCTTTAGGTGAGTGAGAGTTACCCTGGAAGTGGTAGATAAGGTCAACAAGGAGAGAGTTGACCCTAGATCAGGAGGTGTGTGATGGATACATGAAGGAATCATAGAGGTAGGTGATGTTTGCGTGACCTTCTCTAGAGATAAAGCGTATAGGGCTAGTGGTGGAGCATTGACCATGTACAGTCATGTCTAGGTAGGTGAACTTTGTTATATATTTTTTCCCAGCTTGAGTTTTAATTATACACACACAACCTCTAGAGTCATAGTTAATGAGTTTTCAAGTTTCATGGGCATTCTATATAGTAATTTCCCTATGTAATGTTTTAATAGCATGAATTTTGACAAGATATTGTATAAGTAGCTCATGGGCATTTTTTTATTAAAGACTTATAATTCATGGAAAATGTAATATGTCATGATGATCTTCAATATGGTTTATATGTTTCTGCAATATTATATGTGGTGTTGGATGAAATTTTTGTATGATCTCTATATGTCTTATGTGGTTAATAATACTTTTTATTTTTTAATCAAGCTTTGTTTTGAGCAATCTCTCTCTTGTGTTAGTAGCTCGTCACAATGACCTTTGTGCAATTCTTTTAGATCAAAATTTTATTTTTATTTTTTTGTATCCTATGGTAATGACGTTGACTAGTGATCAATCGGTGTTTTGTCTCAAATAGTATCACACTGGTATGGAGGGTGCTCATAGAATTAGAAGATGTTTGACTAGACATCTTCTCCCATCTTTGGGTGAATTATAAACTGATCAAATAAGGAGCATTCGAGCAACTAGTGTTGGTGAAGTCCCTTCCTGTTGGATTCTAACTAATTGGTCAAATGGACAACTCAGTAGAAGTCAGTTAATTAAGGGTGATGAAATCTTAGGTCTACAACTTCTCCAATGGGAATCAATTAATCAATTCATGGATGACTAATTGTACTTACTGTTGAGATCTTGAATGATTGTGCCCAATCAACCGGTTAACCATGATCTAACTGGTAGAGTGGGGGTGCTTGCTTGGAGGAGCTATGTGTTAACCTAGAACTTCACGCTTTAAATATAACTTCTAATGTTTACCCCTCTCTTGATCTCTCACTCAATTTCATGGTTGTATGCATTTTGATACCCATTTGGTCCATCAAGCATGCATGTATCACCTTAGTGATGCTCAAGTTGACAAAAATCAAGTTTACCTTCATGTCAGACATCACCATCTCTATCTTGAATTTTAATCATGTCCTTGTGAACTTTTGTACCAAAATATTATTTTCATATTTTAAATCTCATTCTCATGTTTCTAACGCACCCAATTTTACCCAATTCTGATCTAGTATGACAGAGATAAGGTCATTTGAAATTTGCTTGATTTGATGATGTTTCTAAGTCGAATTTATCCTTTTTCTATGTTTGGGCCAGCCACTTTGAGCCCAACATCGGGTGTTGTAACATACTCAAATCTTGGATAAAAGCTTAAACTTACTTCTTCTTGGACCCTTTAATTATCATGATAAGCTTCTCACTAAATCTTAAGTGTACTAGGATTTATTGGAGCCAAATAACATAATGTACTTCTTAGTATCCTTCATATATGCAATATTAGGTTTAAATAAACAAATACTTTTAATAAAGGGGTTTAATGAGCATTTAACTTAAAATGATTGTATAAAATACCAAATGTCTTGGGATGAAGAAATTGATGGTAAATTATAACTCCTCACACCTTGCATAGCCTACCCTTTAATTCTTGTAATATTTAGTGTCACTTTTACCATTCAATTAATCAGTAAGGAACTCTAACTCCAATGTACTTATAACCCCCTATTAAGTACATTAGATGCCTTTGGCAATTGATTCCCATTGTAACGCTTCATCATGTGTTACCCTTTCCTCAGATGCGACCCGTGAGTTCTGGCGTTGATGCCACCCGTAGACCACCGGTAACCGGCACCGTCCGATGCCCTCCTCTTCTCTTCCTATCTACTCCCTTTCATATATCCGTCTTCCATCCTTCCTTCTCCTTCATTCCCAAAAACCCTAGCTGTCAGGACTTTTCATCACCATGTGGCTGACGCCTTAGCAGTGAGACACTATCGCATGTCCTACTAGAGCGGTGCCAATGTGCCTCCCTTCTCCAGCCAAAACCCACACCTTCCCTTACTTCATGTGTGCATATAACCACAACCTCAAAAGTTAGGCAGAGGAGAGCAGCATCGAATGACACTGAGCTACACCTGAGCGCACCCAGCAGTGTTGAACGACACCAAGCAGCATCGAGGGGCATCAAGTAGCACCGAGCAACATCACACAACACTGATCCTTTCCACGATCGTTGTCAGTGTATGCCAATTCCTCCCTGATTCAACCGATGGCCTGTAACAACTCTAGATACACTGCCCTCTCTGTCTCTCCTTGCTGGGCGGTGCACAAGGTATGGCCATGGACACAACCTGGCAATCAATTTCCTCCTCCTATTACCACCTAGCCACCCATCTTTTGTCGTGGCCGAGATCACCCAGAAACCACCACTACTAACGGATGCACTTTGTTTCCCCATCTCGACAAAATCCTATAGACTCCACAACAGAAGGTGGTGCTACATATACTCCCTGACAGCCGCAAGCAATCACCGCCAACCCAGCATCATCGTTGCCTTCCGAAACCTAATTCCTTTGGCTTGCACCTACAAAAACAACACTTACCCTCATTACAGTCCACTCCAACCATCATGACGCGTCCTACCTCCTCCAGCCATACCACCATGTAACCCTACCACCATCATTGCAGGTATGAAAACTAGCATCGAGGATGCAGACCTGAATACACTGATTGCTTCTATCTTCTTCATCCTCGTCAGTTTTGTTTATACTTCTCCCCCATCCTTGATTTAAGGCATCTGAAGATGGCCTACATACATGAGGAAAACATGCGACCGCTCCCTCTCATTCCGCCTATTGCTCCAAGTTCAGATGAAGGTCTACAGAAGACTTGTTTCTTGGTTTTGGGCACATGTTCTAGTAACAATGGCTACACTTGCATACCTTAGCGACTGGGTGATGGAATGGTACATCCATCCTACATATATAACCATCTATGGTAATTTCAGCACTTAGAGTTGTCTTTTGTTACCCTAGGCAATGGTGAAGCCAAATTTTAAGTGGAGTCCATCCATGGCCTTAAACAATAGACCGATCACCAGATATTTGTAATGCTATGGAAACTACAGGTCATACTCTTCTTCCTTTGAGCTTTTACTCATGACGATGCACTTGAATAGATAAAGAAGTGATAATGATTCAGATAATCAGTTATACAGTAGGGTAATGTAGATATTATAAGGATGATTTAAGCCTCAAACTTGTTAATCAAGTTACATAGTCAACTAAGCATATTCACCATATCCTATAGTAGTTGTATATACATAGGTGAATGAATAGTTGAACCTAGTAGGTATGTAACCTAAACCATTGTTTTAAACAATGCTTATGAGAGTATATGTATATTATCAATAATCAAAATAATCAAATTGTTTAATTTCAAGAATCATATTGAGCACATAAAATAGTTATGTATAAATAGAAGTATGTAACAAGCATGTAATACTTGAATATGGAGAGACTCAAATGACCATATTACGTCATATAAGAATAAATGATAATAAGTAATTGTTGAATATAAAATGTGGTTAATTTAATGTACCTAATCCATTTTCCTAGTAGGGATTATATATGTGATAGTATATCCTTTTTAGTAAATAGATTACTTTGAAAACTCAGTAACTATATCGTTCATATTTGAAATACCAATATTATTCTTTTTATATACTACAAACCCTAGATATCACAACTAAGGGTGTCTAGATAAACAATTTTGCATTCAATGGATCAATGGTCAAAAGTGACTAATTTTAAAACACATGACAATGGAATATCTAAATTAGAGAATACACCCTATGATTTGGATGGATAAATTACCTTGAAATATGTGAACCTATGTTGATAAAGAGGATCGTTTGTGATAGATATGGTTATTAGAGAAAGAAACTCAATTGAGAATTATGGATATTAACAATGAGTAACTTGAATAATCTATATTTTTTTATATATAACCTTACATAATAAAGACTCCTACGTTGGCACCCAAAAACCCTAACTTAACATTAGGTGAATATACCTTTAACGATAAATAAGTATTTATGGACTAATGTGTGTATAAAATACTTTTAGGTCAAGAAGGACAAACTGTGATTGGACTACTAGAAATAGGTTTAGTCGTGAAGATCAAGTATGTACTCCTCCCTATTTATAATTGGGCATTTATATGACTAATTTTTCCCATAATGAGGCATCTTTTGAAATACTTTCTCTTATTCCATTTGTTGGACAATTCATATACTTTTAGTTGGATTTATTATTATTCTTTTGAAATTACTATCATGTTGAATTGGGTTAATGACCCCATCTGCTATTGTGCTTAAATCATGCCACATGTTTGTGAAAGGTATATCTTGCCACTCTATTTATGCATGTTAGATAGTTTGACTAGTTTAACTATCGTACACGCTTACGTGTAACCATTAGGGTATGATTTTCTACCTGGGGTATGCTTTTCTACCCATATATATATATATATATATAGAGAGAGAGATATATATATATATATATATATATATATATACAAAGGCGTGCTTTTCTGCCTAGGGTGTGCTTTTCCACCCATTTTACTTAGGCCAATGACCCAGTGGTGTCATGTCCCTACTATAGTTACTTTAGTCAAATATATCTACATGTGAAATTATTATGATTGTTGTGATATTACGAATGGTTAATGGCAAGATGTGTTATTTCACTTGTTTATTTATATGCCCCATTCCTTTGAAAATTCTTTCTCTTGTTACTTCTCTTTGAAACTTACCTATCTTTAATGACCCCTTCTGTTGGGAACATATTACTTTAATTTTGAAGTAATTAATGCCCTAGTTACCCTTCTAATGTACATACTCAGCTTTTTCCGACTCATACCTTGTTTTCCTATGTTTTCGGGTGTTCCCTTCCACCCAGGTGTAGGTTCTTTACAAGACAGAGACTCATGGTGATTGTGAGATAACTGGTGGACATAAGGACAACTTGAGATAGCCTTGTTACCCTTTGCATATCGGCTTATATCTGTATAGATGTAATATTTTCATTTTATGTACCTCCTTTCGGGTGAGAAAGTTATGTACATGAAAATAAATTGTAACTTTGTAAATAGTTATATTTTCCGTTGCTTAATTATTCCATGGCTTGTGTTTGTACCATTGAGTGGGCCCACTATCGGTTCCACTCTTAACATAACAGTATCAGAGCCTAAGCAGTCGGTAAGTAGACTATTTCAAGTTATCCTAGGTTGTCCCTTGAATAGGTAGGTGACCTTTAGAGGTTGCCATACCTTAACTTGGGTCGTTAATTTCCAAATAGGCTTTCAATCTATGTCCTACTTGGTGACATTCATTTTAAACTATCTATGTCATTGACTTAGTTTTGGGGTAAATTCTCACCAACCCTACCCTCTATATAGAGGTATAGCTTTCTACACTAAGGGTTGACTCTCCTTGACATTATCCTCTACCTCCCCCCTTAGGGGAAGGAAATTCATCTACTATAGGGAGTAGGTTGAATTGAACTCACATAATTTTGTGTAACCCTAGTACCAGTCATCAAACCTTTTTCCTTTGTGTTTCCTAACATGCCTATTATGAAAGGCACATTATGTGACCTGAGCATGCATGGATAGGTTGGATGGTTGTTATTCCTATTTTATCTCAATTTGCATATTGAGCCTCAATCTTCTTTTCAATGTATAAAAGTATTAATTTTTTCCTTCATATGCTCCCCTCAAATGTAACTCGAGGTTTCTCTACTACCATGTAATATGTTAAATAGGATTAGGATAGTTTCAATTCCTTTTGTTGCAAAGAATATTGTCAACACCAGACGAACTGCCCGTTTTAGAAGACGAACAAATTGGCTGGAGGACTAAGGAGGCCAGATGATAGGAGGAGACAAACAGATTGACTAGTGGCCCAAATGATTGATTAGAGATCTCCAGAAGTTGCTTCGGCCAGAGACAGTACGATTGAAGGCATGGATTTTAAATATGAGATTTTCAATTATAGTATGCGATGATATGAAATAGATCCTTTAAGGTTACGCTTGTCTTGCTCACAACATGAAATTACCTTAAAGTTTTCATGAGACTCAATTGGAGTAACCATAGTAACTGCTACCCTCTTGACGGAGGTCGAGACATCACATACATAGGAGTTGATCCTTGTAGTGGATAGTTACTCTCTCCTATTGTCTAGAAATCTTATAGAACCACTATGATGTACTAGTTGACTTGAACACTCATAGCTAGGTGTAACCCTAGTTCTCACCTTACACCCTTTCTTTTATTTTTCTAGCATAGGTCACATACATTCACTTGCTACTGAGTATGCATGGATAACCAATGTCAATCTCCATGTAACATTTAGGATTTTGATGATAAATGATAGCCGAAACTAGCTTGGTTGTGATTAAGAAGATATTGCCTTCATCAAGGAGTTAACCCCACATTAGCTATTCCCAAATCTACCTATATAAGGACTGAACACATCTCATTAAGTGTTTTGTTCCTAAGTGTGATTGATGAAGGTAACGTGATGTGTCTTGTTGGTGTTCCTAAGAGTCCACTGCTCTCACCTTCATGTTGAAATTAGATTACCTAGTAAGTGATGTGTTGAATGATGTAGCTATATAATTCACCTAGTCTTAGGAAGCACCTTGTTGTAAAAAAGAAAGTGAGTAAAAAAACCCTAACCCTATCCTGGAGTGTTGGATGCCCATATGACTCGCATATGTCGATATAAGGTAGTGAAGAATTATGTTGGAGAATGATGGACATCATTCTTTAGTAGGATCGAATAGAAGATGATCAGGTGCAATATGAAACATTTTTGTTTCTATGTTATAGGTTAGGGATATCCCAAATTGTGCCCTCCAAGTTGTATTAATAATTAGATTGTTTGTAGAATGAGGTGATGAGAGAATAATAGTATGTTGTCATGTAATGGGAAGTGGTTGACTTGGTTCTCAGATCGATTTTGGCGCCACTTTTGGATTTATATCGAAAGTTTTATTCTTCAAACTTACTTTCATTATGATACTATATATATAAAAAAAATGTTTTGGATTTTATCGATGTTTTCATGAACCAAGTCACCACTATATATTTCTAAGAAACCCATTTTGAGTATAACTCTATGTTCAATTAATTCAAACATGAAATCCTAGTGTGCAATAATGAGTAAGTAGAAATTTTAGATATATGACTTGGTAGATCTACCTCAAATCATCACTTGAAGGGGGTTAATTGGATCATACGTTAATCCTATTATCATGGAGTCTTATAAATTAATAGTCTGGAAGGGTGATTCAACTTTAGAATGGTCTAAACATTATAATGAACACATTAAGAAACATTTTTGGACATTTCTTTATTAATGACACATGAATATAATTATTCTCTGAATCAAGGTAGGAAAAAAATGTAATATGAATTGTACATAGCATAATGGTGAATTAGGTGTTATGATTGAATGGATTTTGGGGACGAAATCCTCTTTAAGGGGTAGAGTGTTGTAACATACTCAAATCTTGGATAAAAGCTTAAACTTACTTCTTCTTGGACCCTTTAATTATCATGATAAGATTCTCACTAAATCTTAAGTGTACTAGGATTTATTGGAGCCAAATAACATAATGTACTTCTAAGTATCCTTCATATATGTAATATTAGGTTTAAATAAACAAAAACTTTTAATAAAGGGGTTTAATGAGCATTTAACTTAAAATGATTGTATAAAATACCAAATTTCTTGGGATGAAGAAACTGATGGTAAATTATAACTCCTCACACCTTGCATAGCCTACCCTTTAATTCTTGTACTATTTTGTGTCACTTTTACCATTCAATTAATCAGTAAGGAACTCTGACTCCAATGTACTTATAACCCCCTATTAAGTACATTAGATGCCTTTGGCAATTGATTCCCATTGTAACGCTTCATCATGTGTTACTGTTTCCTCAGACGCAACCCGTGAGTTCTGGCGCGGATTCCACCCATGGACCACCGGTAACTGGCGTCGTCTGATGCCCTCCTCCTCTTCTCTTCCTATCTACTCCCTTTCATATATCTGTCTTCCGTCCTTCCTTCTCCTTCATTCCCAAAAACCCTAGCCGTCAGGACTTTTCATCACCATGTGGTCAATGCCTTAGCAGTGAGACACCATTGCCTATCCTACTAGAGCGGTGCCAATGCGCCTCCCTTTTCCAGCCAAAACCCACACCTGCCCTTACTTCCTATGTGCATATAACCACAACCTCGGAAGTTAGGCAAAGGAGAGCAGCATCGAACGGCACTGAGCTATGCCTGAGCGGCACCCAGCAGCGTTGAATGGCACCAAGCAGCGTCGAGGGGCATCAAGTAGCACCGAGTGACATCACACAACACAGATCCTTTCCACAATCATCGTCGGTGTATGCCAATTCCTCCCTGATCCAACCAATGGCATGTAACAACTCTAGATACACTACCCTCTCTGTCTCTCCTTACTGGGCGACGCACAAGTTCTGGCCATGGACACAACCTGGCAATCAATTTCCTCCTCCTATTAGCACCTAGCCACCCATCTTTTGTCGTGGCCGAGATCACCCAAAAACCACCACTGCCAATGGATGCACTTCGTTTCCCCATCTCGACAAAATCCTACAGACTCCACAACGGAAGGTGGTGTTGCATATCCTCCCTGACAGCCACAAGCAATCACTGCCTACCCAGCATCACCGTTGCCCTCCGAAACATGATTACTTTGGCTTGCACCTACAACAACAACACTTACCTCATTACAGTCCACTCCAACCATCACGACGCGTCCTACCTCCTCCAGCCATACCACCATGTAACCCTACCACCATCATTGCATGTATGAAAACTAGCATCGAGGATGCAGACTTGAATACATAGATTGCTTCTATCTTCTTCATCCTCGTCAGTTTTGTTTATACTTCTCCCCCATCCTTGATTTAAGGCATCTAAAGATGGCCTACATACATGAGGAAAACATACGACCTCTCCCTCTCATTCCACCTATTGCTCCAAGTTCAGAAGAAGGTCTATGAAAGACTTGTTTCCTGGTTGTGGGCACATGTTCCAGTAACAGTGGCTGCACTTACATACCTTAGCGACTGGGTGATGGAATGGTACATCCAGCCTACATATACAACCATCTGTGGTAATTTCAGTACTTGGAGCTATCTTCTGTTACCCTAGGCAATGGTGAAGCCAAATTTTAAGAGGAGTCCATCCACGGCCTTAAATAATAGACTGATCACCAGAGATCTATAATGCTATGGAAACTACAGGTCAGACTCTTCTTCCTTTGAGCTTTTACTCATGACGATGCACTTGAATAGATAAAGAAGTGATAATGATTCAGATAATCAGTTATACAGTAGGGTAATGTAGATATTATAAGAATTATTTAAGCCGCAAACTTGTTAATCAAGTTACATAGTCAACTAAGCATATTCACCATATCCTATAGTTGTATATACATAGGTGAATGAATAGTTGAACCTAGTAGGTATGTAACCTAAACCATTGTTTTAAACAAAGCTTATGAGAGTATATGTATATTATCAATAATCATAATAATCAAATTGTTTAATTTCAAGAATCATATTGAGCACATAAAATAGTTATGTATAAATAGAAGTATGTAACAAGCATGTAATACTTGAATATGGAGAGACTCAAATGTCCATATTACGTCATATAATAATAAATGATAATAAGTAATTGTTGAGTATAAAATGTGGTTAATTTAATGTACCTAATCCATTTTCCTAGTAGTGATTATATATGCGATAGTATATCCTTTTTAGTAAATAGATTACTTTGAAAACTCAGTAACTATATCATCCATATCCAAAATAGCAATATTATTCTTTTATATATTACAAACCCTATATATCACAACTAAGGGTGTCTAGATAAACAATTTTGCATTCAATGGATCAATGGTCAAAAGTGACTAATTTTAAAACACATGACAATGGAATATCTAAATTAGAGAATACACCATATGATTTGGATGGATAAATTACCTTGAAATATGTGAACCTATGTTGATAAAGAGGATCGTTTGTGATAGATATGGTTATTAGAGAAAGAAACTCAATTGAGAATTATGGATATTAACAATGAGTAACTTGAATAATCAATATATATATAACCTTACATAATAAAGACTCCTATGTTGGCACCCCCAAACCCTAACTTAACATTAGGTGAATATACCTTTAACAATAAATAAGTAATTATGGACTAATGTGTGTATAAAATACTTTTAGGTCAAGAAGGACAAACTGTGATTGGACTACTTGAAATAGGTTTAGTCGTGAAGATCAGGTATGTACTCTTCCCTATTAATAATTAGGCATTTATATGACTAATTTTTTCCATAATGAGCATCTTTTGAAATATTTGCTCTTATTCCATTTTTTGGACAATTCATATACTTTCAGTTGGATTTATTATTATTCTTTTGAAATTACTATCATGTTGAATTGGGTTAATGACCCCATCTGCTATTGTGCTTAAATCATGCCACATGTTTGTGAAAGGTATATCTTTCCATTATATTTATGCATGTTAGATAGTTTGACTAGTTTAACTATCGTAGACGCTTATGCGTAACCATTAGGGTATGCTTTTCTACCGGGGGTATGCTTTCTACCCATATATATATATATATATATATATATATATATATATATATATATATATATATATAATATATATATATATATATATATTTATATATATATATATTTATATATATATATATATATTTATATATATATTTATATATATATATACAGAGGCGTGCTTTTCTGCCTAGGGTGTGCTTTTCCACCCATTTTACTTAGGCCAATGACCCAGTGGCATCATGGCCCTATATAGTTACTTTAGTCAAATATATCTACATGTGAAATTGTTATGATTGTTGTGATATTGTGAATGGTTAATGGAAAGATGTCTTATTTCACTCATTGTTCTGAAAAGCGGTAATCGGTGTACGGGTGGAGAGGGTACCGAATAGAGTATATACGGTATGCGGGAGTATAAGCGGGAGAATATTCGGTTTTAATCAGTTTTTTTTTAAATATTAATTATAAATATATGTAAATTATATATTGACCATATAATAATGACAATGATAAGTAATTAGAAATATTTATAAGTAATAGACTAATATTGAATTCATAAGTAGTTAGAAACATTGATGAAATTAGAGTAGAAAACATTGATAAGTAATTACAAACATTGATAAGTCATAGACTAATATCACATTAATAAGTAATTATAAACATTGATAAGTAATAGACTAATATTGCATTAATAAGTAATTAGAAACATTGATAAGTCGTAGACGAATATTGCATTAATAAGTAATTAGAAACATTGATAAGTAATAGACTAATATTGCATTAATAAGTAATAGACTAATATTGCATTAATAAGTAATTAGAAACATTAATAAGTAATAGACTAATATTAGAAAAATTAATGTAAAAAATTATTAATAGCATTTGATTTTGAAAATTGGCGATTAATCGGCCGATTATTCCCCCGAACGGCCGATTAATCGGTCCTGGACCGATTATAGGCCGATTATTCATATTCGGAGCGGCAGACCCCCAAAACCAAATATTCAGCCGATTAGGCTGATTTTCTGAACACTGATTTCACTTGTTTATTTATATGACTCATTCTTTTGAAAATTCTTTCTCTTGTTACTTCTCATTGAAACCTACCTATCTTTAATGACCCCTTCTGTAAGGGACATCTTACTTTAATTTTGAAGTAATTAATGCCCTAGTTACCCTTATAATGTACATACTCAGCTTTTGCTGAGTCATACCTTGTTTTCCTATTTTTCCGGGTGTTCCCTTCCACCCAGGTGTAGGTGCTTTACAGGACGGAGACTCATGGTGATTGTGAGCTAACTGATGGACATAAAGACAACTTGAGATAGCCTTGTTACCCTCTGCATATTGTCTTATGTCTGTATAGATGTAATATTTTCATTTTATGTACCTCCCTTCGGGTGAGAAAGTTATGTACATGAAAATAAATTGTACCTTTGTAAATAGTTATATTTTCCACTGCTTAATTATTCCATGACTTTTGTTTGTACCATTGAGTGGGCCCACTATCGGGTTCCACTCTTTATAGGTGCATGGCTCATACTAGACCCCCCCCTCACCTAACTCTAACAATCCTCCCTTGTATTTTTTGACCAATCACAGATGACAGATGTATTTTCCATGGATTTAGCACTTGATCCAACGACTGGGAGGTTGTCTACAACCTCCATACAACCTTGTTCTTATACAAGGAGGAGCTAACTTCCCACCCCCTTTGACGCCACTATAGACTCAATTGAGGGTGGGAAACTTCCTATTTAAGCCCCATCTATCTTTCCCCCCTTTTTTGTGATTTTACACATCCTTGTACCCCTTTTCTTATCTCTTTTGCTCTCCATAGCGATCACGCACAACTAGCTCCGCCATCTCTGGCAAGCTTGGTCCTTCCCTCTCTGACCTTCTTTGGCACTAAAGTTGGGTAAGGGTGACCTAGAGAGATCAAGGTGAAGCCACGCAGCCTCTTCTTGAGGTTCAAGATGCCTTTCTTCTCTCCTTCCAGTTGGGTCTGGACGAGCTCATCGACCATGGTTGCCGTAGTGGCTAGCTATGCTCGTGTTGCCTGGAGCTAGGGTGAGAGGCACACTTGACTATTGGATCATGGGATCCACCCCACCAAGAACTGAGTGGTGATCCGCCTACTGGTTGCAGGCCCAAGAAGGAGGTGAGCCACCCCACCAAGCATTGTATGGCCCATCTACAATCGTTGGATTAAGATCCAGTGATCCAGGGCCCTCCTTATGAGGTGAAAACTTTGAAAAATGCTATCTAATCACTCCTTGAGTTGTTTTGGACATACCATATATGAATTTTGATCTAGAGAACGTGATATACCTAATAAAAATACTTTCAAAAATTATTTTTTATTCCATCCTCTCTGATTTTCTAAATGAAGTCACTTTATGATCCTTGTTTAGTAATCAATATCAATCATGCATTATGTGCAACATTAATGATCTTTAGTTTTTGACATCCCCTGAAATAGTAAACATGAACTCTCTTTCACCATGATGTGGTCTTAGAATACCTAAATGCATCCAAAAGATCATTTGACCTTCTATGTTCATCCCCGACCTAAAAGTGACTCATTTATGTAGTTGTATGATATAATTTGATCAAGTTTGGGTGTTTGACTTAATTTGTCATCATCTAATCTTTCAATCTCAAAATCAATAAATGTTGTGATGATTTGTGAAACACTTGATTGATACTTCATGCCTATATCCATTTTTGTCCCTTAAAGCCTCAAGTACCTATTTATGCATTAAAGTGACCAAGTAGACCCTGTAGGCTTCCATGGGATGAAATATGAATCTTATGCTAAACCTATGCTCTATCTTGTCCAAATCAGTAGATTCTCCACCCTTATAGAACTAATACCAACTTGATATATCCAATGATTGTATGACTTGGAAACATGATCATATTGCATGAAATGGATCTAATGTGACAAATGATGATCTTGAATGAATAGAACATGATGATAATCCAATCCCTCATGTATTCCTTATATCCAAATTAGAGGTCATATTCATGTAATATTACTCACACTATGGATGTACCACCTAGACCTAAGGTGTTGGTATGAGTTTAGAACGATGTTGAGTCATTGCATGCATGTTGGGAACTTTAGAAACTATGTTTGAACTATTTTTAAATTAGATATAGGGTAGCATCCACATGACTCATATGATGTTTAGATATCTTTTCTGTATTGATATAAGACCCTTTATTATGTCTTGTTACATCTTAGGTCCCCATGGACTGGACTATCCTTAGAGATCTTCTCATATCTTGTACTCTACTCGCAAGTTGCCAAATGAAGATCTATGGCACTCAAAGCTCTACGCTATGAAATGAAACTTAGACGCTAGAAATGGAATTGGGTACATGTCTCTATCTCCTTTAGCATCTTGTTATCTCTTTGTTTTGTTACTGCCATTTTCATATATATTGCTTGTGTGAAACTATGTGCCATTCTAGGGACGGATGCTCAAGTTCACTCGCCTTTGGCTTTGTAGCCATTAGGAGTGTAGACTTAGGGTAACAAATGGTTTCGTGATAAATGGTATCAGAACAAGGCACACATGCCTCTATATGAATTTAAGGAATAACATATCTTAAGAACCCAGGGAGGACTAAAATCCTTTCCTTGAAGTTTATAGAGTCTTCTAGCATCTCATCTCTTCTTTAAGGACCACCTAAGCCACCCAAGTAGATGATGATTATTTAGTATTCTCATATCCTCATGTGGTTCTTCTCTCTTGACTATTAATCACATGACATCTTGATTATGGGTAGCTTATGCACGAGAAAAGTAAAACTCATTGAAATCATGAAAGTTGATTAAGATGATGATGCCATGATCTGATCCTAAACTGAAAACCCTATTTGATGTATGAAATTTCTCTTGAAAGCGATGTACTCAATATTACTAAAATGGATATAAGTCATTCTATGTTTGAGGTAAATTCTTGATATGGTGAAATGAGGTGGAACTCATGTCTTACACCTCATGTTAGATGAGGTCCCTATTGATTAATCCCATGTTGACCTATTATTGATCACACCTCAAACATAGTTAAGCAAACTTCCCCCTATTCGACATGTTCAATGATCATGCCACAAAATGATCATGTCTTTGGAACCCTAGATCGCAATGTGATGACTTGTTACAAGAGGAAGAATCCCCTATTGATTACTATTCCTCTTTTTAGATTCAATTTTAATAATGATGGGCCTAGATCTCAATATTGCCCAATTATATTCAAACTCTAGAGTTCTCAATTTGACTCCTCGATTTCCAAAATCTACCCTTGCATTGATCTTGAAAGGAAGGGAATGGAATTATTACCTTGATCTTACAAAAATCTTGAAGTATGGTTGCCCTATTATGATCTTGATCTTCAATATCATGACACCATGAAGTATGACTTGACAATTGTTACTCACCCTATTTGGACATGCTTGATGACTCGTGATTAATATGAACTAGTGTGCTAGGTTATGGTGGTAGTTGACTTGTGACTCCCCTAACCTAGGTCACACGCCTAGTATGACTACCTCAAAATTATCATCTTGTTGATTATTTAGAGAAAGGTGACCCCTCCCACACGACTTTGATTTGTTGACCTAAGTCCCTAATAGGTTACGCATATGATGATATTGATACTAGATCTCAAAATCTCAATTTAATGATAATCTTGGAATATGATGATGTGAACTATAGTTAGTGATCAAGTTCCTAGAAAGACCTAGGCCTAGATCATTCATCAACCATGAATACCATGAAAATAAACTTGATACCGATGCCATGAAATGTTGAATAATGCTCGAAATGTTGCTCGATTGTTGTTGTGGGCGAATGATCACCCCTAGAAGGGTGAGTTAATCAATCAGTTTAAAATTTGATATAAATTTGAATGTCACCTAATGTTTGGAAATTTAAGTATACAAAGCATGAAAGCATAGATATTGAGTATAATTCTTCAAACCCAACTATGCCATCTCTAAGGGACATAAGGAAAAGTCATTGAGGAAATGGCTTACGGTAGGTGACCAAGCTCAGGAGGGAAGGTCGCCAAGAGGCCAAGCCCTGGAGGGAAGGCCAACATGAAGACCATTCCTGGGTGGGAAGGTCTCCAAGAGGTCAAGCCCATGAAGGAAAGCCAGCATGAAGACCAAGTCCAAGAAGGAAGGTCACTGAGAAGACCAAGCCCAGGAGGGAAGGTCACCATGAGCCCAATGTTGGGACATAAAGCAAATTATGTGCACCCTAAGAGATGGAAAAACTATGGGTTAAAGAATTATGTAGAAAATAATTCGCTCGAATGTTGTTGGAGAAACCTCACAAAAATGAGAATGGCATCTCAATAAAAACCTTAGGAAGGGTAGAGCCCTGAGTCACCCCTAAGGTCTAAAATAAGAATCTAGACCCTAGCTTTAAAATGTTTAAACTATGACTTTGACATCCAAACTTGACTCTCCATACTGAATAATGAAATCTTGACTCATGATTAATTATCTTGATTTGAATCCCATAATCATTATTGATGACTTTGAAAGGGGAAAGATTTCAACTCACTAATTACCCACAACAAGTATACGAAAATCAATATAGTCAAGTGTCAAACATGAGGAGCTAGGCTAGTTAGGCGCACACATTTTAACTTTCACTAATCTAAATCAGATTGCAAAGGATTAATTATTTATAGACCTAAGAAAAGGAAAACAAGGCAAAGGTTTTTAAACAACAAAGTTGATTTAATGATTAGGAACTTGAGCATAAGGTTTCACTACCATAAACATTATATCACATGAACACAAGAAATAAGATCGTTGTTTAATAAGAAAAGAGGTTGTCATCGTCATGCATTTCCCAATGCCATGAGATGGTTCTCAACTTCACATAATGCTCCCGCATCTATGATAAGTATCAAACACAATCGAAACCCTCAATAAACCCTAGCCACTCTTGTGGTCAAGAGAATATTGCCATAAATCCTACTCCATACTTCCTAATGCATTCTCTCGAAGCACAAGGAAAGCATAAAGCATGTATAAAAGGTGTCCAGCCTAGCATACAAGCAAGAAAACACCATAGGCATCCATGGAAGAAAGTAAATTAAACAACAAAAAGCATAAAATTCGAGTTCACATGATCAATGGCATGGTAGCTACTCTCCCATGCTCAAGAAAAGAGCTCTACTCATCCATAGTGAAGATATGCAGATACATGACAGTAATTTCAGAGTTTTGCAAAGGAAAAGCTAGAAAAATCACAGATGCAAGCTAAGGGGAGAGAACTCCAGCTAGAGGATGAAGTTCCACCACTAGAAAGCTCCAACTCGGACCAACTTCTCTCCCAGAAAGCTAGAATGAAGAGAGTAGCTCTGTTGCACCTTAGAGAAGAGAAATAGAGAAGAAATGAAGTAGAGTGAGGGTTCTTCTCCAAGAAACCACCTTCTTCTACCCAAAAATTGCCCTCCTCTGCTCTGAAACTTCTCTTGGGAGTAAAACACTTCAAAATGACTGAGCATAATTGCCTCATGGGCTCCCATTTGCTTTTAAAACGAGAGACAGTCATTTTTTAGTTTTGCAGAAACTGACAATGACACAGTGTGCCTTTTGTTGAACATGTTGTGTCATGGTGTTTGTGTTTGCTCAGTGTTGTCACTACATTGAGGTATACATAGTGTTTGAATAAGACACATCGTGTTTCTATCTTCAGGGAGTGAATTAAATGAATGGCACACGGCGTGTCTGAATAAACACATGTCGTGTTCTTTGGCAGAAAGGTGCAAACGGTCTTCATGTACTAGGAACACGTCGTGTCTGATGAAGGACATGTCGTGTTACCTCTTTTCTGTGATTTGGACTAGACACTACTGGAGAATCACACGCCATGTATTTAATAACACACGATGTGTTCCTTGTCCTGAAAGATTGCCTGTAAGTGAACATGTCGTGTTCTTCAGAAATTTTCTTTGGATCAACAACTAAACTTGGAGAAGTCCCATTGAGGTTGGATTTGAGTTAGGTTATCTCCAATATGACCTTTTTAATGCATACCTGCAATCAACATCATGTGATAAGCAAAGAGACTAAAAAGTGTGGCAAAATGGATATAAATAGACGCTAATTTGGGACAAAAGTGAGTTGAAACTGTGTGTGAAGAAATGTAAAAAGTTGATATAAAATACACACAACAAATCCCCCTAAGCTTGAACCGTTGCTTGTCCTCAAGTAAAAAAACATAGAAACACACATGACAGAATTTTCAAGATCATGTATAGATTAGTTGAAAGAAAGATATGCAATGTTTAGCTAACAATGATCAACGGTTTATACTCATGGCTATCAACTCAACTTAAACATCAATGAAAAAGATTCTTAAGTTTGGCAAGGGTGGTTTCAATTTAATGAATCAATCAACTCAACAACATTAAATAGAATTTGGACAACCAAGCCAAACAATTCACTAGTACAGAAATGGCTTATAACGTCACATTTACATGCATCGGTTGTACCCAAGAAATCAATGCCTAAACCCTACAGTGTCGGTTGAATACAAAAACTGACATCTATCTGTGAAAAGTGGCCAGACACGGGTATCACTTTTAATTTAGTGTTGGTTCCTCAATAAGCAACCGATGCCTAAAATTGACCGCCAAATCCAAAATTTTTAGTGAAAAAAATTACATCTAAAATTTGACATACGACGTCGGTTGTTAAAAAATCAACCGACGACTACAGGTTTTTCACGAGATAGAAATTTGGTCCACTTTTATCGTCGGTTATCTTGCCAAAACCAACGTCGATGTGTTTCCACGTGTTGTCCCTGTGAAAATTTTCACCCCACTTTGGCGTTGGTTTTGCTACGGTAATTGACGACTATGGTCATAATTTGAGAACTTTTTTGTCGGCATATGTAGATAGACGCCGGCTTTTCTAGTAGAAACCAACGACTATCATTAGCACAGGTGTCAGTTAATTAGTGGTAACTGATGCCTATTGTTATAAGCGTCGGTTGTTTTTAATAACTGACGTCAATTGTTAACTTAATAGCACTCGCGTGAAGCAGACTCTTCCCCTTTCTCTGTTTCATTGTGATTGAAGCTTAGGTCTGGCGATTCCACCCCCTACTCCCTCGTCCTTGCACGTCATCTTCTGTCGCTCCCTATTTCTCCCTACTCACTTTCGCCACACCGCTCCTTCTCCTTGCTCGTCGTCGCCGCCCTTCTCCCTGCTCACTTCTGTCGGCGCTATGCTCACTGGCTCCCTGCTCACCGCCGCCCAAAATCCCAACTGTGACCTACTCGTCCTCGTCCGCCTGTTCCCTGCCCTCCACCGCCCAAGGTCAGCCACCCCCCCCCTGACCGGCCTAATTTGCGCGTCCTAAAATTGGAGGCGTATTTGAGGTAGTCGAGCCTTCGCATTTATAACCCGAATCCTTCTAGGCCCCCGCAACATTGTTTACGGGGTCGAACACAGGGACAAGGTGGGTTGTGTTGACGACTCTGAATCGACACTCTACACTCCAGTGGATATAAAGAGATATTGAAGTTCCCCGAAGGGAACAACAAGATGTCACGATTAAATCAAAGAAAACTATCTCCAACTGGAGTTACAAGAAAGATTAAGATTTTGTCATTTACCAGTTTTTAGGAATTTTCATGCAACAGAAAATAGAAAGGTAAACTGCAGCTTAAGGCGTAATGCAAGGGATAAGACTTTAGAAAGACAAGCGGTAGCAGTAACACCCTGCACCCCTCCTCTCAGAGCGGGTGCCTCTAACCAAGCTTCAACACCCCTCTCGAGGTTGCTGGACTCAAGTTAGAGTGGAATGATACTAAAACAACTCCGTTACGGGCACTCTCGTACTCCAGAATCGGACCGAACACTAGAGCCACAACCCAACTCTCGAAGTAGTTGCGACGGGAAAAACGATTCGGTAGCTAAGAAAAACGCGATCCAAAACATGCAAGCTAGAGTTCAGATATCCAACACAGTAGTTACCCAATCATAAGGCACTAAGCATTAAACAAATAGCAATTTAGCATTTCTATTTCCATCAGCTATAAGGGTCTTAATACAATGCATAAGCTAAGAATTTAAATAACAGAATTAAAGATAGATGTCGCCTTCTTGATGTAGAAGGGCGACAGACTACTACTACTCCCAGGCCGATACCGTCCAGGGACCTATCCCGGTACAGCCGTGTCGGGCGGCACGAACTCTCGGACGGCACGCCTGACGAACGACTATATCGTTCGAAGACCCTGGCCGATACGCTCATTTCGGGCGGCACACCCTCTCGAGCGGCACGACTGACGGGGAGAGCGTATCGGTTTCGGTATCGTGTCGGCCAAGGATTCACATATACTACTGTCGGGCATTGTTGTCAGGCACTCGTGTCGCGTATCTACGTCGGCCGATATCGGCCCTCAGTGTCGTCCGGTACAGTCCTAGGTGAACCGATCCCCTCCCTCTCGGGATGAGGAAGAGCTCACCTAGTGTCACCCGGTACGAGCACTGGGGCACGATACAGTTGCTCTCGCACTTCTCTCGCAGATCGCTCAAGTCCCCAACTGTCCGAACGGTGAACTGGCTAGCCGTCCCGACCTATCCAACCTCCGACGTTTCCGACCTATCTTTTCGGCTTCCTGTAGCTGTTATTTATAGTCAGCTGGTTGGTGAGAAAACATGGTGCTCGAAGCGCCACGTAGCTCCCTTATACGCCGGTCGATGGATGTGGACGGCCGATACAGGTATGTCTTCGGCATGAGGTGCTAGCTATCGGTCACGTGGCTGGCGGCACGCCTGCCGGTGGGTGGTTGTGTCGCTCGACGAGCTGGGTCATCGGGCGGCTTCGGCTCCCTGTCGGGTAGAAGGTGTGTCGGCCGGTACGTCCCTTTCGCAAGGCGCCCTTCTCCGCCGATCATTCTTGTGTCGCCCAGCCCCTGTCGGGCTGGGTTGTATCGGGCGTCAGGAAGGCCGAGGCGGGCTTAGACTTATTGTGGGCCGGAATCGGCCTTTTTGCACAAAAACGAGGAAAACTCTGTAGAAGATAGGAAAATTTGGAATAAGAGTGTTGCTTGGCCAATTATTGCGAAAATGCTAATAAAATAGAGGAAAATAGCAGAAAAGGGCAGTTTTGATAACAGAATAAAGGGCAAAAATGTCACAAAATTTGGTGTTATCAACTCCCCCAAACTTAGCTTTTTTATTGTCCTCAATCAATATTTAAACTAGACTTTGTGTTGCTTCTTCTTGCACAGCAAAACTTTAAGGCTAAAGGGTAGCACAAGATTTGCGATGTCTTGGAGGTAATGTTGTCTTAAAGCGAACAAAAGACCTTGCCCTACTTGCCTTATTATTTAAGTAAAATTTTTCTTCTCCACAGCTTCAGCGAGACTTTGGTGTATGATTCTGAAGTTAGCTTCCACACCAAACAGCTTTATTTTAAGGGCAGAAAGTTGTGTATAGGGTAGGCTAAGGCTTTTTGGGTTTTTCTTCTTGTTTCCCCTCAGTTCATCCAGGTAAGGGTCCGTTAACGGGCAAGTGGTCCCTGCAGTCCAAGCCAGTTGGCTTTAGAGCAGTGATTTCACATCCTACGTACCACTGCCCCGGATCTACCATGCCTAAAGATGGGTACTTTTGTAAAACAAGGGTGTATATATTTTTTTTCTTTTTTCTCTTATTGGGCACAACTCTCATACTTTTATTCACGCTCATAAGGCTTCTTTCTCTTTTTGGGATTTTTGCTGGGTAAGGGAAAACAAAAGAGATATCTGTTGTTTGGGCAGCTTTTTCCTTCTCCATACTCGTCTCTTAGCTGTTTGCGAGATTATTATTTTTCAAAAAATTTTGGATGGCAAGGCACAATCTTTTGTTTGTTTGAGACAACATTATCAGAAAGATATGACAGAACTTGTAACTCGTTAAATATACAGAAAGTAAACTTTGCAAGAAGTCACAACAGGTTTTTATTATTATTACAGCAACTTTGTACATATGCATAGGGACAGGAAATTTGCAAAGGAAAGATTTTTGAAAATTTTTATATGGCATGCATGCGTACATCAGATATATAGGGAGCTATAAGGGCACATCAGGTAAAAGAGAATGAATATCGTAGAAAGCTTGAAGAGATAAAAATTTTATACCTCCCTCACTGGCATACCCCCCCCAAACATACTTTCTACTCTGTCCCAGAGTAGAGAAGAAAGCAAAAGTGAGGTAAAGCACAGCCAGTGAGGGTTAGCTTTCTGATGTGCTGCAAAATGCTCCTACGAAGTTGCAGCATGCCATTAGGAGGTTGTCTAGTGGGTTCGCTTTGGCGATGTAGCGGTTGAGCTGGAGCGAAACCCTCAAAATTCACTTCTGCCCCCCCCCCTTTCTTCACATCTCCGCTGTGAGCATAAACAAAGGGACTGATTATCCGTCCCTAGTTTAGTTCCCAGGAGTGTGTAGTCAGAGTGGGCCCTCTCCCTTAAGAGGACGGAACCAGGGTGCCTCGAACTTGTTCGGAGGCCTTGGTTGCCGCACTCGTAGCTAGGTGACTCACTATTGGAGCTACCAAATCAAGAAGAATCTTCCTTTCCATTGTCGTTGCCGTTTCTGCCCGACAGTTGTTGCTAATCCCCGCGATGTGCTTGCTGGCGCGGTAGGTGGGTTGCTCCATATGAGCCATACATGTTATTTAAAATTTATTTATTCATCCGTTAGGCAAGAAAGATGAAAAGAAAGAAAACTTATTAAAACAGGGCGATAAGCGATCGGACGACACGATGTTGTCGCGCGATAAGGCTCGACGCCCGACACAGGTGTATCGGGCGATACGAGGTCACATGAAGCAAAAACATGACATCGCAGAGAGAAGCATGACGCTCGATACAAAACATTGGGAAAACGCTATCGACCGGCGTTACGCGCGAAATCATGTCGGGCGATAGAAAATCTGTAGGTCATGTAAACCCGATAAGCGGCTCGGTAACAGATACTGGCATCGGGCAACAGGGTTATCGGCCGATAAACGTGTCGGTCTTCAAACCTATCGGGCGACAAGCCATGTCGTTCAGTAAGAAAACAACAAGCCGGCCGATACGCCTCACACGATACAAAAATCTGTGCCGGGAGAGAGGTAGCGTGTCGGGCGAAAGACGTGTCGGGCTATACCTTTGCTCTCAGGAGGCATCGCCCGATACTAGGGCGAAGGCAAAATGGCCGACACACGAGCAAAAGGGAGGATCAAAGCATGCGTTCCAGGTGGTAAAAGGGAGAAAATGATAGCCCGACACGAAGAAACCTCCACGCTATTTATAGAGAACGTGTAAAACATGGCGCGCGTCGGGCATTTTAGTCACGTTATTCCCAAGACGCGAAGTCCCATTGGTCAGCCCAAGGGTCATCCGCTGCCCTTGCATCGCCCGGGGCGAGGCTGCCCGATACAGGTGGTTCTGCACCCAGCTGGTCGACACGGTAGAAAAGTGGGCGGTCAAAAGGCCAAAACTAAACATGTGTGAAGTAAAAGGCCATTGCAGGGTAAAACATCATTGGTATAGAGAAGGATCTCTTACCTCAGATGGTATTACTCCTCAATGCTCCACAAAACACAACGATGACCCATAAAACAAAAAGAGTCAGCACACGTGCGCATGTACTGACTCGGGCCTTATTACACTCCATAATGTTTGTTTTTACAAAGAAAAGAAATGTATCCTAATCTATGACTCGGGCTGCCTCTCGAGGAGCGCTGAAGTTTCCGTCGCCAGCTCGACCGGTGTAGGCTCTACGGTTGTACCCACATCCAGCAAGTCAATCTCTGCTTTCCTGACAAAAGCTTCGTCTTCATAAAACCTTTTCACTCTGTGCCCGTTCACCTTGAAGATCTTAGTCGGGTCATCCTTGTCGCGGAGCTCCATCATTCCTGATGGGTATATCTTTGACACAGAAAACGGTCCCGACCATCTTGTCTGTAATTTCCCAGGAAAACGACGGATGGAGGACTTGAATAACAGGACCTTATCCCCTTCACTCACATCCTTTCTCATAAGGTGGGCATCATGCCACATTTTTGTTCTTTCCTTGTAGATCTTTGCATTCTCGTAGGCGTGAATCCTCAGCTCTTCGAGCTCTTGAAGCTGTAAAAACCTCTTTTCTCCTGCTTTGTCTAGATCCATATTTAGGAACTTGATCGCCCAAAGGGCCTTGTGTTCTAGTTCCAAAGGCAGATGGCAGGATTTTCTGTATATAAGACGGTAGGGGGTGGTTCCAATGGGCGTCTTGTAAGCAGTACGGTAGGCCCATAATGCGTCGTCAAGTTTCATAGACCAGTCCTTCCGCGTGCGGCTGACAGTCTTTTCTAAGATCCGCTTGATCTGTCTGTTTGAGACCTCTACCTGCCCCGATGTCTGTGGGTGGTAGGGCGTAGCGATCTTATGTTTTACTCCATACTTGCGTAGGAGCGCTTCGAACTGCCTTTCTCCGAAGTGTGACCCGCCGTCGCTTATTACGGTGCGCGGTATACCGAAACGGGGAAAGATGGTCTTCTCAAAAAGCTTGATAACCGACTTGGCGTCGCATGTTTGGGTGGCTACCGCCTCTACCCATTTCGATACATAATCTACCGCCACTAGTATGTATTGATACCCCTGGGATGGGGGAAACGGCCCCATGTAATCAATTTCCCATACGTCAAATATTTCCACTTTGATCCAGCTTGCCATCGGCATTTCATTCCTCCGCCCTATATTCCCCGTTGACTGGCACTCTTTGCAAACCTTTACAAATCGTGTAGCATCTTTAAATAAGGAGGGCCAGTAGAAACCTGATTGTAGCACTTTTGCCGCTGTTCTTTCGCTACCCAGGTGTCCACCATAGGGGGAGGCGTGGCATCCCTTCAGGATATCGGCAGTTTCTTCTTCCGGGATGCACCTCCTGTACAAGTTGTCTGCGCATCTTCTGAACAGGAGAGGATCATCCCAGTAATAATTCTTGGCATCTGCGAATAGCTTCTTCTTTTGATTGTAGGTGATGTCAGGAGGCAGCTCTCCACAAGCGAGGAAATTGTAGATGTATGCAAACCAGGGCAAACCTTCTTCTTGAGCTTCAGCCATCATGAGAGCTTCGTCGGCAAAGTTGTTGTCGATCTGTGGCCCTCTCTGTCTCTCAGCCACTATCCTCGATAGGTGGTCTGCGACCACATTTTCCGCGCCTTTCTTGTCGATAATCTCATGATCGAATTCTTGGAGCAACAAGGCCCATCTCAACAATCTGGGCTTTGTGTCTTTCTTTTGCATTAAGTATTTTATCGCCCCATGATCTGTGTATACTTTGACCTTTGATCCGACGAGATACGATCTGAACTTATCAAACGCAAAGACAACCGCGAGCATTTCCTTTTCGGTGGTTTTGTAGTTTACTTGTGCTTCGTCCAACGTGCGACTAGCGTAGCAAATCACATGGTGCTTTTTATCTTTCTTTTGCCCCAGGACTGCTCCCACTGCGTAGTCGCTAGCGTCGCACATTAGCTCAAAGGGTAAACCCCAATCTGGCGCTTGAAGGATAGGTGGTGATACTAAAGCATTTTTCAGGGCCTGAAAAGCACTGAGACAATCGTTAGAGAAAACAAATTCAGCATCCTTTACCAGGAGATTGGACAATGGTTTGGAAATCTTTGAGAAGTCCTTGATGAATCTTCGGTAATATCCGGCGTGCCCGAGGAAGCTTCTTATCCCCGTGACGGAATTTGGTGGAGGAAGCTTAGATATAGCTTCGATTTTGCTGGTATCCACCTCGATCCCGCGCCTTGAGATCTTATGCCCTAGGACGATGCCCTCCCGTACCATGAAATGACATTTTTCCCAGTTCAGGACCAGGTTGTTTTCCTCGCACCTTTGAAGTACTAACGACAGGTTCTTCAGACAGCTATCGAAGTCCCTTCCATAGACGGAGAAGTCGTCCATGAAAACTTCCACGATGTCTTCTAGAAAATATGAGAACATTGATATCATGCATCTTTGAAAGGTGGCGGGGGCATTGCAGAGTCCGAAGGGCATCCTTCTAAAGGCATAAGTGCCGTAGAGGCAGGTGAACGTCGTTTTCTCCTGGTCGTCGGGTAAGATGGGTACCTGGTAGAATCCTGAAAAGCCATCAAGAAAACAGAAATAATCGTGATGCGCTAATCTTTCAAGAACTTGGTCAATAAAAGGTAGCGGAAAATGATCCTTTTTTGTAGCCTGATTTAGCCTTCGGTAGTCAATGCACATTCTCCAACCGGTGACGGTCCTTACCGCCACTTCGTCACCCTTCTCACCCTTAACCACAGTCATTCCGCCTTTCTTGGGTACTACGTGGATCGGGCTTACCCAGTTGCTGTCGCTAATTGGGTAAATGATCCCTGCGTCCCTGAGCTTTATTACCTCTTTCTTGACGACCTCCTTGAGCATCTGATTCAGCTTCCTTTAGGGTTGGACCAGGGGCTTGGCAGACTCATCCAAGTTGATGCGATGCATGCAAAGGGCGGGGCTAAGGCCTTTGATATCATCTACGGAATATCCTATAGCCCCCTTGTGGAGTCTTAACTCCTCAAGGAGCCGGTCCAGCTGATTGCTTGAAAGATCTGCGTTTACGATGACTGGGTTCCTCTGTTCTTCATCTTAAAATTCGTACTTCAGTCCTTCCGGTAACGCTTTTAGGTCAGGCTTTGCTCTGGGCGTCTCCTCCTGAGGTTCTTCCTCAAGGGAGGCATACTTCGCAGAGTTTACCTCCTCCTCTTCTTCTTGCAAGTCTTTGTCAGAAAGGTTGAAAATGCCAAGATGCTTTACGACCTCGGGATTTTCGAAGTCGAGATCCTGACAACTTATTGCTCTCGCGAGGGGATCCACTGTCCGGATATCCTCCTCTAATTCCTCGCATAATTTATTATAGCTATCCGCAAAACAGGCTGATTCAGACAGGGATGGACCTCTCATGATTTCCTTCATCTTGAAGTCCATGTGGCTGTTTCCAACCCTCAAGGTGATTATCCCTTCAGAGACATCGATCAGCGCCCTCCCTGTTGCCAAGAAAGGGCGTCCGAAGATGATCGGACATCTGGGATCTTCAGCTGTGTCGATGACGACGATGTCACAGGGAATAAAGAAATCACCGACCCTAATCGGCACATCTTCGACAATGCCTACAGGTCTTTTGAAAGAGTGATCCGCCAGTTCAATCCGCATATTGGTTCGAACCATGTCGGTCAAACCCATCCTTTGCGCAAAACTTAAGGGCGTGAGGCTGATGCTTGCTCCCAAGTCCGCTAGACCCTTCCGCTCGACATTGTCCCCGATGGCGAATGGGATCGTGAAAGCTCCGGGATCCCTTCTCTTAGTCGGCAAGCTGGGCTTTATGAAGGCAGAGGAAGTAGAGGCCAGGTACACTGTCTCTATCCTCCCCCCCCCCTTCTTTTCTTCATTATTAGATCTTTGAGAAACTTGGCGTATGTGGGCATCTCCTCCAAAGCGTCAAGGAAGGGGACTTCAAGATGCAGCTTCCTGATCGAATCCATGAACCTTTCGTGCCGCTTTTTCAGATTTGCCTTGATCAGCTTGTACGGGAACGGTACCCTGGGAGCGTAAGGATTCCTCCCACCAGATGGCTCATCGGACGGTCTCGGTGCAGGCTCTTTGGCTTCTGCAGGCCTGCCTCCATCTCCTGCTGGAACGGCATCCTTGGGCCCTTGCTCAGGTTCCGGTGGGGCTTCATCAGCGTGCTCTACCGTCTTTCCTGATCTAAGCACTGCCATTACTGCAGTTTCAGGGTGAGGGAGCATTTTTCCTGCAGGGTTCTTCATCAGAGCAGCCATCTGAGACAGCCGTTGATCGACCTCCCATTGACGCATCTACAGACTCGCCGTCTGGTGTTGCATGGAATTCAGAGATCCAAGGCTGGTAAGCATCCCCTGTACCAGCTGGTTGATGATGGTGTCCTGTCTTTTTATGTAGGCGGAAAGCTGACCAACCCAATTAGGCCGGGTCGCTTTCTCGCTTTGGCTCTGACATTCGCCCTCAGAAAGGGGTTGCTCACAACGAGGCATGGTTGACAGTCTCGGTGTTCAGTAGATCAGAGTACCTGAAAACCGCATAAAAATCATGTTTAGAAAATTATAATTGGGGTAAAGAATAATGCTAAAAGTAAAAGAAAAAACAAAAAGAAAAAGAAGTGCTGTCAAGCCTATTTCTAAGCTTGAGGCACGGGAGTGTAGTTAGTGGATTCGGATTCATTAATAGTGTCATTTGCCTTGTCCCCGGCAACGGCGCCAGAAAGTTGACCGGCCTAAATCGTGCGTCCTAAAATTGGAGGCATATTTGAGGTAGTCGAGCCTTCGCATTTATAACCCGAATCCTTCTAGGCCCCCGCAACTTTGTTTACGGGGTCAAAGTAGTCATACGGGGTCAAACACAGGGACAAGGTGGGTTGTGTTGACGACTCTGAATCGACACTCTACACTCCGGTGGATATAAAGAGATATTGAAGTTCCCCGAAGGGAACAACAAGATGTCACGATTAAATCAAAGAAAACTATCTCCAACTGGAGTTACAAGAAAGATTAAGATTTTGTCATTTAGCAGTTTTTAGGAATTTTCATGCAACAGAAAATAGAAAGGTAAACTGCAGCTTAAGGCGTAATGCAAGGGATAAGACTTTAGAAAGACAAGCGGTAGCAGTAACACCCTGCACCCCTCCTCTCAGAGCGGGTGCCTCTAACCAAGCTTCAACACCCCTCTCGAGGTTGCTGGACTCAAGTTAGAGTGGAATGATACTAAAACAACTCCGTTCCGGGCACTGTCGTACTCCAGAATCGGACCGAACACTAGAGCCACAACCCAACTCTCGAAGTAGTTGCGACGGGAAAGATGATTCGGTAGCTAAGCGAAACGCGATCCAAAACATGCAAGCTAGAGTTCAGATATCCAACACAGTAGTTACCCAATCATAAGGCACTAAGCATTAAACAAATAGCAATTTAGCATTTCTATTTCCATCAGCTATAAGGGTCTTAATACAATGCATAAGCTAAAAATTTAAATAACAGAATTAAAGATAGATGTCGCCTTCTTGATGTAGAAGGGCGACAGACTACTACTACTCCCAGGCCGATACCGTCTAGGGACCTATCCCGGTACAGCCGTGTCGGGCGGCACAAACTCTCGGACGGCACGCCTGACGAACGACTATATCGTTCGAAGACCCTGGCCGATACGCTCATGTCGGGCGGCACACCCTCTCGAGCGGCACGACTGACAGGGAGAGCGTATCGGTTTCGGTATCGTGTCGGCCAAAGATTCACATATACTACTGTCGGGCATTGTTGTCAGGCACTCGTGTCGCGTATCTACGTCGGCCGATATCGGCCCTCAATGTCGTCCGGTACAGTCCTAGGTGAACCGATCCCCTCCCTCTCGGGATGAGGAAGAGCTCACCTAGTGTCGCCCGGTACGAGCACTGGGGCACGATACGGTTGCTCTCGCACTTCTCTCACAGATCGCTCAAGTCCCCAACTGTCCGAACGGTGAACTGGCTAGCCGTCCCGACCTATCCAACCACCGACGTTTCCGACCTATCTTTTCGGCTTCCTGTAGCTGTTATTTATAGTCAGCTGGTTGGTGAGAAAACATGGTGCTCGAAGCGCCACGTAGCTCCCTTATACGCCGATCGATGGATGTGGACGGCCGATACAGGTATGTCTTCGACGCGAGGCGCTGGCTATCGGTCACGTGGCTGGCGGCACGCCTGTCGGTGGGTGGTCGTGTCGCTCGACGAGCTGGGTCGTCGGGCGGCTTCGGCTCCCTGTCGGGTAGAAGGTGTGTCGGCCGGTACGTCCCTTTCGCAAGGCGCCCTTCTCCGCCGATCATTCTTGTGTCGCCCAGCCCCTGTCGGGCTGGGTTGTATCGGGCGTCAGGAAGGTCGAGGCGGGCTTAGACTTATTGTGGGCCGGAATCGGCCTTTTTGCACAAAAACGAGGAAAACTCTGTAGAAGATAGGAAAATTTGGAATAAGAGTGTTGCTTGGCCAATTATTGCGAAAATGCTAATAAAATAGAGGAAAATAGCAGAAAAGGGCAGTTTTGATAACAGAATAAAGGGCAAAAATGTCACAAAATTTGGTGTTATCACCCCCCTTTTCTATGTGTGTGCTATTGAGCTAGGAGTACTCTGGTCCCCATTTCCATTTATTGTATCCAATGCCAATTTCTGTAGGGGTTCTTGTCTGACCCGACCCTAGTATTGGTGTCATTTCTACTGGATTAGTCCCTTAATACATTGTTAAGAGTGGATTTGATGTCTACTTGCATGGGAGTTGTGATCTTGAATCAGGATATTTTTCCAGTGTATTTAAGACATGACTTTGTGCCTAATATTGGTTCCTCGAAGGGAGTGTTTATTTAAATTGAATATTGTATATGGAACAAAATATGATTGTCTGGTATTTTTTCAATGATCACTTCCATTATGGGTCTATCCAATACAACTTATTTTCAACAAACACATATATTGAGAATCCTAATCACCCTTCTTGCTTAATGATGAACTCTAATGCACTAATGTGACATGCTTGGAATGTAAATGATGAACTTTGCCCTAGATTGCCAATCATGCTTCTAAAGACATCAATAATCACCCTAACTTGAAGAATAGTAATTTTGTGGTCATACATGACACTCTTATCAGCCCCTCATCTCCCTTATTGATAGTTTGTATATATGAGTTTATATGCGTGATTATGACCCCCTTATGGTGAGGCATGGTCATACCTTAAGTCAATTGGGGAACATTGGTCTTATATTATATCAAACCTCTTTTATACTTGAAATCAGTAGTAATATGATGGTTTGTGATGTAATGGCCATGCCCAAAGCTAAAATGTGGGTCTTCTATTTCTAAAATGTTTATGTGAACTCCTAAATCAGTAACATATATTATTCTTTGTTCACCCAAATACCTTATGAATCATGTATGCACCCTAAGGTGATTAAATGCCTAAATCTTGACTTGAAATATGACCTAGTATGTATGTTGATATATGAAGCTCTAGTTAAAACTTCAAGATTGACCCCTAATTAATACATTATAACATAATTGAATCATGCATTTGTATTGTTGCAGGTGTTGTTGACTTGTTGTTGATTTGCATATATTTCTTCTTCAACCTTCAAGTGAGGTATAATATTCTCACTCTCTCAATGTGCCATTAGGCTTCATTTTGATTCAAATCTTTGAAATATGGAATCATGGTTTATTTACTATTTAGTATTTACTGACAAGCATGATTAAATGATGTTACACAAAACTTAGGATATGAATAATGAAACTAGGATTGTAGGTATAAGAATGACAACATACATGTATTTGTTGGCCTAGAAACCCATCCAAGATTTACTCATTATAGTCCCCAATTTGGCACTGTTCTTGAACACTTAATCTCACTCAATATCACTAATGTATACTTGTTTTCTCTTTTATCATAGAATGGATAGATCATGGATGTCCATTCCAAATCACTGCACCCCAGAGTTTATTTATGATCTTTTAACAAGAAAGGATTGTTAATTGATAAAAGATCGCAATATTAGAGGCATGCATGTTTATATTTTTTATATGTTTTATTTTCCTGAATGTGAACTTTACAATGTGAACTTCACAATGTGAATGTGAACTTTACAATGTGAATGTGAACTTTACAATGTGAATTACTTTACAATGTGAATGTGAACTTTTAGATGGCTGAGCATTCTCCTGATGATTACCGTGAGGGTGAGGATGTCAATGTGTCGCCTCACAATGTAAGTTTTAAAAAAAAATATCCCTGAGGTTTCTATCTATATGTTCATTTATAGTTATATCCTTAAGTGTGTTTTTTGTCAAATTTTAGGTTGGTGATGTACCCCCTGAAGAAATTGGGGCACTTGATGAGCAACAAAAAATTTGATAAAGTGAGGGGCATCACAATGATGAACAAGTTACTACAGCAAAGGGGCAATTAACCCAAACTGGATGTGGATTTCGATCATGCAGGAAATCCAGTTGGAGTGAACTACAACTCATTTATTTCATATCTTGGGGTTCTTACTCACATCCATTGTAGTCCTATTTTTGAATCCTAGCATAAAGTTCCTAAGGGGAAGAAAGACTAGTATGAAAGGAACTATGCGTGAGTTATTATTATTTATAATTCTATTTTTGTAGATTACTGTTTTTTAGGATACTAGTTAATAGCAATTCTATTTTGCAGAGTATATTTGATTTGGTTGAAAAGTTGCATCGTAAATGCATGATGCAATGTTGTGGGAGGGTCCTAAGGAACTATAGGACCAATTTCACCTGAGATTACATACGTGATGCTGAGAAGAGGTTCTTGATTGATTTCCAATTTTAGACATTGATCACTTTTTGACTAACTCTACACTAATATTTTTGTTTGTATTCTCTTTAAAATATAAATTTAGGCAGAAGGCAGCCATTGAGCAATGGAACTACCTGGACACCAAAGACTGGGAGGAGTTTGTTACTCAAAGAAAAACGGATGAATTCAAGGTATTAAGCGCCACTCCCAATTTAATTAATATACGTTCTTATGTATTCACCTATCCAAGATTAACCTTTAGTGTTACTAACCAAATCAATGTGCTTACTAACACGGCTATCAGCAATGCTCAAAGAGCAAGGCATGTACTGAATGTGCATGACCACACAATGGGTCCAAGAGGCTATGCAGGCATTCCTCAAAGACTACAAGTTGAGTCTATTGCTCAGTCTGCTACTACTCAGGAGTCCTCTACTATTGGTCTCGCACCTCTGCCTCGCCATGTTATATGGATAGCTGGGAGGCAAAACAAGAAGGGAGATATAACAAAGCCCGCAACTGTTGAGGCGGCTGCAAAAATGGTAAAATTCAACTCTTAGAGCAATCGATCGATATTGATTATTGTTATGTTTACTTACCAATTTCTATTTATGGCGATTAGCGGGAGTTGCACGAGTAGAGGAAGGAAGGCAAGTTCATCCCTGAGGGCATAAGGGGTGAATTGACAGTTGCTCTGGGTAACCCAGAGCATCCTGGATGTGTTAGGGGTACATGCACTAGTGTGGGAATCAAAGTGTTCTTTGGGTCATCCCAATGCAAACCAATCCCAAAAGTGGGACTTTCACAAGATGAGGTAACTTAATTCTTTTTTTAGAATGTTATTGTGAAAGAAAATTTGATAATCAGAAGCTAGCGATGTTTGTTTTGTCCATGTATAGGTAGATTAGTTAATTGATAGGAGAGTCGAGGAAGCACTTGATAGGAGAGTTGAGGAAACACTTGATAAGAGACTCAATGAAGCAATTAGCAAGTGGCAGGCATCTCAGACTGCCACTCAGACACTACATGTGGCGGGCCGCTCTTCTCCTACTACAGAGGTTGGGAGTAATCCTTTTGACCCACCGCCTAGCACGTCCACTTTAAGTATTTTTATGACATATATAGTAGCTAGTCTTTTCAAGATGATATGTTTATGTATATATGTATATAACATTCTTTACGTAAATTTGTAGGGGTTGAAGCCATGTCGTCTAAAAAGTCAAGAATATATCGTTGCAGAGGCACAGGCTTACCCAGCCCTTCCAGGGGAGATGTTTCATGAGACTCTAGTACCAGCTGGTGCAGTTCGTGTGAGCCTGATACATATACTCCCCGATTGGAAGGATCTTCAACTACCATATGTCCACCAAGATTCTGAAATGCTTGGTGACGCATAAGGCGGAGTGATAATGTGGCCCAAATCAGATGTCGTCTATACTAATATTGTATGGTAAATTTATATTATGTTAATTTGTTAGTGTGTATATATGAGTCAATTAATCTGAAATTATATATACAGGTCAAAAAGACGACACCCGCTACATCTCGGCCTCCATGTCCACCTCCTCAACTACCAAGTTGGCTTCCAAGGGACCTACACGCCTCGTTAGGTCCTAATTGTAGGGGTATGACAGTATGGATCGGCGAACATGATCGAAATCGCCCTATAAATGTTACAATTTCAGAGGATGTTGTAGGTCAATCATACGATAACAATCTATTTATACAAGTTTTACATACGTATTAATGCATAGGTATTAATGCAGGTCAATCAAATGAAAACAAGCTATTTATACAAGATATTTTGGAGTTGTTTCGTTATGATTCGCTAAACACATCTATGATAAAGGTGTGGATATGGTGAGATCTTGTTTATACATACGTATACCTTGTTTAATATATGGTGATCTGGTTTCTTATATATTAATGCATACCTAATACATGTTTTGCAACCACTTACACATGATATGTACATATTTTGCATTTTCCCATGTGGGATTTTTGATTCCATCTTTGATTAGTCTTGTAGATACAGACCCTTCTTCAGTTACTTCATACTTCTGTGATGCTTTTGAATATTTTGGTAAAAATAAGAAGACGGTGATAATAACTCCATTCAATGTCGAGTAAGTTTACTTTGCTTATAATTTGGACTTAAGAAAATTACATTTTTATTGTGGATTTTGAGTTATTAATTTTTAACTTTCTTACATTTAGTGGTAGGCATTGGGAGTTACTAGTTATTGTCCCCAAGACGTTCACTGTCTATTATCTAGATCCTACGGGGAATAAATTGAATACATTATATGAACACACAATGAAAAGGTCATTATTCTCGTGAGAAATATTTCATATTTTTATATCTATTAACATTTGTTATTACATTACTATTTAATTATGCAATTTAATATGTTACATTAACATGTAGGGCTTTATAAGAGTTCAAAAAAGCTGGAGGAAAGGTCCCCAGGAAAAAGAATCAGCCACTAATTTGGGAGAATGTGAAAGCAATTTCCCAGCTCCAATGTATATATTATTTATGTGAACTGTGATTATTTGTATTTTTGAATATTTTGTATGTTTCAATTTATAGTGTGCTACACAAGACAACGGCTGGGCATGTGCCTACTATGTGATGTGATTTATGGACCTAATCATCAAACATGCCGCAATAGAAATTGATACTATACAGAAGGTATTATATATAGTCTCATTAGATAATATGAGATATATCAATCTTAATATTATTAATTATATATACGTCATTCTCTTTGTAGGTGTTTAAAACTGACTTCAGTATAGGTGGAAAGTTATTAGATGTACATACTCCCTATACGAGGGAGGAATTAGATGTTGTAAGAGAAGAATGGGTAAAAGCCCTACAAGTAGTGGGAATTTTTAAATATAATTGGGATGACAATGATGACGATGATGAATAAAGAATGATATTTCTAAATTTTTTTCTCATACTTATTTTTGTGTGAATGTGAATGACTTTTTCTAAATTGTCATGTGTGAATGTGAATGGCTTTTTCTGATCAATACATGAATGTTTGAATGTGAAAAGAGATGAAATGAATGGAACTGAATGAGAATGTAAAATGACTTTGCAGGTTTCTACATGTATCTGATCAATACATGTGTGTGAATGTGAATGACTTTGCAGGTTTGTAGCATGTTGTTGGATGATATCAATGGATGTTGTAAACCTGTAGTTCAAAACGGAACTGTAGGTTTTGCATCCTGCTGACCAGCCATACAGCAGGCCTGCAAACTGATAAGGAAAAAAAAATTAGAACATAGGCATCGGATATTTGTATAAAACCGACAACAAATACATACGAACAACTGACGCCGATAGTGCCCTTCCAAGCGTGTTTTATTGGTGGCGGGAAGGGTTATATGGTGTCAATTTTTATGAAACGTTGACGTCTTTGACCTGGATATAGTGTCGGTTTTATTAAATAACTGACACATATAGTACCCTTGTTGGCGTGTTTTTGGTGGCAGGAAGGGTTATGGCATCGGTGTTAAAACCGACGCTGAAGGGTTCGACTTTTAGCGGTGCCCACTTGGGTGTCGCTTTGAAACTGATGCCAAAGGCCTTAAATAACCGAAACTAAAGGTCGGTTCTGTACTAGTTATTAGTGGATGCACAACACTATTTCTCAGATATGAAGGATACAAATGATGAAGTCTTAGCTAACATTAACATAATTAGTTACACTCCTTTTTTTTCAAAAATGATATGGCAAAAAGATAATGGATTCTGGCACTCGACTGTTAATGTAGGCTTATGCTCACGTGGAGTGTCAGTTGGGGTATTTTACCCTCTTTTTAAGATATACCACCTAACCATCATGGCCAGATCAGACTTACACTAGGCTAGCATGATATGTGGGTAGTTTAGCCATCTTTTATGGGGTATGAGGGTGAAATGAGTTTAGCCATCTTTTATGGGGTATGAGGGTGAAATGAGATAAAAGAGATTTTAATTATTTTCCACAACATGGGAGAGTCAACTAAATATCAACATTCGCTAGATTTCATTTCATCCATTTATTTTGGAAAAAAATCACTAAAAGAAAGGTTGAAAAATGTACTAAGAGTTTGGAAAGGGTATCTTGTATTCCAAATGATGTTGTGATGTTACTTTACTCACAAAAAAGAAACCATTGCATGTTTTAGGCAATCAATGATGAAAAAGTTGAGTGTTCAAGCTACAAGTATAAAGCAGAAATAAACATGTGTTGAAGGCCAAAAGATTTCAACTAATCTATGCATGTTCTTTGGAATTCTTTCAATGACAGATTAAGGTGCAAAAGGACAAGATGGTTCAAACTTGGTAGAAAAATATGTTCATTACATCAAGATAGCCTCACATCATACATGATTTTTCCACAAAAGGAAAGTAAAACAAAGAACAACATGAAAGCAAAAAAGACATGACAACATGAAAAACAATAAAAGTAAACTACATTACTGGTTGGTTGCATCCCCCTAAGATTGAAATCTACAGTGTCCTCACTGCATCAATCAAACCTACGAAGGAAACAACCGGGTACCTATCATGGGGTGGGGCATCAGTGGGATGGGCTAGGGTCCATGTGATCAGAGGGGAAGAACTGGTTGACGAGATCATCGTCATCTGGAATATCAACTTGCATGGGTGTGGAACAAACTCAGGCTGTGGTGGCATAGTAGGCTGGTGTTGTTGTGGCATGGAGTAGTGGCCTTGAGAAAGGTCCCAACTATCCATGTGATGAACCATATCATTCATAGTATAAAATTGTTGACCCATCAGGTCCATGCGGTTGTACATGTGGTCAAACTGCTACTGTACATAACCATATAGATGCCTGACATCAGGCATGGCCCAGGAGTACTCCGTCTGTGTGCTTGTGGAGGGAGGTGGTGGAGCAGTAGGGGTGCCTCAGTATCATCAGTAGCTCTTGCTGCATCAACTTCTTCTTCAGTGTTTAGAATAACTTTCCAGTTATCTTTGTTCTCCAATGTGATATGATCAGGATCAGGAATGTCAATGTATTGATTGTCATCAAAGAATTACCCAAATTTGGTATTACTGTTGGCAACCCTTGAGTTCAGTCCTGCAGAAAGTAGATATTGAATGTCTACCAGGTTTCTACCTGGTGCAGCCTCGAGACCTATCTGATCAACATCTAACTTCTGTGCTACCAAAGTGATCAAGCCACCACACATTATGTCTCTGGATTCCCTCTTCTTCACTTTCTTAATGTCTAGGAAATGTGTAAGGATATAATAAGCCGCATTGATCTGATAGTCATACATCATTCCCCACAAAAAGAAAAGATCTAGTTTTTCGACGACCCCTTGAGTTTCTTTCTTAGCAAAGACTCCTGTACTAAGAAGGCGGCGCATGTATCGGAAAATGGGGTTGTGAATAGTAGACGCCCTAGCTTTCTTGGCATCATGGCATTCCTCATCTGATATCTTAGACCAAAACTCATCACTGTCAAAAACTGGAGGATAACTAATTGCCCCGTCATAGTGACAATCCAAAACCTCATAAAAATGCTTGAAGGTAAGCTTAAAACCACGACCCAAAAGGCGGAAATGGATAAAAACATAAGGTTCCATCTTCTTTTGTGGGTCTTTCTCTATAGTGAGCGTCTCCAACAACTCATAAACTAAATGGGGATAAGTGTTTGATACCGTGCAACATATGTAGCTTAGCCCCAAATCTTGCAGGTGCATGAAGACCTCATCCTTGAAGCCGCGGGTGGTGAGAGTCTGCTCGCAAGTAAATTGCATAGGAAGCACCCTCCTTGCTATGAGAAATTGATATGTCGGGTCTTCCTTGGGAGTGACCCAAAATTGGTTCATGGAGATGTATGTCAGTGTGGAGGAGGAGCTAGCACCATGCTTGCGATTGAAGGTTTGCTTAATAGGTGCCATAGTCGTTGACAGGCTTAGACACGACGTGTTGGATAAAGGACACGACATGTTTTGCTGAAGAAAATCTGACTACAGAGCAGCCGAAATAGTGTGTCTGTTAGATGACACGATGTGTACTTGGATAAAAATCACAGACCGAAGTTGGGGACGGTGGTGATTGGAGAAGCAACGGAGAAGGAGGCCGAGAAAGGTGGTGACAGTGTGGCTCGATGTAGATGATGAAGATGTGGTTGCAGCTCGAAAGAGACAACTTGGTGGCATGGAGAATGGTGGAGAATGGCGGCACAGCTCTTAGATGTGGGATCTCTCTTGGGTAGGATATGCGGGCAGAGATTCTTCTCCGTTATGGGCAGGGGGCATCTTGGAAAAGATGGCAAGGAGGCGGGCGGCTCAGAGAACCACCTTGCATGGCGGCGGCATGGGCAGGGCATCCGCTGCACTGGGCTTAGAGAGGAGCACGGCGATGGCTTGAGCAAGGACGATGACAGCTAGGCTACTGCTTGAAGATGACACGGTAGGTGACACGACGGGGGCACTGCAAGGTGTACTAAAGCACATGACGGTGGCAAGAGCAAGGGGGCATGAGCACACAGTCGCTAGGGAATCTCACATGACTCGAAAGAGAGGCGCAAGTAAGAGAGGCGACTCGGTTAGAGTTTAAAATCCGTATTCTCATCAAAAGACACAGCGTGTCTTTTGTAAGACACGTCGTGTTTCTGGTAGATCTTCCTTTGTGTGTTACAAGACATGTCGTGTTCTTCTCTGTACACGCCATGTCCAAATCCAAATATTCAACTTGTGTCCCTTTCACTGATAACTACATGATGTGTTCAAATAAAGACATGTCGTGTTATTTTCTAGATAAGTTATGTTCCTCACTGCTAATGAAGTACACATCGTGTCTGAATGAGGACACATCGCATTCTGTTCCAGATTGAGTATTACTTTGGTCTGCTGTAAGAAAGGACACGTCATGTATTATGGTGGCCACACTGTGTCATTTTCTGAATAAAATCCTCGCTATCTCCAATTCAAAATTGCACTGTTAGACACGACATGTGTGAATTACGATACGCCATGTGATATTCCAGAAAACAATGTCAATTCTGCAAGCTAACAATGACACACCGTATTTGACTCCAGAAAGACTTACTTCAAAATTGAGTGTGAAGGCACACGACGTGTTCTGAATAAATACACGTTGTGTGAGGATCTAGAAGAATGTTACGTAGAAAAGACACGACGTGTCAAGTGATGACACGTCGTGTACTTGGAGATTCAGCTCAGTTTTTGTGTTTCTGTGACTAGCAACACGCCATGTCAAATAAAGACATGCCGTGTCGTCTGTAGTTTCTGTAGAAAATAGCTTCTCGTCGGCATAGCAATAGTTATAGATATGCTAATAGAATTGTCTAAGTTATTACATTCATCCACGACAAGCTTATTTAAGAAATTAGATAATGTTCTTGATTTAAATAATAGAAAGGAAATCTATCTTAATGTGGGTTCAACTCCCACGAGGTCCTCCATTTAGAGTCTGGAGTGAGACTCTTGAGTCTTTCCATCAAGAAACTTGGAGGGAGCAAGAGGCTCCCTTGTCAACTTTGTCTCTAGATGTGTACAGCTTGCAACGTTATCCATTGACCTTGAAAGTTGATTGTTTTCCTTGTAGATCCACGGTGCCATAGGGATAAACATGTAAGACTAAGAATGGTCCCGACCACTTGGATCTCAGTTTTCCAAGAAATAGCTTGAGCTTAGAGTTGAATAGCAACACTTTATCTCCTTCCTTGAAGTCTTTGACTTTGATTCTTTTATCATGCCATTTCTTTGTCTTCTCTTTATAGATTTTATTATTTTCATAAGCATCCATACACAGCTCTTCCAGCTCTTGGATCTACAATAAACTCTTCTCTCTAGCCTTCATAAGATCATAATTAAGAAACTTGATTGCCCATAATGCTTTGTGCTCCAATTCTATGGGTAAATGGCATGATTTCCCGTATACTAGCTTGAAAGGAGTTATTCCAATGGGTGTTTTGAAAGCTGTCTTGTATGCCCATAATGCATCTTCTAACTTAAGTGACCAATCCTTTCTTGAGTTGGAGATAGATTTTTCTAGAATAGCCTTTAGTTGCCTATTGGAGATCTCCATTTGGCTAGATGTTTGAGGGTGAGAGGTTGTGGATGTCTTATGCTTTACCCCATATTTTCCAAGCAAGTTGTTGAAGTTTCTCTCCTTAAAATGGCTGCCACCATATGAAATGATTGCTCTTGGAACTCCAAATCTTGGGAAGATGATCTTTTGAAAAAATTTGACGACTGACTTTGCATCTGGAGCTTGAGTGGGAATTGCTTCCACTCATTTGGACATGTAATCATAGGCCACCAATATGAACTTGTAGATGCATGAGGACAGGAAAGGTCCCATATAGTCTACACCCCACACATCAAAAACTTCTATCTCCAAGATTGAGTTTAATGGAATTTCATTTCTCCTTGAAATTCCCCCACCTCTTTGGCAGCTGTCACAAACCTTGACAAATGTGTGCACATTACGGAATAGACTTGGCCAATAAAGGTCGGATTGTAGGATCTTTTTTGTTGTTTTGTGGGCTCCAAAATGTCCTCTATAGGGAGAAGAATGACAATCTAAAATCACATCACCAACTTCCTCATTTGGGATGCACCTCCTTATGAGTCCATCAGCGCATTACTTAAACAATAACAGATCATCCCAGTAGTAAAATTTTACATCATGAAGAAACTTCTTTTTCTATTGGTATGTCAAGTCTAGAGGTAGTTGTCATGTAGTAAGAAAATTTACAAAATATGTGAACCATGGTGCTTGTGTGGAAGACAAGGCATAGAGTTTCTCAATTGGTAATCGGTCCTCAATAGGCAATGAACTTTCAGCACTTGTAGTCAACCTAGATAGGTGATCTGCAACATTGTTCTATGTCCCTTTTCTATCTCAGATTTCAAGATCAAATTCTTGAAGGAGTAATATCCAGCAGATGAGATGGGGTTTAGCATCTTTCTTGTTAAGCAAGTACTTAATTGCAGCATGATTTGTATGCACAATGACTTTGGACTATACCAAATATTGTCTAAACTTGTCAAAAGCATATACTATGGCAAGCATCTCTTTCTCGGTGGTTGTATAGTTGATCTGTGCCTCGTCTAAGGTTTTTCTTGCATAGTGTATATCATGAAGCTTTTTATCTTTCTGCTATCCAAGAACTTCTCCTATTGCATAGTCACTTGTGTCACACATTAATTCAAAAGGAGCACTTCAGTCCGGTAGTTGTATGATTGGGGCTGAGATAAGAGCTTCTTTGAGCTTGTTGAAGGCTGCATGGCAAGCGTCATCGAATATGAAATCAACATCTTTTGCAAGCAAGGAACACAATGGTTTTGCAATCTTGGAGAAATCTTTGATGAATCTCCTGTAAAATCATGCATGTCCAAGGAAACTACGGATGTCATTGACGGAAGAAGGAGTAGACATCTTCTCTATAGCTTCCACTTTAGCCCTATCAACTTCAATACCCTTATTAGAAACAATATGGCCTAGTACTACACTAGATTGTACCATGAAATGGCACTTTTCCCAGTTTAGTACTAGGTTAACCTTTTTGCAACGGGATAAGACTTTAGTTAAATTACACAAGCAGTGATCAAAAGAATCCTCATAAAAACTAAAATCATCCATGAATATTTCCATTATATTTTAAATAAAATCAGAGAAAATAGCCATCATGCAACGTTGAAACGTGGCTGGGGCGTTACAAAGACCAAAGGGCATGCGACAGTAAGCATATGTCCCATAGGTACATGTAAATGTGGTTTTCTCTTGATTGGGAGGGTAGATTGGAATTTGGAAAAACCCAGAATACCCGTACAAATAGCAAAAGTAAGAATGGTTTGCAAGTCTCTCAAGCATCAAATCGATAAAAGGCAAGGGAAAATGATCTTTGTGAGTTGCTTTATTCAGACATCGGTAATCAATACACATACGCCAACCTGTGACTATACATGTTTATATTAACTCATCATTATATCCCTTAATGACAATCGCACCCCCCCTTTAGGTACCACATGAATGGCACTAACCCAACGGCTGTCACTTATAGGATAAATGATGCCAACATCTTTTAATTTAAAATTTTCCTTTTTAACCACTTCCAGCATGTTTTGATTTAAACATCTAGGTGGTTCAATAGTGGGTTTAGCATCATATTTCATGTTTATTCTATGCATGCAAATGGAAGGGTAGATTCCCTTTAAATCATCAATAGAGTAACCAATGACATCTTTATATAGACGTAATTCAGAAAGCAATTTATTTTCTTATTGATTAGTTAACTCATCATTGATTATGACTGAAGATGTGGAATTGGGGTCAAGAAATGCATACCTCAGCCCAGGTGGAAGGGCTTTGAGTACCTTTCTCCCAGATGCGTTATGTTTGGCTTTATCATCAAGAAATGAAGTATCTTCATTAATAGCATTTGGTTGAGCAACAGAACATACTCCAGAATTTTTAGAGTTATCATTTGTAGCTTCATCATCATCACAATAGTTAAATATCAATTTAGTATCATTCTTATCTTCCTCCATAATAGAGTAAATAGAGTCGATAATACGGAGTTCTTCCACTTGTGAAGGTGGCTTCATGGCATTAAACACAGAAAACTCCATAGCTTCTTCACCGACCCTTAGTGTAAGCTTTCCTTCCCAGACATCAACAAGGCATATGGAAGTCCTAAAAAAAGGTCTCCCGAAGAAAATGGGATTGGAAGGTATTTCAAGCATGTCTAACACAACAAAATCACAGGGAATGTAGAATTTACCAATTTGTACTGGTACATCCTCCACAATACCTTTGGGATATTTGATCGAGTGATCAGCTAACTGGATAGCCATCTTCATAGGTTTCAAATCTCCTAGGTCCACCTCCTGCCACAAAGTAGACAGGATGAGACAAATACTAGCTCCAAGGTCAAAAAGACCTTTGTCAAATGTGGTGTTGCTAATCTTACAAGGCAGAGTGAAAGCTCTAAGATCATCTAGCTTCTTGGGAAGTCTATTTTGAATGATTGAACTCATTCTCTCAGAAAGCACGTGACGTGTCTGAATAAACACACGTCGTGTTCTTTGGCATAAAGGTGCAGACGGTCTTCAAGTACCAGGAACAAGCCGTGTCTGATGAAGGAGACATCGTGTTACCTCTTTTCTATGATCTAGACTAGACGCTGCTGGAGAATCACACATCATGTTTCATAACACATGATGTGTTCCTGATAACACTTTATTTTACGTAATTTATATATATATTATACATCTCTTTTAATATATCTTTTTTTAGCTTTCCCCAAAATTTTACCATCTTTTTACCTAAGACCTCACACATATTTCTTTGGTTTCAGGTACATTTACAGCCTAAGTCACGGTCGTTACCTAGACCGCAACCTACTCATTCAACAATGACGGTCGAGGTCTTCAACTACTTTAAGATTGGGGTCATTCTGCATTCAAAATAGACCACGGTCAAACTGAAGCTGCGATCACTACTAAACTGCGACCACAATAGAGATCGCGATCAGTAAAGGGGTACCAATCAAACCAGGGACCGCAGTCTATTTAGAGACCGCAGACACCAAGTTTGATCATGGACGCCAAGTTCGACCGTGACTCAAAGAAGGTCGCAATCCAAATGGGGTCGCGATCCCTATAAACCATGACCAAATGGGAGACCTCGACCTCGACATCGACCTCGACCTTGACCTCGACCTCTCCAATGCAATGCATGAGTGGACCTCAACTGTGAGCCACATATAGACCGTGAGCGGCATCCAGGTCATGATCAAGTTTGACCGTGACTTAAGAGGGAATAAAGAGCATACTGCGACTGCGGTCTCACACCTCCCCAACCCAGACCGCGACTGCGGTCTAGGCTTAAGTCGGTGGAATGCGCCTATAAATTGGCCACCCACTCGTCTTGTCAAATCATCAGATGATAGATCGGATCTTGACGACCGCAAAGTGTTGATGCATTCCAAACTCATTCCATTCCATCCCATCCACCAGTCTTAGATCTCTAAAGGTGGAAGCTGAGGAGAGAGAAGACTGAAGACCCCTTCTTCGAGAGAAGAAGATCGTTCGTTCCATCGACGTGCTAGATCCAGATCTGAAGAAGTAGTGTGTCGTATCACGTCCCTTCTCTCTCTGTCTAGATCTATCATTCCATTCTCATGTACTCCCCTCTGCACTTCATGGACTTCATGTATATATCTTTCTGTAATGTCGTTATGTTGTCTGTAAGCATGAGTGGCTAAACACCTTAACTTGGGTTGGGAGTAGCCACTACAGCTCTCCCAACATGTATATTGTCTCTCTTTGTTGAATATATATACTCTTGTCAAGGTTATCTCCATGCACCTATTTTAATGCTTCACTTGTATGCTTAGCTACCATCTTGTGATGTTTGATAGTTGATATCTCGAGAGAGTAATATTGTGTTTATAATGTGTTACAGAGTAGTATGAATGTACGAGAGTGTTGGAATGCTAAAGCTTTAACCTATATGTTTTTCCTTGTGGTTTACATGTGGCCATCTCAAGAGAGAGGCTACCCTTAGACTTAGATCTATCCTCATCTCGAGAGAGAGTAGAATAGACACTTTTGATGGTTTCTTATAATCTTAATGAGAGTATACGAGAGAGAGAGAGAGAGAGAGATGATGTCGCATGTTGGAGGGAAGTCTTAGTAGGTGAAACTCGATCTGAGTTTCCTTCCATATACTTGTTTCATCTTATTTTCATTTTCATTTGTTTTTGTTACCTTTGTTTTCTTGCTCTATCTTGGTTTGAGTGCCATCATTCTTTAGGGGACACCTATTTAATATACCATCTTTATCTGGAGTATAAGAGCGTTAGATTCTGTGTGGTTAACACTGCCAACTTTGTCCCTGTGTTCGACCCCGATCGCTACATCGGATCCCGTTTATCGTTGTGGGGGCCTGAGAGTCAGGTTATCTCTTTAAAAGTCTGATTACTCTGAATCTGCTCCTTTTGGACGTGTGATTTAGGCCGGTCAACTTTTTGGCGCTATTTTTGGGGACAAGGTAAAATGACACTATTAAGAACTTGAGTCCACTCACTATACTCCCGTGCCTCAAGCTTAGCAATAAGCTTGACCGCACCATTACTTTAAGTCTGCTACCCTGACTTTGTGTAGAATAGTTCGTTTTAACACATCCAGTTTACAAACTTGACTGTGTCTATTTAGGCACACAGGAAGAAGCACACTCATCCGACTTTGCTCTTTAAACTTGAGATACCATGTCGCCTCGTGTGGATGTCACTCTCTCTGGGGACGAACGGGATGTGAGGAATCAACACAGCCCACCACCACCAGGCTCAGATGAAGATAGAGACATACGTTACAACGACGATCGTCAACATGAAGAAGACCACGGGGATGAAGACCATCATGATGATGATAGTCATGAAGAAGACCAACGCGACGAAGAATGATGCCACAGACGTCGAAGAAGACATCACCATAACCATCATGACAATGAATGGGAGTGTGATGGTCAGGATAGCGACAACGAGGATGACAAAGAGGGAAAGACTCTTAGAGAATTGGCAGCAACAAGGGCCAATGAGTCTAGATGTCTGATCATCATACCAACCTTCAATACGGAAAATTTCGAGTTAAAACCAACTGTCATCTCTATGATCCATAGTAAATTGTTTCGCGGGAACTCAAGAGAAAACTCGTACCATCATCTTGATGCTTTTAAAAATATTTGCGACACTATCAAAATGAGGGGAGTCTCGCAAGAGGTGATATACTGCAAAGGTTTCAACTTCTCTTTGGAAGACAAGGCTCTATCTTGGTACCTAAATCTCCCTCACCAATATATAGATGGGTGGAGACCCCTGACGGATGATTTTGTTACTAAATTTTATCCTACATAAAGGACAATACGCAACATGCAGAAGATTACCTCTTTTGCACAGAAGCTGGGACAGAACTTGCACAAAGCATGGGAACATTTCCAGGAGTACCTTAGGGATTTCCCATGCCACAATTATTGTAAGGGGTTCCTAGTGACCACTTTCTATAATGTGCTAACTCATACGGAAAGGACTTCATTAAACGCAGCCACTGGCAGTGATTTCCTTGGGAAGAAGCCAAGCAGAACCATGAAGATAATAGAAAACATGGTTGCGCTGCAAGCAGGCATAGAGTATGAGAGGAATGACAGAAGGCAATGAGGAAGGTAGGGGCTGAAGGACCATATATGTAAGCCAAAGCTTTAGAAACCATAATGGCACAAATTCAAAAAAATAGCAACTAATGTAAAACAATTGAAAGATATTGGAGTTAAGGGCAAGAAGCATACTGAGAAGGTCATGAAGTGTGTCACCTGTGGAGAAGGAGACATGGGGGTGATAATTGTATCTAGACCAAGCCAGAGGAAAGTGACGAAAGCGAAAGTGAAAAAGAGATGCAGAATGTTTCCTCTGCCAACTTCAAGAGGCCAGACCACCTCGGTTTCAGCTACGAAAACAAGGATGCAGTCGAGAATTCACACCAACTGAGCAACTTGCAAAAACTGCCGCCAGGTTTCAAAAAGAGAAGCGGACAAACTCAGTATACTAGGACAACCAACTATCAAACCAACAAGAACAACTACTCAGGATAAGGTAAGAATTAGAATCATCAAGGAGTAGGACCAAGCCAAGGACCGAGCCAAGGCCAAGGATTAGGACAAGGAAAGGATAACAGCCAACAAGACCTAGTCGCCAAACTATTCAATTTCACTAAGAGGCAAGCAACAGTAAACGATCAACTAGCCCAAAGTGATCTAGCTAATTCTGGCATCCTGACAACCATGCAAGTTCAGATGACAAATATGCAGACACACCAACGCCAAATTGACCAACAGCTTGTGCAGTTGGCAGAGTTGGTAAAGAATCCCTCGGGAAAAATCCCATCGAATATGGAGACTTCAAAAATGGCTACCCTCCGATCTGGGAGGACATTAAACAATTCTAGAACAAGGAACGACATTGAGGAAGGAAAAGATGAGGAACTACAACCTGAGAAAGAAGTTACTTCTGAGAAGTCTGTTGATAAGGGAAAGTCTGCTGAAGAAAGCAAAAAGAAAAGTGGAGAAGTTAGGGAACCAGATCCTATTGAGGAAATCCTCACGAGAAAAATATGTATGCACCAAGGGTCCCATTCCCGTACAATCTCATCAAGGCACACCTAAAGAAAAGATATGATAGATTTATGGAAGCATTGAAGAAGTTACACATAGATGTTTCATTTCTTGATGCCTTAAAGGAAATGCCCATGTATGCAAAGTTTTTCAAAGAGCTCATCATAAAGAGAAGGAGGGGAAACCATGTTGAAACAATACATCTAGCAAACATGTCTAGTGCCTTTGTACAAGTTGATTGCCTACTAAGAAGAGAGACCCTGGGGCTTTTAACATCCCTTTTTGTGTTGGGGACAACCTTGAAAGGAAGGGTCTAGCAGATTTGGGAGCGAGCATTAGCCTCATGCCCCTAAGTTTAGCTCAAATACTAAGATTGACTGACATGGTCAATACAAACATGAGGATTGAATTGGCAGATCATGTGTTCAAGAGACCCGTTGGTATAGTAGAAGATGTCCCTATTCGTGTGGGATGATTCTTCATCCCTTGCGACATTGTTGTGATAGACATTATCGAGGACGCGAAGTGGCCTATGATATTCACATGACCATTTTTGGAAACTGGTAGGGCTTTGATAGATGTCTCTGAAGGCATCATTTCTCTCTGCGCTAGAAACGATCACATAGACTTCAAGGTGAAGGATGCCATGAAGGGACCGTCTCTTTTCGAATCGGTTTACTTCATGGATAGCTACAACCAATACTATGAGGAGATTCAAGAGGAAAAGGCCATAGTAGACCCTCTGATGAGGGCCCTCAACAACCCAGATCCTCTAGTGGAAGACCCAGAAGTGGTTGAAATTCTGGATTATCTTAACCAAGGCTAAGAAGATCTCAGTGATGACAAAGAAGTAATTGAGATTGTTAAATATGCTTCTTGGGAACAATCAAGCAAAGAGCAAGAGGCTCCCAAGCTGAAGCCAGAACTAAAACCACTCCCTGAAGGACTGAAATATGAATTCCTGGACAATGAAGGAAGTAATCATGTCATCATTAACATAAACCTAACAAAAGAACAGAGGGAAAGACTCCTGAAAAAGTTGAGGAAACACAAAAAGGCAATCAGATACTTTGTCGAAGACATCAAGGGACTTAACCCAGCCCTTTGCATGCACATGATAAATTTAGAAGAATCTGTGAAGCCACTAGTTCAATCCCAAAGAAAATTGAACCAGATGCTAAAAGAAGTAGTCAATAAAGAAATATTAAAACTACGGGATGCAGGGATTATATACTCAATAATCAACAGTAACTAGGTAAGCCCCATTCATGTAGTGCCTAAGAAAGGGGGATGACTATAGTGAAAGGATATAATGGTGATGAAGTAGCCACAAGAATGGTTATGGGCTAGAGGACGTGCATAGATTATAGAAAACTGAATTCAGCCACGAAGAAAGACCATTTCCCCCTACCATTCATTGACCAAGTCTTGGAAAGACTTGCCCACCATGACTATAACTATTTCTTGGATGGATATTCTGGATTTTATCATGCTCCAATCCACCCTGATGATCAAGAAAAAATAACATTTATGTGCATCTATGGCACATACACCTTTAGAAGAATGCCTTTTGGCTTATGCAATGCTCCCGCAACTTTCCAACGTCGCATGATTTCTATGTTCTCTGACTTCTTAGAAGATATAGTTGAGGTGTTTATGGATGACTTTTCAGTATACTGGACGGACTTTGATGCCTACCTAAGAAATTTATCCTTAGTACTAAAGAGATGCGAGGAGAAACGCTTGGTCCTAAACTGGGAAAAGTGCCACTTTATGGTCCAGAGCGGTATTGTCTTAGGACATAAAATTTCCAAGAAAGGCATCGAAGTGGATCTAAGAAAAATTGAAGCTATCTCTAAAATCCCACCATTGAAGTCTGTGATTGGGGTAAGAAGTTTTCTCAACCATGTTGGATACTATAGAAGGTTCATCAAGAATTTCTCAAAATTCTCAAAACCCCTTTTGAATTTGCTGATTAAGGATGCAGTTTTTGAATTGAATGACGAATGTTTAGAAGATTTTGAGACCCTGAAGAAAGCTCTGACTTATGCACCTATCCTACAAGCCCCAGATTTGGAGCTGCCATTTGATATAATGTGTGACGCTAGTGATTACGCCATAGGCGCAATCCTAGGACAAAAGAAAGACAAAAAGCATCATGTCATCTATTATGCCAGTCGCACATTAGACGAAGCTCAAGTGAATTATACCACCACTAAAAAGGAAATGTTGGCAATCATTTTTGCATTTGATAAATTCCAGTCATACCTTATAGGGTCCAAGGTGAAAGTGTACACTAACCACGGTGCTATAAGATACCTTATGTAGAAGAAAGATACCAAGCCAAGGTTGCTACGATGGGCTCTATTATTGTAGGAATTTGATCATGAAATAATATACAAGAAAGGGAAGGAGAATGTGGTAGTTGACCACTTATTCAGAATCATTTTTGATGAGGAAAACCAATTGCCTGATAATGATAACTACACTAATGAAGCCTTGTTGGTGGCTCAATCGGAGGAACACAGATTACCATGCTTCACTGATATTTGTAACTATTTGTCCGGTGGCCAGCTGCCACTTGAGATCATGTACAACCAGAAGAAAAATCTTTTCTCTGACATCAAGAACTATTATTGGGATGACCCGTTGTTGTTTAAAAGGTGTTCTGATAATTTATATCAGAGATGTATACCCGAGGAAGAAGTTTTGTCAATCCTAAAAGAATGTCACTCTTCATCTTATGGAGGGCACCACAATGGAGAGAGAAATGTTGCGAAGGTACTCCAATCTAGGTTTTACTGGCCTACCCTGTTTAAAGACGTGACATTTTTTGTAAAGGCATGTAAGGAATGCCAACTCACTGGTAATATCAGCAAAAGAAGTGAAATGCCAATGGCTGAATGGGTGGAGGTGGAGATCTTCGATGTTTGGAGGATCGACTATATGGGCCCTTTCCCGTCATCAAAAGGATAATAGTACATCCTTATAACCGTCGACTATGTGTCCAAGTGGGTCGAGGCAGTAGCAACTCAGACTTGTGATTCTAAATCAGTGATCAAGCTATTTGAGAAGACCATTTTCCCACACTTTGGAGTGCCACACACTGTTATAAGCAATGGAGGATCACACTTTGGAGAAAAACAATTTGAGGAGCTATTAAAGAAATATGGGGTAAATCACAAGGTTGCTACACCCTATCATCCCTAGACCTCAGGGCAAGTGGAAGTGTCCAATAGGCAGATAAAACAAATATTGGAAAAGACAGTCAGCTGTACTAGGAAGGACTGGTCTATGAAGCTCGACGACGCTCTCTGGGCTTACAGGACTGCTTATAAGACACCTATAGGAACAATGCCATACAGATTGGTCTATGGTAAATCCTGCCATCTACCACTTGAGTTTGAGAATAAAGCCCTTTGGACGATTAAGTTCTTGAACATGGATCTAGAGAAAGCAGGCTAGAAGAGATTCCTGCAACTGTAGGAACTCAAAGAGTTGAGATTGCACGCTCATGAAAATGCAAAAAAATTATAAACAAAGGACTAAGGTGTGGCATGATGCCCACCTAAAGAACAAAAATGTATGTGAAGGTGATAAAGTGCTTCTGTTTAATTTGAGCATCCGGCTTTTCCCAGGAAAACTCAGAACAAGATGGTCGGACCCACTTTCTGTAGTAAAGATATACCCATCAGGAATGATGGAGATTTCACATGAGAAAGCAAGAACTTTCAAGGTTAATGGTCATAGAGTGAAGAGATTTTACGAAGACGAAGCTTTTGTCTGAAGGTCTGAAATCAGCTTGGAGGAACCCAAACAGTCACTAGTAGAAAGGAATGAGGACTTGCCACATTCAACTGAGAGATCTAATGAATGAATGATTATGAAGTCGAGCTAGATACTTTAAAACAAGCGCTTATTGGGAGGCAACCCAAGTTTTTGTTGTTTCTTTAAGCTTTTGTTTTCACTACCTTTTAGTTTGATTAGTTTCTTTCTCTAGTAAGTTTTGTACATATCCTATCCTCGCCCCTTTTTGAAAAGATGAATTGATTGAAGAAACAAGTTTTGTTTTGGTCAAGTGCTCTGACCACGGGCTAGACCGCGGTCACGATGTTAGCCTTGCTTCAAGCAACACCGTGACTCGCGATGTCGGCACTTAGCCACCTAGACCACAACTTAAGTTTTCCTTGAGGAGAAAAGACCGCGGGTTGTGGTTGTGCTTTAAACACACCGCGGTCACGGTCACCCTCTAATATATATGCTAAAACCCAAATTTCATGGATTCCTTTCACTTCTTGCTTTCTCGAGCCTGAGTTAAACCCTATGTCTCCGACGAATCGCCCGACCGCGACCGACCTCCACCGCAGCAGCTGACTCGACGTCGTGCCGACCTTCTCAATTTCGTCGTCTTGTTCGTTGAGCAAGGTAACCAACCAGCCCTATTTTTGCCTTTTTACCGCAGTTTCCATGATTCTCCACCACCGCCTCTATCATTGTCGTTTTCGCCTCGTGCCCTCACCCCTTTTCTGATTCAATTAGTCATCTACCACCTATCGCGTCGCCGACAACCATTCTCGCTGATCAATTCCCCACCCACCCTAGGTGGTGCTTTTGAATATATATTAAAAACCAAAAATATAATAATCGGTGCAACCTCCCGCCATCGAGCACATCTACGATCAAGGTTGTACGACCTCCACCCAACCCTCCTACCCCAATCAAACATGGACGAAAGGAAGTGGAGCCGTTGGACCCGTTAGACTGTGAGTCATGGTGTGCATCAACAGCAACTGCGACCGCGGTCTATACATCGATCTAACCTGGTCATGTTGCTCGCTCAACACATGAGTATAAGGCTCATACCACGGTATTGGTGTTGAAGACCTTTGCCTGAAATTATGGTCCCCTAGACCGCGACCTACTCAATTCACCGCGACTGTGATTTCCTTCAGACACCATGACCACAGTGTCCCTTGGATCACCAAAAGACCATGGGTTACGGTCCCTATAAATGAATTTGAACTTAACAAAATTTTCCTAGATAATTGTAAGAAGATTAATCACTCTTAAATGAAACATAAACTGATCCATTGTGAAAAATTTGCAGAATGTCTTCTCCCACGACCAGCGACTCCATCCATAGGAAATTAACATCTTTGAAGGAGGTAGAACAGATAGTAGAAAGTCTGACTGCAGCCTTGAAGAAAGACACACATCTGCCAGTAGAAAAAAGGGTTGAGATGCAGCTGATACTTCAACAGTACCAGAGGATCCTGGGTAACCTAACACCAGAGGACTCTCCACAAGGCACAGAACAAACCGAACAAACACAGACCTCCGAATATCAACCAGGAGAATTGAAGACTCGAGTACATGGGAAGAAAAGGAAAGCTACACCCAAGGAGACCAAGGGCAGCAAGAAGACAAAACTAGTAGTAGCTGAGAAACTAAGAAGGTAGAAGATAGAGAAAGCCAACCAAGAGAAAGAAGTCATAGGAGAGACATCAGCAGAGTCTGGCAAACCCCCGTTTGTGCCAAGAAACCCCGCACACCATTCTACCTATGACTGGATGTGTATCAGAACAATGACTTCAGCCCAACTAGGTACATGGACGTAGAGGATTTCAAGAAGATGGGAATCTACGATAGGGTAGTAAAATTCCTAGAAGGTGCAAATTTATGTACCTTATGCACATCTGAGGTAAAGTCCTACAAGAAGTTAACTGTAGAGTTCATGTCTTCCCTAAGAAAAATCCCCACAAGTAGGGAAACAAGGGAAGCGATCGGTGGAGATTACAAACTGGAGGTAAGGCTAGGAGGTGAGTCTTACATGATCACAGAGGTAGTGTTGAATAAAATATTCATAAAGACAGAGGAAGAAGCCAAAACCTGCTCCGCCGCCCCAGGAGAGAAGGAAGCGGTCACCTACGATAGCCACCAAATGTGGAAAGAGTTGACCGGAGAAGAAGAATACAACTCAAAGAACTCAAAGGCCTCCCTGATCACCTCGTGCTTCATTCGTATGATCCAGAAGATAACGACTTACACCATTCACATAAGGTTTGAGATGGGAACAGTAAGCAAAGGGGACTTGTTCCTAATATGGTTGATGACAAATAGAAAGCCAGTAAATATCGGAAAGATATTAATTAAACGGTTATCTATGGCAGTAGGAGGAGAAGTAAGATGAAACTCTGAATACTGCATGGGTTGTCAGATAACAAAGATCGCTGAATACTTTATGGATGCAGGAGAGATCCTGAAGTATAAAGAGATGGAGGGACAACTGAAAATAGATATAAAGTCCCTCATCAATATTGGGATTCTGGCACAGAAGGGGGAGAAACTATACTACAAGCAGAGTGGCTCCAAGAAGCTCCTCCCCCTTCTAGAGATGGCATTTTATGATGCCCACAAACTATGGCCAACCCAAGACGACATAGAGAAGATGTACTCCGGGGCACTGCAGGCTGACAAAGAACAAGCATCTGCAGTCGGGGGGAGTAGTGCCCAAGCTAAAATAAAAGAGAAGAAGAGAATAGAGTAGCGGAAGAAGCTGGTAGTGTAAAAGAAAAGGCAGACATCAGATGCACTGGCCACACCAACCGCAATGCTAGAAAATGTAGAACCACCAACCCCCATGACTCCCCTTCCAGAAGAGATAGTGGCGAATAAAGTGCCCCCCTGCAAAGTCACAAAAAGAGGTAGCTACAGTGGCGCTAGAGGCAGAAAAGAAAGAAACCATTGTAGCTAGCCCACAGCCAAATGATGAACCACAGGCGGAGCCAGAAGAAGGACACCCCAAGGCTACATCAGAACTTGAAGTCTTTGGAGACAATGTGGAGCCACAAGAAAAGCAAAAGGAGAAAGAACAAGGTACACCACCACCTCCGCAACCAACGATGCCAAGCACATCAATGATGCACATAGAACAACAGTTGCACCAACAACAACAACGTACACCCTCTTTTGGGGGTGTACTAGGTACTAGGTTTGATGCCATGTAGCAACACATGCATCAAACCACTGAAATAAATACAAATGTTACTTCTTCTTTGTCTATGCTAATAACGTAGGTACAGGTCCTCAACGACAGAACTGAAGCACTCCCTGACCTCGTACGAGAAGCATTAAGCAACCAACGAATAATGATGGGGTGCTGAAGGCAATGAAAGAAGAAATGGAGGAGTTGAAGAAGGAGAGGAACGTCATTCAAGACAACAATGAGCATATGCGTCACGGTTACAATGAGGCGATGGCCAGCCTCAAAGAAGAACACCAACACCTCGAAGAGGACCACCAAAAATTCAAAAAGGAGTGCGAAGAAATGGAGAACCGGCAGAAGAAAAAGAAAGCAAAGCGTTTGACAAGCCTAGTGCATTCCTCATCGAGTCCCTCCAGCCACGATGACAATGATGAAGACAACGCAGGAGGGACTGAAACAGGGGCAGGGGCAACGAAAGAAGAAAGTGCCAATGTAAAGACGGCACCGGTGGCTGAACAAAACAAGAATGAAACTCCACAACAACCGAGCTCCCCCAACAACAAACACACAATGAAAACCACAACGTTGTCAAGGGAGCTCGATCTCAATAGCAACCCTAAAGAAGGAAAAGAAGAAACGGACAAAGGCAGTGGTACACATGCAGAACGGCAGATAACCCTGCCTATAAGAAAGCTGACACTAGAAGAGCAACTAGCTATAGCTCATCGAGAAGAAGTCGTCACAGATTTCAGTGCGACAGGGGTCGGCGAGCTCAAAAACATGCTAGCTGAGATGGGCGCCAGTCTCGAAGAGAGTAACGAGTTCCTCATGTTCCAAAGACACAATGAGCATATCGACTACCTCTATGATGGAAAGATGGAGGTGACTCTTGAAATGTTGGTAGCTGCCAAGATAGGCCAAACTTTTGAGGAAAGCAATATCAGAGACAACGTAGCTACAAAAACATCCTCAAAAGTAGCAGAGTAAGTGGACTCAACCCTACCGACAACCAAAGAAGCGGACCAAGTGGCCACAACTATGCCGACTATTAAAGAAACTCCAGCACCTTCTATACACGAAAGAACATCTGACGATGAGGACTGTGGGCTATCAACTTTCTTTGCAAACAAGCCTGCCAGGGAGCAGAGTATGCCAAATAAACAAGAAACACTTGGAGTGGCTCATCCCCTTCCATGCAAAATGAAGGAGATGGACATGTCTACAATATCACGTGTAGAGAGGTCTACATCTTGGAAGACATCCTCAACGACGATCTACTCGGGTCAGTCATACTGTATAATAACAAGGGTAGACGTCTAACTAGGGATCACTTTTAGGGGATCTTCCTGAAAAAGGGTCGAGTACACAAGATGATGTTTAAGGTACTCTGTGCTACCCTCCTGGAAGAATTTCTACACCCAGACAAGCCGCAGCCAGTCTTCAATGGGACGACACATCTGGCTAGCCTCCTCTACCAAGAAGACTATAAGGCAACAGATGTCACTGAACTAAAGGTAGTAGTTCACAGAAGAGAAACAAGATATGTAGTGTTGCCCATAAGGAATGTAAGGCATTGGGCACTAATTGTCATGGACCTGTACGAGTGAAAGACGACGGTGCTCGACTATTGTGCAGTTGAACTGGACAACACATCACTCATCTACAAAAGGAAGGATGCCAAAGATGTCCTAAAGATACCACTGCATCTACAATGAGAAATCAAAGAAGCAGATGACAAATTCCAGGGTTTCTTGAAGTTCTTCTCCATAAGCAAGAAGGTCCCTCAAGAAGAGGCTGGCTCGGGGACTGCACCTTCATAGTGCTGAGAATGATGGAAGCAATCTACAAGGGCATCCCACTGGAAGATCTAGATAATGAGGACCTGCATGGACTGTGGGGTGTGTATGCCATGGAGGTCATCTACGATCATCGCTTCTTCAGTGACCTGACAATGCCTTCAGAAGCTATACCTCGGAGGCTTCACAAAGATATCCCTCTTCCTAAAAAGGTGACCTGGAGGGAACAACTGAAGACAATGTCAGTCGATCCAACAGAGCCAGCCAGGGCTGCGGCTTGGAAAGAAGGCTAGAATCCAAGCACTGGAGAAGCTGTAAAGCACACGTCAGAAAACGAACCAGAGAATCCTCCAATAGTAGAAATCCCAGAAGAACTACCTTCAAAGGAACAACATGAGGAGGGAGAGGTTGAAGAAGAAGACTCGGTAGATGAAAAACCAGATGAACCGATAGGATAAGTTACATCTTCTTTCAAGGACTTCAATAGATGGAGCTGCATGAGCTTGTCTTTAGAAGCACTGAATACCATTATGTGGTCCTTGGAGGAAGATAATTCGTCGGGAGATGTCATCTTTGAGAGTGACGACATTCGTGTGCTAAAAGATGACCTTCACGAGACGCTGAAAATAGGAGGATATCTTTCTGTAAGCACAATGTCAGCTTACCAGGCTGTCCTTGGTGACAACATGCTGAACGCTCACATGGCATACTTCCTGTTGGTATATGACATCTTAAAAGATAAATGGTCAGATGAAAAGGAGGACGTTCAACAATGCCTGACGACGTCCCTACCAGACTACATCTTTCTGCCGATTCTTCATGATAATCATTGGACTCTGATGGTTGTCAATATTGTTAAAAGGACTGCAATCCTCTACAACAGCTCAGATTCAACCTTTGCACTTAATAAAAAGACTAACATGATGAACGCAAAGACTCCGACAGAAAAAAAGGCCAAAACATGCGTAGAGGCGATTGTTGAAATGATAAAAATCCATGGAAAAGGGTACAAGCATACAATGGGTAAAGACTTCAAGAAAACGTAGTTCTGCCATAGGAGCCCCCAACAGGTGCCCCTATCAAATGACTGTGGTTTCTTCTATCTAGCCTGGATGATGTCCCTAGCTAATATGGACACCAAGGTGGAGTGCATACAGTATGAACAGTACCATGCACTACGAGGAGTATACGCAAGCATGCTCCTCGAGTCTGAATGGGTCTCCAACAACAACAAAAAGGAATAAAGAAAGCCCGTTTATACGTCTCACTCAAATTTTGACACCCTGAGATGTAGTGTAGGATAAGTTTGGGGGAGTGGTCATAAACGGGCTAGAGATGTACATTTATTATCTTTTTACCTCTCAATTTTGAAAATTTTCACAAATACTACCTTCAAATTCAGAATCTAACCTTCTTTCCTGCTAAATTTTCAAAATTGTAGTATTTTCATCTTCCTAGAGAGAAATAAATGAGCAATTATATATATATATATATATATATATATATATATATACGAGTAAAATGAGAAATATAGCAATACTACTTTATCTCATTCTTGCAAGTAAGACATTGTGCATGTGAAAACCTTAACTCATAAAACCCTCAGAGACTAGAGAACTTCACCTAGCCATACTCCTGACCAACCACCCTCACCTGACGTTTTGACCAGGAAATCCTTATCTCCGCATAGAGGGAAACAACTACCATTTTCAAAGCATATCTTAAAAGAGGCTTGGCCGCCCAGAAGACCTCTTATAAACCCCTCTCACCCAAGCCTGAAAGGAGGTGTAAAAAGCCAAAAAGAAAAGAAAATAATAATGAGAGTTGTGCCCAAAAATATGCCAAAAGTTTCCACACAGTCGGTGTATTGTTGCACTCATGAATGCAGATATGTCATGCCCGTAAGTGGAATCTTGAAGCCAAGCTTACCCACCTCCAATCCTAAATGAAACTCACAAAACCACCTGACTTAATGTCAGAAGCCCATAAAGGGCAACACTATTCTTATGACAGTTGTGGGTGAGGAGCTCAGACGGAAGAGGAAAACACTTGAAGCCTTAAGCCTACCTGAACACATTAGCATAGGGCATGCTGAAAATAAAGAAATGGTGTGAAATATACCCCTCGAAAAAGATTTTGAATTAGTATGGTTATTACCTAAGGGGAAGAGATGATAAGTTGAGAAGGAGGAACCTTTTACAATTGAAGGTAATGGTGAGAAAATGAAGTTATGCAACTCTGGTTGAGAGGGAGGAATGAGACCTCAAGGTTAGAAAATATACCACAACAGTCTTGATGCAAGAATGAGATACTTCAGTCATGTTATGTTCTATAATTTTGGTTGCATAAGTTTACTCTTTCTCTCTCTAAGTTTTTAAACCTACACTTAGTCTGAGGACAAGTTTGATTCTAAGTTTGGGGGAGTTGATAACACTTTATTTTACATACTTTTTGTATATATTATATATCTCTTTTAGTATATCTTTTATTAGCTTTCCCCAAAATTTTACCATCTTTTTTCATAAGACCTCACTTATACATCTTTCTTTGGTTTCAGGTACATTTACAGCCCAAGTCACGGTCGTTACCTAGACCGCGACCTACTTGTATAACAATGACGGTCGAGGTCTTCAACTGCTTTAAGATTGAGGTCATTCTGCATTCAAGACATACTGCAGTCAGATTGAAGCCGTGATCACTGCTAAACTGCGACCACAACAGAGATCGCAATCAATATAGGGGTACCAATCAAACCAAGGACCGCGGTCTATTTGGAGACCGTGGACACCAAGTTCAAACACGGACCCCAAGTTCGACCGTAACTCAAAGAAGGCCGCAATCCAAATGGGTCGCGATCCCTGCAGACCATGACCAAATGGGAGACCTCGGCCTCAACATCGACCTCGACCTAGACCTCAACCTCTCCAATGCAATGCATGAGTCGACCTTGACCACGAGCCACATATAGACCGTGAGCCGCGTCCAGGTCGCGACCACATTTGACTACGATTTAAGAAGGAATAAAGAGCATACTGCGACTACGGTCTCACACCTCCCCAACCCAGACCGCGATCGCGGTCTAGGATTAATTCGGTGGAATGCACCTATAAATAGGCCACCCACCCGTCTTGTCAAATCATCAGATGATAGATCAGATCTCGAAGACCACGAAGTGCTGTTGCATCCCATACTCATTCCATTCCATCCCATCCACTAGTCTTGGATCTCTAAAGGCAGAAGCTGAGGAGAGAGAAGACTGAAGACCCCTTCTTTGAGAGAAAAAGATTGTCTATACCATCGAAGTGCTAGACCCAGATCTGAAGAAGTACCATGTCATATCATGTCCCTTCTCTCTCTGTCTAGATCTATCATTCCATTCTACTGTACTTCCCTCCGCACTTTGTGGACTTCATGTATCTATCTTTCTATAACGTCGTTATGTTGTCCACAAGCATGAGCGGCTAAACACCTCAACTTGGGTTGGTAGTAGCCACTAAGGCTCTCCCAACATGTATATTGTCTCTCTTTGTTGAATATATATACTCTTGTCAAGGTTATCTCCATGCACCTATTTTAATGCTTCACTTGTATGCTTAGCTACCATCTTGTGATGTTTGATAGTTGATATCTCGAGAGAGTAATATCACTTTTATCATGTGTTACGGAGTAGTATGAATTCATGAGAGTGTTGGAATGCTAAAGCTTTAACCCATATGTTTTGCCTTGTGGTTTACGTGTGGCCATCTCGGGAGAGAGGCTACCCTTAAACTTAGATCTATCCTCATCTCAAGAGAGAGTGGAATAGTCACTTTTGATGGTTGCTTGTAATATTGATGAGAATATACGAGAGAGAGAGATGGTGTTGCATGTTGGAGGGAAGTCTTAGTAGGTGAAACCCGATCTGAGTTTCCTTCCATATACTTGTTTCATCTTATTTTTATTTTTGTTTGTTTTTGTTACCTTTGTTTTCTTCCTCTATCTTGGTTTGAGTGCCATCGTTCCTTAGGGGGCACCTCTTTAATATATCATCTTTATCTAGAGTATAAGAGCGTTAGATTCTATGCGCTTAACAATGCCAACCTTGTCCCTATGTTCGACCCTGATCGCTACATCAGACCCCGTTTATCGTTGCGGGGGCCTGAGAATCGGGTTATCTCTTTAAAAGTCTGATTACTCTGAATCTTCTCCTTTTGGACGTGTGATTTAGACCGGTCAGTTCCTTGTCCTGAAAGACTGCCTATAAGTGAACACGTTGTGTTCTTCAGAAATTTGCTTTGGATCAACAACAAAACTTGGAGAAGTCCCATTGAGGTTGGATATGAGTTAGGTTATCTCCAATGTGACCTTTTTAATGCATATCTACAATCAACATCATGTGATAAGCAAAGAGACTAAAAATTGTGGCAAAATGGATATAAATAGAGGCTAATTTGAGACAAAATTAGCTGAAATAGTGTGTGAAGAAATGTAAAAAGTTGATATAAAACACACACAAAAGTCACCCTATTTGGATCTTAAGATCGCCCTCAATATATGACTGACGAATTTCATGTTCCAAATCTCAAAATTTTGAAATGACCATTATGTTGACTCGCTCGATTTATGATTAAGGGATAATCTCTCATGACCAGGGTAGGACCTTACATTGATCTTGAACACGAAATCATAATATTAAAATATGATGCGTGTCTCGAATTGTTGAAATATGAAAATTAGATCATGGATGTATAACCCCACCTAGGCCAGTGAAGAATCTAGAACCCTAAAATTTGGGGTTGAAATTTGTGTTATACTCTTGATTCAAGAGCCCTATTTGTTTGACCTGAATTTGATCCGTTCAAAATTGTAATCTATAGGATAATCTCTCAAATTTGTGATTTGTGTGATGCTCTTACCAAGTTAATGATCAATATGACTTTACCTTGACCATGATGCTTAATTGCTCAATTTTAAAATACCTTGATATTGAAAGAATATCAAGTGGATTATGATATGGAATATGGAAAGCCAATCTCAATTGATGGATTGATTTAATTTTGGGGACAAAAATTCTTTTAAGGTGGGGAAGATGTGAGAACCTAGAACTTCACACTTTGAATATAACTTCTAAAATTGATACCTCTCTTGCTCTCTCACTCAATTTCGTGGTCGTATGCATTTTGATACATGTTTGGTCCATCAACATGCATGTATCACCTTAGTGATGCTCAAGTCGACAAAAATCAAGTTTACCTTCATGTTAGACATCACCATCTCTCTTGAATTTTAGTCATATTCTTGTGAACTGTTGTACCCAACTCTTGTACTCACATTTCTAACATTTCCAATTTCACCCAATTTTGAGCTAGGATGGGAGAGATAAGCTCATTTGAAATTTTCTTATTTTGATGATGTTTCTAAGTCAAATTTATCCTTCTACTATGTTTGGCCCGACCACTTTGGGCCCAAAATGGGGTGCATGGCCCATCCTAGAGCACCCCCCTCACTTAACTCAAATAATCCTCCCTTGTGTTTTCCAACCAATCACAGATGTCAAATCTATTTGCCATGGATTTAGCACTTGATCCAATGGTTGGGAGGTTGTCTTCAACCTCCGTACAACCTTGTGCTTGTATAAGGAGGAGCTAACTCCCCCACACCTTTTGGAACCACTATAGACTCATTTGAGGGCGGGAAACTTCCTATTTAAGCCTCATATATCTTCTTCCCCTTTTTTTGCAATTTTATGAATCCTTGTACCCCTTTTCTTCTATATTTTTCTCTCCACAACAAGCATGCACAACTAGCTCTGCCATCTTCGGTGAGCTTGGTCGTTCCCTCCCTGACCCTCTTTGGTGCCAACCCAGGGTAAGGGTGACCTCGTGAGATCAAAATGAAGCCACACATCCTCTTCCTGAGGTTTGAGACGCCTTGCTTCTCTCCTTTCGATTGGGTCTCAGCAAGCTCACCGACCATGGCCGTCGCGGAAACTACATGTGCTCACCTGACCTAGAGCCAGCGTGAGAGGCACACTCAACCGTCGAATCGTGGGAACCCTAGAGCTAAGGTCCAGATTGCCCAGTTGGCCCATGTTTGACCGTACCCAACCTGTCGGTGGATGGACTGCTGAGTCACGGTGGATGGCGACTGTCGACCACCCACATGTGATGGGTAGAGGCAGCGAGCGAAGAGGAGTTACAATTTTCCCATAGATCAGACCAGCACCCAGTTGGGCAGACCAACCTTGGCCATGGGTTGCAAGCCCAAGAAGGAGGTGAGCCACCCCACCCAGCACTGTGTGGCCCATCTACAATCATTGGATTAAGATCCAGTGATCCAGGGCCCTCCTTATGAGGTAAAACTTTAAACAATGCTATCTAGTCACTCCTTGAGCTTTTTTGGACATACCATATATGAATTTTGATTTAGAGAGTGTGATCTACCTAATAAAAATACTTTCAAGACCTAGTTTTGCTCTTATCTTCTTTGATGTTCTAAATGAAGTCACTTTATGATCCTTGTTTAGTATTCAATATCAATCATGCACTATATGCAACATTACTGATCTTTAGTCTTTGATATCCCCTGAAATAGTAAACATCAACTCTCTTTCACTGTGATGTTGTCTTGGAATACCTAAATCCACTCAAAAAATCATTTGACTTTCTATGTTCATCCTTGACCTAAAAGTGACTCATTTATGTAGTTGCATGCTATAATTTGATCAAGTTTGGGAGTTTGGCTTAATTTGTCATCATCTAATCTTTTAATCTCAAAATTAGAAAATTTTGTGATTATTTGTGAAACACTTGATCGAGATTTCATGCCTCTTGCCATGTTTGTCCCTTAAAGCCTCAAGTACCTAGTTGTGCATTAAAATGACCAAGTAGACCCAGTTGGCTTCCATGGGATGAAATATGACTCTTATGCTAAACCCATGTTCTATCTTGTCTAAATAAGTAGATTCGTCACCCTTCTAGCACTAATACCATCTTGATATATCCAATGCTCTTAATGCTTGTATGACTTGGTATCATGACCATATTGCATCAAATGGATCTAATGTGACAAATTATGATCTTTCATGAATAGAACATGATGATAATACAATATTTCATGTATCCCTTATATCCAAATCAAAGGTTATATTCATTTAATATTACTCATAATGTGGATGTACAACCTATACCTAAGGTGTTGGTATGACTTTTGAACAATGTTGAGTCATTGCATGCATGTTGGGAACTTTGAAAGCTATGTTTGAACTATTTGAAACTTAGATCTAGGGTAACATCCATATGACTCGTATGATGTTTAGATATCTTTTTTCCTATTAATCTAAGACCCTCTATTATTTCTTGTTACATCTTAGGTCCCCATGGGTTGGACCATCCTTAGAGATCTTCTCCTATCTTGTACTCTACTCGCAAGTTTCCAAATGAAGATCCACTGCACTCAAGGCTCTATGCTATGAGATGAAACACCAATGGGATGCTAGAAATGGAATTGGGTACATGTCTTTATCTCCTTTGGTATCTTGTGATCTCTTTGTGTTGTTACATCCTTTTTCACACACACACACACACAGACGTACATTAGGAGTGTGGACTTAGGGTAACATTGTTGGTATGTATGCCCTGAGAGCCAATCATGGGATGATTGGTGGGATACATTAAGATTGATTTGATAAACATCAAAGGCAAGCTTCCAATTCTTTCTGGTTCAGTCATATGAGATAGTGATAGATCATATTGAATGTCTAGAGAATGACAATACTCAATGATGTATGCTTTCAGGTTAAGGACTTGAACGATGAGATCATACAGATGCTAAGAGTTTATACATTCTTGTTATGTCCCTAGTCAGATGTCATTGTGGAAGGTAGATAGACAGCAATGACACACAAAACTAGATTGTGGTGTTGGTTGATGACAGAATCTCATTAGTCATGATATAGAGATATCAAACCAAACACATAGGTACTTGTTAGAGAACAAGTGGACCGTACAGACCCACCATGAGTTTGACACATGGAACCATGACATGGTAGTCACAGTCAGTACTCACAATGATGGTGGTGAGTGTGATTCTTTGACCTGAAATCACTACACTCAACACATGTCGTGGGCACACTTTGACATCATCAAACACAGTCCTGAAACATGGGTTGTTATAAAGGTGATGATTGGGTGGCTTTGACACATGGGGCTTTTGAGGGGTGAGTGATAGATATGGGATTTGTCCCTCCTGAGGGAGTTTGATATCCATGGTCACTTGATGAGTAGGATTGAGAAAGGTGTACACGCATGTGTGAATCAATATGTGATATTGATGTCATAACATATCTCTTCCAATCTACTCTGAGATCAAGAAAGTGAATGAACGTTGACAGGATGATTGTTCCATGCCTCGAGTTCATTTGGGATATCAGTGACAAAGGAATATACATTAACTGTAACGCCATTCACAGATTGTAGGATTGAAAGTTGTTCTCCAACTTTCTATTTCACTTGGGTAGCATTGATGTGTGACTAGGCACCGCTCTTTGCTTGTGAAGTCATAAGTGTTATGGACTTTCACTGCCAATGTGAAATGGACCTTTAGGGTCACACACATAGGATTTAACCTGGAAGAGGAGTTTTGTCCACAAACAATGTTTAGATTGATTACTAAATGAATTTAGTAGTTCAATTAAATACTCAATTAATTGATAGCTCAGTATCATAATGTTCAAGGTGTTGGATACATTGATTGGAGTATCGTATTGATTGAAACTGCAATTGACTGATTCTGCACAATCTGCACTCCCAACCGATTGGCTCATGTGATGAATCGATCGACTCAGCTTGGTGAACCGATCGGCTCAGTTGGTGAGTCAATCGGCTCATGGACAGGGTGAAACAATCGCTTCAAATGTTGAAACGATCGGTTCAACGGTCCAACCGAGCAAGTTGGGAAAGTAGGATTGGTGAGAATTTTTTTTCATTTCACTTGCCCAATTTGATTGGAACAAGGATTGGTATTTGGTACCAATTTGAAAAAAAAAAGAGGAAAAGTCAATCGAGAACTGATCAGGACCACGAACCGACTGGTTTAGAAGTGAACCGACCGTTTCATGGGTCCCAACCGATCGGTTGAGGTGTCAACCGACCGGCTCAGGTCCCCAACTGACCGTTTCAGAAATGAAACGATCGGTTCAGGTTGCGAGTTGGTTGTTTTTGTGGAAAATCTCGAACCCTTCTACTCCTACTTTAGTCCCATGTTGCCCGGGATAGAGAACCCTGTCCCATGACCCTCTTATATATATAGGGGTATTGGGGGCTTCTCAAAGTACAACCCAGTACAACCAGTTGCTCTGTAAAGTTGTCGTTCTCTCTGATTTTGGTAATCGAGAGAGCCCGAGAAAGTGCTACCCGATAAGGGAGGCACAACAAGGGAAAGACAACTTCAGAAAGTGACAGGTGGAAGGAGAGTGTGTCAGTGACTAGTACGCTTACAGGAGGGTGCGACTCTGACCGGCCTAAATCGCGCGTCCAAAATTGGAGGCGGATTTGAAGTTAGTCGGACTTTTACATTTATAAACCCGAACTCTTCTAGGCCCTCGCAACTTTGTTTACAGGGTCGAAGTAGATATACAGGGTCGAACATAGGGACAAGGGTGGTTGTCACACCCCGATCTCACACTAACCACAAATCACGAGATTAGGGCGCGACGGAGGGATTATCACATAAAGAAATCACTGAGAACTTTTTCTTTTTAAAACCTCGTAATGATATCCGGATTATTGCTGTAAACTAAAACATAAATAACTATTGTGGAAGCATTTCAATTAAACTGGCTAGAGAACATAAATAGAGTTTACAACATGTAACATTGTTTAACAGAAAGTAAAACATAACAGTTAATTTAATTCTTTTACACATTCGCCATACATACTCTCTCTCACCCACACCATGTCCCAAGGACCGAGGGGAAAGGACTAAGAGACCACTATCTAACTAACTACATATACCTTCTACTGACTAGGGTGGTAAGATCCTTCAGATTCCTGGAACCTGTCGCTGACCTGAAAATGTTTGAGTAGAGGAGTGAGCCTACTCGCTCAGTGAATAGTTTTTCATTTAACAATCACTAAACAACTCGTCAAGTTTATTAAATTATAATAAAGCATAAGAACAATATTATATAGAGCAGTTCTAATGACATAGCAGATTTTACAGATAATAATCACATTTCTATACAACAACAAATATCGCATAACTGTAAAGCATAAAATATCAGAAACTGCATATCTTGAATAATAAAGCAATTATTGAGAACTAGCGTAGAAGTTCTAAACTCTTAACATATTAATTTTACTGTGATCCTATGTGAATGCATTTTAGTTATGCCCCAAACATATGCAGCGCACTCTGCATATGAAGATCTATAGCGAACTACGATCCCACCGTACAAGACTTAGCGACACACCTGGGAAATGCTAAGTCTGACTTCTCGTCCTGGTCTGCACAGGACTCTCAGGCTCACAAGGCCTCACTGCACTAACTCTGAGTGCTCTGGACTCCTCCCGCAACCTGTAGTGCACAGTCAGAGGGTCTCTAAGTCTCCGATGCCTGGGCGTATCCCCAGGGCTGACCGGGACATTCTCTCGGATCTCCGATGCCTGGGCGTATCCCCAGGGCTGACCGGAATCCTACCTCTCAGACTTCGTGTCACCGAGACATTCGGTATTTGTTGGACACGAGTCTCCGATGCCTGGGCGTATCCCCAGGGCTGACCATTTTACCCCAAAGGTACAGACCGCGCAATGGGGTTCTACGGTGTTGGGGCACCTAAGTCTATTAACTGATTAACATATAAACACTTAAACAGGAATATCACATTTACTGACTTCAGATCAAATCACAATACACTGTCATTCTAAAACTGTCTGAGCAATATATTTCAAATCATTGTAATTTCTGAGAAATTCTCATACCATGCATTCGGACAAATTAGAAATGCATAAATACCCCAACTTATTTCAATTTGGCACATACATAGCGAATTTACGCAATTGAACATCTTATTGCACAAATTAAAGAAACTTACTTCACATATGAGAATCATACTCAACATTTGTCAATTCTCTAAAATTCTCGAAAAACGTGCACATTAATCCTAATCCTAGTTTGTGCATCACTTAACTCAATTAAGAGTTAATTACCTATCACAACACAATTTAATAACAATACTTGAGAATTTCTGGTAATATTTCAGAAAAATGTGCCATTTCATGTAAATATCAATTTACACATATTAACGTCAAAAGATATATGCAATTAGGGTTTTCTTGCATGTTTTTATTTATTCATATCAACTTTGAAATCGTACATCTGATAATTTATCATAAATCTTCATTATCTGGGTTCATACCCAAATCATACCATTTTCAGACATGAATTTCTAATTTCAACATTCAAATGAGCAATTTAGGTTCCAATGAACCATATAAATCTACTGATTCAATCCGTACTGTTCAAATGCTAAATTTAATCATATAACAGTGTCTAGAAGCAGTTTAAGAAATAAAAAGATCGGGCGACGCCAAACGCTGCCTGTCGTCTGATAACGCCTGTTATCAGCGTAATTCGCGCACAAAACAGAAAATATTCAAACGCCTGAGTTTATTAATGATAAATAAATGAAATCCTACTCACAGCGATTTGGTCTGTCCGGATTCGTCCGGAAGTGGTCCAGGGCCTGATTCTGGGCAATATTGGATTGTCTTCAACCTTTGATTTGGCTTCTACTGTTCCTGTTGACGCTTAGCTACAGGTTGACGGACAAGTCTTGAATCGATGGCTCTGAGCTGTGAATCCTACTGGGACCTCAAAATTGAGCTCCCTTGCACCATTCCCTGGTGTTGGCCGCCCCAAACGGCTCCTGGATGATGGTCGTACGTAGCAGCTAGCTGCTGCAAGCTAGCCGCCCAAGCTGCTAGGCAGGGTGCTAGTGGCTATGCAATGGAGTGGAGGAAGGAGATGAGAATGTCATCTCTTGATAGTTCACGATGCTGCGGAGCCTCAGAAACCAAGGGCTGCCCCGCCCCTCCTCCTTTCTTGCTCAATCGAGCCATGGATGCTGCTAGCTGGAACGCCGTGCAGCAGCTGGAGAAGTAGGTTGGGCGCAGTAGGTGGAGCTTTGGGTGCGATTGGAAGAGGAAGGTTGGCGGAGGTAAATCGTCGGTCAAGCTCGCCCAAGAGCTTCCTTAGCTGGAGATATGCAACCGTTGTTGGTCGGCCTTACTGCTAGGGCACCGCCCTAGCTGCTGGGTGCCAGATCAAGCTGTTGTTTGGGTGCCTCTAGGGTGAGTTAGAGGATGATGGAGGGCGGAGGAAGGAGAAGGGAAGGTGGGAGCTGCAGATCGGGGCTAAGGGCGCCCAAATCACCCCCCCCCCCCTCAAGTCGCCCTCCAGGCTGCTCTATCGGACTGGTTAGGCGCCGCTTGTGGTGTCCTGTTCCATTGGCCGCAAAGAAGAAGATAAGGCACAGGGCAACCGACCCCCAAGGAAAAAAAAAGAAAATAAAAGATCCAATACTAGAAAAATTGCAACTAGGTCCAAAAACCTTAAAACTGTCTTAACGTTTGACTCGAATGTCCAATTCGAGTGATTTCTCTTGCAACTTTTCAAGCAAGGGATTCTCTACAACTGGAGGCATCAAAATCATGCTAATTAACTAGTAACACATGATTAAAACACTAATTGCATTAGTCAGTACTCAACTCAACTCAATTAACTTAAAAATCACCATTACTATTATCATTAATTACCTCAGATGATTAAATCTTGACTATTGATTCACATGTTGTCTTATCTTAAATTTTCCCTGATGTTTAACAGAGTGCTTAGCACTAATCAAGGTACTCACTGGTTAATCACAGAGTGGGTCATAACAATCTCCCTTCCTTATAAGAATTTCGTCCCGAAATTCCTAAAAAGAAAAGGAAACTTATTACACATTTCTAACCCAAAACTCCTACGTGACTTCCTCTAGGTTGTGGTTTCTCCACAAAACCTTCACTAACGGTATCTTGATTCTTGAGATCCTTGATTTCTCCGATCAACTATCTGTATTGGTCCCTCAACATAGAACACATCAAGTCTGTAATATACAAGTTTTGGGTCCACTATCTCCTCTGGACAAGGGTAACACTTTTTCAACATCGATACATGAACACGTCATGTAAATTAGTCAACTCAGATGGCAAATATAACTTATAGGCTATAGGTCCAATCCTCTCAATGACACGATATGAGCCCATAAACCTAGAAGTCAGTTTGCCTCTTTTGCCAAACTTCAACACTCCTTTCCATGGTGAAACTTTTAGGTACATTTCATCACCAACCTCAAACTCAAGAGGTCAACGCCTCTTCTCAAAATAACTCTTCTATCTATCATGTGCAGTTTTCAACTGCTCTCAGCATGTCCTCAAGAGTTTGAATGGTTCTCTCAGACTGACCATCCATCTGCGGGTGAAAAGTTGTACTAAACCTCAACTTAGTGCCCAAAGCACGATGTAACTGATTCCAGAACCTGGATGTGAACTTAGGATCTCTATCTGATACAATTGAAACTAGGATACTATACAATCTGACTATTTCATCCACGGATATCTTATTCAGCTTCGGGACATCAAAGGTTGACTTAATATGAAGAAAGTGAGCAGACTAAATTAATCTATCCACAATCATTCATATCGAGTTACAACCTTTAGGTGTCCTGGGCAACCCTATCACAAAATCCATTGTGATATGTTCCCACTTCCACTCAGGTATAGGAAGAGATTGCAAGGTACATGTAGGTTTCTAGTGCTCATCCTTAACCTGCTGACACACACTGCACCTAACCACATACTCAGCTACATCACTCTTCATACCAGGCCACCCATACAACTCCTTGAGATTCATATACATCTTAGTGTTACCTGGATACATAGCATACATTGATGCATGTGCCTTCTCAAGAATCTTTTCTTTCAAATCACTATCTCGAGGTACATGCGACCTGTCATGCTAAACAACACACCATCATCAGAAAACCTAAACTCTGGTCTCTTCCCCCTGTCATGTCATGCATGATCCGCTGTAACTCATTGTCACCCTACTGTAGTTCCTTGATCTGATCATAAAAAGTAGGTTTGACTTGCATCTGTGCAATCAAACCACTATGTGCTGTCACCCCTAAGTCTAAGTTCAACTTCCGCATTTCTACTGGCATGTTTCTCTTGAAACATACCATAGAGAATGCATCAGCTATTGAACCTGACTTCCTGCTGAGGACATCAACCACCACATTCGCCTTTCCAGGGTGATAATCTATCGTCACATCATAAAGATAGTGATGTCATGTCTTAAGAGCATGAACTACAACAGCTAACTTCAGATCATGTATCGAGTAATACTCCTCATTCAATACTACTTACTTATTATTACATTTCAAATTTATATCTTACTCTTTTCTCTGAATCATTTCATATTACGTATATACCTTTCAGATTAGCTACCTTTAAACCCTGGATTTTATTAGCACTAGCTTACCTTTCATAGTGCAAATCTCATGATCTTATTTTATAGGGATGCTAGTACTCAAGGTCAAACCACTAGTGATATCCCTTGAACTACTACAACTCTAACTATTCTAGGGTTTGGTCCTTATCAATAACACGACATTATTATGATGTGATTTTTACTCCCTTAGTTTGAAATTCAAACTCTAAATCTCATAAGTTTTACTAAATTCGTGCTTATCTAATCACTGGAATTTCCTTTCTCTAACTTGGACATTCAGATAAATTACATTCTGAATTTACCCCGCTAGGGTTTCATCATCATATTGTATGTCATTATTTCATTCAATTAGACGTCTCCACCATGGTAATTATGCAACATATAAGATGCATTCATTTTCTTAATTACACATCTGTTCTTTATTTTAGGAACTAGTCTGTTAGTCTATAGAGACTTAGAATCCAAGACAGTATGTATGAATGTGCTAAGCTTTATAATAAAGATATGCATTCCATACTCTCAATTACGTCATGTAATTCTCGTTCCTTAATCAAAGTCATCATTTCTAACATTTCTTTTAATCCAACTAAGTTTCTTGTCTTGGTCTTATGATTTTCATAAGACTCTTTATTTCTATGTACTTATTATATACTCAACTCTTTTCTTTTATTTTCTCTTTGCTTTGAAGTACATAAAAGTATTTTACTCCATTCCATGATCCAACCCAAAGCTGATTCTTACTATCTTAGCCATTACATACTTTTCTCATATCCTTTCCATACTCTTATATTTAGAGTTTGTATAATACAAATCATTAAATTGAATCTAAACCTTGTATCATGTTCCTTTATTTCCTATTAAGGATTGCTCATATGAGACTCCAACATTGGGCCTCTGATATCATTTCCAGCTACTTCTAAGCTGTTCTAATATTTCCCTTATATCTCAACATCTTATCGTATGTACATTCTTACTATGATTCAGGTCTAAATCATCCAGAGTCTATTCTAATTATACTGTTAATAGGAGTCATTAGATCCCAGTAACGCATCCTGCCAGCAGGACCAGGCCGAACATGTAGTCCTGAAGCCAAGAGCTACTCGGGATTAACCAACTCCCATTAATCTCAAACATGTGAAAAGAATATCCACTTAGGGCAAGCTCATTTAAACATAACTCCTGGTCTACTTAATACAAAGAATATAAACAATACATGAATCGATTCATGACACACAACAATATAAAAGAATCATATTTATTCTACAAACTGAAAATCTAAATTCATACATATAAGAGCATTTCTAGTGATTTTTCAATCAAATAAACAATAATAAACAAGAGTTGTATCGCATCATATGTTTAATCTCTTACTCCCACATTAATTTTCAGTTTCTTAACCCTAACACTTCTAGGGTTTCTCTCTAGCCTATCCTTCCTCTGCATACCTGGCCAGGGCATCCAGAGAAGAATAGACAGAGTAGCTTGATACTGGTTAATCTAAGTATTCAGACACCTGGCCAGGGTATCTAAACACTCAGACCTCCCAGAGCTAAAAACACATCATTTCTTATCCATCTTAATTATAACTCTATCTTTTGATCCTAATGATCCCTGATGACTCAGCTTAAACTCTCAACTTGATTCTCGTGACCACGTCCTCTTCCTGTCATCTGCAATACTATAACAGAACACTTCCTGTTATAAAATTGCAGTTAGAAGGAAGACACCTAAATCCTAATCCTATTGGTCTCTTGTCGTCCCCTGACCTTGACTTAGAGCATTCATATACTCAACCTATGCTCTGATACCAAGATGTCACACCCCGATCTCACACTAACCACAAATCACGAGATTAGGGCGCGACGGAGGGATTATCACATAAACAAATCACTGAGAACTTTTTCTTTTTAAAACCTCGTAATGATATCCGGATTATTGCTGTAAACTAAAACATAAATAACTATTGTGGAAGCATTTCAATTAAACTGGCTAGAGAACATAAACAGAGTTTACAACATGTAACATTGTTTAACAGAAAGTAAAACATAACAGTTAATTTAATTCTTTTACACATTCGCCATACATACTCTCTCTCACCCACACCATGTCCCAAGGACCGAGGGGAAAGGACTAAGAGACCACTATCTAACTAACTACATATACCTTCTACTGACTAGGGTGGTAAGATCCTTCATATTCCTTGAACCTGTCGCTGACCTGCAAATGTTTGAGTAGAGGAGTGAGCCTACTCGCTCAGTGAATAGTTTTTCATTTAACTATCACTAAACAACTCGTCAAGTTTATTAAATTGAAATTAAGCATAAGAAAAATATTATACAGAGCAGTTCTAATGACATAGCAGATTTTACAGATAATAATCACATTTCTATACAACAACAAATATCGCATAACTATAAAGCATAAAATATCAAAATCTGCATATCTTGAATAATAAAGCAATTATTGAGAACTAGCGTAGAAGTTCTAAACTGTTAACATATTAATTTTACTGTGATCCTATGTGAATGCATTTTAGTTATGCCCCAAACATATGCAGCGCACTCTGCATATGAAGATCTGTAGCGAACTACGATCCCACCGTACAAGACTTAGCGACACACCCGGGAAATGCTAAGTCTGACTTCTCTTCCTGGTCTGCACAGGACTCTCAGGCTCACAAGGCCTCACTGCACTAACTCTGAGTGCTCTGGACTCCTTCTGCAACCTGTAGTGCACAGTCGGAGGGTCTCTAAGTCTCCGATGCCTGGGCGTATCCCCAGGGCTGACCGGGACATTCTCTCGGATCTCCGATGCCTGGGCGTATCCCCAGGGCTGACCGGAATCCTACCTCTCAGACTTCGTGTCACTGAGACATTCAGTATTTGTTGGACACGAGTCTCTGATGCCTGGGCGTATCCCCAGGGCTGACCGTTTTACCCCAAAGGTACAGACCGCGCAATGGGGTTCTACGGTGTTGGGGCACCTAAGTCTATTAACTGATTAACATATAAACACTTAAACAGGAATATCACATTTACTGACTTCAGATCAAATCACAATACACTGTCATTCTAAAACTGTCTGAGCAATATATTTCAAATCATTGTAATTTCTGAGAAATTCTCATACCATGCATTCGGACAAATTAGAAATGCATAAATACCCCAACTTATTTCAATTTGGCACATACATAGCAAATTTACGCAATTGAACATCTTATTGCACAAATTAAAGAAACTTACTTCACATATGAGAATCATACTCAACATTTGTCAATTCTCTAAAATTCTCGAAAAACGTGCACATTAATCCTAATCCTAGTTTGTGCATCACTTAACTCAATTAAGAGTTAATTACCTATCACAACACAATTTAATAACAATACTTGAGAATTTCTGGTAATATTTCAGAAAAATGTGCCATTTCATGTAAATATCAATTTACACATATTAACGTCAAAAGATATATGCAATTAGGGTTTTCTTGCATGTTTTTATTTATTCATATCAACTTTGAAATCGTACATCTGATAATTTATCATAAATCTTCATTATCTGGGTTCATACCCAAATCATACCATTTTCAGACATGAATTTCTAATTTCAACATTCAAATGAGCAATTTAGGTTCCAATGAACCATATAAATCTACTGATTCAATCTGTACTGTTCAAATGCTAAATTTAATCATATAACAGTGTCTAGAAGCAGTTTATGAAATAAAAAGGTCGGGCGACGCCAAACGCTGCCCGTCGCCTGATAACGCCTGTTATCAGCGTAATTCGCGCACAAAACAGAAAATATTCAAACGCCTGAGTTTATTAATGATAAATAAATGAAATCCTACTCACAGCGATTTGGTCTGTCCGGATTCGTCCGGAAGTGGTCCAGGGCCTGATTCTGGGCAATATTGGATTGTCTTCAACCTTTGATTTGGCTTCTACTGTTCCTGTTGACGCTTAGCTACAGGTCGACGGACAAGTCTTGAATTGATGGCTCTGAGCTGCGAATCCTACTGGGACCTCAAAATTGAGCTCCCTTGCACTCATTCCCTGGTGTTGGCCGCCCCAAACGGCTCCTGGATGATGGTCGTACGTAGCAGCTAGCTGCTGCAAGCTAGCCGCCCAAGCTTCTAGGCAGGGTGCTAGTGGCTATGCAATGGAGTGGAGGAAGGAGATGAGAACGTCATCTCTTGATAGTTCAGGATGCTACGGAGCCTCAGAAACCAAGGGCTGCCCCACCCCTCCTCCTTTCTTGCTCAATCGAGCCATGGATGCTGCTAGCTGGAACGCCATGCAGCAGCTGGAGAAGTAGGTTGGGCGCAGTAGGTGGAGCTTTGGGTGCGATTGGAAGAGGAAGGTTGGCGGAGGTAAATCGCCGGTCAAGCTCGCCCAAGAGCTTACTTAGCTGGAGCTATGCAACCGTTGTTGGCCGGCCTTGCTGCTAGGGCGCCGCCCTAGCTGCTGGGTGCCAGATCAAGCTGTTGTTCGGGTGCCTCTAGGGCGAGTTATAGGATGATGGAGGGCGGAGGAAGGAGAAGGGAAGGTGGGAGCTGCAGATCGGGGCTAAGGGCACCCAAATCACCCCCCTCAAGTCGCCCTGCAGGCTGCTCTATCGGACTGGTTAGGCGCCGCTTGTGGTGTCCTGTTCCATTGGCCGCAAAGAAGAAGATAAGGCACAGGGCAACCGACCCCCAAGGAAAAAAAAGAAAATAAAAGATCCAATACTAGAAAAATTGCAACTAGGTCCAAAAACCTTAAAACTGTCTTAATGTTTGACTCGAATGTCCAATTCGAGTGATTTCTCTTGCAACTTTTCAAGCAAGGGATTCTCTACAACTGGAGGCATCAAAATCATGCTAATTAACTAGTAACACATGATTAAAACACTAATTGCATTAGTCAGTACTCAACTCAACTCAATTAACTTAACAATCATCATTACTATTATCATTAATTACCTCAGATGATTAAATCTTGACTATTGATTCACATGTTGTCTTATCTTAAATTTTCCCTGATGTTTAACAGAGTGCTTAGCACTAATCAAGGTACTCACTGGTTAATCACAGAGTGGGTCATAATAGTGGTAGTGTTGAGAACTCAGAATCGACACGCTACACTCCGGCAAGGATAAAAGATGATAAAATCCCCAAAAGGGGATGGCAGAACAAGATCGATAAAGCAAAAGAAAAACCCTATCTCCAAATGGAGCTACAAGAAAGATTTAAGGTTTTAGTCATTTAGCAGTTTTTTAGTGGTTTTCATGTAACATAAAAAAAAAGATAAAAATAGAGCTAGAGCAAGGTACGAAGGATAAGACTTCAGTAAAACAAGTAGCAGTAGCAACATCCTGCACCCCTCCTCTCAGAGCGGGTACCTCTAATCAAGCATCAACACCCCTCTCGAGGTTGCTGGACTTAAGTTAGAGTGGAATGTTACTGAAACAACTCCATTCCAGGCACTCTCGTACTCCAGAATCGGACCAAACACTAGAGCCACAACACAACTCTCGAAGTTGTTGCGATGGGAAAATACGATTCGGTAGCTAAGTGAAACGCGATCCAAACATGCAAGCTAGAGTTCAGATATCAAACATAGCAGTCATCCAACATTTTGCACCGAGCATAAAGCAACAAGTAATTGAGCTTTTCCATTTCCATAAACAATAAAGGTCTTAATACATTGCATGAGTAAGGAACTAAATAACAGAATTAAAGGTATGTGTCGCCTTCTTGATGTAGAAGGACGACAGGCTACTGCGGCTCTCCAACCCGATATCGGTCAGGGGCCTAGCCCGATGCAGCCGTGTTGGGCGGCACACTCTGACGGCCATCTGTATCGCTCAAGGACCCTGGCCGATACGCTCTTGTCGAGCGGTGCACCCTCTCGGGCGGCACGCATGACGGGCGAAGCGTATCGGGTTCAATATCGTGTCGGGCATGGAGTGACGCGTTCTGCTGTCGGGTACTTGTATCGCTCATCAACGTCGGCCGATATCGGCCCGTAGTGTCGCCCAGGACGGTCCTAAGTGAACCATCCCCTCCCTCTCGGGATGAGGAAGAGCTCACCTAGAGTTGCCCGGCACGAGCACTGGTGCACAATACTCTTGCTCTCGCAGTTTTCCTCCGAAGATCGCTCAAAGTCTCCAACTGTCGGAACTGTCTTTTTGGCTTCCTGTAGCTGCTATTTATAGGCAGCGGTTGGGGACAGTTATGGTGCTCGAAGCGCCATGTGTCCTCCTTATTCGCAGTTCGGTAGACGGTCGATACTGGTATCGCTCGGCACGGGGGTGTTGGCCATCGGTTACGTGACGGGCGGCACGCCTACCGGTGGGTGGCCGTGTCGCCTGACAAGCTTGGGTTGTCGTGGCGAGTTTGGCTCCCTATCGGGTAGAAGATGTGTCGTCCGTCAGTTTCTTCTTGCGCGACATCCCTTTGTCATGCGTCATTGTGTCGCTCCACCCTGTTAGGCAGAGGTTGTATCGGGCGTCAGGAAGGCCGAAGCAGACTTGGACTTATTTGTGGGCCGGGACGGCCTTATTGTACCAAAATGAGGAGAAACTCTGCAAAAGAAGGAAATATTGGATTAAAAGCGTTGCTTGGCCAATTATTGCTAAAGTACTAATAAAAGAGAGGAAAGTAGCAGAAAAGGGCAGTTTTGATAATAGAATAAAGGGCAAAAACATCACAAAAATTGGTGTTATCAGACTCCTTCCAATTCCTTATGAGACAAGGAGATTGGAGTTTCAGGTGGTCCGTGTGGACTACTTCAGAGGCGGGAGATTTTTGCCGCTCGGAGGACAACTGTCAATCCCAATAGTCCCGGTGAGACCAGGAGTCATCAGTCCTGGTGCGACCAGGAGCTGCACAGACACCGTCCAAGACTGGAGGTGAAGACCGCGCAAGTCGCGAGGTATTGTCGCCGAGCAAGCCTCGGGACAAGGTATGATTCCACAAACCATCCTTTCCTATTGTATAGACGTTGACGTGTTTCCTTGTTCTGGGTTTGGGGGAGAAAATTTTGTTTCCTCTGCCTTCTCTACCTCCCCTAAAACCCAACAAACATATGGTTCTATGACAAGATATTAGTCATTAGTCATTGGAATGTTGTCTGAATCAATAAACATATTTCAATCTTATTATGGTAAAGGCTTAGTAGTAGCCAACCGATCGACTGGTTGGCCAATTGATTGATTGGGAAATATTAGTGTACTTGTGCCTATTTCTTATGTGGATTTTGGGAAGTACGGGGTGGAATGAAATTATACCCCAAACCATCACCATTGAGTGTTTGAAAAATCTAGGAGGATGTTGTGGATGCACACTTGAGGAACCAAGATCAATGCTTTCATTGGAGTTGTATTTTGACTAAATTACATAATTTGGAGCAAGATAAGTCCAAAAATGTGGAAAACTTGATTTCTACATAAATAAGATAGACATAACACAATCTGATATCAAAATTGAAAAAAATTCAAGTATTGCAAAATAATAGATTTACCACACATCAACCATACCAATTTGTTATGTAATACAATCTTATACCAAAATTAGGTATCTATGTCCATGACGTCTTAGGAGACATCATTTTCTAATTGTTATCTAAATGATACTATTATGAACATATAAATTTATGTTACTAACCACTAAAGATAAGCATCCATGTGGCCCTAAAAATCTATGTTTGTTTTAGATGTTTGTCTTGAAAGTGGATTATAGAAAGACTCAAAAGTTATAAGTTCATGTGAAAACTTCATGTTCATGTATCTTCTAAAGTCTTGTAGCAGACATATTTGTGCTAGTAATTTATTATATCTTTTCAAGGACATTTTATATAAGAAGTCATTTGAGACCTTTTAGGATCCTTTATGTTAAGTGAGTTACATCTATTTTATATACATTAATAGATGAATTGTTAAAAATAGTTATATATGTAGTATGTGGGCATCTAAGTTTTTAGGTTTGAATATACCTTGGCACAAGCCCAATCCATACAATAATCTATGTCAACATACTTCGTTGAACCCCTACATACATGTTATGTAAGTTTTCTGTTGAGTTTTGGGTGTCGAGACATCATACGAATCAATCTGGCTCAATCTGACGCTCACTCTATGCATATAACACCCACATCTCTTGATATTTAGTTATCTAATAGAAAATGTATGTTTACAATTATAAAAGTAGTATCATTTTGGTAACACATTCCACTATCATACAGACAGCGAGGTGTTATGCGAAAATGTGCGGAAATCACCATAACCACAGATTACTAAAAACACGGGTTAATTAAAACCGATTGCAGAAAGCGAATAAACTAAGAAACTATTACATTCTAGTCCACATTCCACAAAAGAACATGTTATATACATATATACAAGCCCTGATACATGTCCACAGCTTAGAGCAACAGCTGTCATGTCATATCATGAGTTCATCACATGTTCATTCATACATAAAGGCCCACATCCAGCCAACAGCAGGATATACAAAACATATACAGTTGTACATCGTAAAACATCGTCAAAACACTGCCAAGGACCTGAGAGTACAGGGATGACTCTAGACTCTACTACAAAACATCCAAAACCACAGCATGTCCAATGCTTGCCTTCTATTGCTCTTCTTGCTGCTCGGCCACAACTCCGTGACCACCACCACGCCTAGCTCGACTACCTAAAAAGGGTGTAAACCAGCGGGGTGAGACAATCAAACATTGTCCCAGTGGGAAACATAACTCCCCGCCGAAACTAAAAAACCTCAGATATGTGTAAAGTAGTTAACTGGTAAAGAGTATAACAAGAGCAGTTATAAGATAAAGCTGTTCATACTTATCAAGTTTACCAGGTGTATTCCAACATATATTCAACTATTTGTTTGAGGGACATGATTGTCAAGATAAGATTATAAAGATCTACCATGTATGAGAAACATATAAGCATCTGCAAGATATAGCAAAGTTAACTACACAAACAAGGCCTCAACCAATGTTTCGTATTTGGTCTTAAGCAGTAAATACTAACCGGCTGGATTACATTTTATTATGCCCTGAGGAAGTGAAACGTACCGTTCAAATCCAACCTTCGGCTGCGAAGCCTATAGCCGGTGCCATACAAGGTCAATGGAAGAGCCAGAATCCACGACCTCACCCCTCGTGGTCAGCACACGAGAAACAAAGCAGGACCGCAGTCTCATGCTCAAGTGGTCTTTAGCCACAGGGTCAGCTCTTCAGGCTACCCTTCCTCTAGCCCGCCTCGGTACAGGTCATGGCGCTAGTATATCTGAGCCACGGGCCTGATCACCATGCTCTGAGCCATGAACGCATTCATGCTCTTCATATCACATATCTAGAGCCATGGGCATGTTCACCATGCTCATCACATATCTGAGTCTGCAACCGCATCTGCACTCGTTTTCCTCTCTATTTGAGGCTAGGAGAAACCTTGCATATTCAAAAATATGCACTCCGGGTTAACGCAGGAGAACCCGTTTCACCATCACCAACTCCTGACGATGATGGATCTATGGCCAGGGCAACTACATGATAGGTTTCACTGTGATTAATTAGTATCTTTTATATGGATTGCAAGATTCAACCAAGTTGTATAACATGCAAGCTATGACAGGAAATAAACAACATAAACTCAACATTATGCTTCTACTACAATTCACATCATATTGATCCATCACAAGGATCCCACATCTCATGTTATCACTTGGCCTCTTGCCAATCAATCTAGATCCATCTCAATGATCATAACCTACCATGGGATTTCAATCCCTCATCATATATTGCCACTACCTCTCAAGGATTACAACATCATCATAACGGGATAGCAATCATGTTCATTATACAAATCATTTCAATATTAAAAGTAACAATCACAACAAGGTTACTCAACTTATACATATGTCTCATAGTCCTTTTATCTGACTATGCATTACCTGCATGGTTAGTGTATTTCAAGAATTGAAGGTTTATCAGAGAGAGACCATGCTATCAATAGAAGGTGACATCAAAGACTAGATATGCTTTCTTAACCATGCATCAACTTCTGATCATAGGCATAGGGTACATCATTAAGAAAACCTCATTACATGCTTATCATTTTCCTTAGCATTATACGGATAATCATGATGATCAAGTTCATGCATTCGGTCATGTTTAGATATAAGGGACAATCGTTACCATTACCATTATCATTAAGTAAGCAAGGAATCCCCATCGTTTTAAACAAGGACATATCCAACAGTTCAGATTTACATGATACGTCAAACCCTCGTTGCAAGTGTCCAAAAACCCTCACTACAAATTATATCGGGCAACAAGCCCTCACCCAAATCTCATCTCAAAACGACCAGCAGCCAGCAACGCTGCGTCAGAGTTGTTGTGCGCGATAGGGCGTCAGCACCCAGCCCTATCGGGCAACATTGTATCGGGCAGTAGGGCAACGCTCGTCACAAGGATACATATCGGGCGACACTCAAGGGCCAACCGTGACGCCCGTCATAGGCTGCTCGACAACATCCACACAACGACACAAACCACATTTAAGTCAGGTGTGTGTGTGCAAGGTACATCACAAAGGCAACGTCTAAGAGTCCTCTCTTGCAACCAACTAAGCCAGGGCCTATCGGCCGTTACAAGGCAAAGCAACATTATGACGCCCGTCACAAAGACAAAGGGGTATCGCCCGTCACAAACTGAACATAACATCCAAGGTGTTAACTCACAAGATCGTCACAAGGCATCAAACCCTAGAGGGTCAGGGAGATGGCTCACCTCAATCAACTAAGAAGGAGGGGTCTTTCACACCACCTATCACCCATCGGGCAACATAAAAACCAACCCTAAACAAGGCTCACAACAACCAAGCTCACCCTTCAAGTCCATGGTGAGAGGAGAGTGTTGTTCAAACAACTAGAACACAAGCTCACCTCAATCGGCTAGGAAAGAGGGGTGTTGCTCATGATACTAGGAGTTCAAGCTCACTCCTCTAGACCAAGGAGAGAAAGGAGTATTGCTCACCGAGAAACCCTAATCCACAAGGATCGGCCAACATGGAGACTAAGCAAGGTACTAAGCTACTAACATATAAACAAGATCATAGAAGAAGATAATGTAGTTAGGGTTAGAAGTTATGCAACCCGCCTTAAGAAACTTCAAGATCCTAGATCCAAGCACCACCAAGCAAGGAAGAAGAACTCCAAAGCTGTCGGCCACCACTTGCTCCTCCAAGGTGTGTCGGCCACCAAGTTGCTCCTACAATGGGGGGTATCGGCCACTACTAGTAAGGAAGAGGGTTGTGTCGTGCACAACAAGGTGGAGGAGAAGAAAAGGAACCCAAAGGAACTCCTAGTAAAGGAAAGGACACGCCTATATAGCAGGAAAGGGAGGAGAAAACAAGGTTGGTCCAAGCAAGGTGTCACTTGCCTAAGGACACTTGTCCTAGTGCATGAGCCACCACTCTAGCAAGCTCCTTACACATGTCCAAGATATGCACCAAGTGTCCACTAAACAAGGTCAAGGCTAGGTCAAGCATCATGGGCGACACAACAAATTGCTCCTAGGGAGACACACCTCATCCTCATGGGCGACACACTCCCTTGGCCGATACACATCCACATCTTGGCCGATACAAGGCTCAACCAAAACAAAGCAAGGCACCTCAAGGCCCAACTAGCTCAACAAGGCCCAAAAGAACTCAAGCAACGGACCCAAGCTTTCCTCTCTACACAAGAGGAAGCAAAGAGAGGGAGGAACACCTCACAAGGTGGCAAACTTTCCAGCAAAACCCTAGACTTGGTTTATTTGCAAGTAGCACCTCCAACTCTCAACAAAGCACAACCAAACCCTAATCACCACTAAAGGTGATTAGCAAGCACCAAAGCACCAGGGTTAAGCAAAACAAATAGGGTAAACCCTAAACGAAGGTCAGGGTCCTTACAAGCTAACCCCCTTTAAGGGATTTCGTCCCCGAAATCTGAGGAGAAAAGTGAGGGATACTTCCTCCTCATCTCTTCCTCAAGCTCCCACGTAGCTTCCTCAACGCCACGATGATGCCAAAGAACCTTCACAAGAACCAGATCCTTCCTCTTCATCTTCTTAACCCTTCTGTCAAGGATCGCCACAGAACCTTCCTCGTAGGTCACATCTTCATCAAGCTCAACCTCAACTAATTGTATCACTGTTCCCAAATCTAGATGACTTTTCTTCAGCATACTGACATGGAACACTGGATGTAACCTGTGCAACTCTAGAGGCAACTCTAACTCATAAGCTACTTTGCCAACACGTGCTATGAATGAGTAATGCCCCATATACCTGGGTGCTAATTTACCCTTCCGACCAAACCTTAGCACACCTTTCCACGGTGAGACTTTAAGATACACTTTGTCTCCCACCTGAAACTCTAAAGGTCGTCTGCGATTGTCCGCATAAGATTTCTGCATGTCCTGTGCTACTTTCAACTGTTGCTGTATCACTTTGATCTTTTCTGTTGTCTGTTGTACTAACTCCACACCCAAAAGCTGATACTCACCAGACTCATACCAACACAAAGGAGATCTGCACTTCCTTCCATATAAGGCCTCATAAGGAGCCATGTCAATGCTCCACTGATAATTGTTGTTATACGCAAACTCTATCAAACTGAGATGCATATCCCAACTGCCTAGGAACTGCAAAACACAAGCTCGAAGGAGATCCTCCAAAATCTGAATAGTCCTCTCAGACTATCCATCTGTCTGTGGGTGGAAAGTGGTACTAAATCTCAACTGCGTTCCCAACGCTTTGTGCAACTGTTCCCAGAAACGACTTGTAAAATGTGGACCTCTGTCAGAAACTATCGTCGCTGGCACACCATGCAAACGTACTATCTCATCCACATACATTCTAGCGAGCTTCTCGGCTGTATGCGTCGTCTTTACCGGTAGGAAGTGGGCAGACTTTGTCAATCTGTCCACTATCACCCAAATGGAATCATGATTTCTAGTTGTCCTGGGTAGACCAAATATGAAATCCATGGTGATATGATTCCATTTCCACTGCGGTATCGGCAAAGGTTGCAACGTACCTTCCGGCTTCTGATGCTCAGCCTTCACTTGCTGACAAACTGCACATCTAGCCACGAACTCAGCTACATCTTTCTTCAAGCCTGGCCACCAGTACAAGTCCTTCAAATTATGATACATCTTGATGACACCTGGATGCATAGCATACATCGATGTGTGTGCTTCCTCGAGCACCAACTTCCTCAGCTCATCAACATCAGGAACCACCATCCTATTATGATAGCAGACTAGCCCATCCTCAGACTCATGAAACCCATCACGCTTTTCGCTGCCGAACTCTAATCTGATCAACTATACCGCATCATCTGTCTGCTGGGCATCTTTGATCTGCTGTCTCAGCATAGGTTTGACTTGCATCTGCGCTAAGAATCCAGCTAACGAGGAAACTTCCATATGCACATTCATCTGCCGCAAAGAGACAAACATATCTCGCTTATGGCATACCAAAGAACGCAGTCACGCCCTTTTGGAAGAAAAAGAAGACTTTCGACTAAGCACATCAGCTACCACATTCGCCCTACCAGGATGATACTCGATAGTGCAGTCATAGTCGTTGATCAACTCCATCCATCACCGTTGTCGTATGTTCAACTCTTGCTGCGTAAAGATGTACTTCAGGTTCTTATGATCCGTAAAGATCTGACACACTTCCCCATACATATAGTGTCTCCAGATCTTTAGCGCATGGACCACTGCTGCCAACTCTAAGTCATGAGTCGGATAGTTCTCCTCGTGTTTCTTAAGCTGTCGTGAAGCAAAAGAAACCACATGATCTTCCTGCATTAGCACACAACCTAAACCTTTCTTGGAAGCATCACAGAAAACCACATAGCCCTTCCCAGGCTCTGGCAGGATTAACACTGGAGCACTAGTCAGCTTCTCCTTCAAACTCTGGAAAGCTTGTTGACATCAATCATCCCATACAAAAGGTACGTCCTTTCTTGTCAACTTCGTCATCGGCAGTGCAATCGCACTGAAGTCCTTGATAAACCTCCGGTAGTATCCTGCTAAACCTAGAAAACTGTGAACTTCTGTCGGCGTCTTCGGCTACTCCCATTCTGCAACGGATTCCACCTTCTTCGGATCTACTTTGACTCCTTCTGCAGATATCACATGACCCAAGAAAGTTACTTCATCCAACCAGAACTCACACTTACTAAACTTGGCATACAATTGATGTTGGCGAAGAAGAGTCAACGCTAGTCGAAGATGTTGCTCATGCTTTTTCCTGTCCCGACTATAGATCAAGATGTCATCTATAAAGACTACAACAAACTGATCTAAGAACAGACGGAACACTCTGTTCATCAAGTCCATGAAAGCAGCAGGTGCATTGGTTAACCCGAACGGCATAACCACGAACTCATAGTGACCATACCTTGTCCTGAAAGCTATCTTTGGTATGTCTTCCTCCTTGATCCTTAGCTGATGATATCCAGACCGTAAATCAATCTTTGAAAACATTGTAGCACCACGCAACTGATCAAACAGATCATCTATCCTCGGCAACGGGTATTTGTTCTTGATCGTGACCTTGTTCAACTGTCGGTAGTCTATACACAACCGCATCGAACCGTCCTTCTTCTTGACAAACAACACTGGAGCACCCCAAGGCAACGTGCTTGGTCGGATGAAACCTTTGTCCAGCAACTCTTGCAACTACTTTTTCAGCTCTGCCATCTCCACTGGAGCCATCCTGTACGGTGTCTGTGAAACTGGCCGCGTCCCTGGGACCAGATTGATCTCAAAATCAATTTCTCGGGGTGGGGGAACACCAGGAAACTCGTTAGGAAACACATCTGCAAACTCCCGGACAACTGGCACCTCTTCAAGGCTAGGACCTTTCGCCTTTGTAGCCACGACGGTATCCACCACATGGGATAAGAACGCCTCACATCCTTGTCATAACAGCTTATCTGCCACCATAGCTGATACCAGACACGTCAGAAGAATTTTCCTATCTCCCTGGAAGATCCACTTCTCTCCAGCATCATCAAACACAGCCTGCTTCGAACCGCAGTCCAAAACGACCTTATACTTCTCTAAGGTATCCATCCCAAGGATGACATTGAAACCATACATATCAAGTGGTATGAGATCCACTTGAATGCGGTGTCCCGAGAAAGACAAGACACAAGATGGACACTCTTCTCGAAGAAATGAGGAACCATCAAGAGGGGTTTCTAACAACAAACTATCCTTCTTACAGCTAACAGGTAAACGACAGTTTTCAAGCATACTATGGGCGATAAAAGAGTGTGTAGAACCCGAGTCAACCAGAATAGATATAAAGCAAGAAGAAGACATATCAGAATGAAATAACTTCATCTGACCTGTCACTACTCGCGGGTTGACTATCGCCTCTGGCTGACTCATAGCATAGAATCGAGTCGTCGCTTGTTGTCCACGTCCTCTACCTCCTTGAGCAGACGATCTAGCTTGAGATGCCTGACCGCGTCCTCGTCCTTTACTACCACTGGGCTGCAGCCTCTCTGACCCTTGTTGATTCTACCTCGGCTGCTGCGTTACCTCATCATCTTTGTAGGGACAACTCGTCTTGACATGCCCTATCTGACCGCAGGCATAGCATGTCCTAACATCAACCCGTGGCATGGATGGCCCTGTCACTGCCACAGAAGTCGTACTATGTGCCTTAGATGGTGAAGAAACATAACCTCTTCCTCTACTTGGAGACCACTGAGACGGTCCACCAGAACCTCTCATCACAGACAGTGCTGAACACCTGGGCTTCTTGAAGCCACCAAACTTCTGCTTTAGGAACTGAGCATGTCTCTTCTTAGCCATAGACTCTCTCTTCTCCCTAACTGATCGTTCGATTCTCCGGACAGATTCCACAAACATAGCAAACCTCTCTCGATTCTCCAACATAGACACAAGTGTTGTCAGCTCAGAACACAGGGACACTTGTCCTAGTGCACGAGCCACCACTCTAGCAAGCTCCTTACACATGTCCAAGATATGCACCAAGTGTCCACTAAACAAGGTCAAGGCTAGGTCAAGCATCATGGGCGACACAAAAAATTGCTCCTAGGGCGACACACCTCATCCTCATGGGCGACACACTCCCTTGGCCGATACACATCCACATCTTGGCCGATACAAGGCTCAACCAAAACAAAGCAAGGCACCTCAAGGCCCAACTAGCTCAACAAGGCCCAAAAGAACTCAAGCAAAGGACCCAACCCTTCCTCTCTACACAAGAGGAAGCAAAGAGAGGGAGGAACACCTCACAAGGTGGCAAACTTGCCAGCAAAACCCTAGACTTGGTTTATTTGCAAGTAGCACCTCCAACTCTCAACAAAGCACAACCAAACCCTAATCACCACTAAAGGTGATTAGCAAGCACCAAAGTACCAGGGTTAAGCAAAACAAACAGGGTAAACCCTAAACGAAGGTCAGGGTCCTTACAATCATACATACATCTTGACCCTCCTCTACCCTATATATATATATATATATGTGTGTGTGTGTGTGTGTGTGTGTGTGTGTGTGTGTGTGTGTAATAGAACATACAAATTATTGGTAACTATAAAAAACTATCACCATGAATGACATTCCGCCCTCTGCATAGATATAGAAGGACCTATCCATAATTATAAGAAAACTATAAATTGAATTTTACCTATGGACGACTCTTCTTATATAGTATATATGTAAACATTGACTAGTTTGTAATTTGAAACATTAAGTAAAGATTTTTTTTTTCTTTTTAAAGACCCACAATCTTTTCCATAAAACTCAGATAACCCCCAAGACTTTGGATAATCGTAAGTAGCCCCTCCCATCACTCACCCTCCTTAGTTGCTGCCAAAACTAACAACTTGTTTTATCTTTTTATTTATATGTCACATGTCACACCATTTGTTGTATGCCATTGCTATTGTGTATTATTACTATTCATTTGTCTTTTTATAAAAGAAACTATAAATTGCATTCATCATCTGCACGACTATTCTTATATAGTATAGATATAAACATTGATCGCATTTTTGGTTTGAAACTTAAACAAAATAGTTTGTTTTCTTCTAAAAACCCATAGTCTTTTCCATAAACTCAAATAACCCCGTAGAGGTTGGATAATCCTTTATATCCCCTCCCATCACTCACGCTCCTTAGCTGCCGCCAATCCTAACAAACTTTGTTTTATTTTTCTATTTATATGTTATATGCCAACCCATTTGTTGTATGCTATCGTTATTTTGTTTTTTTTATTCTCATTTGCTTTTTTTTTTCTTTCCAGTTTTCTAGATTAGTACCATACAATACAAATTGGGTTTGAGTTGCTCGATGGGAAGCTCAATGGGTGCTATGCACGGCAATGGGTTGTACCTAACCCTAGCATACTCAAGTCAATATTAAGTATGACTCAAAGCCAATCTATGAAGCAGGCTTCTCTGGAAAATGTAGAGATCGAATATTAAGACTTAAGTCTTTCTAATCCTAATCTATGAATGACCCAAACTTATTGCATCACATCATACCCGAAATCAAGCTAGTATAGTTGCAGACGGTTCGTCAATTTCTGATCAGATATCTTGATTTTTTCTACGATAAAAGCAAATTCTAGCGTGATGAATTTGAACGAACAACAACCCGAAGTTACCTAGGTGGCACGGATAATTATTGATGGATTCACTATATTCAAGACTATAGCAGGTGGACTAAAAGATCTTTCCAAGTTTATTTGTAACGGTCTGCATTTTCATGTACTCATTAACGACTTGTTATTTGCTTTCTTTTATGTTTGATTTAGTTGTAATGATGCACGTATAATGTGCTTGTGTATTATGCTTGTAATCAGACAGATCTCTAGTTACATAGGCATGGCAGAAAAATCAGGTTGGAAAGAAAGCATAATACAAGCAGGTCTCTAGTTAAGAAAAACAACTCTAGTAAAAAAAAAAAGGTATCTAGTAACAGACTACATTTTCGTGTACTCATCGACGACCTACTCTCTCTCTACTCCTATGAGAATAAGGTTTAATACAGGGTAAATCCTTTTCCAAAATTCAGCAAACCAATGACTGGTTGTTCTTGCTCACAGACGCGGACAGGCGGGGATTTGTTGTTCCCTGTTTTAAAGGGAGTAGACTACTTCGTAATTAATCTAATTACACGTGTACAATAAGATTTACATCATCGGCTACCGTTAAATCCAATTTACACACGGAAGCTATCCAAACCAAGAGCAACGTGTACACTTGAGGAACCAAGATCAATTCTTTCATTGGAGTTGTATTTTGACTAAATTACATAATTTGGAGCAAGATAAGTCCAAAAATGTGGAAAACTTGATTTCTACATAAATAAGATAGACATAACACAATCTGATATCAAAATTGAAAAAAATCCAAGTATTGCAAAATAATAGATTTAGCATGCATCAACCATGCCAACTTGTTATATAATACAATCTTATACCAAAATTGGGTATCTATGTCCATGACGTCTTAGGAGACATCGTTTTCTAATTGCTATCTAAATGATACTATTATGAACATATAAATTTATGTTACTAACCACTAAAGATAAGCATCCATGTGGCCCTAAAAATCTATGTTTTTGTTTAGATGTTTGTCTTGAAAGTGGATTATAGAAAGATTCAAAAGTTATAAGTTCATGTGAAAACTTCATGTTCATGTATCTTCTAAAGTCTTGTAGGAGACATATTTGTGCTAGTAATTTATTATATCTTTTCAAAGACATTTTATATAAGAAGTCATTTTGAGACCTTTTAGGATCCTTTATGTTAAGCGAGTTATATCTATTTTATATACATTAATAGATGAATTGTTAAATATAGTTATATATGTAATATGTGGGCATCTAAGTTTTTAGGTTTGAATCTACCTTGGAACAAGCCCAATCCATACAATAATCTATGTCAACATACTTGGCTGAACTCCCTACATACATGTTATGTAAGTTTTCTGTTGAGTTGTGGGTGTCGGGACATCATACGAATCAATTTGGCCCAATCTGACGCTCACTCTGTGCATATAACACCCACATCTCTTGACATTTAGTTATCTAATAGAAAAGGTATGTTTACAATTATAAAAGTAGTATCATACATACATCTTAACCCTCCTCTACCTTATACATACATACATACATACATACATATATATATATATATATATATATATATATATATATATATATATATATATATATATATATATATATATATATATATATATATATAGGCTGTTCATTCGTTGCCCGGCGGGTAGCCAGAATTTTAGCTACCCGCTGGAGTAACTCGGGTCAAAAGAGTAACTTTATGGTATGCTGGAGTAACCCGTCTGAATAGCAAGAGTAACTATATGGTATGCTGGAGTAACTCTGAGTGCAAAAGAGTAACTGTGCAGAAAATATACAGTCAGTAATATATATGGACGGGTTTTTTGATTTGGGAGGGGGGGCAAATGATACTATTTTTTTATCAAATTTTTTGGAGAGCTAGATAAAGTTATCCTCTACAATTGTGAATTTTTAAAAAAAAATATCAGGAAGTGTGAAAAAAAAAATATATATGTGTGTGTATATATATATATATATACATATACAATCAGTAATATATATGGATGTGTTTTTTAATTTTGGAGGGGGCAAATGATATTATTTTTTGATCAATTTTTTTGGAGAATTAGATAAAATGTTCCTCTACAATTGTGAAAAAAAATTAAAAAAAATATCAGGAAGTGTGAAAAAAAATATCAGGAAGTGTTGTCGGGTAGCTACCCGTTAGTTACCCGCCGGGTATTAAAGATAAGCCCATATATATATATATATATATATATATATATATATATATATATATATATATATATATATATATATATATATATATATATATATATATATATATATATATATGGGCCCATCTTTTTTGCCCGCGCGGGTAGCTACCCGCCCACCCTTCTGATCACTTTTTTTCAAATTTTTTTTTCGAAATTGTAGAGGACTATTTTGTCTAGCTCTCCAAAAAATTTGAGCCAAAAATAATATCATTTGCCCCTCCAAAATCAAAAAACCCGTCCTTATATATATCTGCTGTATATTTTGTACAGAGTTACTTTTTTGGCCAGCAGAGTTACTTTTTTGACACCATAGTTACTTTTTTTACAGCAGAGTTACTTTCTTAGCTAGGAGAGTTACTTTTTTGGCTGCAGGGTAGCGAAAATCCATGCTACCCGCACGGGCAATGAATGAACACCCTATATATATATATATATATATATATATATATATATATAGAACATACAAATTATTGATAACTATAAAAACCTATCACCATGAATGACATTCCGCCCTCTGCATAGATATAGAAGGACCTATCCATAATTATAAGAAAACTATAAATTGCATTTTACCTATGGACGACTCTTCTATATAGTATATATGTAAACATTGACTAGTTTGTAATTTGAAACAGTAAGTAAAGATTCTTTTTTTTTTCTTTTTAAAGACCCACAATCTTTTCCATAAAACTCAGATAACCCCCAAGACTTTGGATAATCGTAAGTAGCCCCTCCCATCACTCACCCTCCTTAGTTGCTGCCAAAACTAACAACTTGTTTTATCTTTTTATTTATATGTCACATGCCACACCATTTGTTGTGTGCCATTGCTATTGTGTATTATTACTATTCATTTGTCTTTTTATAAAAGAAACTATAAATTGCATTCAACATATGCATGACTATTTTTATATAGTATAGATATAAACATTGATCGCATTTTTGGTTTGAAACTTAAACAAAATAATTTGTTTTCTTCTAAAAAACCCATAGTCTTTTCCATAAACTCAAATAATCCCGTAGAGGTTGGATAATCCTCTATATCCCCTCCCATCACTCACGCTCCTTAGCTGCCGCTAATCCTAACAAACTTTCTTTTATTTTTCTATTTATATGTTATATGCCAACCCATTTGTTGTATGTTATCGTTATTTTGTTTTTTTTATTCTCATTTGCTTTTTTCTTTCTTTCCAGTTTTCTAGATTAGTACCATACAATACAAATTGGGTTTGAGTGCTCGATGGGAAGCTCAATGGGTGCTATGCACGACAATGGGCTGTACCTAACCCTAGCATACTCAAGTCAATATTAAGTATGACTCAAAGCCAATCTATGAAGCAGGCTGCTCTGGAAAACGTAGAGATCGAAGATTAAGAATTAAATCTTTATAATCCTAATCTATGAATGATCCAAACTTAGGGCCTGTTTGGTAGGATGATGTTGGTATTCATGAAGTTTAAATGTCAGCCTTTTGATTTGATTTTTTATTTGGTAGGGTGTATTAGAGTGCATTTTGTTGATTTGCAACTTCACTTTTGGTGGCAATTTCCAGAAAACGTACCGCGGCCGATCACGGCGCGGTCCGTTTGTTAGACTTTCGTGACGTTGCTATTATTACGTATATATGCCACCGGTCCACCTATCTGCCTGGCTTGCTCTGTTTGTCGTGACTCCGGATCTGCCACGTCTCTTATTTACAGCGGCTAGTACCTGCCGTTGTCAGGCGATTGTCCTATTCGCCAAATAGTTATGAGCCAAAACACAGAACTTAAACATCACTCTACCAAATAAGTACTATACCGTCCGAAAGCTGTGGTTATCTATGATTTACTTTCTAAATCATGGAACCACATCCGGCTACCCCCTACCAAATTAGCCCTTATTGCATCACATCATATCCGAAATCAAGCTAGTATAGTTGCAGACGGCTCGTCCGTTTCTGATCAGATATCTTGATTTTTTCTACGATAAAAGCAAATTCTAGCGTGATGAATTTGAACGAACAACAACCTGAAGTTACCCAGGTGGCACGGATAATTATTGATGGATTCACTATATTCAAGACTGTAGCAGTGTGGACTAAAAGATCTTTCCAAGTTTATTTGTAACGGTCTGCATTTTCATGTACTCATTAACGACTTGTAATTTGCTTTCTTTTATGTTTGATTTAGTTGTAGTGATGCACGTATAATGTGCTTGTGTATTATGCTTGTAATCAGACAGATCTCTAGTTACATAGGCCTGGCAGAAAAATCAGATTGGAAAGAAAGCATAATACAAGCAGGTCTCTAGTTAAGAAAAACAGCTCTATCTAGTAACGGACTACATTTTTATGAACTCATCGACGACCTACTCTCTCTACTCCTATGAGTATAAGGTTTAATACAGGGTAAATCCTTTTCCAAAATAAAAGTCAGCAAACCAGTGACCGGTTGTTCTTGCTCGCAGACGCGGACAACACCACCGGTTTTCGCTCCAAGGTTGCGTGGCCGCTCTTCCTTCGAGTCTGCCTTGGCGCCGGGTAACAGCAGCCAATCTCCCCTGCCATTCCTTCACCGAATTTCTCCTCCTCTGCTACTGCTTGCTCGGGTTTTCCTTGTCGTCCTCCCCCGCTTCCGGTTGTTGTAGTTCCATTTGTGGTTCCGCTCCTCCGCTTATTATCGTCTTTTCCTGTTCCTCGGCAACACATAAAAAATGCAAATCAGATAATAATCAATCATTATTTTCCCACAATGGATGCTCTACTAGCTTATTTCTTCCTTGAACCATTACAGTGACAATAAGCGGCAGAAGCAGACCAAAGAATAGCTGCAGGTCAGAAGCAGCAAGCAACCATATGCAGCTGTTCTCATATGCGATTGGTTACTCGGCCCAGTTTCTGAGTATGCGGCCCGCATGTCAGACTCAAGCACGTAACCTCCCATCATCAGTATATGGTGCGGCCCTTTGTCTGCCTATGCAGATTCAAATACATTCGCGATTTTTGCAGCCGCGTATCAGAACTGTGGTGAGTTCCGTTGTTCCTGGCAAGAAGATAGATGCCCAGGCATCCAGTACCTCCATACGGCCAGCCCTGGTAATAGGTCAGCTATATTTTTCTTGTTTCTGACTAGTTGCTCCCGTTCAATCTAGATGTTAAGGATATAACTGGAGATTTATATATGCTGGACAAGGTTCTGATATTGAGGATCGATTAATCGATTGATTACTTTTCCATCTAGGTGCTGGACTGATGGGAAGTTTGGCTGTAGTTGATGCCGCAAAAGCACTCCCTATTGAGCATGTAATGGTGAGAGTTCTCTGTCTATGCCTACAGAAAAATAGAGTTTTCCTGATCCACATATTACCTTATTACCGATTGCTAGTATTTTCTTTCATGCTATATTTCTATAGGACCTATCTCTAATAGGAGACTTCTGCAAATTTAATTACTTGTTGATCATATTATTAATGGGGCATCATGAAAGTTAATTTTACACTATAGATCTACAAAACAAAACTGAAATGATAAGTTTCAGTTGATACTAATATAATGGATGTTGACTGGATTGACTAGTATTAGTGCAAATCAATCTCGCTGTACCATGGTATAGTGGGAAAGCATAGATCAATCACTTAAAAATGAACCATATACAATAGTATGGTATCATTTCTGCAGTATATTCTGTGCTTAGTGATAGGAAACAACTTTCCTGAAAATAGAATAATTATATATGTATTATGACTGTACTCAATAACAAAAACTATATGCATCCAAACTTCAGTTTCAAGGTGCCTTTTAGGGTCTTAAGCTTTGGTTGCAGTCAAGCGTTAGAAATGCTGGTACCAAATTTGATTTAACTTCTAAACATCTATATATCTGTGTTTTTGAGGTGTGACAATATATTGGGGTGTTACTAAGTCACAAACAAAGTGGCAATCCAATTCGATATGTATAGCACATTCACGGAAAGAGGATTACATGCTATATGAATGGCTACTTGATTATCATATAAATATACATATATTTACAAATATATGTGTGTGCGCGTGCGCGCGCACACACACACACACACACACACACACACACACACATAGACACACAGACAAAGGTACACACACACACACACGGGCACGCGCACGCACGTGTACGTTTTTACATGTATTGTTCATGAAAATGGCACATCCAAAATTCAATGACTATATCCAACGATATAGATGGAGTCAATGTTGTCTAGATTAGACGTGTTCAGAAAATCACAAGCATATATCATGTATATCACAAGATATAACCAAATAACACCCAACAATTTCTACTGTATGTGCATTTTGCTGTTGATTAGAAAATATACATCTTCTCTTGTTGAATGATCCATGAATGTCAGATTCAGTTTGTTGTAAAGTAAAAGAAGGTCATGCGATATATTTGATAAGAGGAATCCCCCTTCTATATATAGAAGGGGGAAGCGTACATACTTTAAACTAAACCGCAATGGACCAAGATACACTTGGGCCCATATACAAATAGACTCAAATAACTTAATTAACTAAATTAACTAGACTCTTTAACACTTCCCTCGAGGTGAAGCTTGGGAGAGTCCCTATTAAGCTTGCAAACAGAGAGATAGACTAAAAAAAAAGAAGCAAAAACAGAGAGTCCCTATTAGTGCAAATCAATCTCGCTGTACCATGGTATAGTGGGAAAGCATAGATCAATCACTTAAAAATGAACCATATACAATAGTATGGGTATCATTTCTGCAGTATATTCTGTGCTTAGTCATAGGAAACAACTTTCCTGAAAATAGAATAATTATATATGTATTATGACTGTACTCAATAACAAAAACTATATGCATCCAAACTTCAGTTTCAAGGTGCCTTTCAGGGTCTTAAGCTTTGGCTGCAGTCAAGCGTTAGAAATGCTGGTACCAAATTTGATTTAACTTCCCAACATCTATATATCTGTGTTTTTGAGGTGTGACAATATATTGGAGCGTTACTAAGTCACAGACAACGTGGCAATCCAATTCGATATGTATATCACATTCACGGAAAGAGGATTACATGCTATATGAATGGCTACTTGATTATCATATAAATAGACATATATTTACGGATATATGCACACAACCACACACACACACACACACTCACACACACAAACACACACACACACACAGACACTCTCTCTCTCTCACACACACACAGACAAAGGTACACACACACACACACACACGGGCATGCGTACGTGCCTGCACACAAACATATATTTATGTATGTGTGTGTGTGTGTGTGTGTATATATATACACACACTGTCGGGCAGCGAAGCTTACACTTGTTCACTTCAGGTTCACCAGGGCCTCTTTCCTCCCTTTTCTGCTCACTCGTAGGGGTCAGTGGGGGTTAAGGGGAGGGAGAATACGAATGATCCCTACCGCTTTACCTGAAAGGTCTCATGACTCACCCGCCACCAGAACTAGAACAAGAAAACATCACCTACTCATTCGTCCCCCCCCCCTGGAGCTCGATGTATTTTCCCAAGTCCTTTCACTCTACCGCCTCTGATTAAGACTAGGGGATGTTCCTGCGAATTATGACTTTTCTTTTAGTGCTTCAACCCGGATTCAGTACCGAAAAGTGGATAAGATGGCTGCGCTCCAGCTCACTCAAGAATGGGACGACAGTGGTCCGCCGGCAAGCTCGTTCTGTACGTCAGACGGGAGGGTTGGTTTGGCGGGCCCAAGGGCCCGGTCCCGAATGACCGAAGGGGACGAGATCAAGAAGGAGAAAGAGTCGAGGTCAGGAATTCCAGCAAAAAAGGTTGAAACGTCGGAGAAGAGGTGATATATATATATATATATATATATATATATATAGGTTTAGGAAGTGTGTATTGGCTGGTACATTTAAGTTACATGTACTGTTCATGAAAATGGCACATCCAGAATTCAATGACTATATCCAACGATATAGATGGAGTCAATGTTGTCTAGATTAGACGTGTTTAGAAAATCACAAGCATATATCATGCATATCATAAGATATAACCAAATATCACCCAACAATTTCTACTGTATGTGCAACTTGCTGTTGATTAGAAAACATACATCTTCTCTTGTCGAATGATCCATGAATGTCAGATTCACTTTGTTGTAAAGTAAAGGAAGGTCATGCGATATATTTGATAAGAGGAATCCCCCTTCTATATATAGAGGGGGGAAGCGTACATACTTTAAACTAAACCGCAATGGACCAAGATACACTTGGGCCCATATACAAATAGACTCAAATAACTTAATTAACTAAATTAACCAGACTCTTTAACATTTCCCTCGAGGTGAAGCTTGGGAGAGTCCCTATTAAGCTTGCAAACAGAGAGATAGACTAAAAAAAAGAAGCAAAAACAAAGATAAGCCAAGCCCTTCCAAGTATATTTCTCCCCCTCAAGATTATAATAAATCACTCATCACTCAAGTACTCCCCCTCAAGTAGATAACCCAAAACAGGTATGCAAGCAGGTCGAATCTGAAGCATGTTGGAGGTCACAGGTGCATGTCGCAAATAGGTAGCAAAAGCTTCTCAATCGAAAGGATGTGGGCATCTAGAGTAGTAGTAAACAACAACAAGAAGGTGTCATAGTCTTCATCACTGTAGCTATCGTCGCAGTCTAGAGAGTGTTGGATCAGAGTCCCAGAGAGTGTTGGGTCACAAACGGTTGTAGTTAACACATTAACAAAGCACAAACGGAACAACACATATTTAGAACACGGATATACTAGAAAGTGCTGGAACACAGTAGCGTAAAGTCAACGTGTGCGAAACATGAAGAGTGTCAATGTGCAAATAAATCATGGACAAAAAGTAAAATGTAGAGCCGACGTAGCCGGATAGAAGACCATCAACTTAATTAAGCAAGCAATAGACATGAGGCTCCATATAGTAAGCTCTCCAAGAAGCGTGTAGTAGTAAAGACTTTCAGATGTAAATATCAACAATAGAAGTCCACAAACTCTTGAGATCCTCATAGATAGAAGTAGAACTGTAGAATTAAATTTCCCATCTTCATCTCATCTCTCTTTACTCCCCCTCACACCAAGCACGCAGAATAGTAGTGGTTGGGCAGACGATGATAAATAAACACTTTCGAGAAAAATAGGACGTAGTATTGTCGAGGGTGGGGGTTGGGGGGTGGCTCCACAATTAGGGTGTCCTGCTGCCCTCAGTGGGCGACAGTCGAGGGAGGCCTCCCCTCGTGAGGGATCGGAGGCAGAGCCTGCCATGACGGATAAAATACATCCAAATTTGCATAGTGAGTCACAAGTAGTGGTTTCTTCTTGAAGTTGAAATGTTCACACAACAACAAGGCTAGAGTCATCACAAAGCGCCCAAAGTCTTCGTAGAGCAAAGAAGGACAAGTAGTACTCGCAAACCAAATTCAATTCTCAAACCAATGTCCTAGTATAGGATTCTCTGAATCCTCTGTCTTTTGGCGTCAACAGATGGAGGAGGTTGCGATGTGGGGTGCATCTGTGCAAGTTGTTGGTATCCTTGGGGAGAATCAAGGGTGGATCTAGAATTGTAAGGGAGGCATGGTGTAGATCTGTAGAGTAAGAGGACGCAGGGCTTAATCCTGTGAAGGTTGATATATCCGTTCACGATTATATGATTTGTAGAATTGCCACCAAGGTAGTAATCAGAATAAGACCCAGGTGGTGGTGCTGGATTGGAGTGTAAGGTAGGCTGTAAGATTTAGGGTGTAGGGTTGGGCAGTGGTGGGGGTGAAAGGAGCTGGGTGAGGGAGTTGCCCATGTGTGGAATATCAGGGTTTGCGGGAGAGACAGTGAGGTGGTGGGAGGGTGTGTCAGAGGGGTGGTGGGAGGCGAGTAGCGAGGATGGCGCATGCTGGGTCCGTGGCTGCGGAAGTACAACAATGGGAATACTAAAAGTGGAGACGGGGTATCGGGAGTGTCAAGGGCTCGTGGAAGGTTGGGTGCTGAGGGATTTTACTGGAACCAGGGAATCAGGGCGTAGGGTTGGCGAACAAGTTGCATGAAGGCAGATGTTTGTTGGAGGCAGAAGTTTGATGGATTGGCAGTGGGAGACGACAGGGTTGTTGTTGACGGGAGAAATCAACGACGAAAACATAGATATTCGATGACGTTCTGGAGAAGGGAGTTTGATGCATGAGGAGTTTACAACGACATCGGTAGGGGTAGAGGCAGGGAAACCATGAAGCCTGGAAGGCGGCCAAGCCAAGAAACGACTATCGGCCACAGGTGGAGAAAAGCTCTTTTTCCCTTTCTTTGTCTAGGGTTTTAGATCCTAATGGGCCCAGACACACTTGGGCCCATATACAAATAGAATCAATAACTTAATTAGCTAAACTAATCACACTCTCTAACAAAGTTGATATTATATACATGTAATCTAAAGGGTATACATAACATTTGTAAGGTTGGAGTTTTCTGTAGGTTATTAAAAACATTTTAAATCAAGATGGCTTTATAAGTTGCATATACCTAAGTACACAATTGTTTTAGCCTCCATAATATATGTATGTGTATATGTGTGTGTGGAAAATAAGATGGAGGCTAAATAGTTGATCTATTAGACAAAACCCTGCTCCTATATATAGGAGAGAGGAACACGTACATGTTGGATAGTAACCGTAATGGGCCAATTATACTTGGGCCCATATGCATAAGAAACTAATAACTCTTAACACTCCCCCTCAAGATGGAGCATTGGTCAAACACATGTTCAACTTGCTAATACATAAAAAGACAATAATAGCCGACACAAAATTAATCTCCCCGAAATCTTGTTATACAATCATTAAAACACTAAAAAAAACCCCCTAAAGAAGATAACATATATCAAACATGTCTTCTCCCCTGACAAAGGTGACATCAAGGCAGAAGTAGTAATTATTGGTTGTATGCCTTGAGAACTAGTCATATGATGATTATAGTAGGATATTTTGAATTGGATTTGAATAATAATAAATGTTTTTCTATTTGTATGTTTACCTCATTATCTGATAATGATTGAATATAATTATGTCATGTGATTTCGGTTTGAAAACCTAAACATGAGATCATGTGTATGCTAAAAGTGTTCATTCTTGTCCAAATTCTGAGTAAGATATTATTGTAGAAATTAGGACTACAATTATACATAAGACTAGTATATGTGTTGACTGATGACTACATCTTTTTGGTCATGATATTTGATATTAAGTCAAATACATAAGTACTTGTCAATGAACAAGTGTACCAGACAAACCCACTTTGAAAAAGGCAGTCAGAATCATATCTGAATGTGATTGTGGTCCTTAAACTTGGAAGTCAATACAATGATCACGTGTTGTCTAGTGTACTTTAACACTATTCAATGTGACCTTGTCGTACAAGTAGTAATTGGCTGCACCATGACTCATGAGGATTATTGGGAGTGACGTAGATGAAATTTGTCCCTCCTATTGGAGTGATATCCCAACCAGTTGATGAGTGAGACTACGAAATGCATGGCCATGCTTACGTCAGTCAATATCTGATATTGAGCTCACGTGTATCTCAATAATCAACTCTTGATCAAAGAGCAAAGATTGAAGGTTAAGTGGATGGTGATTCCATGCCTCATATTCAATCTGAATATCGAAAACAAAGGGATTATACGATCATGGTAACACCAGTAACGCACATGTTGAAGTTCTCCAATTTACTCTAGTTACTTGGGTGGCAAAGATGTGTTGCTAGATACCGCTCATTGCTTGTGAAGTCATAATATGATTAAAGACATCACTACCAACATAATGTCGATTCTATAGGTTACACACATAGGATGCACATGGAAGAGGAGTATAATTGTGGAAACAAGTTAAATTGGTTACTAAAAATTTACGCAATCAATTAGAACAATCATAGTCTGTTAGGAAGCCTAGAAAGCCTAGACGATTGGCTAGAAGGTCCAGCTAAGGTCCAACTGATTGAATGGATATCAGATGATCGACTGATGTGATGAGTCAATTGACTGACCTTAGATAGCCCAGACGATCGACTGGAATCACCGGTCGATTGGATGAGTGCTTGCTGGTCAGTTGACTGATGGGATCAATCAAACTGTTGATTAGTGATTTGGATCCGGAATGTTCTAACCCCACCCAATAGATCAATTGACTAGCCAGTCGTCAACTGGACTAGCTAGTCGATCGAATGGTGTGTCTGCAAATGGACGTGTAAATGCAGCCACTGGCTTTTTGTTTCTCGATTTCTTTGCAGAAACCCTACTCTCTATATCTCCTATATAAAGGGCATGTAGGTCGGGTTTTGGTTACACATGAAGAACTTTTTCTATCATTACCATTTAGGAGAGAGGAGAGAAAGGTAAAATGCTGCTCTTTCTTGTCGGAATCAAAGAGCGCCTTGTGGAGTTTCAAGTGGTCTGTGTGGACTAAGTAGAGATGCATAGGCCGTGTGATCACATTAGGAGCACGCCGTCAACCGCCGCCTGTACACTATCACGGCGACACACATCTCTACTCAATGAGTGTCTCCGAATCTACTCTGCGACAAGGTATACAAGCGCCCCTCTTTCCTCATACATTGTTGTTAACGAGATCTTGTGGGATCATGGACAACATTTTATCATTGTTTCCGCTGCGATTGTTGCCATCCATTTGCCAATAGTTATAGCATTGTAGACTCCCTCTTAAATTGAAAATTGCCATACTAGTAGGAGCAATCATGGATAAATATTTGAAGCTTTAGTGAGCATCCAGAGTGCAATAAATGGCAGAAGATACTTGTAGAGGCCATCTAAGTTGCCACTGTGTAGGAGTAGCTTATCACAAAAAGCTCCTATGAGATGGTAATTAAATTTCCCTTGATTGATAAACAAAGTACAATCCCTCTCTTTTATAGGCCAAGAGAGTAATATATGAAACATACATGATAGGAAACTGGAAACGAACGTAAACATGAAAGATCGAATAAAACAAGGAAAAGGAAATAAACTACTAAACATGTTATAACGTGAAAACACTTCAACACTCCCCCTCAAACTGGAGCATATATGTCTTGCATGCCCAACTTCTCCACCAATGTAGCAAATTTAGTCTTTGCAAGAAGCTTAGTGAAGATGGCAATGATTTGGTCTTTCGTCTGGATATAAGGAGTAAAAATACGTCTAGACATAACGACTTCCCTGACGAGTGATAATCCACCTCTATGTGTTCGGTGCGTTCATGAAAGGTGGGATTAGTGTAATGAATATGGGTGCTTTATTATCACAATACATGGGAACAGGACCAAGATCACATATATTAACTTCCTTTTTCATACACCCATATCAATTCACATGATGCAGTATGAGTCATGGCTTTATACTCAACTTCAACACTTGAATGGGGAAGAAGTGTCTTTTTTTATTGTGCCATGTGACAAGATTTTCTCCTACAAATGTGCAATAACCAATAGTAGATTTGCGGTTAAGTTTGCAGCCAATGGAACTATTGTTTGGGACATCCATCCATTGCTAAACTAAAATGCCTATTACCTAAGATACCTGATAAAAACTCTCTTTGTGAAGCTTGTCAATTTGGAAAACAAACTTGGACTGTGTTTTATAAGAAAAAAGACTATTTCTAAAAATTTGTTTGATATCGTTCGTGCTGATAAATAGAGACCGTGTTCTATTACTAGCCTCTCTAGATTTCTCTATTTTATGACTTTCATTGATGATTACTCTCGGGCAACTTGGCTATTTCTTTTAAAAGATCACAACAACATCTTGGTTACTACTTTCCCGACTAAAATTCAAACTCATTTCAATAAAGCTATCAAAATTTTTCGAACTAATTATGCCTTAGAGTTCATGTAAAAATTCGTTGCCCTATTTTGTACTGCTTGTGGTACTGTCCATCGGACTTCCTGTTCCTACACTCCACAACAAAATGGTGTGGCATAGAGACAAAATTGCCATCTTCTTGAATTAGCGCGTACTATTCTTCTTCACTATCATGTCCCAAGGAGTTTCTGGCCTGAAGTAGTCTCTACTGCATGCTACTTGATTGACTGAATGCCCTCGTTGATCTTGGAAAATCAAGTCCCCTACACTTTACTCTATCTAGATGCGCCTCTTTTTCTGTACCTCCTCGCATCTTTGGCAACATCTATTTTGTTAAGAATCTTCGCCCCATGATAACTATTAGTATATAGACTTTCCTGCGTTTTTACTTAGTCTATTTTTCTTTTTTTATTTGTTATTCCTATGTCTTGTTTTATTCCACATGGGTTATATCTAAACCATGTGCCTTTCTCTTGTCTTATAAAAGAGAACACTGTACTCTGTTTTTAATCATCTCAATAATAAGACAATTAGCCGCAACTTCTAGATGATATCAGAGCCTCCCGATCCTCCCTAACCCTAATCCTTCTTTCCCTCCCATCTACTCTAGCCGCCACCCTTCCCCTTTCCTCCCTGCTGCGCCGCACAGCAGCCTACCCTTGGTCTGCCGCCGCCGCCTTGCACCCTCCCTGCTGCTCGCCGCCACCAGGTCCCTCCACCTTCTTGCCGCCGCCACCATAGCCCCACCACTGCCCATTTCCGCCACCCCGAGCACCCACCCTATCCTCCCTTCTCCTCTTCCCATCTTCTCTAATCCTTTGCTCACCATCTCGTCCGGCTAAAGGCTCCTTTTCCGGCCTCCGTACAGTTTCCGACAACGCTACGTACAACCCGGTCTTTTCCAGTTCTGGCACGTTGAAGGAGTAAATCTTTTTTTCGCATCTGACTGCCTGCGCCTCATGGTGGAGTGATCTTTCCTCCATGTTGGCGTAGGTCCTGCTCTTCCTTTCTGCCCCGTGAGGGTCTTCTGAGGTCAATGATTGGATCTCCTACCTGCTACTACTGCTAGTCCATGTTTTGGACTTCTGCTGCTGCCCTCTGCTGACACCTGCTGTTATCTGCGCCCGTGCTCCTGCTTTTTTCTTCTTGGTCCGATGGCGACTTCAGATCTTCCTCACACTCTCTGTGTTACTACAGTGAAGTTGGATAGTTCCAACTATCACCTATGGGCTGCCTCCTTTGAGTTGTATGTTAAATCTCAAGGTCGCTACTCTCATCTGACTACAAAGGGCTCGTCTCTTCCTGCTCATGATGCTGACGAGAAGACGAAACAAGCCTATGATCTCTGGTCCAAGGAGGACTATGGGGTCATGACATGGATGGTCAACAACGCTGAAGCAAAGATCAGCCAGTCCCTTCTCCGTCTTCATACTGCCAAAGAAATGTGGGAGCAACTCTCCCATGTTTACTCGCACCAACAGAATCCTAAGAAGGTCTTTGAGATCTTCAAACAACTTGCCAAACTGGAGTATTCTACTACTGATTCGGTCGAGGATTACTACAACTCCTGCTGTGCCCTCTGGGATGAGTTCCAGGTGTATCATCCCCTTTCCACTGACATTGATGAACTTAATCGACAGCGGAACGAACTTATGTTAGTTCAGTTCCTCGCGGGCCTACCTGCTTCCTTTACTGGTGTTGTGGACCAGATTCTCTCCAGCGACCCTTTACCCACTCTCCGCGATGTACTCAAAAGGGTCCAACGTCTACCTTCTGTGTCCCAGCCCGTGCCTGACTCTTCTGATGGTGCAGCTCTCGCTGTCCGCTCTGGTGATTCCTTTCGTGGTCGCGGTCGTGGCAGAGGTCGTGGCCGCGGAGGACGTTCTTCTGCTCCTGGTCGTGGCTCTGGAGCTGATCCTGTTGAGTCCCGCTACTGCACTCACTGCAAGCGCACCAACCATACTGAAGATCGTTGCTGGATCAAATATGGCAAACCTGACTGGGCCAATAAAGTGACTCCTGATCAGACTGAACCTGCTCTGCCGACAGCTGACTGGATCCGCTCGGAATTTGAAAAGCTGCTACAAGCTCGTCTGGCGTCTTCTACTGATGATTCAAATGCTGGTAGTGCCGCACTTCTGACTACGACTGGTAAAAACTCCTGGGTGATTGACTCTGGTGCGACTTCTCATATATCTGGCAATCCTGATTTATTCTCTAAACTGCACAAGACTTCTTTTATACCTCCTGTTACTTTAGCTGATTGTTCTAAATCACCTGTTACTGGCATTGGTGATATTTGCTCTACTGGTAGTCTGCCTCTGCGCTCCACGCTTTATGTCCTGAAATTTCCTCTTAATTTACTCTCTGTCAGTAAAACTGTGAAGAGCCTTCGTTGCTCAATTACGTTTGATCCGGATGGTGTTTTGTTTCAGGATCTGCGCACGAGGATGACGATTGGTTCAGGCCATGAGGGACCGGATGGACTCTACTACTTGGACGAGCCAAAGACAACTGCATATTTGACATCATCCGTGGCAGACATCCAGTGGCATTATAGATTGGGACATCCTTCTGTTGCGAAGTTAAAAGTCATGTTACCAGATATAGTTAGTTCTGATTTTCATTGTGAGACATGTCAGCTTGGCAAGCAGATTCGTGCTACCTTTTCCAAAAAATTTTGTATCAGTTCTAAAGCACCTTTTGATATTATACATGCTGACGTTTGGGGTCCATGTTCTGTGGCGAGCACTTCTGGTTTTAAATATTTTCTGAGCTTCATTGATGATTTTTCTAGAACAACATGGCTATTTTTGCTTAAAGATAGATCTACTATCCTTGAAAAAATTACTGACTTTTTTGCTGAGATCCGCACTCAATTTGCTAAGCCTATTAAAATTTTTCGCACTGATAATGCGTTGGAATTCATGCAAGCCTCTGTTAGCTCCTTTTGTCATCGTCAGGGCACCATCCACCAAACTTCCTGTGCTTATACCCCACAACAAAACGGTGTCGCTGAACGCAAGAATCGTCATCTTCTCAAAGTTGCTCGTACCCTTCTTTTTCACTACCATGTTCCCCAGACTTTTTGGCCCGAGGCGATAACCACTGCCTGTTATCTTATTAACCGCATGCCATCCTCTGTGCTCGGCAATCAGATTCCTTTTCAGATTCCGTTTCCCGATGCATCTCTTTTTTCTGTCCCGCCTCGCATATTTGGGAGCACATGTTTTGTTAAGAATCTTCGGCCAGGCCTTACTAAATTGGATCCTAGAGCAACTAAGTGTGTTTTCCTAGGGTACTCTCGCACTCAAAAGGGGTACCGATGCTATGATCCTATTTCTAAAAAGTGATTTGTATCTGCGAATGTGGTATTTTTTGAGCATATGCCTTTCTATTCTTCGGCTGGTTCTGCGCTCACTTTGGATTTACTAGTAGACACGCCTTTACCTGTGGTGGATGATTTTCCTGATAATTCTGATGCTCCGATTGAAAAGCCACCTCTGAAAGTTTATCACAGAAGACCGAAGTCGACAGCTCCCTCTATGGCCTCTCCATCGTCCTCATCCTCTGTGCCAGATCAAACACCTCCGTAGGTATTTTCTGATCTTGATATTCCTATTAGTTTGAGGAAAGGGACAAGAACGTGCACTATGCATCCGATTGGGAATTTTTGCTCTACTGCTAATCTGGGTGCTAATTTTGCTAACTTCACTGCGGCTCTTTCTGCTATATCTGTTCCTAAAAATGCTGCTCAGGCTCTTAGACATCCTGCATGGTGTCAGGCTATGGAAGAAGAAATAAAGGCCCTTACAGAACGTAATACATGGGCCCTTGTTGATCCACTTGCTGCTTGCTCTCCAGTTGGTTGCCGATGGGTCTTCACAGTCAAATACCAGCCAGACGGTACTGTTGAACGGCTTAAGGCAAGACTTGTGGCAAAGGGGTATACACAAACCTATGGGGTCGACTACTTCGAGACTTTTTCTCCAGTGGCACGCCTGAACTCTGTGAGAATTCTGATTTCTGTTGCTATAAATTCTGACTGGCCTCTGTATCAGCTTGATGTCAAGAATGCTTTCCTGTATGGTGACCTTCATGAAGAAGTATACATGTCACAACCCCCCGGTTTTGTGTGTCAGGGGGAGTCTTCTAAAGTCTGCAGGCTGAAAAAGGCTATTTATGGCTTGAAACAGAGCCCCAGAGCTTGGTTTGACAAGCTCAGCAATATTCTTCAGAAATTTTCTTTCCGGCGCTCCCAGTCTGATCATTCTGTTTTTGTGAAAAATACTACTGCGGGTATTGTTGTCCTTATTGTTTATGTTGACGACATTATTCTTTCCGGAAGTGATCTTGCTGGTATTCAGCCAACAAAGTGCTATCTGGAGAAACACTTTGTCACCAAGGATCTCGGCTCGCTACGGTATTTTCTTGGGATAGAGGTGTCCCGGTCTTCTTCTGGTCTCTGCTTATCTCAGCGAAAGTATGTTCTGGACCTCCTATCTGAAACTGGTCTTCTAGGTGCTAAACCTGCTAGCACACCTCTGGATCCAAACACCGACTGGGATGATGAGGATTCTCCTGCTTATCCTGACAATCAGCAGTATCGAAGAATGGTTGGTAAACTCATCTATCTTACTGTTACACAGGCTGATATTACTGCTGCGGTTGGGCTGGTTAGTCGCTACTTGGATAAACCTCGGCAATGCCATTGGGATGCTGTCTGCCATATTCTGAAATATCTGAAAAGTTCTCCTGGAAATGGTCTACTTTACAAGAAACATGGGCATTGCAAACTCCTTGGCTATTCTGACTCTGATTATGCTGGCAGCAAGGTTGACCGTCGCTCTACTTCTGGCTACTGTACCTTTGTGGGAGGTAACCTTGTCACTTGGCGAAGCAAGAAGCAGTCTGTAGTTGCTCGCTCTAGTGCTGAAGCTGAGTATCGTGCCATGGCACACACTACCTGTGAACTGTTCTGGATTAGGAGCTTGCTGAAAGACTTTGGCGTTTCTGATTCGTCTCCTATTCCAATGTATTGTGACAACAAAGCATCTACTTTCATTGCTAGTAATCCTACTTTCCATGAGCGGACCAAGCACATTGAGGTGGATTGTCATTTCGTTCGCGAAGCTGTTCTATCGGGACAAATCTCTACTCCCTACATTCATACATCTGATCAGGTGGCTGACATCTTCACAAAGATTCTACCAAAGACGAGGTTCACTGCTATGACATCCAAGCTGGGCATGCTAGACATCTACGCTCCAGCTTGAGGGGGAGTATTAGTATATAGACTTTCCTGCGTTTTTACTTAGTCTATTTTTCTTTTTTTATTTGTTATTCCTATGTCTTGTTTTATCCCACATGGGTTATATCTAAACCATGTGCCTTTCTCTTGTCTTATAAAAGAGAACCCTGTACTCTGTTTTTAATCATCTCAATAATAAGACAATTAGCCGCAACTTCTAGAATAACTAAACTTGACCCCAACTCTACTAAGTGTGTTTTTCTGGGATATTCTAGAACTCAGAAAGGATATCAGTGTTATGATCCTGCCAATCGACATTGGTTTGTCAGTGCTGATGTGGTCTTTTTTGAACACATGCCATACTACTCTGAAAAGAGGTCTACTTTATCTAGTGACCCACTGCATCCTACTCCACTCCCTCAGATTGTGGAAAATGTTCCTAATGAAGAAACTAAAGTTCTTGCTCCTCTCCTTAAAGTTTACAAGAGAAGACCTAAGGTTACAATCCCCTCCGTGGCCTCTCAACAACCACATCCTTCTCCGTTGGCAGATCACCACACCCCTTGGGTACTTTCTGACCTACACCTTCCAAGTCAAAAGAAAGGTTTGTTCCTGTACTCAACATCCAATTAGTAATTTCCGCTCTACTATTAATCTTACTGCTTTTCCTACTTTACTGCTGCTATCTCTGCGGTTTCTTTACCAAAGAATGCTACTCAAACACTCCAACATCTTTCCCGGCGTCAAGCTATGGAAATTGAGATGACTGCTCTTCGCGATTGATATACTTGAGATCTTGTTGATCGTCCTCAAGATTGCTCTACAGTTGGATGTCGATTGATATTCACTATTAAATACCAGTCTGATGGTATGATTGAACGACTGAAACCATGCCTAGTTGCGAAAGATCATACTTAGACCTATGGGTTGGGCTATTTTGAAACTTTTTCTCCTATTGCTAGGCTTAATTCTGTTCGAGAGCTTATCTCTATTGCTGTGAATAATGATTGACCTCTTTTTCAACTTGATGTTAAAATGCTTTTCTAAATGGACTTATATGAGAACGTCTACTATATGGAGCAACCACCTGGGTTTGTTGCTCAGGGGGAGTGTTCCAAAGTCCTCAGACTCAGAAAAGTGATTTATGGTCTAAGACAGTCCACGAGCGTGGTTTGACAAATTGAGCCAAATTCTCCTTAAATTTATCTTTTAATGCTCACATTTGATCACTCCATTTTCATAAGAAAAACTGCTTCTGGACATGTTATTCTTACTGGGTATGTGAATGACATAATTCTGTTTGGCAGCGATAAAGAAAACATCAAGCTACTAAAAGCTATCTTAGAACAACATTTTTTTACAAAAGATCTAGCAAAACTCAAATACTTCTTGAGGATTGAAATTTCCAGATCTTCTTCTGGCATCTGTCTTTCACAACGCAAATATATTCTAGATGATATCAAAGAAATATGCATGATACTAAACCTGCTAGCACCCCTCTGGATCCCAATACAAATCGGGATGAGTCTTCACCACCTCATGCTAATAACCACCAATACAGAAGATTGGTTGGTAAGCTGATCTATATCACGGTCACTAAAGCTAACATGACTTCTGCTGTTGGACTTGTCAGTAGGTATTTGGATAAATCTTGACAATGTCACTGGGATGTTGTCTGCCACATACTTAAATATATGAAGAATTTTCTTGGGAAAGAATTGTTGTATCAGTGACATGGACACTGCAAATTCACTGGTTATTCAGACTCTAATTATGCTGGTAGTAGATGTGATAGAAAATCTTCCTTTGGCTGTTGTATTTTTGTTGGAGGCAATCTGGTTACATGGCTTAGTAAGAAGCAGATTGTGGTTGCTCAGTCTAGCATTGAAGCAGAGTATAGATCCATGACTCATATGACTTGTGAACTGATGTGGGTCCAAGGACTCCTCAAGGAATATGATATCTATGATCCATATCCTATTCCAATGTACTGCGGCAACAAAGCCTCCATTTTTATTGCCAACAATCCTACTTTTCATGACCATACCAAGCATATAAAGGTGGATTGCCACTTTGTTCAAGATCTGTTGTATCTGGTCGCATATGCACTCCTTACTGTGGACAAAAGATCAGGTTGCTGACATCTTCACAAAGCTACTTCCAAAGACTCGCTTTACTACTCTGGTGGACAAGCTGGGCATGTTTGACATCTATGCTCCATTTTGAGGGAGAGTATATATATATATATATATATATATATATATATATATATATATATATATATATATACTTTATGCTTTATGCTTTATGTTTATTTTGTGCTTTAGACTTGTCTTTGTCTTTAGCTTTTCTTTTATCCCATATCTACTAATTCTGTTTTCCACTTACTCTCTTGTCCTATAAAAGAGACTGCCTTGTATTTGTTTTAGACACATCAAATAGAGATCATAAGATTCTATGTGATTTATGCTTTGATACCATGTGGAATATAAGATGGAAGCTAATTAGTTGATCTATTAGGCAAATCCCTGCTCTTATATATAGGAGAGGGGAGCACCTACATGTTGGACATAAACCTTAATGGGCCAAGTCAGAGGCTCAAGCCATTTAACCCTTCAACACAATGTTGTCCTTCAATAGGATGGACCACGTGTAGTACCTAGTGTCATCTTCACATAGAGCAAGATTGTAAGGTGTATGAGCTGGAATCCCATTCTCTAAGGTAATTGATAGTGGATTTGTAAAAATCTAGTGCTAAAGTAGTAACTGAAAATGTAAAAATAAAATTAGAGATTAATCAGTGGATGAAAATCTAGGTTGTGTTCATCGTGTTTGGGTTCCAATATAAACCAGATTCGGTTATTTTAGAGGACTTCTGGATGTAATCTTCACTCCCTTTTGGTGGGCGAAGACGCAAAACCTGTTCCATTAGGCAAATCAACCTGATTCCCGTGTTTTAGACCTGATTCCTGTATAAATAGACTTCAAGTCCTGGCTTGAATTCCTGAGTTTGGTCAGTTCTTGAGATGAAAAGAGCTAGGTTTTCCACATGACTGGCTACAGCCATTGCCAATTCACAATGTTAGGTAGTGTTGCAACTTGAAATTTTGGAGTAACTGCAGACGACCATGGGCAGGTGCTGCAATTGTGTCCATCCCATGATGATTGAATTAGGCAGTAATTTTATTTTGCGATTGTGTCCAGCCCATGATGATTGAATTAGGCAGTAATTTTATTTTGTAAATTCAACATTCCCCACCCGAACCCCCTTTTTAGCTCCAAGTTGTTTGGGTATCTTCCTTGAATAGTCTAGAATCCAAATTTTCGCTAAAGAGAACATCATCTCTGTAGTTTGAATATCCAAATCTTGCTTGGTCTCAGAGTTGGTCTTCTTAGTGTCGAAGTATGCTCCTACAAGACAAAATTTTCTGAGAAGACAAAATAAAAAAAACTAATACAAAATACTTTAGGCAATTATGCACGTAACTATATTCAAAATCGGGAATGTTACGACACTTTTCCCTTGGTGCAGGTGCAGTACCCATAAAAGCTACGACAGTGTCACATGTTGCTGGATGAGAAGGTCAAGGCTGATGGATTGACTACAGCTAATATAATATAGTAGAAATGGATGGATTCACGTCAAAGTTTGATAGAAATATGTATTCCACAAATTTTAACAATGACACTAAAGCAAATTCCTCATCAACACATTTGTACTAAAGATATACCTAGGTAGAGCAATTGTTCTCTTTGGCAATTGTTGATCGCCAGTCACTGCAACAAATTCTCAAGGTGAGAAACGGGCATGCGGTAGAGTTTTCCGACCGCTACAGAGAGAAAACAATAAAATGAGAGCGGTCGGTAGCCATGTGTTTGGTAAAGCGATTGGTAGCAATTGACATGCTTACTGTGATTCTCCATCGCTTTCCGCCGCTGCCTGCTTGCTTTGCCAAACACAGCATAAGCCATAAGTATAAACAAATTTATGCCCCACATCAGGCACTAATTGGAAAAGAATGGAACTTGTAATGTGTATAATCATGAAACCATGTATGGAGTCATAATTGATGTAGTAGTATAATCGCAATAATAACTGGAAAGAAGCCTCACTTACTTCAAGTTCATGTTTAGACGTGAGCAGGTAACACGTGGGTAGAACAAAATTTGGATAAGTTATTTTATATAGTGTTTCAAATTTTGATCCTAATGTCCCTTAATTAATATAATAATCTCATATTTAGATTAAATTGCAATTTTGGTAATTGTTTTTTATCTAAAGACTCTGGAAAATGATTTAGCTTTTATATTAGAAGTTGACAATTTGAACAACCACACCATATTTATCTAACGCAATGTGCCTGCCGCAAGCTTGATAGGAATGAGAGAATGTTTAGTAAGTTTACTGCATCTTAGGATGTGTTATTTAGCAAGTGGCAGTACGTTTATATTATGTACCTTCGGTTTGGTTATTGACTTAGTGAGCAAGAAAAAGTGTGTTATTTAAGCGCACCTTGGTCAATTATTGAGATAGATACTTCAGGTAATGAGCACAGCAAGTGATGCATCACTTCGGTTGAGCCACCATCATTTTTCAAATTTAGCACGAGTAGTTGAGCTAGTTTTTTCTCACCTGAAGATAAAAAAACCCAATTTGACAATAAACACATTATAATACCTACCTGAACAGATGCCATGCTCAGTGGGCACCACTGTATTCTCCAAGAGAATTAGGGCTTAGCTATATATTCAACCTATATTTGATTCAACTGAGACAGTAGAAGAAGCAACAAAAAGTTTGTTTTTCAAGCATGCATGAAGTTAGCGTAGGGTTGACACCATATGCCATTCCTTTTTTGGTCAAGGTAGGTAGCACTTCACTGTAGTATATGGTAGATTTGGGAGAACCATGTGGAAGTTCCTTGATATCACTAGCAGAGCCACTGGTTTAAAACCCAATATTAGACTATTATAAAAATGCTGACAAAATGGATGTAGCAATTGTAGCATAGATGACATTGATGTCTGCAAAAACAATGAAGAATGAAATTACAAATGGAGTTTTTAAGGACAGTGTCATCATAGAGGATAAGTTAGTGGCTCAGGGTCACCTTATAAGGTTTTACCATGCCCAATGTAGGACAACATGTTTGATTTATAAATGGCTTGATTGACGTCGTGGGAATTAATAGAGTTTTAACAAGGATGCACTTTATAGAATAATACAATTTGACTCAAACTGTTGCTGTTGTGGTTCTGTTTGTAATGTTGACTCTTAAATATCATTGTTGCTCTTGAAAATGAAAATCAACATTCTCCAAACCAGGATGGCCTTGCTCCTGTTTTAGCTGATATAAACTTTGGAGACTGGTTTGGTGGATTACTGTTTTCAGCCGGACAACAAGCAAATGAAGCTGTGCGTGATCAACTCTCAGCACCAACTTTTTCGAGGCAAGATTTCCTTTCTGCAGATGTTCATATGTTGAAATTTTGGCGTATTCTACTGTCTAAATTGTTGTTGGTCCATAATTGCAGTTTAGCAGTCATTTTCAGTGCAGGACTGGTTACCAGCTTATCCCCTTGTACATTAAGTGTTTTGCCACTGACACTGGGATATATAGGTAAGGTCGAGACTGGACTAGTTATGAGGAACTCCAATTATGATTTCTGATCTAATCAGCCAAGAGTCTTCTTTCAGGAGCTTTTGGATCTGGAAAAAGCCGTACTGAGGTAGTTCCTCCTTCTAAATGTGCTCAAGTATTAGCAATTTGCTTGTTCAGATTACACTGAAGGTTTTGAATTTTAACTTTGTATAAGCAACATGAAATAGGTAATTGTAGGTGTTAGAAAGCATGCAAGGGTATGTTCTTGCACATGGATATAGACACATGGCGTAACAATTTTTGAAAATGTAGGACAGAGACAGAAACGTTTATATTTATTAGTTGGTATTTTATATTTATATACCAATGTAAACGGGCGGTTAATGTCATGTTAAATTTTTTGAAAACTCAAAGTAAGAGCCGTGCATATGATCACAGATTTAAATAAACAGTGGCAAATATCATATACACATCTATTTCAATATGAAATTCACTGTTATAATATACATATGGGTCTAGGAAGCAGAAGCACCATTCTAAACATGCACGTGTATACCAACATGTAAGACAATATTTTCTAAAAATTCAAAACACACACACACACGAATGATGGGCTGTGAAGAAACAAGGTATTTAAATGTTGCATAAGTGAGTATACTGAGGTGGATGCATACTTGTCAAGGCGAGCGCCTAGGCACGCCTGTGCGGCCGGCTAAATGGCAAGGCGTCCCAAGGGGGCGCGCCTTGACCTGCGCCTTGACCAATATGTCGCCTTAAGTATTTTTATGAACCCCTGACCTTATATATAGGTATTTATTATATGCTAAACACATGTTCTAATACACGAATAAGGTATATGTATCTATGTTTGGTGTACAATATCATTATTTTCTGGATAATACTCTTGATATATATGTAACCATTTTTCTGGGTAGTTGGTTAAATCTGATCTTGATGTTGAGGCATTTTCTTCCACTGGATAGCTAGCCAACTGCAATATAAATACAATACTACTTATACCAAATCCTATCTTGCTTATTTTAGGAACTTCTAGCAGCCATATTAGCTGCAAAAGATATTTATATAAGCTGAAAGTAACCCTAAATAATGAAAATTATCTACTGAAACAAAATTATCTACTGCTGCCTTAATCCCTTAAGTCTAAAAGACTAACACTGATGTATAGTGGATTAACTTATATAAGAGTCTGTTTTGTATATAATTGGAAACTCAAATAGCCATATTACCACAATTTCGTCCATGCATCCAAGTATAACTTTTAAAATTATGTATATATCTATGTATAACACTAAAATTGTATATATCCAGGTTCAGTTGTGTTTAATATGTACATATATACCTATGTATAAAACAATAAAATATGTTATCTCCATGTAAGATGTATATCACTGGATTCACCATAACTCTTATGGATCAACCTACAATTATATATCTGAAATATAACATATATATGAAGGGGAACTGATATAAAGATCATAACATGTGTATATATATAGGTTAAAATAACATATATATAAAGGGGGATGTTATAAAAATATTGAAACATGTATACATATAAGTAAATTGTACAAAAAAATATTTTTTTTTTAAAGCCGCCTAAGCGACGCCTAGGCGTGCCTGGGCGCAAGGCATCCAGCCCTGGCGCCGTGTCGCCTTGCTGCCTTAACAAGTATGGGTGGATGTGTGGAAATGTGGTAAAAGATCATGACAAAGGTGACTACATAAGAAATAAAATGGAATTAAATGAGATCTTGAGAAAATCCTTTGTAATGTGGTTATTATTAGATGGGAAAGGCCCTCTTCTATATATAGGAGAATAGGCAACTACAAGACAGTAGAAAATCGTAATGGACTTAGAGTTCAAACACTAATGGGCCAAATGGATTTGGACCTATATACATAATTAACTAAAACACAAATGTATTCTAATAGCTAGTATCGAGAATAAATTATGAGAGGGTCGCCTTAGGTGGTTGTTGGCATGTGTAACAAAGATCGGCTCATGCACTAGTTCTAAGTGATGTGATTGAATCTGACAAAGTTAAAATAGGAAGAGGTAGAACTAAATTAACTTGGGGACGTGGAGAGTTTATAAGGAAAGGTCTAAAGTCATTACATCTTGATGAGAACATAACCAAGAACAAAGTTGAATGGGAAAGAGAGATCCATGTAGGCCACCATAACTTCCTTAAAAAATGTATCCCACTGCAACATGGTTGGGACTGAGCATATGTAGAGCTATGTGTATTTAGGCTTGCTTTTCCGCTTCTTTCATGTATTTACTTTTCCACATCATTGCTATCTTTTAGTCCCACACCATGTAACTTGGTTTCCCATGCTTCCCAAGCACCTATAAATTAGCACGACCCTCCATCAATATAAAACACATAAGACATGCCACCCTCGCTCCCCCTTCCTTGCTGCGTCTCCCCTCACTCTTATATGCTTCCCACACCCCTTTCTGCTGCTTCAACCTACCAACAATGTCGTCCCCCCTCCCTCGACCGATCCATTCCTTCCACCCCCTCTCTACCCTACATGCTACCTCTTCCTTTGTCACCCAAACCTCTCTTGAAACCAACACTAGCCACCCCCCGCGTCTCATCAACCCTATCAGCACCCCTCCCATCACCCCATCTGCACCCCTCTCCTAAATACCAACTTTGCCTCCCACCTTAACCACACCCCTTTCCACCTCCACCATGATCCCACTTGCCAGCTTGAATGGTTGATGCCTCCAACCTTTGTTGCACTTCCTATAGCCATTTGTTTCCCTGCCCCCGCTTCTACGACTAGCCACCCCTATCTTGCCTCCACCTTTCCGCTCCACCACAAGCACCGCTCTCCCCACTTTCATGCCTTTTCACTCCCTACCATTGCTTTGTGTTCTCTTTCCCCACAACTTCTTGCTTCTTTATTTATTCTAGCCCACAACTTGTTGTTGCCTTGCATATCCCACCCCACATATCCCTTTACTGTAATGAGTACTAATCACTCCATGGCGACTTCATCCTACATGCGTGCCATAGGTTCTCAAGCACCCTTAATCTTAGATCTATGACTGCCCTCTAAATACTTTTTTCTTACTGCCTGCCTACTATATATATGTGAGATCTATTTACCATTATCTACCTGCCTATTCTAGTTGTTTGCATCTCGCAAAGGTTCCGATGCAACTGGCTGGTGTGTTTCTTACATGAAGCTAAACCAGACAACTACACATTGTGGGCCAAATCCTATTACATCCATGTCCATTCCAGTGACTGCCTCAAGCGTATCACTATTGCATCGCCAAAAAAGGATGACAATGATCCCACAAAGTGGGACAAAGGATTCCACGTTCTCTTGTGGATCCTTAACAACATTAAAGCCTTCATCAGTTGCAACCTTTCTTTTCCACTGTGAAAGCATCTTGGGATCATCTTGCTTAGACTTGCTCCCCTAGAGATAATTTGTCTCGCATTTTTTAACTCTACCAGAATATCAACTCCCTCACCTCACTGAGTCATTTAAGATTTGGTGTGTGATGAACTCTTCTATCCATTGTCCATTTATCCAAATGTGCTTTAATATCAACATGACGAAATGGAACTTGTTCAATTTCTATCATCACTTGCTTCTACCTATGAGCCCATTCAGATTCTTGGCTCTCAACCCTTGTGATGAATGCATATTCATCCCAGTTAGTTGCATTCTTAATCTAGTTTAGTATTTAAATATCTTGATTTTCACTAGAATAGCTATGTTTTGATATATTTAGGGTTTTGTGCTAATCTATAGGAATTTGATACTTTTCTTGACTTCCTTTGCAGGTTTTGAGTTCTATCACTCTGCAACAAGTTTGCATAGGGGGTCCTGCAACCCTTCATCGGGCGGGAGTCAAGAGGACGCCTCTCGTGGGGTGCGAGGCGAAGCCTCGGACCAAAACAGATTTTGAGCACTTTCAGAAGGTAGACTGATCAAATTTTTTTGTGTCCAAGCCAAAATCAACCCATCGATCGACCTGCCAATCGACCTTCTATTTTTGTCAAATATCAAGCCACCGACCTCCTGTCCATCGACCTCAATGCTCAAGAGCCCCATCGATGATCAAGGTCGATGACCCATCGACCCACCTGGTCGACATTCAGGAGCTCACATTCAAGCCCATCGATGATCGAGGTCGATAACCCATCGACCTCTCTCCCTCGACATGAAGACAACCATTGGTCTGCAACCGACATGATAGTAGCCATCGATCGATGGTCATCGATCAAGCATGCCATCGACCCTCAAGGTCGATGACCCATCGAACTCCAAGATCGATGACCGGAAGCACAAGAGTCAATAGCCGTTGGTCGGCAACCAATGCTCGACGTCGATGGGAGGTACCAGTGGTCGACAACCACAACCCTATAAATAAGCCCCAAGCTTATCACTTCAAATCATCTCAAATTTCAGAGACGAACAAGCTGAAAAGCTGACACCGTGATCAGAGATAAAATTTAAGAGACCATCGACCTGGCTAGTTAGACCTAGCTAGACCACCAACCTCTAGACTTGGCTACTTCCATTGACATCCACAAATCTACAACCATCAACCTCCCTCTCCAAGGTGATCAACCTCTTCACGGAGCCGCTGTCCATCCACCTAGTTCAACCACAATTCGGGGTTAATACCTAAAAGAGAGAGAAGGAAGGAGGTCCGCTGTCACACACCACACCGAACTACTTCTGCTACCATCATGATCATGCTCGTGCCCTCTTCTTCTACCAGTGATATAAATTTTGCCATGTCGAGGGATTAGCCCCACTACCCGTTTCTTGCAATTTCATTCATATTCCAATGCTTGTATGAACTCATTTAATTCATAGCTAATCGTATATCGCAAGTCTAGTGGATTGATCACTCGCTTTATATGATTTATTATGATCTTATGCCGCGAGAACTTCAACATTTAAGGTTTGAATATCGATTAGCTTTGGTTGATTCCTTGACGAGAACTTCTGAAGGGAAGTCTTCGAAGTAGTGGATATATGATCTGTAAGTAACGAGACATCGAGCTTACAAGAATATCTACTCATACAAGTTTCTGATGACAAAAGGGGAAACTTGCACAACTCCCATTATATCTTCATACATGTTTGGATTTGAATGAATGCTCATATTCGAGTAGTGGCGGTGAAACCCAGTTCCACTCTAGTGTATGCATCCATTCGTAACTAGAACCTTAATCTAGGTCTTTTTATTCTTGCAACTTTAGTGAATCAAACCAACTCAAACTTTGTGATAAATACTAGTTCTTGATAAGTTACTTTGATAAGATAATTCTTAAAAACGTTGTCCTTTGGGATTTGATCCCCAACTATACTGCAATAAGATCCGTCTGCTTGCGGGTGACATTATTGCACGTTAGTTTTGGTAAACTCTAGGAATTCCATTTCTAGTGAATTTGTAGTGCATTAATCCCCACGTCAACTTGCCTATGGAGTCTTCAGCTTTGGCCACTAACTCCTCCATCAGTCGCGGTCATGTTTGACTCCTTTACTTGGACATTGACGATCTTCGATGTTTATTCCAAACCACCATTCCTCCTACTTCAGTTGCCATAACCATTCCAAAGATAAATATTGGGAGAAACATGGCAAACTGGAGCGGGCCAACTATTTAGCAACTATAGATGTGATTCTACTATGTCAAACTCTGACATGGTCATATTGACCAAAGCCGATCTGGGTCGTCTCCTCAAGACTACATCACTTCTGTTGTGCCCCAAGCTAATATCTCCTAGCTTCCATTCCGTCCCTTATGTATGCAAGTTTCTGATGCCCCTACAAATTGGATCCAAATTTTGGTGTTACTTCACATGTTTTTGTTATTGTCTTGTCTTTCTGGTCTTCGTCTCATCCTCAGTTTGCTTGGCTAATGGCTCTTACTCTTTTAATATTGGCATGGGTGGTGTGCTCACTAACATGTTACCTCTTAAATCTATTTTATTTGTTGTCGGAATTTCCTCTAAATTTGGTGTCCATTAGCAAACTTACTAAAACCTTAATCTGCAACATGACGTTTTTTCCATATTATGTACATGTGCAAGATATTTAGATGAGCAAGACGATTGGTGGGGTATATATTGGTTGAGACTCTTGAGAGGCCTCCACTACCTACATAATGAACCAATGTTGCCTACCATTGCTCTTTCATCCTCATAGTCTACATCCCGTTGACATCAACGATTGGGCCGTCCTGCTTTGTCCAGGCTGAACTATTTATTTCCACAACTATCTATATCCACCTTACAATGTCAGTCCTATCAACTACAAAGAAATTATTGTTCAATGTTTCTGCAATGGCAACACACTTGGAGCTTAAGTCTTTCATATTTGATTCATTCTGTATTTTGGGGGCCGTACCATGTAATTACATGGGCATACAATATTCTTTGATCTTTATTTATGACTCACCTCATGCTTCATGGATTATATACAGAAGAATGTGAGGAACTTCTTCCAATGTTTTCGGCCTCTTTGAATAAAGTATCTAACCAATTGAAACCCATATTTGACACTCAAGGAATCTGTCAACTTGGGTCATGGGATTAGAGGAAGAAGGAAATTCGGGTGTTGTCAATTATTAGTGAATTAGAACGGGCAGAGGGCTTGAAGGCTTTGAGAGACGTGCTTGAATTTTTAAGGACCCTTAGTGGGCTGCAAGATGCTTAGAGACCGAGCTGAAGAAGCTCCAATTAGGGGCAACAACCCAAGTTGGGAGACGATGTAGGGACAAGGAATGAAGTTTTGCAAAATTGGCGAAATTCCACCTTTTTTTATTTCGATGGAATCTGGTATTGAAACATGCAATTGTATCAATTTCGGTCGAAATTGCTACTAAGATTGCATTCATTGAAATTTTGACAAAAAATTCGATGATTTTTCCGAATTTTGATAGATTTTGAAGTTTTTTGTGCACAACACAAAAATTTGGATGGAAATTTTGATAATTGCAATCCTTGTTTTTTGAAGAGGAGTAAAGGGGGATTGGGGTTATTTCACCATAGTATATACTTATAGTATTATCATAATTGCATTGCATTCCCTAATATTTGCTATTCAAATTGTTAAATACTTACTTATACATAGTATATACTTATAACATTATCATAACTGCATTGTATTTTCTAATATTCACTATTCAAATTATTAAATACTGATGCAATGCTGCTTTATGTTGTTTTTTTATTTTCTTCAATGTGGACGTCATGTATCCTAGTGGCGGTTCATTAGACATTAAGGGTGCTAGGAAGCCAACCACACCAAAAAATAATGCTTTTGCTTGGAAACATTGCTTTAGTTTTCTTGGGGCCAATGAAATGATTGACTATTGAGTCAATGTCAACAACAAGCTATCAACCCAAGAAAAATATGTGGGGATGGCGGGATGCCCTATATATCCAATATTTGATATTATAGCACAAATAAGTACGTGCATGTATATAGCTCATAATTGCAAAATTACATAACTTAGTTCCTACATGTTGTCATCAAAACCCTTCATCGAAATCCCTAGGTTATAGGAAAGTTTCCTTACCTCCCACACGAAGGAACCCCCCAACCTACCCCCATACAAATTTTATTGCATAAAACAATGCATTTAGGTATATAAATCACGCCTACAAAATTTCATGGCTTAATATTCGTCCATTTTGACATCAAAACGAGCATGATTGCATTTATCAAAATTTCTGTCAAAATTTTGATATTTTTCATTTCTACACCGTCGAAATGACATTAAAAGAAGATACCCAACAATGTTTTAAAAAGCATGAACCGGGAATCGTTCGGACGAGACCTTGTAGCTGATTAATCGCCAGGCGGGCGATTAATCGGGCAATTTTTCAAAAATCGGATTTTTTTATTGATTTTTCACATTTTATAGACATACATATATTATATACACATTAATATTTGTGACTATTTTACAGAATTAAACCTATTTATTCCTTTAAAAGAAATACGGTGTAACAGAATTAAAGAGCTAATAGATTCAGCAGCTAAACATAAATAAATGTATGTATCAGTAAACAATTTCAGGCATGAACAAAATATAAATTGAATTTAGTTGGTTACCTGTGGATGGAGCATGAGCAACATCATACGACTAGACAACCAGTTGGACAAGGGAAGTAATGTGGCCACATGAAAATACATGAAACAAGAAACAATTAGTACAATATTGATGTAATATTCACAATTTTTCACCTGATGATGTTGCTGAAATCTAAAAGCCAACTCAAACATCCAAAAGATAGAAAATCCAAAACACTAGTACAAAAATAATTGAAAGATAGGACATCCAAATAGCAAAATCAAAAGACATCCAAACAGCAAAATCAAAACATAAATGATAAAACATCCAAAACAACACAATTAGTTTGGCCGATCCAACAAAAAGCGGGCCTAACCGGCCGCTTAAAATTAATCGCTAACCGGCCCCAAATCGGGCTTACTGGCCCAAAATCGGGCGATTAATTCAAAAAGCCTTAACCGGCGATTATCAGCAAAATAAACCGGTCAGCCCCGCACCACGGTTAACCGGCCGATTAATCGTCCGGTTGGGTCGATTTTTAAAACACTGATACCCAACAATCCCTGCGTAGGGAAAACACAGGAGGAGATGAGCACATGAAAAGGTTCTTAGTGGTGGAATGAAGTTCCATGCACGATGAGATAGATGAAGGTGATTGACGGTGGTTTCTTTTGATTTTGTCTCTAGGTTGAAGATGAGTTGGGCCACAGGGAATATGAGATTCCAATGCAAATTGGCGGTCTATTGTGACTCCCAAAGAGTTGGCAACACTAAGGAACCCAATGGGTTTATATAGTTTAGTGTATAGAGGGGTATCTTGTTTTTGGGAGTTGGAAGGAGTAGGAAAGAGAGTATATTTAGGGATTCTTCGTATGTGGACTCCTCTGGCATGTGTGGTGGTTCGTTGAGTTCAGGATGAGAAAAGGAGTTTGATTGGAGAAAGAAGTGAAGAAGCGAAGACTCTCAATAGATCCCACATATATTAAAATTCTAATTCATGCGACAAATCAACATGACATCTTACATTTAGGGTTATATTTGCAATTTAAACCATATTATAACTAGCATTAGTATTATATAGGTATTTTCTTGTGTATTTTCATTTCTCTATTCAAATGAAGTCTAAATCCCTTCCGATTTAGAAAATAGGTCCCATCGGGTGTCACTTTATTCATTTCAATTAAATACAACTTTTAATGTGGTTCGTGGAGGCTTATGGAGAAGAACAAAGAATACAAAAAAGATGTTCATACTATTTTTGGAGAAGGTGAGTACCCATGGATTTTTTTTGGAGGATTTTAGAGAAAAAATGGTGTGCCAATCCAATACAATGACTTGATGAAAGATGCATGATAGCTCAACTGCAAGTGTTAGTACTCTCGGAGGAGAGTACAAACATTTCCTATCAGAGTTGGGCCACATCAAGTATCGACACTAAGCCCACCTCTATCCGTTCTTGTTATGAATGAGTTGACAAAGCATGTTCAAGATGATAGTCCTTGGTACATGTTGTTTTGATAATATTGTGTTGATTGATGTTACAAAAGAAATATTGAATGATAAAGTTGAACTTTGAAGAAATGTGTTATAAGAGTCTAATGAATTTAAGAAAACTGAGTGTACGCATTGCAATGTCTTCCACTCTAGAATTATGAATGGTGGGGCCAAGTTGGTTGGAGTACATGTACCAAAATGTGATAAGTTTCATTACTTGGGTTCTATTACTCAAATGAAGATTCAAGATGATGTGTATCACATGATCATAATAAGATGGTTGAAATGGAGTCCAATAGGAACAAGATGTAACTGGAAGGTCCCTCTAATATTAAAGGGTAAGTTTTATAGAACAACTACGTGACCAACCATGCTATATGGGAGTGAATGTTGGGTTGTGAAGAAACTAGGTTTCAACAAGTTGAACACGGTCAAAATGTGTATGATGAGATGGATGAGTCGGAAGACAAGGAAAGATCGTTTGAGAAATGACTAGGACAAGTTGTGTGAGGGCGTTTGAGATGGTATTATGGACATGCACAACCTAGACCTTTAAAGTACCTATTCTTTTTTTTATTAGACCGAGAGCTTAGTTATTCATCTTGTGCTCTGGAACATGCCAACAACTAAAGTCAACTTTTACATCTATGTTCATCCAAGGTGGCTTAGATTTAAAGTTCCTATTCAAAGCAATGCTATTGATTAAAAAATTATAAGAAGAAGAAAGAGGCCTAAATGAACTTGGAAAGAGCTTATAAACAAAGATTTTGACTCTTTACATCTTGATCAGAATATGATCCATGACAGAGTTGTTGGAAAAGAAGGATCGATGTAGTTGAACCCAATATGGTTGAGATTTAGGCTTAGGTTATGGTAATATTAATGATGATTAAATGAAACATTTTGTTTATAATTACGCTGATATTAACAAAGTTTCCAAATCAATATATCCTGATATATATTATATAATGCCAATTATGTATTTGAACACCATATTTGGGCGGATTATTCTTCACCAGATATAGGTTATCACATATTCATCACCATTTACTTACTCATATTAATTATTTGACAAATCAAGTTATGAGTGTACTTAATAAGGGGTCTGACGTATTAAATGTATAAATATATTTCACTACATGAGATCTAGGGTTATATTGTACATTGTCTATTATCCTTTGATTTACCAATTTGAACATGCTTAACTTCATTAGTTTATCTCTCTAATTGTATCAAGCAGAGCAATAAATGTGATGAGTTTTGACGCATTACATATATGGGTTTTGGTTCCCTTAGGGTCAAGGTTTAGTTTTTACTTAGTATTCCTCATTCTCTCATCCACACAAGCATTCATATTATTTATGTACACTTTTTATTCATACCTCCATTGTAATCTTTATATATACATATATGCGTGTGTATTGGATTGATTACTCTTAGTGGCATTGTTCATGTTTAGGATCTAGCAACAACTACTCGACTAGTTTTTAGAGATATTAGCATGTCGTAAGATTTCTATCTTTGTGAATTTATAATTTAATTATTTATCATCATCATCATCTAAGCCTCAGTCCCAACTATGTTGGGGTCGGCTGCATGGATCCTTTGTTTCCATTTAACTCTATCATGGGTCATATTCTGGTCGAGATGTAGAGATTCAAAATCTCTCTTTATAAGCTCTTCCCATGTTAATTGAGGCCTTCCTCTTCTATTAATTGTGCTTGACTCAATATCACTGCTTCATATAGGCGCATTACTCAGTCTGCGTTGCACATGTCCATACCATCTGAGTCGGCCCTCGCGCAATTTGTCCTCAATACTCGCCACCTCCACCTTATTCCTCATATAGTCATTTCTCAAGCGATCTTTTCTTGTATTCCCACACATCCATCTCAACATATGCATTTCAGCCACGTTCATCTTATTGAGACCTTGTTTCTTCACCGCCCAACATTCACTCCCATAGAGCATGGTTGGCAGTATAACTGTTCTATAAAACTTGCTTTTTAATCTGAGAGGGATCTTTTGATCACATAATACTCTAGTTGCACTCTTCAATTTCAACCATCATGCAATGATCCCGTGACATACGTCATTTTGGACATCCCCATCTATTTGAATAATAAAACCCAAATAACTTAATTTTTCACATTTTGGTATATCTACTCTGTCCAACTGTTGGCTCCACTATTCACACTGCGAGATTGGCTGAAATTGCAATGCATGTACTTAATTTTTCTCCTACTAATCATCAATCCATTCGATTCCAATGCCTTTCTCCAAAGTTCAACTTTATCATTCAATCCATCTTTAGTATGTTATTGTGTGACATAACAGGGAACCTCATACACTATAATTATTCAAATGAAAAAGAAAACTTTGCACGACTGTTCTCTGTAGATGTAAACACAAACTATTGGTGTTTACTGAGCTGACATGACACACTCCCAACCTTTCCAAACTGGATAACTTAGGGACCAACACCTTACATTTATCCAAAGAGACAACCAAGACGCTATGGAAATGTAGAAATGCCGTTATCTACATTGTAGGGGGACCTGCCTAGGTAGTAGAGGCTTGGAAGCTCATACCCTACGTCAATCATCTTCTTTGTCTATAAGTCATGTATGAAACAAGCATCAAACGGAAAAGTTGCAACAACTTGAGGGAAAAAAATATAACTTGTAACTAAGTTGAAAGAAAATTGGGGAATGAAAAGAACTGATTTGAAGGACATGCAGAGTAGAGGAGAGACAATTCAAGCTACTTGAACTACAGTAGAACCATCTTCTATGGTGTGGCAGGTGAACATCTCAGGTATAAACTCAGGATGGTGCGGCTTTTCTAGAAGTTTGGGCGATACATGTTGAATTGTTGATACATGCTTCCGACAAAGAAATGCAACAACAAAAGTAGCCTATTGCAAAGTACAGATCTGCATAAATCTGATGTGTGTAATCATTTTGAGCATCCTCATTAGATGTAGACAAGTTTGTAGCTTTGGTAGTGGACTCATGTAGCTTTTAGAAGGTTATGCTGGTGCCACCCTTCCACAATGTGTGCATTCATGACTCATTTCACCAATATGGTCCACTTCTCTACAACCTGCTCCCCTCTTATCAGTGTGTCTTCAATGTTGACGTCCATGGATGGCAGCGTCGGGACTAGACTGAACAGCTGAACCAGAACTCGAGTGAGCGACTATGGCAGACTTGATGCTGGTCTTAAGTGATTTTGGACTGAATCTGAAAAGAAAACAAATCCTAGCTGTGATGAACTGTTGTTTGCTGCAAAAATAAGTCAATGATCATTAGGTATACTCATCTGCTAAGTAAATCTTCGATTCCCTCTCGTACTTTACATTCTTGAGAAAGCTCCTTTAATGATGGGATTGAAATTTGGGAACGATTTTTGGAAAGAAGAACAAGGTGATTGCGGGTGCTAGATGATGAAGTAAGGATGAAAGCATCTTAATCTGGAAAAGAACAACCCACTCGACAATAGATCTCAATAATGGATGGAAGCTCAACGCCAAACTAAATCTGGCTGCGGACTCCCTTCAAATGCCAACAAAGACATGCTACTTCTGCATGTTAACATCGGCAGTAGGAGATAGTAAGCCATGCAAGTAAATTTTTTAGGTGTAGCAGTGAGTCAAGGATTTGTCCGGCTACTGAAGACCATTTAGCTCGACTGCCATAATGTACACCCCTGAGGCATTATTGGATAAGTTCGTGTCAAGTGACCTCATAGTTCCTTGCATAATCAAAGGTGATTCACCACGTCGCTGACTTTTTTCATAGATTTCCACATATTCTAGGGTTTCACAACTGGGAGGGCCATCAATTATATGCTTATTCTTTTGTTGACCATTGGATATCTTTGCAATGCAACGCCACTATCCAATTCTGTTCTCACTGAGCGTGCAATTTACCACGATCTGATTCCGGAACATCAGAATTTGACTGTTTGCTTGTTGACCAGACAAGTGTCACCTTATACAACAGCTCTCCATGTCTGAGTACAGATGTGGTGATTTCTTTGAAGTGTCCATCCTTTGCTGACAACTGTAGTTTACTATCCACTTTTTAACATTAAATAGTATGCTGCTTTATTCTGCATTGTTTAATTTCCTGATTTTGCCTTTAAGGCTTAATCTTTTCACATTAAACAGTATTCTGATTCACTCTGCATTGTTTAATTTCCTGAAATATTTTTATACCATAAGGCTTAATCTTTTGCTTGCTTTGCATCTGACTCGTCACCTCTTGGCAATTAGGTAATTGGCAATTCACTTGCTTTTGCATTGGGGTTGGCAACAACCTTAGCATTACTTGGTGTTGCTGCATCCCTTGCTGGAAAGGCATATGGTCAGATAGGCCAAGGACTTCCGATTGCTGCTTCAGGCTTGGCAATTCTTATGGGCTTGAACCTCTTGGAGGTAGTAAGATAAAAAAAGTGTATCTAAAATATATTTACTGGGTTTTTTTCTCTCCTGTTCTGTGATAATTTATATTCCTTTCAGTGGCCTACTGTTTTGAATATTGGATAGTAACAACAGTTCAGCTCTAGTCTTTCTTCCACTCATCTTATCACTTGTTAAGAATAGCCTTAATACTTACATTCCCCCACTGCTCTGATGATATGTTAATAAACGGTATCACTTGTGATGTTAGGTCCAAAGTTTGGGCGGAACTGATCCATATAATTCTAAAATTAAACCGCCGTCCCTCTTCACTCTATTATGTTGATACGCAGAGATGTCAATTCATAAATTTATTAGATAAGACTCTGACCAGATGTCTTTGACTGACTGCTATTATGGTTTATGAAGCATCTTGTCTCCTCTTTTAAGCTGAATCATGATATATTACAAGGTTACATTACATATTATTTGGTCGTCTAAATTATGAAGCGTGGAAAAAGAATACATATTACGTTATCATTATTGCTACAACTATTTATCAAGCTTTTTATTCAGTCTAGTTACCATGGTTTTTTAATGCTTCAAGGGTAATAATGATTTGTAAAGAATACCTAACTCCCATTGTTTAATTATCTCATTGTTACATGCTGCTTTCGAAATTTCCATTTTTGATTTAAACGATTGTCTTTCTTAATTAATTGGACATCCACTTTATATAATCGACTGTAACTCTCTCTGCAGATAATTGAACTACAGCTTCCATCGTTCTTTAACAATTTCGATGCTCGTGCTGCAGCAGCCAACCTTCCGTCTAGTAATATGGCTGTTTGCTTTATATGAAGAATTATCTACTGAATTCCCACCCCCTTATTTCCTTAAATATTCGGAATCACATCATGTGTAGGTGTTCAAGCTTATCTTGCTGGGCTGACTTTTGCATTAGCTGCTTCACCTTGTAGTACTCCTGTGTTGGCTACCCTTCTTGGATACGTGGCAGCATCTAAGGTTTGATCTTGACTTTTTCATTGTAATAGTACAATATGAATTATATCAACACCTGAACGGTTCTTATGCCACCATCTGTGTTTAACCTTCACAGTATTTTCATTTAATAAGTAATATAATCGGGATCCAATTATTAAGTTCAGTAATCAAACAGGATCCGGTTATTGGAGGCAGCCTGCTACTGACTTATACTACTGGTTATGTTGCTCCCCTTCTGCTTGCTGCTTCCTTTGCTGGGGCATTACAGGTACAACACCTTTGTTTATCTTGCAATGTCGAACCAGAGCTTTGCCCGTCTTTAAACAGTTAGATTGTTTCTCTTCATTTCTATCTATTTCCCCTACGGACATAAGACCAGTGAGTAACCTGAACTCTGATTCTTATGGCCAAACTAAATATTAACACAATTCCTCAGGCCTCAACCAGTTGCTCTATATTGCACGCATCGTTATGCATAATTGATCTCGAGCATTCATTGCCTAGACTTGTTCTTTCATCCGTTACAATTTTTTCCAATATAAACTCAAAGTGCATGCATGTACACTAATGACGCTGATAATAAATTATGCACAGAGCCTGCTTTCTTTCAGGAAATTCTCGTCTTGGATAAACCCTGTGAGGTATCTGCAATTGGCTATGACTCGTTTCTCACTGCTAATTTCAGAATTTGCGTTGTGAATTTCTTACATGGTTGCCGTAATTAATTATTGCAGTGGGGCTCTTCTGCTTGGGGGTGGCATCTACACGATGCTGGATAGATTGCTCCCGATGTCGTCAATGTCAATGTGATATGCCTTACTGGAGCGGGGGGGTTAGAACGTTACGAAGTACAGTGCTCTATTTTCTGTTTTTGTGGTACTCTGTACTTGAGCACGATCTGCCCGAGGCTGAATTTAATTTCTAGCAGCGCAGGTCCGTCCTTGCATAGTCACAAATTCGGCATTTATTCGGTGAGGTTGAAAAATTCGGCATTCGGGAATTATGCGGGAAATTCGGACAAAAACCGGCAAAGATTCGGTAAAAGTTCGGTCAACCATTCAGGAAAAATTCGGGTAAAATTCAGATATATATATGTACATACATACATATGCAAATTTTACTTGGTGGTTTGGTACATAAAGATTCAACAACTATCAAGATTCATGCATGTACTCAAAAGCACCACAATACCACTATAGTTAATTTGGTAAAATTACAGGTGTAGAGTTTACTTGAGAAACAAAGCTAGAATAATTGATAAACATCGGCCTTTAAGTGTCAATTCAGTTCAAGTACCACATATTGAAACGTGAAGCAATCTTAACTAATTGTTTTTTTCCAAAAAAATCGGCAACAATTCATTGTATTCGGGAATAATACGTGAAAATATGTGAATGACGAATAAACATGAATAATTCATAAAATTCGGGAGAAGTATGAGTTTAGTGGGAAATTCTACGCCCGATGAAAAAATCGTGAATTATATGCGAATAATTGAAAAATTCGGAGAATTATGTGACACTGGTCCTTGCTATCAACGGAGCAATCACGGCGCTCATGTTGAATGTAGAGAGCTGCTTCTTTTTGTTGTTCTGAACACGTAAGATAAGGTCTCTTCTTGTAAGTTGCAAGGGCACGAGTGACATGTACAAGTGGCATACTTTTTAGTTTCTAGTACTAAATCATTGGTCCATGTCGTCTGTACAGTGGCGACCATGACCTGGAACGGTGTAATTTGAAGGCTACACTATCACAGTCACTTCTGAGGGAACGACAACTTTGGAAATGGTATGTTATGTATATATGGTAAATACAAGTCTGCCGATGACTTTCATTTTAGGGTTTGGTTGAGCGTGAAATCAACCCACACCAAGATTTCACATCTTGGCATGCTAATCCAAATTTATTTGTGAGGATCATCACTAGCTTCTACTTCAAACAAAGATATAGCTTCACCAAATGGTTTGTGGTCGAAAGATCTAAGATCAACTCTCAATAGTTTACCAACACCAACAGAAACAATTCCAGCAACACATTGAGACTAATTCCCACCCATGTTGGGTTTTTGAATCCATACAAAAAGAGTGGTGAACATGTCTTCGAGAAAGTCGTCTCCAACTTTGAAATCTTTAACAACTACTAGTCTTCTATCAAACCCTCATGGTCCCATATCAATATTATTTTTCTTATCTTCCTTGTTTTTGAATTTGACAAGGAAGAACTTATTAAGTTTGAATAAGAGATTGGAATATCCTTCAGATTTCAAACACTCTTGATCCAGGATAACAAGTGGTAGTAATAAGGTCTCTTGCCCATGACATACGTTAGCAATCTATGATCCCAAGACTTCTCCACATTAGAATATGTTTGGTCATCAATAGTCATGTACATTTTTCCATCAACAATCTCAGCCACATTATAAGGTTGTTCCTTGAAGAATTCTGCTATGCCCAAAACTTGGCTCCAAGTCTTCTTCTCTGTAATTTTGTCCAATCTAGGATTGTCCATATGTATCAAAATCAACTAAATATATTCCTACTTCCTGCTAAAATTATAGGAGGTGAAGAGTTTCATATAGACCAACGCTACACAACACAACAAGAAACAACTCACATTCCTATCTAACGTGTAGCTTACACTTAACACATTTACAAATTTTTATAGCAATAGTGATCACACAAGTGGTTGTACCATCGTGTCTTTTAGCATTCATGTCATCCCAAATATGATAGAGCAAAGAAGCAAGAAGAATTCCCTTATTGTCACCTTTCCCACAACTTGACAACATCATTCTTGGATCTACTTCCAACTTTAGTTTCATCCATAATTCTTTGCATATCATCTCCCAAATTTCTTTTGTGAATTTGCATCTCCCTGCCAAATGGTTGTGGGACTCATCCTCCTCATTAGACAACATACACATTGTGGAAACATCTTGATTCCACCTATGTATCTTGTCAACGGTAGCAAGTGCACCATCTATAATTTTATAGATACACATACTCTGTTTTGTCCCATGTGTACCAACCCATACATGCTTCATTTTCTTGTCTTTTACAACCCTTGTTCTTGTCACCTCCATAGGTTAATATTTGCATCCCTGAGCCTCCACCCACCTTCTTCATAAGGATCAAAGAGGCACTTTACTTGCTTCTAAACCTTTGCCATTACATTTATTGTGGTAGAGTATCCCTCTTTAGTCATTGGCTTGAAGTCTAGGCCCCATGGGTATCTCTCCCTCATCCATCTCCCCCAAGTCGAGGTGCCTTCTTGATATATTATTATCCTTCTCAAAGTGCCCCATTTGTCAATATCCCTAGGTGTTTTTAAATTTGATCCACCATCATATTTTGGGAGTGCCAGTCATGCATATCTCATCGGGTGATACTCACTAGCCCATAAGAAATTTGCAATCTACATATCCATTCTATGAAGAACATAGTCAGGAATATTGTTATGACCCATTCCAAGCTTAGTCAGTAAATATCTCGATTAGTGTGAAACACGTTGATTAGTGTTGAGCATATTATTAAATAGCATGGTTGATTAAGATAAGCTAAGTCATGAATCAATAGTTGAGATTGAATCATTTGAGGTAATTAATAATAATAGCAATGTGGATCGTTAGGTTAATTAAGTTGAATTAAGTACTCACTGATGCATTTAGTACTTTGATCAGGTGAGGCAGTCCAATTAGCATGTTTTCTCGCTTCGAGGTTGTAGAGAATCCCGTACTTGAAAAGTTGCAAGAGAAATCATCCAAATTGGGCATCCGATGTACTAGATATGATGTTTTTAAGTCTTTTGGGCTGATTGTGCAAATTTGCCATTTTTATTTGATCTTTATCTCTTTAAGAGGGTCGGCTACCCCTCTTCTCCTATATTTCTTCCCGATTAATAGAACAGGAGCAGCCGCAAGCGGCGCTCTGTACCCCGCCCGACTTGCAGCTAGGTCAGAGGAGGGGGTGGCCGTTTGGGCGTGATAGCTAGCGATCGAGCTTTCTTCACCTCCGTCTTCCATTCCTCCACCTTCTCCTTCCTCGACTTCGCCCCATCCAAGCAGCCAAGCTGGTAGGGCGCCGGCTAGCGGAGTTGCGGCCAAGCTGCAGCTGCAGCAGGGCGACGGCCAGGGGCTCTCCTAGGGCAGCCAACACCACCAAACGTCCACCTTGATTCCGTTTTTGAGGTCCAGGCTTGCAACCGCAGCCACAAACGATATGACCACCTAGGACGATGCCCCTACCTAGCAGCAACTAGGGCGGCCGATCTGCTGCACTATAGCAGCTGTGTGTGCGAGCAACAGCAAAGGTTAAGGAAGGGTGGCTCCGGATCACCTTAGAACCAGCAAGCATTGCCTCCACCTCCTTCCTCCATCCTTTCCTTCTCTACACTCAACTGCAGTGCCCAGCCTGCAAGAAGCGGCGCCCAAGCAGAAGGGGCGGCGCCCCAGCTAGCCCGAGCAGCAGTAGCTGCAACTACGATCTTGAATAGCCATGGGCGCTAGACAGCACCGAGGAACGATTCCTTGAACTCGTCCTTGAGATCCAAACCGGATTCCGCTGCTTCCTGTCCCCAATCAGCAACCCAGGGTGCTTGATTTCAACCTGTACGTGTGAGCATGGTACTGTTGGATTACTGTAGATCCAAATTGGGGCTATTCGGAGGTTAAAGACAACCCCTGGATGCAATTTCAATCGAATCCGGACATCCTAAATCGATGTGAGTAGGAGTTCATTTAGTTATCATCATTTAACTCCTTAGTTGGAATTTTTTCGGTAAACTGTGCATTTTTCGTTGATACTTGGCTTTTGGACAGTATTTGGCGTTACTCGAATTTTATTTCATAAACTGCTTCCTTATGCCGTTATATGATTTAGTTTAGCATATGATCAGTGTGGATTGAATTAATGAATTTATATGGTTCATTGGAACTTGAAATACGTAATATGATTGATGAAAATGATAGAATTTCCTGTATTACAACTGCAATGTATACGTTGAGCATAAAATGGATGTTTAGCATCGAAACTGGATAAGTTGATACTGAGTCATGTTTATAGATGACAAATGATATATATGTGTTTTCAAGTGATGTTCAGAATGTGAAATAAGTATGAAATGTGATATTCCTGTTTGAATATTTATATGTTAATCAGTTAATAGACTTAGGTGCCCTAACACCGTAGAACCCCTTTGAGAGGTCTTCTTCTTAGGGGTGAAACTCGTGTTGCAACAATAACTGTGCGGAGTCACGGTGGCACGAGGACAGAGAGGCAGTGTTCAACAATAATCCGTGCGGAGTCACGGTGGCACTGGAGTAAATAGGGGTTATTCAACAATAATCCGTGCGGAGTCACTGTGGTAACCCAGTGAGACTCTCCGCCTGTGTGCTCAGGTTAGAGGAGGAGTCTAGAGCACTCAGAGTTAGTGCAATGAGGCCGGAGAGCCTGTAGGCCGGAGAGCCTGTGGTCCTGTAGCAGAGCAGGGCTAGCAGTCAGACTTAGCATTTCCCGGGTGTGTCGCTAAGTCTTGTACGGTGGGATCGTAGTTCACTACGGATCTTTATATGCAGAGTACACTGCATATGATTAGGGCATAATAATAATATAAATATGTAATCATATAGGAACACAGTAAATTTAATATGTTAAGAGATTTGAATTTCTGTACCAATTCTCTATAATTGTTTATTTTTTTAAAATATCTGATGTTGAATAGAAATGAAATTGTTATCTGTAAATCTGCTATGTCATTAGAACTGCCCTGCTTAGTACTACACTTATCTTTATTTCAATTTTATATATCTGATGAGTTGTTTAGTGATAGCTAAATTAAATGCTATTCACTGAGCGAGTAGGCTCATCCCTCTACTCAAACATTTTCAGGTCAATATCAGCAACAGGAATCTGAAGGATCTTTTCATCCTAACGCTTAGTCTATAGAAGGTATATGTAGTTAGTCTAGTTAGAGGTCTCTTAGTCCTTTCCCCTCGATCCTTGGGACGTGGTGTGGGTGAGAGAGAGTATGTATGGCGAATGTGTAAAAGATGTAAATTAACTGTTATGTTTACTTTCTGTTAAACAATGTTACATGTTGTAAACTCTGTTTATGTTCTCTAGCCAGGTTAATTGAAATGCTTCCGCAATAGTTTATTATGTTTTAGTTTACAACAATAATCCGGATATCATTACGAGGTTTTAAAAAGGAAAAGTTCTCAGTGATTTGTTTATGTGATAATCCCTCCGTCGCGCCCTTATCTCGTGATTAGTGGTTAGTGTGAGATCGGGGTGTGACATCTTGGTATCAGAGTATAGGTTGAGTATATGAATACTCTAAGTCAAGGTCAGGGGACGATAAGAGACCAATAGGATTAGGACTTAAGTGTCTTTCTTCTAACTGCAATTTTCTAACAGGAAGTGTTCTGTTATACTATTGCAGATGGCAGGAAGAGGACGTGGTCACGAGAACCAAGTAAAGAGTTTATGTTGAATCGCCAGGGATCATTAGGGTCGAAAGATAGAGTTATAAGTGAGAAAGATAAGAAGTGATGTGTATTTAGCTCTGGGAAGTCTGAGTATTTAGGTACCCTGGCCAGGTATCTGAGTACTTAGATTGACCAGTATCAAGCTACTCTATCCATTCTTCTCTGGATGCCCTGGCCAGGTATGCAGAGGAAGGATGGGCTAGAGACAAACCCTAGAAATCTTAGGGTTAAGAAATTGGAAATTAATACAGGAGTAAGAGATTAAACATAGGATGCGATGCAACTCTTGCTTTATATTGCTTATTTGATTGGAAATCACTAGAAATGCTCTTATATGTATGAATTTAGATTTTCAGTTTGTAGAATAAATATGATTCTTTTATATTGATTGAGTGTCATGAAGTGATTTATTTATTGTTTATATTCTTTGTATTTTATATACCAGAAGTTATGTTTAAATGAGTTTGCCCTAAGTGGATATTCTTTCCACATGTTTGAGATTAATAGGAGTTGGTTAATCCTGAGTAGCTCTTGGCTTCAGGACTACAGGTTTGGCCTGGTCCGGCTGGCAGGATGCGTTACTGAGATCTAATGACTCTTATTAACAGTATAATAAGAGTAGACTCTAGATAATTTAGACTCACATCATAGTAAGAATGTACATACACTAAGATGTTGAGATATAAGAGAAAGATTAGAACAACTAAGAATTAGTTGGAACTGATATCGGAGACCCAACATTGGGACCTCATATGAGCAATCCTTAATTAGAAATAAAGGAACACAATAAGGTTCAGATTAAATTTAATGATTAGGTGAGAAATACCCTTAATGGTACTTATCAATAATGCATAACAAATGCATAGATCCAATACATGATTAGTAAATCCTAGTGGAGGGTGTATCATTGTGAACCCTGGTTGAGGGTGTATCCTTGTGAAACCCTAGTTGAGGGTGTATCATTGCAATTGTTTATAGGCAACTTTATAATTAAGTTATGCCTTAAACTAAGATAAGTCCATATCATGTAAGATAGCTGGACAATTCTAATGTGTGGCCTATGCATTATATGTTAAGGGTGAGTATTCTGTGATGGAATGTATTAAGAGGGGAAATACCTTAATACAAGATAAAGTTGGTTAACTCAAGAGGGTCTGAATTAATGAGAAATGGGGAACCCTAACCCTAATTTGGGGAAAAGGGAATGATAAGCCCTGTTTGATAGTGAACCCTAATTCCTGGTTAAGGAATGATGGTATTACTATTGTATCACATGATGTGATGAATATCTTGTATGACTGTTATCATGCCTAATAACCATGCAGGTATGATGAGATGATGAATATAGCCAAGTTTGGGCTGTGACATTTATATAATAAATGTTGATTGGCTTTTTGTGTGTTGATGTTGTTGTTGCTTAATAAAAGTAATAATGTGTACGGATTTCATGAGCCATGTGAATAAGTTGTTGCCTAGTGAGAGGTGACAAGATGTGAATGGCCTTGTGAGCCATGTGAATAAGTTGTTGCCTAGTGAGAGGTGACAAGATATGAATGGCCTTGTGAGCCATGTGAATAAGTTGTTGCCTAGTGAGAGGTGACAAGATATGAATGGCCTTGTGAGCCATGTGTGATGCTTGGGTAACAAGTATCATGTTTATTTGTAGCATTTGTGTTAATAAGTTATGCTAGAGAATTTGGTTGATGTTACATTTCTGTTATATATCTATAGTTCATTGATGATTATTCATATCTGTTGTATTCATTACAAGTAGATGGATGAACTTATGAGATCTAAAGTTTGATTTCAAACTAAGGAAGCAAAGTCACATCACAATAATGCTATGTTACTGATAAGGACCAAACCCTAGAATGTTTAGAGTTGTAGTAGTTCAAGGGATGTCACTAGTGATTTGACCTTGAATACTAGTATCTTTATAAAAACAAGATCATACAATTTGCACTATGAAAGGTAACCTAGCACTAATAAAATCTAGGGTTTAAAGTTAGCTAATCTGGAAGGTAGATACACAATATGAAAATGACTCAGAGAAAAGAAAAAGATATAATTTTGAAATAAATTCTTACAGTAGTAATAAGAAGTTAGTAGCATAGAATGAGGAGTATTACTCGTCACATGATCTGTAATTAGTTGTTGTAGTTCATGCTCATAAGACATGACGTTACTATCTTTATGGTGAGGTGTGCCAGGTGTTTATAGATCATAAGAGCTTGATATATATCTTTACCCAGAAGGATCTGAATCTTAGACAGCGGAGATGATTAGAATTGATTAAGGATTATGATATAATGATAGATTATCATCCTGGAAAGCCGAATGTAGTAGATGATGCCCTCAGCAGGAAGTTAAGTTCAACAACTGATGCATTCTCTATGGCATGTTTCGAGAGAGACATGCTAGTAGAAATGTGAAAGTTGAACTTAGACTTAAGGGTGACATAACATAGTGGTTTGATTGCATAGATGCAAGTCAAGCCTACTTTTTATGATCAGATCAAGGAACTTCAGCAGAGTGACAGTGAGTTGTGGCAGATCATGCAGGATATGTCTGAAGGGGGAAGACCAGAGTTCAGGTTTTCAGTTGATGGTTTGTTGTACCTACACGACAGGTTGTGTGTACCTGGAAACAGTGAGTTGAAAGAACAGATTCTTGAAGAAGCGCATGTTTCTATGTATGCCATGCATCCAGGTAACACTAGGATGTACAAGAACCTCAAAGAGTTGTACTGGTGGACTGGTATGAAGAAAGATGTAACTGAGTACGTGGCCAGATGTAGTGTGTGCCAGCAGGTTAAGGCTGAGCATCAGAAGCCCATAGGTACTTTGCAATCTCTTCCTATACCAAAGTGGAAGTGGGAACATACCACAATGGATTTTGTGATAGGGTTACCCAGGACACCTAGAGGTTGTGACTCGATATGGGTGATTGTGGATAGATTGACTAAATCTACTCACTTTCTTCCTGTTAAGTCAACCTCTGATGTTCCGAAGTTGGCTAAGATATTCATGGATGAGACAGTCAGGTTGTATGGTATCCCAGTTTCTATTATATCTGATAGAGATCCTAAGTTCACATCCAGGTTTTTGGAATCAGTTGCATCGTGATTTGGGCACTAAGTTGAGGTTCAATACAGCTTCTTACCCGCAAAAAGATAGTCAGTCAAGGAGGACCATTCAAACTCTTGAGGACATGCAGAGAGTAGTTGGAAGCTACACAGGATAGGCAGAAGAGTTATGCGGAGAAGAGGCGTTAACCTCTTGAGTTTCAAGTTGGTGATGACGTGTATCTGAAGGTTTCACCGTGGAAAGGAGTGTTGAGGTTTGGTAAGAGAGGCAAACTGACTCCTAGGTTTATGGGCCCGTATCCTATCATCGAGAGGATTGGACCTGTAGCCTATAGGTTAGAATTGCCATCTGAATTGTCTAATCTGCATGATGTGTTTCATGTATCCATGTTGAAGAAATGCTACCCTGGTACAGAAAAGATAATAGACCCAGAACCTACACAACTTAGATCAGATGTGTCTTATGTTGAGGGACCAGTACAAATAGTTGATCGGAGGATCAAGAAACTCATGAATCGCGAGATACCATTAGTGAAAGTTTTGTGGAGGAATTATAACCTAGAGGAAGCCATGTGGGAGCTTAAGTCTGAGGTGCGTAACAAGTTTCTTTTTCTCTTTTAGGAATTTCGGGACGAAATTCTTATAAGGGAGGGAGATTGTTATGACCCATTCCAAGCTTAGTCAGTAAATATCTCCATTAGTGTGAAACACGTTGATTAGTGTTGGGCATATTATTAAATAGCATGGTTGATTAAGATAAGCTAAGTCATGAATCAATAGTTGAGATTGAATCATTTGAGGTAATTAATAATAATAGCAATGTGGATCGTTAGGTTAATTAAGTTGAATTAAGTACTCACTGATGCATTTAGTGCTTTGATCAGGTAAGGCAGTCCAATTAGCATATTTTCTCGCTTCAAGGTTGTAGAGAATCCCGTACTTGAAAAGTTGCAAGAGAAATCATCCAAATCGGGCATCCGATGTACTAGATATGATGTTTTTAAGTCTTTTGGGCTGATTGTGCAAATTTTCCATTTTTATTTGATCTTTATCTCTTTAAGAGGGTCGGCTACCCCTCTTCTCCTGTATTTCTTCCCGATTAATAGAACAGGAGCAGCCGAAAGCGGCACTCTGTACCCCGCCCGACTTGCAGCTAGGTCAGAGGAGGGGGTGGCCGTTTGGGCGTGATAGCTAGCGATCGAGCTTTCTTCACCTCCGTCTTCCATTCCTCCACCTTCTCCTTCCTCGACTTCGCCCCATCCAAGCAGCCAAGCTGGTAGGGCGCCGGCTAGCGGAGTTGCGGCCAAGCTGCAGCTGCAGCAGGGCGACGGCCAGGGGCTCTCCTGGGGCAGCCAACACCACCAAACGTCCACCTTGATTCCGTTTTTGAGGTCCAGGCTTGCAACCACAGCCACAAACGATATGACCACCTAGGACGATGCCCCTACCTAGCAGCAACTAGGGCGGCCGATCTGCTGCACTATACCAGCTGTGTGTGCGAGCAACAACAAAGGTTAGGGAAGGGTGGCTCCGGATCACCTTAGAACCAGCAAGCATTGCCTCCACCTCCTTCCTCCATCCTTTCCTTCTCTACACTCAACTGCAGTGCCCAGCCTGCAAGAAGCGGCGCCCAAGCAGTAGGGGCGGCGCCCCAGCTAGCCCGAGCAACAGTAGCTGCAACTACGATCTTGAATAGCCATGGGTGCTAGACAACACCGCAGAACGATTCCTTGAACTCGTCCTTGAGATCCAAACCGGATTCCGCTGCTTCCTGTCCCCAATCAGCAACCCAGGGTGCTTGATTTCAACCTGTACGTGTGAGCATGGTACTGTTGGATTACTGTAGATCCAAATTGGGGCTATTCGGAGGTTAAAGACAACCCCTGGATGCAATTTCAATCGAATCCGGACATCCTAAATCGATGTGAGTAGGAGTTCATTTAGTTATCATCATTTAACTCCTTAGTTGGATTTTTTTCGGTAAACTGTGCATTTTTCGCTGATACTTGGCTTTTGGACAGTATTTGGCGTTACTCGAATTTTATTTCATAAACTGCTTCCTTATGCCGTTATATGATTTAGTTTAGCATATGATCAGTGTGGATTGAATTAATGAATTTATATGGTTCATTGGAACTTGAAATACGTAATATGATTGATGAAAATGATAGAATTTCCTGTATTACAACTGCAATGTATACGTTGATCATAAAATGGATGTTTAGCATCAAAACTGGATAAGTTGATACTGAGTCATGTTTATAGATGACAAATGATATATATGTGTTTTCAAGTGATGTTCAGAATGTGAAATAAGTATGAAATGTGATATTCCTGTTTGAATGTTTATATGTTAATCAGTTAATAGACTTAGGTGCCCTAACACCGTAGAACCCCTTTGAGAGGTCTGCTTCTTAGGGGTGAAACTCGTGTTGCAACAATAACTGTGTGGAGTCACGGCGGCACGAGGACAGAGAGGCAGTGTTCAATAATAATCCGTGCGGAGTCACAGTGGCACTGGAGTAAATAGGGGTTATTCAACAATAATCCGTGCGGAGTCACGGTGGTAACCCAGTGAGACTCTCCGCCTGTGTGCTCAGGTTAGAGGAGGAGTCTAGAGCACTCGGAGTTAGTGCAATGAGGCCGGAGAGCCTGTAGGCCGGAGAGCCTGTGGTCCTGTAGCAGAGCAGGGCTGGCAGTCAGACTTAGCATTTCCCGGGTGTGTCGCTAAGTCTTGTACGGTGGGATCGTAGTTCGCTACGGATCTTTATATGAAGAGTACACTACATATGATTAGGGCATAATAATAATATAAATATGTAATCATATAGGAACATAGTAAATTTAATATGTTAAGAGATTTGAATTTCTGTACCAATTCTCTATAATTGTTTATTTGTTTAAAATATCTGATGTTGCATAGAAATGAAATTGTTATCTGTAAATCTGCTATGTCATTAGAACTGCCCTGCTTAGTACTGCACTTATCTTTATTTTAATTTTATATATCTGATGAGTTGTTTAGTGATAGCTAAATGAAATGCTATTCACTGAGCGAGTAGGCTCATCCCTCTACTCAAACATTTTTAGGTCAATATCAGCAACAGGAATCTGAAGGATCTTTTCATCCTAACGCTTAGTCTATAGAAGGTATATGTAGTTAGTCTAGTTAGAGGTCTCTTAGTCCTTTCCCCTCGATCCTTGGGACATGGTGTGGGTGAGAGAGAGTATGTATGGAGAATGTGTAAAAGATGTAAATTAACTGTTATGTTTACTTTCTGTTAAACAATGTTACATGTTGTAAACTCTGTTTATGTTCTCTAGCCAGGTTAATTGAAATGCTTCCGCAATAGTTTATTATGTTTTAGTTTAAAACAATAATCCGGATATCATTACGAGGTTTTAAAAAGGAAAAGTTATCAGTGATTTGTTTATGTGATAATCCCTCTGTCGCGCCCTAATCTCGTGATTAGTGGTTAGTGTGAGATCGGGGTGTGACAAATATAACCTTGTTGCACCCAGATGATGAGAAACATCTCAATATTTGTCTTTGTAAGAGTTTATCTTCCCATCATAGATGTCTTATGTGTTGGCCACTTATTGATCATTTCCTCCATTCTAACAATGCAATCATCAAACTCTTTGACCTATACATTTCCTCTAGCTAGGGAAACCCAAGATATTTTGTAGAGAACTTTCTCACCTTCACTCCCATTGCCTCCTTTAGCCTGTCTTCGATCTATTAGAAATTCTTGGACAAGAAAAGATGTGTCTTGATTGGCTTCACACACAACATAGTATGTTCCCTAAACCCCTTAAGAAGAGCTTGCACACTTCTTAGTGTATTGGGTTTGGCTTCCACAAAGACAAACACATCATTTACAAATATCAAATGGCTCATCACCTTCATTCCATGTACCATGTAAGGCTTGGTCTCTTTCCTTTTTTTGCGATGAGCATCCTTTGTGTGAAGTATACCATGACAATCACAAATACAAGAGGAGATAATGGGTCCCCTTGGTGCTAGATGTTTGCTCCTCTAAACATCCCTGCAAATGTCCCATTGATTACAATAGAGAAGCTTGTAGTCCCAACAAATGGTTTCATCCAACCAATCCACTGATCATTGAAATCAAATTGTTGCAATATCCACCATATTTTATCTCATATGACACTATTATATACTTTATATACATACAACTTTAGAAAAACTTTTTTGCTTCCTCTCATGACATTATAATCCAACAAGAATTCTCTTGTCAATAAAGCACATTCACTAATGCTCTTCCCTATAACAAATGTTCCTTGATTTTTCAAAATCAGATAGGGAGGTACTAAGTTCAATCCCTCTACTAGAATCTTCGCAATTATTTTATATTGAACCGAGAAACATGCAATAGGGCTAAAATCAACAAGGAAATATGTTATTTTCTTCTTAGGAATAAGCACAAAAAAGAGTGATTGACCTATCTCACCATGTTACCTCCTTCAAAAAACCAACTAACATATGCAACTAAATCCTCCTTGATGATATCTGCTGTTTTCTTATAGAAGAAAAAGCATTGAAACCATCTAACCTGTATGATGTATTATTGCCAATGCTCCAAACTGCTTCTTTGATTTCTAGTTCATTTGTCTTCCTTGTAAGGACATTATTGTGTGTTCCTGCAACTTTGAACCTCCATTCAATATCTTTCTCTTCTAGATCCTCCATAAAAAAATTATTGTATACTGAGCTTTAAAAATTTATGGTTTGATCTTCCAGGTTCTCCTTCTTGTTGACCACTCTTCCTTCTACATCAACTAACTTGGATATGATGTTTCCTATCTCTTTTCTTTTTATTACTAGTGGTAGAGTTTAGTGTCCATGTCCCCATTTTCTGTCCATTTATCCCTACTCCTTTGCTGAAAGATTTTTTTTTCTATTTTTTTTAAAATCATCTAGCATCTTACTCAATTCTTCATCTTTCCTAATCAATTTCTCATTAACTGGACCAGATAGAAGCTTCTCTCTAACCTATGCACATTCTTTTTTTATTTCTAGAATTAGATTTGGAATGTTCACTTCATCCTTGGCCCACCATTGATAGAAACTTTGGTGTTTGAAAACTTTTTTGCAAAAGTGTACATTGGATTCCCTATCACATGTATCTTCAAGCTTTCCTTGATGACTTCACCAAATCCTTTCCAATCAAGCCAGCAATTTAGAAATATGAACGATCTTCTTTTCTATTTCTTCTCTGTGATTTTCACTAAGATGGGTGCATGGTCACTCAATTCTGACCCACTTGGTTTGACTTGCACCTCAGAGAACTGTAATAGCCATTCATCATTCACTAGTGCCCTTTCCAATTTCCTCACTATTTTGTCTTCAAGTTTTCGCTCATTCCATGTAAAGATGTCTCCCCAATCATTGGTAGTTCAAACAACCCAGCTATGTCAATGGTTAAGTTGAATGCATCAATCACCATATTCAACACTAGTCTTCCTCCTTTTTTCTCGCATGTAGTATGAAATTATTGAAGTCACCAATCACCAACCAAAGAAAAGTAGTATGTCTAGACTAAGTGGTCTGATCCTTCCATAGCTCTTGTCTCCTCCTTGCATCATCATGAGCATACACTATTATCATACACATTTATAGCCCAGTTTTGTTCTTGTAGTTGATTGTGATGTCTTGATGAGACATATACATAATTGTCACTTGTCATGCATTCAGATTCCATGCCACACATACTATTTCCAACTCAGATTGCTCTAGTTGGATACATGTTCTCAGCCTTGTGGAAATAGATATTAGATGTTATTTATTATGCTCCTTTATTTTGGTCTCCACTAGTGCAATAAGTGAGGCCCCACATGATGCAACCCCCATTTTTGTATCTCCTTCTTCTTATTCCTATCACAACCCCATTTAATATTCCATAGAATCATAGACATGTTAATGGGGTTTTTGGGATCTAGTACGCCTTGCTGACTCCTTATTATTGGTTTTCCTCTAGAATTCCTTCTCTCCTTGTCTAAATATCTTCTCCTCCTCCTTGTTAGACTCAATCAAGGCTTCAAAACTATTGTTAGTTTCTAGAATTTCCCTCATGGCTTGGATCTTGAGTATTCCAGGTTTCTTGACCACCTTCTTCTTCATAGTAGAGACAAACTCCCTTTCCTCCTCCTCCCCCTTTTGGCTCATAGAAGCTCTTGAGGAGGGGAGCTTTATTGTATGTATGTATGTATGTATGGGATTAAGAGAGAAAAATTTATCGCCACTCTCCCACGCCTGTGGCTGAGGATGAACATTCGGGTGGGTGGTGAATCAAGGTGACAATTGGGATTTGAAGCGGGGTCCCTTTGTTAGGGGACACCATGCTTGACCACTTGAGCCACTCATTGTCAGAAAGTATGTATGCATGCATGTATGTATGTATGTATGTATCAGAATCAGATAAATATATTCTAAATCTCTCTTAAAATTATAGGGGGTCAGTAGTTACATATAGCCCACCTTTATACATCATAATAGAAAACAACACACACTTCTATCTAACGTGTAGCTTGCGCTTAACACATGTACACATTTTTACATCTATACTTTTTGCATTAGTTGTTGTACCACCATATCTTTTAGCTTTCCTCTCCTCCCAAATATAGTAATATAGAGCAACAAATAAGATAATCTTCTTGTCATCCTTCCCATAGCTTATGACTCTTCTTCTAGCTTTCATTGCAATCTAAAATTCCCAAATATAAGCTTCAAAATTTCTTTTGTGAATTTGCAACAACCTACCAAGTGGTTGTGGGACTCACCCTCCTCCAAGCATAGCATGCAAAAATAAAAAACATCATGATTCCATCTATGTATCTTACCTAGGATAGCAACTGCACCATGCAGAATTTTGTAGATGCACATACTTCATTTTGGTACATGTGTATCAGTACACATCTGCTCCATATGTTTATCTTTTGTAGCTCTTGATATTGTCACTTCCCGTAGGCTAATATTAGAGTCTTTGAGTCTTCATCCCACCGGTTCATGAGGAGTATATCTATGCATGTATGTATGTATGGGATTAAGAGAGGCATTCTCTCCCCCTATCCCATACCCGCGACTGAGGCCGAACATCCAGGAGGGTGGTAATCCAAGGCAACATCTGGCATTCGAACTCGGGTCCCTTTGTTAGGGGATACCGTGCTTGACCACTTGAAACACTCCTTTTCAGCATATGTATGTATGTATGTATCCTTGTGGGTTGTATGGAATTAAGAGAGCTATCCTCTCCCACATCTGTGATAGAGGTCAAACATTGGGGGGGGGGGGGTTAAACCAAGGCGACAGCTATGATTCGATTCCGGGTCCCTTTGTTACGTGACACCATGCTTGATCACTTGAGACACTCCTTGTCGACATCTTTTTGCGCCATATGTATGTATCATAATCAGGTAAATATATTCTGAATTCCCTCTAAAATTATAGAGGGTCAAGAGTTACATATAGTCCAACTCCATACATCAAAAATAGTAACTACTCACCCTAATAAATAATGTGCAACTTGTGTTTGACACATTTACAATTTTTTACAAAAATTGTGGTCGAATCTCCGTGCATTCCTTTCCTCCCATATGTGGTAGCACAATGCAGCAAACTACATCCTATTTTGTCACTTTTCCCACATCTAGACAACATTCTTCGTGGCTCTTCCTTCTTTTGCATGTATAGGTTGAATTTTTCACATATAATCTCTCCAAACCTCCCTTGTGAACGTGCAACAACCAAAAAGGTGCATATGGGATTCATCCTCCTCTTTACAGAGTAGACAAAGAGCATCAACGTCTTGATACCGTCAATGCATTTTATCTAGCATAGCTAAGGTGTGGTGCAAAATCTTATAGATGCACATGCTCCACTTTGAAACTAGAATTCTAGCCCATACCTGCTCCATGTGCTTGTCATTTTCTGCTCTCGATTGTGGTACTTCCCACAAATTGATCTTTGTATCTTTGAGTTTCCATCCTTCGGCCTATGTGGATCAAGAAAATGTCTAACCTGCTGCCACATTTCCGTCATAACGTTGATGGTGCATGAGTATCCTTCTCTTATTTTCGGTATGAAGTCCAGTCCCCTAGGATATCTTTCTCTCATCCCTTTCCCCCAAGTAGATGTGCCCTCCTGATATATTATTATTATTATTGTTCCCCACTTTGCTATATCTCTTAGTGATTTTAAGTCCAACCCTCCTTCATCTTTTGGGATTTCCAATTGTGCATATCTCATTGGATGGTGTGTACTAGCCCAAAGGAAGTTTTCCATCTTCATTTCCATTATATCCAACATTGCACTAGGAATCTTTCCTTGTTGTACCCAGAAGATCAAGAGTCCCTCTACCGCCGCCTTCAATAGAGTGGCTCTTCCAGCCATGACCGTTCTCTGCATTGGACATATGTTGGTCATTTCATCCAATATGTCCATGCAATCACCAAAATCTTTGACTTGTATATTGCCTCCCGTCAAAGGAAATCCCAAATATTTTGTAGGAAACACCCCCAGCTCCACTCCCATGGCTTCCTTCAATTGGTCTTCCATTCATTAGCAATTCTTATATAGAAAAATATGAGTCTTGTGAGTGTTAACACACAACCCCATCTATTCCCAGAACCTCCTTAATAGATCCTACAAATTCCATAGAGTATTTTTCTTGGATTCTACAAAGCCAAGAACGTCATCTACAATGATTAGGTGTGTCATCACTTTAGTTTCATGCATTGTGTAAGGACTAATCACCTTACTTTTTTCTGATTCTTGCATTTTTTGGGTAAAGTACTCCATAACTATCACAAAGAGCAAAGGGGAGAGTGGGTCCCCCTGACGTAGTCCATTGCCTCCTTTGAACATAGTTGTAGAAGTGCCATTAACTAGTATAAATAAGCTAGTGTTTCCCATGCACTATTAATCCAGCCAATCCACTACTCATTGAATCCCATCTACTTCACGATCCACCATAATTTATCCCATCTCACACTATCATAAGGTTTTAGACACATCAAGCTTTAAGCATGCCTTCCTACTCCCTCTCATAATAGTGTAGTCCTGTAAGAACTCGCCTGCCAGAAAAGCACAATCACTAATGCTCCTTCTTACCACAAACACTCCCTGGTTCACACAAATGAGATAGGGAAGTACTGTCTTCAGTCTAGCAGCTAGGATCTTTGCAATGATTTTATATTGTACCGAGCAACATGCAATAGGTCTAAAATCACAAAAGAAGATGTCACTTTCTTCTTGGGAATGAGCACAAGGAAAGAGTAACTTGTCTGACCATATTTCCTCTTTGTAAGAACCATCTCACATATGCAATCATGTCCTCCTTAATGATGTCTTCTTAAAGAAAAAAGCATCAAAATCATTTGAACATGGAGACTTGTTGTTGCCAATACTCCAAAGTCCATCTTTGACTTCCTACTCATTTGTTTCCCTTGTGAGGATATTATTATGAGTAATTTCCAATTTAAACTTCCACTCCATATCCTCCTCTTCCAACTTGTCAACAAACTCTTTATTGTACAATGAAGAATAAAAATGGATAACATATTCTTCTAAATCCTCCTGCTTGTTGACAATGTTCCCGTCACTATACATAAGTTCTGAGATGATGTTGTCAACTTCTTTCCTCTTGGAAGCTGAATGATATCGCTTGGTATTTCTATCACCATCTTCCATCCATTTTTCTCTACTCCGCTGCCAGTAGAACTTTTCTTCGACCTTCTTTAAGTCTTCTAGCATCATTTTTAGCTCTCTATCTTTGTTTATCAACTCTTCATTTAGTGGATCATATAGCAACAATCTTTTGACCTCCTTGCATTCTTATTTAGTTTCCTTTAGCATATTGGGAATGTACATCTCCTCCTTGGCCCAACTCCTAAGTGCACACTAGGTATTATCCAATTTCTTTGCAAACACATACATCAAATTCCATGTCACTTTGATATTCCATCTATCTCTAATGACATCATTGAAGCCCTTCCAGTCAACCCAATAATTTAGAAACCTGAGGTCTTCTCTTCTTTTTCTTTTCTATGATTTGCACTGAAATTGGATCATGGTCTCTTAAATCAGATCCGCTGGATTTAACCTGCACATTAGGAAATATCTGCAACCTGCAACCACTCCTCATTTACTAGAGATCTATCAAGCTTGCTTGCAATTCTGTCCTCCGACTTCCTTTCATTGTTCCAAGTAAACAAGTCCCCACAACCTGGGAAACTCAAAAAGCCCAGCCTTATCAATGGTATGGTTGAAAGCATTAATCACTGCATTCATTGCTGGTCTTCCACCTATCTTCTCTGTTTGCAGTCAGGCATTATTGAAGGCACCAATCACCAACCATGGGATAGTTCTTTGTCTAGATAGGTTTATCAGTTCCTACAATATACTTTGCCTCCTATTTGCATCATTGCGAGCATAGACAGCTGTCAACCACATATGTAGTCCACCTACAATCCTGTACTCCATTATAATATGTTGATATGTAACCTACCATGCATTTAGTTTCCATGCAACACAAACTCTGGCCAACTCAAAATGCTCCAACTTAGATACATGTTCCCACCCTTGATGAAATAAGTATCTAATGTTGTTACTATTTTTCCTCCTTATTTTTGTTTCCACCAAAACTACCAAGGAATGCCCACTAGCAGCGATCCACTCCCGGATCTCCTTCTTTTTGTACCTGTCACACCCACCTTTAATATTCCATAGGAGCATGGACATATCAAAGGTTCTTGTTTGCCATGGTATGCTTGCCCAACTCCTTCCTCTGGACCTTCTTCTTCACGTCCAGTTCTGTTATGACCCACTCCATGATTAACTAATAAATACCTCGAATTACGTGAAACACCTCAATTAGTGTTGAGTATCAAATTAAACATCATGGATAATCAAGATAAGCTAAGACGTGAATTAATAACTGAGATTGAATCACCTGAGGCAATTAATGATGTCAATGCTGATTATTTAGTACATTAAGTTGAATCAAGTAATCACAGTTGTAATTAGAGCTTTGATCCATTGAAATAGTCCTTTTAGCATGTTTTGTACTTTGAGGTTATAGAGAATTCCGTGCTTGAAATGTTGCAAGAAAAATCGTCCAAATCGGACCTACGAGCCATAAGTTGTGACCTTTTTAGTTTCTAGGGTTTAAGTTGCAATTTTCCCAATTATTCATTTTAATGGGGCGGTTGCTTTCTTTCCCTTATCTTCTCCTTTCTCAACCGACACCCGATAGAACAAAGCCGCAGAAGCGGCACTTGAGCGGGAGCAGCTGAAGGGGGGGTGCGTGTGGGCGATTTTTTGGCGTGATAGCTAGCGATCGAGCTTCCCTCACCTCCGTCCTCCCTTCCCCTTCTTCACCCTTCTCCACCCAAACCTTAACACAGCCACCCAGCTAGGGCGTCGGCCCATAGCTGCAGCAGCAGCTTCACCAGCCATGAAGGAGAGGAAGAGTGGTCGATTAATGGCTGGTTCTCTTCGGTTCAGTAGCACCATCTCCTTCTCTTCTCCTTCCCTTTCCCTTCTCTACCTGCATACCTTGCCCTAGCGGCGCCTCCAACCAGTAGCTCGCCCTAGCCATGGGCGGCCGGCCTGCAACCAGCAGCTATGCGGGCAGTAGATAGGCGCCCCTTGGAAGCAGCTAGCAGCAAGGCGAAGGTGCCTTTGACCTCGGCCTAGAGGTCCCAACCGGAATCTGCAGCCATAGCTACGTCTAGCACCAAGAACGGACACCATCTTCAACCTGTGCGTGAAGGAGATGCTGTTTGCAGCAGCATGACCGACTAGGAACAACCTGGGCGTAAGAGGCATTAAGGATAGGTAATTCTGACTTCGACTTAAGGTCCAAATCATGAATTCGTAGTCTTAGCTTAAGACTTAGCTTTTGATCGAGCTATCCTTAGATTTTCTTTTGGGTTAAGATGCTAGTTACTGTTTTATTGCAGGGTCAGCTTTTTGATCGGCCGAATTTGGTGTGATTCGGCCGAGTTTCCTTTATAAGGAAATCGAAGAGGGTTCCAATCGGCCGAGATTGCAGACTGATCGGCCGAGTTGTCAGTACGGTGAGTAGTAGTTCATTCCGTAATCATTATTTAACTCAATTTAAATGTTTAATTGCTTCTGTATCAGTCAGTATAACTTTTAAACAGTGTAGTACATATAATAGAGTATGTTAGTTTCATTGGAACTTGAAATACTTAATATGCTTAGTGAAAATGATGAAATTTCCTGTATTATGGTTGCAATGTATTTGCTGATTTAAAAATAGATGTTTAGCATCAAAAGTGGATAAATGATACTGAATCATGTTTAATGATGATAAAGGATATATATTTGCTTCATGTGTTATTCAGATTGTGCAATATGCATGAAATGTGATATTCCTGTTTAAATGTTTATTTGTTAATTAATTAATAGACTTAGGTGCCCTAACACCGTAGAACCCCTAAGAGAGATCTGCTTCTTAGGGGGGAAACTCGTGTTGCAACATCATCCGTGCTTGTGTCACGGACAAATGAGGAAAGAGAGGCAGTGTCTAACAACAATCGTGCTGGTGTCACGATGGCACTGGGGAAAAAGGGGGGTTATCCAACACCATTCGTGCTTGCGTCACGAAGGTAACCCTGTGAGACTCTCCGCCTGTGTGCTCAGGTTTGCCAGGAGGAGTCTGGAGCATACATGGTTGTGCATTGAGGCCGTGGAGCCTGGGGTCCTGTAGCAGAACAGGGCTGGCGTCAGACTTAGCATTTCCCGGGTGTGTCGCTAAGTCTTGTACGGTGAGATAGTAGCATGAACTTGCTACGAATCTTTATATGCAGAGTACACTGCATATGATTAGGGCTTAATAAAATAAATATGTAATCATATAGGTTCACAGTAAATTAAAGTAACCGAACTTGTGTGCTATTTCTTTATATCTGATTATCTGTTCAAATTATGTGCTATTGCATGGAAATGTGATTATATTCTGCAAATCTGTTATGTTATTAGAACTGCCTTGCTCAGTTTTGCATTTATGTTTAATTTCAATTTATAAACCTGATGAGTTGTTTAGTGATAGCTAAGTGAAATGCTATTCACTGAGCGAGTAGGCTCATACCTCTACTCAAAACATTTTCAGGTTATCATCAGCAGCAGGGAATCTGAAGGATCCTTTCATCCTAACGCTTAGTTGTAGAAGGTATATGTAGTTAGTAGTTAGAGGTCTCTTAGTCCTTTCCCCTCGATCTTTGGGACAAGGTGTGAGTGAGAGAGAGAATGTGTATAAAGATGTAAATTAACTGTTATGCTTTATTTAATGTCGAACAATGTAATATGCTGTAGACTCTGTTTATATTGCTAGTCAGTTTAATAAAGATGCTTCCGCAGTTTGTTTAGTTTCATTTTACAGCATAAATCAGATTATCCTATTAATGTCTTTAAAATGTTTTAAAAAGTGAAGAGTGGTTGGCTTATGAGTAAATCCCATCCTGTCGCACCCTAATATTGTGGTTTGTGGATAATGTGAGATCGGGGCGTGACAAGTTCCTTCTGTTCTTTTTTTACTTCATCTTCCTTGTCAGAGTCAGAAAGAGCTTCAAAGTTGTTTGTTGTATCTAGGATGGTGCTCAACCCCAAATTTTGGGGAATACTAGATCTCTCAGGTCCTTTCTTCATAGAAGTAGAGATGAATTCTCCTTCTTCCCTTATAGTTCCTAATGGGCTATTCAAACCCATCTTTGGCATGCCAATGTCATCCATAGAGTCAAGGCCAATATTAGTGTCAGGAGCTACTTGTCTTTCTGCCTCTACGTGTGCCTCTGTGAGTGTCCCTACTGTCCCACCAAAAGACCCAGCTTTAGTTCATGGCAGAACAACACTAGGCTCTTTCTCCTTCCATACCTGCTTGGGAACCTATGTCTTCTTCTCCATCGTGCGGTCTGTCCTTTCCTTTTTGCCCGTATCGCACTGCTGGTTGATGTGGCTGAAAGCACAACATTGACTACACTTCACATGTGGCCCATGATAGGAGATATCCACCAGGATTGGATCACGACCTCGGATGTTTAGCCAAACTCACACAGGTGCTTCATTCTCCACTTTCAGTTCAACCAAGACCCATGCATCATCCCTCTCCAATGAGCGATTGTCAATGTGCAACACCTTCCCCATGCCAATAGTGATAGTCCTTGCCACCCGTCGGATCCAGGCACAGCCAATCGACTTTATAGTAATCCAGTTGGGGATCGTGGAAAAGAGATCACACTGAAGTTCACCTCCATGTTGGTAATGTGTCATAACCATAGGCTGGGTGTCGAACCAGTGAGGTTCAAGGTTGAGAACCTCTTTCTTATCTTCAGTGTTGCTGAATCAAATTAGAAAGATATTGTTCTCCCTAGTGAACACCTCAAATGAGCCCTTTGGTCTTCATGTCTATCATATTTATTCCTAGAAGTGTGGTTAGTAGAGTTTCTTTCCTAGGGCGTAGGCCATGAACTCCCATATGTTGTGCATCTGATCAAACTCATCCACGTCTAGGTCAACGTGAATTTTTCCATCAATGCACCTTCGCTACGAGAATCTCTCCATGGTGTCACACTAGACTGGCTGCTTCAGTACCCGACATCATTCTTCCTAGCTCCTTGTCTGTCTCTTTCGATCGATGAACCCATGTCATTGTTGTAGGGAGTCGACGTCCTGCCACGCCCGTTGCCGCTCGTCGCCTATCTGCTAGGGTTAGGGTTCCTGGTGTTGCTGGTTCCTCCTCCATTCTGCTGTGCACTCGGTGGTGTAGGGTTGGTGGGTGGGGTTGAGGTGGTGTTGTGGTGGTGGATGACGAAGACCAAGATGGCCAACATCGTGGGGCCCATGCCCGAAGACCTAATTGCATGAACGGTCACCCAAACAGAGTGTTAGGGGGAGCGACACTGTGTTTGTATGTATGGGGTTGTATGTATGATGTATGTATGTATCGGAAGTATTGGTAAATATATTCCGACCTCAAATGAGGGAAAAGTTACAAGCCACACAATAGATGTAGCTACAAAGCATTACATAGGGAGTAAAACTGATAGATAAGATAGTCACATGTTGACTGCTTACAATAGATAGAGAAGATAGTCACGTGTAGCTACAAAGCATATGATGTATGTATGTATGTATGTATCAGAATTAGGTAAATATATTCTGACTCCCTCTTAAAATTATAGGAGGTCAAAAGTTACATGTAGTCCCAATGTCATACATCCTTCAAACAAGTTACAACTCAATCGTCTAAATACTATGCATGCATGTATGTATGTATGTATGTATCAAAATCAGGTAAATATATTTCGAATCCCTCTTATAATTATAGTAGGTCAAAAGTTACATGTAGGCCCAAATCTAAATACTATGCATCTTACGTCTAAAATGTAACTCCATGAGTTAAAACTACAACAATTACATTTGGTTCGAATGAAATTAAATCCGTTGATTTGGTATTTTTCCGTCGTAGTTTTTCCATGAAGATGGTAGGATATACACAACTGGCCGAATGCTATTTGTCTCTTTGCGTCCTTTTTAGTTTTGCCCGTCTACAACTACAACTGAGGGCATGTTTGGTTGAGCATGAAACCAATCAACACTTCAAATAGGAAATGTAACTCCGTAAGTCGGAACTACAACAATTTCATTTGGTTCAAATGAAATTAAACCAGTGGATTTGGTATTTTTCCATTTGGTTTGGTTAGACGTAGTTTGTCCATGAAGATGGTAACATATACACAACTGGCTGTTTGCTATCTGTCTCTCTACGTCCTTTTCAAGTTTTGCCCGTCTGCAACTGATGGAAAGGCTAACCCTTATGTTGAGGGACCAGTACCTACACAGCTTAGATCAGATGTGTCTTATGTTGAGGGACCAGTACAGATAGTTGATCGGAGGATCAAGAAACTCATGAATCACGAGATACCATTAGTGAAAGTTTTGTGGAGGAATCATAACCTAGAGGAAGCCATGTGGGAGCTTAAGTCTGAGGTGCGTAACAAGTTTCCTTTTCTCTTTTAGGAATTTCGGGACAAAATTCTTATAAGGGAGGGAGATTGTTATGACCCATTCCAAGCTTAGTCAGTAAATATCTCGATTAGTGTGAAACATGTTGATTAGTGTTGAGCATATTATTAAATAGCATGGTTGATTAAGATAAGCTAAGTCATGAATCAATAGTTGAGATTGAATCATTTGAGGTAATTAATAATAATAGCAATGTGGATCATTAGGTTAATTAAGTTGAATTAAGTACTCACTGATGCATTTAGTGCTTTGATCAGGTGAGGCAGTCCAATTAGCATGTTTTCTCGCTTCGAGGTTGTAGAGAATCCCGTACTTGAAAAGTTGCAAGAGAAATCATCCAAATCGGGCATCCGATGTACTAGATATGATGTTTTTAAGTCTTTTGGGCTGATTGTGCAAATTTTCCATTTTTATTTGATCTTTATCTCTTTAAGAGGGTCGGCTACCCCTCTTCTCCTATATTTCTTCCCGATTAATAGAACAGGAGCAGCCGCAAGCGGCGCTCTGTACCCCGCCCGACTTGCAGCTAGGTCAGAGGAGGGGGTGGCTGTTTGGGCGTGATAGCTAGCGATCGAGCTTTCTTCACCTCCGTCTTCCATTCCTCCACCTTCTCCTTCCTCGACTTCGCCCCATCCAAGCAGACAAGCTGGTAGGGCGCCGGCTAGCAGAGTTGCGGCCAAGCTGCAGCTGCAGCAGGGCGACGGCCAGGGGCTCTCCTGGGGCAGCCAACACCACCAAACGTCCACCTTGATTCCGTTTTTGAGGTCCAGGCTTGCAACCGCAGCCACAAACGATATGACCACCTAGGACGATGCCCCTACCTAGCAGCAACTAGGGCGGCCGATCTGTTGCACTATAGTAGCTGTGTGTGCGAGCAACAGTAAAGGTTAGGGAAGGGTGGCTCCGGATCACCTTAGAACCAGCAATCATTGCCTCCACCTCCTTCCTCCATCCTTTCCTTCTCTACACTCAACTGCAGTGCCCAGCCTGCAAGAATCGGTGCCCAAGCAGAAGGGGCGGCGCCCCAGCTATCCCGAGCAGCAGTAGCTGCAACTACGATCTTGAACAGCCATGGGCGCTAGACAACACCGAGGAACGATTCCTTGAACTCGTCCTTGAGATCCAAACCGGATTCCGCTGCTTCCTGTCCCCAATCAGCAACCCAGGGTGCTTGATTTCAACATGTACGTGTGAGCATGGTACTGTTGGATTACTGTAGATCCAAATTGGGGCTATTCGGAGGTTAAAGACAACCCCTGGATGCAATTTCAATCGAATCCGGACATCCTAAATCGATGTGAGTAGGAGTTCATTTAGTTATCATCATTTAACTCCTTAGTTGGAATTTTTTCGGTAAACTGTGCATTTTTCGCTGATACTTGGCTTTTGGACAGTATTTGGCATTACTCGAATTTTATTTCATAAAATGCTTCCTTATGCCGTTATATGATTTAGTTTAGCATCTGATCAGTGTGGATTGAATTAATGAATTTATATGTTCATTGGAACTTGAAATACGTAATATGATTGATGAAAATGATAGAATTTCCTGTATTACAACTGCAATGTATAAGTTGAGCATAAAATGGATGTTTAGCATCGAAACTGGATAAGTTGATACTGAGTCATGTTTATAGATGAAAAATGATATATATGTGTTTTCAAGTGATGTTCAAAATGTGAAATAAGTATGAAATGTGATATTCCTATTTGAATGTTTATATGTTAATCAGTTAATAGACTTAGGTGCCCTAACACCGTAGAACCCCTTTGAGAGGTCTGCTTCTTAGGGGTGAAACTCGTGTTGCAACAATAACTGTGCGGAGTCACGGTGGCACGAGGACAGAGAGGCTGTGTTCAACAATAATCCGTGTGGAGTCACGGTGGCACTGGAGTAAATAGGGTTATTCAATAATAATCCGTGCGGAGTCACGGTGGTAACCCAGTGAGACTCTCCGCCTGTGTGCTCAGGTTAGAGGAGGAGTCTAGAGCACTCGGAGTTAGTGTAATGAGGCCGAAGAGCCTGTAGGCCGGATAGCCTGTGGTCCTGTAGCAGAGCAGGGCTGGCAGTCAGACTTAGCATTTCCCGGGTGTGTCGCTAAGTCTTGTACGGTGGGATCGTAGTTCACTACGGATCTTTATATGCAGAGTACACTGCATATGATTAGGGCATAATAATAATATAAATATGTAATCATATAGGAACACAGTAAATTTAATATGTTAAGAGATTTGAATTTCTGTACCAATTCTCTATAATTGTTTATTTATTTAAAATATCTGATGTTGCATAGAAATGAAATTGTTATCTGTAAATCTGCTATGTCATTAGAACTGCCCTGCTTAGTACTGCACTTATCTTTATTTCAATTTTATATATCTGATGAGTTGTTTAGTGATAGCTAAATGAAATGCTATTCACTGAGCGAGTAGGCTCCTCCCTCTACTCAAACATTTTTAGGTCAATATCAACAACATGAATCTGAAGGATCTTTTCATCCTAACGCTTAGTCTATAGAAGGTATATGTAGTTAGTCTAGTTAGAGGTCTCTTAGTCCTTTCCCCTCGATCCTTGGGACGTGGTGTGGGTGAGAGAGAGTATGTATGGTGAATGTATAAAAGATGTAAATTAACTGTTATGTTTACTTTCTGTTAAACAATGTTACATGTTGTAAACTCTGTTTATGTTCTCTAGACAGGTTAATTGAAATGCTTCCGCAATAGTTTATTATGTTTTAGTTTACAACAATAATCTGGATATCATTACGAGGTTTTAAAAAGGAAAAGTTCTCAGTGATTTGTTTATGTGATAATTCCTCCGTCGCGCCCTAATCTCGTGATTAGTGGTTAGTGTGAGATCGGGGTGTGACAAATATAACCTTGTTGCACCCAGAAGATGAGAAGCACCTCAATATTTGTCTTTGTAAGAGTTTATCTTCCCATCATAGATGTCTTATGTGTTGGCCACTTATTGATCATTTCCTCCATTCTAACAATGCAATCATCAAACTCTTTGACCTATACATTTCCTCCAGCTAGGGAAACCCAAGATATTTTGTAGAGAACTTTCTCACCTTCACTCCCATTGCCTCCTTTAGCCTGTCTTCGATCTATTAGAAATTCTTGGACAAGAAAAGATGTGTCTTGATTGGTTTCACACACAACATAGTATGTTCCCTAAACCCCTTAAGAAGAGCTTGCAAACTTCTTAGTGTATTGGGTTTGGCTTCCACAAAGACAAACACATCATTTACAAATATCAAATGGCTCATCACCTTCATTCCATGTACCATGTAAGGCTTGGTATCTTTCCTTTTTTTGCGATGAGCATCCTTTGTGTGAAGTATACCATGACAATCACAAATACAAGAGGAGATAATGGGTCCCCTTGGTGCTAGATGTTTGCTCCTCTAAACATCCCTGCAAATGTCCCATTGATTAGAATAGATAAGCTTGTAGTCCCAACAAATGGTTTCATCCAACCAATCCACTGATCATTGAAATCAAATTGTTGCAATATCCACCATATTTTATCTCATATGACACTATTATATACTTTATACACATACAACTTTAGAAAAACTTTTTTGCTTCCTCTCATGACATTATAATCCAACAAGAATTCTCTTGTCAATAAAGCACATTCACTAATGCTCTTCCCTATAACAAATGTTCCTTGATTTTTCAAAATTAGATAGGGAGGTACTAAGTTCAATCCCTCTACTAGAATCTTTGCAATTATTTTATATTGAACTGAGAAACATGCAATAGGGCTAAAATCAACAAGGGAATATGTTATTTTCTTCTTAGGAATAAGCACAAAAAAGAGTGATTGACCTATCTCACCATGTTACCTCCTTCAAAAAACCAACTAACATATGCAACTAAATCCTCCTTGATGATATCTGCTGTTTTCTTATAGAAGAAAAAGCATTGAAACCATCTAACCTGTATGATGTATTAGTGCCAATGCTCCAAACTGCTTCTTTGATTTCTAGTTCATTTGTCTTCCTTGTAAGGACATTATTGTGTGTTCCTGCAAGTTTGAACCCCCATTCAATATCTTTCTCTTCTAGATCCTCCATAAAAAAATTAGTGTATACTGAGCTTTAAAAATTTATGGTTTGATCCTCCATGTTCTCCTTCTTGTTGACCACTCTTCCTTCTACATCAACTAACTTGGATATGATGTTTCCTATCTCTTTTCTTTTTATTACTAGTGGTAGAGTTTAGTGTCCATGTCCCCATTTTCTGTCCATTTATCCCTACTCCTTTGCTGAAAGATTTTTTTTTCTATTTTTTTTTAAAATCATCTAGCATCTTACTCAATTCTTCATCTTTCCTAATCAATTTCTCATTAACTGGACCAGATAGAAGCTTCTCTCTAACCTATGCACATTCTTTTTTTATTTCTAGAATCAGATTTGGAATGTTCACTTCATCCTTGGCCCACCATTGATAGAAACTTTGGTGTTTGAAAACTTTTTTGCAAAAGTGTACATCGGATTCCCTGTCACATGTATCTTCAAGCTTTCCTTGATGACTTCACCGAATCCTTTCCAATCAAGCCGGCAATTTAGAAATATGAACGATCTTCTTTTCTATTTCTTCTCTGTGATTTTCACTAAGATGGGTGCATGGTCACTCAATTCTGACCCAGTTGGTTTGACTTGCACCTCAGAGAACTATAATAGCCATTCATCATTCACTAGTGCCCTTTCCAATTTCCTCACTATTTTGTCTTCAAGTTTTCGCTCATTCCATGTAAAGATGTCTCCCCAATCATTGGTAGTTCAAACAACCCAACTATGTCAATGGTTAAGTTGAATGCATCAATCACCATATTCAACACTAGTCTTCCTCCTTTTTTCTCGCATGTAGTATGAAATTATTGAAGTCACCAATCACCAACCAAGGAAAAGTAGTATGTCTAGACTAAGTGGTCTGATCCTTCCATAGCTCTTGTCTCCTCCTTGCATCATCATGAGCATACACTATTATCATACACATTTATAGCCCAGTTTTGTTCTTGTAGTTGATTGTGATGTCTTGATGAGACATATACATAACTGTCACTTGTCATGCATTCAGATTCCATGCCACACATACTATTTCCAACTCAGATTGCTCTAGTTGGATACATGTTCTCAGCCTTGTGGAAATAGATATTAGATGTTATTTATTATGCTCCTTTATTTTGGTCTCCACTAGTGCAATAAGTGAGGCCCCACATGATGCAACCCCCATTTTTGTATCTCCTTCTTCTTATTCCTATCACAACCCCATTTAATATTCCATAGAATTATAGACATGTTAATGGGGTTTTTGGGATCTAGTACGCCTTGCTGACTCCTTATTATTGGTTTTCCTCTAGAATTCCTTCTCTCCTTGTCTAAATATCTTCTCCTCCTCCTTGTTAGACTCAATCAAGGCTTCAAAACTATTGTTAGTTTCTAGAATTTCCCTCATGGCTTGGATCTTGAGTATTCCAGGTTTCTTGACCACCTTCTTCTTCATAGTAGAGACAAACTCCCTTTCCTCCTCCTCCCCCTTTTGGCTCATAGAAGCTCTTGAGGAGGGGAGCTTTATTGTATGTATGTATGTATGTATGGGATTAAGAGAGAAAAATTTATTGCCACTCTCCCACGCCTGTGGCTGAGGATGAACATTCGGGTGGGTGGTAAATCAAGGTGACAATTGGGATTTGAAGAGGGGTCCCTTTGTTAGGGGACACCATGCTTGACCACTTGAGCCACTCATTGTCAGAAAGTATGTATGCATGCATGCATGTATGTATGTATGTATGTATCAGGATCAGATAAATATATTCTAAATCTCTCTTAAAATTATAGGGGGTCAGTAGTTACATATAGCCCACCTTTATACATCATAATAGAAAACAAAACACACTTCTGTCTAACGTGTAGCTTGCGCTTAACACATGTACACATTTTTACATCTATACGTTTTGCATTAGTTGTTGTACCACCATATCTTTTAGCTTTCCTCTCCTCCCAAATATAGTAATATAGAGCAACAAATAAGATAATATTCTTGTCATCCTTCCCATAGCTTATGACTCTTCTTCTAGATTTCATTGCAATCTAAAATTCCCAAATATAAGCTTCAAAACTTCTTTTGTGAATTTGCAGCAACCTACCAAGTGGTTGTGGGATTCACCCTCCTCCAAGCATAGCATGCAAAAATAAAAAACATCATGATTCCATCTATGTATCTTACCTAGGATAGAAACTGCACCATGCAGAATTTTGTAGATGCACATACTTCATTTTGGTACATGTGTATCAGTACACATCTGCTCCATATGTTTATCTTTTGTAGCTCTTGATATTGTCACTTCCCGTAGGCTAATATTAGAGTCTTTGAGTCTTCATCCCACCGGTTCATGAGGAGTATATCTATGCATGTATGTATGTATGGGATTAAGAGAGGCATTCTCTCCCCCTATCCCATACCCGCGACTGAGGCCGAACATCCAGGAGGGTGGTAATCCAAGGCAACATCTGGCATTCGAACCCGGGTCCCTTTGTTAGGGGACACCGTGCTTGACCACTTGAGACACTCCTTTTCAGCATATGTATGTATGTATGTATGTATCCTTGTGGGTTGTATGGAATTAAGAGAGCTATCCTCTCCCACATCTGTGATAGAGGTCAAACATTGGGGGGCGGTTAAACTAAGGCGACAACTATGATTCGATTCTGGGTCCCTTTGTTACGTGACACCATGCTTGATCACTTGAGACACTCCTTGTCGACATCTTTGTGCGCCGTATGTATGTATCATAATCAGGTAAATATATTCTGAATTCCCTCTAAAATTATTGAGGGTCAAGAGTTACATATAGTCCAACTCCATACATCAAAAATAGTAACTACTCACCCTAATAAATAATGTGCAACTTGTGTTTGACACATTTACAAATTTTTACAAAAATTGTGGTCGAATCTCCATGCATTCCTTTCCTCCCATATGTGGTAGCACAGTGCAGCAAACTACATCCTATTTTGTCACTTTTCCCACATCTAGACAACATTCTTCGTGGCTCTTCCTTCTTTTGCATGTATAGGTTGAATTTTTCACATATAATCTCTCCAAACCTCCCTTGTGAACGTGCAACAACCAAAAAGGTGCATATGGGATTCATCCTCCTCTTTACAGAGTAGACAAAGAGCATCAACGTCTTGATACCGTCAATGCATTTTATCTAGCATAGCTAAGGTGTGGTGCAAAATCTTATAGATGCACATGCTCCACTTTGAAACTAGAATTCTAGCCCATACCTGCTCCATGTGCTTGTCATTTTCTGCTCTCGATTGTGGTACTTCCCACAAATTGATCTTTGTATCTTTGAGTTTCCATCCTTCGGCCTATGTGGATCAAGAAAATGTCTAACCTGCTGCCACATTTCCGTCATAACGTTGATGGTGCATGAGTATCCTTCTCTTATTTTCGGTATGAAGTCCAGTCCCCTAGGATATCTTTCTCTCATCCCTTTCCCCCAAGTAGATGTGCCGTCCTGATATATACTTATTATTATTATTGTTCCCCACTTTGCTATATCTCTTAGTGCTTTTAAGTCCAACCCTCCTTCATCTTTTGGGATTTCCAATTGTGCATATCTCATTGGATGGTGTGTACTAGCCCAAAGGAAGTTTTCCATCTTCATTTCCATTATATCCAACATTGCACCAGGAATCTTTCCTTGTTGTACCCAGAAGATCAAGAGTCCCTCTACCGCCGCCTTCAATAGAGTGGCTCTTCCAGCCATGATCGTTCTCTGCATTGGCCATATGTTGGTCATTTCATCCAATATGTCCATGCAATCACCAAAATCTTTGACTTGTATATTGCCTCCCGTCAAAGGAAATCCCAAATATTTTGTAGGAAACACCCCCAGCTCCACTCCCATGGCTTCCTTCAATTGGTCTTCCATTCATTAGCAATTCTTAGATAGAAAAATATGAGTCTTGTGATCATTAACACACAACCCCATCTATTCCCAGAACCTCCTTAATAGATCCTAAAAATTCTATAGAGTATTTTTCTTGGCTTCTACAAAGCCAAGAACGTCATCTACAATGATTAGGTGTGTCATCACTTTAGTTTCATGCATTGTGTAAGGACTAATCACCTTACTTTTTTTCTGATTCTTGCATTTTTTGGGTAAAGTACTCCATAACTATCACAAAGAGCAAAGGGGAGAGTGGGTCCCCCTGACGTAGTCCATTGCCTCCTTTGAACATAGTTGTAGAAGTGCCATTAACTAGTATAAATAAGCTAGTGTTTCCCATGCACTATTAATCCAGCCAATCCACTACTCATTGAATCCCATCTACTTCACGATCCACCATAATTTATCCCATCTCACACTATCATAAGGTTTTAGACACATCAAGCTTTAAGCATGCCTTCCTACTCCCTCTCATAATAGTGTAGTCCTGTAAGAACTCGCCTGCCAGAAAAGCACAATCACTAATGCTCCTTCTTACCACAAACACTCCCTGGTTCACACAAATGAGATAGGGAAGTACTGTCTTCAGTCTAGCAGCTAGGATCTTTGCAATGATTTTATATTGTACCGAGCAACATGCAATAGGTCTAAAATCACAAAAGAAGATGTCACTTTCTTCTTGGGAATGAGCACAAGGAAAGAGTAACCTGTCTGACCATATTTCCTCTTTGTAAGAACCATCTCACATATGCAATCATATCCTCCTTAATGATGTCTTCTTAAAGAAAAAAGCATCAAAATCATTTGAACATGGAGACTTGTTGTTGCCAATACTCCAAAGTCCATCTTTGACTTCGTACTCATTTGTTTCCCCTGTGAGGATATTATTATGAGTAATTTCCAATTTAAACTTCCACTCCATATCCTCCTCTTCCAACTTGTCAACAAACTCTTTATTGTACAATGAAGAATAAAAATGGATAACCTATTCTTCTAAATCCTCCTGCTTGTTGACAATGTTCCCGTCACTATACATAAGTTCTGAGATGATGTTGTCAGCTTCTTTCCTCTTGGAAGCTGAATGATATAGCTTGGTATTTCTATCACCATCTTCCATCCATTTTTCTCTACTCCACTGCCAGTAGAACTTTTCTTCGACCTTCTTTAAGTCTTCTAGCATCATTTTTAGCTCTCTATCTTTGTTTATCAACTCTTCATTTAGTGGATCATATAGCAACAATCTTTTGACCTCCTTGCATTCTTATTTAGTTTCCTTTAGCATATTGGGAATGTACACCTCCTCCTTGGCCCAACTCCTAAGTGCACACTAGGTATTATCCAATTTCTTTGCAAACACATACATCAAATTCCATGTCACTTTGATATTCCAGCTATCTCTAATGACATCATTGAAGCCCTTCCAGACAACCTAGTAATTTAGAAACCTGAGGTCTTCTCTTCTTTTTCTTTTTTATGATTTGCACTGAAATTGGATCATGGTCTCTTAAATCGGATCCGCTGGATTTAACCTGCACATTAGGAAATATCTGCAACCTACAACCACTCCTCATTTACTAGAGATCTATCAAGCTTGCTTGCAATTCTGTCCTCCGACTTCCTTTCATTGTTCCAAGTAAACAAGTCCCCACAACCTGGGAAACTCAAAAAGCCCAGCCTTATCAATGGTATGGTTGAAAGCATTAATCACTGCATTCATTGCTGGTCTTCCACCTATCTTCTCTGTTTGCAGTCAGGCATTATTGAAGGCACCAATCACCAACCATGGGATAGTTCTTTGTCTAGATAGGTTTATCAGTTCCTACCATAAACTTTGCCTCCTATTTGCATCATTGCGAGCATAGACAGCTGTCAACCACATATGTAGTCCACCTACAATCCTATACTCCATTATAATATGTTGATATGTAACCTACCATGCATTTAGTTTCCATGCAACACAAACTCTGGCCAACTCAAAATGCTCCAACTTAGATACATGTTCCCACCCTTGATGAAATAAGTATCTAATGTTGTTACTATTTTGCCTCCTTATTTTTGTTTCCACCAAAACTACCAAGGAATGCCCACTAGCAGCGATCCACTCCAGGATCTCCTTCTTTTTGTACCTGTCACACCCACCTTTAATATTCCATAGGAGCATGGACATATCAAAGGTTCTTGTTTGCCATGGTATGCTTGCCCAACTCCTTCCTCTGGACCTTCTTCTTCACGTCCAGTTCCTTCTGTTCTTTTTTTGCTTCATCTTCCTTGTCAGAGTCAGAAAGAGCTTCAAAGTTGTTTGTTGTATCTAGGATGGTGCTCACCCCCAAATTTTGGGGAATACTAGATCTCTCAGGTCCTTTCTTCATAGAAGTAGAGATGAATTCTCCTTCTTCCCTTATAGTTCCTACTGGGCTATTCAAACCCATCTTTGGCATGCCAATGTCATCCATAGAGTCAAGGCCAATATTAGTGTCAGGAGCTACTTGTCTGTCTGCCTCTACGTGTGCCTCTGCGTGTGTCCCTACTGTCCCACCAAAATACCCAACTTTAGTTCATGGCAGAACAACACTAGGCTCTTTCTCCTTCCATACCTGCTTGGGAACCTATGTCTTCTTCTCCATCGTGCGGTCTGTCCTTTCCTTTTTGCCCGTATCGCACTGCTGGTTGATGTGGCTGAAAGCACAACATTGACTACACTTCACATGTGGCCCATGATAGGAGATATCCACCAGGATTGGATCACGACCTCGGATGTTTAGCCAAACTCACACAGGTGCTTCATTCTCCACTTTCAGTTCAACCAAGACCCATGCATCATCCCTCTCCAATGAGCGATTGTCAATGTGCAACACCTTCCCCATGCCAATAGTGATAGTCCTTGCCACCCGTCGGATCCAGGCACGGCCAATCGACTTTATAGTAATCCAGTTGGGGATCGTGGAAAAGAGATCACACTGAAGTTCACCTCCATGTTGGTAATGTGTCATAACCATAGGCTGGGTGTCGAACCAGTGAGGTTCAAGGTTGAGAACCTCTTTCTTATCTTCAGTGTTGCTGAATCGGATTAGAAAGATATTGTTCTCCCTAGTGAACACCTCAAATGAGCCCTTTGGTCTTCATGTCTATCATATTTATTCCTAGAAGTGTGGTTAGTAGAGTTTCTTTCCTAGGGCGTAGGCCATGAACTCCCATATGTTGTGCATCTGATCAAACTCATCCACGTCTAGGTCAACGTGAATTTTTCCATCAATGCACCTTCGCTACGAGAATCTCTCCATGGTGTCACGCTAGACTGGCTGCTTCAGTACCTGACATCATTCCTTCCTAGCTCCTTTTCTAGCTCTTTCGATCGATGACCCCATGTCATTGTTGTAGGGAGTCGACGTCCTGCCACGCCCGTTGCCGCTCGTCGCCTATCTGCTAGGGTTAGGGTTCCTGGTGTTGCTGGTTCCTCCTCCATTCTGCTGTGCGCTCGGTGGTGTAGGGTTGGTGGGTGGGGTTGAGGTGGTGTTGTGGTGGTGGATGACGAAGACCAAGATGGCCAACATCGTGGGCCCCATGCCCGAAGACCTAATTGCATGAACGGTCACCCAAACAGAGTGTTAGGGGGAGCGACACTGTGTTTGTATGTATGGGGTTGTATGTATGATGTATGTATGTATCGGAAGTATTGGTAAATATATTCCGACCTCAAATGAGGGAAAAGTTACAAGCCACACCATACATGTAGCTACAAAGCATTACATAGGGAGTAAAACTGATAGATAAGATAGTCACATGTTGACTGCTTAAAATAGATAGATAAGATAGTCACGTGTAGCTACAAAGCATATGATGTATGTATGTATGTATGTATGTATGCATGTATGTATCAGAATTAGGTAAATATATTCTGACTCCCTCTTAAAATTATAGGAGGTCAAAAGTTACATGTAGGCCCAATGTCATACATCCTTCAAACAAGTTACAACTCAATCGTCTAAATACTATGCATGCATGTATGTATGTATGTATGTATGTATGTATGTATGTATGTATCAAAATCAGGTAAATATATTTCGAATCCCTCTTAAAATTATAGTAGGTCAAAAGTTACATGTAGGCCCAACTCCATACATCCTTCAAACAAGTTACAACTCACTCCTCTAAATACTATGCATCTTACGTCTAAAATGTAACTCCGTGAGTTAAAACTACAACAATTACATTTGGTTCGAATGAAATTAAATCCGTTGATTTGGTATTTTTCCGTCGTAGTTTTTCCATGAAGATGGTAGGATATACACAACTGGCCGAATGCTATTTGTCTCTTTGCGTCCTTTTTAGTTTTGCCCGTCTACAACTGCAACTGAGGGCATGTTTGGTTGAGCATGAAACCAACCAACACTTCAAACAGGAAATGTAACTCCTTAAGTCGGAACTACAACAATTTCATTTGGTTCGAATGAAATTAAACCAGTTGATTTGGTATTTTTCCGTTTGGTTTGGTTAGACGTAGTTTGTCTATGAAGATGGTAACATATACACAACTGGCTGTTTGCTATTTGTCTCTCTACGTCCTTTTCAAGTTTTGCCCGTCTGCAACTGATGGCAAGGCTAACCCTTACCTGCCACCAAGACGGGAGGAGATTGTTAGAATGACAGGAGGATCATAAGTGCAGCAACCAGAAGCTTGTACTTGTTCATGTGGCTATTTCTTCTCCATCTCCACCTACCTTGCCTTCATCCTCCAATTGCTGTCTCCAAGTTTGCACAGCTCGGCAACTCCCTGCTGGTGGATTGTGGACCAACCGTTGATCATACACGCATAGTACAACCCCTCCGGCCTAGCTGCACGGTAACTTCACTGTCCAGGTACCTGCTATGGTAACAGCCATGGCCAAGAGTGGACGAGAGCGGGTCTCATCTCTGATGACTTCTGATCGACAGAGTATGGACGAACCATAGATCAGGCACCGAAAGGAATAGGAAAGGATCGAGGCGAAGGGTGGTAGCAGTCGCCCAAGTCACCGTGAAAAACAGACTGCGTACGATCTTGGTGCGATTGATTCTCCCAATCTCCACAAAGAAGCAAAAAGCATGTGCAGTTGGAATTCGGACGAGAATTCAATCTTCTCCACATCAAACGTTGGCAAATGAAAACCCTGTCCGCACGTTTATATTTGTGGCCTAATCAAACGAGCTCTTAGTAACTTGATGTGATTACATTTTGAGTACCAAACTAACGGCTATACTGGAAAATGTACATTCACAAATTCTGGTTAGGGCCCGTCGGGTTGGACGACAAACCAATCTGTACTGTAAATTCCAAAATAGGAATAGAAATGTTATGAGTTGCAATCACAGTGGCACCGTTTGGTTGAGAGTAGATTTAAGTTACTCATTTGGTTTGTTTTTATTTGGTTGTGTGTATTTGCTGATGCTTTTCACCAGAAATATCATATATGACGGTCGCATCCTAGCTTTACTCCCTCCAACGTAAACACGGGAGTGCACCGGTAGCAGCAGGTATAATTATGAGAAGTAGCTGCGGGCAACAGTAAGTATAATTTACAATAGCAGGTAGCTGCGACTGAGACATACACAGAAAACCAACTGCGTCCAAGATGAGGGCTAATTTGGCAGGTGTAATCGGATGTAGTAGTATGATTTAAGAAACAATGAGTGTGTAAAGATTGATTTGCTGTTCACAGTTTTTATTTGGTTAGAAAAGCGGGTCAACAGGTTGGTTTTTGTCCCATTCTATTTGGCTGAAGACCCGCCGATGGCAGCTGTACGTGTTCCATGAAACACATAACCCCTTCCGCACCCGACCACCCCAGATTTGAGTGCGGTACAAATTCCACATTTTTTATGAAATGAACAACCAAGTATGCAGTTCGAAACCCTTGAGTTACATTTCGCTGCTGGCAAGCAAACGAAAAAGCAGCTCCAGTTCCTTACATTCGATTGTCATTCGTTTAACTTGTCAGACCTGCAACTCAATATACGATTAACACACACGATGAACACGATGGTTTTGGTGCTGCGTGAACCATGCAGCTTTTCTGTTCTTGCCTTTCTTATTTATATAATTTAAGAACATATGGGTACAGATGAACGAGAGAGATTTGGTGCATATCCGAGCTAATCGGCCACTCCATACACGATTACTCGCCCACCTTCCTACATTGCTGCCATGAACGCATGATTATCCCACGATACGCACACGTCAGCCTAACAACTAGCTAATACAACGGAAGAAACGATCATGGCACAAACAACCTCATGCACATGCCGTGTTATTTGCTAGTACTAACAAACTAAGCTAATCTAGTTTATGGGCGTCGGGATTATCAGATGCAGCAAAACACCCCCTAATCCTGATGCCCTGGACTCACTTTGATGACGCCCGGGTTTCTGTCGCATCTTCACGAACTTGACTCGACCCAGCGCCTTGGTGAGGATATCGGCAAGCTGTCCATCAGTGCCAACGTGGCTGACTTCTACCTTGCCTTCCTCGATGCACTCACGAATGAAATGGAAGCGGGTGTCGATGCGCTTACTCCGCTCGTGATGCACCGGATTCCTGCTTAGTTCAATTGCGGACTTGTTGTCCACGTACAGGTTCACCGTCGCCGGAGCATTTCCAATCAGATCGCCTAGTAGCCGACTCAGCCACACCCCTTGGCAAGCCGCCGTCGCCGCCGCTATATACTCCGCCTCGCAGGACGAGAGTGCGACCACCTTATGCTTCTGGGACGTCCACGTGATGATGCCGGGGTCGAGGAAAAACATAACACCGGTTGTGCTCTTGCGATCGTCAACATCCCCAGCAAGATCACTATCACTGTACCCCAAAAGTATAGGTTCTGCCGTGCGCCCCTTCTTGTAGAAGCAACCGTAATCAGTCGTGCCGCTGACGTAGCGTAGGATCTGCTTTACCGCAGCCCAGTGTGGTGTGGGCGGTGCCTCCATATATCTTCTCACAATCCCGACGACATACGTGATGTTGGGTATGGTGTTGCAAAGATACCTTAGGCTGCCGACGATGCTCCGGTACCGTGTAGCGTCCACGGTTTCACCGGCGTTGGCCTTGCTCAGCTTCAGCCGGTTCTCCATTGGTGTGTGACAGATGTTGCAGCCCGTCATACCAGCTGCCTCTAGAATCTTGCCGGCGTAGGCGCTCTGGCAAAGTGTGATCGTACCGACGTGCTGCTTGACCTCGATTCCAAGATAATAGCTTAGAAATCCGAGATCACTCATGTCAAACAGTTGGTGCATTTGCTCCTTGAATGCGGTGATGTCGTCGTTGTTCGTACCAGTGATGATCAAATCATCCACGTAGACGCCCACAAGCAACGCGGCCGTGCCACTGGTTCTCCGATACACTGCATGCTCAAGAGCGCTGCGTTCGAATCCAAGTGACACGAGGGACGCGTTGAGCTTGGCGTTCCATGCGCGCGGCGCCTGCCTGAGTCCGTACAGGGCCTTGTGCAGCTGGAGCACCTTGTGCTCGCTGCCGGAGTTGACGAAGCCGGGTGGCTGGTGCACGTAGACCTCCTCGGTGAGATCGCCATTTAAGAACGCCGATTTCACATCCATGTGATGCACCTGCCATCCACTGTGAGCGGCGAGAGCCAGGAGCAGCCACACGGTCTCCATGCGTGCCACCGGCGCAAATACTTCGTCGAAGTCCACCCCTTTTTTCTGAGCATACCCTTTAGCGACGAGGCGGGCTTTATGTTTAATCACATGTCCTGCAGGGTCCTTCTTCACCTTGAAGACCCATTTAAGCCCGATGGCTCGATGTCCGGCTGGGAGTGTAACAAGCTCCCACGTGTTGTTGTTTTGGATCGATGCTAGAATATCATCCATGGCACGCCTCCAACATTCTTCCTCAAAAGCGGCATCAATGCTCCGCTGTCGTGACGAGACAGATCTCGTTCTCGCAAGCCTCAGCATCCGCTGCCATTACGTAGTCGTTGTAGCGGTGGTTGGGCTGTACGATGCCGTCACGTGCACGCGTGGTCATCGGATGTAGTGGACGATGCGATGCTCCAATGTCCCCTGCCGTGGTGCCAGGACTGGCTGTCGATACTTCCGTGGCAGCCGAAGACAGAGAACTCATCCCTGTGGCAGGACTAGGCATCGTCGTCGTTGAGTTCTCATGTGTCCCCACAGTGCTCCCGCCTGCGCTAGTGGCGGGGTAGGAGAAGTAGTCGACGTGGAAAGGAGCAGTGTCCTTCGTGCTGCCCATCTTCTCCCAGTCCCACCATGCGTTCTCGTCGAAGACCACGTCGCGTGTGACGTGCACACGATCTCCAGCTGGGTCGTAGGTGCGGTACGCCGCTGAACCGGGCTCGTAGCCGAAAAACACCATCGGCGTGCTCCGATCATCAAGCTTGGAGAGGTGTGGCTTCGTCACCTTCACATGTGCCACACAACCAAAAATGCTTAGATAGCTTACGTCAGGTTTGTGTCCATGCCATACCTCATAGGGAGTCTTACCATCGACGCTCTTAGTTGGTGACCGATTTAGGAGATAGACGGCGGTCGACACCGCCTCACCCCAAAACCTTGCTGGAACTCCCTTGGCCTTCATGAGGCTGCGCGTGGTGGAGATGATTGTCTGGTTCCGGCGCTCAACAACACCGTTTTGTTGCGGTGAGAACGGTGTTGTGAGTTGTCTGCTGATCCCTTCGTCGGCGCAGTACTCAGCAAATGTGCCCACGGTGAATTCACCGCCGCGGTCCGTTCGGAGCAGCCGTAGCTTGCGCCCAGTTTCCACCTCAGCACTGGCTTTGAAGCGTTTGATAGTTGTGGCCGCCTGATCCTTTGTTGTGAGTAATGTCAGCCACATGTAGCGGCTCAAGTCGTCGACGAGAAGCAGGAAGTAGCGTCTGCCGGCGGGTGTTGCCGGCGTAATGGGACCGCAAAGATTCCCGTGCACCAGATGGAGTAGGCCTTCCGCACGTTTCTTTTCCTGCTGAGGAAAAGGTACACGCCGCTGCTTCCCATCCAAGCAACTGTCGCAGATTTGATCGACGTGATCGATCTGCGGCAATCCGCGCACCATGCCATGGCGTGCAAGTTTTCGGAGCGCGTCGAAGTTGAGGTGGTCGTACCGTGCGTGCCACCTCCAGGCGTCGTCGTCGTGGAGTGTTGCGAGACAAGCTGGCTGCACAATGTTGAGCGTGACCACGTACAAACGGTTCTTCGCCCTAGCCACCTTGGCGAGCAAGCGTTGTCGCCGATCATAGAGCTTTAGGTGCCCGTCGTAGATCAGGACTTGACACCCGTTCTCGTCGAGCTGCTTGAGACTCACGATGTTGCTATGGAGGCGAGGGATGTAGTAGACGTCGGTGAGGGCGCGGTGCTCGTTGTTGGCACACTCAAACAGAATCGTGTCGCGCCCCTTGATGTCCACCACCGAGCCATCCCCGAACTTCACCGTGCCGCTGACGGCAGTGTCTAGTTCGGTGAAGACGGACCGGTAGCCCGTCATGTGGTTGCTGGCGCCTGTGTCCAAGAACCACGAGTCGTCACAGTGTCCGTCCTTGGTGAGGTACACTTGCTCCTCCACCAGGTCGTCACCAGTGACGTTGGCGCATCCACGCGCGCTGTGAGCAGTAGTGGGTCCGTGACGATTGCCATCAGCAATGATGGGCCGTCGTCGTCACTGAGGGTGCACGCTCGTGCAAGTAGGAGTGCTGGTTCGTCCTCCTCGACCTTCGCCAGATGCGCGTGCTGCGATTTCCCCTTGCGCTCACGCCGTGGTTCCTTGCAGTCCCTGGAGAAATGGCCCATCTTGTTGCAATTGTAGCACTTGACCCGTGACATGTCACGCTCACCATTTGAGTCACGTGAGTCCCGACGATCATTGTCACGCCCCCGATTTTGCTGCTTGCTGTGGCGTTTCCCTTTTCCGCCGCCTCCGCTGGAGCCTGAGCCCTGCCCTTGCTCCCGTTGCTTCCCGCGTGCAACCCACTCCTCTTCCGTGAGGAGTAGTTGGCTCCCGGAGCAATCTGTGCCTCCGATCGAGCACCGCTCTGCGGCCGAGCGTAGACGCCCAATCAGCTCCTCGATGGTCATGTCGTTGAGGTCGAGAAGCGTCTCGATCGAACAAGAAATATGCGAGTACCTATCGGGCACTTCACGTAGGAATTTCTGGACAACTTTTACCTCCTCCACGGTGTCGCCCAGAGAGCGCAGGTTGTTGACGATGCCGGTGATCCGCATGCCGAAGGCGTCGAGCAACTCTCCGTCCTTGAAAGCGATCTGCTCGAACTCCTTGCGCAGGCGTTGCGCTGTTGCCTCTCGAACGCGGTTCACCTCCATACGCATCATCTTGATGGCCTCCCAGGCCTCCTGCGCTATCTCCTTGACTGCGAGAACCGGCACCATCTCCGGTGGTACCGCTCGAAGTATCGCTGATAGCGCCGCCATGTCCTCGCGATCACCCGACTCGTCCGTGCCGGATATGGCCTCCCAGAGACCTTGCGCGCGCAGGTTGATCTTCATGACCAACACCCACTCAACATAATTGGTGGACGTTAGTGTTGGGTAGACGATGTGACTGCTGCTCCCAGCTTCCCGGAAGATGCGTTCGTGGACGACAACATTTTTTCCGCCCCGTCTCACACAGCTACGCCCGCGCGGCCGTGTCCGTGGCGGCGTGCGCGAGGGAGACTTTGATCCTGAACTGGTTGCCCTTCCGTCAGTACCGTCGTTGCTTCCCGCCATGGCTCCCAACGATCCTCGTGAGTGAGGCTCTGATACCACTTGTCAGACCTGCAACTCAATATACGATTAACACATACGATGATAACTTACACCCTACCAAACAGAGCCTGAGCATAGTCCGTTTTGCAGCACTTTGTACATGATCCGCGGTGGGCTTGTAGTTAGATTTTTTAGGGTAGTTTGGAGTTCCATCCAACCTAACACTGAACACATAAAGATGAAAACCGCATTGAGATGGAACATGTCTTCATGTGCAGCCCGACTAAACAGTGCCTTAGGATAGAGTGCCATATAAGCGCGAGTTGGAAGGTGGTTGCCTTAAGGTTTCTCCCAAGACAATTGAGACGCCTCCAAATGTGCTGCACCGGATGTGCTGTACCGGACATGCTGTCCCGATTGTGTCCAAAAGAATCCTTACCCTTCACCTACCCAAAAACCCACCCCTAACAAAAATCAATGAGGTGTGCGTACGGACGAGATTAAGAGGGACACTTCAGGACAACGAGTTCGGGACAACAGATTTGAACCCAATTGATACTCAAGCCGGCTGGCCGTGTGAACTAAAATATTCCAGGATTGTTGCTGTCTACGTTACGTGTCTGGCTCAGTCAGCATGAAGGTAGGTTATCGGGAGGAAAAACAATCGTTTGTGAAAGTTTATGTGCTACACACACATTCTCTGTTGCACTTTACATTCTACTGTGAGAGGGGAATCCGTCCTGTATGATGGTATGATGACAAGGGTTATATTGAAGCATCCCTATCTACGATCTGCTAAATCTTCCATATACAAAATGTAGGTCTGGGTCAGACTTACAAGTTGAAGTGCAGTGAATTTCTAATGCCAGTAGATGGTTATACATATAAGCACACGTGAATGATCAATACTTGGTGAACCTTTTGACACTGATTGGTTACCTAGCTTGGACAGTACGAGTATTGATGCAATGACGATGCCATGTTAGTAGTAATGACTCTATGTCAACCACTTCCACTCCCAGCCCTTCAATACTGATGCAGATGATAACCAGAGTTACATGTAATGATATAGATCTTATTTGCATATTATTTACACCAGTGAGAGTTCCCTTATAGCATTATCATATCATATGTAGGATTGGTTGACATCACTACACATATTTTCCATTATGATATGATGTCATTGTTTAATTCCTCATAAAAGGATCCCTTGCGATGTCTTGCAGAAACACATTAGATCGTTGTGGCATCCAGGTTGTAGTTTCTGGAGTTCGATATAATAGGAACAACTTTGTTATTAAACTATCTCATGAAGATAAGTATGTGGGAGCAATGACCGACGCCTTTGACCAGAATAGGAACATTGTAAGATCCTCAAAATAATAATGGCAAATTTGGTACTTAGTGCTCACGATAAGTATCCATGATATTTATAATAAATGGATAATCAAAATATAGAATTATGGAAGAAATTCCAGAAAACTATAAGCTATATGGTCGCCTAGATAATTAATTGAAGAGTTATCTAGTTATTGCTTGGAGACCTAGCTTCGAGTAACACACTAGCTTTCTCTGACCTAATATTTTATCTAAGTCTAGATAATAATTAAATGGAGATTATCCCAAAGTTTGGGATAAATTAGAGCTATGGTATGGCCTAGAGAATTGAAGTAAATGGGATGTTATAACATGGTTTTTCATATAGTTTTACACTTGTTTGATTTTAAATAGTGAAATAATAAGTGCTTTATATGCCTTGTTTGTATAAGTATGGGTTTGATATGCAAAATCACCATTGCAAGGATTTTTGTGGTTCTACTATCTTCTAATAATCCAATGATAAATATGGGGAAAAAGAAAGAAATAAAAACAAATAATAAATGTGTTCCCAAGAATAATAGATAATTGTTGTTTTGCATGTGGATTTATGTGTAATTGTCTAGAAAAGTGGTGCTAAAGGCCACTAATGGTTTTGTTTCATTTTCACATGATTCCTAATGAGAAAGTAATCAAAATAAAGGATATGGAAAAGATAGAAAGAGAAAAGGGTTAACTTGATACTTTAAATAATGAGATAAAGGAGAAAACTTGGAGATTGAGAAAAGTATCTTTTATTTTTGAGTATTAGTCTCAAATCTCACCCACAATTGAATAAAGTCATTAAAGACTTCCCCTCAAAATTTGAGATCAAAAGGACTCAATGAGTGAGATATATAAAATTTTATAGAAATCCTAAAGTGATTGGGTAAATGGATGTATACATTAAATGTCACAACTTAAATCAATTTAGAAAAAGAAATCAAGGACCCAAACCCTTTGGTTGTGTTGACCTAGAGGTTATACATTGTTCATATTTTGATAATGACTTAACCATTCCATTCATATGTATCTAATATGTGTATTCAAGATTGATCTTAGGTTTTAGGTACATGAAAAGGATCAATTTACACAAGCCCTAGCTGTGTCAAAGTTTAAGTCAAATGCAATGCAAGTGTTCTAATAAGGAAATCCCTTCAAACGACCTTAGAAGAATTTTGTAATCACTTGTATTGATGATATGACTTGTAACTAAGATGAGAAAAATATGTGGGACACTTAGTACCAAGTTTTAATCACTTTTTAGTCAAATTAGAAAATTGATCACAGGTTGTTGATCTGTCGAGTTTCAATCTCGACCGATCCCATGGATTATTTTCTGATGATATGCATCGGTCGAGTTGTGCATTCACAGAACTCGACCGAACGGCTTACTGACCAAATGTGATTTTGGCTAATCGGTTGAGTTTTCTAGGACAAACTCAACCGATAATTTGAAAATTGGGTTTGTCTTTTAGCCGATCGGTCGAGTTACCTTTATTTAAACTCGACCGAATGCACTGTATGGAAAACACAGAAAAAATGATTCTAACTGTTGGTGACTTGTTTGGATGAAAATAGATCTGTTGCCTTGAGAAAAAATGGCTATATTTTGGCCCTAAGTGTTTCCCAACTCAAGGGAGCACCCCCATCTATAAATAGGACCCCTTGGAGTTCATTCCAAGTTTTCTCATTCACTACATTTAAGGTCCTTGCTATAGTTGAGTGTGCTACTACTCCTTGAGCCCTTTTCTCTCTCTAGTTAACATATCATTTTCGTGATTTGTGAGTGAGTTAGGATTATTGTAAGAGAGCTCCACCTTTGTATATGTAAAGCTCTCAAATCTTCCACTACTTCCCTATCCCCTTCTCTCATGAAGAAAAGCTGAAGCAAGCTCCATCAAGTGAAGAAGGAGCTATAGCTGGTCCTCTTCAAGATTGTTGAAGAGGTGGTGATGTTCTCCAAATGAAAGAGAAGGCAAAGGTTGAAGATCCAAGAGGAGAAGCAAAGTCCTTCAAGGCGGAAGACTTGAGCTTGAGTGGGTAAGACCTTGGTGAAGGATGAAGACTCAAGCTAAGTGGGTAAGTTCTTTGTTAAGGTGGAGATCTCCTTGTGGTTGGATGGGTAAGTCCTTTGGTGGTCTTTTTTTGTAAATCTCTGTGGTGATATAATAGAGAAAAGCACTTACAAAGTCCTAGAGGCTTACCTCTCTAGGTAGTGGGATGACTCACTTCTAGTTTGAAGTGTGGAACCACTCTACATCCCTTTGTCAAGTACTTGCTATCAATCTCTCTCATCATTGCTATGTTTATTTAGATATGACTTCAAATTGCCTTTAATCTATTGCTCAAACTTGATAAAATTTGAAGGTCTAATTTGTTTTGTGAGAATTTGTGTAGCTCTATTCACCCCCCTCTAGAGCCCTTAGATCCAACAAGTGGTATCAGATCCAAGAATCTTCTCCAACAATCTCCCACGAGATGAGAAGATGGGCGACAACCTACTTGGTTCACTCAACCTAGAGGGAGGTTTCTCCATGCGTCCTCTGATCTTTGACGACACATATTCCTCTATTGGAAGAGGCAGATGCAGTTCTACATTCAATGAATGAACTTTGATATGTGGAAGGTGATGGTCACACTTTACAAGGAGCCAATCAAAACTGTTTCTACATGGAGTGAAGTTGCTCTGAAGGAGGCTCAACTCAATGCAAAGTCTATTAGCATCCTCTACGCAACCCTCACCCCCATAGAGTTCAACCAGATCTCATCATGGGACACCGCCTATGAGATTTGGGACAAGCTGTGCATCACATATGAAGGCACAAAGCAAGTCAAGAAGGAAAAGATCTACATGTTGAACAACCTCCTAGAGAACTTCAAGATGGAAAAGAAAGAAGGCATTCCTGAGATGTATTCAAGGCTTAATGTCATCATCAACGGGCTGTCTGCTTTGGGCAACACTTTGGATAGAGGCGTTATCAACTCAAAGATCTTAAGAACTCTTCCAAAGAGATGGGAGTCAAGGGTCACATCCATTGAAGAAGTGAGGAGCCTTGGTGACATCCCAAATGAAGAACTCATTGGCAATCTTCAAGCCCATGAGTCTAGACTTGAAAAATAAGAAGAAGAAGCAAAGCAAAAAGAGAAGGAGGCCAAGAAGATTAAAGATAGTGCTTTCAAAGCACAAGTGGAGACTGTCATCCTTCAACAACAACTTACTTGTCATACTTCTCCCTCCTCTAGTGAAGATGAAGGCCCTAGTGAGTATGAAGCTAACTACATCAAGGGCAAACACTTTAAAGGAAAGCAAGTCTCCTCCACCTCTACTCTGAGATGCTACATGTGTGGTAAAAAAGGTCACTACAAGAGTGAATGCCCAAAGTCAAGAAAGTCTCACCACAAAAGATACTCAAGGAAAGAAGAGGATTACAAGAAGGAGAGCAAGCATAAGAGGAAGGATAAGAAGGAGAAGAGACACAAGAATACAGTTCATGTAGCTTGGGAAGCTTCATCTTAAAGCAACTCAAGCTCTGAAGAAGATGGAGAGTGCCACCTTGCTCTCATGGCCTCTACAAGTGAAGATATTGGTGAGGTAAGTGAGGTAAGCTTGCATGAATAGCCTAAAGAATCTATTATTGACATGCTTATTACTACCCGTTCTTCTTTTGCCAAATGTAAATCTAAGAGAAAATGGTTAGGAGAAATTATTAATGATCTTTATGCTAAGCTTGAGATTTTGGAATTGAATGAGAAAACAAACCTTGAGAGTATTGATAATTTGTAAGGGCAATACCTTGATCTTGAACTCCACTACAATGGAGTTGAAGTTGAGAATGATATCTACCTTAAGAACATTGAAAATCTTAAGGAAGAGAACCAAAATCACATAAAAGAACTTGAATTGCTTAAAACTAAAAATGTTGAATTTAAGTTGCTTATTGATGCTCGTAGAGAAGAGAGAGATGTCTATCTCAAAGAGATTCAAATGCTAAAATCTAAAAATGCTAGGTTGCTTAGTCAAGTAAATGATATATCTTCTAGACCTTTGTTGCCTAGTGTTAATTTTGCTTCTATCTCTCTTGAAAAGGATTCATATCTTACTAAAGCTTTATATCTTGGGGCTGATCTTGTGCATGGTAGGGATGACATATCTAGTTTATCTTCTACTATTGTTTCTTTGAATGATGATATCCATAGATTGAGAGCATCCCTGTAAAATTCCTCAAAGGGAAGAACTCCCTAAATGAAATCCTTGATCATTCTACTAAACAAAGTGGTACTAGTGGTTTGGGATTTGTAGGGGGAGCCTCAAAGGGTAAGAGTAAGGCCAAAGGTAAGAAAAAGAGCAAGGAGATCTCTTTCTTTGTAGGAGAATCTTCAGGCACTAAGAATCCTATGATTTGTTCTTATTGTAAATGTAATGATCATTATTCTACTTTTTGTCCTTACAAGCCTAAGGGGACCAACCCAAAGATGAAATGGGTCCTCAAGATAACTTTGGATCCCATCGTTTGAGTTGGGAATCGACATTCTCCTTTCTTTTAGGGAAAAGATAGATGGATTGTTGATAGTGGTTGCATAAAGAACATGACCGGTGACATAAGCCATTTCAACAACTTCACAAAGAAGAAAGGAGGATTTGTCACCTTTGGGGACAACAAGAAAGGTAAAGTCAAAGGTGAGGGTGATGTAGGTGAATCCTTATGCATCAAGAATGTTCTTTTTGTGGATGGCCTACATCACAATTTAATAAGTGTTAGACAACTTTGTGATAATGGTTACCTTGTGCTATTTACTTCTCTTAAATGTTTGATTCTAGATTCCCTCACCTACCAAGTTATACATAAGGGTACTAGAAGCGGTAATCTTTATGTTTTTGTTCTTAACTCTATTAAGCATGCGGTTGGTAGATGCCTTGTAACCAACTCAAATGATATTTCTCTTTGTCACCACCAGTTTGGTCATGTCAATATGCATTAATTAAAGAAGTTGAGTAAAAAGGACTTAGTCAAGGGACTTCCTAAATTGGATTTTAAAAAGGATGAAGAATGCCAACCTTGTATACAAGGAAAGCAAACCAAGTCCTCCTTCAAATCCAAAGGAGTCCTTAGCACTAAGATAACTTTTGAGCTTCTTCATATTGATTTGTTTGGACCAATGAGAATGCAATCACTTCGTGGTTCCAAGTATTGCCTTGTTATTTTCGATGATTTCTCTAGATATACTTGAACCTTCTTTCTCATTTCAAAGAGTGATATGCTTGATGTTTTCTCAAGTTTTTGCAAATGAGTTGAGAATGAAGCTTCTTGCCAAATTGTTTCCATCCGTAGTGACCATGGAGGAGAATTCAAAAATGAGCTTTTTGAGTGTTTTTGTCAAGAATCGGGTTATGCACACAACTTTTCTTCACCTCGAACACTTCAACAAAATGGGGTTGTAGAGAGGAAGAATAGGTCTCTACAGGAGATGGCTAGGACCATGCTTCTTGAGTATGATACTCCTAAGACGTTTTGGGCTGAAGCTGTCAGTACCTCTTATTTTGTGCAAAATCGTGTTTTCACTCATCCTTCACTTAAGAAAACCCCCTATGAGCTATGACGTGGTAGGAAGCCTTCTATCAAGTATTTCTATGTTTTTAGATGTCTTTGTTTTGTTTTGAATACGAAAGATTCTCTTGACAAGTTTGATCCGAAATCGTATAAGACTTTCTTTCTTGGCTATAACACTACTAGCAAGGCATATAGAGTTTATAATGTTGATCTTACTAAGATAGTAGAATCTATTAATGTAAAATTTATTGAGACTAACCCCTCTATTCTCAAAGATATTGTTTCAAATGATGATGTTGCAGAAGAAGTAATTCTTATCTTTAAGGAACTCAACATCACCAAAAAGGGAAAAGAGGTGGCTTCTCAAGAAGAAGACAAAGATGATGAAAAGAAGGATCCAACTCCCTAGTTTGCAAAGAATCATCCTAAGGAGCTGATTTTAGGTGATCCATTTGAGAAAGTGAAGACACGGGCTGCATTCAACAAAGAACGAGCCAACAACACTTTCATCTCACAACTAGAGCCTAAAGATGTCAAGCAAGCTCTTGGGGATGGAGAATGGATCCTAGCTATGCAAGAGGAGCTAGAACAATTTGAGAAGAACAAATTTTGGACCCTTGTGCCAAGACCAAGTGATAGAAAGGTCATTGGCACCAAATGGGTCTACCACAACAAGCTAAATGAAAGTGGCAAAGTGGTAAGAAACAAAGAAAGGTTAGTGGCTCAAGGTTACAATCAACATGGAGGGCATTGAGTTTGTTGAAACATATGCACCTGTAGCTAGACTTGAGTCCATTCATATGTTGCTTGCTTTTGCTAGTCATAAAAACTTTCTTTTGTATCAAATGGATGTTAAAAGTGCATTTTTAAATGGTACAATTGAGGAGGAAGTGTATGTTGCACAACCTCCAGGCTTTGAACATTATAGTCTACCTAACCATGTTTACTTGTTACAAAAAGCTCTCTATGGACTCAAACAAGCACCAAGGGCTTGGTATGAGAAATTAAAGAACTTTTTGTTAGATCATGATTATATCATGGGCAAAGTGGATTCTACCTTATTTCTAAAACACACTTCTAACAATTTTTTTATCATTCAAATATATGTTGATGATATCATTTTTGGCAGAACTAACCTTGATCTTTGCAAATAATTTAGTGATCTTATGCAGAGTGAATTCAAAATGAGTATGATGGGTGAACTCACATTCTTCCTCAACTTTCAAATCAAGCAAACACAAGATGGGAACTTCATCAACCAAGGCAAGTATACAAGTGAACTACTTAAGCGCTTTGGGATGGAGAACACCAAGTCAATGGACACACCCATGTCAACACCGTCAAACTTGATAAAGATGAAAAAGGTGAGAAAGTAGATGAGAAGCTCTATAGAGGTATGATTGGAAGCTTACTTTACTTAACCGCCTCTAAAACTGACATAATGTTTAGTGTTGGCTTGTGTGCTAGATTTCAATCAAATCTTAAGAAATCTCATCTTATAACTGTTAAGAGGATTCTAAGGTACTTAGCCAAAACCAAAAATTTTAAACTATGGTATCCCAAGTTAAGGGACTTTACTCTTATTGCTTATAGTGATGCCGATTATGCAGGCTGCTTGATTGATAGAAAGTGCACAAGTGGCACTTGTTTCCTCCTAGGACCATGTTTGGTGTCTTGGTTCTCCAATAAATAGAGCACCATGGATTATCAACCACTGAGGCTAAGTACATTGCAGTCGGGAGTTGTTGTGCACATGTCCTATGGATGAAGCAAATGCTCCAAGACTTTAACATTCATTTTGATGCTTCTCCTATCTATTGTGATAATACTAGTGCAATTAACTTGTCCTACAATCCTATATTGCATAGTAGAGCTAAACATATAGAGGTTCACCATCACTTTCTTCATGATCACATTGCCAAGAAGGATATTTATATCACACATGTGGACACGAAAACTCAGTTGGCGAACATCTTCACTAAACCTCTAGCTAGAGAGCAATTTGATTTTATTAGATCAAAATTGCTTATAACTACTTTGAATGAATCTGATATGCCTTCTAGCTAGTTGTCATCTATCCTATATGTTTTGCATCTATCTTGAACATCTTTGCATGCTAATATGCTTAAAATTGGTTTTTCATGTTCATATTGCCTTGTTTCTCTCTTGTTTTTGGGTATTTTTTACAAACGGTCTATTTTATTGTAAAATAGTACCCAATGATGAGTGATATGTGCCTAAGTATGTTCAATATACATAATGGACTTGAAAAATGAATTTAATTAGCACTCATATGACAAAAAAATAAGTTTGATGGTTTTAGGTCAGGTTGACCATCGGCCGAGTTTCCCCAGTTGAAACTCAACCGATCCATGGCCGAGAGCTTTTTAAAAAAGGACCTATTGGGCGAGTTTCCACCTCACAGAACTCGATCGATAGGCGGGCTGAAGCTAACTTAAGTTGGGTTCGACCGACTATTCTCCCTCTCAACTAGAGAAAAGTCGACCGATTCCACTCCCTCTAGCCCTAATCTCTCAACCCTCGACCTTCCCTTCCCTAACCTAGCCCATATCTGACCTAGGGAGACCTCCCCCTAGCTTAACCTAGATGTGTGAACATTTTTGGTGGAGTGGTTTGTGCGTTGGTCTCTTCTTCTTCTCCATTTTGCTTCCATGGCTTCAAATAGAAGGAAGAGAGCCGCCCCTAGCAATGCACCATCCTCCTCCTCATCTTCCCGCTTGATTCCTTTTGACGAGACCCTCTTTGTCTCAATTGAGACTGTAAATTGGTATAAAGACCTTCCTAGTAGTCCTTTTCCTTTTATAGCCCTTTTTGAGCCCAGCCCTAGGAGTCAAGCCATCATCGATTAAGTGGCGAGGTTGCTCCAAGTTCACCACCTATCTTCTCTAGGTGTCGAGCGTGAGTGCTTTCACAATTCAATGTCTAGCACGAAAGTTGTTCACGAATTCTATGCAAATTTGCATTGGAATTATGAATCCCTTGTACCCCCTCCAAATACTCAAGTTATCCTTACTTCTATGATCACCGGGAAGAAATTCTAAATCTCATAGGATATCCTGAATATCTTCTTTGCAGGAGCCGATGAGAATGATACCTAGCGTAAGGATTACAGTGAGTATTTTGACCCGCTGGACCTTAAAGGTTTCTATAAGTAAAATGAGATCACACTTCCTGATATCCATCGTTACTTGAAGAAACCTGACGTTCCCTGTAAGAAGAAGAGAACCCTACCCTCCTCCTCCTTAGATCTCAAGAAGTATATATTAGCCCTAGTGGTCAACTGCAACATCCACCCAAAGAAAAATCAAACAGATATTACAGAAAACACTGCAGTGATAATGTACTGTCTCTTAGAGAATGTCAGAGTCAAGTAGTCCAGATACATCCTCCACCACATGACTTGCTTTGACTCTGGCAAGAACGCATGTGGCACCCATCCTCCATATCCTGCCCTGATATGTGGTCTTTTCTAGTTCGCCACTGAGAAATCACTCTTCTTTGACTTCCACTACAGATCTACCAGGAAGGGAGTGTGTATCAGTGAGACCACTATTCAGAAATCCATGCCTATCTTTTCCTCCACCACACCCGGTTCTTCACCCTATGCCTCTGCCTCAGCTGCACCTATCTCTACCTCAACCCCAGCTCCTCCACCTCCTCAGCCTACCCGAACTAGCCGTGCCTCATTCTGTGTGTCCAATGAATCCCTCATGGGTTACATGATACACCAACACGCATACAACCTCCAGGTCCAGGAGCATCTGCACCAGGATTTATGTTCAATCATGTCGAACATGAACTTATCTTGTGCACACCCATACCCCATCTACTAGCCATACACCGATAATAATTATGCATCCTATGCATGCAATCCCTTCTACCCTGCCCCTCCACATGCACCTAAGCCTTCTACTGCTGCTCCCACACCCTCTGCTGCTAGTGGACTTGCTTTAGTCATCCTGTCACTACCTGCTGGCCCCTTGGCCACTCTGCTTGCCAGTCTTGGCGATTCTTCTCCTTCCTTCCCTTGGGCCAATGAGATCTATGCTCTTGGTATGACTTGGGATGAGCAGAATGCTCGTTGGCCCTCAAGCAGAGTGTACAAAAAGGTCCTCACAAACACAAACAAGCATATATTCACTTCGTACCAAGTTTTAATCACTTTTTAGTCAAATTAGAAAATTGATCACAGGTTATTGATCGATCGAGTTTCAATCTCAACCGATCCCATGGATTGATTTTCTGATGATATGCATCGGCCGAGTTGTGCATTCACAGAACTTGACTGAACGACTTATTGACCAAATGTGATTGTGGCTAATCAGACGAGTTTCCTAGGACAAACTCGACCGATAGTTTGAAAATTAGGTTTTCCTTTTAGCCATCGATCGAGTTACCTTTATTGAAACTCGACCGAATACACTGTACAGAAAATACAGAAAAAGAGATTCTAACCATTGGTGGCTTGTTTGGATGAAAATAGATCCATTGCCTTGAGAAAAACCAGATATATTTCGGCCCTAAGTATTCCCCAACTCAAGGGAGCACCCCTAGCTATAAGTAGGACCCCTTGGATTTCATTCCAAGTTTGCTCATTCACTACATTCAAGGTCCTTGCTATAGTTGAGTGTGCTACTACTCCTTGAGCCCCTTTCTCTCTCTAGTTTACATATCATTTCGTGATTTGTGAGTGAGTTAAGATTATTGTAAGAGAGATCCACCTTTGTATATGTAAAGCTATCAAATCTTCCACTACTTCCCTATCCCCTTCTCTCATGAAGAAAAGATGAAGCAAGCTCCATCAAGTGAAGAAGGAGTTGTAGCTGGTCCTCTTCAAGGTTGCTGAAGAGGTGGTGATCTTCTCCAAGTAAAGGAGAAGGCAAAGGCTGAAGTTCCAAGAGGAGAAGCAAAGTTCTTCAAGGAAGAAGACTTGAGCTTGAGTGGGTAATACCTTGGTGAAGGCTGAAGACTCAAGCTAAGTGGGTAAGTTCCTTGTTAATGTGGAGACCTCCTTGTGGTTGGATGGGTAAGTCCTTTGGTAGTCTTTTGCTGTAAATCTCTGTGGTGATATAATAGAGAAAAGCACTTGCAAAGTCCTAGAGGCTGACCTCTCTAGGTAGTGGACTGACTCACTTCTAATTTGAAGTATGGAACCACTCTACATCCCTTTGTCAAGTGCTTGCTATCAATCTCTCTTATCCTTGCTATGCTTGTTTAGATAGGACTTTAAATTGCCTTTAAGCTATTGCTCAAAATTGATATAATTTGAAGGTCTAATCCATTTTGTGAGAATTTTTGTAGCTCTATTCACCCCCCTCTAGAGCCCTTAGATCCAATAGGTTGTACGTACAATTTGAGCCATAGATCTCAGATCCAGGGGTGCCCAGTCATCGTCAAGCTTGAGACAAAATAGGAAACTCGGTAATAGTAAACATGGATTTCCTTTTTTGATTTTATTCCAACCCAATCCATGTACGACTCTGGAATTTTTTCCAATAGATTGGCAACGAGAAACCACATCTACCTACCTAAAATTTGCCTACTTTTGAAGGCAATCCAAGGTTTTTCAATTGCTGCCATGAATAGAACCTCATCCCTTGATCATGGGACTTAATAGGGTGGTATAGACCCTCTGCAAACCCACAACTATCTCTACAAGGCTCTGTCACACAAGAAAGGTCCCTCTCAGCCTCTAACTATTCTTCAAGCCTCATCCCTGACCTTCTAGTCTCTCTACAACCTCATTAGAGGCACCATCGTGTCGTTAGCTCGACTCCGACCACCACCGAGGAAATTGAGACCCTCAGTGAGTTTGTCATGGACAGGCGGAGGTGCTAGCACCTTCCTTCGTCACTCAAGAAGGCTAGATCGCAAAGTCAACATCTTGATTGACCAACTATTCATAATGAAAGGTTGATCAATAGGAGGAAGACAACTCCTCTTCAGAACATGTAAGGACATCTTGGTCCTTTTCCCCCATTTTCATCCTAGCTAGCATGGATCCACGTGAGCATGCCAAACCCAGGTGGCACAAGCCCATTAGTCAACCCAGCCTAGTTGGCAAGGCTAGGACTCAGGCGCGTTGCCTAGGGCAGCTTGTAATTGGTCAAAAACTAATTAAAATATCTAAAATTGCAATAATTAGTAGGATGATCCGATAGTAACCTATAATATATGGAATTTCTAAAAAAAATCAAGGAATGCAATAAAAATAAAATCAAGACCTAGTTTTGTCTCTAATTCTAAAAGTGCCTAAAGGTACCAACTTTAATGTGTTTAGTGTATAAAAACCATAATTTCTAGTTTTTGATGATCTTAGTATGTTTGATTGATCTTAGTAGTCAAAGAATGATCTTTTGGGATAAAAGGGAATCTTGGATCTAATTTGAGATTAATAGTTCATAATTTGATGAATTAGGGTTTTCTCAAGTTAAAAATGCACTTGATGACAAAATTAGGGTTTGTAAACCAAAAAGGCATTAAAAGTGATAATTACGATTTGGAAAGCCAGGACCCTAATGAAACCATAAATTGATCCCAAAACCCTAACTTGGACCCCCAAGTCAGTTTTAATGGAAGATTTTGGACAAAATAATAATACACGAGTATTATGCTTTAATTTCAGGGTAATTGCTTGATTGGTTGCTTTTGTCACCTTTTGATGGCAGTGACAGGGCCATCTAGGCCACAGATTGATGACAGGGCATGCCATCGGTGTGGGCAGATCGGGCATTGCATGTTCAACTGCCCGAGTAAGGATGTTGAAGTGACGCAGCAGCTGAGACAGAATCAATAAGGGTCAGATAGACAACAACCCAGTAGTAGCAGAGGGCGAGGACACAGTCAAGTGTCACAAGCGGGATCGTCTACTCAAGGAAGCAGAGGACGTGGACAACAAGCAACAGCTCGATTCTATGTTATGAGTCAGCCAGAGGCGATAGTCAACCCACGAGTGGTGACAAGTCAGATGGAGTTATTTCATTCTGATATGTCTTCTTCTTGCTTTATATATGTTCTGGTTGACCCGGGTGCTACACACTCTTTTATGGCCTATAGTATGCTTGAAAACTGTCGTTTACATGTTAGTTGTAAGAAAGATAGTTTGTTGTTAGAAACCCCTCTTGATGGTTTCTCGATGCTTCAAGAGGAGTGTCCATCTTGCGTCTTATCTTTTTCGGGACACAGCATACTAGTAGATATTATACCACTTGATATGCATAGTTTCGATGTGATCCTTGGGATGGATACCTTAGAGAAGTATAAGGTTGTTTTGGACTGTGGTTCCAAGCAGGTTGTGTTTGATGATGATGGAGAGAAGTGGATCTTCCAAGGAGATAGGAAGATTCTTCTGACGTGTATAGTATCAACTATGGTGGCAGAGAAGTTGCTACGGCAAGGATGTGAGGCATTCTTAGCTCACGTGGTGGATACCGTTGTGGATACCAAGGCGAAGGGTCCTAGCCTTGAGGTGGTATCGGTTGTCTGAGAGTTTGCGGATGTGTTTCTTGATGAGTTCCCTGGTGTTCCTCCACCCCGAGAGATTGATTTTGAGATCAATCTGGTTCCAAGAACATAGCCAGTTGCACAAACACCGTATAGGATGGCTCCAGTAGAGATGGAAGAGCTTAAGAAGTAGCTACAAGAGTTGCTGGAGAAAGGTTTCATCTGACCAAGTATGTCGCCTTGGGGTGCTCCAGTATTGTTCGTTAAGAAGAAGGACGGATCGATGCAGTTATGTATAGATTACCGGCAGTTGAACAAGGTCACGATCAAGAACAAGTACCCATTGCCGAGGATATATGATCTGTTTGATCAGTTGCGCGGTGCTACCGTGTTTTCAAAGATCGACCTACGATCCAGATATCATCAGTTGAGGATTAAGGTGGATGACATACCAAAGTCATCTTTTAAGATGAGGTATGGTCACTTCGAGTTTGTGGTTATGCCGTTTGGGCTAACCAATGCACCTGCTGCTTTCATGGATTTGATGAACAGAGTGTTCTGTCCGTTTCTAGATCAGTTTGTTGTAGTCTTTATAGATGACATCTTGATCTATAGTCGGGACAGACAAGAGCATGAGCGACATCTTCGACTAGCGTTGACTCTTCTTCACCAACATCAGTTGTATGCCAAGTTCAGTAAGTGTGAGTTCTAGTTGGAAGAAGTAACTTTCTTGGGTCATGTGATATCTACAGAAGGAGTCAAAGTGGACCCGAAGAAGGTGGAGTCTGTTGCAGAATGGGAATATCCGAAGACGCTGACAGAAGTTTGTAGTTTCCTGGGTTTAGCAGGATACTACCAGAGGTTTATCAAGGACTTTAGTGTGATTGCGTTGCCGATGACGAAGTTAACTAGAAAGGATGTACCTTTTTTCTGGGATGATCGTTTCCAGCAAGCTTTCCAAAGTTTGAAGGAAAAGTTGAATAGTGCTCCAGTGTTAGTCCTGCCAGAGCCTGGAAAGGGCTATGTTGTTTTCTGTGATGCTTCCAAGAAAGGTTTAGGTTGTGTGCTAATGCAAGAGGATCACGTGGTTTCTTTTGCTTCGCGACAGCTTAAGAAACACGAGGAAAACTATCCGACTCATGACTTGGAGTTGGCAGCTGTGGTTCATGCGTTAAAGATTTGGAGACACTATCTTTATGGGGAAGTGTGTCAGATCTTTATAGATCATAAGAATCTGAGGTACATCTTTTCACAGAATGAGATAAATATGTGACAACGTCGATGGATGGAGCTAATCAATGATTATGACTGCACCATCAAATATCATCCTGGTAAGTTGAATGTGGTAGCTGATGCGCTTAGCCAAAAGTCTTCTTCTCTTTCTTCAAAGAAGACGCAGTTGAGTTCCTTGGTATGCCATAGACGAGATATGTTTGTCTCCTTACGACAGATGAATGTATAGATGGAAGTTTCCTGGTTAGCTAGACTTTTAGCACATGTGCAAGTCAAGCCTATGTTGATACAACAGATCAAAGATGCACAACAAACAAATGATACAGTATAGTTGATCAAATCAGAGTTTGGCAGCGAAAAGCGAGATGGGTTCCATGAGTCCGAGGATGGACTAGTTTGCTATCAAGGTAGGATGGTGGTCCCCGATGCTGACGATCTGAGGAATCTAGTGCTCGAGGAAGCACACACATTGATGTATGCTATGCATCCAGGAGTCACCAAGATGTATCATAATCTGAAGGACTTGTATTGGTGGCCCGGTTTGAAGAAAGATGTAGCCGAGTTTGTGGCTAGGTGTGTGGTATGTCATCAAGTCAAGGCTGAACATCAGAAGTCGGCAGGTACGTTGCAACCCCTGCCGATATCACAGTGGAAATGGGATCATATAACCATGGATTTCATAGTTGGTCTACCCAGGACAACTAGGAATCATGATTCTATTTGGGTAATAGTGGACAGATTGACGAAGTCTGCCCATTTCATACCTGTAAAGACAACGTATACCGCTGAGAAGATCGCACGGGTATATGTGGATGAGATAGTACGTTTGCACGGTGTGCCAGCGACGATAGTTTCCGACAGAGGTCCTCAGTTCACGAGTCATTTCTGGGAACAGTTGCACAAAGTGTTGGGAACGCAGTTGAGGTTCAACACCGCTTTCCATCCACAGACAAATGGACAGTCTGAGAGGACTATTCAAACTTTGGAGGATCTCCTTCGGGCTTGTGTTTTGCAGTTCCTAGGCAGTTGGGACGTGCATCTCAGTTTGATAGAGTTCACCTACAACAATAGTTATCAGCGGAGCATTAACATGGCTCCTTATGAGGACTTATATGGTAGGAACTGCAGATCTCCATTATGTTGGTATGAATCTGGTGAATATCAACTTTTGGGTCCTGAGTTAGTACAGTAGACAACAGAAAAGATCAAGGTGATACTACAACAGTTGAAAGCGGCACAGGACAGACAGAAGTCTTATGCAGACAACTGTCAACGACCTTTGGAGTTCCAGGTAGGAGACAAAGTGTATCTTAAAGTCTCACCGTGGATTGGTGTGCTAAGGTTTAGCCGGAAGGGTAAGCTAGCACCCAGATATATGGGGCCATACCTAGTCATAGCACGTATGGGCAAGGTAGCTTACGAGTTGGAGCTGTCGCCAGAGTTGCACATGTTACACCCAGTGTTCCATGTCAGTATGCTGAAGAAAAGTCATCTGGATACAGGAACAGTGATACATCCAGTCAAAGTTGAGCTTGATGAAGATGTGACCTATGAGGAAGGTCCTATGGTGATCCTTGACAGAAGAGTTAAGAAGCTGAAGAGGAAGGATATGGTTCTTGTGAAGGTTCTTTGGCATCATCATGGCATTGAGGAAGCCACGTGGGAGCTTGAGGAAGAGATGAGGAGGAAGTATCCCTCACTTTTCTCTTTGGATTTTGAGGATGAAATCCCTTTGTAGAGGGTTATAGCTTGTAAGGACCCTGACCTCCATTTAGGGCTTATCCTATTTTCTTTGCTTAACCCTGATGCTTAGTTGCCTGCTAATCACCTTTAGTGGTGATTAGGGTTTGTTTGTGCTTTGTTAAGAGTTGGAGGTGCTAATTGCAATTAACCCAAGTCTAGGGTTTGTGGGCAAGTTTGTCACCTTGTGAGGTGTTCCTCGCTCTCCTTGCTTCCTCTAGTGTTGAGAGGAAGGGTTGGGCTCATTGCTTGAGTTGCCTTGGGCTTGTATGAGTTTGTTGGGCCTTGTGGTGCATTGCCTTTGCCTCTTTGGACCTTGTGCCGGGAAGAAGTGTGCTTGTGTCGGCCTAGTTGTGTCGCCCAGGGTGTGTGTCGGCAATGGTGTGGAGGTGTGTCGCCCATGGACCCTTTGACCCTCTTTGACCTCATTTGTGTCACCACTAGTGGACACTTGGTGCTTGATGCTTGCATGTGGTAATGGCCTTGGACATGTGTTTAGAGCATGTTAGAGTGGTGGCTTTTCTCATGGACAAGTGTCCCTAGGTGGGCGACACCTTGCCTTGTCTTTCCTTGGTTTCTCCTTCACCCTCTTCTATATATGTGTTCCCTTTCTCTTACTAAGGATCCCTTTAGTTCCTTAGTCTCCCTCTCCCTTGGTGCATGACACCCCTCTTCGTTTGCAAGCTTGGTGGCCGATCCTTGCCTTGGAGTCTCCTTCTTCCTCTAGTGGTGGCCGAACCCTAGAGTGCCTTGCTCTCTTCTTGTGGTGGAGCTTGGAGCTTGCTTAAGGCGGGTTACATAACTTCTAACCCTAACTATATTACCTCTTCTATGTTCTTGTATGTTTCTTGTGATCATATCGGCTATGTATGTTGTTAGTTGAGTTTCTTGCTTAAGTTGTCCTTGTTGGCCGAACCTATGTTCTAGGGTTTCTTGGTGAGCAACACCCCTTTCTCTCCTAGGTCTAGAGGAGTGAGCTTGAGTTCTAGTAATATGGGCAATACTCCTCTCTCGTCTAAGTTGAGAGGTGAGCTTGTGTTCTAGTGACTTGAGCAAAACCCTCCTCTCACCATGGACTTGAAAGGTGAGCTATGTGGGGGTTGTAGACCTTGGTTGTGGTTGTTCCTTGTGTTTCCCGATTGGTGATAAGAAGTGTGCAAGACCCCTCTCTCTTGGTTGTTGAGAGGTGAGCATCTTCTTGATCCATTAGGGTTTTGGTGCCCTTGTGCTTGAGGTTGGTGACGACCTTGTTGGGTTGCATCTTGCCTGATATGGTCTTGGGGTTGATGCTGCCCGATATCCTCCTTTGGTCTAGAGCTTTGGTCGACAGGTTGTGGTGTTGTGACGGGCGTCACACCCATGGTCCTTGCCCATTTGTGTGTCGGGCGTCACACTATGCTGATTGCCCTGCTCAATACACATGGTGCACGTTACACCTGATGCACGACACGCTCATAGGCTTAGTTGCCCGACAAGCTTTGTGTTCGTTGTCCCTATGTTACACGATGCACCGTTGCACGATATACTTCCTCAGCTGAGCTGCACGCCCTGGTTTCCCGTTAGCAGCGCAACACGCTTGGCTCAAGTGCCCGTTACACCTTTGGACGATATGCGGCTCAGTGGTTAGTTGTGTGTTGGGTGTCATAGTATCATGATGGACGTTGCACGATACCTTGTTGTACGTTACACCTTGCACGACATGCCCCTTGGGCTTAGTTTCACGATAGACCTTGCTACACGTTACACTTGGAGGTGCACGACACAGCATTGCACGTTACACCCCAGGTGCTACCCGTTGTGTAGTTGTGTGTTGGGCGATAGGGGAGAGTACCCTGCCCGATACTATCTTTGGTGAGGGTAGTGAGCGTTTCTAGTAAGGGTCTTGTTCCTTATATGGAAAATTGATATGTTAGATCTTGTTTCATGTTGTCACGTTTGGTTATGATGGTGACCCTTGATATGCTCAATAATAGTGAGGTGTTTGATATAATAGATCACATCTATGTATCTTGACTTGACATTTCATGTGTTTGTGATAATCTTGATTATATGTATAATGCTGAGATAATGGTAAGCATATAAGATGCTTTGCATGATGTGATGATCACATGTTGAGACATGTATGAGAGAGCATATAATTGATAATATGATCTTTCTGTTAATCCATGATAATTGTGCATACTAACCATGCAGGTGTCTCATACATATGCATAGCTAGATAAAGGGCTATGAGGTACATATGTTTGAGTAACACTGCTCTGATGGTTACTCTTGATGATGAGATAACATGCATGATGTGTGTTGGTCTAAGGACCTGAGTTTGGCTAAAGTGCCTAAGTTGAGGTATTATCCTCGGATGATGATCTGGGATTGTTATCCCAAGTGATGAGAATGCCTTATAAGGCAGTGGTTTGTTGTGATGGGGGATTAAGATCCCATGGCAATGTGATGATACTTGAGATGGATCTAGATGATTGGCAAGAGGCCAAGTGGTAACATGTTGTGTTGGATCCTTGTGATGGATCAGGATGATGTTGATGACAGTAAAAGCATGATATCGAGTTTCATGTTGTTTATTCTTGTTATAAGTTTGCATGTTATACAACTTGGTTGAACCTTGCAATCCATTTAAAATATGTTAACTAAATTACAGATGAACCTTCATGTAGTTTGCCCTGGCCATAGATCCATCATCGTCATGAGCTGGTGATGGTGAAACGGGTTCTCCTGCGGGTTAACCCGGAGTGCATATTGTTGAATATGCGAGGTTTCTCCTAGCCTAAAATAGAGAGGACACGGGTGCAACTACAGTTGCAGACTCAGAATATATATAGAGCATAGTGAACAGGCCCATGGCTCAGGATATGTGATATGGGAGCATGAATGTGTTTCATGGCTCAAAGCACGGTGAACAGGCTTGTTGCTTAGATATACTAGCGCCGAGACCTGTACCGAGGCAGGCTAGGCAGAGGATAGCCTGCGGGAGCTGACCCTGTGGCTGAGGCCACTTAAGCATGAGATTGCGGTCCTGCTTGTGTTGTACTCGTGCACTGACCACGAGGTGGGAGGTCGTGGAGTCCGACTCTTCCATTGACCTTGTATGGCACCGGTTTGGGTTTCACAACCGAAGGTTGGATTTGAGCGGTACGACTCACTTCCTCAGGGCATAATAATACGTAATTGAGCCGAATAGTATTTATTGCTTAAGGCAAAACACAGAACATTGGTTGAGGCCTTGCTTGCGTAGTTAATCATGTTATACTTGTAGTGACTCATACATTCCTTATGTTATGTGGTAAGATCTTATAAATCATATCTTGTTAATCATGTTCCATAAAGAAATACTTGGTTATCTGCCTTCCGTACAGCTTGGTAAGCTTGATGGTATGAATAGCTTTACTTTATAAACTGCTCTTGTTCTACGCTTTATCAGTTATCTACTGTTGTTGCTTTAATCCTTCTATGGTTTTATGGTTTCGACGGGGAGTTATGTTTCTCGCTGGGACTGTGTGTCTCACCCCGCTGGTTTACACCCTTTTTAGGTGTTCGAGTTAGACATGGTGGTGGTCGCGGAGTTGCGGCCGAGCAGCAAGACGAGCAGTAGAAGGCAAGATATGGATATGCTGCTATTTTGGTTGTTTTGTAGTAGAGTCTTAGAGTCATCCATGTACTCTCAGGTCCTTGGAGGTGTTTTGACATTGTTTCACGATGTATAGCTGATGATGTTTTGTATATCATGCTGCTGGCCGGATGTGGGCCGTTCTGTATGTAATAACAGGTGATGAACTCATGTGATTGCTTGACACCTGATCTCCTAAGCTGTGGACACGTATCAAGACTTGCAAATGTTTATATAACATGTTTTCTTGCAGGATGAGGACTTGAATGTAATAGTTTTTTGGTTTATCTAATTTCTGTAATCGGTTTTAATTAACCTGTGTTTTTGGTAATGAGTGGTTTATGGTGTTTTCCGTACATTTTCGCGTAACACCTCGTTGTCTATGTGATAGTGGGATGTGTTGCCACATTAATGGGCTAAGTTAATCATAAAACCCCAAAGTACAAGGTGTAGTCCCTAACCTTAACCCTAAACCGTAATCCTAGGATAAGAGAAAAGGGTGACCCTACCCTAATGAACCCTTAGCAATGGATAGAGAAAATAGAGGAATCCTATGAGTTGGATTACCCTAGCATACTTGTGCATGCATGTACATGGAGTAGGGAATGCATAATACAAGTGAAGGGTTTAAATATACATATGAAACATAGTAAATAAGTGGAGACATATCGAGGAAAAATGTGAAACCCTTAGTACAACTTTTAGGGTTGGTGTCCCGACCTGGGGTGGTTCAACCTAAGAGTGATGCAAAGATCCATGCGGGAGCCAACACCCTAACCCGAAAGGTTAGGTTGTGGTTATAAAAAATCTAAACCTCTTATGGTAGGCATTCTAAAGTGTGTTCCCACACATGTATGAATAGGAGTTAGTTGTGCAGTGAGTGGAAGTGAGAGGCATCAGAGTTATTAGTTTTAGACTAGATGCCTAAAGCCTTGATGGGAATACGTAGTAGATGGAATGGATGAATATGAGTTTAGGTTTACATAATGAGAATGACCTCAATCGAACATGGGACTTTGAGGTTTGGAAATAAGTTTTGACAATACATGTGTATGTGCTTCTTTGAAACAAGATAAGCTAAGTGAAGATAAGATGTGAATCGACAAGAGCGTCAATCCCTTCTACAAAAGGGGGGGCCTCTAGTATTTGGATCAAATTTAGGGTTAACTCCAAATAAAGTGGGCCTAGAGGGAGAAGGTCAGAAACCTGACCTCCAAAATATGGGAAATTATAAGAAATATTTGTTGTGATATGTCCTAAACTAGGATACCCCTGGGTGAAGGAGTTAAATTTATATATGCATGATCCCTAGAGGCCTATCATACCCTAGATTTTGTTGGAAGGATCAACCCTAGAGACATAGAAAAAGGCTTCTTACATATATGTGTATATGATATGAGTACCTACCATCTTGGTGAGGGAGAGAGAGTCCCAAGAACCTAGAGAGGTAAGGAACGATAGTATGATGTGAAACCTTGTGAAAGGGTTGGTGGTTCCTTGTTTAGGATTCTAGTTTTTGTTGATGAGAGAGAGAAGGTTGGATAATAATATTTCATGAGCAGTGACCTAAGGAGATAATGACATATCAAGTTTTGGTCTAGTTTGTACTACAGTGGCTAGATTTTGGTAATCAATGCAATTAACGTAAACCCAAAACACTAGGCCAAAGAGAGAAACCAGATCCAGTACATATGGTACTCATAAAGTTGAGTGAGCTCATAAAATTTGAGCATGGCACCTCCCTTAACTAATGGGTTTGGAGAAGCCCCACTAGGATTTTGATGTATATTAAATGAGCCTCTCATACAAGTTGGTTGAGCACCAACATAATATCTTAAAGTCGATCCAACCTAGAGAGGTGATGTATGGATATGGCATAATGGAATACTAAAGTTCTTGATCTACAATTTGTTAGCCATATGTGTGAAATATGATAATTTGAAGTAACTAGCTAACCTTAGGATGAACCTTTAATAAGGAATGCAATCTAATATGAGAAAGTGAAATGAGATAATGCTCACTAGTACAGATACTACCTTTAACATTGGTTAAAATTGCCTTTTAACGTTAGTCTCAAAGAGACACCCAAGTAGGCGACAGTAAAGGTAGAAGCCTACGACGTCGGTTGAAAAACCAATGACACAGAGTCGACCCCAATTCCAATCAAAAAAGAACCAACACCGGTAGGATCCATAGTTTTTAGTTATTTGAAAAAAAATCGACGCCTATCACAGCTCATTGTCGTTGGTTATTAATGTAGAAACTGACGACTAACTCTATTTCCAAACAAAAAAGTGTTTGGTTCATCGTCGTCGGTTCAGTGTAAAACCAACCATATAGCTACAAGTTGTCGTCGGTTATGAGTTCATAAACCGACACCTATCTCCATACCCGAATTTTTTGACCTGGGTTAGGACATAGTCATTGATTTCTTATAGACAACTGATGACGCAATATCTTCATTGACGGTTATTATAAATAACCAACGACCAAGTGTCATTTTTTTAATACCAGGTTACAGGCCTACTGTCTGGTTGGTCAGTAGTATGCAGAACCTATAGTTCAGTTCAGAACTATAGGTTTATAGCATCATGTGATTTCAGCCTAACAACGGGCCACAAACCTACAATAAGAAGATGATAAAGACTATATATATACATCACGTGCTTCACACACATGTAGAAACACAATTAATTCATTCACACGATTCACACACATGTAGAAACCTATAGTTCTATTCATTCATCCATTTTCACATTCACACACATGTAGAAACCTATAGTTCCATTCATTCATCCATTTTCACATTTACATACATGTAGAAACCTACAATTCCATTCATTTCATCCATTTTCACATTCACACACATGTAGAAACACATTCATTCATTCATCTTCACATCCACACACATTTATATATATCAAATTTCAATAATACAATTCAAAAAAAGTCATTCACAAATGTATATATAAGCACCACATATATACAGAAATAATGACACCAAAGTTTAGAAATGTCATTCTTTATCATCAGTTCCCCAATCATAATAAAAAATTGCCTCCCTTTCAAAGGCTTTTGTCCATTGTTCTCTTATGTCATATAATTGTTCTATCGTATAGGGCATATGTACATCTAATAGCTTTTCTCTTGTATTGAAGTCACTAGTTTTAAACACCTACAAAGATAATGATGTATATATATAATTAATAAGTTTGATATTTTCATATTATCTAATGAGACTATATATACTTATGAGGATCAGGACTACATATTACTTGTTGTATGTTTTCGATGTCTTGAGCAACATATCTGACAATCATGTCTATATACCACATCACGTAGTACACACATGCTCGACCGTTGTTTTGTACAATACACTATAAATTTCAACATACAAAATGTTAATAAATAAAAATAAGCATAGTTCACATAAATAAAATATGCATTAGAGTCAGGAAACTACATCTACATTCTTCTAAACTATCACTTTCTTTTTCTTGTCCACGTTTCCACCAACATTTTTGAAATCTTTTAAAGCCCTATACAGTAATGTAACACATTGAATTGCATTAGTAAATAGTCACGTAATAATATATGTTAACGGATATAAATATAAAAAAATTCTCACGTGTATAATGGCCTTTTCAAATCGTGTCTCGGACGGTCTAACTTGTTTCCCTTAGAATCTAGGTAATAAACAGTCATCATCTCGAGGGCAACAACCAGTAACTCCTAATGCTTACCTCTAGTGGTAAGAAAGTAAAAAATATATAACTCAAAATCTACAATGAAATGTAATTTTCTTAAGTAAAAAATATAAGCAAAGTAAACTTACCGAACATTATATGGAGCTATTATCACACTCTTTTTCTTTTCGCCAAAATATTTAAAAGTGATAGAGCAGTACAAGGTAACTGATGTAGGGTCTTCATTTACAAGACTAATCAAGGATGGAACTAGAAATCCCCCATGAGTCATTGAAAAATCTTTACAGAACCTATGTAAGTGGCTGCAAAACATATATTACGTATGCATTAATATATAAGAAAACAAATCACCATATATAAAATGAGGTTTATAGATATATAAATAAGATATCACCATATCCATAGTTCTATCATAGATGAATTCATATAAGAATAACAAAACAACTCCAATATATCTTGTAGAAATATATTATTATCGTATGATTGGCCTATAACATCCTCCTCCATAGAAATAACAATAGGTGAAGTTTCTGAATGTTCACCTATCCAGATTGTCATACCCCTGCATTGAGTACCTATCGAATCATATAGGTCCTTTGGAAGCCAACTAGGTACTTGAGGAAGAGGTGGAGGTGGAAAAGGGTGAGTTGTAGCAGGTTTCTTCCCTTTGTCCTACATATATAATTTCATATCATTTGTCATGTATATACATATATCAATTAACGTAATGTAAATGTACCATGCATGATAAGTATAGATGACTCCCGCTTCAGGCCATAAGACCACTCCACTTTCTGCTTCACCAAGCGTTTCAGCATCTTGGTGGGTATATGGCAATGGATGTTGCCTCCAAGTGGGGAAGACAAGCCTCGAGCTCACATGAACCACACCATCGAGTACTGGAGTGCCATGAATCGTGTGCCCCGGAAGGTGTGGGTAAGCCTCGCCCTCTGCAAACGATGAATTCTTTCAATTTTAGATGGCATGGCCTCCACCCCGACAAATTTACATAGAGTATGTTATATATATAAATAAATATATCATCTTAAAAAGACTAGCTAGTATGTCATAAAAATACTTACATCAGACGTTCTAGGTGGTGGGTGTGGTGACAAACACCAAACATCGGATAATCATGAATGCAGAAGACAACATTAGCAGTGGATTACTGAAAATCACTAAAATTTTAAAACCTTTTGCAAAGAGATCCAATTCCAGGAAACTCTTAACAAAAAGAACCAAAGTATTACATGTACATTGTGGTCCACAAGTACATACCATGTACCATCTCTTCTCAAGGATTACATACATCAATTGCTCTGTTAAGTCTACACATGAGCAACACAAAACCTCGAGGCATTCAAGCCAAAATCTCAGATCGATTATTAAAGCACTAACTACTAACTCCAAGGACCTGAGAGTATAGAGACGACACATAGGAATAATATCTACAAGACACGACAGTCAGTATCTCCACCTGAGATGTTACTGCTGTCCCTGATGCTACTGTCCTTCCTTTGCTGTAGGGATTCTATCTCCTCATACTCACCCACCTAAAAATGTTGGATCCCACGGGGGTGAGACAATTGAAATTGTCCCAGCGAGAGATATAACTCTCCGCCAGAAACATCATTATCACAGTTAAATAGTATTAAACTGAATATAGGATAAGCAGTTTAGAACATTCTCATCTTTTAGAGCATTGCAATTTATGATAGAGCAGTAAATCATCTATTCACTTTATAAGGAATATGAAGAACATGTATATCATTTATCCATCATACTATATCAACATCTCAAGCTTATCATGTGATACTCATTATCATGGTATGTCATCCATGAATCATTCTCATTTCTATCTGTTGGTCTCAGCCAATCTGCTACCCAGATATTGAATTGTACCATTCATGTGAGTATACATCATTATATTCTGTCCAGGCATTGGACTATGCCAATCCTATGCAAACATTCCAGGCATTCTACTATGCCAATTATGTGCAACCATTCCATGCATTGGGCTATGCCAATCCTGTGCAACCATTCCAGGCATTGGGCTACGCCAATCCTGTGCAACCATTCCAGGCATTGGGCTATGCCAATCCTGTGCAACCATTCCAGGCATTGAGCTATGCCAATCCTATGCAACCATTCCAGGAATTGGGTTATGCCAATCCTGTGCAACCATTCCAGGCATTAGGCTATGCCAATCATGTGCAACCATTCCAGGCATTGGGCTATGCCAATCATGTACAACCATTCCAGGCATTGGGCTATGCCGATCATGTGCAACCATTCCAGGCATTGGGCTATGCCAATCCTGTGCAACCATTCCAGGTATTGGGTTATTACCAATCCTGTGACATTATTCCAAGTATTGGGTTATGACCAATCCTATGACATTATTCCAGGTATTGGGTTATTACCAATCCTGTGAAATTATTCCAGGTATTGGGTTATGACCAATCCTGTGACATTATTCCAAGTATTGGGTTATGACTAATGCTGTGACATTATTCCAAGTATTGGGTTATGACCAATCCTGTGACATTATTCTAGGTTTTGGGTTATAACCAATCATGTGACATTATTCCAGGTATTGGGTTATGAACAATCCTGTGACATTATTCCAAGTATTGGGTTATGACTAATCTTGTGACATTATTCCAGGTATTGGGTTATTACCAATCCTGTGCATCATCACTGAATACCACATCACATTTACTAGGTATTAAACCTTGGCTAAGCCATCATACTTATTCACATCTTTCATTTAATTTAATTATTCCTCGTATCTCCTTTAAGCTTATTCAAAACACTATAGCCCTTATTGGTTATGAACATAAAGCATGTATGATCAAGATTTCATTATTATTATTATTGTATCCATTAGTTAATATTATTATGTTACTAAGTTCACATTGTTTATTTTGAACATTATCATTTCTTTCATGAGACTTTATAAACATCTTGTCACCTCTCACTAGGCAACAACTAACCACATGGCTCACAAGGCCCATTACACATCTTGTCAGCTCTCATTAGGCAACAACTACTCTCATGGCTCACAAGGCCATTAAACATCTTGTAACCTCCCACTAGGCAAAAACTATTCTCATCATTTATCATTAAATGATTATCAACACAAGGTATGAGTTTCTCTCTCATCCTTACCAGAGTATAAATACATCATACTTTATTAACTTGGCTTAACCCTTTCTTAAGGTATGTTAGCCTACACTTATTAAAGTTCACTAGGCTCATTACATCTCAATGTAACAATTGACATGGCACATTTCATGTGTTATTCATCCAAGTATATTGGATTTAGGGTACATCAAGGTGTATCAACTTTGAGGTACTGGATGTGATATCTACCATGTCTTGATGTATCACTCCCCTCATTACTTTTGACTTACTTAAGTTCATCAGCTTATCTTGTATTAGGATATTTCCCATCCTAATACTTTGTGCACATGTTCATCACATTATCATGTAATGTATTGGTCATAAGTCACTCATTTGATTTATTCAACCATTATCAATAATGTGGACTCATCTCGGGTTAAGGCATTATTAATATAAGGTTATCCATTATCAACCACTTTAGGTGTTCCACCTATCAATATATTATTCACTACTCCATTATTAGGAATAGGTTTCCCCTCTGTATCAATTAGGGTTTTACATAACATCACCCTAGATTAGGGTTTCACATGACATCACCCTTGATTAGGGTTTCACATCACATCACTGCATTAGGGTTTCACCCATCATTATCTTGAATTAAGGTTCCTTATAGCTTTTCCCCAAATTAGGGTTTCATAAAGCATCCTCTTAAATTAGGGTTTCTCACTATGTTACCCTGAGTTAGGGTTTCTCATATCATCCCTTTTATTAAGGTTACACCATCACCCTAGATTAGGGTTTCACATAGCATTCACCCTAAATTAAGGTTAGGGCTCGTCAACCTTCTCGATTAGGGTTTCATGATCTCTTTACCAAGGATCATACCCTAATTACATATTCTATTCATTTTGAAAGTGTCAAAGATGAACCACGACATGATTAACACTCATGTATCAGGTCCTTTCTCTCATCCTCTCTAGGATGTTAATTACCCCTAACTTGATTAGATTGGATCAACCCTTCATTCAAGTACATACATCTATGGTTGACATAGTGTATCGAGTTACTACTCCCATAAGCTTTTAGGGTAAACTACTCTAAAGGTATCAATCACCTAAGTACTTTAGGGATTCAACAATTCTACTTATCTTTGATAATCATAATTATCAATCATGGGGTCAATTGATCTTTCATCATATTAAGTCTTCAAATGGTCTTGGTACTTTTGATCCTTCAAACGGTTTTAAAATCGTTTTCCCTCCAAACGGTCTTGAGATTTTAGACCCTCAAACGGTCTTGATTCAATTGCACTTCCAAACGGTCTGAGGACCATTAGACCTTAAACGGTCTTGAACTCAAAAACCTTCAATCGGTCTTAAGACCGTTAGACCATCAAATGGTCTTGATATCAAAGTCCCTAAATGGTTTGAGATTATTTGAATTAAATATTATTATACCCCAAACGGTTTGAAACCATTTAGACCTCCAAACGGTCAAAGTAACCAAATGGTTTTGAAGTTCAATTTACCCATTCGATCTTGAGATCCATTACCCATTCAGTTTTGAAGTCAATTACCCAATTGATCTTACCCTAATTCCTTCAATTGGTTTTGAAACCGTTTGATTTAAATATTATTAAACCCTAAACGGTTTGAGACCGTTTGAATTAAATATTATTAAACTCTAAACGGTTTGAGACCGTTTAGTCCTCAAACGGTTTGAAGACCGAATAGTCAATTCAGCAATGAAACCGGTTGGACTTAAAATTAGGGTTTCCACTTCAATCGATCTAGGGTTTGTAATCTAAGAACCATCAATTGCTGAAACCTTTGAAACTAGATCAATTGTAACCATTGGATCTCCATCCAACCATGACACCACTTGACCTTAAACGGTCTTGAGATCGTTTGGTCTCAATCGGTCTTGAGACCGTTTGACCTCAAACGGTCTTGAGACCGTTTGGTCACCAAAAGGTCTTGAGACCGTTTAGTCACCAAAAGTGAAACCGTTTGCTCATGATTTTTGTTGAGATCCATTACCCATTCGGTTTTGAAGTCAATTACCCAATCGATCTTACCCTAATTCCTTCAATTGGTTTTGAAACTGTTTGATTTAAATATTATTAAAACCTAAACGGTTTGAGACCATTTCAATTAAATATTATTAAACTCTAAACGGTTTGAGACTGTTTAGTCCTCAAATGGTTTGAAGGCCGAATGGTCAATTTAGCAATGAAACCGATTGGACTTAAAATTAGGGTTTCCACTTAAATCGATCTAGGGTTTGTAATCTAAGAACCATCAATTGCTGAAACCTTTGAAACTAGATCAATTGTAACCATTGGATCTCCATCCAACCATGACACCACTTGGCCTTAAATGGTCTTGAGACCGTTTGGTCTCAATCGCTCTTGAGTCCATTTGACCTCAAACAGTCTTGAGACCATTTGGTCACCAAATGGTCTTGAGACCGTTTAGTCACCAAAAGTGAAATCGTTTGCTCATGATTTTTGTTGAGGTGTGTACTAATATGACATCATCATCTTCAAGCTACAGGCCTTTGAAATTTTCTTTGATCTTTGTGGTGGTTTCAACACTTAATCAAAAGGAAATTGAGAAAGAAGAAAGGTTAAACACGTGATGAATAAATTGCAAGCAATAATGACATTTAAGGGTTCAAGTTATATAACCCACCTTCAAAGTTGAATCCAAGCTCCAAGATTCACGTACTCAATGGTGAATTATGCTTTCTCAACTGTCCAAGGTCCGTTCTCAAGTCTTTGAGTGAAAAGAATGGCTAAGGTTGAAGATTGAATGGAGAAAAGAAGAAAATAAGCATTGAATTTCGATTTCCACCATGAAATCAAGGTTGAAGATGATTAAGGAGATCACCTACAGGTTAGGGCACGTCCTCCTATTGTTCCCAAGCTCCTTTGTATTCATCCAAAGCAAGGAACAAAAAAGCAATCGAAAAAACCTTTCATGTGGGTTGAAAATGGGATGTATATAAGGGAATTTCAATGAGAGAGAAAGTGATAAATAATTCCTTCAATTTCCAAAATTGGTGCCACATACTCCCCTCAATCCCTTGCATACAAAGACATCTCCCCCACCTTGTAATTCCTCTTCATTATCCATGAATTAAAAGAAAACAAATTAAGCACCTTAACCATTATAATAATAATATCCAATATTAGTGGATATTACTTTTTAATTAACAAATGTGAGTGGGCTCTCCACTCACTTTAGATATTTAGGTGCCATTGCAAGGCAAAAGGACGTCCACACTTATACAAATTCAACTATCACATTTTTGGTTGAAGGGCACTTCCATTAATATATTTATTTTTGCATTAAATTGAATTAGGGTTTCAATTATGCTTAAACCTTGATTATTTTAATATCAAGATTCTCTCTCCTCCAAAGAGATTCAAATGATACGCCCCTCTGATTTTCTTGTATCTAATTGATACCAATAAATATTAGGGACTCTCTAGAAGTGGTATTTTGCATATTGAACCTTAGGTTTTGGGTAATTTGACATTACACCAAAACTAGGTTTTAATGCACACACATTGCTTAATAAGCTCTTTCTTGGTGCTCAGGCTACCACAGGCCATACCTCTACATCATTTTCATTCTTATGATGATCCAACACTTGAGGAACAATTTATCATGTAACAATTGCAAGTTAGCCCCTCAACTTGGGTAATTTGCACTTTAGTCAAAAACAAGCAAAACATTGCTTTCAACATTATTCAAAAAGGACTAAAATTGAAACATAAGTTCCTCTTGAGCCTTAATTAGTTTTCAAAATATAAGAGTAAGCATATAATTATATTTCTTAAACAAAAAATCTAGGGTTAAAGCATAACCCAGGTCAAGGATGTTACAAATTATAAACCCCTAACAAGGATTTCGTCCCCGAAATCCCAGGTAAAGGAAGACATATATTATTTATTCATCATATCATCAAGTCTCCATCTAACATCTTAATTTAATGGAACTTTGATCAACACAAAGTCCTTCCATACAGGGTTATCATAGAATCTGTCACACATGACACATACTCCACTATGTCTTTTTTCAATATTGACTGTAGAGTCAACTCTTTATCAAATAACCCTTTTCTTAGTCAGAGAAACATTATACATACCTTATTTAATTTAGGTGTCAAACCTCATAGATTTGTCACCTTTCTCAACTTACAACTTTATGTGACATGATTCTTGATTCTGGGGAGTCTCCCATACTCCTCATTTAGTTAAGCATTTTACTTCCAAGGAAAGATCAGAGTTACATTTTGTTACCCACTTGTGACTATAAGTATCTTCATACATCTTTGCTGATGTCATGTTTATGCGAGGCATAAACCCCTAACATATGGTATCCATACTATAGTATGTAACTGGACAAATTTCAAAGTTGGCCCTTCTAAGTAACCAAACATTACTTCTTATGAGGAGTCATGTTCCCATTTTCTCATATTATTGAAAGTTCTTGGATACTAGGATTCTTTATCTTGGTATCCATTATATGTGCCAAAACACATCATATCATCATCATGATTACTAAATTTGGGTATTCAAACCCTCAATCCATCATTGAACATTGTTACCTCTCATCAGGTAATTGCTACCTCTAGATCTGAGGACCAGGGTATACATTATACTAAACATCTTCTTTTGTTTATAAGTTGATCTATGATTAACTCAGATTTACCCATATATCAATTAGGATGTGGTATAAATATCCATGCCACATCTTCTACGTTATTATGCTCTTTAGATTGTCTCAAAATGACTACTTGATCAGAGTAATCAGAAAGATAGCTATCTAAGAGTGGCATACTTACCTTATCTTCAATACATGAATACCTGGCCAAGGTATTCAAGAACTAAAGTTAGGTAGTATGTATTGGTTTTTATATTATGTTTCATCTCTTTAAGTTTTACTACTTAGTATCTTAAATTTTCTATGGGTGTTTCTATTACATCTCTTCCTTTCATCATGAAGAGAGAAATTTCAAAACATATAAGAGAATATTGGACTGACTATAAGTTCTCATCCTTCTTATCTCTTTCCCATGTCCTCATAAGATTAATTAAAGGGAGCTCAACAACAACTGCTTTTCTTATAATTAGTAGGCAGAGAGTAGAAAAAGAAAGATGATTCAGAATGAAAAGGTCTATCTTGACATGTTACCTCTTATGAGTTATCTAGTGTCTTATCTGACCCAATACACGGAGTCAGTTGTCATCTGTTATTGCCTTTGTCCTCTACTACCAGAGGTACATGGACCAAACTGTGACACTTGTCTTTGTCCTCGACCTTCTGCTTCACTAAACTGGGGTCCTTGTGGGTTTCACAAATTATGCCCACATTATTTCTTCTTGGACACTGCTGCCTAAAATGTCCTATCTGTCCACATTTATGGCAAGTTCGGCCCTCACTTGATGACCACTGCATTGGTGTACTATATCATGGTTGAACCGGTGTTACCGAAAACCTTGATTGTTTAGTACCACCAATCCACTGTTCTTGTGACTATGTTGACCTCCTTTTGAGTTTTGCCTCATGGTTCTTTGTCACAAACCTTTCTATCCTCTAAATTGACTCTACAAATGTGGCAAATTTCTCTCTACTTTCTAATGCAGCTGCCGAGATAGACACCTATGCATTCAGTCCTTTCTCAAAATGTCGAATCTTCTCCTGCTCAGTAGCAGCCATTTGAGGACAAAACCGTAAAAGTTCCATAAATCTAGCCTCATATTCATTTATTGACATGGTTCCCTGTCGAACCTTCTCAAACTGTGAGATCTTTTCGTCTAAGTATATTCTTGGAAAATACTTATTGACGAATTCTTGACGAAATTCCTCCCAAATGACCTCTCCATCATTCCTTTTTACTTCTTCTAAGGCCCACCAATGGCCAGCACTACCATTCAAAAGGTATACATCATGTTTGACTTTGTCAACATCTAGAATACTAAGGATCTTAAAAGCCTTTTCTAACTTAGTGAGCCATAGATCAACATCTGTTGGGTCAATTGTCCCAGCATATTCTATAGCTCCTACATAACGTAGTCGTTCAAAATTCTTACCAGACCTATGTCCCTCATTGGGAGTTGGTGCCCTAGGTGTTGGTGCTGGCATCTGATCTGCCAGATGCCTCATTGTAGTCATAAATTCCCTAAATAGAGAATGAAAGGTTGGGTTTTCTATCATAGCTTCATCAAAATGGGGATTCTCAGGCACTGATTCCTCTCTAGCCTGATCCCTTGCACCTCCTACTGGAGCAGCAACATTGCTTTTAGTAACGTGATCCTCATGTTCTCCAGACATCTTTAAGCTATCTCCCTTCTTTTGTATAAGCAGAGTCACTATAAGATATATTGGAGGATACTAGAATAGACTCAACACCTTAGTCCTATGTCTCTATAGACTCAGCGAACCTTAAGCTCTGATACCACTAAATTGTGGTGACAAACACCAAACATCGGATAATCATGAATGCATAAGACAACATTAGCAACGGATTACTGAAAATCACTAAAAAATTAAAACCTTTTGCAAAGAGATCCAATTCCAGGAAACTCTTAACAACAAGAACCAAAGTATTACATGTACATTCTGGTCCAAAAGTACATACCATGTACCATCTCTTCTCAAGGATTACATACATCAATTGCTCTGTTAAGTCTACACATGAGCAACACAAAACCTCAAGGCATTCAAGCCAAAATCTCAGATCGATTATAAAAGCACTAACTACTAACTCCTAGGACATGAGAGTACAGAGACGACACATAGGACTCATATCTACAAGACACGAGAGTTAGTATCTCCACCTGAGATGTTACTACTATCCCTGATGCTACTGTCCTTCCTCTGTTGTAGGGATTCTATCTCCTCGTCCTCACCCACCTAAAAATGTTAGATCCCACGGGGGTGAGACAATTGAAATTGTCCCAGCGAGAGATATAACTCTCCTCCAGAAACATCATTATCACAGTTAAATTGTATTAAACTGAACAGAGGATAAGCAGTTTAGAACATTCTCATCTTTTAGAGCATTGCAATCTATGATAGAGTAGTAAATCATCTATTCACTTTATAAGGAATATGAAGAACATGCATATCATTTATCCATCATACTATATCAACATCTCAATCTTATCCTGTGATACTCATTATCATGGTATGTCATCCATGAATCATTCTCATTTCAAAATGTTGGTCTCAGCCAATCTGCTAACCAGATATTGAATTGTACCAGTCATGTGAGTATACATCATTATATTCTATCCAGGCATTGGACTATGCCAATCCTATGCAAACATTCCAGGCATTGGACTATGCCAGTCCTGTGCAACCATTCCAGGCATTGGGCTATGCCAATCCTGTGCAACCATTCCAGGTATTGGGCTATGCCAATCCTGTGCAACCATTCCAGGCATTGGGCTATGCCAATCCTGTGCAACCATTCCAGGCATTGGGCTATGCCAATCTTGTGCAACCATTCCAGGAATTGGGTTATGCCAATCATGTGCAACCATTCCAGGCATTGGGCTATGCCAATCCTATGCAACCATTCCAGGCATTGGGCTATGCCAATCCTGTGCAACCATTCTAGGCATTGGGCTATGCCAATCCTGTGCAACCATTCCAGGCATTGGGCTATTCCAATCATGTGCAACCATTCCAGGTATTGGGTTATTACCAATCCTATGACATTATTCCAAGTATTGGGTTATGGCCAATCCTGTGACATTATTCCAGGTATTGGGTTATTGCCAATCCTGTGACATTATTCCAGGTATTGGGTTATGACCAATCCTGTGACATTATTCCAGGTATTGGGTTATGACCAATCATGTGACATTATTCTTGGTATTAGGTTATGGCCCATCATGTGACATTATTCTAGGTATTGGGTTATGACCAATCCTGTGACATTATTCCAGGTATTGGGTTATGACCAATCTTGTGACATTATTCCATGTATTGGGTTATGACCAATCCTGTGACATTATTCCAGGTATTGGGTTATGACCAATCCTGTGGCATTATTCTAGGTATTGGGTTATTACTAATCCTCTGTATCATCATTGAATACCACATCACCTTTACTAGGTGTTAAACCTTGGCCAAGCCATCATACTTATTCACATCTTTCATGTAATTCAATTATTCCTCATATCTCCTTTAAGCTTATTCAAAACACTATAGCCCTTATTGGTTATGAACATAAAGCATGTATGATCAAGATTTCATTATTATTATTGTATCCAGTAGTTATTATTATTATGTTACTAAGTTCCCATTATTTATTTTTAACATTATCATTTCTTTCATGAGACTTTATAAACATATTATCACCTCCCACTAGGAAACAACTAACCACATGGCTCACAAGGCCCATTACACATCTTGTCACCTCTCACTAGGCAACAACTACTCTCATGGCTCATAAGGCCATTAAACATCTTGTCACCTCTCACTAGGTAACAACTATTCTCATCATTTATCATTAAATGATTATCAACACAAGGTATGAGTTTCTCTCTCATCCTTACCATAGTATAAATACATCATACTTTATTAACTTGGCTTAACCCTTTCTTAAGGTATGTTAGCCTACACTTATTAAAGTGCACTATGCTCATTACATCTCAATGTAACAATTGACATGGCATATTTCATTTGTTATTCATCCAAGTATATTGGATTTAGGGTACATCAAGGTGTATCAACTTTGAGGTACTGGATGTGATATCTACCATGTCTTGATGTATCACTCCCCTCATCACTTTTGACTTACTTAAGTTCATCAGCTTATCTTGTATTAGGATATTTCCCATCCTAATACTTTATGCACATGTTCATCACATTTTCATGTAATGTATTGGTCATAAGTCACTCATTTGATTTATTCAACCATTATTAATAATGTGGACTCATCTCGGGTTAAGGCATTATTTATATAAGGTTATCCATTATCAACCACTTTAGGTGTTCCACCTATCAATATATTATTCACTACTCCATTATTAGGAATATGTTTCCCCTCTTTATCAATTAGGGTTTTACATAACATCACCCTAGATTAGGGTTTCACATGACATCACCCTTGATTAGGGTTTCACATCACATCACTACATTAGGGTTTCACCCATCATTATCTTGAATTAAGGTTCCTTATAAATTTTCTCCAAATTAGGGTTTCATAAAGCATCCTCTTAAATTAGGGTTTCTCACTATATTACCATGAGTTAGGGTTTCTCATACCATCCCTTTTTATTAAGGTTACACCATCACCCTAGATTAGGGTTTCACATAACATTCACCCTAAATTAAGGTTAGGGCTCATCAACCTTCTCGATTAGGGTTTCATGATCTCTTTACCAAGGATCATACCCTAATTACATATTCTATTCATTTTGAAAGTGTCAAAGCTTAACCACTACATGATTAACACTCATGTATGAGTTCCTTTCTCTCATCCTCTCTAGGATGTTAATTATCCCTAACTTGATTAGATTGGATCAACCCTTCATTCAAGTACAACCATCTATGGTTGACATAGTGTATTGAGTTACTACTCCCATAAGCTTTTAGGGTTAACTATTCTAAAGGTATCAATCGCCTAAGTACTTTAGGGATTCAACAATTGTACTTATCTTTGATAATCATCATTATCAATCATGGGGTCAATTGATCTTTCATCATATTAAGTCTTCAAATGGTCTTGGTACTTTTGATCCTTCAAATGGTTTTGAAACTGTTTGCCCTCCAAACGGCCTTGAGATTTTAGACCCTCAAATGGTGTTGATTCAATTGCACTTCCAAATGGTCTGAAGACCGTTATACCTTAAACGGTCTTGAACTCAAAAACCTTCAATCGGTCTTAAGACCATTAGACCATCAAACGGTCTTGATCTCAAAGTCCCTAAATAGTTTGAGACTATTTGAATTAAATATTATTAAACCCCAAATGGTTTGAAACCGTTTAGACCTCCAAATGGTCAACTCCTTCAAACGGTCAAAGTACCCAAACGGTTTTGAAGTTCAATTTACCCATTCGATCTTGAGATCCATTACCCATTCGGTTTTGAAGTTAATTACCCAATCGATCTTACCGTAATTCCTTCAATTGGTTTTGAAACCGTTTGATTTAAATATTATTAAACCCTAAACGGTTTGAGACCGTTTGAATTAAATATTATTAAACTCTAAATGGTTTGAGGTCGTTTAGTCCTCAAATGGTTTGAAGACCGAATAATCAATTCAGCAATGAAACAGATTGGACTTAAAATTAGGGTTTCCATTTCAATCGATCTAGGGATTGTAATCTAAGAACCATCAATTGCTGAAACCTTTGAAACTAGATCAATTGTAACCATTGGATCTCCATCCAACCATGACACCACTTGAACTTAAATGGTCTTGAGACCATTTGGTCTCAATTAGTCTTGAGACCGTTTGACCTCAAACGGTCTTCAGACCGTTTGGTCACCAAATGGTCTTGAGACCGTTTAGTCACCAAAAGTGAAACGGTTTGCTCATGATTTTTGTTGAGGTGTATGCAGAGATGACATAATCATCTTCAAGCTACAGACCTTCAAAATTTTCTGTGATCTTTGTGGTGGTTTCAACAATTAATCAAAAGGAAATTGAGAAAGAAGAAAGGTTCAACACATGATGAATAAATTGCAAGCAATAATGACATTTAAGGGTTCAAGTTATATAACCCGCCTTCAAAGTTGAATACAAGCTTCAAGATTCACGTCCTCAATGGTGAATGATGTTTTCTCAACTATCCAAGATCCGTTCTCAAGTCTTTGAGTGAAAAGAATGGCTAAGGTTGAAGATTGAATGGAGAAAAGAAGAAAATAAGCATTGAATTTCGATTTCCACCATGAAATCACGATTGAAGATGATTAAGGAGCTCACATACAGGTTAGGGCACGTATTCTTGTTGCTCCCAATCTCCCTTGTGTTCTTCCAAATCAAGGAAAGAAAAAGGAATCGAAAAAGCCTTTCATGTGGGTTGAAAACGGGATGTATATAAGGGAATTTCAATGAGAGAGAAAGTGATAAATAATTCCTTCAATTTCCAAAATTGGTGCCACATACTCCCCTCAATCCCTTGAATATGAAGCCATCTCCCACACCTTGTAATTCCTCTTCATTATCCATGAATTAATAGAACACAAATTAAGCACCTTAACCATTATAATAATAATATCCAATATTAGTGGATATTACTTTTAAATTAACAAATGTGAGTGGGCTCTCCACTCACTTTAGATATTTAGGTGACATTGCAAGGAACAAGGACGTCCACACTTATACAAATTCAACCATCACATTTTTTGTTGAAGGGCACTTCCATTAATATATTTATTTTTGCATTAAATTGAATTAGGGTTTCAATTATGCCTAAACCTTGATTATTTTAATATCAAGATTCTCTCTCCTACAAAGAGATTCAAATGAGATGCCCCACTGATTTTCTTGTCTCTAATTCATACCAAGAAATATTAGGGACTCTCTAGAAGTGGTATTTTGCATATTGAACCCTAGGTTTTGGGTAATTTGCACATTACACCAAAACTAGGTTTTAATGCACAAGCATTGCTTAATAAGCTCTTTCTTGGTGCTTAGGCTACCACAAGCCATACCTCTACATCATTTTCATTCTTATCATTCTTCAACACTTGAGGAACATTTTATCATGTAACAATTGCAAGTTAGCCCCTCAAATTGGGTAATTTTCACTTTAGTCCAAAACAGGCAAAACATTGCTTTCAACATTATTCAAAAAGGACTAAAATTAATACATAAGTTCCTCTTGAGCCTTAATTACTTTTCAAAAGATAAGTGCAAGCATTAAATTATCTTTCTTAAATAAAGCATCTAGGGTTAAAGCATAACCCAGGTGAGGGATGTTACAAATTATAAACCCCTAACAAGGATTTCGTCCCCAAAATCCCAGGTAAAGGAAGACATATATTATTTATTCATCATATCATCAAGTCTCCATCTAACATCTTAATGTCATGGAACTTTGATCAACACAAAGTCATTTCATACAAGGTTATCATAGAATCTGTCACACATGACACATACTCCATTGTGTCTTTTTTCATTATTGACTGTAGAGTCAACTCTTTATCAAATAACCCTTTTCTTAGTTAGAGAAATATTATACATACCTTATTTAATTTAGGTGTCAAACCTCATTGATTTGTCGCCTTTCTCAACTTACAGGTTTATGTGACATGATTCTTGATTCTGGGGAGTCTCCCATACTCCTCATTTAGTTAAGCATTTTACTTCCAAGGAAAGATCAGAGTTACATTTTGTTACCCATTTGTGACTACAAGTCTCTTCATACATCTTTGCTGATGTCATGTTTATGCGGGGCATAAACCCCTAACATATGGTATCCATACTACGGTATGTAACTGGAAAAATTTCAAAGTTGGCCCTTCTAAGTAACCAAACATTACTTCTTATGAGGAGTCATGTTCCCATTTTCTCATATTATTGAAAGTTCTTGGATACTAGAATTCTTTATCTTGGTATCCATTATATGTGCCAAAACACATCATATCATCATAATGATTACTAAATTTGGGTATTCAAACCCTCAGTCCATCATTGAACATTGTTACCTCTCATCCGGTAACTGTTACCTCTAGGTCTGAGGACCAGGGTATACATTCTACTAAACATCTTCTTTTGTTTATAAGTTGATCTATGATTAACTTAGATTTACCAATATATCAATTAGGATGTGGTAGAGATATCCATGCCACATCTTCTACCTCATTATGCTCTTTAGATTGTCTCAAAATGACTACTTGATCAGAGTAATCAGAAAGATAGCAATCTAAGAGTGGCATACTTACCTTATCTTCAATAGATGAATACCTGGCCAGGGTATTCAAGAACTGAAGTTAGGTAGTTTGTATTGGTTTTTATATTATGTTTCATCTCTTTAAGTTTTACTACTTAGTATCTTAAATTTTCTATCGGTGTTTCTATTACATCTCTTCCTTTCAACATGAAGAGAGAAATTTCAAAACATATAAGAGAATATTGGACTGACCATAAGTTCTCATCCTTCTTATCTCTTCCTCATGTCCTCATCAGATTAATTAAAGGGAGATCAACAACAACTACTTTTCTTATAATTAGTAGGCAGAGAGTAGAAAAAGAAAGATGATTCAGAATGAAAAGTTCTATCTTGACATGTTACCTCTTATGAGTTATCTAGTGTCTTATTTGACCCAATACATGGAGTCAGTTGTCATCTTCTATTGCCTTTTTCCTCTACTACCAGAGGTAGATGGACCAAACTGTGACACTTGTCTTCATTCTCAGCCTTCTGCTTCACTAAATTGGGGTTCTTGTGGGTTCTGCCGATTATGCCTCAACTGTTGGGTCACCACATTATTTCTTCTTGGACACTGTTTCCTAAAATGTCTTATTTGTCCACATTTATGGCAAGTTTGTCCCTCACTTGATGACCACTGCATTGGTGTACTATATCATGGTTGAACCGGTGTTACCGAAAACCTTGATTGTTTAGTACCACCAAACCACTGTTCCTACGACTCTGTAGACCTCCTTTTGAGTTTTGCCTCATGTTTCTTTGTCACAGACCTTTCTATCCTCCGAATTGACTCCACAAATGTGGCAAATTTCTCTCTACTTTCTAATGCAGCTGCCAAGATAGACATCTCAGCATTCAGTCCTTTCTCAAAACGTCGAATCTTCTCCTGCTCAATAGCAGCCATTTGAGGACAAACCCGTAAAAGTTTCATAAACCTAGCCTCATATTCATTTATTGACATGGTTCCCTACCGAACCTTCTCAAACTGTGAGATCTTTTCATCTAAGTATGTTCTTTGAAAATACTTATTGACGAATTCTTGACAAAATTCCTCCCAACTGACATCTTCATCATTCCTTTTTACTTCTTCTATGGCCCACCAATGGCTAGCACTACCCTTCAAAAGGTATACAGCATGTTTGACTTTGTCAACATCTGGAATACTAAGGATCTTAAAAGCCTTTTCTAACTTAGTGAGACATAGATCAGCATCTACTGGGTCAGTTGTCCCAGCATATTCTATAGCTCCTACACAATGTAGTCATTCAAAAGACTTACCAGACCCATGTACCTCATTGGGAGTTGGTGCCCTAGGTGCTGGTGCTGGCATCCGATCTGCCAGATGCCTCATTGTAGTCATAAATTCCCAAAATAGAGAATGAAAGGTTGGGTTTTCTATCATAGCTTCATCAAAATGGGGATTCTCAGGCACTAATTCGTCTCTAGCCTGATCCCTTGCACCTCCTACTGGTGCAGCAACATTGCTTTCAGCAACGTGATCCCCGTGTTATCTAGACATCTTTAAGCTATCTCCCTTCTTCTGCATAAGCAGAAGTCACTATAAGATATATTGGAGGATACTAGAACAGACTCAACACCTTAGTCCTATGTCTCTGTAGACTCAGTGAACCTTAAGCTTTGATACCACTAAATTGTGGCGAAAAACACCAAACATCGGATAATAATGAATGCGGAAGACAAAATTAGCAGTGAATTACTGAAAATCACTAAAAATTTAAAACCTTTTGCAAAGAGATCCAATTCTAGGAAACTCTTAACAACAAGAACCAAAGTATTACATGTACATTCTGGTCCACAAGTACATACCATGTACCATCTCTTCTCGAGGATTACATACATTAATTGCTCTGTTAAGTCTACACATGAGCAACACAAAACCTCGAGGCATTCAAGCCAAAATCTCAGATCGATTATTAAAGCACTAACTACTAACTCCTAGGACCTGAGAGTACAGAGACGACACATAGGAATCATATCTACAAGACATGACAGTCAGTATCTCCACCTGAGATGTTACTGCTATCCCTGATGCTACTGTCCTTCCTCTGTTGTAGGGATTCTATCTCCTAATACTCACCCACCTAAAAATGTTGGATCCCACGGGGGTGAGACAATTGAAATTGTCCCAGTGAGAGATATAACTCTCCTCCATAAACATCATTATCACAGTTAAATAGTATTAAGCTGGACAGAGGATAAGCCGTTTAGAACATTCTCATCTTTTAGAGAATTGCAATCTATGATAGAGTAGTAAATCATCTATTCACTTTATAAGGAATATGAAGAACATGTATATCATTTATCCATCATACTATATCAACATCTCAAGCTTATCCTGTGATACTCATTCTCATGGTATGTCATCCATGAATCATTATCATTTCTATCTGTTGGTCTCAGGCAATCTACTAACCAGTTATTGAATTGTACCAGTCATGTGAGTATACATCATTATATTCTATCCAGACATTTAACTATGCCAATCCTATGCAAACATTCCATGCATTGGACTATGCAAATCATGTGCAACCATTCCAGGCATTGGGCTATGCCAATCCTGTGCAACCATTCCAGGCATTGGGCTATGCCAATCCTGTGCAACCATTCCAGGCATTGGGCTATGCCAATCCTGTGCAACCATTCCAGGCATTGGGCTATGCTAATCCTGTGCAACCATTCCAGGTATTGGGTTATGCCAATCATGTGCAACCATTCCAGGAATTGGGCTATGCCAATCTTGTGCAACCATTCTAGGCATTGGGATATGCCAATCATGTGCAACCATTCCAGGTATTGGGTTATTACCAATCCTGTGACATTATTCCAAGTATTGGTTTATGACCAATTATGTGACATTATTCCAGGTATTGGGTTATTACCAATCCTGTGACATTATTCCAGGTATTGGGTTATGACCAATCATGTGACATTATTCTAGGTATTGGGTTATGACCAATCCTGTGACATTATTCCAGGTATTGGGTTATGACCAATCCTGTGACATTATTCTAGGTATTGGGTTATGACCAATCCTGTGACATTATTCCAGGTATTGGGTTATGACCAATCCTGTGACATTATTCCGGGTATTGGGTTATGACCAATCCTATGACATTATTCTAGGTATTGGGTTATTACCAATCATGTGCATCATCACTAAATACCACATCACCTTTACTAGGTATTAAACCTTGTCCAAGCCATCATACTTATTCACATCTTTCATGTAATTCAATTATTCCTCGTATCTCCTTTAAGCTTATTCAAAACACTATAACCCTTATTGGTTATGAACATAAAGCATGTATGGTCAAGATTTCATTATTATTATTGTATCCATTAGTTATTATTATTATGTTACTAAGTTTCCATTGTTTATTTTGAACATTATCATTTCTTTCATGAGACTTTATAAACATCTTGTCACCTCTCACTAGGCAACAACTAACCACATGGCTCACAAGGCCCATTACACATCTTGTCACCTCTCACTAGGCAACAACTACTCTCATGGCTCACAAGGCCGTTAAACATCTTGTCACCTCTCACTAGGTAACAACTATTCTCATCATGTATCATTAAATGATTATCAACACAAGGTATGAGTTTCTCTCTCATCCTTACCAGAGTATAAATACATCATACTTTATTAACTTGGCTTAACCCTTTCTTAAGGTATGTTAGCCTACACTTATTAAAGTGCACAAGGCTCATTACATCTCAATGTAACAATTGACATGGCACATTTCATGTGTTATTCATCCAAGTATATTGGATTTAGGATACATCAAGGTGTATCAACTTTGAGGTACTAGATGTGATATCTACCATGTCTTGATGTATCACTCCCCTCATCACTTTTGACTACTTAAGTTCATCAGTTTATCTTGTATTAGGATATTTCCCATCCTAATACTTTATCCACATGTTCATCACATTATCATGTAATGTATTGGTCATAAGTCACTCATTTGATTTATTCAACCATTATCAATAATGTGGACTCATCTCGGGTTAAGGCATTATTGATATAAGGTTATCCATTATCAACCACTTTAGGTGTTCCACCTATCAATATATTATTCACTACTCCATTATTAGGAATAGGTTTCCCCTCTTTATCAATTAGGGTTTTACATAACATCACCCTAGATTAGGGTTTCACATGACATCACCCTTGATTAAGGTTTCACATCACATCACTACATTAGGGTTTCACCCATCATTATCTTGAATTAAGGTTCCTTATAACTTTTCCCCAAATTAGGGTTTCATAAAGCATCCTCTTAAATTAGGGTTTCTCACTATATTACCCTGAGTTAGGGTTTCTCATATCATCCCTTTTTATTAAGGTTACACCATCACCCTAGATTAGGGTTTCACATAACATTCACCCTAAATTAAGGTTAGGGCTCATCAACCTTCTTGATTAGGGTTTCATGATCTCTTTACCAAGGATCATACCCTAATTACATATTCTATTCATTTTGAAAGTGTCAAAGCTTAACCACTACATGATTAACACTCATGTATGAGTTCCTTTCTCTCATCCTCTCTAGGATGTTAATTACCCCTAACTTGATTAGATTGGATCAATCCTTCATTCAAGTACATACATCTATGGTTGACATAGTGTATTGAGTTACTACTCCCATAAGCTTTTAGGGTTAACTAATCTAAAGGTATCAATCACCTAAGTACTTTAGGGATTAAACAATTGTACTTATCTTTGATAATCATCATTATCAATCATGGGGTCAATTGATCTTTCATCATATTAAGTCTTCAAATGGTCTTGGTACTTTTGATCCTTCAAACGGTTTTGAAACCGTTTTCCCTCCAAACGGTCTTGAGATTTTAGACCCTTAAACGGTCTTGATTCAATTGCACTTCAAATGGTCTGAAGACCGTTAGACCTTAAACGGTCTTGAACTCAAAAACCTTCAATCAGTCTTAAGACCGTTAGACCATCAAACGGTCTTGATCTCAAAGTCCCTAAACGGTTTGAGACCGTTTGAATTAAATATTATTAAACCCCAAATGGTTTGAAACCGTTTAGACCTCCAAATGGTCAACTCCTTCAAACGGTTAAAGTACCCAAACGGTTTTGAAGTTCAATTTACCCATTCGATCTTGAGATCCATTACCCATTCGGTTTTGAAGTCAATTACCCAATCGATCTTACCCTAATTCCTTCAATTGGTTTTGAAACCGTTTGATTTAAATATTATTAAACCCTAAATGGTTTGAGACTATTTGAATTAAATATTATTAAACTCTAAATGGTTTGAGACTGTTTAGTCCTCAAATGGTTTGAAGACTGAATGGTCAATTCAGTAATGAAATCGATTGGACTTAAAATTAGGGTTTCCACTTCAATCAATCTAGGGTTTGTAATCTAAGAACCATCAATTGTTGAAACCTTTGAAACTAGATCAATTGTAACCATTGGATCTCCATCAAACCATGACCCCACTTGACCTGAAACAGTCTTGAGACCATTTGGTCTCAATTGGTCTTGAGACTGTTTGGTCACCAAACAGTCTTGAGACCGTTTAGTCACCAAAAGTGAAACTGTTTGCTCATGATTTTTGTTGAGGCGTGTCCTAAGATGACATCATCATCTTCAAACTACAGACCTTCGAAATTTTATGTGATCTTTTTGGTGGTTTCAACAATTAATCAAAAGGAAATCCAGAAAGAAGAAAGGTTCAACACGTGATGAATATTACAAGCAATAATGACATTTAAGGGTTCAAGTTATATAACCCACCTTTAAAGTTGAATCCAAACTTCAAGCTTCACGTTCTCAATGGTGAATGATGCTTTCTCAACTGTCCAAGGTCCGTTCTCAAGTCTTCGAGTGAAAAGAATGGCTAAGGTTGAAGATTGAATGGAGAAAAGAAGAAAATAAGCATTGAATTTTGATTTCCACCATGAAATCAAGGTTGAAGATTATTAAGGAGATCACCTACAGGTTTGGGCACGTCCTCCTATTGATCCCAAGCTCCCTTGTGTTCGTCCAAAGCAAGGAAAGAAAAAGGAATCGAAAAAGCCTTTCATGTGGGTTGAAAATAGGATGTATATAAGGGAATTTCAATGAGAGAGAAAGTGATAAATAATTCCTTCAATTTCCAAAATTGGTGCCACATACTCCCCTCAATCCCTTGCATACGAAGCCATCTCCCCCACCTTGTAATTCTTATTCATTATCCATGAATTAAAAGAAAACAAATTAAGCACCTTAACCATAATAATAATAATATCCAATATTAGTGGATATTACTTTTTAATTAACAAATGTGAGTGGGCTCTACACTCACTTTAGATATTTAGGTGCCATTGCAAGGCACAAGGACGTACACACTTATAAAAATTCAACCATCACATTTTTTGTTGAAGGGCACTTCCATTAATATATTTATTTTTGCATTAAATTGAATTAGGGTTTCAATTATGCTTAAACCTTGATTATTTTAATATCAAGATTCTCTCTCCTCCAAAGAGATTCAAATGAGATGCCCCTCTGATTTTCTTGTCTATAATTGATACCAAGAAATATTAGGGACTCTCTAGAAGTGGTATTTTGCATATTGAACCCTAGGTTTTGGGTAATTTGCACATTACACCAAAACTAGGTTTTAATGCACAAACATTGCTTAATAAGCTTTTTCTTGGTGCTCATGCTACCACAAGCCATACCTCTACATAATTTTCATTCTTATTATTCTCCAACACTTGAGGAACATTTTATCATGTGACAATTGCAAGTTAGCCCCTCAACCTGGGTAATTTGCACTTTAGTCCAAAATAGGCAAAACATTGCTTTCAACATTATTAAAAAAGGACTAAAATTGAAACATAAGTTCCTCTTGAGCCTTAATTAATTTTCAAAAGATAAGAGAAAGCATATAATTATCTTTCTTAAACAAAACATCTAGGGTTAAACCATAACCCAGGTCAAAGATGTTACTGTGGATCTATAGGATTACTCCCAACCACCTCTATAGGATCACTCCCAACCACCTCTATTGTAGGGGAAGAGTGGCACGCCACAAGTACTGTTTGAGTGGCATCCTGAGATGCCTGCCACTTGCTCATTGATTCTTAGACTCTCTTATCAGTTAACTCATGTACTTATACATGGCCAAAAGAAACGCTTTTTGATTCTTAAATTCCCTTTGCAATAACGTTCTAAAAATTGAATAGGTTACCTCAACTTTTGAAAATCCCCCTTTTTGGACATGTTTGCGATGTGATGGCCCAAAGAACGCTCTTAGGCCCACACCAGTGCTTACATCCCTAACACATCCAGGATGATTTGGGCTACTGAGAGAAACTATCAATTCATCCCTTGTTCCCTTAGGGATGAACGAGCCTTTCTTCCTCTGCTCGTGAAGCTCCCGCTAATCATCATCAATAGAAATTGGTAACTAAACATAACAATCATCAATATTAATTGCCTTGAGAGTTAAATTTTACCATTTTTGCAGTCGGCTCAGCGGTTGCGGGGTTGGTTATATCTCATTTTTTGTTTTGCCTCCCATCTAAATACACATCATGGTGATGCAGAGGTGTGGGAGTAGTAGAGGACTCAGTAGTCTCAGCAGTAGGAGCAGTAGGTTGTTGAATGGAAGACATCTATTATTTGGTGAAGAGCTGCATAGCCACCTGGACCCATGGTGTGGTCATGTACATTCAGTGCACGCCTTTCTCTTTGAGAATCACTTATAGCCTTGTTACTAAGCACATTGAATTGGTTTTTCATAATAATATGTTTCTCTACAGGATCTGGATGCAAAAGTTCTCTCATGTATGCTTTCCACAATCAGTTTTAATTAACCCGTATTTTCGGTAATGTGAGGTTCCACACATTTTCGCATGTCATCTCATTGTCTGTGTGATGGCGGGGTGTCACGGTTGGTTTGGTATCAGAGCCCTAGGTTCGCTGAGTATACATGGATCTAGGACTAGGTTGCGTCTGTTCTTGTGAGTTTTCCAGATTTTCTTACAATAACCTTCTGCCCTCAGTGGAAGATAAAGCTTAAAGATGTTTGGAAACCATAAAGAATATGCTGCCGAGCAGCGATGCTGCATCGGTTGATGGAGTAGGAGGGCAGGCACGAGAAGATCGGGTGTCTGAGGTCCCCCAACTTGACCCAGCCATTCTCGAAAATCCTACCTACCAACAGCTTATGGGGCAGTTAATGGCTACGATGAATCACATGGTATAACGAGTGCCAGTGCCTCAGCCAAGAGCACAGGCTCCCCATGGTGAAGCATCGGGTATTGGGAAGACCTTTGAGCGGCTTTGCCGAGTCAGAGCTTCGGATTATGTTGGAACGGTTGATCCAGCGAATGTTGATATGTGGCTGACAGGTCTTGAGAAGGCCTTCCGGATCCTCGACATCCCTGAAGCAGACAAAGTCAAGCACGTTGTCTACCTTCTAAAGGGTAGTGTTGTCCACTGGTGGGCCATCGAGGAGGAGAAGCGACCCGGTGAGGAGATCGGTTGGGAGGTTTTCCAGCGAGAGTTCGTTAGTAGATACTTTCCGAAGACATATCTGGATGAGAAGATCAACCGGTTTGAGCATCTACGCCAAGGAATGATGAGCATCACCGAGTATGAAGCCAAGTTCATGGATTTGTTGAGGTTTTATGCTCACATGGCGGTGACAGATGATGAGCGGATCATGCGGTTTGAGAAAGGTTTGAGTGCTGAGTTGTCGACACCTGCTGCTGCTTTAGAGAGTCGGGAATAGTTTGCCACGTTTGTGGAGTCCGTCTGTAGGATTGAACGATCTGTTAGGGAGAAAAGGGAGTCCATGACCAGGAAAAGGCATGTTCAGTTCTAGGGACAGAGATCTGGTGGCTTCAAGAAGCCAAGGTTTTCAACACCTTCCATGATGAGAGGTTATAGTGCACCGTCACAATGGTCCCTGAGTAAGGGAAGAAGATATGGTTCTTCACCGACGAACGCACATAGTACAGCATATGTGGCAGTGACAGGACCATCTAGATCACAGATAGAAGGCAGGTCATGTTATCACTGTGGACAGACTGGGCATTTAAAGTCAAATTGCCCAAGAAGAGATGTTGAGGTAACACAATAGCTGAGACAGAGTCAACAAGTGTCAGACAGACAGCAGCCCAGTGGTAGCAGAGGGCGAGGACACGGTCAGGCGTCCCAAGTGGGATCGTCTGCTCAAGGAAGCAGAGGACGTGGACAACAAGCAAAAGCTTGATTATATGCTATGAGTCAGCCAGAGGCGATAGTCAACCCACGAGTGGTGACAGGTCAGATGGAGTTATTTCATTCTGATTTGTCTTCTCCTTGCTTTATATCTGTTTTGGTTGACCCGGGTGCTACGCACTCTTTTATCGCACATACTCTGCTTTCTAGTTGTCCTTTACTTGTTAATTGTAAGAAAGATAACATGTTGTTAGAAACCCCTCTCGATGGTTTCTTGATGCTTTGAGAAGAGTGTCCATATTGTGTCTTATCTTTTTCGGGACACAATATACAAGTGGATCTTAAACCACTTGATATGCATGGATTCGATGTGATCCTTGAGATGGATACCTTAGAGAAGTATAAGGTTGTGTTGTATTGTGGTTCCAAGCAGGCGTTGTTTGATGACAATGGAGAGAAGTGGATCTTCCAAGGAGATAGGAAGATTCTTCTGACATGTCTAGTATCAGCGATGGTGGTAGAAAAGTTGTTGCGACAAGGTTGTAAGGCTTTCTTAGCTCATGTTGTGGATACCAAGGCGAAAGGTCCTAGACTTGAGGAGGTGATGGTTGTCTGGGAATTTGTGGATGTGTTTCCTGATGAGTTTCCAGGTGTTCCCCCACCTCGAGAGATTGACTTCGAGATCAATATGGTAACAGGAACACATCCAGTTGCACAGACACCGTATAGGATGGCTCCAGCAGAGATGGCAGAGTTGAAGAAGTAGTTACAGGAGTTGTTGGAGAAAGGTTTCATCCGACCGAGCACGTCGCCTTGGGTGCTCTAGTGTTGTTCGTTAAGAAGAAGGACAGATCGATGCATCTATGTATAGATTACTGACAGTTGAACAAAGTTACGATCAAGAATAAGTACTTGTTGCCAAGGATAGATGATCTGTTCGATCAGTTGCTTGGTGCTACAGTGTTCTCAAAGATCGATCTATGGTCTGGATATCATCAGTGGAGGATTAAGGCGGACGACATACCAAAGTCAGCATTTAGGACGAGGTATGGTCACTTTGAGTTTGTGGTTATGTCGTTTGGGCTAACCAATGCACATGCTGCTTTCATGGACCTGATGAACCGAGTGTTCCGTCTGTTCTTAGATCAGTTTTTTGTAGTCTTTATAGACGACATTTTGATCTATAGTTGGGACATGCAAGAGCATGAGCAACATCTTCGACAAGCATTGACTCTTCTTCGCTAATATCAGTTGTATGTCAAGTTTAACAAATGTGAGTTCTGGTTGAAGGAAGTGACTTTCTTAGGTCATGTGATATCTGCAAAAGGAGTCCGAGTGGACCCTAAGAAGGTGGAGTCAGTAGCAGATTGGGAGAAACCAAAGACGCCAACAGAAGTTCGTAGTTTTTTGGGTTTGTCCATATACTACCAGAGGTTTATCAAGGACTTCAGTGCAATCGCGTTGCCGATGACAAAGTTGACCAAGAAGGATGTGCCTTTTGTTTGGGATGATCGTTGTTAGCAAGCTTTTCAAAGTTTGAAGGAGAAGTTGACTAGTGCTCCAGTGCCAGTGCTGCCAGAGCCTGGGAAGGGCTATGTTGTTTTCTGCGATGCTTTCAAGAAAGGCTTAGGTTGTGTGCTGATGTAGGAAGATCATGTGGTTTCTTTTGCTTCGTGACAGCTTAAGAAACATGAGTAGAACTATCTGACACATGATTTGGAGTTAGCAGCGGTGGTCCATGCATTAAAGATTTGGAGACACTATCTTTATGGGGAAGTGTGTCAGATCTGTACAGATCATAAGAACTTGAAGTATATCTTTTCACAGAGTGACTTGAATATGTGACAACGTCGTTGGATAGATCTAATCAATGATTATGATTGTACCATTGAGTATCATCCTGGTAAGGCAAATGTGGTAGCTGATGCTCTTAGCAGAAAGTCTTCTTCTCTCTCCACAAAGAAGGCACAATTGAGTTCCTTAGTATGGCATAGGTGAGATATGTTTATCTCCTTGCGGCAGATGAATGTATATTTGGAAGTTTCCTTGTTCGCAGGACTGTTGGAACAGTTGCAAGTCAAGCCTACACTGAGACAGTAGATCAAAGACGCACAATAGGCAGATGATGCAGTGTAGTTGATCAGGTCAGAGCTTGGAAGTGAAAAATGTGATGGGTTCCGTGAGTCCGAGGATAGACTAGTTTGCTATCATGGTAGGATGGTGGTCCCCGATGGTGATAATCTAAGGAAGCTGGTGCTCGAGGAAGCACGCGTGTCGATGTATGCTAAGCATCCAAGAATCACCAAGATGTACCATAATATGAAGGACTTGTATTGGTGGTCTAGCATGAAGAAGGATGTAGCCGAGTTTGTGGCTAAGTGTGCAGTATGTCAGCAAGTTAAAGCTGAGCATCAGAAGCTGGTAGGTACATTGCAACCCATGCCTATACCACAATGAAAATGGGATCATATAACCATGGACTTCGTAGTTGTTCTACCAAAGACAGCTAGGAATCATGATTCCATTTGGGTAATAGTGGACAGGCTGAAAAAATCTTCTCATTTCATACCGGTAAAAATGACGTATACAACAGAGAAGCTTGCTCAGGTGTATGTAGATGAGATAGTGTGTTTGCACGGTGTACCAGCAATAATAGTCTCAGACAGGGGTCCCCAGTTCACGAGTCATTTCTGGGAACAATTGCACAAGGCTTTGGGAACGCAATTGAGGTTCAGTATTGCTTTCCACCCACAGACGGATGCACAGTCTGAACGGACTATTCAAACTTTGTAGGATCTTCTCCGAGCTTGTGTCTTGCAGTTCCTAGGTAGTTGGGACATGCATCTCAGTCTGATAGAGTTTGCTTACAATAATAGTTACCAGCAGAGCATTGACATGGCTCCTTATGAGGCCCTATATGGCATGAAGTGCAGATCCCCTTTATGTTGGTATGAGTCTGGTGAATATCATCTTTTGGGTCCTGAGTTAGTGCAGCAGACAACAGAAAAGATCAGAGTGATACAGTAAAAGTTGAAGACAGTACAGGATAGACAAAAGTCTTATGCAGACAATCACTGATGACCTTTAGAGTTCCAAGTGGGAGAAAAATGTATCTCAAGGTCTCACCTTGGAAAGGCGTGCTAAGGTTTGGTCGGGCAAACTGGCACCCAGGTATATGGGGCCATATCCAGTAATAGCACGTGTTGGCAAGGTAGCTTACAAGTTGGAGTTGACGCCAGAGTTTTACAGGTTGCATCCAGTGTTCCATGTCAGTATGCTGAAGAAAAGTCATCCAGACACAGGGACAGTGATACAGCCAGTTGAGGTTGAACTTGATGTAGACATGACCTATGAGGAGGGTCCGGTGGTGATCCTTGACAGAAGAGTAAAGAAGCTGAAGAGGAAGGACCTAGTTCTTGTGAAGGTTCTTTGGCATCATCGTGGCGTTGAGCAAGCCGCGTGGGAGCTTGAGGAATAGATGAGGAGGAAGTATCCCTCACTTTTCTCTTTGGATTTCGGGGACAAAATCCCTTTGTAGAGGTTTATGGCTTGTAAGGACCTTGACCTTCATTTTGGGCTTACCCTATTTGTTTTGCCTAAACCTTATGCTTGGTTGCTTGCTAATCACCTTTAGTGGTGATTAGGATTTGCTTGTGCTTATTTGAGAGTTGGAGGTGCTACTTGCAAAATAACCTAAGATAGGGTTGGAAAGCAAGTTTTTCACCTTAAGATATATCTTTCTCTCTCTTTGCTTCCTCTAGAGTAGATAGGAAGGTTTGGGCTCGTGCCTTGAGTTGTCTTGGGCTTGGTTGAGCTCTTTTGGCCCTTGTTTTCCCTTGTTTGGGCCTTGCCTTGCTTGGTTGAGCCCTGTATCGGGCAAGGATGCTTGTGTCGGCCCTACTTTGTGTCGCCCATGGTGGTGTGTCGGCCATGGGTGGTGGTGTGTCGGCCATGGGAGGTGATGTGTCGGCCTTTGACCTTTGTTGACCCCCTTGCTTTGGTTGTGTCACCCTAGCTTGGACATGTGTTCTATCCTTGGTTGAGTGGTGGCATGGCATGTGTATGTGTTTTGCAAGGTTGTGAAACGTGTGGACAAGTGTCCCTTGGTAAGGTGACACCTTGCCTTGGTTTAACCTTGAATCTCACCATATATGTCTTGCCTTTTTCTTCCTTAAGAACCCTTTAGCAATTTATTTCTCCTCTCTAACTTAGTGCATGATACACCTCTCCCTTGCAACCTTGGTGGCCGATTCCCTTGGAGGAGCTAAGGTTGGTGGTTGATCTCTTTGAAGGATCTCTCTTGTTCTTCTTCTAGCTTGGTGGTCGAACCCTAGGTGGACCTTGTTTCCTTGGTAAGCATCTTCCCTCTCTCCTTAGAATCTTCTTCTCCATCTTTCTTACCCCTCGGCCATGGTGGTTATGGTTCTTGTTCCTTTTCTTGAGGTGGTCGAAAGTGGCGAGCTTGGAGCTTTGGAGCTTGAGGAGTTTGCTTAAGGTGGGTTACATAACTTCTAACCCTAGATATACTACCTTCTATGTGTTGCATGATTCATATATGTTGATGATCGACCATTGCATGTTATGTTTCTTGCTCTAGTATATGTTGTTGATCTATGGGTATAGTGAGCATGATGTTGTCAATGGTCTATATGTCTTGGTTTTAGTTGACCGAACCTATAGTTTGGAGTTTTCCTTTGGTAGAAATACTCCTTTCTCTCCTTGGTTATGAGAAGTGAGTTTGAGCTCTAGTGATGTGGGCAATACCCCTCTCTCGTTTAAGTTGAGAGGTGAGTCTACATCCTAGTTGTTTGGGCAACACCCTCCTCTCACCATGGATTTGAGAGGTGAGCTTTCGAATAGATGATGACCTATGTTAAGGTGGATCCTTGTGGTTGCCCGATTTGTGATAGAGGGTGTGCAAAACCCCTCTCTCTTAGTTGTTGAGAGGTGAGTCGATCTTCTTGATCAATTAGGGTTTGGTGCCCTTATGCTTGAGGTTGAAGATGACCTGGTGGGGTTGTGCCTTGCACGATATGACCTTAGAGTAGTGCTGCCCGATAGTTTAGTCTTTAGATGTACCCTTGGCCGATGTGCCTAGTTGGAGTTTGGTTGGTGGTCGATACCCATGTGTGCTTGGGAGATATGCTTTGTTGAGTTCCCTACATGATACACCTGGTTAAGGTAGTTGGCTTGGTGCCCGATGTGCCTTGGACGTTATAGAGCTCAGTGGGCTATCCTTGTGTTGGGTGACATGGTTTGGTTGTGGTGATGCCCGATTTGGTGGCATATAGAAACCCTAGATGCTGCTTTGATGGAGGCCGATATGGAGTGATGCCCCTGACCGATAGTCTTCCTTGAAGCACTTTTGTGTCGCCTGAGTTGTGAATATGTTGGGCGATACCATGCTATGTTGGGGCACTATGTTTTTGACCGTACGAGCCTTGCGCGATAGAGTGGTGTGGCTGCCTGATAGGAACCCTAACCCTAGATGTGTGATAGGGCTTAGTTGATGTAGATAGATAGCTGATACATGCTTAGCCTTGAATGCGCGATACACTCTCTTAACCTAGTTGCACGATAGTACCTTGTGCATCTGGTATGTACGTCAGGGTTGCACGATAATGCCTTGATCTCTAGTTGCACGACACCCTTGGGCGGTGGTCGATACCTTCTAGAGTTGGCCGATATGTGATTATATATATAGTTAGGCCGGTATGCTTTTGGTATGGGATGCTACCCTACCCGATACAAGTTGTAGTGAGGGACACGATACATGTCACCCCTTTTAGGGAGGGTTGTGGAAGTTTTGATAAGGGTTATGACAACCCGAGATGTATATAGATGATAGTTCCATGTTAATAATGATATTGCATGTGCTATGGTGTAATCACCTTGAAACCTGCAACTATGATAATGAGATAAGATGATAGGTTGTGCACCAGGAAGTTTGGAAGGATATGATGTTGCTATATATGATGATGTAACTCATGTATATGACTACATTTTTGGGATCTGATAAATGCTTATGTTGATAATAAAACTATGATCTCTACAGTTGATCTGTAATATACTCATTATCTTGCTTTATACTTGATAGCATGATAATCATGTTAATCCATGATGGCTTTGGTTATCTTTATAATATGTGTATACTGACCATGCAGGTATTTCTATGTGAATTCATAGCCTATAAGAGCTATGAGATGTATGTGCTTGAGTAGCACCAGGTAATGAGATAACAAGTTGATAGGTCTGAGGACCTGATATAAGGTTGAGTGCTTAGTTGAGATGAGATAAGGGATGCGTTCCCAGATGTTGATGCATGATTATGATGCCTTGAGAGGCAGTGGTTGATGTAATGAGGGATTGAGGTCCCAGGACAGTATGATGATGGCAATAATGATGTAATTCCATAAGGTTGTGTTTATACTTTGGTTGCCTCAGCAATTGGCTTAAAATATACTAATCAATTATAGATGAACATATCATATAGTTTTCTCTGGCCATAGATCCATTACCGTCAGTATTTGGTGATGGTGAAATAGGTTTATCCTACGGGATTACCTGGAGCGCATATTGTTGAATATGCGAGGTTTCCCCTAGCCTAAAATATGAGGGTTGAGTGCAACTGTGGTTGTAGACTCATGACATATGGAGCATAGTGAACATACCCATAGCTCAGGATATGTGATGATGAGCATGATGTGTTCATGGCTCAGATGTATGTACTAGAACCTATGATGAGGTGAGCTAGAGATATGGGTAGCTTGCGGAGCTGACCCAGAGGTTGAGGCCCTATAAGCATAAGACTGTGGTCTTGCTTGATGATTCGTGTACTGACTACGAGAAGGTGAGGTCATGGAGTCTGGATCTCCTTACACCTTGTATGGTATCGGATTGGGCTTCGCAGCTAATGGTTGGACTTGAGCAGGGAAGGCTCACTTCCTCAGGGCATTATAAAACGTAATCCATCCGAATAAGTATATCTTGCTTAGAGCAAAACACAGAACATTGATTGAGGCCTTGCTTATATAGCTGATCTAGTTACACCTTACATATATGTGTACGATCCCTATATCTTGTGATAAGTTCATATAAAGCTTGTCTTGTCAATCATGGTCCATAAAGAAATACTTGGTTATATGCCTCCCGGATACCTTGGTAAGCTTGATGGTAATAATAGCTTTGCTCAGTATGTTGCTCTTGTTATACGCTTTATCAGTTATCTGTTGTTATCTTCTTTAACCTTTTGCAGTTTTATAGTTTCGACGGGGAGTTATCTCGTTGGGACTGTGTGTCTCACCCCGCTGGTTTACACCCTTTTTAGGTGACCGCTCTAGGCGTGGTGGTGGTCGAGAATTTGTGGCCGAGCAGCAAGAAGAGCAGTAGAAGGTAAGAGATGAACATGTTGTTATTTTGGCAATTTTGTAGTAGAGTCCTAGAGTCATCCCTGTACACTCAGGTCCTTGGAGGTGTTTGACGACGTTTCACGATGTCTAGCTGTTGTAATTTTTATATATCCTAATGTTGGCCATATGTGGTTGTTATGTATGTATAAATAGGTGTTGAACTCTGGTACTGACAGTACAACTGGTTCTAATAAGTTGTGGACCTATAACAAGGCTTGTGAATGTTTATATAATATGTTTCTCTGCAGGATCTGGATGCAAAAGTTCTCTCATGTATGCTTTCCGCAATCGGTTTTAATTAACCCGTGTTTTCGGTAATGTGAGATTCCGCACATTTTCGCGTGTCATCTCGTTGTCTGTGTGATGGCGGGGTGTCACAGTTGGTTTGGTATCAGAGCCCTAGGTTCACTGAGTCTACAGGGATCTAGGACTAGGTTGCATCTGTTCTTGTGAGTTTTCCAGATTTTCTTACAATAACCTTCTACCCTCAGCGGAAGATAAAGCTTAAAGATGTCTGGAAACCATGAAGAACATGCTGCTGAGAGTAGAGATGTTGCATCAGACAATGGAGCAGGAGGGCAGGCACGAGAAGATCGGGTGCCTGAAGTCCCCCAACTTGACCCAGCCATTCTCAAAAATCTTGCCTACCAACAACTTATGGGGCAGTTAATGGCTACGATGAATCACATGGTAGAATGAGTGCCAGTGCCTCAGCCAAGAGCACAGGCTCCCCATGGTGAAGCATCGGGTATTGGGAAGAACTTTGAGCGGCTTCTCCGAGTCGGAGCTTCGGATTTTGCTGGAACGGCTGATCCGGCGGATGCTGATCTGTGGCTGACAGGTCTTGAGAAGGCCTTCCGGATCCTCAACATCCCTGAAGCAGACAAAGTCAAGCACGCTATCTACCTTATGAAGGGTGGTGTTGGCCACTGGTGGGCCATCGAGGAGGAGAAGCGACCCAGTGAGGAGATCAGTTGGGAGGTTTTCCTGTGAGAGTTCGTCAGCAGATATTTTCTGAAGACATATCTGGATGAGAAGATCAACCAGTTTGAGTGTCTACACCAAGGAACGATGAGCATCACCGAGTATGAAGCCAAGTTAATGGATTTGCTGAGGTTTTTTCCTCACATGGCGGTGACATATGATGAGAGGATCAGACAGTTTGGAAAGGTTTGAGTGTTGAGCTATCGACACCTACTGCTGCTTTAGAGAATTGGGAACAGTTTGCCACGTTTGTGGAGTCCATCCGCATGATTGAATGATCTGTTATGGAGAAAAGGGAGTCCATGACCAGGAAAAGGCATGTTTAGTTCCAGGGATAGAGATCTGGTGGCCTCAAGAAGCCAAGGTTTTCAGCACCTTCCATGATGATAGGTTCCAGTGCACCGTCACAATGGTCCCCGAGTAAGGGAAGAAGATATGGTTCTTCACCAACGAAATCACATAGTACAACATCTGTGGCAGTGATAGGACCATCTAGACCATAGATAGAAGGCAGGTCATGTTATCACTGTGGACAGACTGGGCATTTAAAGTCAAATTGCCCAAGAAGAGACGTTGAGGTAACACAACAGCTGAGACAGAATCAACAAGGGTCAGACAGACAGCAGTCCAGTGGTAGCAGAGGGTGAGGATGTGGTCAGGCATCACAAGCGGGATCGTCTGCTCAAGGAAGCAGAGGACGTGGACAACAAGCAACGGCTCGATTCTATGCTATGAGTCAGTCGGAGGCGATAGTCAACCTGCGAGTGGTGACAAGTCAGATGGAGTTATTTCATTCTGAATTGTCTTCTTCTTGCTTTATATCTATTTTGGTTGACCCGGGTGCTACGCACTCTTTTATTTCACATAGTCTGCTTGCTAGTTGTCCTTTACTTGTTAGTTGTAAGAAAGATAACAAGTTGTTAGAAACCTCTCTCGATGGTTTCTCGATGCTTTGAGAAGAGTGTCCATCTTGTGTCTTATCTTTTTCGGGACACAATATACAAGTGGATCTTATACCACTTGATATGCATGGATTCGATGTGATCCTTGGGATGGATACCTTAGAGAAGTATAAGGTTGTGTTGGACTGTAGTTCCAAGCAGGCGGTGTTTGATGACTACAAAGAGAAGTGGATCTTCCAAGGAGATAGGAAGATTCTTCTGACATGTCTAGTGTCAGTGATGGTGGTAGAAAAGTTTTTGCAGTAAGGTTGTAAGGCTTTCTTAGCTCACATTGTGGATACCAAGGTGAAAGGTCCTAGCCTTGAGGAGGTGACAGTTGTCTGAGAATTTGTGGATGTGTTTCCTGATGCGTTTCCAGGTGTTCCCCCACCTCGAGAGATTGACTTCAAGATCAATCTAGTAATAGGAACACACCCAGTTGCACAGACATTGTATAGGATGGCTCTAGCAGAGATGGCAGAGTTGAAGAAGCAGTTACAGGAGTTGTTGGAGAAAGGTTTCATCCGACCGAGCACGTTGCCTTGGGGTGCTCCAGTGTTGTTCGTTAAGAAGAAGGACGGATCGATGTGGCTATGTATAGATTATTGGCAGTTGAACAAAGTTACGATCAAGAATAAGTATATGTTGCCAAGGATAGATGATCTGTTTGATTAGTTGTGTTGTTCTACAGTGTTCTCAAAGATCGATCTACGGTCTGGATATCATTAGTGGAGGATTAAGGCAGACGACATACCAAAATTAGCGTTTAGGATGAGGTATGGTCACTTTGAGTTTGTGGTTATGCCGTTTGGGCTAACCAATGCACCTGCTGCTTTCATGGACCTGATGAATCGAGTGTTCCGTCCATTCCTAGATCAGTTTTTTGTAGTCTTTATATATGACATTTTTATCTATAGTCGGGACAGGAAAGATCATGAGCGACATCTTCGACAAGCATTGACTCTTCTTTGCCAACATCATTTGTATGCCAAGTTCAACAAATGTGAGTTCTGGTTGAAGGAAGTGACTTTCTTAGGTCATGTGATATCTGCAAAAGGAGTCCGAGTGGACCCTAAGAAGGTGGAGTCAGTGGAAGATTGGGAGCAACCAAAGACGCTGACAGAAGTTTGTAGTTTTCTGGGTTTGGCCGGATACTACTAGAGGTTTATCAAGGACTTCAGTGCAATCGCGTTGCCGATGACAAAGCTGACCAGGAAGGATGTGCCTTTTATTTGGGATGATCATTGTCAGCAAGCTTTCTAAAGTTTGAAGGAGAATTTGACTAGTGCTCCAGTGCTAGTGCTGCCAGAGCCTGGGAAGGGCTATGTTTTTTTCTGTGATGCTTCCAAGAAAGGCTTAGGTTGTGTGTTGATGTAGGAAGATCATGTGGTTTCTTTTGCTTCGTGATAGCTTAAGAAACATGAGGAGAACTATCTGACACATGATTTGGAGTTGGCAGCGGTGGTCCATGTGTTAAAGATTTGGAGACACTATCTTTATGGGGAAGTGTGTCAGATCTTTATAGATCATAAGAACTTGAAGTATATCTTTTCGTAGAGTGAGCTGAATATGCGACAACGTTGTTGGATGGAGCTCATCAATGATTATGATTGCACCATTGAGTATCATCCTAGTAAGGCAAATGTGGTAGCTGATGCACTTAGCAGAAAGTCTTCTTCTCTCTCTACAAAGAAGGCACAATTCAGTTCCTTGGTATGTCATAGGCGAGATATGTTTGTCTCCTTACGATAGATGAATGTACAGTTGGAAGTTTCCTTGTTGGCAGGACTGTTGGCACAGTTGCAAGTCAAGCCTACACTAAGACAACATATCAAAGACGCACAGTAGGTAGATGATGCAGTGCAATTGATCAGGTCATAGGGTGGCAGCGAAAAATGTGACGGGTTCCGTGAGTCTGAGGATGGACTAGTTTGCTATCATGGTAGGATGGTGGTCCCCGATGGTGATAATCTAAGGAAGCTAGTGCTCGAGGAAGCACACTTGATGTATGCTATGCATCCAGGATTCACCAAGATGTACCATAATCTAAAGGACTTGTATTGGTGGTCTGGCATGAAGAAGGATGTATCCCAGTTTGTGGCTAAGTGTGCAGTATGTCAGCAAGTTAAAGCTGAGCATCAGAAGTCGGCAGGTACGTTGCAACCCATGCCTATACCACAATGGAAATTGGATCATATAATCATGGACTTCGTAGTTGGTCTACCCAAAATAGCTAGGAATCATGATTCCATTTGGGTAATAGTGGACAGGCTGACAAAATCTACTCATTTCATACCGGTAAAAATGAAGTATACAGTAGAGAAGTTTTCTCATGTGTATGTAGACGAGATAGTGCATTTGCATGGTGTACCAGCAACAATAGTCTCCGACAGGGGTCCCCAGTTCACGAGTCATTTTTGGGAACAATTGCATAAGGCTTTGGGAATGCAGTTGAGGTTCAGTACTGCTTCCCCCCCACAGACAGATGGATAGTCTGAACGGACTATTCAGACATTGGAGGATCTTCTCCGAGCTTGTGTCTTGCAGTTCCTAGGCAGTTGCGACGTGCAACTCAGTCTGATAGAGTTCTCTTACAATAATAGTTACCAGCGGAGCATTGACATGGCTCCTTATGAGGACCTATATGGTAGGAAGTGTAGATCCCCTTTATGTTGGTATGAGTCTAGTGAATATCATCTTTTGGGTCCTGAGTTAGTGCAGTAGACAACAGAAAAGATCATAGTGATACAGCAAAAGTTGAAGATGGCACAGGACAGACAAAAGTCTCATGCATACAATCACCGATGACCTTTAGAGTTCCAAGCGGGAGACAAAGTGTATCTCAAGGTCTCACCTTGGAAAGGCATGCTAAAGTTTGGTTAGAAAGGCAAACTGGCACCTAGGTATATGGGCCATATCCAGTAATAGCACGTGTTGGCAAGGTAGCTTACAAGTTGGAGCTAACACCAAAGTTGCATAGGTTGCATCCAGTGTTCCATGGCAGTATGCTGAAGAAAATGCATCCAGACACAGGGATAGTGATACAGCCAGTTGAGGTTGAGCTTGATGTAGACGTGACCTATGTGGAGGGTCCAGTGACGATCCTTGACAGAAGAATAAAGAAGTTGAAGAGGAAGGACCTGGTTCTTGTGAAGGTTCTTTGGCATCATCGTGGTGTTGAGGAAGCCATGTGGGAGCTTGAGGAATAGATGAGGAGGAAGTATCCCTCGCTTTTCTCTTCGGATTTTGGGGACGAAATCCCTTTGTAGAGGTTTATGGCTTGTAAGGACCCTGACCTTCATTTTGGGCTTACCCTGTTTGTTTTGCCTAAACCTTGTGCTTGGTTGCTTGCTAGTCACCTTTAGTGGTGATTAGGGTTTGCTTGTGCTTAGTTGAGAGCTAGAGGTGCTACTTGCAAAATAACCTAAGATAGGGTTGGAAAGAAAGTTTGTCACCTTGAGAGATATCTTTCTCTCTCTTTGCTTCCTTTAGAGTAGAGAGGAAGGTTTGGGCTCGTGCCTTGAGTTGTCTTGGGCTTGGTTGAGCTCTTTTGGGCCTTGTTTTCCCTTGTTTGGGCCTTGCCTTTCTTGGTTGAGCCCTGTATCGGGCAAGGATGCTTGTGTCGGCCCTGCTTTGTGTCGCCCATGGTGGTGTGTCGGCCATGGGTGGTGGTGTGTCGGCCATGGGAGGTGGTGTGTCGGCCTTTGACCTTTGTTGACCTCCTTGCTTTGGTTGTGTCACCCTAGCTTGGACATGTGGCCGATCCTTGGTTGAGTGGTGGCATGGCATGTGCATGTATTTTGCAAGGTGGTGAAACGTGTGGACAAGTGTCCCTTGGTAAGGTGACACCTTGCCTTGGTTTAACCTTGAACCTCGCCTATATATGCCTTTCCTTTTTCTTCCTTAGGAACCCTTTAGCTCTTTGTTTCTCCTCTCTTCCTTAGTGCACGATACACCTCTCCCTTGCAACCTTGGTGGCCGATTCCCTTGGAGGCGCTAAGTTTGGTGGTCGATCTCTTTGAAGGAGCTCTCTTCTTCTTCTTCTAGCTTGGAGGCTGAACCCTAGGTGGACCTTGTTTCCTTGGTAAGAATCTTCCCTCTCTCCTTAGCATCTTCTTCTCCATCTTGCTTACCCCTCGGCCATGGTGGTTATGGTTCTTGTTCCTTTTCTTTAGGTGGCTGAAAGTGGTGAGCTTGGAGCTAGGAGCTTGAAGCTTGGAGCTTTAGAGCTTGAGGAGTTTGCTTAAGGCGGGTTACATAACTTCTAACCCTATCTATAATACCTTCTATGTGTTGCATGATTCATATATTTTGATGATCGACCATTGCATGTTATGTTTCTTGCTCTAGTATATGTTGTTGATCTATGGGTATAGTGAGCATGATGTTGTCGATGGTCTATATGTCTTGGTTTTAGTTGACCGAACCTATAGTTTGGAGTTTTCCTTTGGTAGCAATACTCCTTTCTCTCCTTGGTTATGAGAAGTGAGTTTGAGCTCTAGTGATGTGGGCAATACCCCTCTCGCATTTAAGTTGAGAGGTGAGTCTACATCCTAGTTGCTTGGGCAACACCTTCCTCTCACCATGGATTTGAGAGGTGAGCTTTTGAATAGATGATGACCTATGTTGAGGTGGATCCTTGTGGTTGCCCGATTTGTGATGGAGGTTGTGCAAAACCCCTCTCTCTTGGTTGTTGAGAGGTGAGCCGATCTTCTTGATCAATTAGGGTTTGGTGCCCTTGTGCTTGAGGTTGAAGATGACCTGGTGGGGTTGTGCCTTGCACGATATGACCTTGGAGTAGTGATGCCCGATAGTTTAGTTTTGAGATGTACCCTTGGTCGATGTGCCTAGTTGGAGTTTGGTTGGTGGCTGATACCCATGTGTGCTTGGGCGATATGCTTTGTTGAGTGCCCTGCATGATACACCTAGTTAAGGTAGTTGGCTTGGTGCCTGATGTGCATTGGATGTTATAGAGCTCAGTGGGCTATCCTTGTGTTGGGTGACATGGTTTGGTTGTGGTGATGCCCGATTTGGTGGCATATAGAAACCCTAGATGCTACTTTGATGGAGGTCGATATGGAGTGTTGCCCTTGACCGATAGGCTTCCTTGAAGTGCTTTTGTGTCGCCTGAGTTGTGAATATGTTGGGAGATACCATGTTGTGCTGGGGCGCTATGTTTTTTGACAGTACGAGACTTGGGCGATAGAGTGGTGTGTCTGCCGATAGGAACCCTAACCCTAGATGGGCGATAGGGCTTAGTCGATGCATATAGATAGCTGATACATGCTTAGCCTTGAATGTGTGGTACACTCTCTTAACCTAGCTGCACGATAGTACCTTGTGCATCTGGTATGTACGTTAGGGTTCCACGATAATGCCTTGATCTCTAGTTGCACGACACCCTTGGGTGGTGGTCGATACCTTCTAGAGTTGGCCGATATGTGATTATATATATAGTTAGGCCGGTATGCTTTTGGTATGGGATGCTACCCTACCCAATACAAGCTGTGGTGAGGGACACGCTACCCGCCACCCCTTTTAGGGAGGGCTATGGAAGTTTTGGTAAGGGTTCTGTCAACCCGGGATGTATATAGATGATAGTTCCATGTTAATAATGATATTACATGTGCTATGGTGTAATCACCTTGAAACATGCAACTATGATAATGAGATAAGATGATAGGTTGTGCACCAGGAAGTTTGGAAGGATATGATGTTGTTACATATGATGATGTAACTCATGTATATGACTACATGTTTGGGATCTGATAAATGCTTATGTTGATAATAAAACTATGATCTCTACAGCTGATGTGTAATATACTCATGATCTTTCTTTATACTTGATAGCATGATAATCCTATTAATCCATGATGGCTTTGGTTATATTTATAATATGTGTATACTGACCATGCAGGTATTTCTATGTGAATTCATAGCCTATAAGATCTGCGAGATGTATTTTCTTGAGTAGCACCAGGTAATGAGATAACAAGTTGATAGGTCTGAGGACCTGATATAAGGCTGAGTGCCTAGTTGAGATAAGATAAGGGTTGTGTTCCCAGATGCCGATGCATGATTATGATGCCTTGAGAGGCAGTGGTTGATGTAATGAGGGATTGAGGTCCTAGGACAGCATGATGATGGCAATAATGATGTAATTCCATAAGGCTGTGTTAATACTTTGTTTGCCTCAACAATTGGCTTAAAATATACTAATCAATTATAGATGAACATATCATATAGTTTTCCCTGGCCATAGATCCATTACCGTCAGTATTTGGTGATGGTGAAACAGGTTTATCCTGTGGGATTACCTGGAGCACATATTATTGAATATGCGAGGTTTCCCCTAGCCTAAAATAGGAGGGTTGAGTGCAACTATGGTTGCAGACTCGAGACATATGGAGCATGGTGAACATACCCATGGCTCAGGATATGTGATGATGAGCATGATGTGTTCATGGCTCAGATGTATGTACTAGCACCTATGATGAGGTGATCTAGAGATATGGGTAGCTTGCGGAGATGACCCAGAGGCTGAGGCCCTATAAGCATAAGATTGCGGTCTTGCTTGATGATTCATGTACTGACCACGAGAAGGTGAGGTCATGGAGTCTGGATCTCCTTAGACCTTGTATGGCACTGGATTGGGCTTCGCATCCAATGGTTGGACTTGAGCAGGGAAGGCTCACTTCCTCAGGGCATAATAAAACGTAATCCAGCCGAATAAGTATATCTTACTTAGAGCAAAACATGGAACATTGATTAAGGCCTTTCTTATATATATGATCTAGTTACACCTTGCAGATATGTGTACGATCCTTATATCTTGTGATAAGTTCTTATAAAGCTTATCTTGTCAATCATGTTACATAAAGAAATACTTGGTTATATGCCTCCTGGATACCTTGGTAAGCTCGATGTTAATAATATCTTTGCTCAGTATGCTGCTCTTGTTATATGCTTTATCAGTTATTTGTTGTTATCTGCTTTAACCTTTTGCGGTTTTATAGTTTCGGCGGGGAGTTATGTATCTCACTGGGATTGTGTGTCTCACCCCACTGGTTTACACCCTTTTTAGATGACCGCTCTAGGCGTGGTGGTGGTCGTGAAGTTGCGGTCGAGCAGCAAGAAGAGAAGTAGAAGGCAAGAGATGAACATGCTGCTGTTTTGGTGGTTTTGTAGTAGAGTCCTAGAGTCATCTCTATACACTCAGGTCATTGGAGGTGTTTGACGATGTTTCACGATGTCTAGTTGTTGTAATTTTTGTATATCCTACTATTGGTCGTACGTGGCCGTTATGTATGTATAAACAGGTGTTGAACTCTGGTGCTGACAGTACAGCTGGTTCCGATAAGCTGTGGACCTATAACAAGGCTTGTGAATATTTATATAATATGTTTCTCTACAGGATTTGGATGCAAAATTTCTCTCATGTATGCTTTCCGCAATCGGTTTAAATTAACCCGTGTTTTTAGTAATGTGAGGTTTTGCACGTTTTCGTGTGTCATCTCGTTGTCTGTGTGATGGCGGGGTGTCACAGTTATCTTCACTTATGCTTCTAAACTAGGGTTGCATTGTGTCCTTATGCAAGAAGGATTACTGATCGCCTATGCTTCATGCCAATTGAATCCTAATGAAGGGAATTGGCCTACACATGATTTTGAGCTAGCTACCATAGTTCATGCTCTGAAGATATGGCGACACTACTTGTATGGGGTACAGTTTGAAGTCTTTTGTGATCACAAGAGTCTACACACCTATGATATAGAAGGACTTGAATTTTCACCGGAGATGATGGATGGAGTACCTCAAAGACTATGACTTTACCATCACTTATTACCCATGTAAATCCAATGTTGTTGTTGATGCCCTGAGTAGGAAGAAAGATGCAGGTTGTGCTTCTATTTGTTGTTTCCTATGGAGAATCTTAGAACAAGTTTCGAGATGGATACATGAGTTGACATATATTGGTGTTGACTCTTATGTGGGGAAGATGAGAGTGCATATGGCTAGTCTGTCTGTCACTCCCACCTGGATTTCTAAGGTTGTTGTTGCATAGTTGGACAATCATGAGCTTGATGAGATGAAGATGCTGACAGAGAAACCACATTTTGAGTTTTATATGGGAGTGGATGGTGCTATATGCTTTCATCACCGACTATGGATTCTTGATGTTGTAGATCTAAGACAAAGAGTTCTGGGTGAAGCCCATGAGTCTAAGTACACAATTCATCCTAGTACTATGAAGATGTACAAGGACCTACAGTGGGGTTTCTGGTGGAAGAACATGAAGAAGGATATTGTCACATATGTTGCAAAGTGCTTGACGTGCCAGTAGGTGAAGATTGAACATAAATGCCCTGGTGGTCTTCTCCATCCACTTGAGATACTGAAGTGGAAGTGGGAGAAAATCAACAGGCTTAAAGGGTCTTAATTCTACCGTGGTGCACTAAAACCCTAATTAGGATTTTTGATCTAATTACATGGTAAACAATTGGGATTTCACACATATAATGGTGCATTTGTAACACCCTAATTAGGATTTTTTATTCAACTACATGGTCAACAATTGGGATTTCACTCATTTAATGGTGTATTTGTAACACTTAGGCCCACTGTCTAAGGATCTAGTTGAGTTTTAGGAATTCTGACTGGCCCCACAGACAACCACTAGCCTATTAATGTGCTTTGTCCTCACTCACGCACAAGTCAGGATAAACTTCCCGACTGATCACCCATCCTATTACTACTCTGGTTTGAGCACGCTTAACGATAGAGTTCTTTAATGATGGGCTTCCTAAAAAGGAGGTACACCTTGGAGATATGGATAGTCCAATCATTCCTTTTAAGATCGTTTTATTTGAGGCCTCAAATCTTGGGATGTTATAGATTTCAATTGGATTTAACTAATATAGGTTTCTAGGGTGAGAGTGTGTAGTGTAATTGGGAGTCAAAGGTAGGAATGGAGAGTAGATGTGAAGGTATTTCACCTCACATTACTCACCATCTAGCTTTTAGTAAACTCCTAGGCAATTAGACAAAACAATCCTACAATAGCTACTTAGATCTCACACCTAGGAGTAGGAGAAGGGATATATGTGTGGAATATGTGGAGCTAACTAGGGATCCACTAGTTGGACCTAGGAACAAATCCCAAGATAGCCTCACTTATGGCATCTTATCTTAGACTTAGGTGGTTTCAAGCATAAAACAACAACTAATTCATGTTTTCAAGCACAAACCACAAGAAGCAACATGGGAAATAAAATAGAAGTAGAAAGCAATCATCATAGAATGAAAATATAGAGTTTACAAGATATATTCCCTCAACATGGTATCAAAGTATCATTTTAACCCCAAACAGCCCACCATAAGGGTCTTAGCTACACATGATCAAACAAAATTGCATAAGAGATATGAGAAGGAAGAAGATAGTCATAAAAATCGATGGAAGCTCCTCCTTCACCTCATAGCTGATGTAGCTCAAGAATCTTCGTCCAAGGTAGGTAGATGAGATGGAAATGTGAGATTTTGTGGTGAAAGCCCTAGAAAACTGGGGTTTTGAGGTGGAAGAAGGTGGAAATGGAGTGGGGGATGGATGGAGGTGGGTGAGAGCTCATTCAATGCTAAGGGAGGTAGAAATGAATGTTAGGGGGGCTCTAACCTGGTGCTACATCCACCACCTAGGTATATGTAGGTGGTGGGGAAGCATTAGGTTAAGTACTAGCATTGATGAAAATGCAGTGGAAAATTTGGTAGGGTTTGGGTAGTCACCACGGCCGTGGTGGATGGAGGTCAACCTAGTCATGGTGGATTGGTATTGGCGAGGCTAAAGTGACTAAAGGTGATAGGTTAAATTGGGACTTTGGGGGGTAAGTGGCCATGGCCTTAATGGGCACCACAGTTGTGGCGGGTGAGTGGTAGCACAGTCGTGTCCCGGAGCATGGGCATGGTGGAGGGAATGGCCAAGGTCGTTCTTTTGGGGGTGGTCATTTTTTATGCTTCTCACCAAGGGCGTGGAGGGTGCCACGGCCAAGGTGACTCTAAAATGCCACATCCGTATTGATGGCCACAACCATGGTGGCTGAGTTGTTGTATCTTGGATTTCTATCATGACTTGAGTGTTTTAGCCACGGTCGTGGCAAGGCACCACGACCCTTTTTGAGGGCCAGTTGCATGTTTTTGCTCCTAAGTCCTTCAATCAGTTGTTCCTATTTTGGATATATTTTTGCCCATTCATGGAATGCTTGGAGATGATCTTAGGTTCATTCTCAGGGTGTAGGATCCTCTCCTTCTGTCTCCTTTTTATCCAATGCATGTGCAAATGCCTAAAAATAATCAAAAAGAAGTCATAAGTGCATTTAATATGAAATCACATATTAGGAGAATAACTTGCATTCTAACATGTCTAGATGTGATTAAGATGTAAAAAGACACAGGATGAAGTCATAAATGAAGGTTGCATCAATGAGTACATAAATGGTCTTCTATCGTACTATCATTTTATTGACAATCCATAAGTACCTATGGACATGTTCTCGTAATGATGCATCCCTTCAAGGTCTTCCTTGTATGGCTATCCTTTTTTATAACGAGGAACCCCTCATGGGATCTGCCACTAATGGATCACACCCAGCCAAGGGTAAATTCCAGAACCAGTCGAGTACATGGGACACCGCGACGCGCTCAATAACGTGGGGCCTTGTTGCACCCCAAGGGTTACGCCCAGAGTCGAAACATTGGGAATTGTCGAGCCGCACCACTGGGCTACTCCCTCGACCCTTGTATGGCTATCCTTGATATGCCTAAAACTTTCTTTTTGATAGAGAGTGAACTATTGACTTCTTGGTTGAAAAACTAGTTTTCCGGCATAATCTAGATTTATGATAAATAATATCAACTAAAATCAACTATGATAAAATCATGGTAGATAAAGTTTATTTGAGCAAGTATACAACTAAAATTCCTTCAAAATCATAGTTAAAACATGATATACTAATAACTAGAACAAAGTTTTTAACCCTCTATTTCATTACATTAGTATGCCCTTGAATTCATATGAAGTGTACCAAAACATATATAAGCATCTTAGTATACTAAGACCTCACTCTATAGGTCTTCCAGTAGACCTAGGGACCCAAATGACCAATTCATTTACTATCTCCCTTGTCCGCAATGGGGACCACCACGTTTATATACAAGTTGTATATTTAATATTAACACCTCTTGTAACCGTGGTACTTAAGTGGAGTGACTCTAATTATCCATCGTAAAGTTTCCACAAGCGACGTCAAATTGTGTGGTATCATTACCTTCTAAGAAGATGGTAATCATAGGTATTTCCGATTGGTCTTGGATACCATATTTTTGTTATATTATTTTATTCTTGATTCCTAAAGGTCATCCCTTGTTATATTGTTTTCCATACACCTTCTTGTGTGCTCCAGCTACCACACTCTAGACAATTCTACGGTGTCTAAGGTATTTACGCCTAGTTGATTCTTTTAGTTTATCTACTCATTCAAGAATCATTGAACTACTGAGCTTTGCTGATATTAACTTGTTGCTTAAGGATTTTTACATTTATTCATGTACTCCATTCCAAATATTTTACGATTAGTGCTTCATAGTGGTATACAGCTTTACATGAACAAAATCAAAATATTCAAACAATTTCTTGTCTAATATTCATGACTGGAGCAGCCAAATATATTTTCCTAAGTGAGAACCAGTATTGTATAACTAAGGCAGATCGGGGTATACTAGTGTTGTCGCATTCTATTGTACCTAAAAGACGTAATTATGCATTCAATTCTAATCATGTAAGTTCACATTATATAAAGAAAATTCATTTTCATGCAATTAGAACGAGAACATTTAAACGAATATGGGCATGAACAATATTTTACACGTAGTTTGGTTTCTATAAAATTATTGATTATCGTGAAGATTTATACTCCTTTCCTCTAGGTGGGCAATTCATGGTTATCCAATTAGTCTAACTAATGATTAGTCAGCCATTTGACTAATATCCCTTTGCTAGTGACCAAGATTTGCTACCAATAGCTTGTATAACTCCCTCACTATTATCTAGTTGTTGTGACTTGCATTGGTCAGCGACTGAGGTATGACCAATAAGTTTTCGGTCGATAACCTTGTTATTCAGCCAACTAACTAATTAGTCTAGGGTAAAAAATCTTAAGTATCAAAATCTACCACTTAGGCAAGTTAGAACCCACCTAAGGCTTACACTTATACTTCTAAGAATTTCATTCAATGTTACATGCATTTCTACAAAGTTCTTTCATTTCTTATTTTCATCTCAAATTAGGATTTCTATGGCATCCACTTAATATAGAAACTCAACATATTCATCAAATATGAATTACTTCATCCAAGCATCAAGTTAAGAAGGGTTTATTATTATGTCACCATACAAATGCTAAATTTTCATTATGTTAGTATAGAAATTTTTTCTTATCATTTTGTGTTATTATTAGGAACATCATCATATTAGGTTATAAACATAACCTTAGGTTTATCTAATAAACAATGTATGGGTCACCACACTACATGTCCTTAATAGATTGCTAAGTTACTTCAAAATTCCATATGGACTATACTTAGCAAGATATTGGTCATGAAAAAGAATGTTGTGGACATGTTTATGGATTGTGATGCATTTTTGAAGCATTTTTAATCAAGGTAGAGTCACTATGGAACCAATTTAGCAGAAGGAATGGAGGGGAGTAACTAGTCAAAAAAAATCACAAATGAGATTATACTTTGGGCATATTCCATGAGCTTATCTAGTAGCTAAATGTAGGAAAATGCATGTGTCATTATACTAAAGCCAATATGTACAAACTGGTTCCATGAGACACTAGTCCCCTGGTCTTGGGGATAATATATCAGGGCCTTAATGAGGCATATGGTTGGACGAAGTGATCCATGGATCTTCTAGTTTTACATGGTGGATCTTCTAGTTTTACATGTTATATGATTGGTCCTTATTCTTTTGGAAGACTACTAATCCATTTGATTTCTTGATGCTTGTATTTTAAAATATTAGCGTAGGAAAATTGGATTTTAATTGTAGGGGCAAGAAGAGTAGGAATGTTAGATACTTGGCTTGGCACACTCATACATGTTATGGTTTTGTATGTGCTTCAAATGGACACTACCTCATGTGGGATTTCCATGTCAAGATTATAATGTTGGTATTATCATCATATCTCTTTGTTGAGGCAAGTCAAGAGAATAAATTGCACATATTACTTATACTAAGTTTTAAAAGATGAATAGTAAAATAATCCATGTTGATTGGCATAGATGCATTTTGATCACAAAAGTATTCACTTAAATGAGTTCTCTATAGGATAAGGTGCATAAAATATTGTTTTGATTGGTTGTCACCTCTGCTCGCATAGTCAATCATGATACAAATAGGGACCCCATTTTGATGGCATATGACCTCTCATGTGCAATGTTTTAATGTACTTTTCTTTCTGTCATATTTATATGGTGTTATCTTAATCTTTTTTGCATTTGGCATCATTGTATTTAGCTTTATATTATTCATGATAATATATATGGGTATTTGATGTGTGTCATTTGCACACTAAATCACCAGGAAAAGTCCTAGAATTTAACCTTCTAAAGAGGCAGTCAACTCATTACAAGCAACGAACCAACTTTCTGGTAGTAAGGCATTGATCCAAGGGACAGCAAAAAGATAGTTGAAATCCAAAACCAATCGCGATAACAAGAAGGGAAAATCTGGTTTTCTGAGAGTTTAATCACGCTAAGAATAGAAAGTAAAAATGCAAAAATAAGATTTAGCTAATCAAATGATAAAGGTATTGGGGATTGGGGGATAACCACCAATATCCATGCTTTACTCAACAAATCAACTCCTAAGTTTTAATAAATAAATCAGGACCATGTGGATTTGTGTCTTTTCGGACAATCCCATAAAGGTCGGACTTCCCGCAAACTTGTTGATCTCGATGTTTGTGGATCCTTGTCTAACAGTACACCATATCCCTATCCGAGATCTCATCAAGGAACATGTAAATTTGATTCTAAAGTTTGAACTCATTGTTAGGTGATCACGTCTCCATAGACTATAAAAAATGAGTCAAATAAGTAGAAATAACATAAAATCCATCAGCAGATATCGTCAAGACATTATGGGTTTGTTCTTGTGAGATCTGAGATCTCAGCACCCCCACAAGAATATAACCATCCTACCAGAAAGCAAGTCTGATGTCAGATGGATAAAAAGATAACAATCACAATTAAGGGATTGTGGGTTTATTTTTGTGAAGATCTAAAATCATATCACCCTACATGATTATATTAATTCGTCCAATGATCAAATTAGAAATGGAAGAAAAACATTCTTTTACAAAAACACAGGAGTTGATCACATCAAATGATGATAGACTATGGGGAGAGTCACCATGCCCCAGTAGAAAACTACTCAAACATGATAACAAAGAGAATAAGAATCTAGCCTAGAATATAAAGAGAAATCCCAGAAGAAAAGATATATTTGTCTTTGGAGTCCCCCCTCCTTTTATAGGGGAAAGGAAGGGAAAACTAAAAATGGATTGGTGGTGACGCACGGGTCGATCGATTGAGGGTCCAGTCAATCGATTGGCTTTAATGTCTGTGTCAGTTTGATAAAACCCTAGAATGGATGATGGCGGCAGCAATTTGGCTGATTCTAGGTGTGAGTCAATCAAGTGGGATACAAGTCAGTTGGCTGGTGATCTGAGTTGGATGATTGGGAAACTAAGTCGAATGAATGGTGATCTGAGTCGGTCGACTAGGGAACTGAGTCGGTCAACTAGAGGTCTGGGGATGAGAATCAAGCCTCTAATTATTGGCCTTTTAAGGCTTTAAAGAGATGGGTCAATTATTGTACAAAAACCTAAGTAAATTAAGTAAAAAATCAATTAATGGGAGAAAAGCTAAATTAGACAAATAAACTCTAAAACTATATAACAATAACTAAATGCTCCTAATGAAAGATCTAAACATGCAAATGAATTCAATAAATATGCACTCATCGGTATTTTAGATTCATAAAATATGAATTTTTAACGTTATCCTATCCCTTGTATTGATTAGTCGGGTGAATATAATCACCATCAATTTAGTGCACCATATCATAAGGCTCAAAACCCCAATCAATTTAAATGATATCACTAGTCGGTCCTATTTTCCAATTAAGGTAACCATGTTTGTCTGTGGGCTTCTAGCTTCATAGAGAATCAACATTTAAAGTGTTGAGCTTTTCCATACATCATCATGGATACATTCCTATTATGTGATTAAACCAAAACTTGATTTTATTCTACTTTCAGGACTAGCACATTGCCATAACCACTTTGTCTCCTCTAATGTAAAGAGACCTCCAATGTAAACATTTGGTTAAGTTTGTGGCAGTGATAGTCTCCTGACATGTTTTTTTAGCAAAAGAAGGCAATCTTGTTTTGATTTTTTTTTAACTTTGACACTTTTGAGTTATAAATGGAAACATAGGTTGGACGCACAACCTTCAGAATGCAAGTATACTTACTCTAGGAAGTCATGCTAGGTGAAGTCATGTGATAAATTTTCTATCAAATTATAAATTCAGCATTTGGCACATAGCAGAACATGCCCAAAGTCAGCATACCATACTATGCATTTTTTTCATCTTTTGTCATGTATGAGAGAACAAAGAATTAAATTACATACTTTACGGTATTTCTTTCACTATAATAGACAAATTGCAACTATATTGCACATGTCTTCATGTTACTAGAATCTTCAAAAATTAGATCTCTTACACTGATAATCATTTGAGCTAGGCCAACCATCTTTATAGTATCTTTGCCCTTACAAAAACTAGCATGGTCATCTAGACTTTATTGAACTTAGTTCAAGACTCTACTTTTTGGTTGCTTTGTAAAATGTGAGTCATCAGCACCACATTGAGAGACTTTGTTATGTCCCATCTTCATAAGATATTGAATGAATCATTATTTTGTCTCAATCATTAGCTAGATTTTATTATCCTAGTTAGATGTTAATTTGAGCAAGAGGTTATAGGTTACTTAGATGAATTTTTATGTGTAATTTGATGTGATAGTTAAGGTGCACAAATCACTTTAGTCTCAAGGTAATGGGAATGACCTCCTATATAAACTCATCATTTGGTTGTCTTTTACCTTCCCATGATGCTACATGAGTAGATCCTTGATTTTCATAAAACTTCTTCAGAGTGTATCATAAATTCTAATGGACATTAGATTCTGGTGTTGTTTGGGATTCAACATAATTAATGTAAACCCTTTTCTTTATAGCACATAGTTCTAGGTTTTAGTTTCTAACATTTTCATGATGATCTAAGGTATCTATACCATCATGGGTGGGCAGTTAGTGGATACTGAATATTTTCTTTTAGAGAAATGAAAAAAATTCTCACGTTTGTCATCTATAATTCGAGATGGGTAGCATATTCATTATTGTTAAAATGTATTGTGAAGAGAAATTCTTATAATGAGAATCAGAGTTACAAATAGTCATATATATAGCCTTGTCTCAAGGTATGGTGTACCAAAGACACAACATTATATAAGCTAGACAAATGCTTATGGGCCGAAGGAGAGTAAGCCCAATAAGCTAATACAAAGGAAAATAAATAACAAAAAATACCACCAACACTCCCTCTCAAGTTGGAGTGTGTACATTGTGTATTCCTAGCTTGCCACACATACAGGAGAACATTGAAGGTGGAAGAGGCTTGGTGAAGATATCATTACTTTGTTCTCTAGTCTTTACATATGGCATTATCATCTTGTTAACATGAGTTAGGTCTCTCACAAAGTGGTAGTCCACCTCAATTTTCATGATACTTTCATGAAATGTAGGATTATTAGATATATGAGTAGATGTTTGATTATCGAACATGAGAGTTTTTGAAGAAGAAAAAAGAAATTCTAACTTTCAAAGAATAGACATCACCAATTGACTTTCACGGTAGGTGTGTGACATGGCATGATATACTGCCTCAGTATTGTAGTGGGCCACAACATACTGCTTATGGATCCACCAACTAACATGAGGACCTCCCAAAGGAACACAAAAACTATAAATAGACCTCCTATCATTCACGTCTCTAGCCCAATCAGCATCTTCATATTAGTTTAAAGAGATACATGGAGATTGTGGTTTCTTGTAATATGCCAGGTACACTTTTGAGATATCATATAATGTGTGGTACCTAAATCCAATGGCACATGAGAGATTTATCCATATATTGACTAACAATATTGACATCAAAAGAAATATTTGGTCAAGTAATTATAAGATAGATGAGTTTCTCAATCGTACGTCGATATTGTTCAGGATTAGAAGAAGACTCCCTCTCAGACAAAAATTTGTTGTGATAGTCCATGCGTGAAGAGAGGGTCTCAGAATATAGTATATCATAATTTTCAAGAGGTCGAGGATATACTTCCAATGAGATAAATAAGTGTCTTGTAGAGAACGTAGCACCTCCATGCTTAAGAAGTAGGAAAGTTGTCCAAGATCCTAGATATGAAAATGTTGTTGGAGTTCTTATTCCATTGCTAAAATCCCTTGAGAATCACTAATAGTGATAATGATATCATCAGCATTGACGTCAAGGATGATGATTCCAGCTTGAGGAGACTTAAAGAATACACTATGATCATTAGATGATCTAGAGAAACCCAGGCTAGTAAGAACACCATTCAGTTTTGTAAACCAAACCTTTGGTGATTGCTTGACATTGTACAAAGAGCATTTTAGATGACAAACTCTTTGGGAAAACTCATCCTAAGTAAAAAAAAAGCATGTAGGATATTTCATGTACACTTCCTCCTCCAAAACACCATGATAGAAGGCATTTTTAGTGTCAATCTAGAATAGAGGCTAGTCCATATGAGTGGTAAGGGAGATTACAATCCTGACAGAAGCTATGTGGCCCATGTGGGTGATCGTGAGAAGGTTTGAGGAAATCCATGTCATATGTTTGGGTGAATCCTTTAGCAACAAGCTAATCTTTAAGTCATTCTACTGATCCATCTGAATCAAACTTGATAGAGAAGACCCACTGACAATTAGCAACATTTTTTGTTTGACCTGGGAGGAAAAGATTGCAGGACTCGCTCTCATGCAATGCTATCATTTCCTCAAGCATCACAACTTTCCAACCACGATTTTGAAGGGCCTCACTATAGTTTTTAATAATGTCGATAGAATCGAGTTGTTGGGAAATGGATTTACCATTATGGGAAAGCTTGGATAGGAAATAGTTATGAGATATAGCATGGTGAAGAGTGTAAGAGTGGATACCTTTCCAAAGAGCTATGAGACATGCTAGATCCTCATACATGAACATTGGTTCCAGGTGCTATCTCGTAGGAGGAGAAATGACAAGAGGGTGTGGATGGGTTCATGATCCACTGGGTCAAAAATATCAAGCTCAACCTACACAATTTGAGGATGAGCTTGAGGTAAAGAGGATATTGTCGTAGAATCAAAAAACATCTCAAATTTATAAAAGATAACGTCAACAGATACATAAATGTGATAGTTGATTGAACTATAACAGTGATAACCTTACTAAAAAGCAAAGGAAAATCATATTGATAGAGTTTTTATCAAGTTTATCTATTCTTGGATCAAAATTATGCACAAAAGTAATACAATCAAAAACATGTAAAGGAAGATGGAAAGTCGTTTGTGATAGAAAAAGCAACTGAAAAAGGGGCTTTGTTCCAAATACTAGAAGATGGTTGTCGGTTGATAAAGTAGCAGGTTGTGAGAATGTTTCGTAATAATAAGTCTCAGGTAATTTACTCTGAAATATAAGAGCATGAGAGATATTAAGTAAATAATGATTTTTATATTTCAGTCACCCTATTTCATTGTGGGATGTGAGCACATAATTGTTGATGGATGGTTCCCATTCTAGAGAAAAAAGAAGACATGAGCGGAGACATATTCTAAAGCACTGGAGGTTCAAAAAAATATGGATTTGTTAAGATGTTTTGAAATCATTTTATGAAATTTTAAAAAAACAATCATTTAATCATAAGATTTCAACATATATAACCATGTCATGCAAGAGAAATTGTCAACTAAGGTAATCAAATAAAAGAAATCATTAAAATTGTTGGTTCAGAAGGGGACACAGTTGTCGCTATGAATAACATCAATTTTAGTTATAGAACAAAGATAGTTTTTCTAGGAAACGAGCACCTATGATGTTTCCTACACTCAGAGTCACTGGAAATACTTATTAAACTAGATAAAGAGGGTTTCATGTGCTTCAACTTCTCAAGAGAGGAATGACCGTAGTATTGGTGTAGAAGGAAAGGTGTGCTCACAAGAATAATAGAAGATGGAACACAATCACCAAAGTAATAAAGGTCTCCAGTTCTAGAACTCGAACCAATCATATGAAAATCTTGAGAATCATGCATCACAAAACCATGACTACCAAAGGTTAAATTTCAAGTAAAGGCATCAAATAACTTAGAAATGGACATCAAATTAAAGGGGGGAGGAGGAATACAATGAACATATTGAAGTTTCAGACTAGGTGAGACATTAACACTGCCACATTGATGAACAATTTTTAATGGGTCAATCTATTTGAGTGTGAGGTAGGGTAGGAATATGAGGTTTAGTAGAGGAAAGAAGATATCTCATACCAATCATATGTTGGGTGGCCCAAGAGTCAGCAATCTAAAAGTTATGGATGTCGACATAGAAGTCCCAACACTACCTTGGTTGGAGGTCAGATGCGTCAAAGATGTCACAATGGATATGGTCACAGAAACCCCAGATCTTTTGATTATGGAGGAGCCTATTAAGAGGCCTACAGAAGTTGCTCATACTTAGTTGAAGAGATGGTAACATATTGATTGTTTGGTCTTTGGGAAACATGGACAGTCCTAATGTTACGACCGTGCCCATAGGGATGATTGTGCTTTTGGTAGTATTTTTCCTCCAGATAGCCTAACTTTTTGTAGAAAGTACATTGTGGCTTAGGGAGTATGTCCATTATGAACACATCCTCATCCACAGGCAACAGAATGATCACAAGTTGTGAATCTAGTGGAGTAGAGGTTAAGTAACATACGTCGGACTACTGGAGATGAGAGAATACATCTTCCATGGTGTGAAAGGTATCACCAATCAAGATAATATTGCAGACTGAAGCATAGGTTGGATGAGGACCATTGAGAAACTTGTCTAAGAAAAAATTTCCCTCTCTTTGGTTTGATCCTTATAAGAGATGAGCTCAAAATAGTCAAGTTGTGGAGACAAGTTGACAATAGAATCAAAGTATTCATCAAGGGTTATATCACCCTGATCTTCACCAAACAATTTACCCCAGATTTTATAAAGCCTCAAAGCATTCTTTTCTCATGTGTAGTGGTGACACAAAGCGTCACACGATTCCTTTATAGTTTTTGTGGAATATGTACTTGGAGGAAATATAGGGTTTTGTGTTGTTCTATATCCAGGATTTGACATGGTTATTTTCTAGTTTATGTTTTGGGGTATCCTTAGTAGGATTTTTAATGAATTTTACCTTGCAATAGACTTCATGATGGTTTGGATGTAACACCCATAGTAGGTATTTTTCTCCTTTTAACTTGATTATGAAGATAGGAGCATTATAATTATAGACAATGGTCTGAGGTGAATCTTCGTCGTCAACCATGTCTTCAAACAAGATGAAAATTTTATATTGGTAGGACATCAATGGAGAAAGATATCAAAGTATCACATCGGTAGAACAATGATGCATAAGGATATCACATTAGCACACCATTTAGAACAACGGTGGATATGAGAAATCACTGGTAAGATACACAGTGAGAGGAGAAAGTTAGAAAGAAGCATATCTTGAAGCACTATCACAAGAATGATGCATTGTGATAGGAAGCACATAATAGATCCCTAATATTTATTAGCACTCACTCATGTATGTAGGGAAAATACATGGGAAGGAAATTAACAAAAAAGGAAAGCACGGGGTTGTTAAAAATGATTCCCTACCATGCCCAGATCAATACACTATCTGTCAGATCTAGTCAGTGACAGAGAAGGGGAGGAGTACCACTCAAATTCTCACAGAGATTGCTATGCTAGGAAGCACCCAATCAAGGGGGAATCGATGCAAATCCAAAGGGTATGATGATCTACAACTCCCTTATCAAATATTAGGCAAACTGGGATAGGGATACCCTAAACAAGACAGCGGGATGAAGGTTGCCTTCCCGGGCAACTTCCCCACTGACCGCGACATTGATGGTGTGCTAATGCATGGTTGCTAGCCGCATGCCCAGTGGCCGGTGATAGCATAAGGGTGTAAGGTCAGTCATGTGGGGGGGGGTGTTGATGGGGGGAAAGAGAAGAATAGGAAGGAAATGAAGGCTCCCTTTTGGAAGCTAGATAGTTGTTCTTGATATCATTTGAAGATAATTCTTAGTATGAGAGTTAGGGTTACAAAGATTCATATATATATAGCGTTGTCTCAAAGTGTGACGAACTAGAGATACGACATAACATAAGCTATACTAATGCTAATGGTTCTGAGGTAGAGCAAGCCCAATTAGATAATACAAGAGAAAATAAATAACAAAAAATATTGCTAATAGGGATTAGAGAGGATGGAGAGTATAAAAAATGTGTTCTTCATGTAGAGGCCCTAAGAGGTATCAATGAGATATCATGAGTCGGACATTTTGTACATGAGATTTGCATACCCATCCATGTATTGCAAGAAAAGATTATATTGGTCATAACTTTATGGATATTGTAGGGAATTATAATTGAAAAATTATTTATGTCATGCCACAATTTTGAATCACTCTAATGTATACATAATCCTTTGAAAATTTTCATGAATGTATTTTTTTAGGGCTAGTCCTGTCTAATCCTAGCATACACGGTGAAGGGAATTTTACTTACTTTAATACTAAGAAATCAGATCATTATTATTTTGTAGTCAATGTTGAGGATAACTCAATGAAAGGGAGTTATTATTTTGGATTAGTTCTACATCCATGAAATTTACATAGTACTAAGAGGGCGTACATGTAGATAAATGGAATGTGTTCTGATATGCCCAAAACATCATTCATATTCACTATCAATTGAAATCGATTTGATGAAGAAACAAAAACATATACAAAAATATAAGGTGACTTAAATCGTTAATAAATGTATTAATGTTAGTATATTCATTATTATCGATGCCATGTTTAATTTACTTGCATACTATACAATCAACTTTCAATCTTGACCAAGAATAATGCATGATCTAATTGCATAAATTGTTTCATGTGTAGGATCGGATTTACATGAGTCATTTGATCAAATGAACAATATTTGCAAATGTATGAACCCAAGGGGGTCCTCATTTACCTCCCACACAGATATGGTCAGCAGTGTGAATCTTTAACAAATGGTATGTCTCTCTTTACTCCATCTCACTCTCCATTGATTCCCCATTCCTTTATGCATCCAATGGTCCTACCACAATCTATTTGCGGCTCATCTATCACAAAATTACCAATATATTTGGGACTCTGATATAATTTTAAACATGGATACAACCCAACCACTAATTGCTAAAACTTTATCCAACCACTAACTGAATGTGGGGATAAATGTACTCATGAACTTGATCTTCATCCTTCAAGAGGTTATGAGGTCTTGCAAGTGAAGACACATTTAACTAGTTTTAGTCAGGCAAATTTATAACAAGAAAATGATTTACCTCTCAGACACTCTCATTTATCATGCAAAATCTACCTTATTGTGCTAAATAACTCATTCGATAGTGCATTAGAGCCATAGAAATGAGTGTCTCATGTGTAGCTCAAAATGTAGGAAGTGAAAGTATATATTCCCCTTGTCCTTCCAAAGTGATCCATGTCTTTGGTTCTATTGATCTCAGTAAATCATACATGCCCAAGTTTTTGATATTCAATATCGATAAACAAAGAACAACATAGTATCTTTTCTTCCTGTTGGTATTTCCTCTATTTATTTATATTTTGGGTTCATGAAACATCACATGTTTAATGAAACGTCTAGAATCATGTGGTGGTTTCAATCCCATCAAAAAATGTGGTATGGTTCTTCTTCCTCCTTACAACTAGCCATTCCTCCTATCTTTATTTCCATCAACCCTCAACAACCAATCTATGGGTATGATGAGATGCAAGCTTCGTAGTGGTGGCTTTAAGCAGTCAAAAGGCGATTTGTGAGTGAAGTTCACCTAATTGGAAATCCAAATGATGCTAGACAAGCTTCTATGAGAAAATGTGTGCACAGGGGGTTCACTACTTCAATTAATCGGGTCATCAAGAAATCATATCTGGTGTACATCGGTTTGATTTCCAATTTATTGAGATATTATTATGTGTCTTGATTAAAACCAACTATTTATACATTAGAAAGCTCCATAAATTAAAAATGAACATTTAATTTTAAATGTATAAATTATGACATGTTAAGGGTGTATGATGATTGACTAGACATGACTAAACGCAAACATATCATAAGATGCATTTTAATTCATTTTAGCTTTAAAATATGTCATCTTTTGAATGGAAGCTACTATCAAATTGTTAAGGGTATTCTGTTTAAGATTCAAAAATGTTGTTCATTGACTCAAATACTCTTATGAGTCTTCTCTCTTTTATACTAGAAATTGAGGCACCTAATGACAATTCTACCCCTTTTCATCTTTTGAGATATTTGATTATTGAAATTTTGTTTGGTAGCATCAAAACATTGAATGGAAAGAATCGCTTCTCACTGAGGACCGGGAAGAAGAGTGATTTAGCAAACCAAAGCAAATCGAACATTTCAAATTCTGACTTAGAAATTCAAGGATTTGATGTCACCCAATTCACAAAATCTAAGGCCTAGTTTGACCGTCGTAATTCTAATTGTCTGTAATTGATACATAGGGAATTAACATTAACGGTTGCTCTGTTGTATTCGTTATTTACCGTTGTGCATACGATTTAGTAGAAAAATGATAATTGCAAATGACGCCATGAACAACGAGCTTTAGAATTGCCGGTTTGTGCTCCCCGTATCACGCATCCCGCATGTCCTTCCTCTATGAGGAATTGGTCGCTTTACTGGCCTTGCCTCAGCTCCTCTACCACCAAATACCAAAAGTTGTATAATTATATAGGCAACTACCAGAATTTACAAAGTCCTTATCCAAACTAAGCCTAAATATGCAGAACATTATAATGTACATAAATAAATCCACACTTGTAATTTGTAGGTTAAGAAGTGTAAGATCTAACACGAACTGAACAGATTTTACATCTTGCCACACTTATCATAAGTCCACTAAGCACTTAATACAATTCCATCCCAGCTTGAGGATAACTATCCATCTCTGTATGTCACCAACAACTTTTTTACCCGCCAGCTACCAAACCACAACCCAAAATGACCATGCTCCGCAACGAACTCCTCTACATCGTCCAACTCACTCCACACCCTAACCAATCCCAGATCTGTTTGTATTGTTGATTGCATTTTTTAACCATTGTAATCTATTTGGAATCACTAGCCACATGCAATCCTATAGACCAACCATCTAATTGTTGTCGTGGGTCGTCAGTCTCACAAAACGTTTATCACCCAAGCAGACTCCAGAACCTGGGAAGGAGCCTACAAAACTTGGTTAGTTTAGACTGAACCAAACACGCTAGAACAGGCCCCCACTTCAACCCAAGGGTGTGGCAAACTGGCAATCAAATCATTTCATGTCAACATATTTATAAGTTTCTAATAAAATGTTTCTAAAACCAAAAATTCAGGTGCTGTATTAGTCAAATCTCTTACAAACTAAATATCCACAAATCAAATGTAATATAATTTCATACAGACAATGCTCCCGTGAACCATTCATTATTTACCATTTACAAAACCTGTGACAAATATCTGAATTCAGATTTCCGAATTACCTTAATGCCAATCAATTAAATGTGACCCCAAAAAAATTCAATTAAATTTGTGTCCTAGTGCTGTCGCCCAGGAGAACAATTACCATCTAGCTACAGACGGTATTTGCTGACGTGGAGGATTAAAGTCTGCGCCAATCTACAACTGCTTCAAGTTCAGCAATCGCAAATGATAAATGAAAATACTAACTCTACCGCTGAGTTTTCCCTGTGACTATATTAGCTGTCCTATTTCATCCACTTGTTCCTGCTGTATGGCGTTACTTACTGGTTGATGAATAAGGTGGGCGTAAAGTGACGGTAAGGAAATGCAAGATGTTCTTAATCATATCAAGTCAGTGGTGAAATCATGAAAAGTATATCACTGCGCAGCCTAATTTACTAGACGGGATAAGAAAACCAAATATAAACAGACACCTGCTCATGTGTCTCACAATTCGGTAAAACAACCCAATTACTGGCGGTTGTCCCAATTTTTCAACAGTCAAATACAGTAACAGATTTGAAAGAACATCTGCCCCCCTCTTAAAATCTGAACTAATGCCTTAAGTTCTCAGTCGCACATTTGGCACTCACTATCAATCTCTCTCACTGATGGCAGTTAAGTGCTCATCAATCTCCTCAGTCGATAGAATCTTAAATACAGGGTCCTCTTTCCTAACAACTCCAACCTGAAATATTTATATAGCTCCAATGTTAAAAAAGCCCATCGAATCACAGTTTAAACTAAAGTTGGCATGATCAAGCAGGTTCCTTTGCTATAAGAAACAACAAAAGAATACCTCAATTTCAGTGGCCTTGAAGTCTTCCTGTAAGACTGATTGTAAAGCTGATATTGTAGTCTACAAAAACAACAACGCAAATATCATCAAATACCGGAAACTAGCATACAGACTTGATTAGCTTACAGAAGAGACAACATGAACCATACAAACAAACATCCAATAGTGTACCAGAAACTAGAAAAGATATACAGACAAGTCCTAAAACAATAGAATAAATCTAGTTTGTGAATTCATGATGTGTTGTTCTAGTGTTAAGGTAATTAACAACTTGGACCATTTTTTTTTTGGGTGGGGAGAGGGGGGGATCATTGTTGTCTTCAAAGTGTCATGGACATCGCTCACTATACATAGAATCCCCAGTTTTATAAAACAAGGACGTTCGATTGGACCAAACAAAATGAGAAATGCAAACAAATGGCATTCAATCTTGAATTACTAACCTGCACGGTTTCCTCATATGTAAATTCAGGATCATTCTTCATTTTCTTCTCTAGAAAATTTATAGCTTCCTGCTCTTTGAGGCCGGCACTTGTAGCCTGTGAGGTAAGATAGATAAAGTAAGAATTAAAACATTTCTATTCCAGGAATTAAAACAATTTAGAATTCTCAACTTTCTACGATGTCTAGTAGATAGAATATGTTCAGGAACAAGAAAATCATAATAATAATATGTTCAGGAACAAGAAAATCATAATAATTTTTATTTTCATTCTTATCAACATTTTTTTTATGGATTTAAAAAAAAACAGAACATATCCAGCAAACTTTCTTCATCCACTTCCCAATAGCATTCTGATTTTTTAAGAAACGACTGAAACAAATGATCATCGGCATCTAAGCCTCAATCCCAACCATGTTGGGGCCGGCCACCGGTAAAAAAAGGGGTACAACACGAGAATTTCCCAGGATGTCGCTCATCCTAGTACTACTCTCGCCCAAGCACGGTTAAATGCAGGAGTTCTGATGGGATCCGGTGTATTACTTGAATGAAAAATTATATACAAAAAATAATTCACATCTCGTGTAGCTATTAAGATACATTTATGTGAGAAATAAAATAACATCCATTCAAGACAACTATAGGGTATTTTATTTATTCAAGACAACTATATGTGGTAAGTTAGCAGATACATTTATGTGAGAAATAAAATAACATCCATTTACAGCCTTCCATGACATCAGCCTTGTAAGAGATATGCCGAGCCCCTGTAAGATGATAGATCTTCAGGACTACCTGGAGAAGTTTGGTGGCCAGGTTGTGGACAAGCATTGGGACACCTTTGTAGCAAAGGTGGATTTCCCATCTCGGTGCACACTTCCATGACCTGGGTTGATGTCCGTCTAATTGACGGTCAGTGTGAAGAAAGCCAAAACAGGAAGCTTTTCCTTCCTAGAGCGGGAGTAGGATGGAGTAGTTTCCTGATAGGACATTGCCCTCATCCATTCATTACCTGGGCTCGTATAAGGGATTTTCTGGCCGGACCTACAGTGCTTAATTTTCAGGAGGCAACAACACACACTTTAGTATAGTTCGTCCAACACTTGTGGTGCTAGTTCAGGGAGGGAGTGGGGATCCGTAGCTCACAGATGAAAGTGGGGAAGTGAAGGCAGTTAGTTGGTTTAGACACGAGATTCGAAGGGGATCACCAATTTTGATAGATTTGAGGGGTTTTTTTTTGGCACAACTCAGAAATTTTGATGGAAAATTTGATAATAACAATCCTTGGGAGTTAATGGTGTTGTTTGAAGAGAAGGGGATTGGGATGATTTCACCATTTAGTACTCATACCTAGTATATATACTTATAATATATTATTTTCTATTCAAATGTATTATATACTAATGCAATGGATGCTTTAAGTTGTTTATATTCGTTAGCGTGGACTGGTGATGGTTTATCATTATACTAAGGAGGATAGGAAGCCAACTACAAAAAATAATGATTTTGTTTGGCGACATTGCACTATTGTTCCTAGGGCCAATAAAATGGTTGACAGTTGAGTCAATATCAACAGCAATCTATCAACCTAAGTAAAATATGAGGTAAGATGCCCTACATAGCCAATATGTGATATAATAGCACAAATAAGTGCATACAAGTATATAACTCATGCTTGCAAAATTACATAACTTAATTTCTTCATCGAAATCCCTGGGAAACAGGAAAGTTTCTTTACCTCCAACATGAATGACCCCCCTCATGTACCCCATTATAGAATTTTATTGCATAAAATGAAGCATTTAGGTATAAAAATTATGCATGTAAAACTTCACGGCTTAAGTCATTCATTTTGGCATAGAAATTTATCGAAATTTCCATAAATTTTCATTTCCACGTCCATTGGAACGGAATCAAATCGGATACATCATTCCTTGGTTTGACTTTGACGTCACCAAATCAACCCAATCATTACATCAAAGACCTAATAGCCAAGATGTGAGTGTTGTGTGGTCGACCTCCAGGTCAAGTCTAAAACCTTCATAGATGCCATGAACTAATTATCACAGCCAACTGTATAGGAGATATAAGCTACTAGACACCTTGTCGCATTGAAAGGTAATCGAATGTTGCATCGTGAAGATGAAGGGTGTCCACAAGATGAATGTGAAGAAATGATAATGTTAAGATGAATATGTTGGAGAACATGGAAAGATCACATTAGAAATGACTATAGAAGACAATAGTGGTTGTCATGAGCATCAAGGATATGAGAGGGCCACCTTAACTATTTTTTACATGCATAATGAGAACCAACAAATGCACCAACTTGGAGTAATGCTACATAATTATACGGGGATGAGGTAGACTTAAACAAACTTAAGGTTAATTGATAAATATACATATAAACTCACACTAACTAATGAGAATTCGACTAAAAGCAAAACTAAATGCCCTACAAGGATCCATGATGATGACATCATTGATGATGATGATGATGACAACGTTGACGATGGTGACAACAAAGATAATAGCAAATTAACTATGACGATGAAGAAATGATGACAGTGAGGAGGATGATGGGGATGATGATGTTGATGATGAAGGTAAGGATGGGAATTAGCCGATGACTATGATGCACAGATACAAGGACGGACATAGGCATGGGACACGGCGATTTGAAACATGACACAGACATGGCGTTGGACACAGCAATATATATACATATATACGTGCATAAATACATACATACATATCTTTAATTCTTTATATATATGTTATACATGTTTATGTATATTTATCTATAAAACAGAAGAAGATCCATAGTTCTAAACAATATGCAAAAAAATTAGATCACAATGATACCCACATGATATTCACATATATTCAAACTGCTATGCTAATCAATATCAAAGTTGACATACAAATGATATATTATAATATTTAAGCTATAGGGGGACTAGAGAATAATTACATACAAATCTTGAAATAAAAATTTCATAGTAACAATTCCAGAGTTACAATACTATTGGAGGAGTAGAGTACATGAAAGAATTTGAGTTATACGGGCGCTCGCCCAGGCGGCGCCTAGGCGGCCCATACGTTCACCTAGGGTCCCAATCCCAGGCGTCCAGCCTAGTTAGGCCTCTGGGCGGACGCTTGGGCAGCGCCTAGGCTGTTGCTGAGCTTTTTTTTTTACATTTTTGATTAAGTTATTTACTGATTTGTGTTTATTTATGTACTAATTTTGTTATTATTTAATCATCTACTTATTTAACTTTATTTATCAACTGATTTAACTTTATTTATCAACTGATCTGTATTTATTCATCTACTATTTGTATTTATTTATGTACTGATTCAGGAATTAATTAATCATCTACGGATTTATCTTTATTTATCAACAGATTTGTATTTATTCATCTGCTTATTTGTATTTTTTTTGTCTACTGTTTTATATAGTTTTCTACTCATTTGAATTTTTTTATGTACTGCTTTTGAAATTACATAATCATCTACTGATGTATCTTTATTTATCAACAGATTTATATTTACTTATCCGCTTAACATTATGTATTCATCTACTTATTTGTATTTATTTATCTACTGTTTTTATTTAGTTATCTACTAATTTGTGTTTATTTATGTACAGTTTCTGATATAATTTAATCATCTACTCATTTAACTTTATTTATCAACTGATTAAATTATATTTATCAACTGATTTGTATTTATTGTATATATTCATCTACTATTTGTGTTTATTTATGTATTGATTTAGGAATGAATTAATCATCTACTGATTTATATTAGTTTATCAACGGATTTGTATTTATTCATCTACTTATTTGTATTTATTCATCTACTAAATTTATCCGTATACTATTTTTTATTTAGTTATCTACTCATTTGAATTTATTTGTGTACTGCTTTTGAAATTATATGATCATCTAGTGATGTAACTTTATTTATCAACTGATTTGTATTTATTTATCCACTTAATTGTATTTATTCATCTAGTTATTTGTATTTATTTATCTACAGTTTTTTATTTAGTTATCTACTGATTTGTGTTTATTTATGTACTGATTCTGATATTATTTAATCATCTACTCATTTAACTTTATTTATCATAAATTTTACATGTATCCATTATATTAATATATTAATATATATATATATATATATATATATATAAGAAAACGTCTGGAAACGCATGGGCCTCCGCCTGGGCGTCCCCATGCAACGCCTGGTCGCCTAGCCGCCTATACAACCATGGAAAGAATAGGGGAAGCATTAATGATGGAGAGGAGAAGGGCATTAGCACTGGTGAAGCAAGAGGAGGTTAACAAATGTTGTGGTCGTGCAGAAATCGAGGGTAAAGGGATGAGGACAAAAGTAAAATAGGACTGCATGTTGGTAGGGAAGGAAAGGGTTTGGAGGAGAGTTTGTAGAGTAGCAAGAAGAGGCCAGTAGATGAGTGGACACATTGAAGGACCAACAAAGTTACAAAGTAGGAAGAAGAAGAGGGAGACAAGGAAGAAGAGAAGAAAAAAAAAATAGAGGAAGAGGGAAGGAGTTACCTAGAGGGGAAGTTGTTGCTTGTAGCTACTCTTAATATTGCTAGCTCCAATTGCGACTTGTGGCCACTTCAACTCCTACTGGTTGTTGTCACAACAGTTGCTTGCAGCAGATTCATCTTTGTGTAATGGTTTCTTGTAGTGCTCCAACACATGGTTGCTAATTGCATCAATTGTTGCGAGAGCCAGTTGTTTCTTTCTGAGGAGGAAGGCATGTTATTCACCTCTCTAGGTAGGAATGAGGGTTTTAGTGAAGAGTTGGGGTTTGGTCGGAGGTCCATGGGGTTGGGTGTTATTTTCTATTATCTTTTTAGTTAGGTCTGATGTGGGCTAGGCCGGTTGTGTCCGAGAAGTGTGACGGATGTGTCTGTGCCATGTCCTGGTTGCCAATTAAAAAATGAAGTTGGACATGACGGAGTTGTCTGGAGTGTTTGTGTCAGACCCGTGTTGGACAAAGGACATGGCAACCTCCAGGAAGTGTTCATGCTTCCTAGATCGACGACGATGACAAGGTTGTGGACAACGTTGACAATGAGGAGAGTGAAGATAGCACTAATGGCAACAAAGATGATGATGAGACCGATGATGCTAGTAGGGGTGATGATGGTGGTGGTGGTGAGGATAGAATAATGATGACGAATTGCATAACAGATATATAATGTGTCGAAAACAAGGAATTAGTTATTTGTCCCTATGTCGTGTCATCTGAGGTTTGTGTCGTTATTGAGGCAACACGGGGGAACACCTATTGTTCCAAAAAAGTATTGTCTATTATCCATAGATAATGCTTGAATTCGTATAGACATCCCTGATCAAAGAAATATTATGCACACGTAGGACTTTTTGCTCATTTATTAGTCGTCGTGCCAAGTTCAGTTCTTGTACATGTTTCATCTGGATCAAGTACATAGCATGGTTCATATTTCAAATTGCAATATGTGCATACTTTCAATATAAGTTAAAGCTTTTTTTGGATAATCATGCCCTTAATATGTAGTAGAGTTGCTATCATACCTCTAATATTACTTATCTCGATTACTGTCCGAACTTCATTGTGGTGATAGAGAAAGGATGACTATCATGTTCCCACCTTGGAGCACATATTGTTGCCAAGTTAATGTTTCAACTTTCAAGCAACCAAAAGGTGTCAAGCGAAGCTCGTGGTCTTCCTTTCCAGCGAGCAACATGTAAGCAAAGTGGTTCAACCCACAACCAAGACTTTAGAGTTAATGTGTTTGAGTGGGAGGGAGGGTGGGAAGAAACAAACTAGACACAAGTGATAAAAATGGGGGTGAAGTGGGATCCAATAAACATGGTTTTTAAGGCGCCAAGGCAATGCCTTGTCCTTGGTAGTGAGCAACAGGTAAGCGGTTCAACCCACCACCAAGACATGGGAGTTAATGTGTTTGAGTGGAGGGAGGCTAGGAAGAAACGAACTACACACAAGTCATAGAAGTGGGGGTGAAAGTGGGGGTGAAGTGGATCCTGTAAGCATGGTTTGTAAGGCGCCAAGGCAATACCTTGTCTTGGTTAGGTGCCTAGAGATCTTAAGCACATGGTAAACTTTTTTGTATACAATTATATAAATTTATCGTATATGTACTTAAGGTATTTTGTGTATGTAATTAATGTCATACAACCTAAACAATCATACAAGAAAGCAGAGGTATTTCATGTATATATTTACGGCCTACATTCTAGACACTCATGTAAGGGTATGCCTAAAAATGCATGAAACACATTTATACATGTCCAATACGGTCTAAACTTTGCCTGAAAAACATTTACATATTCCAAATAAAGCAATCAACCTAGACAGGGGGTTGCCTTTGACCACTAGGCGCCTAGGTGCCCGCCTCACAATATCATGCCAACAAGTGCTTGAAAACAGATTGTTGTTAGCAAGTGTATGTGCTTCTTAATTTCTATTGAATGAACCTTTAACTCATCCATCAATTATCTTTGGTTAATCTAGCATGCCCATTTTGCTCTGCGAACAGACACATTAAAAAACATAACATTATCCACATACTATATTTTAGAAAATTCAAACCATTATGATGGTTAAGACTTAAGACAGTTTTACTCATTAAATAAAAAAACTACAAAACAGCAGCATCCAAGTTGGTTATAATTACGCTTCAGTAACCAAGATGACTCGAGTCCCATAAATGCCCCCACGAGATGGGATGAATGATTTCCTCAATTCTACATTATATATTAAAAAAGATGACTTTAAATCTAGCTTAAAATCGTAATGTTGAACATGGGTCGGGTGCCTTCAATGAACAAAAATACATGCATAAAGCATGTACCTACTGAATTGCAAGACCTGCTGAGAACAAAAATTTTGAAATTATAAAGATGATCCAAGCACCAACCACTACTCATCATACCTTGTGACCAAAAAAGTGACCAGCGGGATCACACTTGAATAGCTGAGGACCATTTTCTTCATCAATACCCAAGACCATAGCAGCTTCCCATTCACAACAGAAACATAAGAATTGAGTTGTTTGCCAAAGTGGTTCTTCAAGGAAAGATGAACAATCGCCAATAAGAAAATGGATACTAACCTACTCCAAGAGGTCGCATGTACGCATGTTGCGTATATATTTGAGATTTGTCAGCTATCCTGTAAGGGCAATGTGATTTTAAAAACTAAATAACTGAGACTGAAAATTGAAGGAAATTAAGGCATTAGTAGGTTCTTATGCAAATTGAATCGGACTAAATGTCACATTACACACAAGTTCATTGATGGCTGCATATCCGATCCCTCCCCCACTCCCAAAGAAAAGGTTGAAATCAGACATGATAACACTTTAATAGCACTTAGCGGAAAACTTCAAAATAAGTGAATGAAGAAATCTAGAAAGGATATACCAGTGTGCTAGTACACTTTTATTTGTAAAAAATATTGGCTTTTAGTGTGATTTATTTACTGATTTAACTAACACAAAATAGTGAGGGGCCATTAGCTGGCTTGACTATCAATTTATATGCTTCGTTAACCGAGTTGACTAGCATTTAACATTAAATTTTTTTATGGAGGAACATGTTCTTCTTGACTACTAGATGCTTAATTGATACACTTCAAAGGAGAGCCCACCCCAAAAGCTAGCTTGTAGGGGGGGAGACCTTGGCGTATATCAACCCAGCCTTGGCATACCATACAACCAAGATGGGACCTTAGTTATCAAGGCGCCCGCCTAGGCTTAAGGCTGGCCGCCTCAAACTAGGTGCCCAGCCCCCTAGATGACCTGAGTGCCTAAGGCTTTTAAGACACAAATAAAGCCGATTCAAGGTTAATTTAGCATAAATTAGGTGTGTTTGATGAAGTCAAGATATTTTACGGTTGAAATATGTCCAACTTATCACAAATGAGGTCAAGTTAGGGTAAATTAGGTCTTATTTGGGGAAAACAAGCCTGATTTGGGGGAAATAGGTCTAATTTGTGGGAAATAGGTTTAATTTGAGGGAATTAGATTTGATTTGGCCATGTAAGCCCTCATTCAGATAAATTTATGGAAAATTAAGGCTAGTTATGGTTTGATTAGTTCATGTTACGGGAAATTCGATTTGATTTTAGGTCAAATCATGTCAAATTTGGCCATATTAGGTCTAGCTTGGCGAAAACAAGTATGGTTTAAGGGAAATAGTTCTAACTTGTAAAGATTAGGTCTGATTTGGCCATGTAAGGCCTCATTTATATCAATATAGAGAAAATTAGGGCTAGTTAGTATTGATTAGTTCAAGTTATAGAAAATTCGGTTTTATTTATGCCAAATCATGTCAAACTTGGGCACATTAGGTCTAGTTTGGGTAAAACAAGTACGATTTTTGGAAAACAGCTCTAACATGGAAGATTGGGTCTAATTTGGACAAAGTTGGTTTCAATAAGGTCATTATATGAAAATTTTAGGGAAAATGGGATTGATTAGGTCAGGTTTAGGCCAAACTAGGGTAAACTAGGTCAAAATTTGATAAAATTTGGATCGAATGAATTCAAATTTGGGCCAATCTGTTCTAGTTTAAGTAACGTTAGGTGTGATTTAGTCTAAATTTTATGTAATACTATGTAATAATATCATTATTTTATATTTACCATGGTTATCAGGACCGAACCGGACCGGCCGGTTGAACCGGGAACCGGTCACCCTACCGGGTTGGTTTCCTCTAAAAGCCGGAAATGACGTCTGACCGGCATCAAACCGGTGAACCGGTCCGGTTTTTGCCCAACCGGCCGGTTCTCTCATTTAACAAGGAAATGCATTGTTGCTGCTATTTTATGTTATTTAACATTGAATACTATATAAATGTTGGTGTATAAATGTCCATGAATAGTATAATATTGTTATTTGGTCTTTTTTATCAAGTTATTGTGAAGAATTATGCTATTATTCATGTTTCATAACTTTTGTAGGGATAATTTCCATGAGTATCAAAGACATTTATATATTATTAAACTACTAGTGACGTCATGCTGACGTCACCGGTTGAACCGGTCAGACCACTGGTTGAACCAGTGAACCGTGAACCAGAGGCCTCACCGGTTCACTGACCGGTTCGAGTCTGACAACCATGATATTTACATATATGGAAATATGAATGTAAATATAAAAAAACCATCATCCTTTATTTTAAAAAAAAAAGTAAAAATGCCAAGAAACGCCTAGGCGCCCCCCTCAGGAATGCCTAGCGCATGGCTGCACTCATCGTACAAAATTTCGATCGAAATTGCGAAATTTCGACCGAAATTTCCGATTTTTTTTCAATCGGACATCGAAACGCATGTACGCAGAGAATGGGACGTCATTTTGCAGAAATTTCGCAAAACAATGCAAATTTCGCCCAGTTTAGGCCATAATTTCGCGAAATGGCACAAAATTTCGATAGAAATTTCGAGATATTTGTTCCTAGGACTGCTGCCACTACATGTTAGGTATTTTGGCGATTCTCTTTGTATCTTTTACTTATAGAGGCTATTTTCTTTGATTCTAAGGTACGTTTCCCCTATCCCTAGCCCATGTATACCTCTTTCTATGTTTACACTCTTCTAAAAGATGTGAAGAGATACTATGAAAAATAACAAAGTTCTAAGTGATGTTGCTACATGTTAAGTATTTTGGTGATTCTCTTTCGAAAATCACATGAACTACAAACAAACTTGAGAATCTATGAAATAATAGTATTAAGTCTGCAATTCTACAATAAATTTGTTATTATTACACATATTTATAAATAAAATGACTTAAAAATAATGCATTTTCTTTGATCTATGTATACATGACCCATGTAACCTAACTAAATTTTAACACTAGACTTATATAAGTTGTAACATGTAAGTTTGTAACTTGCAACTGTAAGTTTTAAGGTCTAAGTGGTAAATTGTGGTTTGTAAGTTGTTTACAGTCTAACGGACTTGACAATTCTGTTCATTTGTGCACTCACTCGTCAAGACATGGATCCCACCCTAACCTCTAAACATATAGATTTATTATATAATCTAGTGTGTTTATGTCTAGACTTTGTGTTTGCAGAATTTCAAAGCTTAATTCCTTCATTTTGCCATCGAAATTCTGTCGAAATTGTTCAGCTTCCTTCACTTACAAATGTGGGAGACCCCCCCCCCAATATCCAATATGAAATATTATTGCATATTTGAATAGATCTTGGCGTTTAGATCATCCTGGTAAATTTTCATGATTTAATTCGCTTATTTGGTCGTCGAAATCGTTAGAGCCGTAAATATCGAAATTTAGTGCGAAGTTTCGAAAATTTTCTGTTTCTGGGCCATCGGACACGGCATCGAAATCGGACATTTAATTCTATGGCTGCACTAACAACTATGGGTCGGACTATGGGTATCAATCCCTCCCATTTAAGGTATGACGCCCACAGCAAACCCATGGCAAAGTGGCTAGTCACACTCAATCGATGTGGCTTCCACATTAGGCATGGTGGAGTGGCTTCCCTCTCTACACTCGACCTTGTCGACCAACACTTGCACCACGGGCCCTCGAAGTGGCTTTCGCACTCACTCGGACCCTTAAGTGGGCCTGGCTTTGATACCAATCGGTACACGCCAAAGGAGAGCCCACCCCAAAAGCTAGCTTGTAGGGGGGAGAGCCCCTGTTGTATATCAACAACCCAGCCTTGGAATCCCATACTACCAAGGAGGGACTATATGTATTGCTACCAGAAACATGATAGAAGTCAATATAGTCGAGTCGTGAGCATATACAGACTGGGATGTCCTTCTACAAGTAGTGTAAAAACTATGAACAGATTTTCACAAACACCTGATAAAAGTGGATCCAGAGTATTGATTTTACAAAGAAAAAAGATACAATGAAACTGTGACTAGAGCTTAGGAACAAATAACAAGAAGATTGAGCCATGGAATTGATCAAAAAAGACAACGGAGAACCAATGAGGTGCAATTAGGGTTGTCCTCAACGTTTCATGTGCTTGTAATTTGATAACTTAATTATTTCATTTTGTTGTCAAAATTTATAGGAAACGGTTAATATCCTTACCTAACAACACATGAAGGACCCCATATACACATATCCAATATAAATAGTTACAGCATGGGTGCTTTTAAGCCTAGAGATTGCCCTTGTAGAATTTCATGACTTAAGTCATTCATTTAAGCATAAAAGAATAAGGAATGCATCTATCAAAATTTTCATCAGTAAAATGCCATAAATACATGTTTCTACAATTGTTGAGATCATATCAATTCTAGTACCTCATTCCTTGGGTCCAATTACTTCATGGGTAAATGGGTGTGGGTATGAGTCAAACAAAGGAACTTGGGAAAGTGGGTAGCCACCCTACCTTTACCATGTCCTAAAATAATTATGGTATTGGTAAGCCCTCCACGTACATACACATGTTGTGAAGTATCTCCTAGGCAATCAACTGAGTGTGCCTAGGCGCACACACGGGAGTGAACACATACGTGCACACTTTGCCAAGAAGAGCTAACTAGATACAGCTAATGCCCTTATTGTTGAGTTCACTGAATCTCCCTGGAAAACTACATTTGCATGGTGCACCAGACAAAATACAATAAATATAGTGAATAATCATTAAGTCTCGGCTCACTAGTTTCATAGTAGGTTGCCATTTGGGCCAATCGGTCTACCTATGGGTTTGGGCCTCCGGCTAGATAGTAAAAGTCCTTAATCCTAGGCTTGCTCCCACTTGAAATGTGGTTGCAGTAGATTGTGGGAGGTTCTGACTAATCCAACAAGTCCTAGGACAAACTAAAAGCTAAAATGGCATGTATCCTTCGCATATAGAAAATCAATATTTTTGGAACTGGATTGGCCGATAGTCGACCAGTCCAAAAGCCTAAAAAATTGACCCATGTCTCCTTTTCCCATCCAACCGGTCAAAAACACGGTCCAAGCGGTTGACCGAACCGAACTAGTGGTTCAATAGAAGAAAAAATAAAAAACAAAAGACAACTCTTGACCAACCTAACTAATTGTACAAATTCCAATTACGTGAAAGGAAATACTCACACACGTAACAACGCAACAACCAATGTTGCTTCTCATAGCACGAGAAAAATGACCTTAAAGATTAACCTTTGCCCATTATTCCTATAAGACTTGAAGAGTTGTAGTAGTTGGAGGATATGGTTTAGGAGCCAATTATAAGCGAAGATGGTTTAAATGTTGGGTTGGTGAGAAAGTATAATGTTTGGTGGAAATTTTGACAAACGACGGCATTTGTGTTCTTTATTATCATACATGTACAATTTATTTTGTTTCTTATGTTAATTTTTAAATGTTGTAGGTATGCCAACGCAGACCAAAGTCTTTACTTATGGAGATTGCACTTCGTTATTATATTTTATAGGAGCGTGTTGTGACGTTTGGTGTTGGGAGGTAAATCTACTTTTTCACATAGACAAAATTCAACTTAATTTAAAATTTTGGACAAGTTATTAATTATTGTTGTTAATTTAGAATCATGTTGGTATATATGATTAATTTGTAGTGATATTAAGTAACCAACAACATGAACTTATATATTTTATTGTCATAAAAGTATGCAGGGCATATATATATGATATATGCATATGTATGTGTCCAGTTCAAGCGGTTCGACCTGTCTCAACGCTAATTGCCTTATACAATGGTGACCGGTTTGGTTTTTTTCCGGTTCAATATTTTGCTGACATCATGCTGATGTTACTTCCTGTCCAATCGGTTTGACCACTATGGTTCAACCTGGCTCAATCGGATCCAAGCCAACACCAGTCCGACCACCGCTCCAGTTCCAAAAACATTGTAGAAAATGGTAATAAAGAAAAATGAGCTAAAGAAAGGGAATCTTGGTCTCTGAAGTGAGGCCCAAGTTTTGAGTATGAGATGTAAACCTCATATTTCAATATCACAACAATTCATTTGGGAAACATTCAGCTGTGATAATATAAGTACAACTACAGGTTTGTTTTAAGATATGAATGTCCAGCATTATGAATATATTAACACAAGGTCAACAATAGCCCACGTACAAAGGAAGATTTCTCATAATGTGAAGTATACTACATGTAGCTCATCTGGCAGCTGAAACTCAAAAGTTTACGAAACGTGTAAAAAACCAGAACATATTTATAAGATCCTGCTAGCCATGATCATAGTTTGTATACAATATAGGAGAATGTGTATACAACACGAAAAATTGTAAAATCATGAAATTTCGTTAAGCTGTTATGAATATATTAACACAAGGTCAACAATAGCCCACGTATAAAGGAAGATTTCTCATCATGTGAAGTATACTACATGTAGCTCATCTGGCAGCTGAAACTCAAAAGTTTACGAAACGTGTAAAAAACCAGAACATATTCATAAGATCCTGCTAGCCATGATCATAGTTTGTATACAATATAGGAGAATGTGTATACAACACGAAAATTTGTAAAATCATGAAATTTCGTTAAGCTATTAAAACCCTGAAAATCAAATAGATCGTTAAACAAGTGAAAAACGATCATTGGTCCTCAGCACGACAACATTTAATGAGAAAATCACAAAAATGTTAATTTTACATTAAAACTTAAGACTTCTGTTACCATGGTTTCATATCTCATTAGAAGGCATTGCCTCATCCCCATTATTGCAAGTTATTTAAATGAATATCATCCGCAGATTCCATGAGGTTTGAATACCACTTGTTAGCTTGCAAATAAAATCTTGCTCATCAAGGATAGTTTAGTTAGCAACATAATGCTGATGCTAAAAGTATTTACAGCTTAGTTAGCAACATGATGCTGATACTAAAAGTATCTACCACTTGCTGATACAAGAGGAAGCCTTTTGTTGAAACATAGTAAAATGTTTGTATAGTATTAGTTGTTGTGGGATCTATTAATCAATGGTGCTAAATGACCGGAGAAAAATTTGAATAAAATACTCTTGGAACATAAAAAGGAAAGAATATATACATACCACTTGGCCAGCACATCCACAGGCATTTCATAACCCCATTTGAAACGAAACTCTGCAGCTTCATTCCTGGCTTGTTGTACCAGGGATCTAGCATCAGCTAAACAGTAGAATTAACAGTCCGGTTAGCATATATTTAACAGATAGGGGCGATTCTGCATTACTAGTCGTCAGGAAACCAAAAAGATACAGCATTGAAAAGCAAAGAAACTCCTTACTTGGAATTTGCCATTAAATCATTTATGTGGATCAGTTATGACCCAGCAGGACAATATTGGTTTTTATTCCATTTATATCATTGCTTATTCTTATTGCCAACCTGGTCAGTTCATATTCTTATTGTAAATGTTTGATAAGTAAAAGAATTCTATCAGGCCTCTAAAGTGGTGTAGTATAAATCTACCTGGGGTGCGCATAAAAGGCCTGACCTATGTGAAAATTTACCCACGCCATGTTATTTTAAAAATGAGTACATCCCCAATTTCTCTACCATGTCCACCACCTCCCAGATCCACCATTAGTAAATGGAAACCACAGCTTGTGCGGCTGATTTCCCAACCAACTAAATACATTACCACCACCTGCTCAGTTCTTTGATAAGGAAAAGCCATCGTAATACTCACAGACTTCTCAAATGTCATTAATTAAACGGCTGCCACACAATGGAACTTGCAAAGTTTTTTATAACATAAGAAACTCTTGAACAGTCCGCCATCTGCATTGATCGGGATTCTTACAACAGGAAGAATACAGAAAAATATAAAAAAAAATAGATCTGAATACTTAGTATAATATAGGATGGACGGTCAACGCCACCTTCATACTAAAAAATTAAGGCTTGTCCTACATTGCAAGAGTACAAATTCCGAGTCAATGTGAAGCTAGAAATTCATGCTTATGATCCCTGAAGTCAGCATAATAGGTGCGGAATTGCATAGTTTATATGCTAAAGAGATAATCATGACTTTTAAAAATATAATAATTGGTACAAAAAGGAATGTCTGCATTTTCCGATTTGTAAAAGTTCATTGGTAATTCTCATTAGTTGGAAATAAGAGTACAGAGGCTCTCTATATAGGAGTACAGAGGATAATACGATGCACTTAGGTGGGTAAATGGACCCCACTTAATTGTATCAAGGACAAATAAAGATCCTTGGGACCTAACCTAAATTCCAAAGTTGATATACCAATGAGAATGTCATAATTCTTTTAAAATTATGATAATTCTTATAAAAAGGAATGTATAAATTATCCTAATTGTAAAAGAGTTTATTAGTAATTATTATTAACTGCAAATAAGAGTTCAAAGACTCTCCTATATGAGTAGAGGATTATACAAGACACTTGTGGGTAAATGGACCCCCCACTTAAGTTTACTAGAGATAATTACAGGCATAAAAAAAAGATAACGACAATGGGCCTAGGCCAATAACCACTTATACTAACACTCCCCCTCAAGCTGGAGCATATACATTGGGTAGTCCCAGGTCGCTACCCATATGTTGAAAAAGAAATGGAGGTCTTTCTTCAAATGACAGTAATTTTATCCCCAATCCACACAAGGTGTCACATTTTTCTCGGTGTTGACAAGATCCCGTCAAAATGGCAATCTACACATCAATATGTTTTGCAAGTATATGAAAATTTGGGTTGTTGGCAATATGAATAGCATTCTGGTTGTCACAAAAGAGAGTTGTTGGAGCTGAACAAGGATCCCAAACTCAACTAGGATGGATTGTACCCACTACAAGTCATAGAATGCATGGGCCATATGTTGAAAAAGAATTGGAGGTAGTGCTTTTGTCAAATGACAGTAATTTGATCCCCAATCACATAAGGTGTCACATTTTACTCAGTGTTGACAATATGTTTTGCGAGTATATGAAAATTTGGGTTGTTGGCAATATGAATAGCTTTCTGGTTGTCACAAAAGAGAGTTGTTTATGTCTGAACAAGGATCCCAAACTCAACTAGGATGGATTGTAACCACTACAAGTTACAGAATGCGCGGGCCATTACTATGTTTTCTTGCTTATGTGCCAGAACGAGCAATGATGAATTTTTGCTTCTTCATGCAATAGGTGATTGCTTAATATCATACAGAATCCAGAATCCAGATGTAGGTCGGCAATCTTGAGCATCTCATGACCAATTTGCATCAACATGCTCAGAGATAGTAACAACCTTCTGCATCAGTCACTTGTAGAACCATCCTCTTCAAGGGACACTCTTGAGGTATCACAAAATACGTTCAATGTTGCACCACTGAGATTAGAGAGGAACACCAATGTGTTGATTAACCACCCTGCAAGCTTAAGTATTGTTTACTCGAGTAATTGTTAAATAGACCGATTTTCCTACAATGAGGTAGAACTTTTCCAAGATCAAAAGAGAACTCCCCCACAATTGGAGCCAAGAAATTAGGTTTTAGCAAAATTGACAAAATTTCGCCCAAAAATTTCGATTTCGATGGGATCCAGTACTGAAACGTGCGACTGTGTTGATTTCGATGAGTTTCACCAAATTTCGATTATTTCGATGAATTTCGCCAAATTTCGATGAAAATTTCGATAATTGCAATTCTTGTTGATATTGTTGTTTTTTGAAGAGCAAAGGAGGACCGAAGTTATTTCACCATTTAGTACTCATACATAGTATATACATAGTAAATCATAATTGCATTGTGTTTCCCTAATATTTGCTATTCAAATTATTAAATACTTATGCAATGCATGCTTTTTTAGTTTCCGCGATTTGGATGACATGTATCCTAGTGGTGGTTTATTAGACAACGAGGGTGCTAGGAAGTCGATCACACCGACAAATAATGGTTTAGCTTGGAAACATTACACTAGTTTTTGGATAGTGGGGAATTTCACCCCGTCCAAGGTGTCAGGAGAGAGAGAATAGCTAACAGCATACGTCGAGCCTTTAATCCCTTCCTGTAGTGCCCCAACGGGATTCACTGAGATTCGATCCCGCAACATGCGCTTCACAAACAGCATGCTTGACCAGCTGAGCTAGCTGGCAAGTGCGAAACATTGCATTAGTGATTGTGGGACCAATGAAATGATTGACAATTGAGTCAATATCAACAACAAGCTATCAACCCAAGTAAAATGTGTGGGGATGCCCTACATATCCAATATTTGATATTATAACACAAATAAGTACATGCATGCAGTGTTTTAAAAATCGGTCTATGCGGCCGCATACAAGGTGCGGACCTCCAAAAAAACGCATAATGGAAATCCCTCCAAAAAGCGGACCAAGCCGCATAATCGGTTGTACGCCCGCATACAAGGCCAATTACACCCTGATTTTTAGTTAGAGATATTCTGATTTCTTCTTTTATACATTTATATTCATCTATGTTTGTTTAAATATAGATTATAGTGCATGTTTGTATTTATTTAAGTTGTGATGATTGCATATTTGCATAATTGCATCCATTATTCTTGTAATTGTACTATTTAGATACACAATTGCACAAATTCAATATGTAAATCATGATTAATATATATATATATATATATATAATCAATTAATTAATTAAAAAAATCCAAAACCGCATATACTTCCGCATATACTCCCGCATACCGCATATACTCTACAAGGTGACCTCTCCGAACGCATAACGCATACCGCTTTTTGAAACACTGCATGCATGTATACAGCTCATACTTGCAAAATTGCATAACTTAATTCCTACATTTTCTCCTCGAAAACCTTCATCAAAATCCTCAAGAAACAGGACAATTCCCTTACCTCCCACATGAAGGACCACCCCCAACCTATCCCTACATAAAATTTTATTGCATAAAACGATGCATTTAGGTGTAGAGATCACGCATGTAAAATTTCATAAATTAGTTTGTTCATTTTGGCGTCAAAGCGAGCATGGTAGCATCTATCGAAATTTTCGTCGAAATTTCCAAAAAATTTGGTCTCCATGTTGTCAAACGACATCGAAATTGAGTACCTCGTTCCTTGCTTGGAGCTTTTGTGTGGCACTCTATTGAAGTGGAGATAGGTTTGGAATGTGTCATCTCAATCTCTTGTAGCAAATCCAAGATAGCATCTTTGAGATAGAATGATTACTATATTGGAGCAGAGAACCTTATGCTGAGAAAATACCCCAGATTTCTCATATCCCTTGTGTGAATATGGAATTGCAGGTATCTCTATTGATGATCGTAATATCATCGACATATACAACCCAGAAACTTGTGACCCGAGATGAGTAGAAGCAGAATAAAAAATAATATTTAGCAAACTTTTTAAAGCCCAGTTGTTTAAGAAAAGTTCATAGCTTATTTAAGCATTGTGGGGCCCTATATTTTAAATCATGGTGCCATAATCATGTGATTCATTCCTACAGAGCATTCTATTCTCATAGTGCATGTTATTTATTATGTCTTTTCCTACCATGCTTCTATTACCGAAAGTGCCCCTTCTTTTCATGTTTGTGCCATACTTCTCGAGGTATCTAAATGATGGGTTTAAGCTAAGGGGCGCCTAGCCCGATCAGGCACCTAGGCGGGCGCCTAGAATTTGTTGGGCTTTTTTACTTTTTTTGTTACATATATAAATGTTTGTACACACGATATCATATGTGATAATGTAATTTTTTATTGAATAAATGTTATCATAATTCTAATTTGAATTGATAACTAAAAGAGAATCGAGGGCAAGAGAAATTAATAGGAAGAAAAGGAAATAATGGTAAGAGGAAGATAATTAAGAATTGGTGAGAGAAAACGGGATAAAAAGAAACATGCAAATGGTGGGAGTTGTGCAGGAAGAAGTCAATATAAGACAAACACAAGGGCAGTAGAGGAGAAAGAATTCAACAAAACAAAATAAAAAACACCAGTAGCAGGTGTTGAAATAGATAATATGGACGAAGAATAGGTCAGCAAAAATAAATGGAAATGTCCAAACAACAGTATTTGTGAGAGGAGATTTAGGAGGAAGAAATCAAAATAGAAGAACATATATGCAAATAGTAGTAGTAGATTTGGGAGTAGGAGATATAGGACAAATCTGAAATAAAAAATATACACATACTCGCATAGTAGTAGGGGGGGATATAGGAGAAATAACTCACAAGAAAATGCAGCAGCAGTAGGATTTAGGAATAAAATGCAGGAGAAAGGATAAAAAAAAGGAAGCAAGAATAACAGACATATGAGGAAGTAGAAAAATTTAATAAACAACACTATGCCATGCTTCCATTTTGATACACATGTATCATGGCTAAAAATATATCCTATTGTGCTTTATAATGATATGCAGACTATTTACGTAATCAAATGAACGGCAACAGTTTTCTACTACTGATAGACACAGTCTAGATGCTCCCCAAATCCCGCAGTATCAAAGAAGCAGTGTCAACCAAAAAAGATGAAATGTGGGTAACAAGAAACAGTCAAGTATTGTCGTGGTTCTAAGGGATGATGGAGCCACACATATCCATAAATTACATGAGGTATCGCAATGCCAAGACAATGGGGGATGAGATGAAACAATTCTACACCCAAGAGGAGAGCTAAATACGTCTCTACAACATTACAGACTGGCTTTTTTTTAGCAGCAAGGTGATTGAACCCTCAAAAATTAGTATCGACTTGATGAAGGCACTTTTTAAAACATTGCTAAGTATACATTCAATGATGTACATTAGTATTGACTCTGTCACATAATTTGGCGAATTTTTTAACTATTCGCGTATGATTCGCGATTTTTCATCAGACGTACGCTACGCCTGAATTTCGCATTAAACCTGCACTTTTCCCGAATTTTACGTATTATTTGCGTTTTATTCACAATTCATGTATATTCACGTTTTATTCCCGAACAAAACAAATTTTATCGATTTTTTTGGAAGAAAAAAACAGCCAGTTAAGATTTATTCCTGTTTCGAAATTTTCTTAAGCCTATTTATCCTCCGTTCATTTAATTTTGACTTGTACTTTATTTAATTTGACTTAAGCAGCTCCATGTGAGATTGAACTACTGTGGTACTTGAGCAGAAGTTGACATTTCAAGGCTGATATTTATCAATTGTTCTAGCCCTCTTTCTCAAGTAAACTTTGCACCTGTAATTTTACAAATTGATTACTATGGTACAATAGTGCTTTTCTGTACATGCATGAATCTTGAAAGTTGTTGATTGCACCTCGTTGACTTTACCAAATCACCAAGTAAATTCTGTACCTACAACCTTTAAACATGCATGACTCTCTCTCTCTACACACACACACACATATATATATATATATATATATATGTGTGTGTGTGTATAGAGAGAGAGAGAAACATATATATATATAGAGAGAGAGAAACATATATATATATAGAGAGAGAGTATATATATAGGGTAGCGATCCAGTAAGAAACATCCTACGGTGAGAGCATGAGAGGCAATTGAATAACTACAAATTCGGAACTGTTTTTTTAAATCTAATCGTATAGATGGAAAAAGCATCATTTCATTTACCTTCTGACAAAAAATTATTGCAATCAGGCATTGTTTACATGTCCACATGTACAATATACACTTTTTACATCCAACGGTCAGCCTAAAATTCAATATAGAGCGTCGAAAAGTATTTTGTTGCTGAGAATGATCTACAAATCGGATGGTAATGGAATTTTGTATGAAGGTAAATATTAAGGTATACTTATAATCTATATGATTGGATTATGAAAAATTGATCTACATGGAGACTTATTCACATGCCTCTCATGCTCTCGCCAAGATATGTTTCTCACTGGATCGTTACCATATATACATATATATATATATATATATATATATATATATATATATAGAGAGAGAGAGAGAGAGAGAAAGAGAGTCAAGCTAGAATACACTCGAGTGTACAGATCACGCTGTACACCCCAATGGTGTTTGCCTATCTAGACCATGTTTTTCTAAAATATAATTCATTGATCTTCATGGTTACAATAATAATAGGCCACATATAAAATTTGAGCTGATTTGGATGAGTGTAAGTCACTCATCCAAGGGCAACAAAATCGACGCATAAAACTAATTTGAAATGCATGATTTTTTGCCTCAATTAGATGCACGACCTACAAGTGTCCAAATGAGCTGAAATTTATTATATAGTATGTTCTTAAGGTATTTAAGAAGATCAACGGTTTAGGTTTTTCAAAAAGTTACTGCATCTTTAAAAACGACTGAGGTGTACGGTTCCTCCGGTACACTTGAGTGTACACTAGCCTGACTCACATATATATATATATATACAATTATTGACATTGTTACTTCTAGTCTTGCGGTTTATGAGTGCTTTTCTATTAGAGTGGCAAAATAGTGAAATTCAAAATAGAAAGGTGAATTGTCTTTAATAACTCTGATGTGATGCAGAAAAATAAGTACAGATTGAAGTGTATGAGTTAAGATAGTAGGATAAGGTTTCCTGTATTGAGGTAACATCTCAAAAGGGTATGGTATGATTAAAAATGGTTGTTTATCTTTCTCTTTTCTAATATTGATTGCGACATTAAAAAAAAATCTGCTATCATTGAGAAAGCTTGCTTTAAATCTGTTGTGATTAGAAGAGAAACAAATGACTCAATGTTGAAAACAGTATACACATGTCAAATAGACACATAATATTTGAAAAGTTTATAAGAAACCTTGAATATACTTTACATGTGTATTTATGTTTCGAGGACAAAACCTTTAAAGGGAGGGAGAATTGTTATGACCATATCTGAGCTTAATTGGTAAACTAGGGTTTATCTAGATGATTACATTCTTAGTTATATTGGTCATTGTTTAAACATGATTAAGGATGGTAGTTCGATTATGATGTGTTAAACTTAATGAGAACTCCAAGTATGCTATCGCTTTGTATAATTAGGGTTTGAGAAAATATAAACCCTAGTAGGCTGAAATTAGGGTTTTCACCAAACAGGCTCATGTTGGGGAGGAGTGAGAGAGGTAGGCAAAGGACAATGAAAATAGTAGTTGGAGGCTTGGATATAACAGCCGTGGTGGATAGCACGGCTGTGTTAGGTCGTTGGTGGCACGGGCATTCTAGGCCACACGGCCATTTTGAAAGAATTGAAATGTTGACCAACTTTTGTATTCAAATCTAATGAAACCAATGCACTACGGCCGTGGCAGGCAGCACGGTCGTGCTGGGTCCATCTTAGCACGGCCGTGGCAGTTTGCATGGCCGTTCTGGGGAATTTTCTCTTCAACCAACTATTCTGCAGATTGCTGGATAGCAGTGCACTATTCTATTTTTTATTTTCTAATGGTAGCTCGGAATAATCTGAAATTTTAACTTGATTACAAACAACATGCTAAATTTTCATAATTTTTGGAGAAGGTCTGATCTCTGAAATAAACGAATTACAGTAACATTTTTTCTGACAGAAAGTTGAACTAAAATAATAGAAAGTATAGTGAGGGGTCAATGTGCAATTGACCCAAGCAGCTCAATTGCTCTATATGGTCAACCTAACACACTAGGACCTCTCATAATTCGTGATTCATTCTAGAGAAACGAAATCCTAGAGAGAGAGGCAGAGTTAGGGTTTGAGAGGAGAAAGTAGTGGAATTGTTGATCTAGGATTTCTCTATCCAAGACATGATGAAATCAAGTAAGTTTAGCTTTTTTGCATAGCCTTTCATGGTGAATCTTCTCTCACATGTCAAGATTTCGTCCCTCCTCTGATTTGATTCGAAATGGTATCAAATCTTCCCCTTTTCTCACTCTTTCTTCATAATCCCTCATTTCTAGGGTTTCCGAGTTGAAAGGAAGAAGAATCCGGTGATTTGCTAAGGTTTTGATATGAGTTCGAGATTTTCAAAGATGGGCTGCCTTTTTAAGGTGTTTTCACACCTTAGGGTGAGTGGATACTTCCTTTAAACAGTAGATTACACGAAAATGAGTTAAATCATCAATGATCTTCAATTGCTTAGTATACGAATACCAGTGAAATGAAAAACGTTCTAAGCGGCCGCTTAATCGATTCAGCAGCCCAGCCGTTTAAAATACCCCCTGAGCGCCCGATTAATTTTTTTCAAAAAAACGGGCGTTTTTTCCCCCTTAATCAGCCGCTTAATCGGCCGCTCAGACCTGTTTTTTTAAGAAAATTGCTGCAAGCCTGTAACATTAAGTAATTTGTGAAAGTAAAATAATTATTGACTGTAATATATTAAACTTATATACAATACATGTTCTATGATAAGCCTTAGTTAATTTAATATGCATACTTTGTATGTAAGCCATAGTAATCGGGTACTGCTGTATATCCAAGTAAATTACATGTAACTAATCATGACATAGATTTTAGAATGCATACTTTGGTTAGATGTACTGCTGTAATTTTTGATCAAGTGATGATATGTAAATGTAGCAATAAGTTAGTAAGGTATCAATGATAAGTCTGCAGTAATGTGATGCAAATAGTTATTGTATCATGTATATATACTTAATACTTTTTTGTTTTATAGTTGTATAGGGTGTTTTATGTGTGACAAATCTATTATTTAATAGTTTAGCTATAATCATTGTTTTATAGTTGTGTTATAAAGTATTTGGGTCATACTTGTTAAGGCGGCAAGGCGACACGGCGTTGGGGCCGGACGCCTTGTGCCTAGGCGCGACTAGGCGACCTTTAAAAATAATAATTTATGTATATATTATATATATATATATACATGTGTCATGGGTTTTCCTCACTCATATACACACATTGTGTAGTCATATATGTAGTTATCTACATATTTATAGTCGATCTCTCCATATATATATATTTTATTGTATGAAAAAATAAACAATTACATTTCTAATATATTATCATTTGAGAATAATGTCAAGGACACGAAAAGAATTATTGTAAAGAATGTAAGAGTGATCAACATATAAATATATATTTATTGTCATACATAGCTACAAATATTAAGCAATGTAATCACTATCCTTCATAGCATAGCTACTTAGTACAATCTGAATTGAAGGTGCAAACTAAGAAAAATCAAATGTGTACTAAGAGTATTAGATCCAATCAAACAAAAAAGAGTATTAGATCCAGTCAAACCCAAAAAAGAGTATTAGATCCAATTAAAAAGTGATATTTGGCACATAAAATAGGCAACACTATTAATTTTGAGCATTGGTGTAGCCATATCAAACATTAAAATAAGTAAATATACAACTAGACCCACAAAACTAGGTCACTGTAGCATTATAATAAAGCGTCCTCGCCTAGGCGCAGCCCTGGGGCGCCTTGACAAGTATGATTTGGGTGTTCAGTATGGTTGTTTAGGGTGTTTAGATATGTATAAAGGTTTCAAAAAGTATAGTATATATATGCATACATGTACATTTTTTTATAAAATTGTATAGAAAATCAAAACCCATTTTTTTCAAAAATCGGCCGCTTACCGCTTAACCAGTTACAAGGTGTTGTTCGCACGCTTACCGCTTAACGTTTTTTAAAACATTGGCGAGTACAAACCCTAAATTACCTTTTTGATCTAGTTTTTGCAAAATGATATGAAATAGAATCTTCGTCTGTTTTGATGAATTTCAGATGATTAAATCATATTAGAAATGGATACAATCCATCTTAATGAGAATTCTCTAAGTATTTACAGAGGCTATAAGAGTAAACTGAGAATTAGAGTTTTCAGCTATGACTAAAATTGTTGTATAATCAAATAGAGAAATTTGTCTATCTGAATCTCCTTGATTATGAATGATTATTTATCTGAATGTGTAGCACATATATGTCAGATACTCTCTTTAATTTCGTGTGATGTGAATAGTGTTTGTTTGATATCTCAGTAAAGAAGGTGAAATCCTAGATGAGTGGAAAGTTGGGAATTTGCGAATAATCTTGTGAAATTCATTTGAAGTGCTTTTCTTGAAATAATAGACTTTATTTATTCAATGTTATTCTTGAATCATGATATCTCAATGATTAGCATGGAAACCCAAATTCAACTCAATTCCAGGGTTTCATACATATGTTGTTGAAAGCAACTTTATTCAATGAATGTATATGACGCATTAAATCCTTATGCAAGTCATGTGATAAGTGAATGAGGTAAATGAAACCCTAAGGATAGGGTGTTAAGTGAATCAAGTATTGTGATATCAATGTGTCTCAGTATGAGATGTGGTGATGCTTAACAGTTCAGTTTGTGGTAAATAATATCAGATGATCCATGAAATAAACAGTTTACAAAGCTAAACTAAGAAATGTTGCTGTGATGATTGAATTGTGAACTTAAAGAGTGAATTAGACATTTAGATGCCCTGAACATTGTAGAATCCTCACAGGATGAGGCTTGCGTTGTGGGGAGGAAACGATTTCCTGACTGGAGGTAGTCCAGATCGAGGTAAGCTGGAGCGCACCAATAGGGTGCGTCGGTCTCAACCAGTAGGGAAAACTCCTTACATTTGTGTGGTACCCAACACCAACCGGGGATGTCGGTGGTACCTGTGTTACATGTTGTAGTGATCAGTGGTCAGTAGGTCCACTGATGCACAATAAGCCCGAGGGCTTTGACTCACCGCCTGAGTACTCAGGTTGAGAGGTGGAGTCTGAGATATTCGGCCGCTCCCATTAGCCGCAGAGAGGCAGACGTGTCGAGGCCCGCTACAGACGAGGTCTTACTCGAGAGATGGGCTTAGGAACCCGGGCATGTTTCTAAGCCTTGTACAGTGAGATCGTAGCTTGCGGCGATTCTTTCACATGTTGTGGTACACCTCATGTGGGTTCAGGGCATAATAAGATGAATGAGAGGTTAAACAAGTGTGTGCGGTTATTCAATTATTCTTTGTATGTTTCTGAGTTGTTAGTTCTCTTTATGATCAATCAAGCATGTTCAAATATTGATTCACTCTAGTAGATATCTAGAGTATCCTGCCATATTCATGTTTGTGAAGGATTAGTCTCTTTAATGCTTAGTGATGTTATAATTGATATCAGTTGCTCTACAGTATATCTGTAATTATATAAGTGCTTTTAATTATTTCTATGAAGTACTCATTCACTGAGCGAGTAGGCTCACCCCTCTACTCACAATTTTTAGAGATAACCCGTGGACTGAGGATGTCATTGCATCAGAGTAGATCTGTCACATGAGTTAAGTATAAGATTAGTTAAGTTCAGTCGGTCTCTGTCACTCAAAGTCCTTGTATAGAAGTGAGGGAGTTGTAAATGTTGATATGTATCTTTGTTTCCTTAATAAGAGAGATTGTATTTGATTATCACCTCGTATGTACACAAAATTGTGAGAAACATAATGAATGTTTGGATATGTATATTTATTGTTGGCATCAGATTAGAGTAATCAAGTCTTAACTTCCCTTGTAAAGTTTGTTTATGTGATTGAATACATGGAAACAAAGAGCTTGAAATAAAGAAAAAAAAAAGTTGGGAGTGAACTTTATATTAAGTATAATCCTCAAACTTATGCCCTAATCTCATGATTAGTGGTAATTGTGGGATATGTGTGTGTATATATATAGTATCTGGATTTTTCCCGAATGGTTGACCGGACTTTTACTAAATCTTTGCCCGCATAATCCCCGAATGCTGAATTTTTCAGCCTCGCCAAATGTCGAATTGTGGCTATGAGTATTGATAACAACAGTCTGAAATTTATTGACAAATTGTTATTATGTCTGGAGCTTTAGGTTAACAAACAAACAATATATAAAGTTCTACTTAGAATAAAAAAAATACCATTTAAATTTATTCATGATGTCTTCTACATAGTTGATCTGAAATCTCCGTATGTGTATCTATATAGGTAGTATACTACATGTTTGATTATATAGATAACAATCCATGAGCTTTCGCTTTAAAACCAGTGTCTCCAAGCATCATATGAGGGGACACTCAGAAAACAGCCAATCGTTTACATAGATTAGATGGATACAAGTTTTCAACAAAAGCACGGTTTATAAAATAGTAACAACTGTTTGTGAGACCCGAGTAGAAGTCTGTTTTCAGATATTAATTTTAAAAACAAACAAGAAGAATACCTGTCATGCCGGTGGCCAGTAGCCCTAGGTACTTTGTAACCGGAAAGAGATGAGTCACACTGGTCTGATCCAAAAGCTTGTCCTATAACGGGTTGTGCGGAAAGGCGGAGGGGTCATGTATCAGTGGTAACACTACCAAACTACTAGCCTGCTAAGGTGCAGGAACGATCGGAGAGGTATACACTCACCGGCACCTTCTTCTGCGTGACGACGCAGACGGAGTCTTTCCCTCGCACGCCGATGGACGTGATTCCAGCCGCCTTCACCGCCTTAAAAGCATATTCTGAGCCCAACATCCAGGAGAGGAATATAAAATGAACATCGGCAGTCAATCCATTTCACATACTTCACATTAGGTTGCCAATTCGCCGTTCCCGACTACAATGATGGAAGAAAACAGGTGCTTACCGACTTGATACAGGCGGCCCTCTGGGGAGAAAATGGTGATGTGCCGATCATACCCAGCACCCGTCCCTCTGCTCATGGCTACAGGGGCTTGTGGCGCCTGATCTCAAGCTGGGAACTAGGGTTTCGCTCGACAGACTGCAGAGGAAAAGTGGCCGAGATGTGATGAAGCTCCTTCCCTGCTTGAGCTCCAAGGCGTCGTATAAAGCCCCGTGTCTGGCGTCTTGTTAGGGAAGCGCCGCAACGGTGAAACTGGATGGATGACCGCGGGCGAGCCGGGGCGTACCGAGCCTACTTCGTATTTCCCGTGCAGTAAGAGATTAAGAGTGGACGACCGACGACCTACTCAGATCGGCTTTGGTAGGGATCTGGCTTTCGAAACACACCGTCACAATAACCAGTCCGGGCTTTGATTTTTGGTCGAGAGGGTTAAACCCAATTGTGCGAATAAGGCTGATGTCAACACAAACTCAAATCTATGAGTAATGGGCCTTATTTGGCACTGGATTGAGATACGTGGAGCTGGATTAAGTTGATCACGGGATTGAGATTGGTCAGGTTTGTTTATTTGGGAACTAATTTGATTCCAGTCCGATTATGTTCGGATAAGGTAGCAGTTAAAAATTGTAGAATTCAATCAAGATACAGTCTGGTTCTGCTCTTATTCTACCGTAGAGTAAGAGCAGAACCTGTTGATTGAATTCTACAATTTGGATGGTTCTGTTTGAATGCAGTATAACTTTAATCAGATCTTATTTGGACACCGGTTAGAATTGTAGTCTTTAGTACGTATGTATTTTGTTTCTAACCAGACTACGTTTGGAAGTAGGCAATACGGATTCATTTGGAATACAACGTGTTTTTTTAACAATTATTTTTAGTAGCATTCACACATGCAAGACCAGTCCAGCTTGCGTATTGGTCCAAGTTTAGTTTGCTCATGATTGACGATGTCATTTAAAGCACTCCAGAAAATGTAAATTTTATATGGTTATTAATGCGCTCGAGTTAGAACATCTAGTGGCTATAGTGCTCGATTGACTAAGACATAATGATATTTGACTTATAAAAAAAAACTTTTCAAAAAAAAAGGCATACATAATAGTAACAGATTCATACATAGGTTCCTCCCCTCACAATTATGTGCATCCATAATAACTTATCAAACGCCATGGATCACTAAATGCATCCCTAGATAAAATGGTCACGTATTATGTATCATCAAACCTCTAGTTCGAATCAATTACAACAAAATTGTACATGTATCAGAGAGATTCAGGTAATGGATTACAACAACCATCAGGTCTGAACCAATTTTTCGACCTCTAGAAGTTAATTCAATCATAATTATGATTTGAAGTTGAATATGCATTGAAAATTTTAGTATGTTCATATAATGTTAGCTTATTATGTCTGGTGTTGCTCCTAATAAACCAACTTCACCATGAACATCAAAGGTGATCCTGATATTTGGTACAAACTTTTATCACAAAACCTAATCACATGCGACAAGTAGATCGACCAGTTGCGGAAAACGAACATATAAAGGTGATTAAGATCAACATATATATTTCACATCAACATTTGTCACGTGATAAGTTCACAAAGATTCCACACACGTCATTTACAAAAATTTTGTCATTGATTACCTACATAGTTCCAAAAAATATACAGTATAATCATTACATAGCATTCAGCAAACTACACCCATGAGGTACATCCAAAAACCCAACTGCATGAACATTAGACACAACATGCGACTAGACTTTACCTAGATGTGAAGTCACTCGGCTTTGGATTTAAGATGAGGTGTTGACAATCTGGCTTCAAGACCTACAAGATCATTGATTCAATAGTCGGCATTTAACTGATTAGATAACCACAAGATTAAGCAAATATGATTTCATTCTCTTATTTCAAGTTAGGGCTGATATAAATAAAATTAAATTGTATATGAGTAAGAAATATGATGATATCACTTCACTTGGATGGAATGAAGACACGAGTGCAAGAGCACTATCAAAAGGTTATAAATAATTTAATCAAATTTTCCATTTTATTACTTTTCCCAAAAACTACTTGACTTATACATAGCCAAGTATAAGTTGTCACAATTTACTCAAATGTACGACTCATCATCAATGCCATAGGAACTAGCTGACCACCCTAAGAAAACTAACACAGTCCAGTCTACTACATGTATGTGTATTGAGGCCATAGAATTGGTACCCCTCATTACCAAACATTGGTACAAGGTCGGTACAGTACTTGATATCTTCACATAAGCAACTTATCACATTATTTATCATTACATATATTTGTCGTTTCATAACCTATATTAGGGTCTCTATCCTCTAAACATCATATCTCAACTCAGTAAGATAGTTGGTTTCTCGTTCCTACCTCTACGGATACCCCTCTAATCTACTCCATATCCCCTTCACATGGATTAATCAATTACAAGACAAACCTGAATTTTCACCCTGGCACGGATATCAGTGGAGTCTTAGTTTTCATGAAACCTATCTAAGGTGAATTAGGGTTTTGTTTTACTTATTGAGTACTTTGCTCGCTTGAAGGAATTCAATCATAAGGAATTTAGTTATGTTTATGTGAATTTTCATGTTTTAGAAACCAGTGTTTCTGTATTGACAAGCAACATAAATGAACAATTAATGGGTATAATATTATATTCAATAGCTTAGCCATTTAATCAATCACATATGTCATCTCATGCACACAAGAAATATAATCTTCATTATATCTTACCATAAAATTCACAAATAAGGCTAGAATAGTGCAATTTCAACCTTTTCACATAGGTTTGAGCAAATGTCGCCATATACACAAATAAACATCAAACGAGATCAAGAATCCATGGAATATCATACATTTCCATAGAAACAACAAGCGAGAAGGAGATTATATATCTTATTTTCAATGGAATAGGGAAACATATAGCTATTTAATCGTTAGGGGTTGCTTTTAGCATGATTATGAAGCATACAAAATGAGATTGTATCAAGTTAAATCAACATGGATATTGATTCACCTCAAATAGTAAGAAAAGAAGAATAAAACAAATGCATCTCTTTCAAGTCCTAGACAGCATTCCATAAAAAACTCAAGCTTTGTGTAGAATCAACCTCAAATATTATTTTTCTAGCCAAACTAAAATAAGAAAGGGGAAGAAAGAATAATTTATGTGGATCATATCCTTGCTTTTTTGAAGAAAAATAAGTTGGAGGTGGGTAGAGAGAAGAAATTAGAAGAGAAACCTTGTAAAACTCAGAGTTAGTCTAAGATCGCGGCTGTAAATAAGATACTAAATGTCCTCGAGCAAGAAACTTGAAGAAATCTTTGTTCTTCACCCCTAATAATCTTCCTAGCTCCAAAATCTTCAAAGAGATATCTAGTAGTGAAACAGGGTCTCGAAACAGAAGTGATAAACTGTAGTGAATATATATATATATATATATATATATATATATAGTAAATGTCCTTGAGTAAGAATCTTCAAGAAATATTTGTTCTTCACCCCCCCAAGCATGTTCCTCACTCCAAAATCTTCAAAGAGAGCTCTGATAGTGGAAACATGGTCTCAAGACATGAAATGGTGAAATATAGGGAATATATATATATATATATATATATATATAGTAAATGTCCTTGAGTAAGAATCTTCAAGAAATATTTGTTCTTCACCCCCCAATCATGTTCCTCACTCCAAAATCTTCAAAGAGAGCTCTGATAGTGTAAACATGGTCTCAAGACATGAAATGGTGAAACATAGGGAATATATATATATATATATATATATATATATGTATATATATGTATATATATGTATATATATATATGTATATATATAGACACACACACATATATATATATGAAGGTATATATACATATATACATGAGTGTGTGTGTGCATGTTTGTAAAGTGTTTTGTGTGTCTTAATAAATAGCAAATTTGTTGACTGCATAACATTGCGGGCTTGTGTTGGTTGATGCATGGCATAATACTTCAAAAAAAAATAGGAGTTTGGGCCCTAAAAAGTAGGTGGATTTCACTTGGGACCATCTAATTTTCCAATCCTAAGGAGACGTGTCTATTGATTTCATAGCATAAGTAAAAAAATATTTGAGGTTTTGGCCCTATTAGAGTTATCTAAATTTTCCCTAAAGTCGGCCCAAATTCAGACTTCTCAAGCCCTTCTAGTCAAGTCAAAAACACTTCTTCACAGTAAGAAACTGCATCAAGCCCCTAAAATTGGTCTAACTAGCCTAACCACTCAACTTTAGGCATGTTCCCTACAAACATTATTCTAAGGTGTTACAAAATCAACTCTAAATTCACTTAACCCTATATTGATTTTCCAAGCATGCATTCATATAAAAAACACCAAGTTGGTGTAGTTCTACCAAAAATGTGGGCTCTGATCTCCAAACCACGATATAAACACAATTCAAACTTAGCGGAAGTGATTCGATAAACAGCGGAAGACAAAAATCACGGAAAATTAAAACTTTTCGAGACAAGAGCTTGAATCCTTAAAAGCTTCTTTCATAATAAGAGATAAACTGTTTACATCTCATGATAATTACTTCTTGAGTAATTATATACATCAAGATACAAAATCTCAAGAACTCATAACAAAAGACTCCAAGACCTGAGAGTACAGAGGACACATAGGACTGACTCTAACTACACCACATGGCAGGCTAAATCTCCACCTGAGATTTACTGCTGCTCCTGGTGCTGCTGCTGCTGCTGCTGGGACTGGTCACCTGTAGACCGGCTCCTCCGTCTCCGACGTCCACCTAAAAAGTTGAAGTCTACGGGGTGAGACAATTTTACATAATTGTCCCAGCGAGAGTTATAACTCTCTGCCAGAAGCTTTATTATAACATCAAAGAATATCTTAAGCAGTAAAGCTTTCAAAGTATTCAATAGCAGTTGCAGCTATAAACAAGAGCTCAACATTTATGAGACATGAAGAATATAAGCACTATTACGGTGTATCATCAATCAACTAACTCGTAGTTATCTCTAACAGGTATACTACGCGGTTGATTATATTTTACAAACAATATTATGCCCTGTGGAGATGAGGCATACCACTCATACTCCAACTGATCGCTAAGAAGTCACATCAGTATCATACATAGGTCATTAAGAGAGCTGGATTCTCATGACCTTCACCTTCCTCAGTCAGTAAGAGGATCACTTGTAGGACATCTTGTGTCTCTACTATTATAGCTCACCAGGGTAAACTGGTCCTTCGCTATTTTAGAGTTACAGTGGCATTCTGTACTCCCTTCGTCATTAGGAGATTTCATGTTTATCTCCACTGATACGGATATCTATGATTTCTTCATCATCAGGAGGTTTCATGTTTACCTACTACTGATACGGTATGGGATTGTAGTGAAGGATTGACGGATTACATATCTACATCAAACTCCTACACTAGGATGTAAGGTTTTACACATCCATATACCTCACATACTCAATAGTATGTGATCCAGGAGTTCCCTTAGGAAAACCTGTTTCACCATCATTTGATCTCTGACAATGATGGGTCTATGATCAGGGCTCTACATTATACTTGATTAGTTAGGTACATTCAGTATTCATTTATCATCACACATTGTTCTTCAAACAATAATAGTAGCATAACAGCTATAAAAGGAGAATACTAAATGTAACAAGCCTAACTCACATCAATCATCATTTCTCATTATACTCATCACAAGTCATCTCTAAAGCATGACCTTGATAGTATTCATGGCTCTCACAGCCCATTATTATCATAGAATGCCACTGACAAGGCATCAAGATACTTTACTTATTCATAAAGCTATCAATATGCCTTTAATGAATATAGTATCATCATCCATACCTGGATATGATTACCTCCATATCAGAACCTGCATGGTTAATTCAACTAATAAAGGTAATTCAAAACAATGATTATACTTTCCACTCTTGTCATAAGAGCTAAGTTCTTTGATTCTTATCAAATAGAGTTTAATACTCATATAACATGTCATCACCTTTGAATTAGGGTTTACTATTCACATCACATGTCATTACCCTTGAATTAGGGTTTACTATTCACATCACATGTCATTACCCTAGAATTAGGGTTTACTATTCACTTCATATGTCATTACCCTTGAATTAGGGTTCACTATTCACATCACATGTCATTACCCTGGAATTAGGGTTTACTATTCACATCACATGTCATTACCCTGGAATTAGGGTTTACTATTCACATCACATGTCATTACCCTGGAATTAGGGTTTACTATTCACATCATATGTCATTACCCTTGAATTAGGGTTTACTATTCACATCATATGGTGAATTGAACTCATAACATCATCATGTATGAGAAACATCATCATTGATGCTCTCAGATTAGCTTAAGATTCATCATATATCATAATTAGGGTTTCCATGATCTCACATAGGTGGATCATACCCTAATCATGCACATTCATGTGTATTGAAGGTTCTTTACTTGAGTTTCCACCCTAAAAGGGTACTTTCTCTCTCTTAAGGTACTTTCTCTCTCTTAAGATACTTTCTCTCTCCTCATACTAGTAGATGGTGATAACACCACTCTAGATCAGGTTGGGTTAAGTCCTCATGGGCTAACATAAGCCAAAACATCACTATCATGTGATTAGGGTTTGATTTGAACAAGGTATTACTCAATTGAACCCATCAAGGTATTTTGGTAATTCACCCCATTGATCACCATCATGGTTCAATTCATTAGTTACTTAATCCCTTCATATCCTAGGTTATCATTAGGGTTTAGATTAGAGCATCATTGAACCATTTACACCTTCAGTTGATTAAGTGAAATCAACCTTTGAAAACCTCAAACGGTTTCAACCTTCAACCTCCAAACGGTTTGAGACCGTTTGGATGAGTTGACCGTTTGCTAGGGTTGACTCCAAGACCGTGTGACCTTCAAGGTCATTTGCCCAAACCGTGTGAGGGTGTAGACCATTTAACAAGTTTGACTTCAAGACCGAGAGGGCTTACACGGTTTGAGACCGTTTGGTGTCTCTCGATCTTGAGATCGTTTGAGTCCAAACGGTCTTGAGACCGTTTGGCCCCAAACGGTCTTGAGACCGTGAGGCCTCACACGGTCTTGAGACCGTGTGACCTCAAACGGTCTTGAGACCGTGTGACCTCAAATGGTCTTGAGACCGTTTGGTCCACTTGGTCTCAAACCGTTTGGACCTCCAACATGGTTCAATGATTTCAATCATTTATGATTATCAATGTTGAAGCCTCCAAATGGTCAAAGTCATGGTAACCATTTATAGATTGAGTAAATTAGGGTTATTCTTAACCAACTGGTCACTCAATTGACCCTCAATTGTTATCCAATTAGGGTTGAAGTTGGTTCGATTAAGGTCCATCAACGTTCAACCATCAACACTCAACAATATGAATCAACACAAGGTTGAACCCTTCAATTGAGCTCCAATTGGGCCCAAACTTGGCCCAAACGGACTTGAGATCGTGTGGATGAACTCCACACGGTCTTGAGACCGTTTTCCCAAGATTTCATCAAAATCTAATGTGATTTGATAGGGGTTGAACCTTGATTGAGTCTCAATTCAGTATTTTTGATTAATTCAATAACCCATTGCAATTGGGCCCTCAATTGATCAAATTACCTTAACCCTAGACCTCTAAACGGTCTTGGGTTGTCACCACACGGTCTTGAGACCGTTTGGTTGATCCCCAAACGGTCTTGAGACCGTTTGGGTCAATCAACCCAAAAACACTAAGTTATTCATTGAGATTTCAGTACTGATTTCAATTAGGGTTTTACCCTAGTAATCATCCTTCAACTCTTAGCTCGTTTGGAATTAGTCCATCAAATTTGGTGAGTTGTTAATCAACGTTATTTTGAACAGTAATCTCATACAGTCAATGCTTGGTCAACGTTCTTACATGGTCTTGAGACCGTTTGCCCAAAAAGGGCGATTTCAACAGATTGGAAATCAGGAGTAAATTCAATTAAAGTTGTTGATTAAAAAGGCCATATCTCACGATTCCTTTGGAGTTATCATCTCAAATTTTGTGGGTGATTAGCCTACATAATTATGAACAGAAATCTTATACGGTCCACGCTCGGTCAACACGGCTAAACGGTCTTGAAGACCGTTTGCCCTTACACGGTCTTGAGACCGTTTGCTCTTACACGGTCTTGAGACCGTTTTGCTCACCAAACGGTTTTGCAAACCGTGTGAGCACTTGGTGGAGACCGTTTAGTAAAGTGAAAAGTAGTGGATTAACTTTGGAAATAACGTCTTCATCTCCTAGCTCAAGAACAGCAAGGATTTCTCACATATTTGCTTGCAAGGTAGCAAAGGAAGGTAGAGAAGAAGAAGAACTATCATCTAAAAGCATGAACGAGATGTATATAACAAAGCATAGGTTTAGAGTTATAAAACCCGCCTAAAGCTTGCTCCTTGAGCTCCAAGCTTTCGAGATCCAAGATTTTAATGGCGTCCTTGAGTTTCCACAGGTCGGCCAAGGTGATCCTTCCAAGGAAAGTCGAGAAGAGATGGCTAGAAAGGTAGAGCTATGTGAGCTAGCCATCAATTTGACCTTGAATTCGAGTTCTAACCATGAACTTAAGCAAAAGGGAGGATTCAAACCTACCTTGCCCTCCTTGGTCGTCCTCCTGAGCTCCACAGCTCCTCTTTAGTCGGTTTGGGTGAATAGAACAGTGAAAGGAACGAAGGGAGGGTTTCCTTGCTAAGTGAAATAGAGAGCTTATATACTTGGTATGAGGTTTCAACATAAGCTCATAAGTTCTCCATATTTTCAACTTAGTCCCTCCATCCTTCTTTGCTCGTCCCTTCATATTAATTCTAAGGACAAACCTTCTTCTAAGGTCAAGAAATGAGGGCAAAGAAGATCAACCTATTAGTTAAGCATACACATAAAAGGGCTATAGCACATACACCTTGATTATTCAATCACAAGGGTGTTTTTCATTATATGATTATTCAATTAAAGTGACATCTTCATCATTTCTTCTCTAAATGATGACAAGAGTCTTAATAAATACATTTGATGGTGTGAATTACAAGTTGCACCCCTCAAATTGGGTAAATTGCACTTTACTCCAATTTAGGGTTTTCAAGCACAGGGATTGCTTCCACAGCTGCACCTTGGTGCCCAAGCTTGGGAAATCCCTCAAACTTCATCATTCTCATGATGTCTCAACATCAGAGGAGCATCTCAACATGTGCAAATTGCAAGTTAACCCTTCTAACTGGGTAATTTGCACATAGGTCCCTGTATTACAAAACAATGCTACAACTTTATGTAAAAAGGAGCAAAAACTGAAATATATGTTTCTGAGAAACTTAATTACATGCCCAAAGTTAATCACAAGGATTTAATTACATATTTAGGCAAAACACCTCGGGTTAACTCATAACCCAGGTCAGGGATGTTACAAAAAATAAGTTTGAATTGAGGGTTATTTACATCATCTCTATCATTCAAGCCAAAGGAGCACATTTAAAACTACTTAGATCAAGCATGCATTCAAGAATAAAAATCAATCACCTTAATTCAAGCAACATTATAATTTGCACTCAACCATTACACAACTAGTATAGACTATTCACGCTTACTCATTTTTATTAGTTCTTTACCTACATTAGGGTTTCTAATTGATTATTGCTTTTACAATCATTTATCACATGAATTAGGGCTAAGTGTTCTCACATAAACTCTATTTTTGAAATTAGGATACCAGGTTATGTAGGGAAATATGGCTACAAAGCAGGAAGCGAAAAAAAAAAATTTAACTACCATATTCCCCTTTGAACAATAGATCACATCAATAACTATGTAATGGGAATGAGGGTTGCAAGGCATATACGCGGTCCTAGAGCAAGTCCAGCGAGAATCCATTACAGCAACATGCTTCTTCTCCAAGCAGTACTCGAGTAGTCGTCAACAATGCCCTCCTAGTACAACACTACAGACGGTGGTTGACGATGTCCTCATAGTAGGTGGAAATGGCTTCCTCACCTCTATAGTAGTCCACAAAGACCATTTGGAACTCCTACTGTTCTAGTTGAGCAGACAAGGAGTTGTCCCTTCTAGTCAGCGTGCTAGCGTCAACTTGCTCTCCCAATTGTCTCACCCTTTCTATCCCTCCCTTTGACGACTAGGATTGTTGGTAAGGTATGCCCAGAGAGCCAATCATGTAATGATTGACATGGCATAAACTATAGAGGATTTGATTAATACTCATAAAGGCAAGCTTCCAATTTATTCTATTTCTCTCAGTTATGAGATAATGAGGAAATATTATGAATGTCTAAAGAATGACAATACTCAATGACGTATGTCTTCAAGTACTTGACTTGGAAGGATGAGATCATACAAATGCTAGGAGTATGTACATTCTTATTATATCCCTAGTCTGTTGTTACTGTGGAAGGTAGATAAACACCAAAAACACATAAGACTAGAGTGTGGGTTGGTTGATGGCAGAATCTCATTAGTCATGATATGGTGATATCAAACCAAGCACACAGATGCATGTTAGGGAACAGTGTATTGAACAGACCCACCTTGAGAGTGACACATGGAAACCAACATTGGTGGTCATAGTCAGCTCTCACAGTGAAGGTGGTGATTGTAATTCTTAGACCTAAAATCATTGCACTTGTCACATGTCATTGGGTACACTTTGTCATCATCAAACACAATCCTGAAACATAGGTTGTTATAAAGGTGATGATTGGGTGACTTTGACACATGGGTATAGACTGTGAGTGATAGATATGGGGTTTGTCCCTCCCATTGGAGTATGATACACTGACCACTTGATAAGCAAGACTGAGAAACACATGTGCATGCACATATAAATCAACATATGATATTGAGGTCACATTATCTTAGATAGACTGCTCTTGGTTCAAGGAACATGGATTGAACATAGAAGAGGATGACTATGCCATGCCTCGAGTTCATCTAGATATCAGAGACAAAGGAATTATATAATCACTGCAACCTCTTACACAGATTGTAGGTTGAAGTTATTCTCCAACTTTCCATTCACTTGGGCAGCACAAATGTGAGTCTGGGCACCACTCCTTTCTTGTGATGTCATAAGATAGTTATGGACATTCACTTCCAATGCGATATGGGACCTATAGGGTCACAAACATAGGACCTAATCTAGAAGAGGAGTTTATCTTGAATGATGATTGGATTGATTACTAAAGTGTTTAGGTGTTCAATTCACGCAACATATCGATAGATTGGCTAACTAAATTGCCAAACAGCCATCTCAAGTGGTGCGATGACCATTTGGGCATCCAGACAAGCGTATTAAGTGCTAAGATGGTCGTTTGGGTGGTCAGGCTAATCAGAGTTTGAATTGGCTAAGTTCTGACCATTTGGGAGTGAACCGACCAGTTCAATTTGTTGAACCGACCGACTCAACTCATAATCACCAGACGACCATATGGGTGAGTGAGATGGGCACCTTTCATGGGTGAGACGGATCGGTTGGGGCCGAATAAAGGTTCTGGATGTTTTTTGAACTTTTTCAATTGCACATTACTTGTGATGCAAGAAATTAATATGTAATATTAATTGGAATCGAATTGCCAATTTTGTATGCGATTGGGAAACTGCCAGACGACCATCTCGCACACCACACAACTGTCTGGGTGTGCCAGATGACCATTTAGGGTGTCGCAAGTTACAAAAATTCAAGATCTTCTAGTCTCTTCCATTCCCGCACAAACCCGTACAGACTGGGAACCTTGGCCCAAACCTTGCCTGTAAATAGAGGGGTACAAGGGGCTTCCCAGAACACAACAACACAGACAACTGAGAATCAGTTCCTCTGACAATTTTTGTCCTCTATGGTTGTGGTAATCAAGAGAGCCCAAGCAAGTCCTACCCGACTAGGGAGGGATAGCGATGGGCAAGAACAACTGAGGACGTTGTTGTGGGAGAGCAAGTTGGTGACTAGTACACCAATGTGAGGGTCAACTCCTTCCTATCTATTCTAATTAAACCACGTGAGTTCTAGTTGGTCCGTGTGAAATACTCTAGAGGTATGAGTCCTTTGTCTACTTCTAGGAGAGCAAAGTTAGCCTGTAGTCCGTGGAGAGACTACAAGAGTCGTATCAAAAGTTATTCGTGTTCGTTGTCCGTAGTTGTCGGGACCCACTCTTTTGATCAACACAAATACCAACCATTAGAGGTAATCCCAAAACCTAAACCCATATTATGAAATAAAATAATGAATTCTCAACTGAGGCGATTAAACAATATACGAAAAACACAGATAAATTTTTCCTTTTTCTTTCTTCACAAACCCATAAATCAATGTCACATCAAGGACATCACATTCATATATCACAAATCATATTCAACTCCATTAAATTCAGAATCAAATCTTGTTCTCATATGCGGTTCAGTTTACATCAGATACATGTACATTGATGAACAAACAAAATCTACAACCCATCCCGGGAAAGAGAGAGTACAGGGACATTCTAATCTATCTAGATTATACTATTTATATCTTCTTTGTCACGACCTCTCCGCTGGATAGCATTATACCTAAAAACATTTAAAATAACCTCATGAGACTCATATAGAGCCCCAGTGAGTGGATACCTCCCACTCAAGCTAGGTACATGCATGAGCATCACATTAAGTATAATAAATTTAACAGAAACATGCATATATTGAAAAGTCTAGCAGATAGTTCTATCATGAGTCAAATCTATCTTACAATGGTAATCTAATCCAACTGATAAGGTAATCACTTAAACCAATTATAACTTTGAAACATCTTTTAAAGCACGTCTATGAACAAATTAGCAAATACTTCTTAGTTCAGATTAAGAATCCTACTGCATGAGTAATAAGTCAAGTTCTAAGCATTTTGAATCAATACATGACAATAACAGTATATTTGTGACACTCCACCAGCCGGACCAGGAACACATCCTACAGTCCTAAACCTGAAGTACACATAATACATATCTACCAAACAATACTATCAAATAGTAAGCAATCCAACTCATAATCATAATGAATATGAATCCCATCATTTATAACTTGTCAACATGACATATCATAATATGAAATAGAAAATGTCCGTAGCAACATGATTACTTTCCACAACAAGAAGTATAATCAACAATGACAAATCATCAAGTGGTATTACAAGGAATGTAATAATCATTCAAATCATATTCTACACGGCTTATCATCTTTTATTCATTTGCCCTGAAACTACTTGGCTTGTACCTCACCAAGTAGAAGTCGCCACACCTGATTCTCATGTCAACGACTCACCGTCACTATCTTAGGGTTTAGTCGGCCACCCTAAGATATCAACAACATACCTTGGCCACCTCAGGGTTGCCTAAAGAGGCTCACATCCTCATCTCGGGTACACGAGATAGGAACCAGCAAAATAGTATATCACATATCACAGTATTTCACATATTTTTCATTTCACATTTCACATATTTCATTTCAACATAGTCTTCCATCTGGACATAGACTTTCACAACAAGGATTTAGGGCCAGAGCCACTCCAGATGACTCACTCCTAAATCCTAGTGGTCTAACCTTTAAGGTCTCGATCCACACTCCGAAAATCCTTCTCATAATTCATCGATTACTACAAGGAGTTTCATTTTGTTTCCCCAGTGTGGTCCTCGGGGGAAACTCACGGTGTTCATGGCACCTAACTAGATGTTCAATCATTTCACTTGTTATTAATCTCTTTCAGTCATCTTAAAAGAATTCAAAACATCATACATCATATCTGTGTATTCTTGCGTAACTATAATAACATGAAACAGATTAAGTTTATCAATAAAGGCAATGATCAAAGCAAGAAGCACAATAAGTCTATAGATTGCAACAAATATGATTATTTCTATCTTCTACATCAATTCATAACAATCATCAATAGTGGGCTTTCTGCCCGAGACATAATCGTATTGTCCATCATTTACCCCATCAGGGTTTTATCATCATCATTGGGCCTTCATCCCTAGACATAATCTCATTATGCAACATTTACCCTTATCAGGGTTTCTCAATATAAGGAGTGCATATTAAATTCCATTTCAACATAAATCTTATCAGCTCATTGTATATCACAGTTCTGAATAAATATTAGCAGAGGCATTAAAACTAGCAATAGTAAAAGCATATAGATATCATGTATCATTCCTCATACCCATAATAGATTTATCATACAACATATACATGTTCCATCCAATCTGAATAGATGCCAATAAATTTCATGCATATACATGCATACCAGACTTAGTTCTCTTCTTCTTTTATTTCACATTCTTCATATGGGGTTACTAGTCATCACATGTTCACTATCAATTGAAGTTTGTACTATTAGTCCATTCCCAGAGTACAATTCACAATTCAAGAACACATTCTTATAAATCAATTCAAATACTTGACTTTCATCTTTTCGTTGAATTCAATTACAGTTATGTGCATCTCTTAATTCCCCATTTGATATTATCATTCACTAGCATCATCAAACTCATCATTTTAGGGTAAGAGTTACATTTTTAGAATCATCTATTAATTCCTATCTTTTTCCATCATTTTATACTTAGTAGTCTCAACTTCTTTCATTTCATGTTCATTACATTATATGGACCAATCTTTCTTGATTCACTTTACATACAATGCTTCTCTTCTACATAACATTTATCAAAGTACAGTTCTTAGTATATTTTATTTAATTTGGGTTAATCCATATGTAATTAATTTAAAGATAAAATACTTCATCATACTATCTTCATTAGCTTCATCTTTATCTTGCAATCACCATTAAGTACATCTTGTTCATATTGTCTCTTATATTCAGATAAGTGTACCTTGATGTTGACTAGTAATGTCATTCCCATAATCAACAATGATCATCCTTTATTATACTAAAACAAATGCATTAGACTTAGATTATATTAGTAAGACTCATCATATTCAATTGAAGTATTAATACCTTCAACTTCAACATTTGATCACATTTACAACATCATATACATGTTCTAGCTTTATCACTCATAATATTCTTAATGATAAACTTTTAGGGTTTTCAAGAAGTCATTCCTTAGTTCAACATATCATAAGAATCATATCATTCAGTAATCCAATCATGACCCAAGGGTTCATTAGGGTTATTCACAAACATAGAAACCCTAGTTTCCATTTTTGCACATTTCATTCATCAATCATAAGTATACATTGATTAATTTACCCATTTGATTCACTTCATCAACACAAATCCTAATCAGGATATGTGGTCATTCAAATCCATTAACATCCAACAATACACTTGTATAATACAATCTAGTACAATTCAAATATGACTTTATACATGCCAATTCAATTCCAAGCATATTGGCCATTGGGCTGATTTTTAGGCAAAATTCACATGAAATACCATAGTCATCTACCCATAAGAATACCCATGCATCCTCAATCAATATAACAAGAACTAATCAAGTTTCAATTAATGAGAAATAATCAAAATCAGTAAAAATTGGATTCCCCAATATCTTTCCCAAATCAAATCCAATCACATACATATATAAATAAGATTTTTTATTGTTTTAACTGCATTGAATTAGGCTTTCAACATGGATACTGGTGCGCTCCCACTAGAGGCTTGCAACAAGTGCAATCCACGAGGTCGGGAGGCACAGGAGAGATGGGATCTTTGCTTTCAATATTTGTATGGTCCCACACTAACTATCTACGTCTACTAAGACACTACACCCGCAAGCGCACGGGGTCGTGCCGTAGTATAGGTGAGGCGGAAAGTACGGGGTCGATCCACGGAGATAGAGGGGGCGCTAGAGTTAGACGGCGTGAGCTACGTTCCTAGTGCAGAGAGTAAGGTTTTTAGGGTTTTAAGGTTGATTGGTTGATTACACTGATGAGTAAGTAAGAGATGCGAAAAGGAAACTAAATTATGGAAGAGCAAGCAAATTAGCAAACTAAGCTATCAAACTAACTAAGCAGGAGAAAGGAGGGCTACACTACTCGAGCAAGGCAAGAAGCAAATAAGAACTAAACTAACCACCAGCAAGAGCAAGAGCCTAAGTTAACACTAAAGAGTAAAACTAAGCAATTGACTAAGTTAAACTAAAGCAATTGAACTAAGCTAGCATTAACAAGCAAACTAAGCAATTAGGGTTTTAAGCAAGGTGATTAAGGTGGGTGGGCTGTTTGGGGAATGTCACTTTGATTTTAGTTGGGGGAGTTCATTAAACATGCATGGTGCTCAATTCATAACTAGATTACCAAACCAAACAACAAGGGCAATGCCATTAGAACATACCCTATACTACTAGTAGAAGACTAGGGTTAGGTGTAGTTCTAGTGAGATTGGCCAAATCTAGGTTTCTAGGGTAAGTGATAGTGGACAATTGAGGGTTGAGGGTAGAGATGGGAGTGGAGATGAAGGGGTTTAACCTCATGCCACTAGCCACTCTAACCTTTAGAAGGCCCTAGGCAATTGCATCACTATCACTTACACTAGCCACTTAAATCTCACACTCATTTGTAGGAGGAGGGATGTGTATGTAGGAACAAAGGGGGCTATCTAGGGATCCACTAATTGGACCTAGTAGCCATTCCTAAGATTGCCACATACACCCCAATTCCTCCTAGAAATGAAGTGTCATCAAAAACCTCAAAACAAGCAATTCATACAAGAAGCACAAACCACATGCAATAAGATAGGAAAAGAGATGGAAGCAAGAAGTAATCATCATAATTATGAATTAAGTTCATTACAAGAATTTATCCCCCAACATGGTATCAAAGTAACATTTTAATCCCAAACAGCCCACCACAAGGGGGCTTAGCTAGACATAATCATGAAAACAGGAAAAGAAAGGGGTAGAAGAAGTAGGGACTCCATGAAGCTTTATGTAGAAGCCTCCTTCTTCACCTCCAAGCTTGCTGTAGACGTCCTCCTCCCTCCAAGGGTGCTAGGGTGCATGAAAATGGTGGAATGGATGGATAGAAACCTACAGAATCTAGGGTTCTATGGTGGAAATGGGTGGAAAGTGGGTGGAAATGGGATTAAATGCAAGGAAATGGGTGGATGGGAGTAAAGGAGACAAGGGAGAAGCTAGATTGTGGCTGGGAAGTGCTCTCTCTCGAGCCCTAGAAGCAACTAGTGCTTATATAGGAGCTAGGGCTAAGTGGGGGCAAAATAAGAAAAATAGTGGAAAGTTGTATAGGGTAGGTGATCACCACGGTCGTGGTGGGTGTACCACGGCCGTGGTGAGGGTAGTGGGGAATGACCGTGGGGTGGTGAACACAGTCGTGGGGTGAAGGAAGTGGTGAGATGGTGGTAGCCACGGCCGTGGCGGAGTGCCACGGTCGTGGTGGGTAGCATGCACCACGGTCGTGTTGGGTAACACTGCCATTTTGGAGGGGTTGGAGCTGACAGTGGGGAGGGGCCACAGGCATCTTGATCAGCATCGGCCACGGTCGTGGCGACTTGGCCACGGTCGTGGTCAGTGAGGCCAATTCCCTGTTACAACCTGACTTCTTGCAAATTAATTCACACGACCGTGGCAGGGTGCCACAGTCGTGTTGTCTTCAGTGGCCACGGTCGTGGCTGGGAGGCCACAGTCGTGGGCGATCTATGGATTTTACTGTTGCAACCCGTTGGTTTGGCACAAAAAAAACCACGACTGTGGCGTTGTGGCCATGGCCGTGGTGAGTTCGACTTCTTGATTTCTCTTCTAACTTTGTCATTTTCGGATGTCTTTACTCGAGGATGATTCTTGGCCACTGGAGGTAGGTTGAGGGAGACTTTAGGGCATTCTCTCTTTTCCATCTAAGAATGGTCCAAGTACCTGAAAAACAGTGCAAAGACCATCCATAAACATATTTGCAATGATAATCATATTGGGGAGAATAACATGTAATTCTAGTGCATTTGAATGTGATAAAAGTACAAAATGACACAAGATACAACCCTAGAATAGGGTTGGATCAGATACAAAGCTTAGGAGGGAGAAAAACACTCACATCAAGTGTGAAACACCTGAAATTCGTAGCCCAGCTACTACTACTAATTCTTGAATCAAGTCCTTGCTTCAAGAAAATCGAATCTTCCTGCTCCTCTTCACTCAAGAACCTAGAAGAAGAAGAATTGAAGAAGAAAGAATGAAAGAAGAGATCAATTTGGATTCTTTTGATCAAAATTAGGGAAGTGACGAATTCTATACATAGGAGATAATAGAAGCAAATAAACCTAGTAAAGATTTATAATCTATACAAAATTTACCAACCTTGGAAAGAGAAAACCCAAAAATCTGAAATTTCCACTTCAGATTCTCCAAACCCTAAAATCCCCTCCTCTCTCAAGAATTATGAAGCTCTGAAGTGTGGGACGGAAATGAGAGGTGCTTGGGTCGTAATAGAGTCCTAAATACTCATTGAGGTGCTTGGAATAATTAATTATAAACATTTTCAGTCTTTTTTTATTTTTCCAGAAAAATCTGGTCGGTCGAGTTTGTCTCTCTCAGAACTCGACCGATCAAGGTTCTTTTGTGATACAAAACGTCTTAAAAAATTTCTGAAATTTTAATATGTTGTTGAAAACGGTGTATCAATGCTTCAGTTAAAATTTTAGCTTAATTGGATAATCCAATAAATTATAAAAAATAAAATAATACACTGCTATATTGCAGTCAGCAACATGGTCGGTCGAGTTTGTCCTGCACAGAACTTGACCGACACCCTCTCTGTAAAGATCAAAAGTCATCCAAAAATTACTACAATTTAAAAAGGTTTCTAAAATTGTGTTTTTAAAGTACATTTAAAATTTTAGATCAATTGGATATACCAATAAAAAGATAAAATTCAATTACCACATTGCTATCTCAATCTGAAAATATGATCAGTCGAGTTTGAAACTTGACCGATAAATAGGTCATAACATTCTTAAAAAATTCTGATATTTTTCAAAAGTGTTCAAATTTTATAAATACAAATCATATCCAAATTTGAATTAAATCAGAGTTACACATAAAATACTAAAATTCATTTAGTGAGACACTATACTTATCAAATTCTATATTCATATATCACCAAAACCCTAATTTGGGCCGACTAGGGTTTCTAAAATATTAACCCTAATTATGTGAATCAGAGTATGATTAAACCTTCTCATTATATTTAAAACATTAAAATTTAACTACCATCACTAATCAATCTTTAAACAATGATCAACTTAATTAAGCATACAATTATCCAAATAAACCCTAATCAGATGACTAATTTGAAAACGGGTCATTACAGTAGTGAAGACCAAGAGCTGTACAACCACCATCTAAGAGAAACTAGTTGACAGTTGTATAGAAGTGAGTTTTTGTCGCTGGACTTGCTCCAGGACCAGGTATAACTCACTAAACCATCCTTCCTATTTCATAGTAGTTGACACGATCTTGCTGGTATGGGAATATAGATAGCTAAAATTTTGCTTCCGCTACTATACTATGTACCAATATTTCCCAACAAGGACTTGATTGAGTTTATTAGTTACCACAACCAGAGAAGACAACAATCATTAGAGCTTATTGTTGTGTCTATGGAAGGCTCCCAATACCCCTCTATTTATAGGAGGGCTAGGGCCAGGGTTTCCAATATGAGTGGGAGTCAAAGAGACGGAATTTCATGAATTTTATGGAACCTGTGAATGACAAGACAGTCGGTTCATCATTGAACCAGTCAATTGGCATGTGACATGATTGGTTCAACCCTTGAACTGATTGTTTCACTATGTTTCCCAATCCCAATTGTATTGGTAAATAATATTCGATTAATGCATAACATGACATCATCATCAATCCTTGATCCAATCAAATTGATCAACAAACCGGACAATTCACAACCTGAACTGGTCAGTTCACAAACCTGAGTCGATCAATTCACCTAATGAACCGGTCGTTTCATGGTTCTAATCATTAATTTTGGTTCAACTGACCTGATACTTGAATCGGTTGGTTCAACACTTGAACCGTTTGGTTCCCCAGTCCAGTCAATCAACTTTCAACCATTGTTGTTTAAATTGAACACATAACTCTTTAGTAGTCAATTTTAAACTATATTCATGAATAAAACTCCTATTCCAAGTGTATCATATGTGTGTGACCCTATAGGTTCCATGTTATGTTGTCAGTGAATCCATAACTAATTAATTTCATGACAAGCAATGATTGGTATCTAGAATGATTCATTGCTACCCAAGTAATCAAAAATTTGGAGAACAACTTTGACCTACAATCTATGGTTGGTGTTATAATGATTTTATAGTTCCTTTGTCACTGATATCTAGATTTAAATCAAGACATGGAATCGTCATCCTATTCAACATTCAATCCATGTTCCTTGAACTAGAACAAACTGTTTGAGATGCATGTGAGCTCACATATCATATATTGATTCATGTGAGTATGGCCATACATTTCTCAGTCTCACTTATCAAGTGGTATGGATATCAATATCCCACATGAGGTTCAAATTCCATCTACATCAGTCACACTCAATCACCATGTGTCGCAATGTACCTGAGTATCATGTTTATGGAAACTCTTATTCAAGGTCATGATGAATGATGTCAAAGAACATCGAATGACATGTGATGAGTGTAGTTACTTCAGGTCTAAGAACCACACTACCATCACTATGAGAGACAATTCTAGCTACCATGTAATGATTTCCATGCATCACTCTCAAGGTGGGTCTGTCTCATACACTATTCTCTAACAAGTATCTATGTGTTTGGTTTGATATCATATATCATGACTTAATGAGATTGTTTCATCGACCAACACACACTCTAGTCTTATGTGTTATTGTTGTCTATCAACCTTCCATACTAACATCCGACTAGGAACATAACAAGAATGTATATACTCTTGACATTTGTATGATCACATTGTTCAGGTCCTCACCCCAAAGGCATACATCATTTAAGAATATCATTCTTTAAACATTTATTATGTTACATCATTATCTCATAACTGGTAAAATAAAATAAATTGTAAGATTGTCTTTATCATTATCAAATCTTGTATATGATACCCTATCACAATCATCATATGATTGTCTCTATGAGCACACACATACCAACAGACTCCCACTTGCACTTAGAGCCAATCACCCACAAATCTTATTCCAAGCAATCTTAACATGTCCATCATGTTTCTACTGCGCAATCTCTTTTATAGAGGGTTAGCAACATTTTCTTCTAATAAATATTTTGCAAATTTCTTTCTCCTCGTCGACGACCTCTTATATGAGATGGAAGTGTTGCGGTAGGCTATCTGAGATTCCTTTCCTGAAAAATAGCTCCATTATTGTCATAGTGTCTCTATTGTGTCATAATGGTTGGAACATCTCATAAGTTCATCTATATGAACTTATAGATCTATAAATTATCTTTTGTTGTTATCATAAAACTAAGATACTCAATTTATAATGTAGAGTTAGCAATTGACTCTTGCTCAGAACTTTTCCAGCTTACATTTCTTATTTTAAGGTCAAACACAAATTTAGGTTGTGATGTTTGTCATACTAGAAGCTTGCATCGATGTATCCCTTTACACCCAACTCTTACTTATTACCATAACCAAGGATTTTGTAACATACTATATTTTGAGTACTAAATCCATATTGAGCTATAATGCATTCTTATAATTATACCTTCATTAAAAGGCTTATTCACTTATTTTAATAATTTCTCATCTTTTGATACTAACTAAAAACTTGCTTGAGTTTATGTTCTTAAATGAGCTTATGTACCCATGTGAGAAGCAAATGAGTCCCTAGATTAATCTTCTTGAGCCACTTTGTTGTCATTTTAGTACAATTTGAACTTCTTGTGCTTGGATATTTTGATTTGAACTCGTATCCCAATAATGCACCTATTGTTCAACTAATGGCTTTAGAAATCACCCAAAAATATATTCCTAATTATTATATATTAAAATTTGAATTACTAAGAGAAAAACATAAACTAAAACATATTATGATGATAATTTGAGCATTTATATTTTTATAATTTATCCAAGAAGGAACTAAATGCATGATTAATATTTGAAAGTTATCGGAGTTATAATAAAGGAGTTATAAAATTTTGAAGTATAGTATACAGATCACGGTAGTAACCAATTAAATAGAAAAGTAATTGCACCTCTTGTCCTCCTCAACCTTCGACTGTTACGGAGGGGAGAAACACCAGTCGTTCTCTGTGACTTGACAAATCCCAGACCACTAGTGTTGAAACCTATCCCTGGGTCTAGGTATCTTGACATCATAACAAACCTTGAAAACTCTAGCCTCCCATATATATAGCATTATCTTCACTATGATCCCATACAAGGAAATCCTAGTGTTGCCTTTCTACTATAAACGGTCTGACACAGTAACATCCCAGGATTTGAGGTCTCGGATAAAATGATCTTAAAAGGAATGATTGGATTACCCATATTACCAAGGTGCGCCTCGTTTTTCAGGAGCCATCACTAAAGAACTCCATAGTTAAGTGTGCTTAGCTTGGAGTAGTAAAAGGGGGTGACCAATTGGGAAGTTGATCATGGCTTATGTGTGAGTTAGGAGAAAGCACATAGTTAAGGCTAGTGGTGGTTTGTGGGGCCAGTTGTCATTCCTGAAACTCTACTAGAGCCTTGGACAGTGGGCCCGGGCATTACAGACACCCTCAACCACAGGAAAATATGGAAGTTGTGTAAGTGCCCACACTGTTGCCAGACCTTCTCAACACAACCCTAATCTGCAATACAACATAAGCGCCTTCCCTTCAAATAAACTCCCTCCTCTGCCAAACTCCCTCCTCCATCGGGATGTGCTGCGGACATGGTCGCGGCGTAGAGACATGTCTGCCGCTGTTGACATCACAAACTTGAGGATCAGGGTTGGAAATAAAGCACAATGTCATTGCCTCCCACTACTAAATTCCTATAGATAAGTTGTTTTAAATTGATCGATGTCATCGGCCCTCCCCTCACCAGTAAGCAACAACGTCGCCTGGTTGCAAACATCTTGAAGACCACCTGCAATTGTAGGCAGCAACACCACCATGATATGCAAACCATCGTCTTTCCTTGCTAAAATCACCACCAACCTATAACTCACACAACACAGGCCAGACATGGCAAGCATCATCCTCCTGGCCCCGATCTCCCAGCCTCCGATCTACTTACTCAACACCATTATAGACCTACAAACAACCAGTCGTTGCCATTCTCATACAACCTCACCAGACTCAGCCTCCTTCCTGACAGTTCCGACTCTGCCGCCTTCCCCCTGTAACATACTAAAACCTAGAACTAAATCCTAACTCCATGGTTAAGAGGTTAGAAACCTTAGTCTTTGGGGCTTAGCCAAACAAGGATAAGAGTATGCTCTTTAGTGACCTTAAATATGTTAATGCATGAATAAATCACCATAACATGTAAAATGTAAATAAATACTACCTAATACCTTCAAATTAATCATAAGACCAATGAAGGGTACATAAGATATGTCACATGAGATAATAATGTGCATAAAAGGACAATGTGTCCATAATTGAGAAAAATGATATATAATTCCACAAAATATGAAATAAATAAACTTACATGAGATAATGTTAGGGCAGATGTGTTCTAGATCTTTCCTTAGCCTTTTAGAACAAGGAAGAGATAAAAAGACAAAATAATAACTCTTTAGGAAAGGTAATGTGATATTGAATTATTCAATAAAAAAATTATGGTAATAATGGGTAATGGACTAAAATTCATAAAAGGAAGACAAATTGATTAGAAAAATAACCTCAAATTCATTTTCTTTGAGTTCAAGTATACTTGAATGATAAGTTTCACCAATTTAGGATAATAATCATCAAATCTATTTTATTTAGAAAAGAAAATGTCTTTTTCCTTAAAAATATGAAATAAAATATTTAATGACTCCAAAAGAGGAAAATAATCTTAGATTCGTAATTTACACACTAAAATATGCCTTTGCATGAATTTTCACTCAATTTGGATAAAGTTTGATTAAAAGATGAAATTAGGAGAGAGAAAGTGTGTAGAACCTTCAAAATATTAAATAAATGAACAAATAACTCTAACATGTAAAATTTATGGGAAATTCATATCCAAGGCACTTAATGTGACATGTAGGTGAAGTTTCATCAAATTTGGATAATCTTATAAACATTAATGAAGGAGGAAAGAGAAAATAAGACTTGATTATTTAACACATTAAAAGTTCTGAAAAGGTAAAAATAATTGCATATTTAGATTCATCATGTCCAAAATAGGTTGGGTGCCAAATTTCATTAATTTTGTAGTTTGTTTGCACCCTCAAATGAAGAGACAGAAAAAGCTAAATAATTATGTATGTCACTTTAATCCGGTTAAGATTTGGAATGAAATCTATGTGTCATGCACCCCTTAGATGCGCGTATGGTTTCCAGACATTGGATCAAGGATCTGACGATCCAGAAGTCATCACTCACCTTGTGCCCAAACAGGAAGGTGCCACCTACATATTGTGATTTTCAAACTCGAATTTCTCCGTCCACAATTGTTGATCAATCTTCAAGATTTCTTGGCTGGTGTGTTCCTCTTTATATTCCGCATAACCCGAGGCCCAACATATAATCTAGTTTTCCTTTTTGGCAATTTACCCAATTTTCTTCTCGAGCTTCTCGAAGCTCCCTAGCCATCCAATTGTAAAACACAACCCCAAATATAAATAGAGGTACACCCTACATCCTCGGCTCTTGCACAATCATTTGATCACTTCAATTTGCTCATATCCTTCTCACATAGCCATCATGATTACATTCTTTGATATGTTCTTACGACGGAAAGTTCTCTCTCTCTTCGCCATCTTCGATCAAATTGACCCTCTCGGTGAGTTTCTAGTCCCTCACTCTTCGTCTCCATGGCTTCAGTTCATCGTTTAGTCTCGTATGTCGATTTTGCCCAATTTTTGACTGAGCTTTGCTTCTCAGTTCTGCGACTATGTCACCCAAGCGGGGGAAAAAGATGACCCTAGTGATCTTCCTTTCTTACCCCTCGCCTCACATTTCTCCTTCTTTTTCGCTTGGGGACAAAAACATCATTTCACCCTTGTTTTGTTTGCATCGAGTTCTGCTGAAGTGTTTGAGTGGCCAGTTGAGTTAGCCATCCCTAATTGGGCCAACTCAGATGTGCGGCCCACTCTCTCTCTCTCTATATCTTTTTCTCTCTCAATGATTAACACTGACGTGGAAATTTTTAAGTGGCCGATTTTGGAAAATTCATAACTAATTATCTACTTATCCATAAATTACAAATAAATAGTCGTTGGATTATGAAAAATAAGAGCTATATTATGGTCTTAGTTTTGTTGCCTAAATCCAATGTTGAAAATATGTGATTTTAATGGATTAATCTAAATAAGTAATAACTTACAAAATTCATAACTAAATATCAAAAAGATAGAAAAATATAATAAAATATGTTTTAAACTCAGAAAAAGATAATCTAAAGCATGGCATGATTTTGATAACCTAATTTACAATATTAAAAAGGCAATTTTTAGGGTTTTGAATAATCAATGTATTTCTAACTCTAATTTCACATACATGATAATAGGTGCTTTCGAAACCTAGATTTGGATCTAGAAGTGACCTCATACTATTAAACTATGTGGAGAGGTATGCTTGCATCCCATATTATATTTATATTGAGAAATTTACCTCTCTTATGTATATTTGCATCTCTTATTCTTCTTTATTGAGCAATAACCTATCTCTATCATTCTCTTGGTTCTATGGACATTAACCTACACCATATCTCATTTTTTGGAAAATATGCTTCATGTAAAGTACCTTTTATTTGTTATAGATCTTAGGACATTATTTTGGTCTTTTCTTATGTTTTGTTTATGATATGGTGACATGTGATATCTTTTTACCCACTTTTGTGGTGATTGCTTAGATTTTCATTTATGTGGTGACAAATCTTATTATTCTGACTATACTTTTTATGTGCCTCTCTATTAATCATGTTGTATGACTTAGTAGCCCTAGAGTAATATAATTGCATTGGTTTTTGGATTATGTGCCCTTATTTAATTTTGGGATGGAGGTTTTGTGCCCCATAATTGGGTTTCAAATTTATGAGGTTTGGCCCACATTTATATTTATTGGGAGTTTGGTTATGTGCCAATCTCTATGAGGTTTCAAGTTTATGAGGCTTAGCCGCCTTTGTTGTTTATGTTGTTCTAGTGCTATGTTTATCTCACCTACATATAAGTTGTTATGGGTTTTGTGCCCAAAAAGATTATGTGTGCTTTTGTGGCACCACTTTTATTATTTTTTTATGGCAAGTATCTCTTTTGTTATGATTATACTATCTTATGTCCGTTTGGGTAGTCCTTATCTTTTCTATGGGAAGCCTTTTTACTTGATGTCCTTTCTAATCCATAAATTGCTCAACTTTATTATATATGCACATACCAACTTTTTGCTGAAATTCTCTTTTCTTTTCCTTTTGTGGGGTATGCTTCCAGCCCCAGGTGTTGGACTAGGAGAAGGAAATGAATGAGGACCTGGACCACAACAAGTGTAGTTGACCTCGTGGGAGACTTTTCTTGAAGTCATTAGGTGATCCTCAACTAGTCCTTTATGTAGTTAGTTTTCCTTTATATCACCCTACGTGGTGAAAGACTAGTTATGATAAGAATCTTTATAATGGTTGATACATCTTTAATTCTGTTGCTACTTTGTGTTATGATACAATCATGTTGAATAAATTGGTTTCATCCCTTTCGAGAGAAAGTTTTTATTTGTGTGTTGTTTGGGATGTTACCTTTTTATTTTAATAGGGAGTGGTTCCCTTCTGGGATCCCACTCCTTACAGCATGGTATTAGAGCCAGTAGTTGTCAGTTATCTAACTATTTCAATCTTGTCTCCCTTAGGATATTTACCTTTTTTCATAGGTTGCTTATACCTAGTATCCTTGCCTTGTGTAGGAAAAAGCCCTAATGGTGGGAGATAACTCGACTGTTGACAACCAATATGGTTACGAGACACCCTAGAACCCTAGGTTTCAGATGCCTAGGATGAATCCACCCTTTACCCCTCCAGTTACTCAAGGTATTCCTCTGACTGGAAGTGGACCATTAATAGGTCAGGAAACCCCAACTTCTGCTAGTACGGGCATAATCATCTCTCTAGAGCAAGATTTGGCCATGTTTCGACAACTTTTTGCTACAACCATGGCGGGGAAGATAAAAGATTCGTCTGTGCCTAAAAAGTCTAAGGAGTATTCCGTAACGGAATTCATGAAGATGCAACCACCCACCTTTAAGGGTGAAGGTGAAATAGAGATGGTCGACAAAGCTAGTGATTGGGTATTAGCAATAGAGAGGACCTTTGATGGTATGGCATGTCCTCCCCACCAGAAGGTTAGATTTACCTAATATGTTTTGGATGGACCTACTCGAGTTTAGTGGAACGGGATAGGAAGGACACGTGATATCTCTACCTTGACATGGGAGCAGTTTTTGGTACTTTTTCGTGGGAAGTACATCTGCACTGCTTCCCCGAAGAAGAAGGAAGTAGAGTTCTATAGCATGAAGCAAGGTTCTTTATCTGTTTATGTGTTTGTACAAAATTTTCTATTGTTGGAACATTATGCAATAGGTTTGGGTGAGGAGCATAGAGCTGACCTATTCCTTTAAGGACTCAACTACAATGTGGGTCGTGCTCTTACCCACAACTACCTTTGACCTTTCAACAGATGGTTGATAAATCTTTGGTTGTGCAGTCCTACCCAGGGTTTCAACTTAGGGAGTTTAACAAGAAGAGGAAACCCATAGGAGATGAGAAGAAAAGAGACATGTGTGTTAAATGCAATGGTTACCATCATCCAGGGAAGTGCTCTCAAGATAAGAACCAATCAAAGTATCAACCTAATTTTTTGGTTGTGTCATCATTACAATGAACCTAGACATATTTGCCCTAGGTGCCCTCAACATCATAATGGACCTACACCGGCTCAACAAAAACCTCAAGTGCCTCATCAAAATAATGGTAACAATAATGATAGAAGACCTATGGAAAGGCGAGCTCAAAGATTTTTAGATTTGTATGGTCAAGAAGCCTATGATGATGATCATGTTGAAGGTAACCCTTAGTCCCATAGTTAGAATTACAAGTTATGCTTCCTTTTTTATGATACCTTGTGGATATATGTAAGGAAGTTACCTTTGTACCTATAGATTTGCTTGACTTGTTAGCATGTAACTTTTTAAGGGGTGGTAGATAGTTGTTTGTTAGTTATGGATGTTTAGATTTTGAGGACAAAATCTCTTTAAAGGGTGGTATGCTATAACATACCGAAACCTAGAACAAAATCCTAACTTTAGGGTTAAGAGGTTAGAAACCTTAGTCTTTGGGGCTTAGCCAAACAAAGATAAAGGTATGCTCTTTAGTGACCCTAAATATGTTAATGCATGAATAAATCACCCTAACATGTAGAATATAAATAAATATTACCTAATACCTTCAAATTAATCATAAGATCAATGAAGGGTGCATAAGATGTGTCACATGAGGTAATAATGTGCATAAAAGGACAAGGTGTCCATAATTAAGAATAATGATATATAATTCCACAAAATATGAAATAAATAAAGTTATGTGAGATAATGTTAGAATAGATTTGTTCTAGATCTTTCCTTAGCCTTTTGGAATAAGGAAGAGATAAAAAGATAAAATAATAACTCTTTAGGCAAGGTAATGTGATATTGAATTATTTAATAATATAAATTGTGGTAATAATGGGTAATGGATTAAAATTCATAAAAGGAAGACAAATTGGTTAGAAATAACCTCAGATTCATTTTCTTAGAGTTCAAGTTTACTTGAATGATAAGTTTCAACAATTTAGGATAATAATCATCACATCTATTTTATTTAGAAAAGAAAATGTATTTTTCCTTAAAAATATTAAATAAAATATTTAATGATTCCAAAAGAGGAAAATAATCTTAGATTTGTAATCTACACACTAAAATATGCCTTTGGGTGAATTTTCACTCAATTTGGAGAAAGTTTGATTAAAAGGTGAAATCAGGAGAGAGAAAGTGTATAAAACCTTCAAAATATTAAATAAATGAACAAATAACCCCAACATGTAAAGTTTATGACAAATTCATATCCAAGGTACTTAATGTGACTTGTAGGTGAAGTTTCATCAAATTTGGATAATCTTATAACCATTAATGAAGGAGGAAAGAGAAAATAAGACTTGAATTATTTAATACATTAAAAGTTCCCAAAAGGAAAAATTAATTGTATATTCGGATTCCTCATGTCCAAAATAGGATGAGTGTCGAATTTCATTAATTTTGGAGTTTGTTTGCACCCTTAAATGAGGAGAGAGAAAAAGTTAAATAATTATGTATGTCACTTTAATCCGATTAAAATTTGGAATGAAATTTGTGTGTCACGCACCCCTTAGATGAACAAATGGTTTCCAGCCATTGGATCAAGGATCTGATGACCTAGAAGTTGTCACTAACCTTGCGCCCAAACAGGAAGGTGCCGCCTACATATTGTGATTTTCAAACTCGAATTTCTCCTTCCACAATTGATCAATCTTTGAGATTTCTTCACTGGTGTGTTCCTCTTTAGATTCTATATAACTCAAGCCCCAACATATGATGTGGTTTTCCTTTTTGGAAATTTTCCCAATTTGCTTCCCGAGCTTCTCGAAGCTCCCTAGCCATCCAACCGTAAAACACAACCCCATCTATAAATAGTGGTACACTCTGCATCCTCGACTCTTGTGCAATCGTTTGCTTGCTTCAATTTGCTCATAGCCTTCTTGCATAGCCACAACAATTGTGTTGTTCGATCCATCCTTGTGGTGGCAAGTTCTCTCTCACTTCACCATCTTCGATCGAATTGACCCTCTCAGTGAGTTTCCAATCCCTCACTCTTTGTCTCCATGGCTTCAGTTCATCATTTGGTCTTGTATGTCAGTGTTGCCCAATTTTCGACCGAGCTTTGCTTCTCAGTTTCATGGATATGGCACTCTAGCAGGGGAAAGAGGTGACCCCAGTGATCTTCCTTTCTTGCCCCTCGCCTCGCATTGCTCCTTCTTTTTTGCCTGGGGGGAAAATGTCATTTCGCCCTTGTTTTGTCAATTTGCACCGAGTTCCACTGAAGTATTTGAGTAGCCGGCCGAGTTGGCCAGCCCTGATTGTGCTAACTCAGATGCAGGGCCCACTCTCTCTCTCTCTCTCTCTCTTTCTCTCTTGATGATTAACGGTGACATGGAAATTTCTAATTTGTCAGTTTTGGAAAATTCATAACTAATTATCTACTTATCCAAAAATTACAAATAAATAGTCGTTGGATTCAGAAAAATAAGAGCTATCTTATGGTGTTGGTTTTGTCGCCTAAATACAATATTGAAAATATGTGATTTTAATAGATTAATCTAAATAAGTAATAACTTGCAAAATTCATAATTAAATATTTAAAAGATAGAAAAATATAATAAAATATATTTTGAACTCAAAATAAGATATTCTAAAACATGGCATGAATTTGATAACCTAATTCACTAATATTAAAAAGGCAATTTTTAGGGTTTTGAATAATCAATGTAGTTCTAACCCTAATTTCACATACATGATAATAGGTGCTTTGGAAACCTAGATTTGGATCTAGAAGTGACCTCATACTGTTAGAATCTATGGAGAGGTATGCTTGCATCCTATATTATTTCTATATTGAGAAATTTCCCTCTCTTATGTATGTTTGCATATCCTATTCTTCTTTATTGAGCAATAAACTATCTTTATCATTCTCTTCGTCCTATGGACATTAACCTACACCATATCTTGTTCTTTTGGAAAAAAATACTTCACATGAAGTACCTTTTATTTATTATTGATCTTTGACCATTCTTTTGGTCTTTTCTTACGCTTTGTTTATGATATGGTGACATGTGATATCTTTTTTATCACTTTTGTGGTGATTTCTTAGATTGTCATTTATGTGGTGACAAATCTTGTTATTCCGACTATACTTTTTACTTGCATCTTTATTAAGCATGTTGTGTGACTCAGTAACCCTAGAGTATTATAACTGCATTGGTTTTTGGGTTATGTGTCCTTATTTATTTTTGGGATGGAGGTTATGTGCCCCATACCCGGGTTTCAAATTTATGAGGTTTGTCCCAGATTTATATTTATTGGGAGTTTGGTTATGTGCCAATCTCTATTAGGTTTCAAGTTTGTGAGGCTTGGCCGCCTTTGTTATTTATTTTGTTCTAGTTCTATGTTTATCTCACCTACATGTAGGTTGTTATGGGTTTTGTGTCCAAAATGATTATGTGTGCTTTTGTGGAACCACTTTTATTATTGTTTTTATGGCAAGTATCTCTTTTGTTATAATTATACTCTCTTATGCCCGTTTGGGTAGTCTTTATCTTTTCTATGGGAAGTCTTTTTACTTGATATCCTTTCTAATCCATAATTTACTCAACTTTATTATAGTATGTACATACCAACTTTTTGTTGATATTCTCTTTTCTTTTCCTTTTGTGGGGTATGCTTCCAACCCCATGTGTTGGACTAGGAGAAGGAAATCAAGGAGGACCTGGACTACAACAAGTGTAACTGACCTCGTGGGAGACTATACTTGAATTCGTTAGGTGATCCTCAGCTAGTCCTTTATGTAGTTAGTTTTCCTTTATATCATCCTGTGTGGTGAAAGACTAGTTATGATAAGAAGCTTTGTAATGGTTAGATACATCCTTAGTTCTGTTGCTACTTTATGTTATGATACAATCATGTTGAATAAATTGATTTCATCCCTTTTGAGAAAAAGTTTTTGTTGGTGTGTTGTTTGGGATGTTACCTTTTTATTTTAGTAGGGAGTGGTTCCCCTCTGGGATCCCACTCCTTACACCCCCTCACCAAATCTGCCTGGTCATGATAGGACTCAACCAACTAATCAACCTGCAAGGACCCTGGCCACCACATATCTACAACATGATGACTGCACGCCACCTGCAAGCACCAAGATACCCCACAAAATCTGACCACCGCCATCGTATACTCCGACTACAAGGATACCTCCTCTCCCCCAATCTGTTGTGCGGGTCTACGTTGAGTTGGGCTTAGGCAAGTTGAAATTGGCACATTGCACTCTGTAGACCGTTCCATCAAAGTGCCAAGAGGAAGAGTGGATAATGTTTTGGTTATGATTGACAAGGAAAGGGGGGTAGTGTTCCCAGCTAATTTCATTGTTCTTGACATGGATCTGGATGATTGGAAGATCCCCATCATCTTGGGAAGACCATTCTTATTTATAGTCAATGTCGAGATACATGTTCAAAGTGGCATAATGACACTATCTTTCATGAACATCAAGATAAAGTTCAGCATATATAAGTCTTCAATACGGTGAGTTCGAGATGAGGATATTGGACATGGTCACTTCAAGAGTCCGATTGATCATTTGAGAGGAGGAGATCTGGATGAAAGATTTGATGATATCTTTAGTGATCAAAGGGATGAGGAGCTTAGGTTGAGTGTGAATGAGAGATGCCTTTATTGTAAGAATGGGCACATGAAAATTTCAAATGATTGAGAAATTAAAGAATCTCCAAGAAGCCCTGAAGGCTTGAAACTCAACGCCTGTGGGAGGCAACCCACATAGGTTTGGGAATTTTTCACCCAACCTTCCATTTTTTATACTTTTGGTTATTTTTATACTTCTCCAAGAACACACACACTTGTTTCTAATAGTTTTTGTTTATTTTTAAGATGTGGAGGTGAAAACAGGTTGAAATAAGGAAAATTAGATGAAATTTAGACAAAGAATCCATGAAAAATCATTTTGGCCTAAAGATTTGATGTTTTTATGAGATTCAAGTTGAAATGAACTGTCACAGTACTCACCATGACCATGGTTCCATAGAACGGCCATGGTGGTACACTCAAATTAACAAAGAAATTAAGAAAATTGAAGAATAGACTCAGCACGGCCATACAAGGCAGCACGACCATGTATCTATCTAGTCGGAATGGCCGTGTGGAGCGCTACGGCCGTGCAACAGCAAATCACCACAGTTGTGCCATGCAGCATGGTGGTGTTGGGGCCCGATCCAACACTTAAGTTAGCAATCCAATTTTGTTCATTTCATTTGCTCATTCACCCTTGCATGAACAGAACACCCGTAAAATGCACAGAGCGGTTGTGTAACACTACCACAACCCTATTCCACCTCTGATTCCTCCTCAAATCACCCCAATCCATCCCAAATCATCTTCCTACCATTTTCCCTACCTCCATCCATCATTTCCACCAAAGTTCACCCACCAATTTCTCTACTTTCTCTCCATTCCACCCCATATACGTAGAACTTCAAAAATCCCTAAAACCCCACATTTCTCCACCAATTTTAGTCAAAGATGAAGTAAATGGCTAAGAAAGTTGTGCCTAAGACCAAGGAGGTCATTTCCTACAGACGTCGGCCCAAGAATATGTCATCTTCTGCTCTTTCGACATCCCTAGCTCCTCCACCACCATCGATAGCCTCCGGTTCACAAGGAGAATCACTGCATATAGAGGCAACCATGGACCCTATGATGGAGGAATCCATGAGATTGCATAGAAGAGGAGGGACAACAGTCCGACCCTCAATTTCCTCAGCTCAACCATCTACTTCAGCAGCTCAAGCATCGACTTCGATCCGTCCTTCGACATCTGCAGCACCACAGCCACATCTGAGAGCATGATGACATATACTTTTATATGATGAAGATGAAGCAATGCTAGATGCACAGTAGGAGGATTCACTTGAGGCACATCATGAGACATCAACCGAGGGTAAGAGCAAGAAGGTGAAGAAGCCAAAGCACCCGGAGTTCCTGACACGTTGAGTGATTGCCACTTGCTATGCTTGCTAGGTGACAATGGAGACTTTGGGGATATTTGATTTTTTTCAGGATATCTTGGTACCCATTGGGTTATTTAAGGTGTGGACCATAGTCCAGGAGACTTATGTTGGGCTTACACAACAGTTCATTGCAACCCTAGAGAAAGTCTCGCAGGACGCCATTAATGTCACTTTGGGGAATGGCACTTACCTTGTCATTGCATCCTTTCTCAATGTCATTTTCACTCCCACCCCTGAGACAACAAAATTACTTGATCAAGGGAGCACATATAGAGAAACCAATATGAACTACACAACCGTGTGGAAGAGGCTTATAGGGAAAAGCAACTTTGTGGCGGGAAAATCAAAGACAAGTCTGATTCACAATCTCATCTTGAGATACATTCAGAAGGTCTTGGTGAACACCATCTTTACCCGGTATGAGAATCAAGGTATTTGTACAAATAAATACCTCTTTGTGTTCGGATGGATGGTGCAGGGAAAGCATGTAAATTTGACGTCACTCATCATTGATCACATGAAGACAATCCCGTCCAAGAGCAAGAATCCTTTTATTATGGGAGGGATTTTGACTTCAATTTCTCTAGCCCTGGAGCATGATGTATCTGGTTACACCAAGGCAAGAGGGAGGCTCGTGGACCTACACTACTTGACTTGCTCATCCATGATTTTAGTGATTGGTCAGAATATTTTCTACGAGGTCAACCCTCCTTATGCATGAGCTTCACTGGAGCTCCCCTACCATGCGACACTTCTCTTAGAGGGGTGTAGTCTATCTCCAGATTTTTTGGATATCTTGAGGAGGTGGGAAGAGGAGCATCCTAGAGACATATGGAAACAACAACCTAGAGATCTTCCCAAAGGACTTGGAGAGTCATAGGCGGCCTCCGAGAGGAAGAGGATAGTTGAGGAGAGAGAGATGCACAGGGTGAGGCGACGAGAGATGAAGTCATCACAATAGCCTCCAATGTATGCATATGACATGTCGACTATACATGCACAGCTGGAGGGCATTCAGAGCACACATGATAGGATACTGAGGCCACAAGAGGGATATTAGCGCACACATGATGCAATGCGGCTGGATCATTAGCATATGCACTATCAAATCAACCACATGTATCCATTTTAGCACGCCCAACCCCATAGGAACCCCCAGTTGGGGGGGGGGGAGATTGGTGGGGCACACTGTCTGAATTTCATGATTCCTACCCACCTCCACAGTTAGACAACTAGGATACCTACTACCTACATCCTCCACCACAGGGAGGACCATCATCGGAGCCAACACAATGATCATCTACCCTATCACTCCTATGTTGTAGTGTTATGCTGAGGACATTATGATTCAAAAGTTTGGGGTGGTAGGGCGGTATGCCCTTTTTCCCATTTCACTCGTTTTGCATTTCACCTATCATTTGATTTTGTTTTCTTATTTTGTTTTGTTGCTTTTGCTATCTGGATTAGATTTTACCTGCTTTGCATGCTTGCATATCATGTAGTTTACTTTCTGTCAACTTTTGTGTAATTTTAAAAAAATTTGTTCTTTTTGCCATGCATTGCACATCATGTAGATTTTTGGTCATCTTTGCATGTTTTAACTAGGACTTGCTTATTTCTTGATTTATTTTTCAATAATGAAGGATTAAATGTGATTGAAAGCAACTTGGCACCGTTTTGACCAATTTTTCCCAAATTTAGAACTTCTTGCCTAAATTTGACTCAAGCTTTACTTTTTTGGATTGAAAATGATGACCTTGGACAAGTGCAAGTGAATTATCATGGTTTATCGCTAGATGGTTTCAATATTGACTCTTTACATGTGAACCACCTCTCTTATGCCTTTTAACTATTTGGTTGAATTGTGATTGAAGCAAGTCACAAACACTTAGAGTTTTGTAGAATCTCATGAAAGAAATGTGGTTCTAATATTGCTCATTCATGTAGTGTGTCATTGCTTGATGAAACTATTGGAGTAATTTTTATGCAGGAGATCTCATGTTGATGTCCACACTAGTAACCCCTCTTTGAATCACTTTTCTTCTACCATCTTCTTACCTCTACGCCTCATGAAAAGATTACAAAGTACACACAATCAACCTTATCCACCTTCAAAAGTTTGGGGTGGCCACATCTATATCTCTCTGCTTCACTCTCATCATTATGTGCTCTATCTACATCAAGGGCAACGAAAAAAAAAGAAAATAAAGGAAACTCCTGTTTATGAGCATCTAAATAAAGAAAAGATGAGTGTGTAAAAGCACTCCAAAATCTTACTGCAACCCTTTCTTCCTTTTGCATGCCCATAGATCTAGGAAACATAAAACATAGCTCATTTTACCCTTATCCGTGGCCACATGGGTTACTTAGTGTGGATGGACATATGAGATTGAATGCATGAATGTAAAATAGAAAAAGTAGTCATTTTTTACCTTTTCTACCATGAAATGGTATACTGGGAGTGATATGACAACCATATGAATTGATTGTGTTTTCTATGCTCTATATTTGAATTTTGTAGGCTCAGTGCTCTAATCATGATTGGTTTGTGAAAGAGGAGAGGAGAGAGGTGAAATGCATGTACTTAGTCATCTTTGAACCCATTTAGTCAATATTCACCTATTACATTGCATTTGTCATTTCTTGATTATAAAAAAATTGCAGTTGGAGCATACTTGAGGACAAGTATCACTAGTACAAATACTACCTTTAACATCAGTTAAAATTTCCTTTTAATATCAGTTTCAAAGCAACACCCAAGTGGGAGACAGTAAAGGCAGAATCCTACGACGTCGGTTCCAAAACCAACGATACAGAGCCAGCCCCGATTGCAACCAAAAAAGAACCGAAACTGGTAGGATCTATAGTTGTCGGTTATGTAAACAAAACCGACGCCTATCTCAGCATATTGTCGTCGATTATTTATGTAAATACTGACGACTAACTCCCTTTCCAAACAAAAAAGTGTTTGATTCATATTTGTCAGTTCAGGGTAAAATTGACAATATAGCTACAAATTGTCGTCAGTTATTAGTTCATAAACTGATGCCTATCTCCATACCTGGAAAAAAATTGGCCGGGTTAGGACATAGTCGCTGATTTCTTATAGACAACTGGCGACGTATACCTTCATTGACACTTATTATAAATAATTGACGACCAAGTGTCATTTTTTTAACACCAGCTTGCAGGTCTGCTGTCCGACTGGTCAACATGATGCTGAACTTGTAGTTTAGTTCAAAACTGCAAGTTTACAACATTCTATTATTTCAACCGAACAACATGCTACAAACCTGCAATAACAAGATGATCAAGACTATATATATACATCATGTGATTCACACACATGTAGAAATACAATTAATTCATTCACATGATTTACACACATGTAGAAACATGTAGTTCCATTCATTCATCCATTTTCACATTCACATACATGTAGAAACCTACAGTTCCATTCATTCATCCATTTTCACATTCACACACATGTAGAAACCTTCACTTCCATTCATTTCATCCATTTTCACATTCACACATATGTAGAAGCACATTCATTCATCTTCACATTCACACACATGTATATAGATCAAATTTTAATAAGACAGTTCAAAAAAAGTCATTCACAAATGTATATATAGGCACCACATATATACAAAATAATGACACCAAAGTTTAGAAATGTCATTCTTTATCATCAGTACCCCAATCATAATAAAAAATTGCCTCCCTTTCAAAGGCTTTTTCCCATTGTTCTCTTATGTCACCTAATTGTTCTATCATATAAGGCATATGTACATCTAATAGCTTTTCCCCTATATTGAAGTCACTAGTTTTATACACCTACAAAGAGAAATACGTATATATATAATTAATAAGTTTGATATTTTCATATTATCTAATGAAACTATATATACTTATGATGATCAAGACTATATATTACCTATTGTATGTTTTTAATGTCTTGTGCAGCATATCTGACAATCATGTCCATATATCGTATCACATAGTACACACATACCCAACTGTTGTTTTGTACAACACACTATAAATTTCAACATACAAAATGTTATTAAATAAAAATAAGCATAGTTCACATAAATAAAATATGCATTGGAGTCAGGAAACTACATCCACATTCTTCCAAACTATCGCTTTCTTTTTCTTGTCCATGTTTCCTCCAGTATTTTTGAAATCTTTTAAAGCCCTATACTTTAATGTAACACATTGAATTGCATTAGTAAATAGTCATGTAATAATAGATGTTAACAGGAGTCAGGCTAGTGTACACTCGAGTGTACCAGAGGCATCATACACCTCAGTCATTTTTAAAGATGCGGTAACTTTTTAAGAAATCTAAACCATTGAAATTCTTAAATATCTTAAGAACATACTATATAATAAATTTCAACTCATTTGGACACTTATAGGTTGTGCATCTAAAGGATGCAAAAATCATGCATTTCAAATTAGTTTTATGTGTTGATTTTGTTGTCCTTGAATGAGTGACTTACACACATCAAAATGAACTCAAATTTTGTTTGTGGCCTGTTATTGTTGTAACCATGAAGATCAATGGATTGGATTTAGAAAACTATGACATAGATAGGCAAACACTATTGGGCTGTACATTGTGATCTGTACACTCAAGTGTATTCTAGCCTGACTCATGTTAATAGATATTAAAAAAAATCATATGTGTATAATGGCCTTTTCAAATCATGTCCTGAATGGTATTCTAACTTGTTCCCCTTAGAATCTAGATAATAAATAGTCATCATCTCGAGGACAACAACCAGTAGCTCCAAATGATTACCTCTAATGATAAAAATGTAAAAAACATATAACTTAAAATCCACAATGAAATATAATTTTGTTAATTAAAAAATATAAGCAAGGTAAACTTACCAAACATTATATGGAGCTATTATCACGCTCTTTTTATTTTCACCAAAATATTTAAAAGCGATAGAGCAGTATAAAGTAATTGATGTAGGGTCTTCATTTACAAGACTGATCAAGGATGGAACTAGAAATCCCACATGAGTTGTTGAAAAATCTTTACAAAACCTATGTAAGTGGCTACAAAACATATATTACGTATGCATTAATATATAAGAAAACATATCACCATATATAAAATGAGGTATATAGATATATAGATATGATCTCACCATATCCATAGTTCTATAATAGATGAATTTATCCAATCATAATGAAACAAACCCAAAATATCTTATAGAAATATATTATTATCGTATGATTGGCCTATAACATCCTCCTCCATAGAAACAACAATAGGTGAAGTTTTGGAATGTTCACCTATCCATTATTGCCATACCCCTGCATTGAGAACCTATCGAGTCCTATAGGTCATTTGGAAGCCAACTAGGTACTTGAAGAAGAGGTGGAGGTGGAGGAGGATGAGTTGTAGCACGTTTCTTCCCTTTGTCCTGCATATATAATTTCTTATCAATTGTCATGTATATACATATACCAATTAATGTAATGTAAATGTATCATACATGATCAATATAGATGACTCCCCCTTTGGGCTACAAGACCACTCTGCCTTCTACTTCACCAAGCGTGTCAGCATCTGGGTGGGCATATGGCAATGGATACTACCTCGAAGTGGTGAAGACAAGCCTCAGTTTCACACAAACCACACCATCAGGTACTAGAGTGCAATGAATTGTGTGCCCCAGAAGGCGTGGGTAAGCCTCACCCTCTACAACGACGAATTATTTCAATTTTAGATGGCATGGCCTCCACCTCTACAAATTTACATAGAGTATGTTATATATATACACATAAATATAACATCTTAAAAAGACTAGCTAGTATGTGATAAAAATACTTACACCATACATGCTAGGTGGTGGGTCTATAGGATTACTCCCAACCACCTCTATAGGATCACTCCCAACCACCTCTATCATAGGAGAAGAGCAGCACACCACAAGTACTGTCTAAGTGGCAGCCTGAGATGCCTACCACTTGCTCATTGCTTATTAGACTCTCTTATCAATTAACTCATATACCTATACATGGCCAAAAGAAACACTTTTTGATTCCTGAATTCCCTTTGCAATAACATTCTAAAAAAAAGAATAGGTTACCTCAACTTTTGAAAATCTCCCTTTTTGGACATGTTTGCATTCTGATAGCCCAAAGAACGCTCTTAGTCCCACACTAATGCCTACAACCCTAACACATCTAGGATGCTCTGGGTTATCGAGAAAAACTATAAATTCATCCCTTGTGCCCTCAAGGATGAAAGAGCCTTGCTTCCTCTGCTCGTGAAGCTCCATCTAATCATCATCAATAGAAATTGATAAGTAAACATAACAATCATCAATACTAATTGCCATGAGAGTTGAATTTTACCATTTTTGCAGCCGCCTCTGCAGTTGTGGGGTTGGTTATATCTCCTTTTTTTTATTTTGCCTCCCAACTATCCACACATAATGGTGATGCAGAGGTGCATGTGTAGTAGAGGACTTAGAAATCTAATTAGTAGGATCAGTAGGCTGCTGAATGGAAGACGTTTGTAGTTTTTGGTGAAAGGCTGCATAACCACCTAGACCCATGGTGTGGTCATGCACATTCAGTGCACACCTTGCTCTTGAGCATCGCCGATAGCCTCATTAGTAAGCACATTGAATTGGTTAGTAACAATCAATGCCAATTGTAAATACGTGAATTCATAAGAATGTATATTAATTAAATTGAGAGTGATGCTTAATACCTTGAATTCATCAATATTTCTCTTGGCAACAAACGCCTCCCACTTAGTCGGGTCCATGTACTTCCATTGCTCAAGGGATGACTTCTTCCTCTTATCAGCCTTTCGTATCTATTGTCAGTTGAGAGTTTTCCTATAGTTCCTTAGGACCCTCCCACAACGTTGCATCACCTTTTTAGGATGTAGGTTAGCATCCAATTCAAATATACTCTGAAAAATTTCATATATTTAATAGAGTATTCCAAAAAATAGAATTGTAAATAACTTTAAAATAGAATTGCAAATGATAATATCTCACACATAGTTCTTTCCATACTAAGTCTTTGTTCTCTTTAGGAACTGTATGCCAAGATTTTGCATTTACACTACAATGTCTATGAGTAAGAACCCCAAGATATGAAACAAACAAGTTGTGGTTCTTTCCAATTGGATTTCCTGCATGATCAAAATCCACAACCAATTTTAGTCCATTGGCCCTTTGTTGTAGTAACTTATTCATCATAATGAGACCCCTAATTTTTTCAAATTTTTATGCTATTCATCAAGTGGCACAAGGTTTTTAGGGGGTACATCCTCAACCTAAACATTGACAAAAAAATACATATAGGATATAACTTATAAATGGATATATATATAGCTAAATATATTGTAAAACTTACACTATGACGTGGCGCCTCACCCTCATGGTAATCATCATCACGATCATCATACTCAAAGTCATCCATATGAAAAATGTCATGTAAAAACAATCAAACATTTAACATTTAACATTTATTGAAATTAATATAGCATTGTAAAGTTCACATCGATCTAACATTAAAAAAATAAAACATTAAAAAAAATAAAAACATGCCTCTAATATTGAGATCTTTTATCAATTAACACTCCTTCGGTGTGATCTCCATGCACATATAAGTCATCATTAGCTTCAATATTTGGTGTTGGCAAGCCAACTGAGAATGAACTATAGTCATCATACTTATCATAGTACTATTCTTCATCTATAGGATCTCAATGAACTGTATTTTAGCATGAAGAACAACTGACCAATTTTCATTTGTAGGATCATCGATATAAAATACTTGTTTTGCCTATGATGCCAATATGAATGGTTCACCCTTCTCGCCAATCTTTTCAAAATTCACTAATGTGAAACTGAATTCATCCACTATAACTCCTTTGGTGTTATCAACCCAATTACACTTAAAGAGTGGAATTATGAAATCTACGTAGTCAAACTCCCATATGTCTTAAATGACACCGTAATATTACATTTTAGCTTCACATGGACTCTTATATTTCACACTAGAAAAAAACAATGAAGACGCTTGAAGGGTGACCCCACTGTTTTGGATGACACTCTTATCATCTTGACGCTTTGTGTAATATGAGAACACATTTATGTCAAAACCCTTCATAAGACATAACATTCATTTTTTATTTAAAGGCGAGGCATTTGATATTTTTAGCAATATTATTTAGCGATTGAGATAGTTGATGTAAGACTTCATCTTCAAACCACTTAAAAATGCCTTCTTATGCTCTCTAGCAAGCCACATTGAATTAGCTCGAGGATATTGTTTCTTGATGAAATTGGTATGTTTCGTGATATGAACACTCACTTCATTGATGTTAGGTAAAATATACAAGTGAGCTTGTTCCCACAACTCATGGCTGATTACTTTCATTCGTGCTCCTAAAGTCCCTTTACCAGAATAGTCCTCAATATTCTTGTCATTTATAGGATCATCATTACCACCCAAAAAGTCATTGTAAAAATCAATAACCTCTCTCGCCACATAACCCTCAATAATACTCCCTTCAGGCCAATAACAGTTTCAAACATCACCTTTAAAAATGTTCATGTATCGTTCAAAAGGATACATACAATGTTAGAAAATTGGTCCCAATATTTTCACTTCCCTAGTCAAGTGGACAACAAGATGTACCATGATATTAAAGAATGAAGGAGGAAAATACATCTCAAGTTGACATAGGGTAACGACCACTTCTCTTTGCAACTTATTGAGATTATCAGGATCAATAACTTTGCTGCATAAATTGTTGAAGAATAAATAAAGTCTGGTAATTGCAAACCTTACATGCTTTGGCAGTATAGATCGAATTTCCACGGTCAATATTTATTGTATTAGAGTGTGAAAATCATGAGATTTAAGACCTACCAGCTTCAGATCTTTCATTGATACCAATCTATGCATGTGTGGTACCTTAACATTAACCAAGCACTCACAAAAAGCTTTCTTCTCCTTTTTAGACAATGTGTCACAAGAAGGAGATAAATATGTTCTCCGATCACTACTAAATACTTATGTTAATTTTTTCCTTATTTCCATTTCACCTTGGTCCATTTTGGATTTGATTTCATCTTTAGTCTTACTCGGTATATTCAACAAAGTACTAATGATACTATCACAAACATTTTTCTCAACATGCATGACATCGCTACAATGCCTAACTGCCAAAGAACTCCAATAAAGAAGATCCCTAAATATTGACTTCTTCTTGAATAAAGATTTGTCACTTTGTGTGGGAATGGTACAATGTGATCTCTTACCAAATTCACTAACAAAGTCTTTTACTCTTTTATAAACAACCTCCCCTGGTATAGATTTAGGGGCACTCTGTTCCTCATTCCATCCATTGAATGCTTTGTGAAACCTTTGATACATATGGAATTTTGGAAGAAACCTCCAATGACCAAGATATACAGTCTTGCTGCCTTGTTTTATTCATATTGAATCAGTGTTATCTTCACATATAGGGCATGCTTTGGATCCTTTTACACTATATCTAGACAAATTCCCATATGCTGGAAAGTCATTAATAGTGCAAAACAACATAACATGCAAACAAAATGTCTCTCTATGTGAATCATCATAGGTCATCACACCTTCACCCCAGAGTTTCTTTAAGTCATCAATCAGAGGTTCAAGATAAACATCAATATCATTTACAGGTTGTATAGGGCCCAATATCAATAATGATAGCATAATGTACTTATTTTTCATACACAATCAGGGAGGAAGATTGTATATAACAAGTGTAACAAGCCAAGTGCTATGTTAGCTGCTCAATGTGCCGTACAAATTCATCCCATCAGTACAAAGCTAAAGTCTTAGATTCCTGACTTCATCACAAATTTAGGGTACAATAAATCAATCTTCTCCACTGTGGGGAATCAGACGTATGTCGTAGGATCCCATAATTATTTTTCTTAACCTCTGCATGCCACCTTAAATTATCCACATCTATTAGATTAGCAAACAAGCATTGAAACTGTGGTATTATAGGTAGATACCACATCACCTTGGCAGGAGAGCCAGTTTTGGACTTTCTCAAAGGAGAGCCAGTTAAGGATTTAAAGATTAGGTTTTAGGGTTAAAATATTAGGGTTTAGGGTTAAAAGATTAGGGTTTAGGGTTTACATATTAAGTCAAGGATTTAAAGATTAGGATTTAGGGTTTAAATATTAGGGTTTAGGGTTAAAAGATCAGGGTTTAGGGTTAAAAGATTAGGGTTTAGGGTCTTATAATAAATGTGTGTATCACCTATCCCATTCTTGAGCACCTAATCTCACTAGTAAGTATATAATGTGTATATGGTTTTTAAGAAACTTTCGACAACATTTCCCCACAGTTCTCTAAGTAAACCTATGTAGATGGGCAAATGTCCACTGACATATTTACTTAGAGAACAAATGGGGAAGTGCTGACGAAACATCATGAAAACTGAATATACATTATACACTTACATCCTAAGTGATATTAAGTGTTCAAAAAAGTCCCAAATCAGGGACTATCCAAGATTTACTCCTAATGAGTAAATCTCAGATGGGTTTCTAGGCCGACAGATAATAAGGAAAGCAATGTTAAAGTTTATCAAGACATGTTAGATCTTAGAAATCACATATTTATTGATATCCAACATAATTAAACACACCAATTATTTATCGATAAAACATTCAAATTGATCCGTGCACCCAAACATATGAGCACTTATATCCAAATTGAACAATGCACCCAAATAGTTTCTCCAATTCAAAATTAAAACCCTAGTTACATTTCATCATTCAATTTTAGAAGTATTTTAACCTCATAATTAAGAAGCATTTTGAATCAATGTATCATTAATAACTAACTAACTTATCATTAGGCATATTTATCATCAATCAAATGTGAAAAATATATTACAAGTACCATTGATAGAGAGAGGGAAGACAATCACCTAAATCTAAGGAAAGAAGCAAAGTGATAGGGTTGAGAAGAGAGCTCCTCTCCACTGGAATTGGGCGGCGGCCTGTCCATTAGACTTGGGCAGTGGAGGCAGAGCGGCGATGACAGAGGCAGAGCGGCAACAATGGCCAACTCAATAGCTGGAGGCGGTAGAGGCAGAGCGGTGGCAGCGGCCAATTCAACAACTATAGGCAGACACCAGTGGCATCGGCTCCGACGTCCTCTCAAGCAAGAAATGGAGGTAGCGACGACTGGAGGAAGAGTGGCGGCTAGCAAGCAATGAAGCGACAATGGATGGAGAGGAAAATTGCCAGAGAGACCTAGCTGAACCACGATGAAATAGAGAATGGGGAAGAGTCTATTTCGCGCGGGTGCTATTAAGTTACCTATAGTCATCAGTTGTTATAAAACATGATGCCTAACTCTTACAGTCATTGATCACTTGTGAAAAACTAACAACTAAGAGTAAATATAAATAAAAAAGTTCCACCCGATTAGGGTTTTAGTCGTCAGTTGCTAAAACCGATGTCTATTTACATATGGAAATAGAAAAATTTGTTCTAGTATTAGGACCATAGTTGTCAGTTGCCCCCCATAGTTGTCAGTTGCCCAATACAAACCTATGACGAAGGAGAAAATTTGGGGGGAAATATTTTTGCGGGGACAAGGTGTGAAAACACCTAGTCATCAGTTTCTAGTAAAAAATCGACGCTATAGACCTATCCCCTTAAAAAAAGTTTGTCTCATGAAGGGTGATTAGTCATCATTTTTTTGGAATAGACGACGACTAATGAGCAGATAAATTTTTTCATGGGAACATGTCACTAAACATGTGTCGTCGGTTTGAGAAAAACTGACGCCATATAACTGACGCCATATTGAAAATTTTGGAGGCAATTTTTTCCCCTGGAAAATTATATTTTGCGGGTAATTTTATAAGTCAGTTTCTTTTATAAGAAACTGACGTTAAAGTAAAAGCGATACTCGTGACTTTTCTAAATAGGCATGACTTCACATATGGTGACGGTTGTCTTATATAACCAACATCGTTGTTCTTTGGCGTCTATTTTTTTGCGTGTAACTGACACCGTCAAAGGTGACCTTAGATGTCATTTTTGTACTAGTGTATGTTTTAAGTTGAGGCTGGTGATGTAGCCCTATTTTAGGGCTTCATATTGTGTCATATTGGATTTCAATCACATATATACCTGTTAGATTACATGTTATCTCCCCTAATATGCATATTTGTATAAAATGCACTTATGGACATTATTTGCATGTTTTTTAGGCATTTGGACCACACTTGAATGGAAGAGAGAGAGAGAGAAGGAGTGATCCTAGGGTTTCTCTACCCTTAGAGAGGCCTAAGGTGAAGTTTGAGGATCCCTCAACCTACCCTTAGTGGCCAAAGCTCCATTGAAGCAAATATGTCCAAGAAAATCCAAGGAATCAAGTCAAAGTGCTGCAACAGAGACCATCACGGCCGTGGTACATCAGAACGGCTGTGCTGGTTCATCCAAAATCAAAAGAGTCAACCTCAAGCAATGTAAGAATCACCATGACAATGCCACTTAGAATGTCTTGGTAGATGGACCCAAAACAACCCTGTCACCTTGCATGGTCGTGTAGAAGCCCATGCAGAACGACTGTGGGGCCAAGAACAGGTGCAACATTCCAAGCCACCACAGCCGTGGTGACCGCCGCAACCATGCTACCTTTGCCCCACCACAGCTGTGGTTACCACCACGGCCGTGCTACTTTGTGTACAAAATTGACCAAGTTACTGTGATTTTTCCCCATTTATCATCATATTCGTTCCCCTCCAGAAAAACTTCTCTCACCCCACTCCATGCTACTCACAAAAATCTAGTTACTTTTGCACTACATTTCCCACTTTACCCCTACTTGACCTATTACTTTCCCCACACCTATATATACCTAGGTGGTGGCTGGAGCATGAGGTTGGCCACCCCTATCTCACTCCTAGCACTCCATTTTTTCCCCTATCCATTCCATTCCATTTCCACCTCCATTCCACTCCATTTCACCATTTCCACCACCAAAACCCTAGTTTCCTAATTTTTTTACTCGATTCCACCGTCATCCCATGCCCCTTGCACCTTAGAGGAAGGAGGAGGACATCTTGCAATAGACTACGAGGAGGATTACACCATCTACACCGAGCTCCATGTCTTCTTCTATCGCTTTCTCCTTTCTTTTTGTATTTTGCATTTCCATGAGTAGCTAGGCCTCTTAGGGGGACTATTTGGGGCCAAAAATGTTACTTTGATACCATGTTGGGGGAAAATGATATGTAAACATTTTAATTTCATTTACTAATGATTATGTTCTATTTCTATCCCACTCTTCATGAATTGCTTATTGGTTTGTGCTTGAAATCACCTAGAAATTTAGGGAAATTGCTTATATGTGTGAATTTTGGGATTCGCTCCTAGGTCCAATTCATGGATCCCTAACTAGCTACCCATCCTCCTACATGCTAATCAATTATCCTAACCCTAGTTGAGAGATCTAAGTAGCTAGTTTAGATGAATTTAGTGTGATTAGCATGGAGATTTCTCAAGGGTAGAATGTGGGTGATGGGAGGCCTAAAACCTACGTTCCACTCCCATTACCAACCTTAGCCCCTAATCATCCTAAGATCATCTAACCTAGAAACCTAGGCTTGTTTAGGATCTAATTGAATTACACCTAAACCCTAACCCAATTGAGCCTCACAAGGGTACTAAGGGATGTTAGGGACTAGTTTCCATATACACAACCCATCCTATCCATGGCTAGTAAGTAGTCTAGGGTAATTCACTAGAATCTATCTTGTTGTTTGGTTTGATAATCTAAATGAAAGCATAATGTTCACATGTTACCCCCAATCTAATTGATAAGTGCATCCCCCAAATAGCCCACACATCCCTTTATTGCTTTAAAACCCTAATTGCCTTCTTGCTTGACTATTATTAGCTAGCTCTTTACTTGCTCAGTTAGCCTCTTGCCTTGCTCTTTCTTTGCTCTTGCTAGTTTGGGTCTTTAATTGTTCCTTTGCCCTGCTTGCTAGCTTAGTGTAGTGTAGACCTATACTCTATTTTTATTCATAAATTGGTATCTAACTTGTGTTGTGGTTGGGATCATGTTTAATACTTACTCAAAATTGCCCCTTGATTTGCATATCTATTTGTTTGAATCACTTGCTTGCATAGCCTTGTATTCATTCTTGATGGAACTACATCTAGGGTTTTATAAATGCATGTCTTGATTTTATTTACATACATTTCTTGGGAAAGCCCTTGGCTTCCTTTTTTCTGAAAAATTGTCTTTTAGCTCTTCAAATCCCCAGTTTTTGATATGACAAAGGGGGAGAAGACATGTCTTTATATAAAGGTATCAATGTTATGAAAGCTAACCTTGTAGGAGAAATAACAAAATTTGAAGAGGAGTGTATGAACTTAATTAGTATAAATTGAGGGGGAGAATACATGCTCATTTCATTGAAACCCCTAGGTTTCTCCTCATGTATGGTTTTATTTATTGTAATTAAAAATATTTCCATACATTTATGGAATGGTTTTCCATCTTCAAAAAGGAGAAGAATGTTTATTCAAGGTCTAAATTGACTAATCCCTTGTTTTAATGATGAATAATGATTCCATTTATTTGTGTGTAATGCTTCTACTTGAGTGATTTTAGATTAAATAGACACACTCCAAATGCCTAAACATGCAAATCCTAATTTGGTGAAATCAAGTCATACAAGCACAGAGATCAAGATTGAAAAATAGACAATTTTCTCCTTAGATCTTTGATGTAAATCACTTGTATTGAATGTATGACTTGTAATTAGGCTCATATGTGTAATACAATTAATTAGGATGAATTATATTGCACTTAGGGGGTTTTCGAACACCCAAAACAATAAATGATATCAGTCGTGTGTGCCATGGGGTAGCATGTATGACAACAATATGCATTAGTGTCCCAAAACCTCTTATTGGTCAAGTTTATTCCTAGTTTGCAACTCAGCCAACCAGAATATTACCCATACAACAAGGTCTATCAGCCAAGTTAACAACACAGTTGACCATATTGTAGCAAGCAGTTATGTAGTGCAATATAGTCATTATAGGGGTAAAAAGGTGAAAATAGATCCATTGGAATTCATCCTAAATGGTTCAAACAGCTAGGAGGCATCCTCAAAAATAAAAAGGACCCCTTGGGGTTCATCCCATAGTTAGCCAAGCACTATGAAGGTCCCTATACTATAGTTGAGTGAGATTTGCTTCCAAAGAGCCTCCATCCACTGTCATGAGCTTAAACACTTGCTACATCCATTGAAGTGAGTAGGATATTTGTAAGAGAGCTAGTCCTACATGTATATCTTGTGAGTCTCTCATTCCTTTACCTCCCACTCTCTCTTTCTACCATGAAGATGAAGATTCTTGCTCTTATCTAAGAGAGGTGAAGAAGAAGAAGGACATGAAGCCCTTAGTGAAAAGCTTATCCTTGGTGAAGGTGAATTCAAAGAGGAAGTTCCAAGACAAGAGTGGGTAAGCCCTTAAAGGCTGATGACTCGTTGCAAGAGTAGGTAAGTCCTTGGTGAAGGACTAGAACTCATTGCATGATTTGATAAGAGCTTGGTAAGACAAACTACTCTTGGTCATGGATAGGAAAGGAATGATACTTTAATCCTTGAATCTAGAAAAGGGTGGTTTTATGTTGTAACTCTTATAATAGAATATAAGGATGAAACATGGTTTTAAATCTTAGACATTGACCCCTCTAGGTAGTGGATGACATATCTTATTTGGAGGTTGGAACCACTATAATATTTGTCTTACATGGTGTTTTTTTAAATCTCTCTTTGCCTTACTCTTTATAATTGCAATATTATATTGGAAAATATCTTTAAAGTCAAATATATTTTGTTTAAGTGGTTTTATCTCTATTCACCTTCTTTTAGATCTCATTCTACATCCAACAATACATTATTATACATATTATATAATGTAACAATCATCCCATGTGATAAAATAGGATATGGAATACTTGAGATGAAAAGTATTGCGATCAAACACCAAACACATCACACATCTTGATATCCTAAAATTGCCTTGTCGGGGTTTCCTGCCGATTGGTTGGTAAGATAGTCGATTAGATAAATAATCTATTTGGTTAATATTAGGTTTATTGATGGCGTATTTGTTTTGTCTTTATCACAAACTCTTCAAGGACCTTACATGTTTATGTATTCTATTGCATGTATCCTCAACTCCACCATTGTCAACCTATGATGCCATTACTTCATCCTATTCTGTTGCATTAAGTGAATACATGAATAATATAGAGAGGGAGGTACGACACACATACCTTATACATATTACAAGTTTTTAATCAACATCAAGAACCACAATTACATGTTAAGACATCATGTGCACATCACAAACCACCTATTTCTATATCCAATCCACTAAATAAAATTCTTATAAAGGCATTGCATTGGTTTATGTAATATAAATATACCATATCATATAAAATAGAGGTGATTATCATGGATTGACATTGCATGTGATGTTTAATGAATATAATAGTGCTTAAAACCCAAAAACAATGAGAAAGATGTGGGAAACGAGTCTCACACCACTATAGGTTTTTCAAGAAGAGTGCACAACACAATACTAATTTTTTTTCTGAAAAAAATCCCTAAGCCATAAATCTATCATAAACATACAAAGTCGGTATACTAAAGACAAAGAAGGGATAATGAATATACCACACATTTGTTGTCTAAAAACTAGACACATAGTGTTGTAGTAGTTTGCAACCTTTCATATCAAGATCTGAAGTTAGTTTAGTGTAGTAATGCGGTTGTCCTTACAATAGAAGTAGAGATCTAAATTGTCCCTCATGATGATGAAAATCATACTCCAAGCCTCAACCATGTGCCTGAGCCTCTATATCATCCACAGAGTGAAGTAAACTCTTAGAAAACCACCTTGCCCTCTAAGAACAAGTGAGCATGACTTGTTTTCATGCTAGAATTGCTCTCTCTTTCCTCCTATCATGGGTTGTTGTCCTTGCCATTGTATTCTCTCTCTCAAAGGAAAAACTTGTGGGAAACTTCTATGTCTCATCCCTTGTACATCCACCCATTTATATAGGGGACCCATGGGTTATTATTTCAAAAAAATCCATTCCTTTTCCTAGTTAAAATCTCCAAACAAACTAAAAAAGGAAACACTTCAACATTACTCCATTCGAATGACTAGGAATCCAATCAGTTGTCTCAACTATTCAGGAATATTCCAATTTCAAGTCATTTGACCACTAGAAATGTGATTTGATCACATTTCTATTTTTTGACTTTCCTAATCTGAATACCCAGTTGACCAAATGACCACTTCAGTTGATCATATGGATAGTGTCCCAATTGGTTGTCAATCAATCATTTGACAATTGATCAATCTATTGATTTACCAACCATTTTAGTTGGTCTATTGATTTGTATATATGATAGGTTGGATCAATATTAAGCCTTTAAATGATTCATAACCATTACAATTATGAGTGTGACTGCAAATATTTTTCCCTTGAGGATACTTACATGTGTGACCCCATAAGTTACACATGTTATTGGAAGTGATGTCAAAGGCTTCACGGTAAACTAGCAGTATCTAGAAACACATTCTACTCAAGTAATTGAAATAAGTTAGAGAATAACTTCAACCTATAAGTGAAAAATGTTACCATGACCATATAATCCTTTACTGAATGATATCAAGATAAAACCAAGGCATGAAATAGGAATCTTATTAACATTCAATCTATGTTTTTGATATCGAGTTGGCTATAGAGATTTTATCAGTTGAATATCATATATTGACTCACATGACCATAGACATGCATTTCAAAGTCTCACTTATCAAGTGGTAAGGATATTACTCTGATAGTAAGGACAAATTCCATATATGTCACTCGCAATAACCACAAGTGTCATAATGGACCCAATCACTACATGTATGACAACCCTTATTCAAGGCCATGTTAGCTAGAGTAAAACTACACATAATAGAATGCAATTATTGTAGTTAATTAAGATCTAAGGATCATAGTCATTAATGTCACATGGAGACATGACTTAGACTGCCATGACATAGATTCCTTGTTTTATTCTCAAGACAGGTCTATCCAGTACATATTGTTCTCTAACAAGTACCTATGTGCCTAACTTGATATCCAATATCATTACTAAAGAGATGGATTCATTAGTCACCACACACACTAGTCTCATTTTGTTGTCCTAAAATATTTACAATTATATATATATATATATATATGAGTAGGAACATAACAAATTCGATTAGTCTTATTATATATAGGATCTCATGTTTAGGTCATCAACCCAAACCATTTATCATCCAGTCAAAACATACCTAGGACATAGTTACATTTATTAATTATCTCAATATTGAAATATACATAAAGTGTAATTGAACATTATTAATAATCAAATCATGTTTAAAGTATTTTATAACAATCATTTCATAATGACTCTTAAAGCATACGACCAACAAGATAGTCAAATCTTGCGTAATATAGGATATACAAATCAGGATTCCACAATTGAAGGAATTCTTAATATTTTTTAACTCTCAAGTATATAATGAGCCTACCAAGGGGGTTCTTATACATATATGATTAAGTTAGGGTTAGTCTGGATGATTTTGTTGGAAAATATATAGAACATCTAGTATTTTTTCTTGTATCTAAACTTGTAGTTTAATAACTGAATGAGCATCCTACATGCATTCTCATTTTTTTATGAGTTTGATCCTCCTATACATCCTCCAATCTCGATATGAACATCAAGATTCTTTCAACTCTTTGTCTATCTATTCAATCAAAATGATGTTTGAACATGTTGTTGTTAAAAATATGCTTTCACCAAGATGAGGCTCGTCTAAACATTAACTTTGACTAAGAAGGATCCAGATTCTTAACAAGTCTATGATCATTCTCTTCCAAATTAAAAGTTCAACCAAGCACTATTTCGACAAAATTATAATTTAACTAAAATCACTATATTGATGTCTAACTCAATTTCAGCTCAAATATACTTTTCAAAATAAGTTTTGACCCTAATGGATTCCTAGAGTAACAAGTAAGTTGTAAGTATTTTCACAACCACTGGTTGTATTTTTACAAGAATAAGAAATAAATGACAACAATATCAGTTATGTTGAATACAAAATGTAAAATTAATGTAATTTGCAATTTAACTTCATCTTTAGTGTGGTATTGACTCCAGTTGTCCTAGACCACATTGTATAATAAAAAACAATCAAATGTTTCACTCATTAAATAGGTTATATGCATGTCGTTGGGCCAACAAAAAGTTATTATTATATTTTTTTTCTTTGGTGGTTGAATCAACAACCTCCAAGGCGTGGTAAAGGTCATTAGATTTTATGTCCACACTGCAAAAGGTCATCTATTTTTCTTTTTAATATCCCATGAATCTTTCTCACTCTCTTCACAACTTCAATATTATTTTATGTTGAAACCCTCTATAAGCCCAAATGCTACTGACTCAACTTATTTGTGAAACTTTCTCTCAATATATCTATCTAATATCATTATAAAACATCACAAGATGTATGATTGCAATATTTTTCAAATATCTGATTTTATCACATTACCCCCACATTCTATAGTCATACATTAATATACATGATTCACATAATACATACACCTCAAGGAGTAAATTTTTCTTTAAGCTAAGGATTTCAATATTTATCTCTATTATCATCTTGAACCACTTTAGTTATGGTTATATTAACTTCTATATAGGCCTTTCCACATCAAAAGTTTACAAACTTTTATTCATAATCCTCACTAATTTATCTCAATTATTTGAATAATATGATTATGTCTAGGAGTGGATTTAATTAAAAATTTGAAGTTGATTAAGGGAATACTTTATTGATTAATGTATCTAGTAAAGAATAAAGGTTTATTGATTTATTATTTTAACTTGACATAGTAAGCAGATGATGTCTTGCACACACCTAGATCGAGAACTGTGTGTTTGAAACCATGATCATGTGATTTACATAATTGGTGTCATTGAAAAACACCATCTTAGGAGACCTATTAATTCCATAATGTGAAATATAAAAATTATAATTATTCATCATAATAATTGATATATTATTTTAAAATTTTCCTTAATGATGAAACCTTATCATTAGAGTTGTGTTGGTAACAAAATCGTCAATATCTAAGTTGGTTTTCTCTAGAGTTTGTATCCAGCTATATGTGTTTTGGTATTAGAATGTATGAGCATAATGGATGTTTTATACCTAGACACACAATTTTCTAGACTTAGGCATGGACATTTACTATTAGATTAGAGTCTCCTATAGTGGCTAAAAAGGCTAGTTAATGATACTCCAAGTGGTAGTTTATGCAAACATCACATGCTTCTAGTGCATGACTTGTTTCTCATGTGCTAATATTATATGTTTGTTTAACATGTGGTGTGTAAAAGTGAGTGGGGATGTTCCACAGTAATATTTGGTGTTAAAAATCTATATGCATGTATGTATTGGCTGAGCATCTTCTATGGTGGTTGTATTCCAATCAACCAGGGTTCAAAATACCCTTGTTAACAGTTGTGAACTTATGTTTAAATTTTGAGTTAGTATCTTAAAATGTTTTTTAATATGTATTGTGAATGTATTTTATAATATTTCAAGATACATTCTATTACTTAATCATTTATATAAGTGACACTTAGACAATTTTCTAAATTTCTTGGCTCCCATTTGGGATGTGGAATCCCTTCATTCCATAATCTAATAATATATCAAAGTTTTACACTTGAAAGCGTATCATGACTTCAACTATATCTTTTGTAGTTTTTTACACATACATGTCATGTAAATGATGTAACACATTTTTTTTCTATAAAATCTACATTATCAAAAAGATTTCTAAGTTATACTTATTATAATCTTGATTGTTATTTTTTTAACTCATAGAGACTAGTTTGGCATATTTTCATTATGTCATTGGTTTCTGGGAGGTTATTATGTTTGATTTAGGTAACTCTTCAAACCAAGTACAAAGGGTATCATCAACCATGGTTGAATAATTAACCACAATCAAATTGTAAAGAGTGGGACCCGAAAGGGGATCCACTCACATGATATAATACAAGAGCCATGTAATAATAAAGCAGCGGAAACAAAACTATTACAAAGTTATAATGGGAAACATTATACAATTGCTCATCACCATAAAAGGTGTTATTACAAAAACTTGAACTAACTATAAATAAGCCCAGTAGCAGAGAGTAACCTAGCCATTCCAAGCTATCCTTAGGTACAATTCTCTTTATATGATCTTCGAACAACCTTGATCTGTAATGCACCTAAACCTGGGTGGAAGGGAACATCACCCAGATCATAGGAAACAATAAAGAGGTCAGCAAAGCTGAGTATGTACATATATAAAACATTCTGGGCATTATATAAGGTTAAAAGTACAAAAAGAGATGTTCCCACAATAAGAGGGGGCTATTTGCAATTAGGTATGTTCAAGAGGGAAGTAATAAAAGAAATGAGGCATATTAAATTTCAGATTACAAACATGATAATAAAAGAGTGTCTTGCCATAATAATCATCCACAGATTCACATTAAAACAATAAATATTTGCATGCATAACGATGTAGACTAAATATACCTAAAACAGGGCCATAACACCATAGGATCATGGCCTAAAAATAAACAAGGGTGGAAACGCACACCCCGGGTGGAATACGCACGCCCTATATAAATATGGTTGTACATAAGTACCACTATTCTAGATATTCTAGTCATACAAGTAGCATGCTATAATAGAGTGGCAAGACTTATCATTTTAGTCATTTTCAATAAAGGCAACATGGCAGGAGGGGTCCAATGACCCAAATGAGCATAACAACATAAATATCATAGAAACAAAAGGAATTCATATCAGGAGCAATAAATGTCCAAGTATATGGATTTTAAAAGGGATTTATAATTCAAGAGATGCCTCATTAAAAGATATATGGATTTCAGTCATTTAATGCCCAAAATAAAAATAGAGAGTGTGCATACCTTACGATCAGTCCTAGATATTCATTAACACCTCCTAATTTCAGGTTCAGGGTTGTCTCAACCTAATCACAATATATGTGCATACCATTAATATAATATGCATAAAATCCCTAGCTTAAAAATCGACCCTACTGTCGGTTGGAAATCTGGTTGCGAAACCTATCCCAATAAATCAGGCATATTTTTCTGATTTCAAAAACATATTTATTTGTATTTTTCTGCTGAACTAATAATTAGTTATGATTTTTATAAGATAAAATTGATTACTGATTAAAAAGGAAAATACGACGCGAAATGACCATATTGCCCCTGAATATATCACGAGTATATGGGACATGATGTCACACGAACTTTAGGAAATTAAATGGAATCAGGGTCCGGGTCAACAGGGTCAAACAAAAATGATGTTACCTATAATGCCCTCATGGGCGTGACATGATTTATCTGGGCACCATGGGCAAGACTGGGCTTTCGCCCCAGGGATTCATCTCCCTATGTCTCGCGCCATTGGCCACTTGGAAAAGCTCTGACTAGAAGCAAGAGGCTGAGGCTGGCTTCCTCACGGGCAGGGACCCTATCAACTGGCCCCGATTGGTCAAGCCGAAGACAACGAGCCTCAGCGCAGGTGCTGAGGTCGCCGGTGAACACAAATTGCGATGAGATCGGAGTGCTAATCGTTTGACAGAATGCCATTGAGGTAGGCGGTTCCCAGATGGGTGGTTTGGAGAGTCCGGTCGTGGCTAACACTAGAAAATGTCCGTCGCTCGTGGACTCTTCTCAAAGCTCACGAGAGAAAGCGGTGATTCACGCACATGTCAGGGAACAGAGAAGTCCTTATCGATAGAGAACAGGAAGAAGAAACGATGACCCTTGTCGACTGAGAAGCCCAGGAAAAACCGTGGCGAAATGAATACACAGAAAGGAAGAGAGATGGCGCTAGATGGTTACCTCGTGGTGGATTTGCCTGAGATGTCCCGAGTTGCTGGGACGACGAGGAGATTGCCGGAGAGGGGAGCTCGGTCTAGCAGAGAGAAATCGTGGGGTTTAGTTCTGATTGATTGGTATGGAGGGTGAAGGAGGGTGAGGCGGCACTTTCTGTGTGGTTAGAGTCTTCTTGGAGGTTGATTAGGTGGGGTTTCGGGGTCACTGGTAATGGCGGCAGTGAAGAAAGGAGATGAGGTTTTGGGTGTTTTCTACATGGGGTGAGAGAGAGTGTGGGCAAGGGTTTAATGGATTCGGGAGAAGGAGACAGATCTGGTGGAGAAGAAATCACGAACGATGGTTGAGGGAGGAGAGAGAACGGCGAGAAGATTCATCACTGGCTTGAGCCAGTCTTGCGCACGCGGAGACTTCGGAGGTGGAAGACGAAGTCTTCCACTCGATAACCCGGCCCAAAGGGAAAAATAAACCGGCTGTGACCCTGGGTTCAAAGTGTGACAAAATTGGGAATCAAGGGTTAAATGATTTCTAACTTTGCTTAAAGTCTCCCAATTGGCCTTGGTGGTGTATTTGGTGTCCGATTAAGCCCAAAGTTGGTATCTTGCCTAATTAGGATATGAGGAACGTGAATTTGGGCTCAGTTTTGCCTTTTTGACATTACCTTTGTTACATTTATACCATTGCACTCTAGTCACTTAATTAAAGTAATTATCTTAACCGAAAAGGCAAATAGGGTTAAACCCTACGAGTTATACCCCATACCACCTTATAAGATCCTAGGGTTAACTAGGATATTTAGTTATGGTCAAGACTGTAGTTTATTATCATTAGTCACCAATTCTCATCATTCAAGTATTAGGGTTTTCACATTCAAAGATTTTATGTTCATGTGATTCCAAAGAGTCAATTAGGGTTAATAGATCCTAATATGGTTTGATCTATGCTATTACAACGAAATATAGACATTGAAAGGTAACCAAGTAAAGAAAAGGGACAAGGGATTTTGGATATCCATCTAATCAATTAGGGGCCTAGAAGAAAGGGAAATTAGCCTATGTGTCAAGAATCGAGTATGTTACAATACTCCACCCCTTAAAGAGGATTTCGTCCCTGAAATCCATCCACTGCTAGACATGAGTGCTAGTTTGTTCTACAGATCCTCATCTTCCATCACTTAAGCATGAATAACCAATCTTCATTTACAAAATTCCCAATAGAACCATTAGATTGAGACCGCTAACTTAGTGTACTACTTTTGCGTATAAACATCAATCCTCAAGTACCATGATTCCTGTCATTATTACTACTAAGGAGAAATTCCTTATCAACATTATCATCATCATCATCATCATCATCAATGCCATCATCCTCATCATCCACATCATCATGGTTACTACCTTCTCATCTACTCATTATCATCTACATCATCATCATGATCATCATCCTTAACAACCACATCAGTATCATTATTATCATCGATATCATCACCTAATTCTCATCATCATCACAAACATCATTAACATCTTATTATCTAAAAGGGTCACGTGGGAAAAGCTCAGAAATTCCACCATCCTGAGTATGTTCATCCCAGCCTATACTATATAGTCATCCCTACCATTAAATTATTAGCAGTTTGGTGTACATAATATTGTCTTGAACTTTTAAATGATTTTTTTTGACATACATACATCTATCAAGGATAACCCAAGATAAAATTTTAAAAATCTATTTTAATTGTCGAGGTAATTCTTATGATGGTAAGATTAGCAAGGCTTGTCTGGAATTCTCAGTTTGGTAGCCTCCACATATGTTTGACATTATTACTAGGAGTTATCCAAGTTTGACTCATTGTAACTATTATTAACCTGATCATTCCTATTAACTAGATAGTACGGGAACTCCACCCCTTAAAAGGCGTAAACTATAATTTAGGGCGTAGTCTAGAGGAGAAAAAGGGTGGGTCCGCTAGGTCTTATATATATATATATATATATATATATATATATATAAATATTTAAAACTAGCTATGTCAATCTTAGGCTTAGGGTATTAGGGTTGAACATACCAACCAAGGGTACTTCACTAAAGAGATCCTCTATCTCAACTTCCTTGGGATGGCGACTTGGTTCCAAAAACCATCGATAAAATCTAAAAACTTTTCTTTTGTACATATAAATTGATTATGAAAATAAGTTTGATGATGCAAAACTTGCGGTGAAAAATCCAAAATTGGTGCCAAAAATAATCGGGGAACCAAGTCATCCACCTATCACAACCTGACACATACACTACTATCCTATCATCACTTCCTCCTCCAAAAGGGTCTGATCCTCCTATCTCCAAAAAGATCATACGACTATTCTCTAATATGTAAGCGTGAGAGAGAGAGAAGGGTCTCCTATTACTCAAGGTCAACCCCAAACAAAATCTATGAAAGCATGACATTCCACCATTCCCCATGTCATTCTTAAGTATAACTGACACAACCTCATCAGAAGACCTAAGGGAGTCATAAGGTCATCCAACCATTATAGGAAGAAAATTGAGATTTTCCCAATACTAGTTGGTTTACATTTATAGTGCCTTCTGAAGATAATGTAACCCTACGCAGCCAAGCTATTCATCTTCAATCATTAAATAAACAAATCACACTATGTGATATGAGAGAGATGATTACTCATGGGTATCTACTAAAACTTGTAGCTTTCTTAGTAAAATATAAATATGAGGCATGACAAGCTCAATGAAAATGGTATCCAATTCTTACATGGATTTAGGTAGATCTATGTGTGACATACTCCATATTGAAGTCAAGACATTCCTAAGTATAATATAGCTAATTAGTTCAATCACCTACTATCCATGTAATCATCAACATGTTTCCACCCATGCCATAGTTATATGTATGTCATCGATACATGCTTCCATACATACCAAGTCCTCCTAGTGGGCATATCTGAGACATGCTAGAAAAACAACTAGAATAGGGCTCATAAGGGAATTAGAGTTAACCCTATATACTAGTGTTCGATTCCACCTACATCTTAACACTAAACTATATTTCCATACGGTGGGAAAATTAACTTTTAATAACCAGAAGAGTCGACCCCTATTTAGGGAAATTTATTTATCCATATGGGGTGTTAGGTGAACTACGGTCCTAAAATCGACGTCTCAAGCAATAAGTGGTTTGGGGAGTGAAAGTGACCAATTTAATCATGGTTTAAACCCTAATTGGCATTCCACTACAAGCAATTAGGTGTATCAAAAACCTCTAAGAGTCACCTATATAATTAAGGGTCAACCTAGGATAACTTGAAATAGTCAAGTTACCGACTGCTTAGGCTCTGATACCATTTTGTAAAGAGTGGGACCCGAAAGGGGATCCACTCACATGATATAATACAAGAGCCATGTAATAATAAAGCAGCGGAAACAAAACTATTACAAAGTTATAATGGGAAACATTATACAATTGCTCATCACCATAAAAGGTGTTATTACAAAAACTTGAACTAACTACAAATAAGCCTAGTAGCAGAGAGTAACCTAGCCATTCCAAGCTATCCTTAGGTACAATTCTCTTTATATGATCTTCAAATAACCTTGATCTGTAATGCACCTAAACCAGAGTGGAAGGGAACATCACCCAGATCATAGAAAACAATAAAGAGGTCAGCAAAGCTGAGTATGTACATATATAAAACATTCTGGGCATTATATAAGGTTAAAAGTACAAAAAAAGATGTTCCCACAATAAGAGGGGGCTATTTGCAATTAGGTATGTTCAAGAGGGAAGTAATAAAAGAAATGAGGCATATTAAATTTCAGATTACAAACATGATAATAAAAGAGTGTCTTTCCATAATAATCATCCACAGATTCACATTAAAACAATAAATATTTGCATGCATAACAATGTAGACTAAATATACCTAAAACAGGGCCATAACACCATAGGATCATGGCCTAAAAATAAACAAGGGTGGAAACGCACACCCCGGGCGGAATACACATGCCCTATATAAATATGGTTGTACATAAGTACCACTATTCTAGATATTCTAGTCATACAAGCAGCATGCTATAATAGAGTGGCAAGACTTATCATTTTAGTCATTTTCAATAAAGGCAACATGGCAGGAGGGGTCCAATGACCCAAATGAGCATAACAACATAAATATCACAGAAACAAAAGGAATTCATATCAGGAGCAATAAATGTCCAAGTATATGGATTTTAAAAGGGATTTACAATTCAAGAGATGCCTCATTAAAAGATATATGGATTTCAGTCATTTAATGCCCAAAATAAAAATAGAGAGTGTACATACCTTACGATCAGTCCTAGATATTCATTAACACCTCCTAATTTCAGGTTCAGGGTTGTCTCAACCTAATCACAATATATGTGCATACCATTAATATAATATGCATAAAATCCCTAGCTTAAAAATCGACCCTACTATCGGTTGGAAATCTAGTTGCGAAACCTATCCCAATAAATCAGGCATATTTTTCTGATTTCAAAAACATATTTATTTGTATTTTTCTGCTGAACTAATAATTAGTTATGATTTTTATAAGATAAAATTGATTACTGATTAAAAAGGAAAATACGACGCGAAATGACCATATTGCCCCTGAATATATCACGAGTATATGGGACATGATGTCACACGAACTTTAGGAAATTAAATGGAATCAGGGTCCGGGTCAACAGGGTCAAACAAAAATGATGTTACCTATAATGCCCTCATGGGCGTGACATGATTTATCTGGGCACCATGGGCAAGACTGGGATTTCGCCCCAGGGATTCATCTCCCTGTGTCTCACGCCATTGGCCGCTTGGAGAAGCTCTGACCAGAAGCAAGAGGCTGAGGATGGCTTCCTCACAGGCAGGGACCCTATCAACTGGCCCCGATTGGTCAAGCCGAAGACAACGAGTCTCAGCGCAGGTGTTGAGGTCGCCGGTGAACACAAATCGCGATGAGACCGGAGTGCTAATCGTTTGACAGAATGCCATTGAGGTGGGCGGTGCCCAGATGGGTGGTTTGGAGAGTCCGGTCATGGCTAACACTGGAAAATGTCAGTCGCTCGTGGACTCTTCTCAAAGCTCACGAGAGAAAGCGGTGATTCACGCACAGGTCAGGGAACAGAGAAGTCCTTATCGATAGAGAACATACAGAAGAAACGATGACCCTTGTAGACTGAGCAGCCCAGGCAAAACCGCAGCGAAATGAATACACAGAAAGGAAGAGAGATGGTCCTAGATGGTTACCTCGTGGTGGATTTGCCTGAGATGTCGCGAGTTGCTGGGACGATGAGGAGATTGCCGGAGAGGGGAGCTCAGTCTAGCAGAGAGAAATCATGGGGTTTAGTTCCGATTGATTGGTATGGAGAGTGAAGGAGGGTGAGGCGGCGCTTTCTGAGTGGTTAGAGTCTTCTTGGAGGTTGATTAGGTGGGGTTTCGGGGTCACTGGTAATGGCGACAGTGAAGAAAGGAGATGAGATTTTGGGCATTTTCTACATGGGGTGAGAGAGAGTGTGGGCAAGGGTTTAATGGATTCGGGAGAAGGAGACAGATCTGGTGGAGAAGAAATCGCGAACGATGGTTGAGGGAGGAGAGAGAACGGCGAGAAGATTCATCACTGGCTTGAGCCAGTCCTGCGCACGCGGAGACTTCGGAGGTGGAAGACAAAGTCTTCCACTTGATAACCCGGCCCGAAGGGAAAAATAAACCGGCCGTGACCCTGGGTTCAAAGTGTGACAAAATTGGGAATCAAGGGTTAAATGATTTCTAACTTTGCTTAAAGTCTCCCAATTGGCCTTGGTGGTGTATTTGGTGTCCGATTAAGCCCAATGTTGGTATCTTGCCTAATTAGGATATGAGGAACGTGAATTTGGGCTCAGTTTTGCCTTTTTGATATTACCTTTGTTACATTTATACCATTGCACTCTAGTCACTTAATTAAAGTAATTATCTTAACTGAAAAGGCAAATAGGGTTAAACCCTACGAGTTATACCCCATACCACCTTATAAGATCCTAGGGTTAACTAGGATATTTAGTTATGGTCAAGACTGTAGTTTATTATAATTATTCACCAATTCTCATCATTCAAGTATTAGGGTTTTCACATTCAAAGATTTTATGTTCATGTGATTCCAAAGAGTTAATTAGGGTTAATAGATCCTAATATGGTTTGATCTATGCTATTACAACGAAATATAGACATTGAAAGGTAACCAAGTAAAGAAAAGGGAAAAGGGATTTTGGATATCCATCTAATCAATTAGGGGCCTAGAAGAAAGGGAAATTAGCCTATGTGTCAAGAATCGAGTATGTTACACAAATCATTAAGTTGAAACCCAAAATTGACATGAACTGCATGGGCTAAGACCACATCAACATGGAAGAATTATCAAAAGGATAAGTGATACATGATATTTGTAGTAGTTCTTGGGACCATTCATGATCACTTCATTAATGGTCTAAAGTAGTAATACGATCATTGACAACATATACTTTTATACGAGGAACATAATTGTGTAACATCTCATGATTTGAGGCCACATATAAAATTATTTTTAAATGAAGGAATCGATATCCATGTAAATGAGGCACACTACCTTTTTAGGGAATCCTCTCTATAAAATCAATAGTTAAACTTTCTTGGACTAGAGTAGTACCATGATTAATTACCTACCAGAAATGTTTCCTAGGCTTTGATTTAGCCAAAAAAGTATTGAAAGAGGATAGTGTTGGCATGTGGGACTAGTCATCATTTAGGGAAACCCACTGGTGCTTTGAGACAAATCTAAAAGAGTTAAAGATGGTATCAAAACTACATTCCTCTACTGATACATGGTCCTAAGAAATGGGTATAAGAATATTGGAAAGGGTCAGATATCACTAAATTTGATGAAACCATCTTTTTATTCTTAGGTGGATGGGAAATCAAGTTTGTCAACATATGCCATTCTAGAATTATGTTTAAGTGAGGAAGATGGTATGAGGATACTTAGACAAGTCTTGACAAGGACATCAAGAGGCTAAGAGGCAGAGATTGTAACATTGTGTAACTTTTAGGCTTCATGTAAATGATCTTCAGAGGAGGTTGTATACTACCCATATAATCAAAGTGCATCTATATTCTTGGAATACTATCATTGCTAACTTTATGTTAATTGTGTTTGTCCTGACATAAATTAGGATCTTACTAGTAATTTAGGTCATGGGCATGGGTATCACAGTTGGTCTTGGGAGAATAACATTATGATTAAATATATCAGGAAAGTTATCCACACCAAATATAAGGAAACATCAACAAGGTGTATTATAAAATATTGTACAAGTCTAGCATGTTTAAAGGTGAAGTGATTACATATTTGGACTATGTCAATGAGATTATATTCCAAAGTTGTGTCCAATGAACTTTTAAATTTTATTTTTTGATCAACGACCCATATTTTTCATTAAACTCCAAATTGATCTTGATTATCTTCCCATAAGTTTTTTACAATGACTTCCTCATGTCACTCAACTAAGACCAAATGAATATATTGGATTGATACAAGGGCTCATATACTACATTAATGATTTTTTTCTCTATTAATATTATAGTTACTTATTTTCACATTGATATTTATGGAGGCTCAAAGAGATACTAATCCCCTAGGATTGGATAACCTTATAGATTGCTACCATGAGTAGATGTGTAGATCAAGGTCTAGAAAAATACACAAATAGTGCAAAATACAATACTAATACAAGGGGTAAAATTACTCACTCATTATTAGTTGGTACCTTGATATCAAAATCATTTCTCTAAGGACTTGATTTTTTCCTATTCTTTGTAGAAGTTATAGTTGAAAAAAATATATTAAATATAATATTCTTAATAAGTAATTGTTGCTTACATCTTTTCTTTTAAGTCCTTTGGGATAATAATCCAATAGTTATTGGTTCAATTTGTAGATACAAACGTCTGTTTTTGGTTCATAATACTTCATTGGAAAGTTATATTTGAACTTGAACGCATTATGAGGTCATACGCGATCTTGGGGATTTTTAATTGAATTCAATAGAAGGGTGACTTCAAGGCCAAATAAGGATGTCATAATTTTAAATAAAATGATAAACATAATATGAAGCATACACTAAAACTTCAAGTCAATAAGACTCTCCTGGATCCCTATAGAAATAATAGAAGAAATTCAAGTTGATATTCAATGACACTATAGTTTGGAAATCAATTAATCATTATTTCAAGCGATAATTGTCATCAAACATTAGAGACCTGGACTTGACCCCTTCCTTTGTTATCACATGCTTTAGGCATGGTTAAATGAAAGAACCACAACCCTAAGGCCATCTTATTCCTTCCACAATCAGTATTAGCATGAGAATGAGGAGCTATCATTGATTCATCCCTATCTTTACCATCTCTGCCCATGGTTTCCCTCCTTTTTTATTCAAATCGCTCATGCAAACTTTTCCCAATGATTTGAACAAGTTTGGTGGCTCTTGGAGGAAGATCCAAATCTTTGCTTCCTCCAATTCTCACACCACTAAGGCTGAGGACTTGAAATCTACAAAACATTCCTCCTCACACTATAAAACGACTCCTACAACTTCATACCTTACTCCTCACTCACTCTATTTCTTCTCCACAAAACATCAACATCAAATAAGCCCTTGAATCCAATGAATCTCACCTTACTATGCCTAGCTATGTCTCCTCCTATCACCCTCCTCTCTTCTTCTGGGCATTTATACCTTCAATATCTTTCATCTTATTCTTCGTGTCCTTTATCATGTGTATCATATACCTAAAACATAAACAAAACACGATCAACATATTGCTATACAGTGTATGTGGGGTGTGACCACAATGTGTGCAACTAAGATAATCACATATAAAGCATCAAATATTGCAAATAAGGACTGACATTTTCTTTACATATTTTGGTCCTAGATATATTATCCTAGGCGTGATCACTATCCCTTCCATGGCTTGTGTGCATCAACCCTTGATATTCATCAACCTAGGGTTCATAATATAATATCTAAATATATGTGATACTCATAGTGGAATGCTAATTGAATAGAAGGTGAATAAACCCTCAACATTTTATTTAGTCAATCGTTGAGAAACACTCAACAAACACTGACAACTATTGTGGGTAGTCATAAGTGTAATCATGTACCTCAATGGTGAATCATTTAGATTCATGCAATATATACTTCAAGTATATTCAATCAATCCAATCAACTGATTTGAGCAATCAATCATTTTAATATGCATATATGTAAATCCTAAAGTATCACCATCATATTATTCAAATTAAACCCTACTCGGGTCCTAATGTAGGGCTTAGGACCATGTTCTAGTTTAGTTAAGGAATAAGGGTACAAACCCTTGTTTCAATATATATTACATTAGGTAAAACCCTAATTATTAGATTCATTGTATCCTTACATTGTGACAACTTCGATTCAATTATGTTCATTAGCAACATACCAAGTTAGAATCTTTAAAGCCTATTTCTCACATGCATGATTATTGACATTATAAACCCTAAATATCACTTTTATCATCATCATCGTCATCATCCTAGTTTCCTATTTCCTTCATCAATATCAGCTAATATCACAAAAGAGAGGCTTTCAATGTTTTCTACTCTTTGATATCTGAAACTAGGGTTTCCATGCTTTAATCACCACTTCAACATATATTAGAACTACTTTTAGAGTTAGGATCAGATTTAGGTCCCAAAAGTATTTTATTTGTGCTCCTCTCATTTTTTTGATAAATTTTCCTCTATAACTTGTCTTGATCTGATCATCCTATCAATTACTACAATTTTTGCAAAATAACACTATTTGGGCCAATTAGAGTGAGCCATGTCATCAATTGTTATATTATTTGAATAAACCCAGTTAGTCGCGGGGTAGGGCCTGAGCCTATGGGCTCACGCCACATTGGCTTGTTGCTCCTGCATGGCTGGGCTAAGCAAAGAGTGGAAAAAAGGGATTGAAAGGACAAAACTGCCCTTACCTCACTATGTTGGATTCAGGGGCAACGAAGTACTTTTCCCCATACTCATCTTCTACCTTGTGATCCTTCTCTTCTCATGACTATGCTTTTGAGTAGGTCAATAGGGGTGTTGACTCCATGATCCAGACATCAGAGAGTTGGGAAAAGGCACCAACTCCTCTGGTGGGTCTCGTCAAACTCCTTTGTGTTCTCATCTTTATCGGAGAGAGTATGGGCAGGGGAAAATGAGGGTCATGTTTCATAGGTGGAGAATAGGAAATCGAGGTAAAGGTTGCAAGTGGCTTCTCACACTCAAGGACTGTAGACACTTCTATTCACTCTACAGAAGAAGTTCATGGCTTTGAGACCGAAGACTAGGGTCTATATATAGGGGGTTACCGGCTGCCATGGGCTGTAACCAAAGCCAGCTGTAAATTGGGGAAACTCTAATATCTCACAAAATAGGGGGAACCAAAGGATCAACTGATTCGAATTTGCCTCCCAAATATAATGGGAGTCCTTTTAGGAGAGGGCGTGAACCAGAGAGAGGGAGAGACATTGATGGGTACACAATTATTGCTTCCCATTTTTCTATTTAGTAAGGAGGTACATGACAACTAGATGACCATTGATATTCGATCCAATGTCCCCAGAGTCACGCGTTCTAAATAGAAGGCTTGGCATAAGTCTTGGATTAAATTTTACAAATATCACCCTTAAATTATTAACTTATCACTTGATGGAAATTCCTAAAATCCATATCTCTCTCATCCCTTATGTAAAAGATCCTAAATTTCAAAGGAAACCTTATAATAACTTAATTCGGATTGGGTATGATTGGGTATCCAAGGGATGCTTCTAGATTCCTTTTTCTCTCTCCAAAAACAAGGTTAAAACATTTACTTATTAAAGTAGGTCCCTCATCCTTCATGTTTTTCCACATGCTTCTGGGAACCACCTTTCTCTATGAAATTTGGAGGGAAACTATGTCTTTTCCAACCTTTATCTATTTTGTGGGATTTATTGGGACAACTTTTATGCACGAAACTTGTCTTCCAAGCATATCCTTAAATTAATTACCCACACCACATGAAAACTCCTTTTTCTCTCAAATTCTAGAATTCTCTTATTTTCATTATTACTTTCAAGTATACCAAAAGTTAGATTGAGATAACACTATTTGATGCTTCAAATCTTGTGTTGCTATTCATTTCTAGATAATTACTCTTTTAATTATCTAGAACACCACATCACTTATAATCTTTGGAAATTTGCATATTATCTTATACATCAATTGTCTAATAATTCACAAAGTCACTATCCTTTATTTATGCACGACATCTCTTATTTCTTTGTCTTGTTCCCTAAGGAACTGTTTGCAAAGAATATAGTCTCATGGGCCTCACTTGGGCCATGGGTTGCACCCATGCCCCAAAGTGCATATTATTATTTCATCCATAATATTGTTATGGAAATTACAAATCAATTCATATATATAATTCAATTTCACCAAAATTGAGGATATTACATTCACCCCTCCTTAAAAGGAATTTTGTCCCCAAAATTCAAACTTAGTAAGGTTAAGGTGAATGATAACCCATATTAGTCTCAAAACTTAGGATTAGTAACCCTGCTTTGATATCTTTCACATCTTTTATTGATATGCAAATTCCTCACATTCAAGGTATATCCATATCCTTAGTATTTACATGATATCATCTCTTGGTGATTACATTTTCATTTATGATTTCAATTTTACTTAGTGATCACCTTTTTACCTAGGTTTCCAACCTAGTATTCATTTATTTTCACATAAGGGTGAGGTAACACCTCAAACCCTAGATCATGTCATTTAATTTTCAACCTAGGATTACATGTTAACTTCAAGCATAACATGTGTCTACCTAATCTCTCTCACTCATAATGAGATGAAATAAATGTTTGGATGCAGTGAAAATACAAAGTTTGTCCCATTCTAAGAGTAGAGATGGTGTACCTACACATTATCTTAAAATGTCATTTTGTAAGGTTGAATCACTTGGACAAAGACTCAAAACCATGATTACTTTTAATCCCACAATTTTCTTATATTTCATGAAGTCAAGGGCCTTCCTCATTCTTGAGTTTGTGCACAACTCCTCTAAGATTTCATTAATACACAAGATCTTTTATAATTACACCTCATGTCTCATTAGCCTTAGTCATTTCCTGAAGGTCTCTAGGGGTGCATGTGCCTTTGGAAAATCTCATCCTGGCCTTGTAGTCCTTATGCACTTAGGGAGTAACTCTCACGTTTACCCCTTGGGTTGCATGAACTCATGAAGGTGGACAATCTCCTGACCCACGAGGCCTCGGGAAAACATCAAGGGATAACTCATGACTCCATGGTCTAATGCATTTAGGGCATGATCACCTCCTAATCTCATTGATCTTATGTACCTTTAATCCTCCCTACTTGCCTTAAGATTGACTTAGGGCTATGTTCTTCCTAGGGTTTATTGAGATATCACATATATAACCATTTTTTAGCACATTATATTCTTATGTAATTCTTTAACCCTAATTTCCTTCATCTCTCTTAGGGTACACATTATTCACTTTATGTCCATGCATTGGGATCATGGCGTCCTTCCCTTCTAGGCTTGGTCTGCATGACAACCTTCCCTTCTAGGCTTGTCCTCTCAGTGACCTTCCCTTCCGGGCTTGGTCTGCATGGTGGCCTTCCCTTTTGGGCTTAACCTATTAGTTACCTTCCCCTCTGGGCTAGGTCTTCATGGCGGTCTTCCCTTCCGGGCTTGACCTATTAGTGACCTTCCCTTCTGGTCTAGGTCTTCATGGAGGTCTACCCTTCTGGGCTTGACCTATTAGTGACCTGCCCTTTCAGGCTAGGTCTTCATGGAGGTCTACCCTTCCAGGATTGACCTATTAGTGACCTTCCCCTCTGGGCTAGGTCTTAATAGCAGTCTTCCCTTCTAGGCTTGACCTAGTAGTGACCTTCCCCTCCAGGCTAGGTCTTCATGGCGGTATTCCCTTCGGGGCTTGACCTGTTAGCGACCTTCCCCTCCATGCTAGGTCTTCATGGAGGTCTTCCTATCTGGGCTTGACCTATTAGTGACCTTCCCCTCTTGGCTAGGTCTTACTGTCCCTCAAATATGGTATACTTAGGTTCAAAGAAATATAATCAATACATGTGCTTTCATGTTTGTATACTTAATTTTTCCAAGCTTTAGGTGACATTCAAGGTTACCTCAATTTTCAAACTGATTGGTCAACTCACCCTTATGGGGAAGGTACTAATCTAGGGTCTCTTCTTGACTCACAGGAGGAGGTTAGGCTCTCTAGCCACAACCTGATCGATGTTGCCTCCCCCATAGGTCCTTTTCCCACTCTAGGGTCTACCCACCCCAGGTCGGTACACCAACCCTAAAAGTTGAATTGAGGGTTTCATATAATCCTCATCATTTTTGTTCTCATTCCCTTTTAAACTAATAGGGCTCATATGGGTAGGGTTACTATATCACCCACACCACTCCATTTCCAGGATTAGGATTTCGGGCTAGTGTTAAGCACTACACCCTGTACCTTAGGGTTTTATGATGCCCTTGATATGTCAAGGGTTTTCCTAAACCAACCCTAGCTCCATCTAGGCTTTACCCTTGCAAGAACAAACCCATAAAACATTTTTTACTTTATCATCATTTCCACATAACATGTATATTAATTTGGCAGAGGATGCCTTAATCCTACTTCTTCTCAAAACCTTAACTTGAGATGAGGAGGGAAGTTCCTTTTTGGGTGATTTAAGTAAGAGGATGAGAACTAGATGAATAAAGATGAGAAAAAATTCTAAAGGTATTTACTTTGGGCAAAATTTTCTGACTTTGGCTAGGTTGGACTCACGGAGGCTCAGGAGTCCTCGTAAGCTGTCTAGCGGCGCAAAGGAAAATCTTGCCAGCCCCTGCGTCGTGATCCTTCCTAGACACAATCATCTTAGATAATGCCCTAACAATTCTCTCATATTTCTATAGTTTGTAATATTTTTTTTGAAATTAATGGAAATTATTTACTATTGTTTATTATTTGCTAAAGTTGGATCCTTGGGAATATAGGTAATGACTCTCAACTTGAAGGTCTTTCCTTAATTGAGGAAAACTGAAAGTGAGGTCGTTACACTTACTGACCAATAATTCCTAGAAAATATTCTAATAGTAGTTAATTCATAGTAAATGCATTCAAAATTCAAAAATGGTAAAATTATATATCATATTTATCAATAAAACATGAGGAATCCAATAAAGTAGTTTTCAGAATCTATTGCAAATAGAATTACTCCGATACCCATCCTTCTATTATTATCGTTTGACTAATGACCCAATCTTGATGAGTATGACATTTATGACTATCTGCAAAAACTTAATTCAGATCTATCACTCTTTCTTGTGATGACATTAAGGATACTTGGAAATACTACAAAACATATAACTCAGGTTTAATAACCTAACATGGATCATTATATACTAAACTCTAGTTTGATAAATGAGACTAAATTATGCAACTGGACTTTGGATCTAATAATAGAATTGAATATAAGTCAAACTAGAACTAACCATGTGATATGATATCTTGATTATAATATGTTTCCCCCTAATGTAAATAAGGAGAATAGAATAATAAGGTGAATGAAGAAATTAAGAGTTCAATATGATGATTTAGGTTTTGGGAAGGCGACCCTGATTGCCAATCCAAACCCTACATCAAACCAACCCTAACCTAAGATCCTCTCTTAACCTCAAAACCCCAAACAATAATTTTGAGTAGTTATTAACATCTTAGTGTTTAATATTGATTTCATATTGAATCTTGCTTGGACATAATTCTTGAGTTGATTGGACGTCATCTTTCCAAAAAATAAGTTGCATTTGTTAATTATGAGTAATCTCTCGTAAACATGTTACCATGTTTCATTTTGAACATTTTGAAGTATACTTTAAGTTTATTCTTCATGCTAATTTCCTTGATTTATTAAATTCCTATCATTCATAGAGATTTATGTGTATCATGTTACATAATGCATGATATTGTAAACCCAATAACAAAACTCATTAGGGTTGTTTAGGAAGATAACCACCTAAAAAATCTAAGGTATGATCACTAACAGAGTGATGACAAGCCATTATAATAAGGTGAAAAGAATACATTGCTGGACAATCACCATGGAATTCATTGCTGGAACAAACTCCACAGGTCCATTGTTGGAATAAGGATTGGTACACCAAATGAGATGGAATAGCTATGGGATGGGAAAATAAACTAAATTTTAGAAGTTCGTTACTTGCAATTACTTGATCTTCAACTATGATATGTGATATATTATTATATGCACACTTTTTGGTTGCACCAACATACACAACATAGTTTTATGTTGACTTGAATTTTGTTTATTGGTATTTTACATTAAATACATATCTAAAGAATGAAGAAATAGACTGCATAAGGAATAATCTACTAAGCATAAGCTAATGATACTTGGAGGATTAGATAGTTTTGTTTTTAGGAACATTTTGATTTTGTGATTCTAAAATTTATGTAAATCCTTAGATAAGATCATATCTTTCTTATTCTTGTAAGCACTAGCTTTGTTTGAATTTATAATCTGTAACAAATTTTTATTATAATATGAATTTTGAAATATTGGACAGTGACCCTTGACTATGTAATCCACCTTTAATGGTGATAATAAGAGGACGGGTTTGTTACAATTGGCATCATAGCCTATATTTGTATAAATTAGTTTTAGTAATTAATAGTTCAAAAACTATATAAAGACATAAGATAATAATCAGGGTAGTTCCAAGAGGTGATGATGTCTAGAATGACTCACAACCCAAGGGCACCACTAGTTGATTTATGAGTACTCCCAGACCACTGTGATTCCAACCTGGACAAAGCATGAGGAATTTCCCAAAGTGACATATTGCTAGGTCTTCATATATAAACTTCATATCTTTCTCACATATATTCTTTTCAATATGAAGAGTACCTCTTTCTAATCCCTAGTAATTTCATCTCTCATCTAAGTTAGGGTTTCAAGGAAAATTGGTATTGAGGAATCCCTCACTAAATAAAGCATATGAGATGCCATTTTGAGATTCCAAAATATATATGTGAGATATGTTTGGAGTAATGTGTGCCTCTTGTATAAGGAGAAACCCTAGAAACTTCTAGGAACCTAGGATGAGCTGAGATAATATAGGTATATGTAAATAACCTAATGAGGATAGAGGAAAGAGAAAAAAATATTGGAAGTTAGTCCCTGAACCCTGATAAAAACTACAATACATGGTACATAGGGTTAATGAAGAATAATTACTCTCATATAGGTGAAATCATAGCATAAAGTAAAAGTTAAAGGAATGGAAAGAAAAATAAAAAGATCGGTTGTTATCTTTGAACCTTGATTTAACTCATGATCTAGGTAAAATTGAAGGTGGTACATAAGTGTGTGCAAACTTTCATAGTAAGTAAAAATAGTTGTAACGGTTGTAGGTGTACCACATAGAGAAGGACCCAGAACCCATGGGTTATTCAAATCCTATATCTATTCCTCTCAGGAATTGGATCCTATCTAGATAAATACCATTATAATCCCTAGAATACAAAAGCAGAAGCAAGTGATATGTGCCACCTACATACTAGAAAGGATGGTAAGGCTAAAGTGAGAAATAATTATATGTTAACAAAAATGTCCTTTTCAACCATACCTCAGATTGAGCTGAGGGAATAAACATGCACACTTATACTCCTTGCTCATATAAGAAGAAACAATCACTACTATAGAAATGAGATATCGCTCAGTCATTTTAGGCATACGACATCAGTTATAAACTGACGACTAAGTGGGTGACGGTAAAACTCAAGCCATTCGTTGTCGGTTAGAGCAACTGATGACAATACTTTATGTCATAGGTTCCACATTATAGAAAAACCGACAACGTAACACACACTGAGTGATGAAATTGTGGTCTCCTTTGACCAGCCCTCGTCGGTTATATGAGCAACACATGACGTCTTGAAGCTCATTATGTGATGAAATTGGTTTTCTTTGATAGTTCCTCTTCAGTTGAGTAATGAGAAATAGCCGACACTGACTAGCATGACATCAATTTTATCAGTGATTGAACAATGAAAAATTTAGGTATGCCCTGTTGGGTTACTTTAATTAACTGACGTAGAATGTATATGTAGTCAGTTATTTATAAATAACTGAGAATAAATGTCTATACTTTTATATAGAAGGTATACATACATGTTGTCTAGTTGCTATCCTGTCTAGCACTTGCAATTCTTCAAAATTTAAAAATTCCTTAGAACTGCAGGCCTCTACAAGCATTGTATCTGAACAACATGCCAACAAACCTGCAAGAAGAAAGATATATATACAAATTAACTTGGATTTCATACAATAGGCACACATATGATATCAAACCACAACATTCTATTATTAATTACTTCATATGCACACACATATCCATGAGAGCACAACTCAATTGATTCATTTCTCAACCACACATTCAATTCCATACATATGCACAAATACACATCATATTCTTCCCATGCACTTTACATTCAATTCACACACACATATGCATGAATACATATCAACATCAACTTCCATATTAGATTTTAAGTCTAGAATGTATAATAATGTAACAAACAAAAATTTGATATCAAAGTTTGAACTACAAAATAATCAATCAACCCTCCCATTCATTGTTCAAGTCCACATGTTTGATGAAGCAATCTTCCCACTATTCACGTAGGTCATTCATCTGCTCCAATGTATAGGATTTATCAGTGTTAAAAAACTATAAAAATAATGAGACATAATTCTAATTAGATTTGATTGTTTGTATTAACAAATGAGACTACTTCATTAATATGATCCAAGACTAATAACATTACCTTCTCTATACATTTGATCTGTTGCGTGCGTGTGATAATCGTCTGCATGTACAAAATCATGTGATCCATTGTGTGCATGTGATAATCATCTGCATGTAAAAAATCATGTTATATGTGCATGCCCAATCATTATCTTCTATAGGGCACTGTATATTTACAATTCTATTAATAAACATAATTTAGAAGAGTTTGTAATATATATACAATTGGAATGATAAGACTACATAAACACTCTTCCAAGTTATTGATTTCTTTTTCTTATCTACTTTCCCTTTATCTCTACAAAATGAGTTTACACCCTTATAAGTTAAATTAATAGATATGTGCATTATTAAACTGTCATATGATGCAAACATCAACAAATATGTTGAGCACAAAATTGTACTTATGTGTGAATCGCCAATTTCATTGGATGTCCCTCATTCGGTGTCAGTTTTATACCTGAAGGATAAAAGAAATACACAGTCCACATCTCAAGAACAATCACTAACAACTACCACTGCTTATTTCTGAGTGAATAGAAGGCGAATAAAGAAATTAAATTCCACAACAAATTGTATTCATAAATTATACATATAGCCAATAGATAATGGACTAGAGTCATAATACTTTTCATAGCACTCTTATTCATCAATAGGATCTAAAATGAACTGTCTTTTCCCATGAAGAATGATAGACCAATGTTCTTTGCAGGATTGTCAATTTAGAATACTTGTTTTGCTTATGATGCCATGATGGAGGGTTCATCCTTCTCACCTATCCACTCAGAATTCACTATTGTGAAATTGAGTTCGTCAACTACAACTCCTTTCTAGTTATCAACCCATATATACCTAAATAATGGAATTCTAAACTCTATGTCGTTAATTTTCCATATGTCTTCAATGACACCATAACAAGACGTCTTTCCTTCATGTGGACTCTTATCCTTGGCACTAGAAAAATACAATGCATATACTTGAAAGGTGACCCCACTATTTTGGATGAAACTTTTATAATCTTGACATTTGTGTAGTGTGAAAATCTATTTATGTCAAACCCTTCATAAGATGGAGTGTGGCTCTTTTTCTTATACACAAGACATTTAATAGTTTTTGTAACATTATTTGGTGTTTGAGATATTTGATTGAATATTTTCTCTTCAAACCACCTAATAAATGTATGATTATCCTCTCTAGAAAGCCACATTGATCTGGCTTGGGGGACAACTTAATTGGAGCTCGTTGGTGTGTTTGGTGATATAAATACCCACATCGTCAATGTTGTGTAAAACATATAAGTGTGCTTGTTCCCACTGCTCACGACTGATATTTATCTGTCGTTCTCCCAAAATACCTTTTCTAGAATAAATGCCAAGATTCACAATATTAGCAGTAGTTTCTTTGCAACTCAAAAAGTCATTGCAAAATTCCATAATATCCCTAGCAACATAGCCCTCAATGATACTCTCTTTGGGGCGACAACAATTTTGAACATCACCTTTAAAAACACTCATGTAATACTCAAAAGGATACATGTAATGCAAGAAATCTGGACCCAACATTTTCACTTCCCTAGTAAAATGGACAACCAGATGTACCATGATATCAAAGAATGAAGGGGGGAAATACTGCTCAAGTTTGCACAAGGCAATGGCCACTTCTCTTTGCAACTTATCTAGAATCTCATAATTAATTACTTTGTTGCATAGAGAGTTGAAGAACAAGCAAAGCCTAGTGATTGGAAACCTTCCATGCTTAGTAAGGATAGATAAAATATCCACATGCAATATATGTTGCACTAGAGTGTGATAATCATGAGATTTAAGACCTATCAGCTTCATATCCTTCTTGATACCAATCTACGGATATTAGTTGTGTATCCCTGTGGTACCTTAACATTACACAAGCACTCACAAAAAGTTCTCTTCTTTTGTAGACAAGGTGTAACAATTAAGAGGTAGACACATGCGGTGATCCTTGATAACTTCTATTGAGATTGAAACCTTATTGCCTTTAGGGAGAATTTTTCAACAAAGACAACAAAGAAGTGAAGCTTCTGTCACTTCATCTATTGTTAGCTTCAGAGTATACAATATCAAAACATCGCTCAACTTCATAAACTTAGTACAACCTAAGTATAACGGTTTTTCAACATTATTCACAACATTTCTAAATAAGGGAGGCTGGTCTGTAACATTTACCTTGCAACTATATAACATCTCATCAACCATGTATGTTGGAATTGGTTCAATCTCATCAACATTGTTAGCAATTTCTTTTTTGACACAACTACCACTACTAACATCTTCTAATCTCATACTAGGAATCTCTCCGTACTAGTACCATTCTATATAGCCCTGTACAATCCCATTGCACATGTCATAATCTATGATCATGTCAACAATCTCAGTTTTCAAGTTGTTACTACAATTCCTACAGGGGAAATAGAACCTTTCTCCAGATTATTTTATATGTTCCTTTGCAAATCTTAAAAGCTCATCAAGATCATTAATAAACTCCAAAGTGCGGTGATCTGGTTTAACCATCCATAATTGATCCATTCTATGATTAGATGGGAGATGAGTAGCTCATTAGGTTCTAGCTAATAAGTTAATTTTAGAAGAAAAAATATGTTTGAATTTATCCCTAATCATCTAGTAGCATTCACATTCATGAATGTTTACCAACTATCCCATTCTTAAGCACTTCATCTCACTAGTAAGTATATAATATGTGTTCAATTTCAATAAATCTCAGCAACATTTCCCCATAGTTCTCCAAGTACACCGATGTAGATGAGAAAATACCCACCTACATATGTGCCCAGAGAACAAAAGGAGAAACGTTGATGAAATTTATGGAAATCACACATGCATTATACACTTACATACTAAGTGAGATGAAGTGCTCAATAATAGTGTCAAATTGGGGACTATCTAAGGTTTACTCCTAATGAATAAATCTTTTACGAGTTTCCAGGTCAACAGAGTATAGGGGTAAGGGTTTATAAATTAGAGTTTACTTTTTAGAGGTTTAAATGTTGGGTTAATTAGGTAAATTTATATCAATTTCAATGTAAATAAAGTTAACTTAGAGTAGCTCACATCAATTTTAGTGTAAGAATTTCTAGATATGACCATTTATCCATACTAAACAATGCAGTTATCATAGATATAAATGAAAGTAGTGTACACAAAAGCATAGAAAGGAACATTCATCACAATTGAGTGACATCACATTACACATATATACATGACAACTAGAGCACCAATTCTATGAATCTGGTCCTGGAAATATGAGTTAATTATTCTAGGGTTTGTCCATGGTCATGGTTTTGGATTGGGGTTTTAGGATAAACTACCTTTGCATTAGAATTTTTCTTTCTTCAATTTTCACTTAGTTCTAGGAAAAAACGGGGCATTTTGAATCACACATGAGTATCTTTTTTTGATGTAAAATAATGCAACAAAATTTTAGTAATTTTTTTAATGAAAATTGTACCAATTTCGGATTACATTCACAATTGAACAATAAGGAGTACTTTGAATTTCATTTTTTATCAACATGGTAGGGAGATACCATAAAAATAGCATTTTTATGGAACAAACCTCTACTTCAAGACTTCCAACAAGTGGGATCGTTGGTGGTGGATGGAATGGAGGAAGCAATGGTAAGGAGGAGCACTAACATCAATAGAGGCGAGGAGGAGGAGCAGAAATGTCGGGAAAGACGAGATTGAACTAGTAGAGGCGTCAATAGAAGCGAGGAGGAAGGAGTGGTGGAATCACCAAAGAAACACTGGCTGGAGGAGGAGGACCACTTGTGGAATTGATGTCAGTAGCATTGGAAGAATGGAGGACCATCAACGGTGTCAGTGTCAGCAAAAGGAGGAAGCAGTAGTAGAGTCGTCAGAGCACTGTTTCCAGAGAAACACAAGAAAGGGAAAGATGGGAAAAGGGTTTCTGGCGGGGTTTAAATAAGACCTACCATGTCAGTTATTTTCAAAATCATGACCTAGGGTGTAAGTCGTCGGTTGCAGATACAAAATTGTCGGCAGAATAGATACCTTTTTTTGATAGGATAGACAAAACCGAAGACTAATTTTGCGACCCAGATGCAACCCAACAAACCCTACATCGTCAGTTAGGTTGAAAACACCCGACGAGAAAAACCAATTGTGGTGGGAAAATTTCCATAGGGCATATGGCATGTACACCTATCTCGTGAATCATTGTAGACACAACTGATGATATATACACATAAGAATTATAAGGAGACATTTGGAGTGTAGTCATTTATCATGTCAAATATTTAACAAACATTGACAAAGTAGGGTTTTGGAGGCAAATGAAATGCCTCACAAAATTTTGCGCAAAATTCTATTTTTGCGGGTGATATATCATGTCAATTGCATTGAGAAGAAACTAACAATATAAATAAAATATAGTCTATGTTTTCTTAGCTGTTCAATTGTGGCAGTTGTCTTTAAAGAGTTGACACTATGGAGTATATTGTTAGTTTCTCTTGGAAAAACAACCAACAAGATATCACATTTTGTAGTAGAGAATAGGTAGTTAAATGAACCTAGTTACATGGATAATGTACATTAGTATAGGTATATAGGTTGTTGACTTCTAGAAAAGTTATTATACCCTAAAGGAAGATATTAGAACTCCTAAGACCTTCTTTTTATGACCCTTAAGCCCCTAGTCCTGACTTATAGGCCTCACAAATTTGATGAGGCTAATAATGATGCATTATAGTAGGGATATACCTTATGGTTACAAAGTTAAAATGTAGTGGGATAATATGGGTTTGTTGAGAGCTTATCAAGGAATACAAATTCCAAGAAGTCCAAAAATGATGCTCATGGTCAAGCCAAAGGGGTGAGAGGACCCTCTTAAGAAAAGTAAGGATGAAAGAAAGGATAGGACATACCAAAGTTCTATGGCTATGTATGTCACCATTTTATAGCAAATAACATGAAAAATCACTATGATTCAACTCAAAATAACGGTGTATTGTGAGAAATTCCCTAAGAGAATCATCAAGAGAAAATACCTACTAGTGCATCCCGCTAGAGGTGCACACAATAATCAATTTGAATTTGACTATATGCGCCCCACGAGATTGGGACACATGGTAAGATCACTTTCAAAATTTATAAGGACATAAACCCACACACCTACTTATACTAATAACACTACACCGACAAGAGCATGGGATCATGTCCTAGTATAGGAGGGAGACAAGTATAGGGTCAATCCATAGGGAATATAATCATTAGCAAACGAAATTACAATGTTTACATATCATTTCCCCCCAACATGGTATCAAAGTAACATTTTTGGCCCCAAACTGCCCACCTAAGGGGCCTAGCTACTCGTGGAAATGTAAAATACAAAAAGAAAGGAGAAAGAGGTAGAAGAAGCCATGGAGATCAATGTAGACGGAGTATTCTCCTCTTCATCTACTACAAGGCATCCTCCTCCTTCTTCCAAGGTGCAAGGGCATGGAATGATCGTAGAATAGGGTCAAAACACTAGGAAAAAGGGTTTTGGTGGTGGAAATGGTGAAATGGAGTGGAATGGAGGTGGAAATGGAATGGAATGGATAGGGGCTGAAAATGGAGTGCTAGGAGTGAGCTAGGGGTGGCAAATTTTGTGCTCCAGCCACCACCCACGTATATATAGGTGTGGGGGAAGCAATAGGCAAAGTAGGGGTAAAGTAGAAAATGCAGTGGAAAAGTATCTAGGTTTTTGTGAGTAGCACGACCGTGGTGGGAAGGGGTGAGAATGGTCGTGGTGGAGTGGAACGATCGTGGTAAAAAATGGGGAAAATCACAGTAACTTGGGTGGTTTTCAACTGAAAGTGGCACAGCCGTGGTGGTCACTACGGCCGTGGTGGGGCAAGGGTAGCATAGACGTGGTGGCTTGGAATGCTCTGCCTGTTCTTGGCTCCACGACCATTCTGGATTAGCTGCAACACGGTAGTGCAAGGTGACACATCTATTCTGTGGTCTCATGGCATGACCATTCTTTGTGACACGACCGTACTGTTCTTTGCACTTTCTTGACTTGACTCTTTTGTCTTTGAGTGAGCTAGCACGACCATTCTGTGGCACCACAACCATGCTGGTCTCTGTGTCATCACTTTGAGCTTGTACTTGGTTCATTCTTGGACATCTTTGCTTGAATGGATCTTTGGCCACTAGGGGTAGGTTGAGGGAGTCTTGGACTTTACTTTGGGCCTCTTCAAGGGTAGAAAAACCCTAGGTTCACTCCTCTCTCTTCTGTCCAAGTGTGACCCAAATGCCTGAAAAACATGCAAATAATGTCCATAAGTGCATTTTACATGAAATCACATATTAGTGGAAATAACATGTAATCTAACAAGTATAGATGTGACTGAAATGCAAAATGACACAAGATGAAGTCTTAAAATAGGGCTGCATCACCCCCCAAACTTAAAGCATACTTGTCCTCAAGTATGCTCCAACTCAATCTCTCTGCAATTTTTTTCTCACAATCAAGCAATGACAAATGCAATGCAAAAGGTGAATATTGACTAAATGGGCTCAAAGATGACTAAGTACATGCATTCCACCTCTCTCCTCTCCTCTTTCACAAACCAGTCATGATTAGAGAACTGAGCCTGTAAACTTCAAATATAGAGCATAACATAATCAATCCATATGGCTGTCATATCACTTCGGGTAAACCGTTTCATGGTAGAAAAGGTAAAAAATGACTACTTTTGTTGTTTTAGATTCATGCATTCAATCTCATGTGTATATCTACACTAAGTAACCCACATGGCTATGAAAAAGGGCAAAATGAGCTAGGTTTGATGTTTCCTAGCTCCATGTGCATGCAAAAGGAAGAAAGGGTTGCGGTAAGATTTTGGAGTGCTTTTACACATTCATCCTTTTTTTATTTAGATGCTCTTAAATAGAAGCATCTTTTATTTTCTTTTTGCAATTTTTTCCTTTTTCTTTTTCTTTGCCATTGGTGTAGATAGGGCATATGATGATGAGAGTGAAGTGGGGGGGGTATGGATATGGCCACCCAAACTTTTGGAGGTGGCCAAGGCTGAATGTGTGCACTTTGGCATCCTTTCATGAAGCGGAGAGGTAAGAAGATGGTAGAAAAAGAGTGAGTCAAAGAGGGGTTACTAGTGTGGACATCCACATGATATCTCATGCATGAAAGTTACTCCAACAATTTCATCAAGCAATGAAACAACACATGAATGAGCAATATTAAACCTACATTTCTATCATGAGATTCTATAAAACTTTAAGCGTTTGCGGCTTACTTCAATCACAATTCAACCAAACAGTTCACAAGCATGAGAGAGGTGGTGTACATGCAAAAACTCAAGATTGAGGCCATCTAGCAATAAACCATGATAATTTACTTGCATTTGTCTAAAGTCATCATTTTCAATCCAACAAGTAGAGATTGGGCCAAAACACACTTTTATGCAAGAAATTTTAAATTTGGGCAAAATTGGCCAAAACGGTGCCAAGTTGCCTTGAATTACATCTAAGCCTTCATAATGGAAAGTAAAACATGAAACAAGCAAATCCTAGTTAAAATATGCAAAAATTACAAAAACACCACATGATGTGCAATGCATGGAAAAAAAGAGCAAAATTTTCAAAATTATGCAAAAAAGGACATAAAGTAAACTACATGATATGCAAGCATGCAAAGTAGGTAAAATCTAATATAGATAGCAAGACCAAGAAAACAAAACTAAATGGCAGGTGGAATGAAAATGAGTGAAATGAGAAAAAGGGCAGACTACCCTACCACCCCAAACTTTTGAACCATGATGTCCTCAACATGACACTAAATTCTAGGAGTAATAGGGTAGATAATCACTATGGTGGTTTAGGTGGTGGTCCTCCCTATGGTGGAGGATGCTGGTAGTAGGTGCTCTAGTAGTCTGACTGTGGAGGTGAGTAGGAATCCTGATATGCAGACAGTGCACCCCACCAATCTTCCTCCCACTGGGGGTTCCTCTGGGCTTGGGCATGCTGAAACTGATACACATGGTTGATCTGATAATGCATATGCTGATGATCTAACCACATTGCATCATGTGTGAGTTGATATCCCTCATGTGCCCTCAGAATCCTATCATGTGTGCTCTGAATGCTCTTCAACTGCACATCTATAGTCAACATGTTGTATGTGTTCACTGAAGGCTGTTGTGATGTATCAGTCTCTCATCGCCTCACCATACATGCCTCTCTCTCCTCAACTATCCTCCTCCTCTCAGTGGCTGCCTGTGACTCACCTAATCCCCCAGGAATGATTTGTGGCTGCTGGAAAATGTCATGAGGGTTCTCCTCCTCCCATCTCCTCACTCTATCTAAGAACTCTAGAGTGGGGCCAAATTCCTCTAAGAGAGGTGATGTGTGGTACATGAGCTGCAGTGCTATGCCTGGGTATGGGGGGTTGACCTGATATATGAATTTCTGATCAACAACTGTAATCATTTAAGAATAGATGAGATACTGCAGGTCTACTAATTTCCACCCTTCAACCTTGGTGTATCCAGAAACATCGTGACCTAAGGCAATGGCAATCGATGTCACTATCCCTCATAGAATGAATGGATTCTTGCTCTTGGATGAGATTGTCCTTAGATGATCAATCATTGACACACTTAGATTCACATGCTTTCCCTTCGTCATCCATCCTAGGATGCACAAGTCCTTCTTCATGCATCTCCCTTGATTCTCATAGCAGATACAAATAGTGTTTGTGAGAACCTTTTGAACATAGCATAGGAAGGGGTTATGGAGCAAACTTGTCTTTGACTTCCCCGCTACATAGTCATTGTGGCCGGTGAATGCCTTCCACATGGAAGTAAAACTGGCACTGACACTCTTTTGTGTCTTACCATTATCTAAGAGAGTCTCCATTTCCTGACTTGGAGCAAAAACGTTTTTTAGCATGAAGTGATGACCCAACATTTATCTCCAATCATGACTCTAATGGCGTCTTCGCCATCATCGGAAACCTTCTCCAAAGTGGTAAGAACTGTTGCGTGAGCTCCGTGTAGGTCTCCTAGACTATAGTCAAAACCTCATATAATCCCATTAATTCCATCACACCTTGATAATACTCAAAGAAGCCTAGGGATCACCTGACATGCGTAGCAAGTGGCAATCACCCTACGAGTCATGCACTCCGGGTGCTTTGCCTTCTTCACCTTTTGCTCATTTCAGGCATTTCTTCTTGTTGCTCATCAGGTGCATTCTCTTGTGGTACATATTGCATAACCTCATATTCCTCATTTAAAAGTAGTTGTCTCTGTGCTCGAGGCAGAGGATGTTGCTACAACCCCATTTTTGGGTTCATATGGTGGGAAATGCAATTTTCCCAATGAGTGTATGATTATGGGAATTGTATGAATTATATGTATGGAATGGATTCCCTTTGCAGTATTTCCTTCTTTTTTTGCATGTGATTGCATGGATCATAATATGTTAATGAGTCCAATATGATTAAAAGAAAAAGAAGAAATCAAATAATGCATTATTAAGAAGGAAATTTGAGATAATGAGGAAAAGATAAGAAATATATGGATAATGGAATCATCATGGTTAAGATTTCGAATCCACAAGGTTTCTTTTGGTAAAAGTAATCCAAATAAAAGAAAATAAAAGAATAGGAGAGAGAAAATATGCATTATTAAGAGATAACTTGCATATGAAGGAAAGTCTCTTGTACTTCCGAATTTGAGTTCTAAACTTGGCACACAAGTAGTTTGAGTCCTTATAGACGTTCCTTAAAAAATTGAGAAAAAAAGAAAGATTCATAAAGCAACGAGAATTTCTTTAATGAGATGGTAAAAGAGTAAGCTTTTTAAATCCCACAATTAGATAAAGAATTGGGAAGTGGATATATATATAAAGATGGAAAGGAATTAATATCATCCTTCTACAACTGTGAATGCCTTAGGATAAGTTTCCTTCATCACCGTGAGGAGAGAGAGACTCATGGTAAATAAAAAAGGACTTTTAGCAAGTTTATACATATATATGTATAATTAACCACAGGGCAAAGAACCAGGAAAGGAGAGTTACAAAGATGTTTCAGAAGGTACTAGATCAACGGATGGAATTTGTGAAAGTATATATATGTCTAAGAGGAGGCCCTTTCATGAGATACTCTTGTCCCTCCATCCCCATCGCTCTCTTCCTTCGTATCCTAGGGTTTATGTGCAACCATATAGGAGATCATGGGAAGCCTCATTTCCATCAGGGACACGACTGTCCAAAGCGTGACAACGTTACCTTACGAAGAGAAGTAAGGAGCAACGTCGATGATCAACTCTACAACAACACCATGCTTTGTGGGAGGAAGCAAGGATGATAGAGTTTCTTCCATGTTCTCCTATTCACTGCACCATAAGAACGAGGAACAGAGCTCCTCCTGACCTGGGTGCTACCGTGTGCAGCAATGCGAAACTTTCAGCTCGTAGGTACGAGACCTTCTTCTCGTGATTATGTTTCTCATTTCAGAAACCTAGGGTAGAACCTCACCGGTTGGTCCATGGCCACTGCCAGTCACAACCCTGGTCTGACTAGGACCAGCGAGGGCCAGTAGGACTGCCCTGACTCCATCCCGTCTTGAGACCCAGGAGTCACAAGAGGGGGGGGGGAGCGACGCGGTAGAGCGCAAGGGCCAGAATCTGCCTCCGTCGGGAGGTTAGGGGTGAAATAATGCGAGAAGACTAGAGTACCCCAGTCAATACACGTAACAAGTAAGGGTAGTATGGTATTTAACCACTAAGTAAAGAGCCACCCAGAACTATACATTAGGGTGCTGACGTGTCAGCGTGAGATTGGCCAGAATGGTTTTAAAGGGTAAAAACAGTAGAAAATTATAAGAAGATCGTATGAGAAAACTTTATATATGAAAATTGATCAGGAGAACGTGAGGAATCCAAAAAAATATTATTAGAACTTGAGTTCGTTTCTAATCCAAAAGTGCCTAAAGTTAATCATATGATGCATTAAACTTTGGTTAAAAACCCTAATTAGGATTAGAAGTCAAATCTATGGTCCTTAATGGGTTGATTCGAGTAGTAGTAACCTGTTGAGAGGCAAAGTAAGATTTGAACCTCATATTAGATAATGAATTGCTTGTTTTGGGGTTTTACCCATGAATTAATGATAATGCATACAGAAACCCTAATCTAGGGTAAAAAGAGTGATTAACGTGATTAATTCAAGATTCCTTAGAATAATGTAATTGTAAGTTGATCCCAAACATGTTAGGAAAGATTTAACAAGCTAGTTAGGGTTTGTGAGTAGTTTTTCTAATCTGAGGTTTATGGTGTCAATAATGAAGATGAACCCTAATGAAACCCTAAAAGGAAGTAGGAAATCCTAGGAAGCGAGTTCGAACGAATAGAATCTGATAAAGTGTATAGTAAACAAATTACATGTACTTTTTAGGATTCTTGCTTTTGTGTGTGGATTGAACTGCTTGCTTGGACACTTACTTGCTTGGATTACTATTAGCTTGTTTAATCGACAGAACATATATGTGGTTAATTATGAATAATCACCTTTACTTTCACGGTGTTTCTCATATGCTTTTATCAAGTGATTGCAACCTAAACTGTTGGATGTTCAATTATGCAATCATATAAAGTCCCTATGAGTATCACAATTAATTATGTATGTGTATTCTCGAACCTACATGCCACCCTGATGTAAGTTGCAAGACCAAGCCTCAGAGGGAAGGTCTGAGTTGGTCAAGCCCTAGAGGGAAGACCATTGGGCACCAAGATCAGGAAGGAGAAGGTGTCCTTATGTCCCTTGCAAGGACATAACCCTAAGAGAGGGTAATCCATGGTTTAGGGAAAAAGCGGTTGAGAATGTCACATTGAAAGCATAATTTGGATTGTTAGAAACTATTTGTGAAATTGTGATTGTTCCCCACATACTAGTATAGAAATATACTGACCGACTTTTTGTTTGTCGGTGTTTTAGGGACAATTCTAAAAATAGACAAATAGTAAATTGAAATATTGTGAAGATACAATTAATCTGTTCAAGGAGGATTAGTTATTTAGACTTTTTCCATGGATAGAAGTCTAGACCCAAATTTTACAAGGCATGTAAACATATTTATTTTATTCTAGATTTTTAGTGTAGTAATAGTAGAATTTGATAATTATTTTTGATTAAATATCAAACCATGGATCCTAAAATATTGGGATAACGTCTCTGACCTTTTGGTCTCCCTTGATTGGTGGTTACCAGGGGCGGGGTCATTACATTTGATACCAGAGCTGTGGTTTCTCATTTAATCCTCGGTAATTATTAAATTTTACAAACTCTGTAGAACCCGAGGGAGTTATCAGAGGATTTTCCGATGACGGATGTGTTTAAAAAAGGATCACGGTCTGGGGGCTTGCAATATTTTCCTCCACCCCGCTAGTCGGTCACGAGGACTCCAGGATGCAGTGTGACTGCCTGGCCAATGTCTGAGGTTTTGACCTAAAATAAGATACCTTTAGGACCATCTCATCTATTTCATCCCTTCTCAACCCTAATTCATATATGATTCTAAGGTTTAGGGTTTTCTCTCTCTTCCTCACCCTCTTGAGGTCAGGGTAAGTACGTTAAGGATTAAGGAATCCTCCATAAAATAAATAAAAAGCATGTAAATAAGATGTCATGGACATAAGCTTAATAGTTTAAGTGTAAACTAAAGATTAGTTACATGCTTAGGTTGCATGGCATGTGTTGTCATACCCTAAGGAGAGCTTCGAGGTTAGACCTTATTGTAGGAGGATGAGGAGAGAGTTAGCCTAGGGGGCAGAGACCTCTAGGAAGAGGTAGAGTCCTGGCACATCCTCAGAGGATGCTGCTAACCCTAACCCTAAGTGGAGTTTGAGAAAGAGATGACAAGATGAGTTGGATATCATAGTCGACCATGTACGTGGGTTGACATGCATATGGGTTGTGAGTACCTATGAGAAGCATGAGCTATGTGAGAGATGGTTGACCTAGTGCCTTTTAGAGACCCAACCTTGGAAGGGTTGTGCCTGTTAGGGTGGAGGATAGCTCCTTCATTGAAGAGGATAGTGGTGACCATGTAGAAACCCTTATAGGCATATATGAGTATAGAAGAGCATGCACCTATATAGGAGAGAACATCAATAGTGCTGGAAGTAGTATGAGACTTAGGTCAGAAGGGTTATGCCCGACAGGTTAGGAGATGAACATGCAGAGCTTTGGATAATCTTGATCGAACATAGGTTTGGATCATACGCTACACCCATGTAGGTGTATGCATGTATCCTTAAGAGCTTGGTCCACCTTCTTAGAGAGAGAACCTCCAATGGTAAGGTTGGTTGTAGGGTTAGCTCTAGAGAGAGAGAGAGAGCAAGACCCAAGCAAGAAGGTTGGAAGCTTAGACTCCAAGACATGAGGGACCATGAGAAGGTGGGTATGTTATGACCTAGCATGGACGACCTAAGTGGATGGTTGTGGTTGCCTCGTGCATGATTCTTGGAGGCTTGTGGTATCTTGGTTGCCTTTAGAGGAACTAAACCCTAGAAAGGGTAAGAGGCTTCTTGAGTTGATGTACAGGAGTTTTAGGTGCCTACCTTACCTTATAGATGTTGAAAGGAGAGTTCCTTAGACCCTAAACAAGTATAGTAACAAGTTATGATGTCTCACACAAGGTTGGTTGTCCTTGTGTAGGACTCTAAGGTGCTGTTCACGTGGAAGAATAGTGGGGAGTGTATTTCCTACCTTGTGCATGTTTGGTTTGTGGCTGGACAATTGATACATAAGAAGTGAACCTAGGGTTCCTAGACCTAAGAGGGAAAGTAGTAGTACATGGTGCACCTCATGCTCATGAAGATGATTGAGTTCCTACGAATAGGAGCATGGCACCCCTCAAGTTTAGGGGAAAAGGAAACCCCCTTGGACTAAGGTATATGTTGTTGAACCTCTCACCCGTGTTGGTGACATACACATGTATGATTGCGGTCCAATGTTGAGGAATTGGAGCAAATATGACATACCAAGGAACCTAGAGTGGATTAGGGAGTTGCCTTCTTGCTAGCTATGTGCCGGAGTAGCATGATAGGACTAAACATGCACATGATGGTGTAAAACCTGGACGTAAGGACGTTTGTGACCTTTGTTTCTATCAAGAGATAGTTTTCTCCCATCCTGGGGAGAGACCCTCCTGTAGGGTGAGTATCAACTTTTGTTTAGGTTTGAGGTTACCTATAGAAGTCTCTCTTATAAGAGTTTGATGATATAAGTGGAGAACACATGGTATGAGCACGAATCTATAGACCCTTGCGTAACCGTCTCTAAGGGGCATGAGGATAGGTTGCCATGGAGGGAACCTGTATGGGGCCATGCCAAGGATGGTAGGTCGCCATGATCACTATGAGAGGATGTACATTTCACCACGTATTCCCATAGAAATGATGGAGTTTTGAGTAAGGGTTCAAGTTTGAGATGTACCATGATAGAATCCTAAGTCTATACTAAGGACAGGTAGGGATAAGACCGATGGGAGTAGGAGTTGTCTGATCCCTAGATGCACAAGACCATAGGGTCGGGAGGTAACAACTATCTTTATCTGAGGACCATGGGTTAGGAGATTGATCACCTTCATGAGTTCATGGGACCCAAAGGGCAAATGAGGTGGGCACTCCCTGGTTGCATAAGGGAAAGGGATGACCCCAAAAGTACTGGCACCCTACATACCTAGAGGAGATGACTAAGGATTGTGTGATGACCCAAGTGTGTTTGGGGAACATTTTTCCATGGCTGAAAACCTAAAATCGAGATGTTCATGATGTGGAGACATATGATGTACATTTTAGCTTAGTTGGAAAGTGTATTGGCGATGTGTGATGCACCATCTCTACTCTTGGAATGGGATGAACTTTGTATTTGGATTGCAACCAAATGCTTATTTCCTCTAGTTATGAGGGTGAGAGATAGGGCAATACACATGTCATACACTAAGGATAAGAATATTGAGAGTTGAAACATTGCTATGATGTTTGAGGATAGAGGAGGTGTCTTACCTTGATGGAGAGTACGTTGAATGGATGGTTTACAAATACCAAGAGAATTAAGGTAGTTATCATATGTGGACGTTCTTATCAAGGGAAATATGGAATTTATGAGTTATATAAGTTTGGGTTTGATAACCAAGATAATGAGCTTGAAGTTTTCTTGATTCAATTAGACCTAAATTTGAGTTGCGGATGTTGAGTGGAGTATATGAAGGTTTATGTATTCACCGTTACCTAGAACATAAGGATGTAAGGTGGTAATGGATGCTCTTAGTCGAGGCACAAATATCTTGTTTAGCCAGTAGATAGGCTAGAAGAGGTTTTTAGGTGAACCCTAAGTTTGTGTGACATGTTTGGGCTAACACCCAGATTCAACCAGACCCATTGGCCGAGTAGTGGTTGCTTGGTTATCTAGCCTAGATCTTGATGTGATAGAAGGATGGTTGAAGAACCTCAGATACACCTCTCAGGAAAGGAAGGTGATCAAACCCATGAATAGAGTGTATTAGGGTTTCTGAGGAGTCAACCTTGAGAAAATCATGACGTGTAAGAGATCATGATTATAAGGTCACCATATACAGTGGTACTACTAAGATGGTTAAGTTTGTAGTAGTGCTTTAAATACCTGAGATAAAGAAGTAGATAGAGTTGCATGTGGCTTGTTGCCATGCATGCCAGTGGGTAAAGGCCGAACACCAATAACCCAGTAAGTTGCTACGGACAATGACGAGTCCTCGAGAGGGAATGGGAATAGATTACCGTAGACGTTTTGGATGGTCTCCTATGGACCAAGAGAGGTCATGATGCAATATGGGTTATGGTAGATCGCCTTACCAAGTTGGCCTGATCCCTTGCCTAAGAGAGAGTGTTGTCAATGTGACAGATCCAATTGAACTGTTTGCATGAGAGAGAGATAGTTCAACTACACCATGATCTAAGTTCAATATCTGGAGCATGACCTTAAGTTCACTTCCATGTGGTCGAAGTAGGTACCTGAAGAACTCAGCACCATTTTGAAGTGAGCATAGCTTATCACCCCTAACTGATAGCTAGTATAATCCAAACTAGAGGGTCTGATAAGAGCGTGTGTGCTCATTCAGGGTGATACATGGGAGTTGTTCCTGCCCCTAGAAGAGTGAGCTAGTAATGATAGCCACCATAGCCAGTATCAGGATGTAAGGAACTCTATAAGGGAGGTTTTGACGGTCATCGCTTCATTAGGATGATGTCGGTAAAAGGACCTTGTAAAGGTCAGAGAGACCATAGTGTGTGCAGATGAAGTTGCTTTGATTGTGCGATGGCTAAGAAAGTCCAGCGGCAACATGAGTCATGAGCTGATGCAAAGCAGACTGCATACAGTTCATTATGGAAGGACAAGTGTTATGAAAACCCAACCCCTCTGAGCTATAGCTAAAGCTGAGTCCCCGATACATGGGTCCATTTGAGATGGATTGGTGGAGTTGCTTATGTTTAGCCTTACCCCTCAGGATAATATGATGAATGACATGTTCTATGAGTCAGATCTAGAGCACTATGTGATGTACTTGACCCATGAACCTATTGAGCTTCTAGGGAGGCTAAAATATCCTGAGTCACTTGTGATGGTACGAGATACCAAGGTGAGAGAGAACTCAGATGTAAGAATATAAGTTGATGAAGGTTATTTGGAAGCAACATGGAGAGGATGAGGCCACATGGGAGCCAATGATGGACATGGAAAAGTTGATCCTGAATTGTTTATATGTTTGGTAGAATTTTGAGGGAAAAATTCCTATAAGAGGGGAAGGATGTTACAACCCTAAATTTTCGATTCATATGGTGGGAAATACAATTTCCCCAATGAGTGTATGATTATGGGAATTGTATGAATTATATGTATGGAATGGATTCCCTTTACAATATTTCCTTTTTTTGCATGTGATTGCATGAATCACAATATGTTAATGAGTCCAATATGATTAAAAGAAGAAGAAGAAATCAAATAATGCATTATCAAGAAGGAAAATTGAGATGATGAGGAAAAGATAAGAAATATATGGATAATGGAATCACCATGGATAAGATTTTGAATCCACAAGGTTTCTTTTGGCAAAAGGAATCCAAATAAAGGAAAATAAAATAATAGGAGAGAGAAAATATGCATTATTAAGAGATAACTTGCATATGAAGGAAAGCCTCTCATACTTTCAAATTTGAGTCCCAAACTTGGCACATAAGTCCTTATAGACGTTCCTTAGAAATTTTAGAAAAAAAAAGAATGACTCATAAAGTAACGAGAATTTTCTTTAATGAGATGGTAAAAGAGTAAGCTTTGTAAATCCCACAATTAGATAAAGACTTGGGGAGTGGATATATATATATAAAGATGGAAATGAATTAATATCATATTTATACAACTATGAATGTCTTAGGATACGTTTCCTTTATCACCATGAGGAGAGAGAGACTCATGGTAAAAGAAAAAGGACTTTTAGCAAGTTTATACATATATATGTATAATTAACCACGGGGCAAAGAACCAGGAAAGGAGAGTTACAAAGATGTTTCAGAAGGTACTATATCAATAGATGGACTTCGTGAAAGTATATATATGTCTAAAAGGAGGCCCTTTCATGAGATACTCTTATCCCTCCATCCCCATCACTCTCTTCCTTCGTACCCTAGGGTTTAAGCGCAACCATGTAGGAGATCATGGGAGGCCTCGTTTCCATCAGGGACACGACTGTCCAAGGTGTGGCAACGTTACTTTATGAAGAGAAGTATGGAGCAATGTCAACTCTACAACAGCACCATGCTTCATGGGAAGAAGCAAGGATGATAGAGTTTCTTCCATGTTCTCCTATTCGCCGCACCATAAGCACGAGGAACAAAGCTCTACCTGACCTGGGTGCTACCGTGTGTAGCAATGCGAAACTTTCAGCTCATGGGTATGAGACCTTCTCCTCATGGTTCTGTTTCTCATTTCAGAAACCTAGGGTAGAACCCCGCCGGTTGGTCCATGGCCACCGCCAGTCGCAACCTTGGTCTGACTAGGACTAGCGAGGGCCAGTAGGACCACCCCAACTCCATCCCGCCTTGAGACCTAGGAGCTGCGAGAGGGGGGGTGACGCGACAGAGTGCATGGGCCGAAATCTGCCTCCATCGGGAGGTTAGGGATGAAATAACACGAGAAGACCAGAGTACCCCGTTAAATACGTGTAACAAGTAAGGATAGTATGGTATTTAACCACTAAGTAAAGAGCCGCCCGTGACTATACATTAGTGTGCTGACGTGTGAGCATGAGATTGGCCAGAATGATTTTAAAGGGTAAAAATCATAGAAAATTATAGGAAGATCATATGAGAAAACTTTATATATGAAAATTGATCAGGAGAACGTGAGGAATCGAATAAAAATATTATTAGAACTTGATTTCGTTTCTAGTTCCAAAACTACCTAAAGTTAATCATATGATGCATTAAACTTTGGTTAAAAACCCTAATTAGTATTTGAAGTCAAATCTAAGGTCCTTAATGGGTTAATTCGAGTAGTAGTAACTTGTTGAGAGGCAAAGTAAGATTTGAACTTGATATTAGATAATGCGTTGCTTGTTTTGGGGTTTTACCCATGAATTAATGATAATACATATAGAAACTCTGATCTAGGGTAAAAAGAGTGATTAACGTGATTAATTTGGGATTCCTTAGAATAACGTAATTGTAAGTTGATCCTAAACCTGTTAGGAAGGATTTAGCAATCTAGTCAAGGTTTGTGAGTAGTTTTACTAATCTGGGGTTTATGATGTCAATAATGAAGATGAACCCTAATGAAACCCTAAAAGGAAGTAGGAAATCCTAGGAAGCGAGTTCGAACGAATAGAATCTGATAAAGTGTATAGTAAAAAAATTACATGTACTTTTTAGGATTCTTGCTTGTGTGTGTGGATTGAACTGCTTGCTTGGACACTTACTTGCTTGGATTACTATTAGCTTGTTGAATCGACAAAACATGTATGTGGTTAATTATCAATAATTGCCTTTAGTTTCACAATGTTTCTCAAATGATTTTATCGAGTGATTGCAACCTAAACTATTGGATGTTCAATTATGCAATCTTATAAAGTCCCTATGAGTATCACAATTAATTATGTACGTGTATTCTCGAACCTACATGCCACCCTGATGTAAGTTGCAAGACCAAGCCCTGGAGGGAAGGTATGAGTTGGTCAAGCCCTGGAGGGAAGACCATTGGGCACCACGAGAGGTGACCCCAGACACCAAGCTCAGGATGGAGAAGGTGGCCTTATGTCCCTTGCAAGGACAAAACCCTAAGAGAGGGTAATCCAGGGTTTAGGGGAAAAGCGGTTGAGAATGTCACATTGAAAGCATAATTTGGATTGTTAATAAATTATTTCTGATAATTAGGTTGTTAGAAACTATTTGTGAAATTGTGATTGTTCCCCACATACTAGTATAGAAATATACTGATTGACGTTTTGTTTGTCGGTGTTTTAGGTACAATTATGAAAATGTACAAATAATAAACTGAAATATTGTGAAGATATAATTAATCTATTCAAGGAGGATTAGTTAGCTAGAATTTTTTTGTGGATAGAAGTCTTGACCCAAAATTTACAAGGTATGTAAAAAGATTTATTTTATTCCAACTTTTCAGTATAGTAATAGTAGAATTTGATAATTATTTTCGATTAAATGTCAAACCGTGGATCCTGAAATATTGGGATAATGTCTCTGACCTTTTGGTCTCCCTTGATTGGGGATTACCGGGGGGCGGGGTCATTACATTTGGTATCAGAGCCATGGTTTCTCATTTAATCCTTAGTAATCATTAAATTTTACAAACTCTATAGAACCCGAGGGAGTTATTAGAGGATTTTCTGATGACAGAGGTGTCTAGAAAAGGATCACGGTCCGGGGGCTGACAATATTTTCCTCCGTCCCGCTAGTTGGTCACGAGGACTCCCGGATGTAGTGTGACTGCCTGGCCAATGTCTAAGGTCTTGACTCGAAATAAGATACCTTTAGGACCATCTCATCTATTTCATCCCTTCTCAACCCTAATTCATATAGGATTCTAAGGTTTATGGTTTTCTCTCTCTTCCTCACCCTCTTGAGGTCAGGGTAAGTATGTTAAGGATTAAGGAATCCTCCATCAAATCAATAAAAAGCATGTAAATAAGATGTCATGGACATAACCTTAATAGTTTAAGCATAAATGAAAGATTAGTTACATGCTTAGGTTGCATGGCATGTGTTGCCGTACCTTCAGGAGAGCTTTGAGGTTAGACCTTGTTGTAGGAGGATGAGGAGAGAGTTAGCCCTGGGGGCAGAGACCTCCACGAAGAGGTAGAGACCTGGTGCATCCTCTAAGGATGATGCTAACCCTAACCCTAAGTGGAGTTTGAGAAAGAGATGAGTTGGATATCATAATAGACCATGTACGTGGGTTGACATGCATATGGGTTGTGAGTACCTGTGAGAAGAATGAGCTATGTGAGGGATGGTTGACCTAGTGCCTTTTAGCGACCCAACCTTGGAAGGGTCATGCCTATTAAGGTGGAGAATAGCTCCTTCATTGAAGAGGATAGTGGTGACAATATAGAAACCCTTATAGGCATATATGAGTATAGAAGAGCATGCATCTATATAGGAGAGAACTTCAGTAGTGTTGGCAGTAGTATGAGACTTAGGTCAGAAGGGTTACACCCGACAAGTTAGGAGATGAACATGCAGAGCTTTGGATAATCTTGATCGAACATAGGTTTGGATCATACGTTTCACCCATGTAGGTGTATGCATGTATCCTTAAGAGCTTGGTCCACCTTCTTAGAGAGAGAACCTCCAGTTGTAAGGTTGGTTGTAGGGTTAACTTGAGAGAGAGAGTAAGGCCCAAGCAAGTAGGTTGGAATCTTAGACTCCAAGACATGAGGGGCCATGAGAAGGTGTGTATGTTATCACCTAGAATGGATGACCTAAGTGGATGGTTTTGGTTGCCTCGTGCATGATCCTTGGAGGCTTTTGGTATCTTGGTTGCCTTTAGAGGAACTAAACCCTATAAAGGGGAAGAGGATTCTTGAGTTGATGTAAAGGATTTGTAGGTGCCTACCTTACCTTATAGGTGTAGAAAGGAGAGTTCCTTAGACCCTAAAGAAGTATAGTAACAAGTTATGAGGTCTCACACTAGGTTGGTTTTCCTTGTATAGGACTCTAAGGTGATGTTCACATGGAAGAATGGTGGGGAGTGTATGCCCTACCTTGTGCATATTTGGTTCATGGCTGTACAACTGATGCATAAGAAGTGAACCTAGGGTTCCTAGACCTAAGAGGGAAAGTAGTAGTAACTGGTGCACCTGATGCTCATGAAGATGATTGAGTTCCTATGAATAGGAGCATGATACCACTCATGTTTAGGGGAAAAGGAAACCCCCTTAGACTAAGGTATATGTTGTTGAACCACTCATCCGTGTTGGTGACATACGTAGGTATGATTGCGGTCTAATGTTGAGGAATTGGAGCAAGTATGACATACCAAGGAACCCAGAGTGGCTTAGAGAGTTTCCTTCTTACTAGCTACATGCCAGAGTAGCATGATAGGGCTAAGCATGCACATGACGGTGTAAACCCTGGACGTAAGGACGTTTGTGACCTTTGTTTCTATCAAGAGATAGTTTTCTCCCATCCTGGGGAGGGACCCTCCTGTAGGGTGAGTATCAGATTTTGTTTAGGTTTGAGGTTACCTATAGAGGTCTCTCTTATATGAGTTTGATGAGCTAAGTGTAGAACACATGGTATGAGCACGAATCTATAGACCCTTGCGTAACCATCTCTAAGAGGCATGAGGATAAGTTTCCATGGAGGGAACTTGTATGGGGCCATATCAAGGATGGTAGGTAGCCATGATCACTATGAAAGGATGTAAGTTTGACCACGTATGCCTATAGAAATGATGGATTTTTGAGTAAGGGTTCAAGTTTGAGATGTACCATGATAAAATCCTAAGTCTATACTAAGGTCAGGTAGGGATAAGACCTATGGGAGTAGGATTTGTCTGATCCCTAGATGCACAAGATCATAGGGTCGGGAGGTAACAACTATCTTTGTCTGATGACCATGGGTTAGGAGATTGATCACCTTCATGAGTTCATGGGACCCAAAGGGAAAATGAGGTGGGCACTCCCTGGTTGCATAAGGAAAAGGGATGACCCCAAAAGTACCGGCACCCTACAGACCTATAGTAGATGACTAAGGATTGTGTGATGACCCAAGTGTGTTTGGGGAATAGTTTTCCATGGATGAAAACCTAAAATCAAGATGTTCATAATGTGGAGACATGTGATGTATGTTTTAGCTTAGTTGGAAAGTGTTCTGGCGACGTGTGATGCACCATCTATACTCTTAGAATGGGATGAACTCTATATTTGGACTACAACCAAATGCTTATTTCCTCTTGTTATGGGAGTGAGAGATAGGAAAATATGCATGTCATACACTAAGGATAAGGATGTTGAGAGTTGAAACATTGCTATGATGTTTGAGGATAGAGAGGTGCCATACCTTGATGGAGAGTATGTTGAATGGATGGCTTACAAATACCAAGAGAATTAAGGTAGTTATCATATGCAGACGTTATTATCAAGGGCAACATGGAATTTAGGAGTTATATAAGTTTGGGTTTGATAACCAAGATGATGAGCTCGAAGTTTTCTTGATTCATTTAGACCTAAATATGAGATGCGGATGTTGAGTGGAGTATATGAAGGTTTATGTCTTCACCGTTACCTAGCACATAAGGATGTAAGCTGGTAATGGATGCTCTTAGTCGAGGCACATATATCTTGTTTAGCCAGTAGAGAGGCTAGAAGAGGTTGTTAGGTGAACCCTGAGTTCGTGTGACATGTTTGGGATAACACCCAGATTCAACCAGACCCGTTGGTCAAGTAGTGGTTGCTTGGTTAGCCAACCTAGAGCTTGATGCGATAGAAGGATGGTTGAAGAACCTCAGATACACCTCTCAGGAAAGGAAGGTGATGGAACCCATGAATAGAGTGTTTTAGGGTTTCTGAGGAGTCAACCTTGAGAAAATCATGACATGCAAGAGATCATGATTATAAGGTCACCATATACAATGGTACTACTAAGATAGTTAAGTTTGTAGTAGTGCTTTAAATACATGAGATAAAGAAGTAGATAGAGTTGTATGTGGCTTGTCGCCATACATGCCAGTGGGTAAAGGCAGAACACCAGTAACCCAGTAAGTTGCTATGGAGAATGAAGAGTCCCTGAGAGGGAATGGGAATAGATTACCGTAGATGTTGTGGATGGTCTCCTATGGAACAAGAGAGGTCATGATGCAATATGGTTTATGGTAGATCGCCTTACCAAGTTGGCTTGATCCCTTGACAAAGAGAGAGTGTTGTCAATGTGACAGATCTGGTTGAACTATTTGCATGAGAGAGAGAGATAGTTCAACTACACCATGATCCAAGTTCAATATCTGGAGCATGACCTCAAGTTCACTTCCATGCAGTGGAAGTAGGTACCTTAAGAACTCGACACCAATTTGAAGTGAGCACAACTTATCACCCCTAACTGATAGCTAGTATAATCCAGACTAGAGGGTCTGATGAGAGCGTGTGTGCTCGTTTAGGGTGATACATGGGAGCAGTTCCTGCCCCTAGAAGAGTGAGCTTGTGATGATAGCCACCATAGCTAGTATCGAGATGTAAGGAGCTCTATAAGGGAGGTTGTGTCGGTCACCACTTCATTAGGATGATGTCGGTAAAAGGACCTTGTGAAGGTTAGAGAGACCATAGTGTGTGTAGATAAAGTCGCTTTGATCATGTGATGGCTGAGAAAGCCTAGGGGTGACATGAGTCGTGAGCTGATGTGAAGCAGACTGACATGCAGTTCATTGTGGGAGGACACACGTTATGAAAACCCGACCCCTCTGAGCTATAGCTAAAGCTGAGTTCCCGATACATGGGTCCATTTGAGATGGATTGGTGGATTTGCTTATGTTTAGCCTTACCCCTCAGGATAATATGATGAATGATGTGTTCTATGAGTCCGATCTAGAGCACTATGTGATATTCCCAAGCCATGAACCTATTGAGCTTCTAGGGAGGCTAAAATATCCTGAGTCACCTGTGAGGGTATGAGATACCAAGGTGAGAGAGAACTCAAATGTAAGAATATAAGATGATGAAGGTTCTTTGGAAGCATCATGGAGAGGATGAGGCCACATGGGAGCCAATGATGGACATGGAAAAGTTTTATCCTGAATTTTTTATACGTTTGTTAGAATTTTGAGGGAAAAATTCCTATAAGAGGGGAAGGATGTTACAACCCCAATTTTTGGGTTCATATGGTGGGAAATGCAATTTCCCCAATGAGTGTATGATTATGGGAATTGTATGAATTATATGTATGGAATGGATTCCCTTTGTAATATTTCCTTTTTTTGCATGTGATTGCATGGATCATAATATGTTAATGAGTCCAATATAATTAAAAGAAAAAGAAGAAATCAAATAATGCATTATTAAGAAGGGAATTTGAGATAATGAGGACAAGATAAGAAATATATGGATAATGGAATCACCATGGATAAGATTTTGAATCCACAAGGTTTCTTTTGGTAAAAGGAATCCAAATAAAGGAAAATAAAAGAATAGGAGAGAGAAGATATGCATTATTAAGAGATAACTTGCATATGAAGGAAAGTCTCTCGTACTTTCAAATTTGAGTCCCAAAGCTAGCACACAAGTAGTTTGAGTCCTTATAGACGTTCCTTAAAAATTTGAGAAAAAAAAGAATGACTCATAAAGCAACGATAATTTCTTTAATGAGATGGTAAAAGAGTAAGCTTTGTAAATCCCACAATTAGATAAAGAATTGGGAAGTGGATATATATATAAAGATGGAAAGGAATTAATATCATCCTTCTACAACCGTGAATGCCTTAGGATAAGTTTCCTTCATCACCGTGAGGAGAGAGAGACTCATGGTAAAAGAAAAAGAACTTTTAGCAAGTTTATACATATATATGTATAATTAACCACGGGGCAAAGAACTAGGAAAGGAGAGTTACAAAGATGTTTCAGAAGGTACTAGATCAACGGACGGACTTCGTGAAAGTATATATAAGTCTAAGAGGAGGCCCTTTCATGAGATACTCTTATCCCTCCATCCCCATCACTCTCTTCCTTCGTACCTAGGGTTTATGCGCAACCATGTATGAGATCATGGGAGGCCTCGTTTCCATCAGGGACACGACTGTTCAAGGCGTGACAACGTTACCTTACGAAGAGAAGTAAGGAGCAACGTCAGTGATCAACTCTGCGGCAGCACCATGCTTCATGGGAGGAAGCAATGATGACACAATTTCTTCCTCGTTCTCCTGTTCACCGCACCATAAGCACGAGGAACAGAGCTCCGCCTGACCTGGGTGCTACCGTGTGTAGCAATGCGAAACTTTCAGCTCGCATGTACGAGACATTTTCCTCGTGGTTCTATTTCGCATTTCAGAAACTTAGGGTAGAACCCCACCGGTTGGTCCATGGACATCACCAGTCGCAACCCTAGTCTGACTAGGACCAGCGAGGGCCAGTAGGACCACCTCGACTCCATCCCGCCTTGAGACCCAGGAGCCGCAAGAGGGGGGGGGGGCGACGCGGCAGAGCGCAAGGGCCAGAATCTACCTCCCTCGGGAGGTTAGTGGTGAAATAACATGAGAAGACCAGAGTACCCTGATCAATATGTGTAACAAGTAAGGGTAGTATGGTATTTAACCACTAAGTAAAGAGCCTCCCGGGACTATACATTAGTGTGCTGACGTGTCAACGTGTGATCGGCCAGAATGGTTTTAAATGGTAAAAATCATAGAAAATTATAGGAAGATCGTATGAGAAAACTTTATATATGAAAATTGATCAGGAGAACGTGAGGAATCCAATAAAAATATTATTAGAACCTGATTTCGTTTATAATTCCAAAAGTTCCTAAAGTTAATCATATGATGCATTAAACTTTGGTTAAAACCCTAATTAGGATTAGAAGTCAAATCTAAGGTCCTTAGTGGGTTAATTCGAGTAGTAGTAACCTGTTGAGAGGCAAAGTAAGATTTGAACCTAATATTATATAATGAATTACTTGTTTTGGGGTTTTACCCATGAATTAATGATAATGCATATAGAAACCCTAATCTAGGGTAAAAAGAGTGATTAACGTGATTAATTCAAGATTCCTTAGAATAACATAATTTCAAGTTGATCCAAACCTGTTAGGAAGGATTTAAAAAGCTAGTTAAGGTTTGTGAGTAGTTTTGCTAATCTTGGGTTTATGGTGTCAATAATGAAGATGAACCTAATGAAACCCTAAATGGAAGTAGGAAATCCTAGGAAGCGAGTTCGAATGAATAGAATCTGATAAAGTGTATAGTAAACAAATTACAAGTACTTTTTAGGATTCTTGCTTGTGTGTGGATTGAACTGCTTGCTTGGACACTTACTTGCTTGGATTACTAGTAGCTTGTTGAATCGACAGTACATGTATGTGGTTAATTATGAATAATCGCCTTTTGTTTCACAAAATTTCTTGGATGATTTTATCGAGTGATTGCAACCTAAACTGTTGAATGTTCAATTATGAAATCCTATAAAGTCCCTATGAGTATCACAATTAATTATGTATGTGTATTCTCGAACCTACATGCCACCCTGATGTAAGTTGCAAGACCAAGCCCCGGAGGGAAGGTCTGAGTTGGTCAAGCCCTGGAGGGAAGACCATTGGACACCATGAGAGGTGACCCCAGGCACCAAGCTCAGGATGGAGAAGGTGGCCTTATGTCCCTTGCAAGGACAAAACCCTAAGAGAGGGTAATCCAGGGTTTAGGGCAAAAGCAGTTGAGAATGTCACATTGAATGCGTAATTTGATTGTTAATAAATTATTTGTGATAATTAGGTTGTTAGATACTATTTGTGAAATTGTGATTGTTCCCCACATACTAGTATAGAAATATACTGACTAACGTTTTGTTTGTCAGTGTTTTAGGTACAATTCTAAAAATGGACAAACAGTAAATTGAAATATTGTGAAGATACAATTAATCAGTTCAAGGAGGATTAGTTAGTTATACTTTTTTTTGGATAAAACTCTAGACCTGAAATTTACAAGGTATGTAAAAAGATTTATTTTATTCCAGCTTTTCAGTGTAGTAATAGTAGAATTTGATAATAATTTTTGATTAAATGTCAAACTATGGATCCTAAAATATTGGGATAACGTCTCTGACCTTTTGGTATCCCTTGATTGGGGTTACTGGGGGTGGGGTTGTTACAGATGTGGTTGCGGCTATGACTACAATGCCATGGATGTTGAAGGCTGTGTTGCTGAAACTTGATAGCTAAGTCGAGGAAATTGAGGGTCGGGCTAACGAGGCCAGTGGTAATGCTCTAGAGGAAATGAATGATCGAGCTTCTGTCCCACCTCCTCTATGTAATCTCGTGGATTCCTCTATCATAGGGTCCACATTGCCTCTATATGCGGTGATTCTCCTTGTGAACCGGAGGCTGCCGATGGTGGTGGAGGGGCTAAGGATGCTGACGGAGCTGAAGATGACACATTCTTAAGCTAGCGTTCGTAGGAAATGGCCTCCTTTTTCTTAGCCATGTCTTTCTTAGACATATGCTTCATCTTTGACTGAAATTGGTGGAGAAATTAGGGATTTTCAGTTTTCTCTGAAGAACGGGACCGTTGGGGCGGATTGGAGAGAATTGGGGGAATTTGCAGATGAAAATGGATGGAATCTAGAGGTTAGAGTACTATAAATGGTAAGGGATTGATTGGAGATGGTTTGGGGGTGATTTGAGGATGAATTAAAGGTGGAAGGGTGGCTGGGAGTTACTGCACAACCACTAGGTCGTGCACACAGTCATTCTGTTCTTGGAGAAATGAAATTGAGAAGTTAGAAAAATTGCTGATTTCTGACTTAAGTTGCTGATGTCAGGCCACAACACGATCGTGTTGAATGGCATGGACGTGGTGCTCCACATGGCCATTCTGACGAGATAGCTACACAATCGTGCTACCTTGCACGTTTGCGATGAGTTTGTTATTTAATTCTTCAATTTTCTTGATTTCTCTATTGATTTGTGTGTATCACCACGGCCGTTCCAAGGCACCATGGTCGTGGTGAGTACTGTTGCAGTTGATTTCAACTTGAATATCATAAAAATATCAAATCTTTGGTCCAAAATGATTTTTCATGAATTCTTTATCTAAATTTCATCTAATTTTCCTCATTTCAACCTATTTTCACATGCACATCTTAAAACTAAACAAAACCTATTAAAAATAAGTGTGTGTGTGTGTTTTCTTGGGAAAGTGTAAAAATAACCAAAAGTATAAAAATTGGAAGGTTGGGTGAAAATTCCCAAACCTATGTGGGTTGACTCCCACCAGTGATGAGTTTCATGCCTTCAGCTGGGTTTCATGGAGATTCTTGGATTGCACAATCATTTAGAATTCTCATGTGCCCATTCTTGCAATAAATACATCTCTCATTTGCACTCAACCTATGCTCCTCACCCCTTTGATCACCAAAGTTGCCATCAAATCTTTCATCCAGATCTCCTCCTCTCAAATGACCAATCTAACTCTTGAACTGACCATGTCAAATATCCTCATCTCAAACTCACCGGTTTGAGGACTTGTATATGTTGATCTTTATCTTCATGTCCATGAAAGAGACTGTCATTATGCCACTATGAACATGTATCTCAGCATCAGTTGTAGATAAGAATGGTCTTACAAAGATGATGGTGATCTTCCTGCCATCTAGATCCATGTCAAGAACAATGAAATCAGCAAGGAACACTGCTCCTCTTTCCTTATCTATCATCACCAAAACATCATCCACCCTTCCTCTTGTCACTTTGATGGAACAGTCTACCAATTGGAGAGTGCAATGTGCCGATTTCAACTTGCCTAAGCCTAGATCAACACAGACACTATATGGCATCAAATTCACACTAGATCCCAAATCAAGTAGGGATTTGTCTATGTGATGTCCCCCAATGTATCTAGGTATGGGAGGGGCTCCTGGGTCTTTCCTCTTCACAAGAAGTGAGTGTTGGAGGATTGAGCTCACTTGTTCGGTCAACTTGACTCTCTTTGGTATTCTCTGCATTGACCTTCTCTTCATAGTGCATAAGTTCTTAAGAAACTTGGCATACGATGGGATTTTCTTGATAGCATCCAACAATGGAATGTTGACCTTCACTTGGAGAAACACCTCAAGAATTTCAACATCATGTTTTTATCTCCTCCTTACTTTTGATGGCTCATCGAATGCTTTAATGAATGGTGGCTGACTTGCTTTGGTCGTACTTGCATCAACATGATTCTCTTGTGGCATGTTATTAAGTGGAATACTAGGGATGATAGGACCTGCAAACGGAGTGTGAGGTGGAGTACATGGTATCACAAACTCAGTAAGAGGTATCACAAAATCATCTTTGGCAATCTCAATCACAGTATCACCATTTGGCTGCCTTTGCTTTGCTTTATCAACCGCTCTTTGGCTTGTGGACTGCTCAAGAGATTTCCCACTCCTTAGAATTGTCACAACACTTCCTTGCTCATGGTGGAGAAGGGGAGCTAGTTGTGGTTGTGGAGGAGGTGGAGGTGGTACTCGATATTGAAATTGAGGTGGAGAGGGAAATTGTGGTTGGAAGGTGAATTGGTTGGAAAGTTGTGATGATGGAGTGGGAGGAGGAGTGTATGGCTTTGGATGGCCTTGGAAGTGGTATATGGGCTGCACTTGCATGGGAGGTGGATTATAGAAAACTTGAGTGTATTGCGTAGGTCCACTTGCTTCATTGAAACACATTATGGGATCTAAAGACAAATTTTCTTCTTGGAGAGAAAGTATGGAAGATAGCTTCTCTATCCTTTACTCAAGTCTTGTCACATTAATTTGTATGTCGTCAAAGCTCTTCAACCTAGAGAGAACCACTTCCTCAAACCTTGAGCTATATCTTGGACTTTGTGGTTCTTGGTAGCTATAGGAGTGAGGTGTCTTTTTTTCTTCGCCATAGAACTCAATAGAATTGACCGAGTGGCAAGGAACATATGTTACTTGATTCTTCATGTAGCTCACCATGTCACCAAGAATCTTCATCACTTGCGGGCTTGAATCACTATGAGCTGGAGATTTCACACCAAAGGGGCGGTCACCATCATTCATCATGCTAGAAGCTTGGATTCTTGAACTTTCTACCAGTTTCTCAAACAAGGGACATGTCTCCACATGTGCTCTAGCCATAAAAACTCCTCCACAAGAAGAAACTATTATAGCTTGACCCTTTGGCGATAGACCAGAGTAAAAGGACTGAACTAGCTACCACAAAAGTATCTTATGATGTGGGCATTCTCTCGACATCTTCTTAAATATCTCCTAAGCATTGTGAAACTGCTCATTGCCCATTTGACTGGAACTCACTATGGAATGCCACATTTATGTCAACCTTGGAATAGAGTATAATTGCCTTAGGAAGGCATTATTCATCTCTTCCCAACCCATGATGTCCCTTCTAGAATCATACCAATATTTGGCTTTATCTTTGAGGAAGAATGAGAACAAGGTCAAATAGATTAGTTTTTGGACTAGGTTCCTACTGCGGAGTTTAGGGTTTAAGGGTTTGAAGATTTTTTTGATTAGTTACACTAATGGTGAATAAGAAAGCAATTAAAGGAAAGAAAACAAGATCAAAACCTACATTAACCCTAGACAGTTAATTCTACTGAGCAAGAAAAGACAAGGCAAACAAGAAAAAGAGAAAACTATGCTAAGGCAAGCAAGAAGAGATATACACTACACTAAACTAGCAAATAGGGTAAAGAGAAAGTAAAGACCTAAACTAGCAAGAACAAGACAAGAAGTTAACTAATCAAGAAAAGAGCTAACTAAGCTAACACTAGCTAAGCAAGAAGGTAATTAGGGTTTTAAAGTAATAAATGGATGTGTGGGCTATTTGGGAGATGCACTTATCAATTAGGTTGGGGTGACATGTGAACATTATGCTTTTATTTAGATTATAAAACCAAACAACAAGCTAGATTATAATGAATTATCCTAAACTACTATTTGGCCATTGATATGCTAGGTTGTGTATAGGGGAACTAGTCCCTAACACCCCCTACTACCCTTGCAAGGCTCAATTGGGTTAGGGTTTAGGTGCAATTCAATTAGAGTCTAAACAATCCTAGATTTCTAGGTTAAATTATCTTAGGATGATTAGGGGCTGAGGTTGGTAATGGGAGTGGAAGTGAGGTTTTAGGCCTCCAATCACCCACATTCTAGACTTGAGAAAGCTCCATGCTAAGAACACTAAACTCATCTAAACTAGATACTTAGATCTCTCGAATAGGGTTAGGAGAATTAATTAGCATGTAGGAGGATGGGTAGCTAGCTAGGGATCCATGAATTGGACCTAGGAGCAAATCCCAAAATTCACACATATAAGCAATTTCCCTAGATTCCTAGGTGATTTCAAGCACAAACCAATAAGCAATTCATGAAGAGTGAGATATAAATAGAACATAATAATTAGAAAATGAAATTACAATGTTTACATATCATTTCCCCCAACATGGTATCAAAGTAACATTTTGGCACCAAACTGTCCACCTAAGGGGCCTAATTACTCATGGAAATGCAAAATATAAAAGAAAGGAGAAAGAGGTAGAAGAATCCATGGATTTCAATGTAGATGGAGTAATCCTCCTCTTTATCTATAGCAAGACGTCCTCCTCCTTCTTCCAAGGTGCAAGTGCATGGAATGATGGTGGAATAGGGTCAAAACACTAGGAAACTAGGGTTTTGGTGGTGGAAATGGTGAAATGGAGGTGGAAATTTAATGGAATGGATAGGGGGTGAAAATGGAGTGAGTTAGGGGTGGAAAACCTCATTCTCTAGCCACTACCCACATATATATAGGTGTGGGGGAAGCAATAGGTCAAGTAGCGGTAAAGTGGAAAATGCAGTGGAAAAATAGCTAGGTTTTTGTGAGTAGCACAATCGTGATGGGAAGGGGTGAAAATGGTTGTGGTGGAGTGGAACAACCGTGGTGAAAAATGAGGAAAAATCACAGTAATTTGTGTGGTTTTGAACTAAAAGTGGCATAGACGTGGTGGTCACCACGACTGTGGTGGGACAAGAGTAGCACGACCGTGGTGGGACAAGGCTAGCACGGTCGTGGTGGTCACCATGGCTGTGGTGGCTTGGAGTGCTATGCCTGTTCTTGGCTCCACGACCTTTTTGGATCAGCTGCAACATGACCGTGCAAGGTGGTACAACCGTTCTGTGGTCTTATGGCACGACCATTCTTGGTGGCACGACCATTCTGATCTCTATAGTTTATTGACTTGACTATGTTGTCTTTGAGTGAGCTAGCAGGACCGTTCTGTGGCACCACGACTGTGCTGGCCTCTGTTCCCACACTTTGAGCTTGTACTTGGTTCATTCTTGGACATATTTGCTTCAATGGATATTTTTCCACTAGGGGTAGGTTGAGGGAGTCTTGGACTTTACTTTGCACCGCTTCAAGGGTAGAGAAACCCTATGATCACTCCTCTCTCTCTTCCATCCAAGTATGGTCCAACTGCCTGAAAAAGATGCAAATAATGTCCATAAGTGCATTTTACATGAAATCACATATTAGAGGAAATAACATGTAATCTAACAGGTATAGATGTGATTGAAATGCAACATGATACAAGATGAAGCCCTAAAATAGGGATGCATCACCTACCCTAAGAGAAAATCACTTTTCTTCTAGAAACTTGGAGTACTACCTCAGAGGACATATGTATGGAAGAAGTTCGAACAACCTTGTGACATTTTATGGATGATATAGGGTTGTGTGTAGATAACAGATAACCAGATCCTAATGAGTATCAGGATAGGGAAGGACTTGGCAGGACCAATAGTGAAATTTAGGCATATGTTTGATCATTCCAATTTGAGTAGACAAATCCATGATAGAACATGGTGATACTTGTGTATAAATGGATGACCTGAAAGCATTGTATTATGAAACCAAATGGATTGGGTAACCCAAATATATTTGCATGCATGTAAGTTTGTAAGGGTATAAGAAATCATACAATTACATAAAGTACAAGAGGTACACATAGTGGTTATATTAGTACACAAAACACAAGAGACTAATTTTTATGTAAGGAGATAAATAAAAACTAAAATCTCTTGTAAAAGTGGTATTTAGACATGATATGGTTCATCTAGGGTGAAAGTAAGGACCTAAGGCAGAAAGAATAGCCCAAAGCCTGTGGGGCCAAGACATGTAGGTAGAGAGTCTAATCTCCTAACAAGAGACACTCTCATCTATAGATGAGTTGAACCACCTTATTTTTTGTTTTAATTCATGAGATACCTTTGGATTTCCAAGAAGGAACTAAACCTAAAGAACGAGATGCATTGTGAAGTGATGGTATGTTATATGAGGCATGTAAGCCCTTACAACTACATAATCAACATATGCAAAAAAGTGTTGTTTTGATGTTTTGAACAAGTAAATTCAGCATATGCATGTTTGTCCCTGATGGATGAACTTAGTAAACAAATTTATTATGCAAATTTAATAGGTTGAAAGGAGTATGCCACTGTAAATCCAAGCTTTAAGGGCTTCCCTGTTCATGATGAGTCAATGAGTCATGGAATCTCGACAATGCAAGTGACCATTATTATGAGCTAAAGCATGAAGCATAAAAGATACGAAGTAAATCTTATAATATCTCAGGTAACTCTATGTTGGGTATAGACCTAAGTCAACCCTAGGGTCAAGTAGGGAAGAATATTAAGGTACATGTAACTGAAGGGTACATAAGGCCTGAGGAGTTAGGAGAAAATTTCACTTCATAAATACATGAGGCCTGATGGGTTAAGGAATATCACTCTATAAGTACTCATACCCCTAGAGACCCTAAGGAAATGACTAGGCCAATAATGCATGAGAAATATATAAAGAATAGAAATACTATGTACTATTGAAACCCTAAGGGATGTTGTTCACAAAGTCAAGGGCCCTTAGAAAAGTACTTTCCACTTTGGTTATGACATTTAAGAACTCTTAAGAGTTGGAAAATTGTTTATGTATGAGGATCCACTCATTGAGCATGACTTCACCTAAATTCAAAATTCTATGCTTTGTGGACTCATCATCTCTACACATGAAATCTAGTGAACTTTGTATGACTGCATGTAAATATTTGTTTCATCTTAGTGTAGGTGTAAGAGATTGGTTAACCACCTTTAACACATACAAGTTGTATATATGATGAATACCTTGAGCTTATAATTATGATACAATCAATAGAGGTATTACCTCAGAATCTTAAGGATCTAGTTAAAGGAAAATGCTTATGTTTGAGAAAGGCCTAAGTGAAATTTTTATCATCATGTACAATAAATAAGGATGTGGCAACATCCTTAAAATAGTCTTGGTTCTAGCCTCAATTTGTGTGTATATATATATATATATTTATATATATATATATATATATATATATATATATATATATATATATGATCACTTTTGTAAAGGTTGATGATAGTGTAGGGGTTATTGCCCAAAAGTGCATGTGAAACCCTTGTAGGTTTAGTAACATAAAAGTATAAGAAAAATGAATGCATTATCATCGCGCGGAAATGGCCTTGATGGTAATTTCCTTGTCTCTTTCAATATATGCACTTGAGCGTGTATGGATGCATAGGATATTAGAGAGATATGTGATGTAATGTGAGGATAAACCTAAACCTTATACTCCTTATGAAGAAGGAGAACTAAGTATGTGACATATATAGTTATCTCTAGTTAGAACCGATAGAAGGATGATCTAGAGACTAAGAAGTTGTAAGAATCAACAAGTAAAACAGAAGGAGTTGACAAGATTGTTCCCATGATGTATATGTGGTCCTATCCTAGGCTACCCTTCAATGGAATAAATTATCCCTTTTGAAGGAGTAAATTCCTTACAATAATATTAACCTATATTCTTTAGGGAAGGGTTGATGTATGAGTAGAGTTTTAGTATGACCTTGTATCTGGGTGTGTGTTAAACCCAAAACCCTAGAAAGGATGAATGACACATGGTACCTGAAACAATATCCTAGATGATGCAATGTTATACATCCCATATAAGAAGCTTGCAGCGAGAAATATGATACCCTAGAGGAAGGAAGTCATGTAAATTTATTATAATGAACTTCACCTTGAGTAATGGGAGCCTATGAAGATCAATCCTGATTAAGATCTTAAAATAACTTTATTTTAAGAGATGTTAAGCATCAAATTTTTAGAAGCCTTCAGAACATACATTCCCCTTAGTATGAAGAAAGACTTATGTTGAAGACCTCTTTTGAGATAGATTTTTGGATGCATAGTATGCCACTCAATAGTTTTGCTTAATCTAGATCCAAAATCATGACATGGTCAGAATCATATGAGACTTAGCATTTTTTGATGCTAATGATTTCCATCCACCTCACATATGCTCTATTTTTAAAAATTTATGAACCAAGACCGAAAAAATCCTATGTTCATGCTTAATGCATAGACTAACCCTTCCTTTTAGGAGAATATATACTCTTCATAATCATACCCATCCATTTCATTGCCATGTATCATGGGAAGATAAACCCCAGACAAGAGGGTCCACTTGATATCTTATAATAAGTTTATAAGACCGGTGGTCATCTTTCCTATCAATCCCTATATACTCTAATGCATGAGGTGTTAATGTGTCCAACTTAAAGCGATATGATAAGGAACCCTAGTCATGTGTTGAATGTAGAACCTTTAGAGATGCAAGGTAGCTTTACCTACCCAAAGCTACATATGAGGATTTTAGATCCATATGTAGAGGATCTCATAAACAAACAAATGTACAATATCAAGGTTATTTAGAAACACCATACAGAGGATGAAGCTACATGAGAGATATAAGTCTATATGGAAAAATATAACCCACACCTTTTCCTCGTTGAGGTGATTTTATCGAAAAGGTTAATGTAACGGGGAAAGGATGTGAGGACTTGGTTTTTTCCTCCTTTTTTGTATAAGTTGTCATTGAAAAAGATCATTAACTATAATCATCTAAATAAATAATTTTGGTTACATCTTTGCTTTTAAATCCTTTAAGACAACATTCCAAGAAGTATTGGTTTAATAGTGTAAATAAAAATGTTTGTGATCCTTTCTGGTTTACTATACTTCCTTGGAAAGTTATTTTCAAATTTGAACACGTTATGAGGTCATATGCAATTTTGGATACTTTAAATTGAATTCAATTGAAGGGTGACTTGAAGGCCAATTAAAGTATATTTAACTCACTGGTTGCATTATCATAATTTTAGTATCACTAAATGAAGGTAATATGAATATCATGCTAAAATTTCAAGTCAATTGTACTCTCCTAGGGACCTATAGAAATTATAGAAAAAATTAAGTTGATATCAAATGAGACTATAGTTTGGAAATAAATATATAAATAAATGATTGGTTATAATGATTAATTTCATGTGAACTTTAGGAACTCACACTTGATTCCTTCCTTTCTTGTCATGCGCCATGGGCACCGTCATGTCAAAGATCCACAACCTAGAGTCTATCTCTACCTTGTGCAATCAGTGGGATCATAAGGACAAGGAGTCATAGAATCCTCCCTATCTTGGCCATCTTAATCCATATTTTCCCTCATTTTCACTTTGAATCATTCACACAAACCCCTCCCTAGTGATCTAAACAAGTTTGGTGGCTCTTGGAGGATATTCAAATATTTTCTTTCATTAGTTCTCTCTCGAGTGAGGGTGAGGACTCAAATCCTAAAAACAACTCCTCCTCATTCTATAAAACCACCTCTATGACTTCAGACCTTCCTCCTCAGTCATTGTCTTTCCCCTAAATAACCCCTTGAATTGATTGGTCCCTACCTTGCTGTGTCTGTTTGCACATTCTCCTAACTCCCTCTTCTCTTCTCCTTGGCTTTATTTTGGGCCATGTTTGAATATGCAAAGACTCGAGGTAGACAACTTGATAATTCTCAATTTATGTTGACACTTATTCCTCCTTTACCCCTTTCTCCGGCAAGGAGCACCATCATAGGTTGATGCACCTTACTTGTAATCTATCTTGTGAAGATGACATACAGTGATTGTTAGATCTTGGTTAATGAATGACTTTGATTAGATCAATGACCCATAACCCTATGACCCCTTTATGTATCTCCCTCACTCCTGTGATGATGCTAGTGGAGATAATCACTCTAGACCAATGAGAAAGTCAAGCAGTCAACCACCAACTCTGATCGGACAACCCGTGGGGTTCCTTACCAAAAAGGATGTTTATCTCTCTCACCAATAACTCCCATAAATACTATAATAGTAATTAATTAATAGGAAATGCATCATAACTCAAGAAATAGTAAAATAATATATCAAACTGATCAAGAAAACATGAGAAATAAAATAAAATTGTTTGCAAAAGTTAAACCAAATCCCAATTGACTTTCTCTAATATCCTTCCTTTGATGATTATAGTTTGAGTAATTACTTGACCTTGATGAGTACGAACTTGATGGTTATTTGAAAAATCCTAATTCAGATCTATCAAATCTTTTTTGAGATGACATTGGGGATACTTTGAAGTGTTATGAAAGACATGTCTTAGGTTTCATTAGCTAATATGGATCATTATTTACTAAACCTTAGTTTTGATAAATGAGACTAATATGCCCCTCGAATTTGTATCTAGTAACAAAAGCAACATAAGTCTAGTTACCACTAACCATGTTGACGAATAATGATAAAGTTGATGATATTATGGTTTCCCCTAATGCAAATAAGAATAATTAGTACAACAAGGTGAATGAAGAATTCATGTTTTTATATGATGATTAGGGTTTTAGGAAGGAAAACCCTAATTTTCAATCCAAACACTATATCAAACCAACCCTAAAACCTAAGATCCTTCTATGACTCCAAGTCCTATACAAGGACTTTTAAGAAGTTAGTCACACCTTAGTGTTGAATATCGATTTCCATGTTAAATCTTGTTTGGACATAAGTCTTGAGTTGATTGGACATCATCTTCCCCTGATTAAGGTGTGTGGGTTCATTATGAGAAAGCGCTCATAGTCATGCTTTGTTTTGAAGAATTCTAGAGTTTACTCAAAGTTTATTCTTCATGTCAATTACCTTGGTTGATTCAATTTCTACAATTCGTAAAGATCTATGTGTATCACAATACAACATAAATGATATCTTGAACCCAATCATGAATCTCATAAGGGAGGTTTAGGCATGTATCCACCCTCTAAATCTAAGGGATGATCACTAAGAGAGTGACTAAAAACCAATCTAATAAAGTGATAAAGTCCATTGCTACACAGTCACCATGGCATTTATTTTTAAAACAAACTGTATGCTGGAATAAGGATTCGTACACCAAATTACATGGAATAGCTATTGAATGGAAAATTAAATTTAATATGAGAAGATAATTACTTACAATTACTTGGTCTTGAACTGTCATGTATATTGTTAATATTTCATGCACACTTTTTGGTTGCACCCACATATAGAGCATAATTTTATGTTGACCCCCAATTTTGTCTGCATTTTAGGTTTGCTAGATATATGAAGAATGAAGAATGGACTACATGAGGAATAATATTCAAAGAATAAAGATGATGATACATGGAATATTATATAGTCTAGTTTTTAGAACGAATTTTCCAATTCTTAAAAGTATGTAACTCCTTAGAGGTGATCCTATCTTTCATGTTCTTATAAAAATGTATTTATTTGAAATTGTCAATTGTTATAAGTTGTTTATTACAAATTGAATCTTGGATATATTAGATAATTACCCTTGTCTCTCTAGTCCGCCTTTCATGGGGATAATGGGAGAAAGAAGTCACTTCAATTCTAGTAACACATGAGTGTTATTCCCTAGAGTATATTATGAAATCCATTTTCTATGAGTTGTCATAGTTGAAATGATCAATGGCGTTCCAATATTATCACCATTAATTAATGTATAAGAACAAAACGAAAAATCAATGGTGTGGTGATTGACTAAATCCTTCGTGATGGTTTTGTTTCCGTATTTTGTATCTGATATTTGTTCCTAGTTGAAATGATCAATGATGATTGAATATTATTTCCATTAACTAATGCCTAAGGATAACATAAAAATGAATTGTGTGGTAGTTGATTAAATCCCTCCTAATAGATTTGTTTCCTTATTTCCTATCACATATTTGTTCCATGTGATATTTATTGATATGACATTAGATAAAATATTATTTATTAAAGAATTTTTATATAAGCATTCTTGACCATAATAATATATATGTCTTATTTCCTCACTCAAGTTTTATCTTCCCAAGCTTTCACTTCAAGCTCCACATATTGAATTTTATTCCCCTTTTATTTTGATAGAGACTAGGTAATTTGACTTATCATATACACATGATTTTCTCTTGGATTAAGACACCTATATATGTGTATATACTATTTCAAGTTCTAAGAGGTAGTTGAAGAAATGTTATGGAAAGTAGGGGACAATATGTCTTCCCATGGGTAGTGAGTTGATTCATTTGGGGATGAACAATTATATGTTTTATGGATCACTATTACAGATGATGCTTTCCTATAGCGTAATTGATGTGTGTTTCTTAGAATGTGATTGGAATTTCTATTATTTTTATCCTTATGATGCTCTTAGTTGAGGCATTATGTAATCCTCAATGATTCTTATGTATTTGTCATCAATATTCTCCTCCCCAATTTGGTTGATGAATCTAGTATCAATATCAATTACCATGTCATAGGTTTGATTAGATAATCATAATTATTGTGACTGCATATTTCTAGGCCAACAATAATCTTATATTTTATTATTCTCCATGTTAGTTGATGGCAGCTCCAGTGGGACTCTCTCACGTTGTTTGATCAAAATCGTGTTATAATAATAAGAAACTACTTGTAGAGTGTCCAACGTGCTACAACCAAAATGTATGTAAGATGCAAATTTGTATTCAAGATGATATTCAACACCAAGCAATAAACAATCCCTTAGGGGCTTCTTGAACTCCACATCCACAGCCATGTGAGAATATTTGACCTGATATTAACATTTTGTAGAAGTATATTTGATAGCTTGTGAAACCTACACTGGTCATTTTTGGGGGAAGACCTATCATAATACATCATTGGTAGCACCAGGACCAATCATCGTTTCTCCTAGGAAGCTACACGAACACATTAAAATGTGAAACCAAGGTGCACTAGAAAATATGTTTACAATGACCCCCACTTTCTAGTGTCCCCCAATCAAGGTGGACCTTAAAGTTGAGAGTCATTGCCTAATTTTTCAGGATTCATAATCAATAATAAATAATAATTAATAATTTCCATTAGTTGAACATGGTTGTTTACAAGATGTATTATTATACTCCTCTAAGGAGTTGCATGGATTTTCTCAAACTAACTTATAAATATGAGAATTAATACAATACTACACAACTAATTCTCCTTGTGGATTAGATTTAACATCTTCAATTGGTTTCATATGAATCTCTAACTCTTTATATCTTTAAATATGCAGACACCTAAAACACCAACAATCATATATGCAGACCAGTATATTACAATATTGTGTCTGTGGTGCAACCAAAATGTTTACAAGTATAATAACAATGATATAATCCTCACAATCAAATATTTGCACATTTGAACTTGTGTTATCATACATATTCTAACCCATTATTGATATACTATCTAGGGTGTAATTAGTGTACATACTTGAACTTATGTGTATTACCCCTTGATACATGTAACTCAGGGTTCAGGATATTCTAGTTTCATTTTGTAGTACTCATATTGGCAATATGGTTGAACAAAAAGTGAATAAACATCCAACGGTTTATTCCATCCATTTATACTTCAAAAATCATCTAAAATATCATTGGAAATCGATAATGTGGGTACTCATAAGTAACCACATAACTCAATGTAGAACCATGCAATATACTTCATGTAATTTGACCAAGTATCCAAGCATTCAAGCGATCAACATAATTTGCATGTATGTTCCTAAAGTGTCACCATCATATTCTTAAAATCAAATCTAACTCAGGTAAAAATCTAAGGTTTAGGGTTATCTTAGGTTTGGATAAGGAATACGGGTCATAAACCCTAATTTCATCATATCATGAGTCCTACGGATTATAGCCCTAATTACACATTAAATGTAATCCAAATTATTAGATCTAACATATTTCATTAAGAAAAACAACATGTGATTATGTAGATTGGGATCATAACAGTTATAAGTAATGATTTCATAACCCGAATTCCACATGTATATGTTTATCGACTTAAGAACCCTAGTTATACATCATCATCATCAACATTATCTTGGGATATAATTACATTTAGCAATATCAGGTTACTTATCAAGGTACATGTATTAAATGTATTCAACTCATTAATCATCAAATATATGTTTTTAGTGTGTGAATCACATTAGATTAATTTATCACCTATACTTTAGGAACACAAAGTATAATCAAGCTCTGCTTATATTTGTGATTTACTCATTTCTGTGATCAATTTCATATATAGTTTCACTATAATTGGAGTTAGCATTTAATTTCTACATTTATTCTAAGTTGATGATTAAAGGACCAATAATGGACAACATGTCATTAGTATCTATTTTCATTATTATATCCCAGGTTGACAATTATATTCATGCAATGATCATGGTAGATCATGTGTATTGGTTAGGCTCATCATTCACATCAGCATGTCTTCTTCTTCTGTGTGTCCCTAGGTTGTGCGCACATGGCATGCCAGTCATAGAGTCAACTCTATGGTTGACTCTAGGCTTGCAACCTCTTCTACCATGACCATGGGTACCAAACCCTCTGCCCAACTTAGACTGATTTGACCATAAATTAGATGGGATCTGCAGTGTCTAGAAAAATCCTGAGATAGAAGGGTGGAGGTCAGGTTCTTCTCCTTCTATGCATATGAAACTTGGCAAGGAGTACATGACCCATATCTTCACCTTTCACTCGGAGAGAATAGAGAAGCATTAGGGCACCTCCTAGGAAGCTTGTTGGTCACTTTAGAAACTAGGGTGCTTCTCGCCATGGCTCGGGACCACTCAAACTATTGCTAGCCTCTCCCATTGTGCATAGAGAAGAAGAAGGGAAGACATGGTGATGAGGGAAAGATATCGAGTGTTGGGATGTTATGGTGGTTCTATTTCAGTATCATGGGGAGTTCTAAGCCTTATATAGGCATGGCTTAGAAGTGGGGTGTAGACTTGCCCAGAGAGATTGGATAGATGTGATTTTGGGGCATTATCCATTCCACAGTAATAATGATGATGTGAGGGGTGGTTGAGATCAGATTTGGTCCCCAAATGTAATGGCATTTCCATTTGGTGATAACAAGCACTGGAGGGGGGTAGATGAGTCTGTGTAATATCAGGATTGTGTTCCCTAAGTCTGTTGTGTGATGCAGGCAAGAGAGATGACCACTTCTACTGACTTACCCAAATCTAGGGTCCGAGTCCAGGAGGACTCTTCCCTCTTTTCTTTTCCTTTTTTATATTAAATAAAACTAGTTACAACCCCCTCCCCCTATCATACCCCTAAAAAGGAAAACTGAGAGGGCAAGGGCCATGATCATAATTTTGGGATCAGGATTAGCAAGTAACCAACAATAATCAAGAAAAATCATTATATGGAAAAGAGATTGATACAAAGATACCTCTCCTAAAGGGAATTACATGGAATGTAAATCTAAATTTTGCAACAAAAGAAATTCTAACTAACTATAATCCTCCATATATGAATTCAAGTTTCCTTTCTTCTCAATGCCATCTTCTTGTAAATCCATCTTTCAAGTTAACAATAGTTTAACCTAAAACACCATAAAACAAAATGATAATTAGTATACTTCTATATCTTTATGTGGGGGAAACACAATATGCACATGTATGAATGACAAAATAAGTAGCCACATTTGAAATTATCAAATAATTAGAACACATTTTGTTTTCTTAACTTCGTGACCCTTACTCTATGGCATACCCACTTACTAGGGGTACCCAAATTTACCATACTCACTCTCTAGGAGTATTTCATTAACCTACCCACTCATTGGGGATGATTTCCATCCATACCCACTCTCTCTTGGTGTTCATGATATCATACTCTCTCTGGGTAGTATTCATTAGCCAACACACTCTCTAGGGGTTCTTTCCATAATCTCCTTGCATGCATTTAATCAGAGATACTATCATGTGTTTGAGTAAGTTATTTGTATATATTATGATACTCATATGGGATTTGTAGATTGCAAGAATGAAATAAACAAGCAAGCAATTAATTTGCAATCCATTCATAAAAACCTTTGAGAAATCTCAAAAGTCGGTTAAGTCGAGTAGTTAGAGGCATAACCGCATACCTTTCTCATGAGTAACTTGATGTCCAAGAAAAAGGCAACAAAAGCAATCAATCAAGCAACTACCCTAAAATTAAAGCATAATACCCATGTTCTATTATTTTAACCAAAGTCTTCCATTTAGACTGACTTGGGGTCCAATTTAGGTTTTGGGATCAAATTAGGGTTTCATTAGGTCTTGGCTTTCCAAACCCTAATTATCACTTATAATGTCTTTTTGGTTTACAAACCCTAATTTTATCATCATGTGCATTTTTAACTCGAGAAAACCCTAATTCATCAAATTATGAACTACTAATCTCAAATTAGATCCAAAATTCCCTTTTTATAAAAAAGAGTAGTCTTTGACTACTAAGATCAATTAAACATATTAAGATCATCAAAAACTAGAAATTATGGTTCTTATACGTTAACACATTAAAGTTGGTACCTTTAGGCACTTATAGAATTAGAGACAGAACTAGGTCTTGATTTTATTTTTATTGCATTCCTTGCATTTTTGATAAATTTTCATATATTATATGCTATTATTGGACCATCCTACTAAAAACTGCAATTTTAGCAATTTTATTTGGTTTTTGACCAATTACAAGCTGCCACCTAGGCAACACGCCTGAGTCCTGACCTTGCCAACTAGGTTGGTCTGACCAATGGGCTTGCACCACTTGGGTTTGGCATGCTCATGTAGATCCACACTAGCTAGGATGAAAAGTAGGGAAAAGGACCAAGATGTCCTTAGATGTTCTAAAGAGGAGTCAAGGGTAATCCTAACTTTTCACAGCGAGCTATATTCCTCCTCTCGCTCTGCCTTTTGTTGTGAGCAGCCAGTCAACCGAGATGTTGGCTTCACGATCTAGACTCCTTAAGTGACAAAGGAAAGTTCTAGAACCTCTTCCTATCCACGACAAACTCACAGAGGGTCTCAATTTCCACGGTGGTTCCTCCGATGAGGTTGCAGGGAAGACCAAAAGGCCAGGGATGAGGATTGAAGAAGATTTGGAGGCTGAGAGGTATCCTCCACATGTGGCATAGCCTTGTGGAGATAGTTGTGGGTTCATAGAGGGTCTATGCCCCCTTATATAATCTGGAGATCAAGGAGTAGGGTTCTATTCATGGTGGCAACTGGGGAAACTCTAGATTGCCTTCCAAAGTAGGCATATCCTAGGTTAGGTAGATGTGGTTTATCCTTACCAATCTACTAGAAATGTTATAGAGTCACACTTGGATTGGGTTGGAATAATATAAAAAAAGAAAATCCATGTGTAATGTTCCCAAGTTTCCTATTTCATCTCAAGTTTGACGATGACTGAACTCCCTTGGATCTGAGATCCATGACTCATATCACACACACAACCAAAAGGGCTGGGTCCCTGATTTCTTTTACTAAATTGTTTTAAACTATGACATTTAATGTATGCATCCATTTACCCAGTCACTTTAGGATTTCTAGAAAATTCCATATCTCTCAGTCCTTGAATCCTTGTGATCCCAAATTTTGAGGGAAAGTCTTTAATGACTTTATACAAGTGTGGGAGAGTGTTTGAGACCAAAACTCAAAAATAAAAGATACTTTTCTTAATCTTTAACTTTTCTCCTTAATCTCATTATTTAAAGTATCAAGTTAACCCTTTTCTCTTTATATCTTTTCCATATCCTTTATTTTGATTACTTTTCTCATTAGGAACCATGTGAAAATGAAACAAAACCATTAGTGGCCTTTAACATCACTTTTCAAGAAAATTCCTCATATTTCCACATGCAAAAAAAAATTATCTATTATTCTTAGTAACACATTTATTGTTTGTTTTTCTTTCTTTCTTTTCCCCCACATTTATCATTGGATTAATGGAAGATAGTAGAACCACGAAAATTCTTACAATGGTGATTTTGCAAATCAAACCCAAACTTTTACAAACAAGGCATATAAAGGACTTATTAATTCACTATTCAAAATCAAACAAGTGTAAAACTATATGAACAATCAGGTTATAACATCCTCTCCCTCTTATAGGTATCCTCAAAATTCAACTAATCATACAAAGAGTTCGACATGAGACTTTTTCATGTCTGTCTTTAGCTCCTACGTGGCTTCATCCTCTCTAAGTTGCTTCCAGAGAACATTTACCGTCTCAATCTTTTAATTTCTGAGTTCTTTCCTCTCGGTATCCAGTACCTTCACAAGTGAATTAGGATATGTCAGTCTTCCTTGGAGTTATATAGGTTTAATATTCAACATGTGGGCATGATCCTTCACATAGTGCTTCAGATTGGACACGTGTAACACATCATGCATCATACTATATTGTGGAGGTAAGGCTAAATGATAAGAAACTTCTCCAATCTATTCTAAAATCTCAAACAAACCCACATATTAGGGACTCAGTTTTCCTCAATTCTTAGCTATAGTTCAGAGGGGTCGGATTTTCAAAAACACATGTTCACCTACATCAAAGTGTAGTCTACTTCACATCAGCATATGACTTTTTTCGATCCTGTTCTTTTTAGATTTTGCTTTATCAAAGCAACTTTATAAGCATATAATTGTAGTTCTTCCAACCAAAGTAAGGTCCTTTCACTATCATCATCCCAGTGAAGCGGTGATCGACACATCCTCCCATAAAGAGCTTCGTATGGAGGCATCCCGATACTGGCTTGGTAGCTATTACTGTAAGAAAACTCAACTAAGGGTAGGTATTGTTCCCATGATCCACCCTAATCTAGCACACATGCTCTCAATAGATCTTCTAGGGTTTGGATCATACTTTCTGACTGAGCATCATTCTGGGGATGATAGGATGTTCTAAACTTCAGTCACGTATTGAGTTTCTCTTGAACTTGTTTTCACAACTTTGAAGTGAACTAAGGGTCACGATCAAAACTCAAAACACCATGTAAAGAACTATCTATCTACTTTCCTAGAGGTTAGATTGATTTATCATTATCTGGTATCTCAACACTTGTATTACCATACATACTTAGATAATTACTCTTGTGTTGCTCATCAAACTAAGTCTTACATATATAGGATTCAAATTCACTTGATAATTACATTTTCATTTGTGATTTCTTAGCGACTATCTTGCTCACATGTATTTCCAAACCATTCATTCATTATTCTCTCATAAGGGTGAGGTAACACCTCAAACCCTGGATTTCAACTTAGGCATTCATTTCTCATATCTTTTTTTGGTATAGCATGTGTGTTTCCAATCTCTCACACTCATAACAAGGTGAAATAAGTATTTGTATGTAGTCTAAATACAAAGATCATCCCATTCCAAGAGTGGAGACAGTGCATTCACACATCAATTTTAAATTTTGAATATTGAGTTATTCTCCAAACCATGAATACCACATTTTTATTAATCACGACATTCATATGTGAAAAGTTTTTCTCATAAGTTTCGAGTCTATGCATTTTATGGTTCTTATTAAAGCATCATCACATGAATTCATGTATCTTTTTCATCTACATATCATGTTCATTATCCTTAGTCATCCCCTTAAGATCTCTAGGGCATAGGTACCTTCTGGAATGATCTCCTCTTGACCCCAAAGGGCCTTATACACTTGAAACATGATCATCCCTCTAACCTCATAATTCTTATGTACCCTCAATCATCCTACCAGATCTTAGGGTTGACTTAGGGCCCTAACCTTACCAAAGGTCCCACTTAGATGTCATAATTTTATTCTCTTACGTTACACATTTTACTTGATGTTTCTTTGATAAAATCCAAGCACATCACATCCTTTAAGATTCTTTCACCCAATTTCCCCTTATCTCTTAGGGAACACATATCTTAGTTTATGTCCCTTCATTGGGTTCATGCCGACCTTCTTTCCAGCTTGGTCCCACACTATATGTCACTTCCATAGTGATTTTTCCTCATGTCCCTTAGATATGGCTTACATGGGTCCAAAGAATCATACTCAATATGTGTTATTTCATGTTTTATTCACATAATCTCTCAGTCCTTAAGTGACATTTAAGTTTACCTCAAATTTTAAACTGATTTGGGGATTCCCCCTTTTAAGGAAGGTTCTATCCCAGGACAAGATAAAACTAACATTTGATAGAAACCAACAAAAACAAACTTGAACCAAGATTTATATTTCCACAAAGGAAATGTCCCTTAGGCATATTTTCCATTATGTCATCCCTGCATTTTCTACCTGAGAGTTATATCATTATACCATGTGACCTACCTCCTAAGAGTTGGATCACTATCAAGTACTTTGATACTAATGGTGAAAGTGCTTAGATACATTGGAACTGATACATTATGTTTCCTGTGTTCAGGATTATAGGAACAAACATTTCATTTAATGTCATTGTCAAGTACCTTGTACCCTTATAACACAACCATTCTATATAGTAGGTCAAGTAAGAGGTAAAGTGTACCTTGAAGGAGACCAATTTAATTATCACATATCTCTCATGTCAACTACAACCACATTGAATATTGATCATGAGCCACTAGTACGTAAATGACATATAACGTCACCTTTGATGGCATCAGTTACAAAAAAAAACTGGCGCCAAAGTACAACAACATTGGTTATATAAGACAACCGTCACCATATGTGAAATCTTACCAATTTAGAAAAGATACGGGTATTTCTTTTACTTCAACATCAATTTCTTATAAAAGTAACCAACGTCTAAAATTACCCGTGAAATATAATTTTTCAGGGAAAATAATTTGCCTCCAAAATTTTCAATACGACATCAGTTTTTCTCAAACTGACAACACATGTTTCATGCCATGTCCCTGTGAAAATAATTATCCCCTCATTAGTCGTCGACTATTCAGAAAAATTGACAACTAATCACCCTTCACAAGACAAACTTTTTTTAAGGGGATAGGTCTGTAGCGTCGATTTTTTACTTGAAACCAATGACTATGTGTTTTTGCGCCTTCATTAGTCGTCGGCTATTAAAAAAAATGACGATTAATCACCCTTCGCGAGACAAACTTTTTTTTAAGGGGATAGGTCTGTAACATCGATTTTTTACTCAAAACCGATGACTAGATGTTTTTGTGCCTTGTCCCCGCAAAAATATTTTCCCTCCAATTTGCTTCTTTATCTCCAGTTTGTATTGGTCAACCAAAAAATATGGTCCTAACACTAGAACACATTTTTTTGTTTCGATATGTAAATGGATGTTAATTTTTATCTCCAGCAACCGACGACTAAAACCCTAACCGGGTGTAACTTTTTTTTTAGATTTGCACTTAGTTGTCAGTTTTCACAAGTGACCGACAACTATAAGAGTTAGGCATCAATTTTTTTAACAACCGATGACTATAGGTAACTTAATATCACCCGCGCAAAATAGAATCTTCCCCATTCTCTGTTTCTTCGCTCGATTCAGATAGCTAGGTCTCTCTGGCAATTTTCCTCCATCTACCGTTGTCGATTCGTTGCTCACCGACCGCCTCTCTTCCTCCATCCGTCTCTACTGTCCTTTCTCACTTGAGAGGATGTCGGAGCTTGGGAGGATGCTAGAGCTTCCACCTCTACTGTCTACCATCCAACTGCTGATCAGTCGGCCACCGCCGCCGCTCTGCCTCTGCCACTGCTGCTCTGCCTCCACCGCCTCCAACTGCTGATCAATTGGTTACCTCCTTCGTAGTTGCTCTGCCTCCCCCGCCCAAGTCTAGTGAACAAGCCACCACCCAAGTCCAGTAGAGAGAAGCTCTCTTCTCATCCGTGCTATGCTTTTCTCCTTAGATTTAGGTGACTGTCTTCCCTCTCTCTATCAATGGTACTTGCAATGCATTTTTCACATTTGATTGATGATAACTATGCCTAATGATAAATCAGTTAGTGCTTAATGATACATGGATTCAAAATGCTTCTTAATTATATGAGGTCAAAATACTTCTAAATTGAATGATGAAATGTAAGTAGGGTTTTTGTTTTGAATTGGAGAAACTATTTGGATGCATTGTTCAATTTGGATAAAAGTGCTTCTATTATTGGGTGCATTGATCAATTTGAATGTTTTATTGATAAATAATTGGTGTTTTTAACTATGTTGGATATCAATAAATATGTGATGTTTCTAATATCTAACATGTCTTGATAAACCTAAGCCTTGCTTTCTCTATTATCTGTTGGCCTAGAAACTCATATGAGATTTACTCATTAGGAGTAAATCTTGTATAGTCTCCGATTTGGGATTGTTCTTGAATACTTAATCTCACTTAGGATGTAAGTGTATAATGTATATTCATTTTTCAAGATATTTCGTCAACACTTCCCCATTTTTTTTCTAAGTAAATATGTTGGTGGACATTTTCCCATCTACATAGGTTTACTTGGAGAATTGCGGGGAAATACTGTCAATTTTTTTTTAAAAATAGAATACACATTATATACTTACTAGTGAGATTAGGTGTTCAAGAATGGGATAGGTGGTACACACATTCATTATAAAACCATAATCTTTTAACCCTAAACCCTAATCTTTTAACCCTAAACCCTAATGTTTAAATCCTTAACTTAATATGTAAACCCTAGACCCTAATCTTTTAACCCTAAACCCATTTTTTTAACCATAAACCCTAATATTTAAATCCTTATCTTAATATGTAAACACTAAAGTCTAATACTTGTTTTCTCTTTGATCATAGAATGGATAGATCATGGATGTCCATTCTAAATCGATGCACTCCAGATTTTATTGCTGGTCTTGATTAGTTTATTAGATTTGTAGAGGAACATAGGAAACAACTTGGATATAGGTTCTATTGTCCATGTAGACATTGCAGTAACAACTTGAGCTCAGCACTAGTGATGAAATCAAAAGTCATGCCATGTGCAATGGGATTGTACAAGGCTATACTGAATGGTACTGGCATGGAGAGATTTAAAACTTGAGATCAGTAGATGTCAATAGAAGTGCTTGTTTTGAACAAGAAATTTCCGTCGATGACGTAAATGTGGACGAACTGATTTTGATAGGCATCATTAATGTGATGCTGGATAATTGTGGGGTAGAGCACACCGATCCACCTTCCTTGCTTAAGAACATTGTGCATGATGTTGAGAGACTGTTATACACAGGTTGTACTGAATTTATGAAGCAAAGTGCTATGTTGAGATTGTATAATCTAAAGGCTAACAATAGATGGAGAGACAAAAGCTTGACATCATTGTTGTCTTTGTTGAAAGAAATTATTCCTAAAGGAAATGAGCTTCCAAGCTCAATATATGAGTTTAAGAAAATATTATGCCCAATGGGATTGAAGGCTAAGAAGATACATGCATGCCCAAATGATTGTGTATTATTATAAAAGGACTATGTGGATTTGAAAGATTGGGCATCAACGTATAAAATGGCAACTTTAGGAAAGTCCAAAACTGGCTCATCTACCAAGGTGATGTGGTATCTACCTATAATACCATGGTTTCCATGCTTGTTTGCCAATCTGACAGATGTGGAGAATTTGAGGTGGTATGTAGAGGTTAAGAAAAATAATGATGGGATCCTAAGACATGCATATGATTCCCCCAGGTAAGACTAAAGATGGCATCAAATCCAGAATGGACCTACGTGAAATGTGAATAAGGAAAAAATTAACAGAAGTAGTTAGTAGTGATCGGAGAACATATTTACCTGTTGCTTATTACATGTTGTCTAGAAAGGAGAAGAAAGCTTTTTGTGAGTGCTTGGTTAATGTTAAGGTACCACATGGTTACTCTTCCAACATTTGTAGATTGGTATCAATGAAAGATCTGAAGCTGATAGGTCTTAAATCTCATGATTGTCACACTCTAATGCAATAAATATTGCATGTGGCAATTCAATCTATAATGTCGAAGCATGTAAGGTTTGCAATCACCAAACTTTGTTTCTTCTTCAACAGTTTATGCAACAAAGTTATTGATCCTCAGAATCTTGATAAGTTGCAAAGAGAAGTGGTTGTTACCCTATGTCATCTTGAGATGTATTTTCCTCCTTCATTCTTTGATATCATGATACATCTTGGTGTACACTTGACTAGGGGAGTGAAAATATTGGGACCAGTTTTCTTGCATTGGATGTATCCTTTTGAACGATACATATGCATTTTTAAAGGTGATGTTCAAAACCATTATCATCCTAAAGGGCACAAACACAGACACGGACATGGATACGGACACGGACACGGGACACGACAATTTTAAAAAATGTAGGACACAGGACACGACAATTTTTAAAAATGTAGGACACGGACACGGGGCCGGACACGACAAATTGTTTTTTCCACATATATATGTATACATTATTGATGTATAAACACATTCTATTATAGAAATTTAATTGTGGAGTTTGCATTTCAGTTACTTAAAAAACATACAATCATCCATCAAACACATTCATCCAAATAGGAAAAACCCATCAAATACAACAAGCATGGCCTAGTGATATTTATAAATTTATGTAAACACATTCATGTCCATGCTTCCAATCAATTAAAGCAAATTGTCAATTTAAATCATAACGCAATGAATTTTGAACAGTAAATAAACAATAATTAGACCAATTCAACAATAAAGAAATCCAACTCAGAATGATGTATGATTAAATACAGTAAATACTACAGATTTGTATAATATAACTGAACCAACAACAACAATTATTGTTAACATCATAACAAAATAGAAGAAAAAGACTTATTAGAAAAATTGGGATAGATTGATGGAGGGGCAAGATTACAGTAAGAAAACAACAAAAATTTGGAGTGAAATTGAGGAGAAGGGGAGAAAATATCGGTGGGTTAGGGAACATGGATGGGTTTAGTATTTGTTCCTAACATAACTAGACCTGTATGTGGTTGGGCTGGGTCAGCCATGTCCAAGCCGTGTCCTAGCCGTGTGCAAGCCAAAAACTCTTCAAAAAAAAAGTTGGACACTCTGGGGCCATCTCCACCGCGTGTCCGCGTCTGACACGCAGCATACACACCCACAACACCTCCCGGGAAGTGTCTGTGCTTCCTAGGTTGATATGATTGACGTATTGCTCCCGTGACATGTACATTATGTAAGGTTGGTTGTATGAAGTTCTGTGTTGGTCATTCATGTGCAATATTGTATGTCTATAATACTCATATGTATTGATTTTCCATACAATATTGAGTTGATAAGGTTGACATATTGCTCCCGTGACATGTAAATTATGTAAGGTTGGTTGTATGAAGTTCCGTGTTGCTCATTCATGTGCAATATTATATTTCTATAATACTCATTTGTATTATATTCACATTACTCTTTAGTAAAACATCTTCTACTAAACATAAATAACTAATTATATCAATACTAATTGTAATATGCTTAGATGAATTGCATGATAATAATGGGTATGTGGGGGTGGGGTGTCCATCATGTGGGTGGTAGGGAACATGTCATGTTTTCTGGGGATTTTGATGAAGGATTTCGATGACAAAATCAAGGAATTAAGATTTGAAATTTTACTAGCACAGTCCATAAACATATACACACACTTATACTATAATATCAAATTTACAACACAGTAATAGCATAGTAACTTACTAACTCATATCAGTTGTATATCGAGTTACACATTGATTCTCCATACAGTATTGAGTTGATATGTTGACATATTGCTCCTGTGACATGTACATTATGTAAGGTTGGTTGTACGAAGTTCTATGTTGCTCATTCATGTGGAATATTTTATAAGTGTATAATACTCATTTACATTATTCTCACATTACTCTTTAGTAAAACATCTTCTAGTAAACATAAATAAGTAACTAATTATATCAATACTAATTGTAATATGCTTAGATAAATTGCATGATAACAGTAGTTCATAGTGTTGTAATTATGTAGATCTAGCGATAATATTGTAGATCTACATAATATACTTATAGATGTATGTATAGTGCGCATAAAGATATAAAAAATGGAGTAATGCTAGGTTTTGGCGGTAAAAACCCCTTTTTAGGCGAAAGTGGAAGAAAAAAGTAGGAAAAAGAGATGGAGAGGTTGCTAATGACAGAAAATGAAAGAGATTAGTTAGAATTACCTTGATTTGGGTTGGTATTAGCTCCAATCGCCAAAAATCATCCAAATGCACATTTTCTCCTCCCAAGAGGTAACAACAGTCATTCTCACAAAAATGGTATACTCGTCGGTATCCCACTAGTTTCGATCGGTACAATAGAGTTATTAGTGCATTTTGCATCGAAACATGGCGATATTGGCGGTATACATGTCGCTATTATCGATATTTGCAATCCTCTCGATACACACACATGTATCTGTGTCAGTACCCGCCAACATTGGTATTTCGTTCAAAATACCACCAACACCGACGATTACCTCATTCCTTGATATGAAGGCCTTGGGGCTTCTAGATGGCTATTATTTTCAGACATTATACCTTTTCCTAAATTTTTTTCAAGATGTCTCAATTGCCTCTAAATGCATCCATCCCATGTTCACTATGTGGCCGTTCCATGAACTAGCTCACCACACTAGTGTCAAGAGAGATGTTTGGCCAATCGATAGGCAAATATTCACTCCATCAACCAAGCGATTGTATCTAATGGGTGCTCCAACATATCTCGTCTGCCGAGTCTAATTCAAATTATGATCCACATGTAAAAGAAGATTTTGCACCCATCATGCATACCTCCTAAAGTAAAATAAGATAAACTTTCCCTAACTCTTAAAGCTCAATGCTTTGAAATTACTTGAAAAGCCAACATTATTGGTGACACCTTGCAGTCATATTAAGTATCAACAATACTATCAACATAAACTATCTAAAGACTGTGACCATGCAATGATCACAAATAGAAAGCGAGTCATATAATCCCCACCTTCGAAAGCCAAAGTCTGATTACATAGTATGAGCTTGACACGTTGTGCAGATTGTTTTCAGACCATGGAGGGAACCACACTTGTCTTATTTTGAGAAATTAAAGAAAAACATTGTTGATGTCCATCTTCCATAATATTTCTTTTTATGATGAGGAACCCCCCCTAGGTTGAGGCCACATTGGACCCACCCTGACAAGGTAAACCATGAAACCATCTGTATCTTGAGGGCACTGCGAAACTCAATCAAACATGATGTCTTGTTTATTCCAAAGGGAGGAGAGTCAAACTTGGGTCCCTTCATTGGGGATTACTGAGCCGCACAACTTGGGATACCCTTCGCCCTCTCTGTAATTAGCATAAAAATTTCAGTAAACTTTGAATTATATACATGTATATGTAGTCTTTAACCACTAACTCAGATCTTGATCAATCCACAAATGCATCATGATTAACATTCCCTATAAATGCCTACTTGTAACCTAGGAAGCACTAGCATGGACACAAATATGGATATGGACGTGACATGATGATTTTAGAAAATATGGGACACTGACACAATACTGTACACATCAAAACAAATCTCTCTCTCTCTCTCTCTCTCTCTCACACACACACACACACACACACACACACACACAGATATATATATATATATATATATATATATATATATATATATATATATATATACACACACACATGATCTAGTGAGAAACATATCTTGGTGAGAGCATGAGAGGCATTTGAATAACTCCCAACATAGATCAATTTTTCATAATCCAACCATACAAATTACAAGTATACCTTAATATTTACCATCCTATAAAATTTTATCACCATCCGATTTGTAGATCATTCACAACAACCAAATACTTTTCGACGCTCTATATTGAATTTCAGGCTGACTGTTGGATGTAAAAAGTGTATATTGTACATATGGACATGTAAACAATGTCAGATTGCAATGATTTTTTGTGAGAAGGTAAATGCAATGATGATTTATGTATCTATATGGTTGGATTTTAAAAAATAGTTACAAATTTGTAGTTATTCAAATGCCTCTCATGCTCTCACCGTAGGATGTTTCTCACTGGATCATCACCCTATATGTGTGTGTGTGTGTATAACAATCAAAATTTTAAAGAACATCATTCACATTTTATAATTAAGATGTGTGTGTCTGTGGAGTCATCAGCCACATTGAACTCCAAAGACACATGACTCATTTCCCAATTCAAGCAACAAAAAAAAATAAAGAATATAATCAATACACAATATATTTGCGTCACTCAACCTCATAGGTAAAATCATAATATATTCATAAAATCAAATATGAACGTAACCAACAATTTATAACCTAAAAAATGTTACAGTAACAATTTAAGAACACTAGAATCAAACAAATGCTTATATTTGAGAATAATGCAAAAATACTATCATTCGTGAGAGAGGAGGAAACATATGTTTATAAAATAGTAAAGTGAAGAGAAAGGAGAGATGAGAAGAGTGATTGGGAAAAGAGGATGTGTGTTGGATCGTAGTTCATTATGTTCATGGTGGTGTAGGGATGCATTAAAGTAGTTTATGGAAAAGGAGTGGAAGGTATCAATAGACAACAAATGTTGTGGACATACTTTTGTGGTGATAAGGAGAGGAGACCATCTTGAGTCTTGATAATGAGGAAGTAGAGGGGAATACAAGTAAATAGAAGAAGTAGATGGGCCCGATGGGGAGGAGGAAAAGGAGGTTGAATAATGGAACTTCTGGGAGGCTATTCTGGCCGTCTTGGACATGTGTCTGACACAGACACACTATGGATACATTTTACGTGTGTCCAAGACCATCCAAGTTGGACACATATTGAGGACGGTCATGACATCCTCTAGGTGTCTGTGCTTCCTAGCTTGCAACCAAGAGTGGACTTAGTGACATGTTTAGAGGCATGCCGATAATTAACATTCTACTTGGAAGCATATATCTCCTCTTCTAGTTACACACGCCACTCAAGATGACTAAATAACTTCAAAATAACTTTAGGAACATGTATATAAGAAGGGTGTAAGTGGGTTATGTAGGATACATACTTTTGTAACCAGAATGAGGTACGAACAAGGAATGAGGTTTTGGCAAAATTGGCAAAATGTTGCCCAAATTTTTGATTTTGGTGATATCTTCTATTGAAACATGCGACTACATCGATTTCGAGTGAAACTGCCAACAAGATTGCATTTATCGAAATTTTGATAAAAATTTCTACGATTTTGATGAATTTTGCCAATTTTGAGGTTTTTTTGCACACAGACTCAAAAATTTAGATGGAAATTTCAACGAAAGTTTCGATAATTTCAATCCTTGGTTTTGTTGTTGTTTTTTAAAGAGGAGTAAAATGGGATTGGGGTTATTTCACCATTTAGTACCTATACATAACATATACCTATAATATATCATAATTGCACTACATTCCCTAATTTTTGTTATTCAAATTATTAAATACTAGTACAATTCATGCTGTTTTTATTTTCTTTAATGCAGACAACATGTATCCTGGTGGTTGTTTATTAGACAATGAGGGTCCTAGGAAGCCAAATACACCAATAAATATTGATTTTACTTGGAAACATTGTGTTAATGTTCTTGGGGCCACTGAAGTGGTTGACTGTTGAATCAATATCAACAACAAACTCTCAACCTAAGAAAAATATGTGAGGACGCCCTACATTATCCAATATGTGATGCTATAGCACAAATAAGTACATGCATTATATAGCTCATAAATGCAAAATTACATAACTTAATTCCAAAATTTTATCATCGAAATCCCCAGGATACATGAAAGTTTCCTTACCTCCAAAATGAAGGAACCCCCCAACCCACCCCCACATAAAATTTTATTGCATAAAATGATGCATTTAGGTGTCAGATCACACCTGTAAAATTTCATAAATTAATTTGTTCATTTTGGTATCGAAACGGGCACGGTTGCATTTATCAATTTTTTTTGGCAAAATTTCAAAAATATCGATTTCCATACTTCCAAAACGACAGCGAAATCAGATAGCTCATTCCTTGGGTACGAATAGGTTAGCCTTACAAAAGGAAATATGTGAATTTGAATTGGTTGTCATTGCGACGTGGGAGTTTTTCTTTTAAGCACCAAAGATGTGCGTTTTGCATTGGTTTACTTTTCGATGAACATTGTGAACACGAACTTGAACTAGAAACTATTTTAGTGAAAGTGAGGGGTTGTATTCGAGGAACTACTATACAAAGCTAGGAATCATGGACACATATACTGATACATACACAAGATACAACAATTTTAGAAAATATCAAACTGATGCATGGTGCCAGACACGACAAAAGAACATAAAGATGTATTTTATTTTCATGTATAAACACAAAAAGTACAAGTACACTAAAATAAAAAGATCATCTCATTGTGATATCCAATTTAATATTTACATTCAAACACACATTGCATACATCATGAAATCAAGCCATCAAAGACATACTATCAAACAAATCCACGTTGAAATCACAATAACAGACAATTTTATAGACAATTTATTGACAAATAACAATATGAGTTAAATACCACATGAACGATCCATCAAAGACATATTATCAAACAAAAGACATACTATCAAACAAATCCACATTGAAATCACAATAACAATCAATTTTATAGATAATTTATTCACACATAACAATATGAGTTAAATACCATATGAGTGAACTCACAATAAAATATTTTGCATATTCAATTTTGGACAATATATAGTGGTAAGATGGACAACAAAGAAAGGAGGGATGTATGTTCTTATTTGTAGAAAAAGAGAGTATATACAATGATGGAAGTGTTTACTCTTCTTAGTGTTGGGGCCTTTCCATGGCTTTTTCCAAGCTGTGTTTGCCTGTGTCCAAGCCTTGTCCTGGTTGTGTGCAAATTATAATAAAAAATGCTAGACTTGGACATATCTATTGTTTGTCCATATTGGACACAAACACGGGCATGTCAATCTCTGGCAGTGAATTAAAAAATGGCCGCTTGAGCGGCCGCTTAAGCGGGCAACAAAGCCCATCCGCCTAATATCGCCCTTGAGCGCCCGCTTGAGCGGTTTTTCAAAAAACGCCCGCTTTTCCCGCTTTTTGCCCGCTTTTTGAAAAAAATGCTGCTGTAAGCATGTAATGTTAATTAATTATATAATCCAAGTAGTATTGAGTATAATATATGAAGCTTGTATACATTAAATGTTTTATGATATACCTAGTCCTACTTTAGAATGCAAACTTTGTATGTAAGCTGTATATAATAGGGTACTGCTGTAATATATCTAAGTAAATATCCTGTTGCTCTATTATACTAGTAAAGCATGATTAGTTTTACTGATTTCCTTGCTGGTTTCAGTGATTAATGATTGGTACTACTGGTTAGTATTACTTTAGTGATTACTTTAATTCAACAATTCATACTTTGTTATTTACAATTACTGATCTGCTTGCTGATTTTAATCATTAGAGATACTGATTAATAGTAAGTATTGATGAATACTTAGTTAATTACTGATTTGCTGATTAGATATGTATAGAAGTTCCTTATAAATATATTTTTTATATACACATACATGTAATTTTGTATAAAAATATATAAAATTTAGACACCCGCTTTTTCAAAAATCGCCCGCCTACCGCTTAATCGGTTACATGGTGCTGTCAGCACGCCTCCCGCTTCCTGCTTTCTGATTTATTGATCTCCGGGAAGTGTACATGCTTCCTAGACATTAAAGTAATGGGCCTAATGGATAGGTGTTGTGATTGAAGGGGAATGATGTGTTCTGAGTGCACCACGACACGCTCAATCAAATGAGATTCATGTTTATCTTGAGGGGAGCAAAGAGTCAGGTCCCTTCATTGGGGGCATAGTTACAATATCATATAACTTTTTGAAATGACATCTTAAACGTAAATTTTTCCCTAGATGTATGAAATGACCAATTAATCCTAATTCCTGAATTTACATTTTATCCCTGTATTATTTGCAAATTATTCACATTTAATGTTTTTTCCCACTTTATACATTCTTTTCCCGTATTACACTGATTAAGATGCTAACTTAGTTTTAGTGCATATGTATGCGTGTATGTTTGTAATATATGTATATGTATATAATAGTTATAGATATATGTATGCAATGTATATGCAAAAATATATGTGTAAAACATATATATACACATATATGTATGCAATATATGTATCTACCAATTTTTCTCGAATCGTTGACCGTATTTTTACCGTATGTTGGCTGCTTTTTACCCAAATTTCCTGCATAGATGCTGAATTCCAAAATTTCCAACTCAACCGAACATATCCCAAATACCAAATTTGTGACTATGATTGGGGGTTGTCGAGCCACACATTTGGACTACCCCTCACCCTCTCTCTATTTTAGAAAATTTTCAATATAATTTTATTATAGATCCATTTATGTAGTCTTCAACCACTAACCAAATTTCAATCAATCCACATAACCATCATGGAACTTTCCTTGTAAATGCCCACTTGCAACCAAGGATCAACTTACTTTTGGATCTTGGATGGGCTCTAGAGAGGGGTGAATAGAGCCACACTTAAACAAAATTTATTAGACCTTCAAGATATTTCTAAGATAATATGACTAGTATGAACTTTGAGTGTAACTAAAACATAAATAGCAAGGGAAAGAGAGGGATTGAACAAGCATCAAATAACACAAGAATTTATAGTGGTTCCAATTTCCAAACTATGAGACGTACATCCACTCCCTAGAAAGGTTAACCTCTAGGATTTTGCAACATGTTTCACTCCTTATATTCCTTTATAAGAGCTACGACATAAGACCTTCCTTTTCTGGGACAAGGATAACCAACCTTCACTTTGAGGATAAGGGAGCCAATAACCTACCAAATAACTTACCTATCCATGACCAAGAGTCTTCTACCTCACCAAAGACTTACCTACTTTTGCATCGAGTCTTCCGCCTTCACCAAGGACTTACCTACTCTTGCAACAAGTCTTCCACCTTGAGGATTTACCTACAGTTGACTTGGATCTTTCGTGTTTGACTTCATCTTCGCTAAGGAGAAGCTCTCACCAAGGGACTCCTTCCTTTCTTCTTCACCTCTTTTAGCTAAGAGAGAACCTTCATCTTTATGGTAGAAAGACAGATTGAGAGGTGGAGTAAGTGAGTCTCACAAGATATACAGGTAGGACTAACTCTCTTATAAATCTTCGACTCACTCTAATGGATGTAGCAAGTGATTAAGCTTTAGAGTGGAAGGAGGCTCTTGGAGGCACTCAACTGTAATATATGTATCTTCAGAGTGCTTGGCTAACTATGGGATGAAGCCCAATGAGTCCTATTTATAGTTGAGGTTGCCTACTAGCTAGTAGAGACACTTAAAAAACATATTCTAGCCATTTGGGGTGTTGCAAACGGATATATTTTCGAGTTTTACAACACTTCAACGGTTAGAAACGCTTTTTCTACACATTCCGTATAGTGTGGTTGGTTGAGTTTACTTTTAGGAATCTTGATCGATGACACTATGCGACCAATCAAAATTTGAGTTGTCAATCGAGTTTTTCCTGGATGAAACTCGACCGATAGCTTAAATTTCGTTTGCCTGTGCAGGGCATGGGTCGAGTTTGTCCTGGGAAAAACTCATCCAAACTTGGCAGTTTTCAAAATCCATAAGGGCGTCAATCGAGTTTATCAGAGATGAAACTTGACCGACAACACTACTTGTAATGAATTTTGAAAATTGCCATTTGAGTGCTTAAATATTCGTTGTAAGTGCTCTTGATTTTTTAAGCATAATTACAAGTCATACAATCATTACATGTGATTTACAACATGATTCTAATAGATTTGAGGTCTTTTCCACAAAAGTATAGTTGCATTAATTTTGACTTGTTTTCTCCAAATTATGATGCGCAAGTTGGGACATTTGGAGTGTGTCTATACCTAATATGAAATCACTTAGGTAGAAGCATTAGACAATAATAAGTGGAATGGTTTAGTCATCATCAAAATAAAGATTTAGTCAATTGAAACAAGAGTTTTAATTTCAACCTTGAGTCAACACTTACCAAGAGGTTTAGAGACAAACGAGTAAGTAATGTTCTGCCTACAAGCGTCTCCTCTTCCACGTACAAACACACTCAAAGATGACTAAATGCCTTTAAAACAACTTTGGAAACATGTATATAAGAAAGGGTGTAAGTGGGTTATATAATAGACAAACTTTTGTAACTAGGATGAGTTACACAATAGGTTAACCTTACAAAAGGAAACATGTAAATTTGAACCAGCTATTTTTGCAATGCATGAGTTTTTTTAAGCACCGAAGATGTGTGTTCTGCATTGTTTTGCTTTGATGAAGATTGTGAATAGGAAACACCACTCAAAATGACTAAATGCCTTTAAAACAACTTTGCAAACATGTATATAAGAAAGGTTGTAAGTGGGTTATATAATCGACAATCTTTTGTAAGTAGGATGAGGTACACAATAGGTTGACCTTACAGAAGGAAATAGGTAAATTTGAATAAGCTATCTTTGCAATGCATCTGTTTTTTAAGCACCAAATATGTGTGCTCTGCATTGTTTTGGTTTGAGGAAGATTGTGAATATGAAATTGAACGAGAAACTATTTTGGTGGATGTGAGGGGTTGTATTGGAGAAACTGGGTCATATTGGAGAAACTATGATACAAAGTATTGGGCATAATGGTGAGGTGTCATTATTGTAGGGGAATAAAAATTACAATGAAAGATTATGTTGCTTTTGGACAAACTCCACACTTAAATATTTAATTAGACATCTAACCCAAATTGACCCTTAAATGCCTTTTTAGTGGGCAAAACAATTCCATACTTGACTTCACCCCGTGAAAATCTTATTGTATCATCAAATGGACCTCAATCCCGAACGTGTTGGTGTCGGCTTTACTGTTTGGAAAACCAGTCTGTATGGACGCATATACTCCTGTTTATACATATGATAATAACTGTCGATTCTAATCTGGTTTTTGAAGACCACTACTTAAGCCCCCTTCCCCCCACATTTCACACTCTATCCTAGTTGTAGTAGTGTCTAATACACCACATATCTACATGGGAACTTTAGGTAAGTGTTTTTGTGTCCTAGTAGCGATGTTACTGATACTAATACAATTTCTTCACTGAAGAGAAAAGGTTTTGGTTTGCGTGGCAGGATGGAGGTTGGTGTTTTCTTAACTCAGAAGACAAATTAGGAAGAATAATCCCGACTATAGTTTTGAAAAGTGATATGCAGTCTACGAGCAAAGAAGCCACTGAATAGAGTATATGCTTACATTGGAGTATATGCAGTTTTAGCTTTTTTTAATAAACTTTATATATATCATAAAAATATATATTAAACATAGATAATTATATATTATAGTTGTAGGCTCTACAATCATGCATATTTAAGGTCTCCATAGTCCATATATATATATATATATATATATATATATATATATATATGTGTGTGTGTGTGTGTGTGTGTGTGTGTGTGTGTGTGTGTGTGAGTGAGTGTGCGGGCGCTCTTGCACGAGCACATATGTAGCATATTTGAGATGTGTATGTGTATTATATCCATATATATACATATTGGTATGTAATATACAAATGCACGCCATATATGTAAAAATGTGTATGTAGAAGTTGATATAATATCATGTATTCATGTAAATGTATTTCAACATGCATATACATAACATATAATATTATATGGTTGAATATGTTTCTGTGTATTATATGCGTAGATGCCAAGATGTAGTATATATATGTATATATATAGGTATAGACATATAAATTTATTAAGAGATATACATAGATATATGTGGGTTTGTGTGAATAAGTAGTTTAAAATAAAGTAAAATAGATTATATTGAAATAACGTCTGCAAAAATTCCATTAAAAAAGCAACCCTGACATGTAAAGCATAATTTGAGCATATATGTAGAAATGTTTTTGGAGAAGTTGATATTATATCATATATTCATGTACATGGATATCAACATGCATATACATTGCATGGAATATTATACGGTTGAAGATGCTTCTGTGTTATATGTATGGATGCCAAGAAGAGAGTGTGTGTGCACACATGTGTGTATATATTAGGGGTGGTAATCGGGTTGGGGTTGAGCGGGTTTTATTTCAGATCATTTCGGGTCAACACTTTTTTGCTAGATCCTAAACTTGCAAAGGATGGATTTTCGGGTGGAATCCCTTGAACCTAACCCAACCCACAAATAATTTTCGGGCCTATCGGGTCTGACCCGTAAATCCAATACCAAACAATAGTTTTAAAAAATACTATGATTTGTCTAGTCATTGACAATTTCAAGTGTAATTAACAAATTTCATTGTGATAAACTTACAATGTGATTGAGAAACACATATAAAGCCTATAATACTTTGTTCGAGAGTTTTAAATACAAATTCATAATATAATTTGTATAATTAATCATACAAATCAATACAAAACCATATAGAGTAGCCTTCATGATTGATGGATTAGTAATAATGAGCCATTGGGTGTCTTAAAATATAATATTCATAATTTTATTTGAAAATATAATTGTGAATTTTGGGTCCATCGAGTCAATTCGGGTCTAAAGTCCCAACCAGAATCCTAAATTAATTTCGGACTTATTCGGGTTCGAATCAATTTCGGATCGGGTCGAAAAACCTTAGACCTTAAACCCGTTTAAAATTTGGGGTTCGGGTCGGGTTATTCTGGCCGAGTCTTGTTTTACCAGCCTTAGTATATATATAGGTATAGGTATATGTATAGATATAAAATTCAATAATAGATATACATCATGTACATGTGGGTGTGTGGGTGAATAAGTAGTTTAAATAAAGTAAAACGTAGTATATTGAATAAAATATCTTTAAAACCTTCATTAAAAAAGGGGATGCATATGCTCAGTATGTACCCTACACGGGGCCGCATGCCCCCCTGTGTACTGGGCGGCTTAAGCATGCAGTATGGCTAGTGTACCGAACCGCATAAGCGGCCGCACGGGCCACTTTATGAACATTTTGTGTTGTGTGGCTTGATGCTACGTTCTTGGGTAAACATATCATACGGTAACCAGCTTGTTGCTACATAAGCATACAGCTGCAGAGATGCATGTAAATATGTATCTTTCAAGTCCATAGATGTTCAGTGGATACGGTAACACAGTAGTAACATAGTTCAACTAATATTTTATCAACATCGCCTTTGCCAGTTTCTTTTCTGTTAGTATGATGGCCTCTCAGATCACAGAATTAGTATAGTATTTTTGATATCTGGAAGTTGAATAAAATGAAAACGGATTTCCTTGATATTAAAAAATGCAGGATGACAAAATCTGTCCAGGTCAAGCTGCAGTGTTGATTGCTTAATGATAACACCTGGTTTACGGCAAATAAAAGTAGAATGCCTTTCTGCCTGAATGAAAGACAAAGCAGTCCTAGAAGATAAAATAAGGAAATGACTGATGGAATTTGCTGTTCCATGCAGTGTACTATTCTCCCAAAAGATTGTAGCATTAGATTAATTCTGTTGGCAGCCTATACTGCTCAGTAGTAAAATTGGCAATGTTTCTTTTTATCATGATGTTGCTATTTTTATCACATTTATTGATGTTCGTTAATTTTTTTTTAAATTTTGTAGATACTGTGATGGGGCGTTCTCCCTCAATTGAGCTTCAAAGTCCATGCAGCTTCGTTTTTATACTGAAAGCATCCTCTTGGCAGTGAGCGTCTATTGATTAAATTATGCTATGATGTGTATGATGTATGGCTGCGATGGATATCATTATCTGGTTCCCGTTTGAGCTCCTGCCATCAGACTCGAAATGCAGGAAGATAGACCAAGATACGAAGGACTTGTATGGACGATTTACATATATTTCAGTACTGTTTTGTACACTCTGTAACCAAGTACAATTTCTCCCCGTTAGATATCATATCTACATCAATTATCCTGCCTCCATCTTCTGACAATATTCGTGTTCCTGAGCAATCTAAATGCCGTTGTGATGAGTTGATGAGCTCCTCGATTGTGTTTGGGACCCACAATACAATCCCTTCTTTTCTTTGTTCCTTAGGTTCCCATGGGTGGAACGGGTAGACGGTGCATCTTCGGCAATGTTGCGTTCTCTCTGCAACTCATAAGAAAGTATCGTTAAAGACGTACTATGCTTTCTCATGAAAGAAAATACAACACTCATAATTTGTATCAAGTAGAAACTAGAAAGAAAGCAAGTTATGAATAAAAAATGTGGCTTTAAATAAATTTTTTTGACCAGAATTTGCTGTATCTTTAGGCACGATTCCGGGTAGTATGATAGCTAGTCTGTGAGTGATTCAATGGTTTTCCAAAACTTAGTACCTTTCTGTACGAAATTCCCGTAACTTTCATTATGCCTGCAAACTCGCCTTTAGAGGGGTAATATGGAAGGAGAGCAATTGATATTTGTACAATTCAATATACATTAAAACATGCCACGGCAGAGGGTAATATATATATATATATATATATATATATATATATATATATATATATATATATATATATATATATATATATATATATATATAGTCAGGCTAGAATACACTCGAGTGTACGTATCGCACGAATACACTCAAGTGTGTTTGCATATCAAGACTATTTTTTGCAAAATGTAAACCATTGATCTTCACCGTCATACTATAACTAGGCTACATACAAATTTGAACCCATTTGGATGAGTGTAAGTCACTCATCCAAGGGCAACAAAATCAACGCGCGAAACTAATTTGAAATGCATAATTTTTGCGGTCTTCATAACATGAGCTATACATATCCAAATGTGCTCAAATTTTGTGTATGCGTTGTTCACGAGATGTTTAAGAAGATCAACGGATTAGATTTAAAAAAAAATATTGCATCATGGAAAACTACTTGAGTGTATTCCGCTTCGGATACACTCGAGTGTATTCTAGCCTGACTCTCTCTCTCTCTCTCTCTCTATATATATATATATATATATATATATATATATATATATATATATATATATATATATATATATATATATATATATATATATCGTTGTCTGGTTTCCCGTTTGTTGTTATTATTATTCCTGAACTATGTTCACTTTTTTGGATAGCGCCATCTCATCTTTGTAGTCTCTTTTGTTTTGCCCCTCGACAACCATATTCGTGCTTCACATTAGGGGAACATCGTAGCTCCGTGCCCTTTGTTCTCCATTTACAATTGTACACTTACCCTTTTTCCGCTCTGCATTACTCATGCAGCATGAAAATAGAGAAGGTGGTAATTGGCAAGATGTACTCACTTGTGTTGCTCAATGCAACACATATCACGTCAGATAGTTCCCACTGTACTGGTCAATGTAGGGTAAATGTCACCTTCTTTTTTCGTGTCAAAGAGTTGCGGGTTTAAGTTGAAACCATTATTCTTGCCCATATGGTTTCCTTGTATAAAGCAACATAACTAGACAATACTTTTAACAATCATTTTGTATGATGTAGCACGGTTGGCAAATTTAGGTGCCCCCAATTAAGGAATCCAACTTTGATTTATCGTACAAATATTCTTCTATTTAATATCCTTCTGGACGTATGACTCTGAACACAACTTGTATGAAAGAGAGAGGGGGAGGGGGATTATCTTTCTCTCTTCATCCTATTATGTATGATGTTCTATGCCCAAACAATTGTGGAAAGCTAGTTACTAAATGCAACAACTTATGTTGATGGTGGTATACACCCTAAAAGCTAGACATAAATAATGTATGTAAATAAGATTTTTCAAAATTTGTACATGATATTTTCCTGATATTTTGTTGCAAAAAATTTCTTGGCTGCTCCTGTTTATGGAATCAAGTAATAATCAATAGTGATTTTTTCTCTCTCTAAGATTTAGTATGTGTTAGAATTACAAATAGTAAGGTGTCACATTTTGGACAATATATTCCCTTTGTAGCACCTCAGAGAAATATTTCTTAGTGGTGTATAGGAGAACTGTCTAGACATGCATGCACACCCACACTCAAGACTCGAACATATATATATATATATGTATGTATACAAAATTAAAAAGATTCTATTTGAGTGGTGTTTTTAACCTAGACACCATGTTGATATTGCCACTTTAAGTGCCATTTTTTAGATTTTTTTAATAGAAATCACCACTCAAAAGTGTTAATTTCAAGGTCACTTGGAAAAGTAACACTTGTGGTGGTGTGTTCAACTAAAGTATGCTATCCTAGAAAATATTTTCCTAGAGGTGCAACATAGGGAATTATCTTGTATAAAATGTGTAATTTGTTTTTTTTCTTCAATAAGCATTACACCTGTACTGATGGGTCTACTAGTAAAACATGTAGGGTAAGACTTACCCTACCCAATTTGGCAGCAGGTAAATGGGTAAGGTGGTAGAAAAAATCTTCACTTTTATCTGTAGTTGTAGGATATGGTTGGTGGGTAAACATGAATATCTAATCCATCTAACTTTTTCCCCATATCATTGTGGTCTAAATTGATTTTGTTTGATCGAAACTCACAAGCTAACTCGATTTGTATTGGTTTGCCCTTCATTTTGCTATGTTCATTTTGTTGGGTCAATAGGGATGCTGTTTTTAGGTCCCAAATATTGAATATTGCTCACATGTGCATGTTGCCTTTTATAATGATTTTGCCTAATTGATAATTTCACAATCTGACTCACTTTATACCTATATGTTCACTTTTTAAATTAGGTCATTTATACTTATTATAGCTTGAGCTACAATGTCAAAAACCATAATACTAATATTTTAGCCCCTCTCGATGCATATATAAACAAAATATGTGCATAGTTGGCTTGTTTTTAAAAAGGTGAGAAAAGTAACATCTAGCACAAAAAACCACCATCTACTTCGTGTTATCCTTGCCAAATGGGTGGGTGGGTTTTGTTTGAGTTGGGTCATTGCGGGTTCGGATCTCCCAAATGCAGGTAAAAAACCCAATTTCAAACGGGTGGAAGAAAAGTAAACCCAAGCCCGCCCGCGGGTGCCCATATAAAATGTGTCTAATTAAAAATAAGTTGATATTTGCTTATTTTAACTCTAAAATTAGCAACTAAAATAGCTTGATATTTTTGATGTAAATATAGTGCTAAAGAACCAACTACTATATTTGATGTCAAACTAATAGATTAGTTATCGATTTATATAATACAAAATTAAAAGATGTTGTATGATGCAAAATGAAAAATAAATGTAGTTTTATGCATAAATATCACAAAAAGTAACAAATAATTTCATCATTTATCATTAGATATTCCTAACATTATAGAAAGTAAAGAGGATACGATTGATGCAATCAAAATTAAATGTTTTACCTTGTGCTAATTCAGAAACATCTCTTACTAGGCGTATGTGTATGATATGTATAAGTGGATCACCCTCGGGTCACTTACAAAATCCGCTATATAAATGGGTGTGTATGGGTTCGGTTAATTTTCATCGCATGACAATTTCATCATCCAAACCCGACATAAACTGGTCGATCCATGGGTGCCTGCAGATTTTAACCCAGTTCGACATGTCTACTTTGTGTGAGTATTTTTTTGATCCTTATTGAGGATCTAATTCCATCAAAGATATCACGTCCACACTGCTATTATCCTTCTTGAATATAATGGGAACCCATTAACATATACCCATTCTAAGATTTGTACATAATACTTCTTACGGTAACAATGGCCTAAACGTTAAGTAGGCAAATTTAGAGCCTAAAATATGAATTCAACTATCAAATTTATGCCACTGATTTTTTTTATATCGTATTTTATATACTCCTAAACTTTTTTTGTTCTTGTTTCATGAGATACTTTGATTATGTTTTATGCATGATATATGGATTATTTTGAACATGTATGTCATAAAGAACTATTTAATATATATTATATAATGTATATAATACAATATATGTTATATATTATATATATGCATATTTTTCAAGATAAGCAATGCATTTTTCTTGCTGCTATCTCCAAAATAAGCGATGTATTTTTATATTTAATAAGGAAAATACGCTACATATTTATCGCATATATGTACTATAACCATATGATAACTCACCCAGAATTGGAAAAATATGTGAAGTGCCTTGCTCTCGGCTACTCGATTAGTTCTTCAGTTTTAGTATAACTAGGTCTGCTTAAGGGTGTTTTTTATTTTAACGGTAAAAAATATATTAAAAATAATGTGAACGGAGTGTAGTACCTTTATTTACGATTTCGTGCGAGGAGGTAGTAGCTTCATGAGAGAGTTTTGAAGAGGTCGCCTGTTCGAGACGTTTGATCACAGGCTCACTCCCTGATCTGCGTGCTTCATCCAGTGGAGTATTCCCCCACCTGCACATTTCCACGAGCCAACCGTCTGTCAGAACACGACACGTCCAATGAAATTCAATGGATCAATCGAAACATGGGAGTTGCATTCGCACCTATCCTCCACCAGGACGTTGGCCCCTGCCTCCACGAGCGTCTTGACCGTCACGAACAGCCCCTCCGCTGCGGCGATATGGAGCGGGGTCCGGCTGTCGTAGTCCTTGACATCTGGGTCGAATCCCAGGGACAGGACCCTCTTGATGAAGTCTTTGTCACCCCTAGCCACGGCCGAGCAGAGGCGGCATCCCGCGTCTGCGCCAATGTTCAATGTCGCCCCATTCTCCACGAGCAAGGAAGCTACCCGGTCGTGCCCGTTCTCGATGGCCTCCAAAAGAGGCGTGTTCCCAAATTTATCTGCAGAAGAAGTTCATTTAGTTGCAGCAGTGCAAACGCCAGCGCCTGTCAACGTAATACTACGATAAAAGACAACAATCATATGTTTTGGTTTTTGGATGGATAGGAGAAAAATATTCATGATGTGTCCATGTGACATGTTTTTCATTAGTGGGATTGAGAAGTAGCCAAATATGTGAAAACATGTATTGAAAATCAACACACCTTTATCCCGTTTACTTTTGATACTTTTGGATTCTTAGTACTAGAAGCTCCAGCTGTGGAGTTTCTGAAGAGGGTCCAAAAAGTTATGAATAATAATATAATGTCTCCTAAGTGTATGGATGTAGTGTTTCAAACGATTGACTTTGCCGGATTAGCTGCATAATTACCCAATTTTGTGGATTTTTTTTTTTACTTTGCTTCATATGCCAAAGTCAGTGCATCCACCTGATTTGTCTGACGTCCACGCCTTCGTGTATGAGGAACTGAGTGATGCTCTCATACCCTCTCGACGCTGCGAGGTGCTGAAAATTGGACATTTAATCAGATTCAAATGTGCTTAGGAGTTTGGAGCAGCAGCAACAACAACAAGAACAAAATAATCGTTCTTTGATTTACCAGCGGTGTCCGGCCATCGTAATCTGGTAAGTTGGGGTCTGCCCCTGATCTAATCAACCCCTTTAGATGATGCAAGTCTCCATGATAGGCTGCACTATTCAGTTTCAAAGCAAGCTCGGCCTCATGTTTCCCAATGTGAAAGGTAGCATCTGTCTCGAGCTGTTTGGCGAGTGCCTTTGATTCGTTCACCTTCAACAGATAAAAATAAGGAGAAGAAAAACACGATTCGTTATCTGAATTCTTAAAAAATTCCACCGGCATCAACTTCTTAGCAGCCTACAACCAACTATCGGTGGTGCTGGAATTTAGCAAGCAAGAAAACGAAAGTATTCTGATTACCTCCACAAGATTCTTAAGTATAATCCTCCCATCAGAAAAATACGTTTCCAATAAATCTGTAAATGATTGCTTGTCAATTAGTAGAAGCCGACATAGCTCTGTGACTCGAGCAGTGGTGGGCTGGGGGATGTTGAAGATGATCGCAATTTCACCAAAGGAGCTATCTACTTCCAGTTTCAAAGTCTCCTCATCTCCATCATCTTCGAGTCCAATGGCTTCCTGGTTATCAATCCACTGGTGTTACTCATCATATAACAATGGCCACAATCAAGTAATACCGTACACACTAGGTCAGAAGCATATCAGAGTCATAGATGCTCAACGGAAGATTGAAAAGAAAATATCATAAATAAAAAGACACTCGATTCAAATACTTTTACAGCTTGTTTGATACGTGCTGAATGGAAGAGAGGGAAAGAGAGAGGAAAGAACTGAGCTATTTGGTTGGACAAAGTGACGGGAATAGATGAGAATATATAAGAGAAAAATATAAATAATATGATGGAAAAATTTATATATCTACAATTAATGTGAACAGAGAAGTAGTATGTCACAGATGTGTTACATTACTTGAAGGGACACATGAAATATTAAAAAGTATTTGATAATCTTTATAGGAGATTCTTTTGTAAAAAAATAAAAATAAAATAAAGAAAATTGAAATTAATTCTTATACATAATTTAGAAGGAAACATATTTTTTTTGTTAAGAAAGTCGAAAAATTTAAAATTGTTATAAAATCATAAAAGTAAAAAATCAGATTTAGAGAAAATATGATGGACTATGGTCGGAAATAATTAAATACATAGAGAAAAAAATTGTTGTAAATATAAAAATATGAAAGAAATTACTTGTATAACCACAATGAATATACAAAAACTCGTATTATCATTTTCATAAAAAATCTCTTAAATGACACTTCAAATGCATAGCAAAAAAAAATATAATTTGTCTTCATCTACATCGTATGATTTATATTCAGATCCATAGGCTTTGTCATCTGGAAAACGTTGACAATCTTATTTATTATCCGTACCTCTGTGAAGTCATTTTTATAAAATAATGTACGTGAATAAGTATCTAAATATACATTTTATTTAAAGATATTTTTATATCACCAACATACCAACATTCCATATCACTGTAATTTTTTTTATATTTACATTATTTTTTATTTTTTTCCTTCCCTTCCCTTCCCCTTATTAACCAAACACACTAACATAAGTGTCCCCTCCCCTCCCCTCTCCTCCGTTCCCTCCCCTCCCCCTCCCCCTCTCCTTCATTCACCACGTACCAAACATAGCGTAAATCACTCTCAAAGGTTACATAACTAAGTATTACAGATTGCAATGGACATTTCAATTGACATTACCGTCACTGGAACGCTTATTTATTGTTGACGTTTGTCACAGTTGTTTTGCATATATTTCGATAAGATAAGCACACACCGTTGATTGAAAGAATAAAAATAGAGATCAATTTTGGTGACATTACCAGAGAACCACTGCAAACAAAATAAAGTTGATGGACGACACTTCCTTGCTCCATGATCACCTCACCGGGGAGGAAAAATTCCTCCTGCAACCTAATAATCTAAAGTTTGACAACATAAATTATTGTCAGTTAACATTGGCCAACTAAATGAGAAGAATATTACGTCTGTGAGTACATCCAAGGGTGGGTGGGTGATCTTTTCTTTGTGTAAGAGGGTGGGAGTGGCTGGCAATGGTAGCAGTCCCATATGGTCCAACCAGAAGTAGATTGAGGAGTTTGATATTGCTTTGAGAGAAGCACAAAAGAGAATGCACTCACAATCTCATCAATAAAATATGACGATCATCCTTTGAAAAGAGGAACATTTTCAATATATGGCTTGTACAGACTCTCCGAAATCTGCAAAGAGAGACGATCTGTTAAATTCCTCACAATAAAAAATTATATCTATAAACAAAGATGCTAAGTACCAATTTAGTGGCTCAAAATTTAGAAAATCAAGTCTTAAATCAATACCTTTGCACGGATGGAAATAGGAATATCTTCGAGGAAAGAAGCCTTGGTGTATTGACTTTCATATTGTAGCCGCACATGCCCCTTGATCTGATCACGTAGTCCCTTCCCAAGCCTGTTTCTGTTCATATATTTTATCAGATCTGTCATTTTATCTCTGAACCTTTATGTGTTGGATCCTTTGACTATCAATGCAACCATGTTACTGATCAAGTAAGCCCCCGATATCATATCAAAGGAAACAAATATCATGATAAATATCATTTCCCTGACATTTACTGTATGTATGTCTCCATAGCCTGGATGATAACCAAATGACTAGTCAGAGTCGACTAAGCTTCATAGGGAGTTATACAAAGTGACTGAAATCCATTTGAAAAATTACTCAACGACATTTGGCAAGATACAAATAGTCATTCTTGATAAAATTAAACCATAAGCTCTTCCAAGAAATTATGTACGATAACATAGTATTATATTATCATGCCACTATAAATTTTCTTCATCGAGATTGATGATTTAAATTGTACAACATCGAAATGCATTGTTTAAATATACGCTAATACAAACTTCAAAGTAAATTGTTTAGTAGTCCCTTAAATGTTATAAGCATGAAAAATGACTGACCTAGATGAAAGTTATTACACTGTCATATGTACATGACAATAAGAAGAGTTGATAAATAAGAATGCTAGGAGACACAATTACAGTTGATATGAAGACCCAGAAATCTACAACACGGTAATGACAGTTTTGACTACTTATCACACATTTTATGAAATCGTATCCCAGAACAAGTTACTTTCATTTGCTAAAATGTAGAACCATATTCAGAAAATTGCAGCTGCCATTAAGCTGGTAAAACAAATCTGTGTTGAGAAAAATCTGCGATCTTGCTTAATGTGCTTCTCAGTTAAAACCTTCTTTGGTCATTTATGCCCTCACTTAGTCAACATGAAAGATTATGTAAAATTTAAGAAATTTAAATTGTGAAAAGTGTAATGTCTCCACTGTTCTTCTTGAAACATCATCTATATTTATTTCACCTTAGAACTTTTGAAGAGCCAATGCCTTGCCAGAGATTAAAAATTGAACATTTATTGATAACCACGCTGAGTTTTTTTTAACTAAACTTCGACATGTAGACCATAAAAAATTACATAACACTAACAAAATTGACAAATACAAGTATCAATCATGAGAGTTAAACAAATTGCCACTATGAAAGAATAATAAAGCACCCGATTGTAAATATTGATAAAGATATTTACCGATTGTTGCCATAATAATTATTGCAAAATATAAAAATGTGACATATCGCCTGAAAAGATCAATTTCCCTGAATCCCTCATAACTGTAGTCACCCAACTTTAAACTTCCAATCCATGTATATCCTTCCATTGAAGGGGGAAGTGTTGTGGCTAGATAATAGAATATACAAGCATCTGTATGTGTGCAATACAGCTCAACGACAATGAGTTTTAGAATCCTCGGAAACAAGTAATTTATGCGAATGTCTTTTTCCAACTTCTGAAAGAAATTTGTGACCTTGCGAACTCGACTTAGCCTGATCCATAGAATATATCTGACCTCTTCCTTTCTTCCACATGCCTGATTGAAATTCATATCAAACAACAATTTCAATATGTGCACCTTTTTATTACATAATGTGAAAGTAAACATGCTTGTGACACTGTTGTCCATATATGAATGCAAACTGCACAGAGACAAATTTATTGAAGAAAAAGACTCGATGAAGAAACATGAGATGATACAGTTAGGATGTTCCATCCACTTATATATATGAAACTGCTTGTGTTTTGCCAAGGGACTTGCTTTTGGCAGAACAAAAATTATAATGCTGATATATTTTATATCTTGAGATCAATTCCCCTAACAATTTTTTCCATTTAAGGATCTACGAATCAAATGAATTCAATGTTTCAAAATTGTCCCAAACATAAGGCGACTGTACCATTATAAGTTTCGCTAGAAGATAATTTTTTTTATTTGATGACACATTAGACACTGAGTATGCTCGATTCTGTATTCACATGTCTAGATGCATTGGACTATATCTAATGCCAATTCTTGTTGTCTATGTTACTGGTCCAATTTGTCAAAAAGTAAATTAGGAAATATCAATATCAGATAAAGAGAATCAAGAAGTAATAGAATATTATTTTTCGATGTATGGTACTTTATTTAATTATGATTTATGTTATAAGGTACTAATATAGACTAGAGCCAACCATCTTCCAATAAGAATGCAATTGCTGGAAAGGGAATCAATGCCATTGGATCATTAGATATAGTCACACAGACTTGTAATCTAGAGACTTTGTTCATGGAAACTGATAGTTCTACTTAGGATGATTGGTTCTTATAAGATGAATATATCACATTAGAAACTTCAATGTACGATCTTTTGTAGGCGATAATAATTGTAATCACATAGGCACAACTTACTTATATAAAGGAGTAAATGCTATATTCCACCATAATATAGAGAGAACCATAACCGTGAAGTCACAGAGAATATTGACATTGATGTGAGTTGATCATAAATGGCATACTAGAAGGTTGTACAATGTTAGACAAGTATAGATGAGAGTCTCTGTAAAGATCTAACGATAAAAAAATTACTCAGGTTAAAAAGAGTATAAAAAATTTTGCACTTATCTATCTATCTATCATGAAGGTGGTCATTTTTACATAATACATATGATTTTTCCCTAAAATTTTAGACATTTGCTCCATTCCCTATTATCTCAAAATTATCTACTCCGCAATCCAAAGAAAATATTTCCACAAAAGAATCGACTGATTGCAAAATCGACGTTCTCAATTCAAAACACTTCTTCTCATCTTTAAGATATACCCTTATGCTCTAGAGGTGGTTACTAGGTTTGCATTCTTTTAGGTTGGTTAGTGGTTTGGGTCCTTTAGGTTGGTTAGTGATGTGTACATCCCAAATCAACAAAATGAAGAAGAGCCATGTCATCAAGGACTTAAATATAAGACTATCTATGTGGAGATGAAAATTATTCTTAATGGTGAGACCTCAAGTGAAAAAAATATGAAAGTGTTGTCGGTTACTAGATATCTATATAATTAGGATAAATGACCGAAGTTATTTTCACTGAATTTCAACATACTTGTATTCTACCGATCTAGCTAATCAACACCCTAAAAGAAATCTTAACATATACCTAGATACTCCTTTGCAAAGAGTATTTCATCATCAATACTATTAGTATATATACTTTACTGGTTTTGTTATGTTATATTATTTGTTGTGTTATGGGCTTTAGACTTGTCTTGTCTATTAGCCTTTCTTTTATCCCATATTGCTTATTCATGTTTTATGTTTAACTCTCTTATCCATAAAAGAGAGAGCATTGTAATTGTTTTAGACACATCAAACAAAGATATCACATTTTATACGATATAAGTGCATTTTGACCCCCCTTATCCCTCCCTCATCTCAACCCTAATGCTTCCTCCATCCTAGCCGCCACCCCCAATCCCTTTTTCTGCTCTTCCCTGCTGTCTCCCGTCATTGCTCCTTCCCTCTCCCTGCCCGTCATTACTGCCTCCCTCTCCCTTTCCTTCTTTCGCCCCGCCGCCACCTCCTTTCCTTCTCTCTTCATCCCACCATCAACCTTTCCACCGCCACCCACCTCCATACCATGGCGCTGCCGCCAACCCTACACCCTGCTGCCGCGGCCCCTCCCCCCCACCTACAGCCCATTGCCTCCGCCACCACACCCCCTAATCCCCTTCCCCACTACTATCCCCTTCAACCACATGCCCCCATCTCCACCATCTAGCCTATACACTCTTCCCTTCCCCTCCTTCTAGCCTTATGTTGGCTCATGACATATTTTAAAAATAGCACGTTGACGTTCTAAATAGTCTACATTTGCTACCTGCCTGCGCCTCATGGTGGAGTAACGATTCTCTCCATGGCGATGTAGGTTTTTCTTCAATCTCTAGAGCCCCTTTTACAAGTTTCTACGATTTGATGCTCCTGATCTGCTGCTTCCTTTTGCCCAGTTGCGAGTTTCTTCAGATCTATTGATCCCGACTTTCTTCTGCCCTTGCCCTAGGTTCTTTTTGTTGCTTGCTACCTACTGACTATTGCTACTATCTGCCTTCTATTCTCATAGCTTCCTTTGATTCACTCCGATCTCTCTGCGGCACTACAGTTAAGTTAGATGGCTCTACCATACTTGGCCTGCCTACTTCGAGCTCTATGTTAAAGCTCAAGGACGTTACTCCCATCTTACCGTTGTTGCCTCGACCATTCCCGCTGAGAATGTTGATGCTAAAATCAAATAGGCGTATGACCTATGGACGAAGGACGACTCCGATGTTATGACCTAGATGGTCAACAATGCTGAGCCTAAGATCATCCAATCCCTTCTTCGGCTTCGAACTACTAAAGACACGTGGGATCAACTTCCCCACGTTTACTCTCACCAACAAAATCTGAAGAAAGTGTTTGAAATTTTTTAACACTTGGCCAAGAAGGAGTACTTTAATATTGAGGTTGTGGAAGACTACTACAACCAATTTTGTGTGCTCTGGGACGAATTCGAGATCTATCATCCACTTTCTGCTGATATTAAAGAAATACAACGTCATTGCAATGAACTTTAGCTAGTCCAGTTCCTTGCTGGTGTACCCGACTCCTTCGTTGGCGTAATCGATCAAATCCTATCTAGAGACCCTCTGCCTACATTGCGTGATGTTCTCAAATGAGTTCAGCGATTGCCATATGTCTCTCCAGTATCTCCTAATTCCTCTAATGCAGCTACACTTGCCGCCCATTCTGGTGATTCTTCTTGTGGCCATGGCCACAGTCGTGTTCGTGGTCATGGTTGCTCTTCTACTTTGCCCAGTCGAGGATTTTACTCATCTGGCTCCGACCCGTCCTCTTCCTAACAATGCTACTGCAGCTTATGTAAGCGCACAAACCATAATGAAGGCCGCTACTAGATCAAGCATGGCAAACATGCATGGGCCAGTCAAGTCACTTTTGATCAGCTTGACACTGCCCCATCCTCGTCCACCCAGCCTTCTGCGGATTGGATCCGTTATGAATTTGAGAAGCTACTTCAAGCTTGTCTGGTGTTGAAGCTTCTACTGATGGAGGTTCTTCTCTACTTGCCTCTTCTGCACATTCTGGTAAACATACATGGGTGATTGACTTTGACACAACCTCACATATTTTTTGCAATGATACATTATTTTATGAACTTCATAAGACTTCTACTGTTCCACCTTTTACCCTTGTTGATGGTTCTCAAACGCTTGTTTTTGGAATAGGGAATGTATGCACTCCTAGTCGACTTTTAATGCTGAAGTCTATATGATCCAAAATTCTCAATTAATCTGTCATCTGTTAGTAGAACTGTTAAGAGCCTACAATGCTCTATTACTTTTGACCCAGATGTTGTTGTTTTTCAAGATCTGCACACAAGGATGAGGATTGGTTTGGGCCATGAGGGACCAAATAGTTTATACTACTTGGATAAGATAAGTTGAAGCATTTACTACCCTGATATTTCAAAATTTATTTTTCATCGTGAAACATGCCAGTTGGGAAAACTAACATGTTCTACTTTTTCAAGAAAAGCCTGTATTGGCTTAAAACAACTTTTTGATATTGTGCATGCTGACATTTAGGGCCCTTGTTCAGTTCCCAATATTTCTAGATTCCGGTACTTTATGTGCTTTATTGATGATTTTTCTATAACTACATGGTTGTTTTTATTAAAGGACAAATATCACATGATAGATACTATTACATCCTTTTTTGTTGAGATTCATACCCAATTTGATAAACCTACAAAATCTTTCTTACTAATAATGCCCATGAATTTATGCAATCCTCTATCAGTCAATTTTTTTCGAAAAATGGGTACTATTCATCAAACCTCGTATTCATACACACCAATAGAATGGGGTTGTAGAGAGTAAGAATAGACATCTCCTCAAAGTTGCCTGTACCCTCCTTTTCACTATAACGTGCCCAAATTCTTTTGGTTCGAAGCTGTCTCTACTGCATGTTACCTTATCAATCGCATGCCTTCTTTTGTTCTTGGCAATCAAGTGTCGTATTAAATCTTATATCCTGATGCCACTCTCTTTGTTGTGCCCCCTCGGATTTTTGGAATCACATGTTTTGTTAAAAACTTGTGCCCTGGTTTGACCAAACTTGATCCATGTGCAACCAAATGTGTTTTCTTTTGGTACTCTCAGACCTAGAAAAGGTATTGTTGTTATGATCCTTCTACAAAAAAGTAGATGGTCAGTGTCGGCGTAGTCTTCTTTGAGCATATGTCGTTCTACCGTACAATAGGTTCTACTTTGACATCTGATTTCCAAAATAATACCCCTCTACCTGTGACTGATGTACTGACTTGTCGGATATGACTATTACACCGACTCCTTCACTGAAAGTATATCAAAGAAGATTGAAAGCTACAACTACCTCCATGGCCCCTCCAATTCCTCAATTCTCATTGATAGACCCACCTATACCTCATATATTTTCTGACTTAGATATTCCTATCAGTTTACGCAAAGGGATTATGTCTTGCACTCAACATTCCATTGGAAATTTATGTTCTACAATTAACCTGGGAGCAGTTTTTACCAATTTCACTTCTGCTCTATCTGCTGTTTCTATTCCTATAAATGCTGTTCATGCTTTTTAACATTCTACATGGCATCAAGCTATGAAAACTGAAATGCAGACCCTTACTGATCGATATACATGTGACTTGGTTGATGTACCTACTGATTGCTCATCGGTCGGCTGTCGCTAGATCTTTACGGTCATGTACCAACCAGATGCCATTATCAAGTGATTGAAAGCTCACCTTGTAGACAAAGGCAATACTCAGTCAGACATATGGCGTTGATTATATTGACACTTTTTCTCCTTTAGCGTGCCTAAACTCTATTCGTGTGCTTATTTCTGTAGTAGTAAATTCTGACTAGCCTTTATTCCAATCAGATGTTAAAAATACATTTTTATATAGAGATATGTATGAAGAGGTTTACATGGAGCAACCACTTAGATTTGTTACTCAAGGGGGGGAGGTCTCCAAAAATATGCCGACTGAGAAAAGCTATTTATGGCCTGAAACAAAGTCCCCGTGCATGGTTTGACAAACTGAGTACTATTCTTCAAAAGTTCAACTTCCACAGATCTTAGTCTGATCATTCTATTTTTATTAAGAAAACTCCATCTAGTCTTGCTATCCTGATTGTCTATGTTGATGATATCATGTTATCTGGAAGTGATCAAACATGTATCCAAGCCACTAAAGAATACTTGGAAAAACACTTTGTCACCAAAGATCTAGGCAAATTGAGATACTTTCTCAGCATTGAAGTTTCTCGCTCATCTTCAGGTATATACTTATCAGAAAGAAAATATGTGCTGAATCTTTTGTCTGAAACACGAATGCTTATGGAAAAACCTACTGCTAATCCCTTATATCCCAATACTAACCAGGATGATGATAGTTCTCCTCCATACGCTAACCATCAACAATATCGCAGATTGGTAGGGAAACTTATATATTATTGTTACCAAGGTTGATATAACTTCTGTAGTGGGCCTAGTCAGCAGATACCTAGATAAACCCAGGCAATGTCACTAGGAAGTTGTTTGTCATATTTTGAAATATCTGAAGAGTTCTCAAGGAAAATTCTTATTTTATAGGAGACATGGGCATTGTACTCTGATCTTGATTATGGAAGAAGTAAGCTAGACCGTAAATCTACATCTGGCTAATGCACTTTTGTAGGAGGTAATCTTAATATCTGCCATAGCAAGAAACAAACTATCGTTGCCCGCTCTAGTATTGAAGCCGAGATATTAAGGAGCAATGACTTATACTACTTGTGAACTCTTATGGGTCCGTGATCTCTTAAAAGTGTTTGACATTTTTTATTCTAAACCTATCCAAATGTATTGTGATAGCAAATCAACTATACTCATTGCCAATAATCCTATTTTTCATGAGCGCACCAAACACATTGAAGTATATTGCCATTTTGTGACGAAAGCTATCTTATCTGGCCATATCTCCAATCCATATACACATAATTCTGATCATGTAGCAAACATCTTCACCAAGCTTCTTTCGAAGGCCAGATTCACTACCACGATGGACATGTTGGGTATGATTGATATCTATGCTCCAACTTGAGGGGGAATATTAGTATATATGCTTTGTTGGTTTTGTTATGTTATGTTATTTGTTGTGTTATGGGCTTTAGACTTATCTTGTCTTTTAGCCTTTCTTTTATCCCATATTGCTATTTCCTGTTTTATATTTATTCTCTCATCAAATAAAAGAGATAACACTGTAATTGTTTTAGACACATCAAAAAAAGATATCTCATTGTATAAATACAACCATTAAATACTATGCACACATGGGATAAAAACATAACTATTATAATAAATCTCACCGCATAGATGGTATCCCATGGTAGACATCCAATGAGATCAATAAAAAAACTCCCTTTCAAATATCTGCATTGCAAACCATACAAGGTCACACAGATTGAAGGAGACACTTTTAGAGGAAAACGGTGCACAATCATGATATCATCTATGAGTCTAGGAGCGTACCTTAGGGCAATATGATTTGGATCATGGATCATTCGGTAGGTATGAGTGTCACGATAAGCAAGGAGGAAGTGAACGACTATATCGACAAGAAAGGCAATCTGGCTACAAATGTCTAGAAGGAATAGGTTCCTAGGGAGCCCTCTGAAGAACCCAAATTCAAACGGGATGAAGAAGGATGAGTATACTGCCCATATAAGAATAAAATGTTTCCATATCTGGTACCACCTGCATTGACACAACAAGATCAAGGATTGGTTATCAGAGAATAACTTGCAAGTGTAGTTATTGGATTGCTTCAGAGAATATGTCCCCCTGAAGATTGAATTCTTTTAGAGAACATAACCTCCTAAATATTGAGTTACTGGTAATATCCCTTACAAATGATTTTAGCATAGGATAATGTCCTCCTGTAGTGTTTGTTAGCCATATTTTCAACAGATTGCAATTGACATAATGCATGTTCAGAAATAAGCCATTGTTAACAAACTTCTTGAAAACTGAAAGATCCTATGTAAATATTCCACCTGTAAACCGATATATCCAGTGTAAACAAAGATAAGCCCCCTTTGTCAAAAAGCTGTCCCGTTCACCTTCGTTAGTTCTACTGCGTGTTGTCCTCTTGAATCTTTTACTTCTTTGACGAGGTCAAGTCCATGTGCTGCGAACTTTGTGAAAGCCATTCCCTCTCTCTGTGACGTTTATTTATAAGCATGTTTCATTATTATCGTCGGGCTTTCTGAAATGGCTGGTCGTTCTATTACCCAGCTCGTTCGGGGCCATAGTGATCCCAGACCTCGATGTTAGGCCCATTGGACAATTTGGTCCAGTCTGACCTACCCAGCAATGTACACGGGACAAGCATGGGCCTAATATCAACGCAGTCACGGCAAGTAGTGTATTCATGCTAATTAAATCGATACATGACTGAAATTCATTGACCATGTATACATACCACAATTAAGATGCTGCACACGAAGTCACGAGAAATGAATATTCTGACTTCCTTTCCCCCTAACGCTGCATTACCAGCCGGAACATTATACTAACATAGACATGCCGTATATATGTAAAGATAGTATCATTACGCTAATGATTAAAATGAGGTTATGAAACAAAGTTAGTTTGGGGAACTGGAAAAAGCACCCTGCTCAAAGTCTAAAACCATTTGACGTGACCTCCTCTTTATGGTGGGAAAAGAGAGACAAGACCATCTCCACGCCAAACATCATTTAATTCAATAACCATCTCAATTGTTTTCGTTGTAATGGACATCTTGGTTACTTCCACCAACACATATATGTTATAGGCTTTGTATAGGGGTCGTCCATCATTGTAAAAAGACCTTTTGCTTTTACGTTTCTTTTTAATTGAAAAAGAGATGTAAGGTTGTTTTCTGTACTTTTCATTCATATGTTGGATATGGAGAATCTTTGGTTAAAAAACAGAGGTTAACCTAGAAAGCAACACCACCTCTGCACTTTTCTTGTTAGGAAGCAACACCAGCACTGCCAATTAAAAAAAACCCACCAGCAGTGCCAACTGCGAGTTAGTATACTTTTTAATGTATTAATAAAATCTCTCAAAAAAAATAATATATTAATAAAATTATTTTTTGGATAGTGGAGAATTTCATCCCTATCCAAGGTAGTGGGAGAGAGAACAACCAACAAAACGGACTTGACCAACTGAGTTAGCTGACAAGTACTGTATTAACAAAATTATATTATCGATACAATTTTTCATTAGCAAACCAACAAAAGTTCTACAAATCTACCCTTCCCCTCCCTACCTCAAGAAATTTTATAATGAACCCACACGTCTCGTTATCCCACCCGTGATGTAATCCCCTGGCCTATTACCCACTAGTAATCATTGCTACCACTGAGCTTAAGCGCTTGAGATCCTCTACTTTCAAGCAGATGTTCCAACTACTTTCAAGCAGAGATCCTTTACTTTCAGGCATCGCAGCAGGGAAGACGGAAGCATATCTCGAGGCACTCTTCTACACAGCTAATATGGAGAGGACTTTTGGCTCCAACATTGAATCCTTCAAAATCGACCTTCACCTCGCGGTGGACCTCGTCAAGGGGGCTTTCGATTCCCCATGGAAAATCAAGCATGTGGTGGAAGCGGTACAGAAGGGAGTGGCGAGTTCAGCCATCACTTGGATGCACAAGAAAGTTAACCAAACAGCTAGAGATCTAGCGGTTTATGGAGGCAGCATAGTGGACAACTATTGTTTTATGTCTCTACAACATATGCCACCAGCAGCGAGGGTCTCATACCACAAAGATAAAGACGGAATACCATATACCATACGAGTGAAGAATAGATAGGAGCTTTTGTCCTTATACAATTCCGAAGGGGTTTCTTGATGTATTCGTCTCTAGCTTCCTTTTCCTTAGCCTGGCCGGGGGGGGGGTCCAGGGTGAATAACATACATCCCCGTTTAATTAAAAAAAACACTAGACGACTGTTTGCTCGTGCCTTTCTTTTTTCCCTTGATCACGAGGTTGGAAGTTTCCAGATTCGCTAGGCCTGACTAATGAGCGGACATGAATAGGTAAATTCAGTAGCAACTGTTGGGAGTAAATCAAAATACGGGCTTCTAATTAATAGTCCTGACACGGAGCCATGATATCGAAATATTTTGTATAGCAAGAAGTGACGAAATGAACAGAAATTTTAATAGCGTGAGGGTGTTATTAGCCTTTACATAAGCCTCCTACTTATATAGAGCAAGGCAAACACCGGCCTAGATGACAAATAGAGGTTCTGATGAAGCTCAGAATTACAACTCCTGATTGGGAAATGAGTATGCATACCTTTACTTATCTTTTTACATAGTTTGATACAAATTGAAGTATTAATTTTGGTTGATTAAGTCAACATATGACTGAATGTGGTAAGGGAACAAGATACATGGTGTTTACACAAAATTAGCAGATCCAACCCAACAAAACGTGGTACTCAAACCGAATTTAAAATGTGTATGACTTTCCTTCAAACACGCATGGTCAACATCCATCACGTCTTCTATCAGTTTTGAATATTAGATGAACTTTTGTTTCTCTTTCCTGACTAGTTCAACTCCTTTTTTGAAAAGCTTATCTGTATCACGCAATATGGGGTTACTTGTTCATTGGCACCATGTGTATCTTATCAGAAACCATCTGAGTTTCCAAAAGATCATGCTACCTCGGGAAACATGGGTGTTCGTTTTTTGATTTTGTCATCTTCACGAGGATCATACACCCTGGGAATCGAAGTGTGGGATTGTTTTACGTTTTCGATTCTCGTCAACTATCTTTCCTTCCAGTCCAAGGACTAAATTCAATGAGGTTTTCTTGCAGAACACCCCTTCTTTTTCCAGAATTCTGGAACCCCCACCCTGCTTTTTGAGAATCACAGCAAACTCCCACTTCATCACCCAATTCACTGTAAAATGACAGTTTTGTTTTTAAAAATGTTATGTGGAGTTAGTTTTGTGATTCAAAATGGGACCTCATTTGTCCTTTTTACATGAAACAAGTTACATAATTAAAAAAATATAAAAAGGACAAACGAGATCTCATTTTGAGTCCCAAACTCACTACACATGGCAAACCTCCTTTGTTTTTACTTATTTTGAATCGATTTTTTTTCTTTTCTTTTACCTTTACTTGTATTTGCTTTTATCATTCTTTTCGTAATTTGTTATCAATATGTGAAAACTGGGCTGTCATGTACGGACTACGAAATAATGAGTTTCAAGTTGTGATCCAAAAATATAACATAGTCTACTCTAAAAACATCAAGTTAGGGTTTAAATATCATAAAATCGGAACGGTTTTGGTTTATGAAGGTGATGTCTAATAGGATCTAGGTCGGTTTAGGTTGACATTTGAACAAGTTGGGTCTTGTTAAGGATTAAAATCAACATATATGTTTTTACATAGTTTGATACAAATTGAAGTATTAATTTTGGTTGATTCAGTCAACATATGACTTAATCTGGTAAGGGAACAGGATACATAGTGTTTACACAAAATTAGCAGATCCAACCCAACAAAACGTGGTACTCAAACCGAATTTAAAATGTGTATGACTTCCTTCAAACACGCATGGTGAACATCCATCACGTCTTCTATCAGTTTTGAATATTAGATGAACTTTTGTTTCTCTTTCCTGACTAGTTCAACTCCATTTTTGAAAAGCTTATCTGTATCACGCAATATGGGGTTGAGTACCACTATGTATCAGCTCCGTCCCTTTCCTTCACTCAGTCTCCCTTAACTTAGCCCGATCATCCACTTGCTGCCTCCGTCATGCCGCTGTGTCTGCCGGCTCTCCAAATGGCCTCGGCGGGAAGGAAGGGAAGTCAAAACCGATGAGAGGCCAACAGCAGCCGGCGGCGACAGCTACCACGTGTAGATGATAATATATAGATTGAGTGCTCGACAGATTGATAATGAGACAGATCAAGAACCCAACCTCTCGGGTATAACCAGATCAGATCTCACCCTTTGTACATCACGCTGTGGTCAGACCCAGTTAGGAAGTACTTTACGGCGTATAAACAAGACGAAGTGGTAACATGAGAAAAATAAACAAAGGGAAGGAAGAAGGGACATGGGAGGACGCACACAACATCTTTCCATTACAATACTCTGGCTCGCGATGGGACACTAATGATAGAATAATCAGCCAACAGGTGGTATGGGATGACGCAGCAAAGGTTTATTTAAAACACCAGTGTGATTAGCCCGAGCATACATGTTGTGTTTCACTCCAATCGGTACAGTACATTTTGTATTATATATATGCATGTTGTGTACTATTTCTTCACCTTATAGTTTGCCATACTTGAGCGAGAGGGGAGGGGGTGTCTTCACTGGATGGATATTTTGTAAGGTTTCCTATAATAATTTGTGGTAAACCGGATCAGAATTTATTTTAGTGTATATAAATTATTTCTAGCTCCATTGCTCTTTTAGGAGGTGGTTTTGAATGTTAATTGCTTCTTTCTCATCTATCCTTCTACAGAAAAAAAAAGTATATATAGAGTCTCCTACGCTGTCATTTCCGACTTTTACTCCCTTTCCTAAAGAAAACTTCTATGAACGTTAAATTTGAGGCAATATTTTTAGTTGTACGAGATGAAATCAAATTGGATACAATTTAATCAAAATGATCCCTACTATAACAACCTTCACATAAATAATTCTTAAAAGCAACACACATTTTTTTGACAAAGCCACCACTCAAAATGACACCTTACTCGTCGAGAGCCAAAACATACCACTTTCTCAACTATCTTATTTAAAAAGAATAATAACAAACAAAAGTGTGGTGCTTTTGTTTTCCTTTTTTTGTTTTGGTTCATTACAAAGTATACTACTTCAAAGATTATTTCTATAAAGTGTTTATATAGGAGATCATTTTGAATAAAATGTGATTTTTATTTAGCTGCCTGTTTGTGCCTAAACTATAGAGAGAACAATAGAAACTCTTGTGGGAGGTTCTTTGGAAGACAAAATAGGACTCGGCGTATATGAATAATACACGTGTGGCTCGGTGAACTCCATTTTGCGGTGCATTGGTGCAGAGCGAAAATGATAGAAAAATCAGCCAACAGGACAACAGGTGGTGTGGGATGACGCAGCCCATGATTTTTATTTAAACGTCAGTGTAATTAGCCCAAGCAAGCAAATATGGTGTGCGCCACTCCATCTGGTGCAGTACGTTTTCACATTATATATGCAAGTCGTGTACCGTTTCTTCACCATATAGTTGGCCATACTTGAAGGCGGGGGTGTTTCTCCCACTATATTTTTTTTCCTATAAGATTTCTTACAATAGTTTGGCAGAATCCAATCAAAATCCATATTTGTGTATATGCGTAATTTCTTCTTAGGGGAGTGGGGTAGATTAGTTTTGAGTGTTAATTGTTCACTTCTCACTCATCCTCATACAGAAAAAGTATAGGTAGGATGCTTCCCATACTACCACTATTGCCTTCCACTTCACCTTCTCTCCACAATGAGATAATAATTTCTGAGAGTTCTATCTGAGGCAAGATGTTATTTGTAAAATCAATTTCAATACTTTAGTCAAAATAATCCACTATAGCAACCCCCACATAAATGATTCAAAATAACACACTTTTCTTTGTAAAAATCACCACTCAAAGTAGCACTTCACTGGTCCAAAGTCAAAACTGACCACTTACTCGATTGTCTTATTAAAAAAAAGGTAGAATGCCACAAAACGTGGTGTTTTTTTTAAATGAGACGTCAAGTACAGTTCTGACTGTGGATTGGTAAAGCGCCACTTTAAATGGCAAGTTTATATCAGAAGTATATTGTATGGAGAATTACTTCGAATTACTTCTGTGAATCGTTGTACAAAAGATTTATGTCGACCAAAAAGTGGTAGAATGGTTTTCCTTTCCTATTTGTGCCTAAACTACAAGAGGACTTTGAAGAGAAACGTAAACCCGTGGAAGGTTCTTTGGAAGACAATATAAGTCTTAGTGTAAATTTTAATAGTACATGTGTGGTTAGGCAATACTCCATTTTGCGGTGCGGGAGCGTGAACAACCGCATTCAGCTGAGAATGGATCTGTTGGTCATCATTCTGCAAGGTGTAGGCTACTCCTTTAGTCATCTACATACACTTGTAACAGCAGATCACATAATGAGATGTGGATTAAATACAATTAAAATGTGGCATGATCTGTTGTAAGGTGTAGCCTAGTCATTACACCAGGACCAGTAGATTCTGGGGGCATAAAGTCACATGTGTATCTCAATTGATGCGGTGTTGGCTGCCTCCTCTTCGTATGGAAAGGTTTCTTCTTAGGCTACGTTTGGTTCATAAGAAAGAACTCTGGTGGGTTGTATGGAAGGATTGGATATTTTCTCAAACCAAAAGGTGTCCAAGTTACACTTGAGCACAACACACTTGCTGCTGTCTCTACAAATTAAACAACCGAGGTGGTAGTTCGTTGTAAGTCTTTCATGTCGCCCTCGTCCTAAATGTCAAAACGAAACTAGAAAACATCACTACTGTCTTCTCACTTCTCCACCCATCTTTTTGTTTGTTAGATATAGATTATCATCCTCCTCATTAGTAAATAGCCGTATTTAATGTTTCAGGAATGAAAAGCATGCCGCTAACATTCAGAATCACATGGTGTTATTGGTTTTCCTTCTCTTTTTTTATTTATTTTTTTTAATTAATATCCGTATTTTACTACACATACAAAAAAAGGGAATACTTTCGAAAAGCTAAATTTGAGGCATTTATTTCTTCTACAATCACTACGAAAAAAACGATCTTCCTTCACAGATCAATCCCGTGACAAGCTCCTCTCTACATGCCCACACAAAAAGGAACGGTTGTGGGCCCGACCCTCAGAAATGGTCTGTGAAGAGAATCCTCGTGACAAATACCAGTGACCCTCAAAAATACAATTGTGAAGGACCAGTTGACCCTAAAAAATGTTATACTGAGGGACTATTCAACCTTCAAGAAAACATTTTTGAGGGCTTATTTAATTCTCATAAATACATTTTTGAGGGACTTGACACCTTGAAAAATACATTTTTGAGGGGCTAATGTCTTCATTAATATTATTTTTAAAGACTTGTATGGTCCTCATGAATACAATTGTGGTGGTCAATTTAGTCTTCGTAATACATTTTTGAGGAAACTAAAGTCCATCAATATATTTATGAGGGAATAGTGGACATTATTTTATTTATTATTGTTTGATTTATTAATTTTATGTATTTATTACTCTAGAAAATATGAATTTTTAGATGAAAATTTTGTATATAAATTTGAATCAATATTTTATAAAATTCACATGACATCATAAGAACATTTACACACCAAAATAACACACATGAATTAAAATCACCACAAACCAACATTTATTAATGAAACAAAAATATTATCCATACATTTCATGATCAATGTTAATAGATAATAATCAACATATCATGTTTGAAACATTGTGTGATAAATATAAAATTTGCATCCTAAGAGCTATAATGTCTTCAAAGTCCTTTAAATGGTGTGATTCTCTTAATCAAAGCCAGACCTCATATGATTAGCTCCTTGAGTATTGTGATCCTAAAAGTCACACAAATTGTTACATTTATAGAAATTAAAAGGCTGATTAATAAAATAATGCATAGTACACAAATGAACTTACCCTTAGCGTTTGATTTTGGCTAAATTCAAGGTGTACTGAGCGTCCAAATCCATCTTTGGAAGAAATTCTACCCTGTCAATATAAATGATAAAAATCAGCCAACCATTCAATTATTAGAAACACTACAAAAATAATCCATTTTACTTTTTAAGTCATTACATGTATGACATATTCCAATAGAGATGATATATATATGTAGTTGTTATATAAATATGGAGTAATGTAATGCTATTAGTAAATAATTATTAGTATATATTTATTAGTATATACACATTCATATTATAAGCACTGAAATCTGTTGAGAATGTCTAAACATTTAGCTTAAGATTATGGATCTATGAACTCTTCACATGTGAGTGTCTAGATGTGTTACAAGGTCTAACCACAACATGTTACATACAGAAAATCTGAAAAGATGGGATTGTGAACCGTATTGAACAATAAACAACCATATTAAAATGACAATAAAATTTGACGTCGACAATTACAGAGTCGAGCTTCTGTACGTGATACTTAAATAATGAAAAGTTATATATATCTTATTGGATTTTCCAGCCTTTTACTGGTCATTTGTTTCTAGCCATGAGCAAGGCACCTTTTTGTTGATGCCGCATAATAATTGGTAGGTAGTATGTTATCCTATTCATCAGGATGCAGATGGGCACTCTACCACCGCTGCATCAATTATGATATTTAGCTTGGTACTACCAGACGCTTTCTAATAAACTGTTCGGAGGAGCGTCTGTTACTACGAAGGTTGTACCTTGCAGGTCGACCTTCAAATACTTCCTCCTGGAGGTAGAGACATGGATAGAGGAAAAGCAAAATAAACTACACCTTGACTGGGCCAAGTTCGATTCTATCGGCAGCCTTGGGCGACAGATTTTATGGGGCTATCTCTGCCCATCCTATTTGGGAACACTAACACTACTTAGATTGCACTTGTAATACTTATTATAGCTTAAGAACCTGCAGTGAACTTTACATCGAAACCAGAAACCTCGTTCCTTGGTTGGGATAAGTAGGTTGCTTCTAATATCTAAACTTGTACATAGCTCAGTATGTTCAGATTTGGTTTATGTCCTTTGCAGCATCTTTATTTCAGGATAGTGCAACACCAAACATGACGTCAAACATAAGAAATTGTAGACGAATCTAATTTAAGATAGGAAATTCTATCTCAAAGTTGATAATGCCGGTATATGAATTGTGATGTCGAGAAAAAGATATATAAGTAACTCAAATGCATTTTATGAGAGAGAAGACAATAATCACATCCAAACAACTTCAATATCTTTATCTCCAAGTGAAGGTCCACATGTTTAAACTTTAGAAAAGGCAATTATATTAAACAGAAACAAACAATTGGGTGCCAATTTACCTTATCTCGTCCAAGTGCTGCATAATGTTGCAAACCATTGCATGACTGCATCAACAAAATATCATATTAATTCATTTGGAAAGGGGAGAAGTTGAACGATTTTTCTTTTCTTCAATCACGATTAAGAAACTTGGTTCTTACAGATAAAATATACACACAGACAAGTAGACACACGTGCATAGTTGAGTTTGTGCGAACTTTACACAGATGCACTATACACATCAGACAAACCAAGACTCACACACACAGATAACACAGACAGTCACATACCCAGACACAAGCGAAGACACAGATACGGAACAAACACGTTGGACTCTTTGCACATTAGTTTTCTTTTTGAGGAAATTTCAGGACTCAGAACCAATATAGGAAAATGAAATAATTGGGACTGAGGTGGCAGAAAGTAGAGTTGTTGGCATGCTATATTTTGGGTATAGGGAAGATTCTTTTTTTTTCATTTAGATTCCATTATAGTCATACATATTACAGTTTCAGGAAAGGAATTTACCGGTCGAGTGCTTCCTATCTCAGTTGTTGGTAGGATAGGTAACACCCTCTCCCTTGGGGCTAGGTGGACCTTGGTCAAGGCAGTCCTTAATGCTATGCAACCTGCCTTTTAATATTCAAGCTACCCCAGGATACGATTCAATTCAGAGATGGATAAAATCAGAGGGTATTTCGTCAGGAGTTGTGAGATCACTCAGACGTGTTGGGAATATGTAGCTTAGAGTAGAGGGATTCCAACTAGGTGGAGCGCAAGCAATGAAGGAATATTAACTCCAACTTTGTCTGAACGGGTTCTCACCTAGGGTAAGAGGAACAACTCAACAGAAAATCATGTACAAAGAAGTACTATCATTTATAAGATGGTAGCTCTTGACTAGAAGACCGTATTTTGACAGGCTAAGCATGATACCCTCGATTGTCTTATCTTTATAGACTTACTATTTTGTTCGATCCTTAAACTTTTGATCTCCTTAAACTTTCTTTCCTTCCTGCTGATAGAGCACAATTAGTGAATGCTTTGGAGACAGTGTGCATAATATTTTTTGTGCCTGAAGTAGTTTGAGCTCTTCATGAAGCTTCATGTCTAAAGTAATCAACTTTCTCTGCTAAGATATAGCTTTTCATTTGGGTGCTATTGTGAAGTATCCTCACAACTGATAACCATTAACCACTAAAGTTATTTTTATAAGACATTTCACTGAAAGGTATACTTATGGATGAATTAACTATGAGAGCCTTCAAGGAGGACACTGATATTGTGTTTTCATCTTGTAAAATTTTGAAGGCTGTGTGATCCACCATTACCGGGATAACAATATAACTTATACCCGAATTCTCATCTCCATAGCGATTAATAAGGCTTTACAATGGTATGGTTTTATCCTACTGTGTTGAGAAACCATAAGGCGTGTAGCTATAAGACGCTATGATGTGGTAGAAGTGGGAGACGAGAAAGCAACAGATATTTGCCAAGTCTTTTTTGGCTTTATTGCTAGTTTCGGGGAAAGATCTTTTCAATGCTTTTTATTTGGTTGAGGACCTTGAGGTGTTGGGTGAGAAGAAAGTCATGGCTCTTATTACAGGGTGACAAATTTATAATATAATTTTCTCGTTCTATATTTTCCCTTTCTTAACAAAATTAAAGCATTTGGGTATCTTCATATATATTGAATAAAAAGGGCAGCTTTGTTAATCATAAGAAAAAATTTGATTGCAGATCCAAATGTGACCAAGGCCATCAAGGTGACATGCTCTGAAAGGAAAAATATTTTGTCTTAGCAAAAGTGCATGTGTTTGCATCAAACAATGACATTAAATGGGGGATCTAGATCATATATTGGGAGTGTATTGGAGTATGGAATACCATATTAGAAATGAAAATGGTAAGACAATGCAAAGAAAAATGTACTCTTGATCATACATCTATAAGAAAGCTTGGGATTTACCTGACTGGTTTCAGTATCATTATCATGCCAATTATCTATTTGAATTTGCTCTCCCATTTTTTATATATTTTTGAAGAATACACTATTGAAACAGTCTTGCATACATGTGGAAAATGGTTTAAACAGATTTAAGTTTAAAACTTCAAAATACCAGGAAATCCAAATAATTCTAACATGTAGCAGTTTCATCAGGATCTCGAATGAAAATGCAGTTTAATTCATATAAAATATGGCTACTGTACAAATATGTGAATTCGTGCACCATGATGAATAAGCAAAAAGTTCCATCATCCATGAAATAGTTTCCTCATTTTGACCTCTGAGAAAGGATTTGTTTTTATTTTTATCAAAACTGCTTCTAGGCCATTAAGGTGTCATCGCCCCTTGCCTTGGCATTAACAATGTGAGTCCAACAACCAAAACTTTACATGTTAGAATTATTCCATTTCTTTAAGCATGTAAAGATTTAGCATCATACTATTGAAGGACAGTGCCCTTACCTCCCACATGAAGGATCACCCCCAACCTACCCCCAGATAAAATTTTATTACATAAAACGATGCATTTATGTGTAGAGATCATGCCTGTAAAATTTCATAAATTAATTCGTTCATTTTGGCGTCGAAACAGGCATGGTTGCATCTATCGAATTTTTTGTCGAAATTAAAAAAAATCAGTTTCCATGCGGTCGAAATGACATCGAAATCGGATACCTCGTTCCTTAGTGTGATTCATCATGATAGTGACAATGTTGTTGCTTTTTAAAAGTTGAAATAGGAAATAGAGAGGAAAAATGTGAAATGCTTTCCATTTTCAATCAGGGGTATGGAAACTAAAACTGGAAATACTACCGATCAAATTATTGCTCCGAGTAGAATACTTGAGAATTGGCATCTCTAAATTTGGATGGAATGGAGGCTGGCAGTATGCAAAATTGTATATGTCGTAGGACTCAAAGCCAGCTCTAAAAGCTATAAGGAGACTATGAAATGTTATGTACTGTCCACCTAAACTTAGTCCAAAACATAAGGAAGTTGGTTACTGGGATTGCTGTTTAATGATACTTGTGATGAAACTAATCGAACGAGTAGCATGGGAATAACGAGCATCACAAACTACTATGAAATGGAACGAGCAAATCGAAACTACCACTTTCAATCTAACCCTTGTGTTAAAAAGGTCAAATCTCAATGTACTGTGGAAAGTTTTCTTATTTCATATTCAGATTTGTCTGAGTTTGGAGGAACTTGCAACGAAATCATGTTGTTACTTCTACGGAGTTCTTTTTATACCACATGACTATCAAACAACATCTTTGATTGTGGAGTTTAATTGCTCAACTACCACCAAAAAGTAGAGGTTCCCCTGTACCTTGCAGGTCGACCTTCGAATACTTCCTTCTGGAGGACCTATGATGGAGATACAGAGAAGAGAAAGAGAGATACATAAGGTAGAAGAGAGACATGGATAGAGGAAGAGCAGAGAAGATTCATAGAAAGAGGGCAAGTATTATTAGAATCCCCTTTGAATCAATACAATCGATGCCCTCTAAGGGCTAATTTGGTTGCAAGCAGTTGCAACACATTGGATGATTTCTGAAACAGGAAATGTAAAACAAGAAATGGAACTGCACCACTATGGAGAAAACTAAGAGGAAGCTCGTCAACAGAAGTCTTTGACGGATTGCAACAGATAAAGGTTTCAGACATTCCTAATCTTTTCTCGCTCTGATCAATCCTCAGCCTAGCTTTGCCAGATCGTGGAAACTTGGAGCAAGAGGACGATCTGAGCAAAATGTTTGAGCAGGGAAGCCATTTATTATAGAGGGTCACAGATATAACAGGTGCATGCCCGCGCTAAGCTCTTGACAGTGGTGCAGATTGTCCATGACAGTATGCCAGTGGAGCTTCAGCAGTATCAGTATGTGTGGAAGAGGCCGAGAGGACAACCGTGACACTAGGGCATCCCGAGGATGTTTGAAGGTCTGACAGGTTAAACCAACAAGCATATGTACCTATAGTTTGCTATAGCCTCCACACTGAGGCCAGATTTCAAATTGCAATTTGTCTTGAGTTGAAGACGATGGGGCACAAATAGTATGATAAAAGTTTCAACTTTGTTTTAAAGACATGTTGGAAGTTAAAATCTGCTGCCTACCACCCCCTTGTTCTATTAAAGGAGTATACATGTAAAGTTAATCATGTCTCACTTACTGGAATAGCTAATTAGTTAACATGTGATATGTTTGCTATTTACTCATATAAAAAATGGCAGTACTGAATATACCAACCACAAGAGATTGTGTTTATCATTACGGGTGGGTTGCCTTCCACCAAGGTAAACAAGAAAGCAGTGTAGGTAGATGGGTAGCAAAAAAATGATTTGCATTACAAGGGGAGAATCCCAATCATTTGTTGTAACCCAGATTACACAATGAATTGTATGCGCCAACAAAATTTTCTGTTATGTGACGACTATCACTATCAACACAAAATGAATAATTAGATCCCAACTGGCTAATACAGAATCGAGGGCTGAGCATTGTATAGAAACCAATGGAAAGATAATGGGATATGAAAAGTGTAAACTAGAATAAAACTAATATTGAACAGAAGAGAGGAAATATAATATTGAATACCTCATTTAAACGTTGAGTTCTTGGTGTGAAAGACACAGATGATGATGTGCTTTGTGTGTTCTGCATTTGAGGACGACTTTGTGGATTATTACCAAAAGTAGGGGACCAACTTTCAACTGTAGCCTTTGATAAAGTGTACACATTAATACTCTTATGTGTATGAATATCTAAATAATATTTAGCTCTTATGAGGTACCTGTGGCTGAAAGATTAGTGGATGTCCATTGCTAGTACTTTGCATGGGAGCCATGACTCCAAAAGAACTACTTTCAACCCCTTGTGTGGAAAGCATGCCTACTCCATTCTCTCTTGGATTGCCTTGTGTGGAAAGTCGGCCTACTCCATTCTCCCTTGAATTGCCTTGTGTGGAAGGCCTGCCTACTCCATTGTCCCTTGCTGCCTACAACTAAATGTTGTAAACAACCTAAGGTTGAACCAGGGGAACTACAGAAATAAAGATGCCTGCAACTAAATGCATCTAAATCTAGAACATGCAGAGATGCCAGCAAAGAAACTCATCCAATTCAGACCACATAATTAACAGACAAATGCAGAGAACTAAAACACTTCTACAGAGCACAAACACATTCTACATACTGTAAACTACTTCTAAAGGCCATATCCTCTTCAACTGAAGATTAATATTATTTACTAAGATTTTCTTGAGAAAGTTTCATAAGATGTAAATAGATTATCAAATAAATTCCTAAATTCTGGAGGATTGAGATATACACATTCCCAATTTTCTTTCCACAATATAACTGTGAAGGCTCAAAACATCATTAATAATTTGATATATTGAAAATTTACGTGCTTCAAGAGTAGTGTCAAAGTTGACTCACTAATTTGAATTGTATAGTGTAAATAGCATTTGTATTATGTTTACTTTGTATTTTGTACTACATTTTATGACATGCTCGAATGAATTGAATTACAGCTCCAATGCTTAAAGAAATGCCCAAGAAACTACTTGCAAGCTTTGAAGGCAATACCAAGGACACTAAGAACGATGTATGTTTATTACTTGTTTTCTTGTGCCATGTCACAACCCTGTCGCAATAAAAAAATTATGTATTGTAGTATGCTTTTTATTGATTTTTAAGGACAAAATCTTCCGTAACTTTTGCCATGTCACAACCCTGTCTAAAAAACTATAGGAAAATGATATTTCAGAATCTTTTAAAATGTTGACATAAAAGAGATTGGGAAGGAAAATCGGCAACCAATTCTATTGGGTATTGCGTGAAAGTAATGCTTTGTATTAGATCGTCTACATGTAGGTGATCTTCTCAACACTAGAATATCCCTTAATTACTAAATGACATGATTTCTACACATAATCTTGGTCCCCCTTTTAGTTGCCCTATGATGTTGAGTCACACGCCATGCTAGTGGTTCATACAAGGAGAATCTATGGATTGCCTAGCCTAATACATTTGGAACAAAGAAAGCATCAACCATGTTGATTCCACAGACTAATCACTAATGAACCACGCCAAACATCATATAAAAGATGGCAACTATCATTTGCATATGCCATTAACTTTTAGAATTCTATCGGTAGAATGACATAGTTACTTCAATTAGTACATCTTTTGGTTTCCCTTTCACTTACCCTATGTTTTTTGTTACACCATGCTAGTTGTACTAGATGATACTGTGGACTGGATAAAACCACCAAGAACAAAGGAAACATGAGTGTTGTTGATGACATAGGTTAATAAACCATGTTAGATTCTCTATCAAAGACACATACTATACTTTATATATGGCGTTAACTTTTGGAATGTTGTGATAGAGTGATGGCCAGATATGTCGACAAAATCATCAAGAGCCTTGCATACAAGAATCATATATGACATATGAGGACAAAATCCAAACCTCTTCCAGCCACCGGAGGTAGTACTCAGTCGGCTCTACTCCTCTTGAGGTCTTTGGCTCCAATCCAGGCGCGGTTGGTGCCAACAAAAGGCGAACTTGATAACAACAACGAGCAATGGCGAACTCAGTAGCAGAAGCGATCCAAGCAACGAGCGCAGTGACCGGAAACCATCAGAGGAGCACCGGAGCAACCCTCGGAGGAGAGCAGCAACCGTCGGAGGAGCGTCAGAGGAACTCCACAGTTCCCTCAATGCGGAGGAGTGCGGAGGACTCTCAGTGTGGATGAGTGCGGACTGCAGAGGAACGGGGAGGGCTCATCGGGCAGTTGTGAGGGAATTGAGGGAAAGGAGGTGAATCAACTTAGCCAGAAACAGGGCACGCGTAGAAGGAATTCCTTATTTTTCTTTTTCTTTTTAATTTTAATTTACATATCTTGTGTTTTAGAATGGAAGGAAGGATTATGAGATGGAGGGAAATATTTGGCATGCCATTTTTCATGGGTTGATTAGTGAGTAATGTATTTGTGAGGGATTAGTATTCACATAAAATATCTAAGGATGTTAAAAATACAGTTGAGGGATTTATTCCCATATTTGAAGAATGAGTCCTCACAAATAGACACCATTATTCATGATTTTTGATTCCTCACAAATGTTCTTCAACAATGGCCAAATTTTTACTAGTGAATCGAGTCTAGAACTCTGTGACTTAGCAACCATGTTCAGTTACACGTTTACTACATGTATATTACTACAATGGGGGTTGTGGGATGCTTTGGCCTCCCACAGGGGTGTGGAGCTTAATAGGCTCTGCCGTTTTGTTTACGATTGTGCCGCACCACATGTATGTGTTTCCTCATTCAGGTCTAGATCCGCAGATCTTCAGTGCGGATCTACGGCTCCCCAATAGGGCTGACACCCCGTGGCGGAGCCACACTCAGGCAGGGTGAGGCACGTGCCTCACCTTGCTTTCCGAAATAAAACCCTGGCAGAAGAACGTACTGTGAACAATGACGCTGCTTATGCGTCTTATAAGGGCCCACATTACTTAAAATTTCCAAAAAGCAAGATGTAGGTGCACATGAAACCTAACAACGGCTGAGTTGATACACATATTAAACTTAATTCCTATGTCTCAATCGTAGAGCTTCACAATTCCACGACGGTGTCATGCTTACACCTTTAAAGAGATAGGCGAGAGAAGCTCTATCCTCAGGCGGGGACGTCAGGACGCAGAATAAAAATAGGTGCATAATGCTTCATCTATTGAGGCCATTGTTGATTAGAAAACAACATGGTCTGATCGGGGAGATGCCAATGGATTTCGAGAACATATTCTTTTATTCTCAATTATGTTTAATTTTATTTGATAAGCTAAGCTTCTTTGTCATGATCGAGAGTTGGCGAATGCCTATCTATTTTAATTGTTGAATTTTTATTCACAACTTCTTGCGTCCTTCTGTCTTATTGAGACTTCGGTTTAGACATAGTTTGCGAATGCTAATGGATATCACATACATAATCTGTTGTGCTGATTTTCCAATATTTTTTTTTCTCATAATTGAAAGTCTACTTATAGCTTGCGCTGACTTCTTTGTACAATGTTTTGTTGGCGAGACAAACATAAAATACTTGTTTGTTATGTTTCTTCAAGACTGCACATATATCAATATTTATCATTACAATGCTATAGGATCCTGGGGAATAGTAGCATCACAATGTCACATGGACATACTGGTAGTGTCTCCTTGTAGTGTTCTTTGTTTTTTCCACTTTCTTCACAATCATAGGAGTTGATAAGCACACGGAGAAGCATCTCTTGATTTATCACCCTCTCGGGCATCCGACCTCCACCACGGGTTATGGGAGAGGGGAAGAGAAATCTTTCTCTCTTAATCCCATAGGAGTTGATAAGCAGCTATAACCCTCGTTCAATTTTCAATACTTTGTTCATTGTCTCATTTCTTCTTTTGTTCTCTTTTGTTCCTTTTGTTTCTCATATATTTTGTATTTCTTAAGCTAAAATTCATCATTACAATGATTTTTTTTATTCTAAAAAAAAGCCTATACAAACTATTATCGTTAAACTTTGTATAAAATTATGCCTCATCCAACTTTAAATTCTGACTCCACCACTGCCAACACCCCCACCTCGGGTCAATGTTCATGAGGCTAATAGGAGGGTGTAGCATCAAAGACCCCCACGTGGTGAGACCTGCCTAGCTATAGGAGCAACAACCAAAATTGGAATTCGTTTTGGTGTACTTAAACCTCCTCTGTCATCTACCCACGTATACAAATCGTATCCTATAAAAACGTAATTGCAAAAATATGAAGCGGTCTCTATCGTCTTCCCATAATACATCATAATACGTAGAATTGCACGATCGAGCTAGTCAAGGGAGACGGGTGAAGGAAACGGACAAAGGTACGTAGATACGTTATCCTTTTACATGTCGTACACATTATGTTGTGTCCACGTTTTGTTTCTTTCTTGACAACCCTATACTAGTGCCAAAACCCAACCTCTCGGGTATAAGCAGATCAGATCTCGCCGGTTCGCAATGGCCAAACCCTAGTTAGGAAGTACTTTGCGGCGTATAAACAAAGACGAAGCTCGACCTGGATTTATGCTGGCTAAGTGCTTCTGACTTTCGAGCTGAGACATACTGTGCTGCTGCTACCACAATGGATGGTCGGATCGAAAGGGGCGCCCTTGATTAAAATTATAGGAAAGAAAGAAGGGAAATGGGAGGACTTACACGCATCCTTCCATTACAATACTCGGACTCATGTGGGGACGCAAATGATATAAAACAACTAGCAGGTGGTGTGGGGATGACGCGACCAGGATTTGTTTAACATTCAGTGTGATTAGCTTTGCGCAAACATGCGGTGTGCCATTCCAGTTTTTTTTAGTATAATTTTTGCAATATATGCAACTTGTGTTTGTCTCGCCTTATAGACCTTGCTATTAATTTCCTATGTAGGGATGTAAATGGGTACAGATGGACCCACAGATCCGTAAATCCGGACCCTTAAATAACCCGTCATTATGTCTAATTTTTTATACCCACATACCCTTGGACCTGTATACTCTTGGACCCGCATGTAAGTGGGTCTAATAATGGGTATAATTAGACTTAGACTCGCTAGACTCGTGTACCCGCTATACATAAGTAACTACTAAAATAATATGTTATGTATATCATACTTTACTAGTCTAACTAATATAATTCTTGAGATTATATCTTACTCTAACCACAAGAAGGTTGAGACTAGTCATATAATTAAGAATTAACTATTCTAGTTACAATAATGAACATCATAGGTAAACTTAAAATCAAAATGTCTACTAATTTACATCACTTTCTACTTAAATTAAACGTTATGATCATGACTACAAATATGTAATCAATTACTCAATTAATGTTAATGTATAGAATATAACATTGTCTAATGTAACTATTACATGTTAATATATTATATAATAACAATATCTTGTTGTATTAAATATATATAACATAGTCATTTCTCTTACATAAATAATATGATATTTTTTAGAACCGCTTACCCGAATACCCGCACCGCATATCCACTATTATTGCGGGTACGAATATGGTGCGGGTCCAGATTTTATATTATACGGGTCTAGAACCGGAACCGAACCTGCTAAATTAGATGAACATATGTATGAATATGGCCAGGCCCACACCGTACCCGTACTGTTTACACCCCTATTCCTATGACTATTCTAGTCTAAGTCATTCCTAACACCCTCATATTTTGTATTAATGATAGTAAACAACCTCCCATTCCTCCCATCCACTGCATCCTCTTTCTGTGTCTCGCAGTTTGGCATTTGAAATTGGTCGTAATAGTTAATTTGCCCCTTTCTTAAACAACGATCAATTGTGAATATCAGAGGCCAACAATTCATGTGAAATAATGTCGTTCATGCTCAAAGTTATGTTTGGGATTAAGAAAGAAAGACTTCTCCTTCTCCCAAAGTCCGTAGCAGAAGTAGGATGCTCAAAAGAATGGTACATCAACTATATTTCTATTGTTTGATTTAGCGTCGGGAGAATTTTGATAAAATTTAAAATATAAGATTCCTGTTATGTCCAGAAATATCGAGATTAGTTCAGTTTTCATAATCTCGTAAGTCAACCATAATTTTTTTGTAGATAGATACCAAAATAAAATCTAATACGGCAAAATTCAAAAAACCAAACATATCCTAAGTTGGTGTACCGATGACCGAGACATTTTTTATAATACATGTCCGATAAAATATAATAGGATCCAACAAAATTGTTTATAGTGTATCATTAGTGATTTTCTTTTAGGGAGTTTGGATTTTGAAGAGGAGTGGGAAAGAAAGTGCATTGTGATTGACTGTGCCATAAGATAGTCATGTGCTATAGTACCAGATACCACTGCTGCCTGCCTTTTGGTATACATAGGCTTGGTGAATTTTTCAACACTTTTTGAGTTTATTATATAAATATTTAATACGATGCACTTGATAAAAATAATTATCTTTATACTAGTTTTTCTAAAATATTGTTCAAACTAACGTACGTTGTGCGATACCCTCACACAAATTGGAATTTTACAAGAAGGTGCTCCGTCATTTGACTTTTTTTTATCAAAAACATAAAAAAGAATTAACAATTATTGAGAAACGTCACATGATGTGGCTTTTTCAAGCTATCATTCGCAGTTTGAAAGAGCCACACAACGACAGTGCCACACTCTCTTCTCTTCCTACCGGCCAATCAAAGTGCATGATTAGAGAATTCTACAATATGCCACCATAAGCAGTGGCACTAAACTTAAACACGCACCGGGATTAGAGAATTCTACAACATGCCACCATAAGCAGTGGCACTAAACTTAAACACGCACCGGAATAGTAGGCTATTGTATTCCTTTGTGCTTGAATATATGAAGCTTTTGAGGATCAGAATATATCAAGCAGGGGCTTTGTGGTACTGCATGAAAGATATAGTTGTGTGTGTGTGAGAGAGAGAGAGAGAGAGAGAGAATCAAATGCTTACACGAATAACATAATTTGGCACCATAACACCGACACTATACATAGATATGCACGCGAACAAAGGGTTCTGCAATTCCTTGTGCTTGTATATAAAAAAAAGGCAGGAGGATTAGAATATGTCAATACGGAGGACGATTAATGCTATTGCATGCATGATGTGGCTACATATGAGAAAGAAGAACGGGTGATCAGCGGTGAAAGAACCAAATGCCTACAAGTTGGTTTTTATTTGATAGTACGTGGAATAAATGCAAATGCGTACAAGCTAATTTGGCCCACACACCGTGTATCCTTTGTTTTCTTGGATTTCTTTCTCTGTATAATTCCAGGTTCCAATAGTGCGGACAACATGACATTCATCTCTAAAATTGCCCCGTCAGCAGCCTATTGACATTCATGGTTAAACGTACGCTACTGTGTGCACCATCGCCGAGTAAATTACTATCGTTAGTATGGATCAATCGCTAATGCTGCTATACAAAAACTCAACGTGTTTTGGAATTGTATAACTATACTAACCCTGCAGTCGCCGTCGTGTTGTCGGTGTGGTGTATGCCCCTGTGTGGTACACCACCCTCTGACTTGAGTCACTTGACCACTTGTGTGTATAATGTGTTTTCGCACGCCTCCCTTTATATCGATGGGGAAACGATCAACCAGATGCTTCCAATTCATATAAGTAAGAGAAGCCTTCCGTTTCATCTTTGATTTCATTCTATATATTTTTTTAGTCTATTCATTGTTCTACTTGTACTGCAACTTTTCAAAAATGGGGCAACTATTATTACCAAAACCAAAACATAACTGCCTCTTGGTCCATAAAATGGGGCAACTATTATTACCAAAACCAAAACATAACTCGGATGAGTTTTAGACAAACGCTCCGGTGCCGGTTTACGAACAGTTAGTTGTATATGAAAGGAATTACGTTGTTTCAAGTTGGGTTGGAAGTAACTTTTACAAGTTAGAACAAGGAGAGAAGATGTGGATTATTCTCACCAGTTGAACATCAATATAAACTCTCATTCTGGAATTAATACCACCAGTTGGATTACAACACTTCATAAGTTTGTGTTTGTGTCCCCTACCACAAAACATGTGGGAAAGGGAAAGATATCAAGAGTAGGGCTGAGCATCGGTCCAGAACCGGACCGGACCGGACCGCAGACCGAATTTGAACAAATATATGGACCGCAGACCGGACCGTTTTGAGGTAGGACCGGACCGGGACCGGACCGTTTTGTGCTAGGACCGGATCGGACCGTAATCAACCTTTTTTACATGTTTTACAACTTATTTAATTTTACAAAGTTGATAATCTTATTCACTTCTAACAATTATATAACTTTTAAAAAAAATTGGCCATTCATTCATCCCGTGGCCGGGGGGTTTCGAACTTGAGACCTCTCGGTCTTACATCAATACTTTTACCATCTGGGTGGCATCTCTTTGGCTTATATAACTTTAGTATCAAACATTTATACTAGTAGTGATTATATATGTACTTTATTTATAATTATTATAGAATACACCTTCAAATATATATGAATTTTATATAAAAGTCAATATGTGGTCCGGACCGGACCGGACCGGACCGGACCGAAGACCGAACTCATCGAAATTCCCGGACCGCGGACCGGACCGAACACAAAATGGACCGGACCGGACCGAATTGAACAGTCCGGTCTGGTTTTGCGGTCTGGACCATTATTTGCTCACCCCTAATCAAGAGTTAACACATTAAGTCTAAAGCATACATGTAATTCATCACTCAACTTTTATTTTCTCACTAGACAAGTACTCTCGGTTAGGGGTGAGCAGAATTTGGTTAATAACCGATTAACCGAACGGTTAATTCCAAATGGTTAATTTTATTGGGTCAATTTGGTTAATTCGGTTAATTTGGTTTATTTATTTCAGGTAATCTGTTAAATGGTTAATTTGACGGTTAAAGATATTTTTGGTTTCACTACTACAGAACCTACCTTTAGTGTCGGTTATTTAAAGCCTTTAGTGTCGGTTTCTAAGCGACACCTATGTGGGCGACACTAAAAGTCCACCCATTAGGCGTCGGTTCCAAAACCGACGCCCAAACACTTCGCGCGCCACCGAAAACGCGCCATCATGGGACTATAGGCGTCAGTTATTAGGTAAGAAACCGACGCCCAAACCCTTCGCCCCACAGAAAGGGCGCCATCTTGGGCACTATCAGTGTCAGTTATTTACAAATAACCGACGCCATATATCTTCGCGCCACACGAAATAGACGCCGGTTATTTGTAAAAAACCGACACTATAACATTATGTGTCGGTTATTTACAAATAACCGACGCCTATTGGTTTTTTTTTTCTGTCAGTCTACAGACCTGCTGTGGCTGGTCGCAGGATGAGAAACCTGTTCAGTTCAGTTATGAACTGCAGGTTTTATGACATCCATTGATATCAGCCGACAACAGGCCGCAAACCTGCAAAATTAACAATAAAAAAGTAGCACATGCATTTAGCAATGCAACCTGCAGTTCCATTTTATTTTCACACATTTATAAACATTCACACATGCTAGCAATCTGTAGTTCCATTCATTCACATTCACACATGTAGAAACATTCATATAGCAACCAACACTTTCATTCATTTTCACTCAGACACATGTAGAAACATCCAGACATGTAGAAACATTCACACATATATTATAATTCAGAAATTCATTTACAAAGTATCATTGTTTAGTCATTATTCACTATCAGGATCCCAATTATATTTTAAAGCCTCCACTAATTGTATGGCTGTTGCCCATTCTTCTACTACTTCATTTAATTCTCCCATCGTATAGGGAGCATTAACATTTGGTAAGTCCTTTCCTGTAATGGGGTCAGCTTTAAACACCTGTAAAGAGAATGATGTATATATATAATTAATGAGCTATAAATAAGATTGATATATTTTGATCATATTATCTAATGAGACTATATAATACCTGAGCAATACATTCGATATCCAGTGCGACATGTTTGATAATCATGTGGATATATCGCATCACATAGTATCCACATGCCCATCCGTTGTCTTGTGTATCACACTATAAATTCAAACATACAAAATAATAAAAAATACAACTAATTAAGCATTGTTCACATAAATAATATATACATATATTGCAGTTGGGAACTTACTTTCACATTCTTCCAAATTATTGGCTGGTTCTTTTTCGTGGGGACCTTTCCTCCAGCCTTTTTGTACTCCTCAAAACCCCTACATGTTAATGTAACATAGAACATTGCAATTAAATAGTAATGTAATAACATATGTTAACGGATATGAAAAATGAAATATTTCTCACCGAAATATTGCCATTTTCATTATGTGTCCAAATCTTGTATTCAATTTACCCCCCTTAGGATCTAGATAATACACAGTGAACGTCTCGGGGGAAATAACCAATAACTCCCAATGCCTACCCCTAGAGGAAAAAAAGTTAAAAATTAATAACTCAAAATCCACAATAAAATGTAATTTTCTTAAGTCCAAATTATAATAAGCAAAGTAAATTTACTCTACATTGAATGGAGACATTATCACCGTCTTCTTTTTTACAGCAAAATTTGAAAAAGCCTCACAGCAGTATTGTTGAACTGATGTAGGGTCTTTAGCTACTAGACTAATCAAGGATGGAATCAAAAACCCTACATGTTCGAATCCAAAATCTGCACATATGTTGTCTAAGTAGCTGCAAAATATGTATTAATTACGCATGCATTAATAAATAAGAAACCAGATCACCAGATCATACACAAGGTGTATGGATGTATAAAGAATATCTCACCTTATCCATAGCTCTATCACAGATGTATTTAGCCAATCATATCGAAACAACTCTAAAATATCTTGTATAAATAGTTTTGTTTCGTATGACTGACCTGTAGAATCTGAATCAGAAGAAACAGTTATAGGGGAGTTTATATCATGTTCCCCTAACCATACTGCCATACCCCTACAGTTAGGACCTAACGGGACAGGTAGGTCCTGTGGAACCCAACTAGGTAATGCAGGAGGTGGAAGTAGAGTCCTAGATGTTGTGGGTGTCTTCTTTTTAACCTATATATATATAATAATTTCAGATCAACTGCCAGCATATACACACACTAAAAATTGAACGTAATGTAAATTTACCACACCTTTTCAGTAAGAAGACATACACTTTTTCCCACAATATCACTCCGCCTACTGCCTCACCAAGCATTTCACAATCTGGGTGGGCATATGGCAGTGGAAGATCCATCCACTGGGGGAATATATGTATCAGGCTCACCCGAATCCAACAAGTTGGTACTAGAGACCCGTGACACGTTTCCCCTGGTAGGGATGTGTAAGCCGACGCCTCTACCACCAGGGCCGGCCCATTGGGGTGGCCAACCTGGGCGACGGCCATGGGCCCAACAAAGATGGGGGCCCACAATTTTATTTTTATAAAATCTCTTGTTGTAGGGTATTGTTATTTGGCATTATATTTTATATATTGTTAATACAGTAAGTAAGAAGTTGCAATCTAAATCTGTTTGCATTGATGCTACTATTTTTTTATATGACAGTTTGACAATTATAACTAAACTTGTATTTATTTAAATTTGTTAAATAAGAGTATACAGAGGGCCCATTTTTTTATCTTCGTCCTGGGGCCTCTAAAATTTTTGCAACGGCCCTGTCTGCCACGACATATTCTTTACTTTTTAGACGGCATGGCTTGAACCCCTACAAATTTTTGTGTAAAGAATGTTATATATATATATATATATATATATACATATCATCTTTTTTTGAAACGACTACAATTTCATATATACGTATCATCTTGAATTAAAAAACTAGTTACTATGTCATAAAAATACTTATAGTGGATGTGCTAGGTGGTGGTTCTACATGATTACTACCAACTTCTACAGTAGGAGTAGGAGTAGAGTCTGCAGTATGTATTGTCTGGTAAGTGGCAGTCTGAGATGCCTGCCACTTTTTCATTGCTTCTTCGAGTTTTTCTTCGAGTTTCCTGTCAAATAGCTTATCCACCTATACATGGATAAAAGAAACATCAAATTCTAATTTTTGAATTCTCTTTTACAGTAACATCTAAAAGGAAAAAATATGTTACCTCTTCTTGTGAAAGTCCCGCTTTTGGGACATGTTTGTGCTGGGATGGCCCAAAAAAAGCTTTGATGCCCACACCAGCACCTGCAGCCCTAACACGTCCAGGATGCTCTGGGTTACCCAGAGCAACTGTCAATTCATCCCTTGTGCCCTCAGGGATGAACTTTCCTTGTTTCCTCAGCTCGTGCAGCTCCCACTAATCACCAAAACAAAAATTTGTACTTAAGTAAACAACACAAATAATCAATATTCGAATGATTGCTGTAAGAGTTGTATTTTACCATTTTTGCAGCCGCCTCAGCAGTTGCGGCCTTAGTTAATTCTCCCTTCTTATTTTGCCTCCCAGCTATCCAGACATCATGGCGAGGCAGAGGTGTGGTACCTATGGTAGAGGACTCCTGAGTAGCAGCAGACTGAGCAGCAGTAGCCTCATCCTGTAGTCTTTGGCGAACACCTGCATACCCCTTTGGACCCATTGTGTGGTCATGCACATTCAGTGCACGCCTTGATCTTTGTGCCTCACTGAGGGCCTAGTTAGTATGCAAATTAATGATTTGGTTAGTAACACTAAATTTTAATCTTGAATAAGTGAATACAACATATATTAATTAATGAGATTGAGACTGACGCCTAATACCTTGAATTCATCAGTTTGTCTTGAAGCGACAAACGCATCCCATTCTTCTTTGTCCAGGAAGTTCCACTGTTCAGTGGCTGTCTTCTTCCTCTTGTCGGCTTCTTTTATGTATTCTCTGGTGAGATTTGTCCTATAGTTCCTTAGGACTCTCCCACAGCGTTGCATCACGCATTTACGATGCAACTTTTCATCCAATTCAAATATACTCTGCAAAATAGAATTGCTATTAACTAGTATCCAAAAATTTAGTAATCTATAAAATAGAATTGCAAATTAATAATAACTCACACATAAATCCCTCCATATTAAATCTTTCTTCTCCTTAAAAATGTTATGCCAAGAATCTAAGCGACAACCGCAATGGCTACGAGTAACAAACCCAAGATATGAAATAAATGAATTGCGATTCACACCACATGCATTTCCTGTATTATCGAAATCCACAACAAGTTTGGGTCCATTGCCCTTTTGCGCAATTAACTTCTTCATCATAGTGATGCCCCTTCTCTTGTCAACTTTTTGGTGCTGTTGATCAAGTGCCTCAAGTTCTTCAGATGGTACCTGTGCATCATCAACCTAAAATTTGACAAAATAATTCACATTTACAAGATATAACTATAAATGGACATATAGATATAAATATATGATATATTTTTAAAACATACATTGTGAGGCGGCGCATTGATGTCCCCACCCTCACGGTAGTCAACAGCACGGTCATCAGGAGAATGGTCAGCCATCTGCAAATTCACATTCAAATTGTAAAGTTCACATTGTAAAGTAGTAATTCAAAGTGTAAAGCTCACATTGTAAAGTAATTCAAATTGTAAAGCTCACATTGTAAAGTAATTCAAATTGTAAAGCTCACATTGTAAAGTTCAAATTCACATTCAAATTGTAAAGCTCACATTGTAAAGTAATTCAAATTGTAAAGTTCACATTGTAAAGTAATTCAAATTCTAAAGCTCACATTGTAAAGTTCTAGCAGAGGAAGAAGAAGAAGGTAGGGCGGGCACCTTGTAAAGTAACTCAAATTCTAAAGCTCAAATTCTAAAGCTCACAGTAGAACCTATCTACAGGTTGTTTCCTATGTTCCTTGGCAAATCTAATAAACTGGTCAAGACCAGAAATAAACTCTGGGGTGCAGCGATTGCGAATGGACATCCACGATCTATCCATTCTATGATCAAAGAGAAAACAAGTATATATTAGGACAAGATTAGGGTCTAGGGTTAACAAATACATGTGATGTCATTCTTATATATAATAAATGTGTACCACCTATCCCATTCTTGAATACCTAATCTCACTAGTAAGTGTATAATGTGTATTGGGTTTTCAAGAAAATTTCGGCAACATTTCCCCGCTGTTCTCCAAGTACATATGTACTTAGAGAACAAACGGGGAAATGCTACGGAAATTTTCTTGAAAACCCAACACACATTATATACACTTACATCCTAAGTGAGATTAGGTGTTCAAGAACAGTCCCAAACCGGGGACTATCCAAGATTTACTCCTAATGAGTAAATCTTGGATGGGTTTCTAGGCCAACAAATAATGTGTTGTCATTCTTATACCTAAAATCCTAGTTCTTCAAGTTAAGGTGATTATTGATGTCTTTAAAAGCATGATTGGCAATATATTTAGGGAAAAGTTCATCATTTACATTCCAAGCATGTGTGCATTACAGTTCATCATTAAGCAAAAGAAGGGTGATTAGGATTGTCACCAAGAATATAGCTAAACTATTAAACAATGATTATACCTAAACTATTAAACAATAGACTTGTCACACATAAAACACCCTATACAACTATAAAACAAAAAAGTATTAAGTATATATGCATGATACAATAACTGTTTTGCATCACATTACAACAGACTTATCATTGATACCTTACTAACTTATTGCTACATTTACATATCATCACTTGATCAAAAATTACAGCAGTACATTTAACCAAAGTATGCATTCTAAAATCTATGTCATGATTAGTTACATGTAATTTACTTAGATATACAGCAGTACCAGATTACTATGTTTTACATACAAAGTATGCATATTAAATTAACTAAGGCTTATCATAGAACATGTATTGTATAGACAATAGAGGATTCAGCTCAGTAGAAGCACAAAATCAGTACCTAAACCCTAAAATCACACCTTTTTAGCATTTATTCTAACAGGTTTATGTACATCAATATGTGTATGAGCAGGCAGGCACCTTGAGAGAAGTAAATAAATTAAAAAAAAAAAAACGCCCAGCAGCAGGGCAGGCAGCTTGAGAGAAGAGGAGCAGAGGAAGAAGAAGAAGGCAGGGAGGGCACCTTGAGGAAAGAGGAGCAGTGTCCGGAGCAAGTCCTAGTAGCTGCCGGCGGCGAGGAGAGGAGCGGCAGAGAGGGCGGTGAGGCTAGGAGACCTAACTGCTACCAGCGACGGCAGAGAGGGTGGCCGGCGGGCGGGCGGGCGGCGACTGCTTCTCACAGCGACGGCGACGGCGGGTGAGCACGGAGGAAGGAGTGGCGGAGACAAGCGTTGGAGCACGAACGGCAGGGAGGGGCGGCGGCGGCAGGGAGCAAGAAATCGCCGGAGGTTAGGGAAATCGGGAATGAAACAGGGAAAGGGAAGAATCGATCAGGCTGGTGAGCTATTAAGTTGACAATAAGTGTCGATTATTTAAAAAAACCGACAAACAAACCTATAGTGTCGGTTATTTAGTTATGAACCGACACCTATACTAAGTGTCGGTTATTTAAAAAAACCGACAACTAAACCTATAGTGTCGGTTATTTAGTTATGAACCGACGCCATATGTAAAATTTTGGAGCCAATTTTTTCGCTGGAATTTTGGGTTTGGTGGTTGAGTTTAGGTGTCGGTTGTTTATTAATTAACCGACACTTAATAAAAGCGGTACCCATGTCTGGTCGACCTTCGTAGATTGGATGTCGGTTTATGTTATAAACCGACATTGTAGAGTTTAGGTGTCGGTTTTTGTATACAACCGACACCTTAAAAAGTGACTTTATAAGCCATTTCTGTAGTAGTGTTTGGTTAACCGAATTAACCGAATAGTCAGAATTTATTCATAAATAATATCCTACACATGCATATATACATATATAATTGTACTTTTATTTCAAAATACTTCCCCATATATATAGTAATCAAGTTTTTACGTTCCATATAGAATTAAATTTATAAAAAATACTACTATAATATAACAATTGTCCCAAATTTTATGAGTACTTCAAAAAATATTATTACATGAGTGTTATTTGGTTAACCAAATTAACCGACCGAATTAACCATTAACCGATTGGACATTAACCGAATTAACCGACTCAATTTGGTTAGGTTAATGGTTAAAATTTCAAACCACAAATTAACTGTTTAACCGAACTGAATTAACCGTAATCGACCGAATTAACCGAATGCTCACCCCTAATCTTGGTCCTCATCAATCTTCACTAAATTCATACGTAACATCAACTATAAACTATGTCTCTAAATCTATTTTCTAGTCTAGCTACGCTTCTCGTGGGATATTTTAAACTAACAATATGAGAATCATCTACATTATTACTCTAATACTATATTCTAACACTCCAATTTCTATATTAATGTTTAACCATCCAACTTCAATATTATTGCTCTTATATAACATTGTAACATCCCAATTTCTATAACACTTGAGAAAGATCTATTTTTTCTCTCTCTTAAACTTGTGAGTGTGACAAACATGACTCATCACAATGTTAATGGAAATAACCAACAAAAACTAGTGTAGAAATATATTCCCATTAATTCTTAGAAAAAAAACCATAAGGTAAAGATTTACATAAAATACATGATATAACATCCTATTTTTTTTCCACCAAAAAAACATCCTAAATTTTGGATAATTTTTCATAATTTTACAACCATAATTTTACATATTCATACCTTGAAATAGAATTTTGGATCATTTTTCATAATTTTATATCATCCTTCAATATCTTAATTTTCCACTGTACCTCTCATGGGTGAAGTCAACATAATAAATAATCTGAATGAACTCCTTTAGACCATACCACATACTTATATCGTAGTCCCTAAAATAAGATCAACAAAATTCATTTTGTGGGACTCACATATTTCTATCAAAACTTATAGCCCAAGCATTATTATCATATATGTTTCCTTCTGTGGAACCTTTAAACATGTAATTATCATAATGATATCATTTTTTTTACTAATCTCTATTCTTCATTATATTTCTACTATTACCTAATTGATTAAATTTAGTCCTCTTAATAGGGAGATGTGAATTTCTAAAGAAATACCTTTATCGATGATCCTAGGTGGTTGATCCTAGCTGTCTCCAAGATCTGATGGTTAGATCTCCATGCCACTTTCTTTTCTTTTCTTTCCCCTTTATGTTCTTTACTTGGTGATCTCCATCGGGATCCATCTAGATGACTACCCACTAACCTACATCCTCTTTTACTTTCCTTTTTCCTTATTTCTTTGATTCACGCAAAAACACCATAACGTCTGCATGGTGTCGCTGTGGGGGTTTCCTTTGGTGACCCCAGCCCCAACTCCAGACATGTAGGAGTTACCGACAAGGGCTATATCCTTATCTAGGTTCTCAAGAAAATAGGATGTGACAAGATCTATATCCCTTGGTCCTGCTACTTGTTTGTTGTAATTGGTGTGTTATATAGATAGAAATTGCTTTGTCTTACCATATGTATTTATACATCAAATATCTCTTTAGAATGACCACTGAAATGGTAGTCTATTGTGGAATCCTAATAGAGAGAAGATACATCCTAACCCCAAAAGAGGAGGTTCATGCAGATTTATTTTTTGTTCTATATCTCAGAAGAAGTAATAGTTATCCTTGAGAGAGGCATTGTCCAATAAATCAACATGTTTTTAGTCAAATTTGATAGAATGTTGGGTATGGTGATCTTGACATTTTCTCAATTATCTTGATATCTATATTTGTGGTACTTGCAATCAAATGAGCACTATGGTTGAGGTGGAAGAAAGCCACAATCTATATATTTATATCTAATAATCACCTTAGTTTTTATCTAATTTATTTATGTATTTCTTTACTTATATTAGTTAAAACCTAAATTATGTTGTAGCAAATTGAGGTATCTAGTACAAGACTATGAGTAGTTTGTAGTTCCTTTTGAGATATTGAGTGTAAGACCCTATTCTTTGCTTAAGCCTAATCTCATTTTGTTACCATGAAGCATGCTTAACTAGAACTTAATCCAGTCGATTTATTATGAGATGATTCTAATCCAATGATAAACATGTACGTGATTACTCTACCTTGTATTACATGTGAGATGTCAAAGTATTATTGTCATATGTATGTGAATATAATCATATTTGGTTTGTTTCTTCTTGAATCAAGGTTTCTAAATTTGGTTTGTGTTATGGGTTGGTGAGCCTTGAACTGGGGTAGATTCACTTGAGTGTAGACAAAGTTGTTGGAACTTGGTCTTGAACTTGATCGAGTTCCTGTGAACCCGGAGAACGTTTAGGATTTTTGTAAGACCCCTAACCTAGCTTATTGTTTGATCTAGCTTGCTTTGCACAAAAAGATTCTTAAACCTTAATCTAATCATATGATGTACCTTAATAACATGTGGCATGCTTATGTTTTCAGTTTGGTGCAGTTTAATTGATGTTTGAGCTAGTTATGCTATACGTGTGCTTATTTTGGACCAAATTGCAATTCACCCATGTTGAGGGTTTATCTTGCAATTTGTCACATGTTGGATGTACCTCTTATTCTTTGGCATCATGAGAGAGATAATGATACTTATGGGCACTTTGTTGGACCTTAATTGATGAGGTGGCATCATGAGTTGATGCTAGGGTTTGCATGGATGCTTGAGTTGTTGATCCTTGAGTGTAGCACCTGATATGTTTTGAGTCTCTTTGGAGTGATTCAACCGAAACACATTTCTTGGTTGTGTTTGTAGCAACCTAGGTGCTTGTCTTGGTTGTGGTCACTAGTTTTTGCTTATGTTGATGTGTGTGTTGACCTGTTGTTTGGCTGACATGGTGTAGCGGTCGCTACTATGTTTACCCTTGGTTTTGCTTTGATAGAAGGAGGGTTGAGTGGCCTAGAGGTTTCTACTCAACCTTGGTTTTAACATTCTTTATTGCATGCATATCTAGAGTGCTTGCATGGCCGACCTTTGAGGGACAAGTGTCATGAGAGGCTCTAATATCTTGACACCTCATAATCTCTACCTCTCTCCTACCCTTAGATATTTATACCCCTTCTTTCACATGCAAATATCCCCTTTAGCTCTCTTCTTTCTCTCTTCTTGCTTTTGTTCGGCCTTGAGCTTGGTGGTGCAAGTGGAGGTGATGATCTTGGAGAAGGTGGTTGTTTTCTCCTTGCATGTGGTGATCTAGGGTTAGATCATCTCCCTTGTGGTAGTTCTTAGTAATCTTTGATCTTGGTAAGTAGTTTATCTCTCTTTGCCCCCATTTTTATTGAACCCTACCATCTTTTTTTTTCTTCTCTTGGCCATTAGACTATGGTTCTCCATGGTGGCTATCTTGAGGAACTTCTCTCCATAGAGGTCGAGACTATGGTTTGACCATGGTAGTACCTGAGTGAGATGAAGCTCTCCTCTTTCTCCTTTCTTTTTCGGCCTAGGGTTTTTACCCTATTCTTTTGAGCTTCCGTTGACCTTGGTGTCTTCTTCTTCTCTTGAGGTGATATTTCTTGGAGTTGGAGTTGATCCAGGCTTGGAGTTTCTTCTCTCTCTTGGAGCTTGTGGCTTGGGAGGTTGACCTTCACCTCAAGGGAGGTCATATAACTTTCCCCTCTTCTATTGTTGCACCTTTATCTTGCTTACATGTTATTTTTCTATCTCTAAAATGTAATCATAAGTTGTTAGATGATGTTATCTTGATTTAGGGTTTAAGATTATGAGGTAGTCTTGCATAGATTTCTCTTTCTCTTAACCCAATTCATGTACCCAAAATCTAAGTAATGGTGGAGTTGTTGTGTTTTACATGCATCTTGAAGTTGGTTTTAACACCGTGTTTACGGTTCGTCTATCATATGTTAGATGGAAGTTGTGGTTCTTGTGTACATGTGTTGGACATTTGGTTTTCTCTTTCTTTTCATGGTTTCCTTGTTGATATTGATGATGGTCATTTTAGGGTTTTAATTTCATCATGTTCATGTGGTTCTTAGCTTGCTGACGCTTGAGTTTCTTGATATTAAGCATCTGATTCGATCGACATGTTTCCTTGGTTTCTTGGGGTCAGTATGACCATGTTGATGGTGTGTTAGGGTTCTGGTTTGGTCGCCATCATCCTAACCCTAGCCACTTTGGTCACTAGATAAGTTGTTGTTCGGGGTCGCTACATATGAGCCCTTGTGTTGGGTCGACACAACCTGGGTGTGATGTTGGTGTGGTTGCCATGTTTTGATCTTCCTTTTGTTCACTACTATGGTTAATGTGTTGTAGTCGCTACATGTGGTATTGATATGGTGGGTCGTTACACAATCTAACCCTAATTGCTTATGGTCACAACATGTTGGACTTCGTGGTCACTACATGGCTAACCTTTCTTGCGTTCGCTACAAGGGGTTAACCCTATATGGTCGCTACTCATGATTCTTCCTGAGTGGTCTCTACACCTAGTTTGGCATGTTTGGTTTCTACTCATGGTTCTTCTTGAGTGGTCACTACACCTAGTTTGGCCTGTTTGGTCACTACTCACGGTTCTTCTTGAGTGGCCGCTACACCTGGTTTGGCATGTTTTGTTGTTGCACCTTGATTTATGTATGGTTACTACATGTTCCATGTGTGTTGCTTGATACCTATGCCCTAAACCTAGCAGTCAGTAGAGCAACTAATGTCTAGTGGTCACTAGAGGTGTTACACCTTATATGGTTGATACATGTTGTTGTTTGAAATGATTACTTGATCATAATAATAATGCTTGACCCTAATATGTTCCAATGATATGGGAAGTGATGTACCTAGGGTTAAATGTTGAATGTTGTTATGGAAACCCTAATTGACTATCTATGCAAAACCCTTACCCTAATCTTGAGTGCGTGATGTCATGTTTATCATGCTTGAATTGATTAGCATGTAATGATGTTTTCTGTCTCCTTCTTGTGTAACCCTAATGTTACAGGTTGAATGCACATCATAGCTTGTGATTGCTATGGTATCTCTTATATGACACATGGTGATGATTATGAGCCTTTGTGAGGCATGTTGAGATATGATGTGCACAAACTATGTGATAGGGTCTTATGACCTAGAAAAGGCTTTTTGCCTAGTTTGAGGTGATATCCTCCAGTCATGATATGAGGGATGGTTATCACATGATGATGTGATAATGATGTTGGCCTTGTATGGCAGTGACATCAATAATGATGCGATAAGTTAATACCTCATACATTTTAAATCTTTTTGAGTTGTTTTACAGTTATGCTTGCTAGAATGAATTAGGGTTTGTATGTCTACTTGCATGGTGCATACTTAATTCACCCAATTGGAATAACTAATCTAGTAAAACCCTAATCATGTAGGTTGACCTGAGCCATAGATCCATCTTCAATGTCAATACTTGTTGGATGGTGAAAGGAGTAATTCCCACATGAAACTTGGAGCGATTATTGTTGAATATGTGGGGGGAGGGGGGTGCAAGTTGAGGATGTATTCTTGCAATGACAATCATAGATTTGGAGGATGACTACGGTCATACCCCGATAGGAGAACAGTTGAGTTCATATCTTAGATGATACGATTTTAGGGATGGTTTCAATCATACCCTGACAGGAGATCACATTTCACTAGTGTCATGCCTATATACCAAGGGGGACTAGGTTGATTTGTAGTTTGACTCTATATGTCACTATGCCAGACTCAGACTGAATGAGGGTGTGGGAGATCATAGAGTTTGACTCTCCTAGATCTTGTATGGCATTAACTTTGACTTAGAAGTGATCAGTTGGAGCATGAGTGTTATACCTCATCTCCATAGGGCATAATAAAAGAAATAATATAGCCGTGTAGTATATTTTCTTAGGGTTAAGTACGCTTCACATTGGATGAATCTTAGCCTTATTTCTTATACTACTTAGCTGTTATCTTTTATATATGTTCTTCATATTTCTTATGAAAGTATATGATGTTCTACTAATCTGTTTGTAGCTGCTTAAATTGCTTAATCTGTGTTATCAATTTTACTTATATCATTTAGTTGAATTTGCTCATCATGTTAATTTTATTTCTTTGCTTCTATATAATCTATCTATGCTAATAATAGCTATTGGCAGAGAGTTATATCTATTGCTGGGACATAGGTCTCACCCCATGGGTTTCCACATATTTTAGGTGGTCGTGCGCGACGTGGTAGAGATCATACAGTTGAGGAAGAGCACCAAGGAGAGTAGTAGTTGTTGAAGGTTGGATATTGCTGCTAGTGTTTTTTAGTATTGTACTATGTGTCATCCTTGTACTCTCAGATCCTTGGGGGTGTTTTGTATATGTTGTACATCGATACAAAGTTTTTGGAAGTATGCGATGATTATACATGTGTGGCTTGTATATATGAACATGTTATCTTTTATAATGTGTTTATGGCAAGTTGGCTGGTGAATAGAGATATGTATACCTTTTATGATGTATGAAACATGTGGCACAGTTTGTGGACCTTTACATAGTGTTCTTCCGCTTGAGGATGTTATAAGCAATTAGTTTTAATTCACCATGTTTTCTGGTAATCTGGATGTTTTAGTGTTAATTCCATGCTTTATTTTGAGTAATCTCGCTCATGTGGTAGTGGGTTGTCCACATGAAAAGGTTGGTATCAAAGATTTAGGCTCTCTATATATATCCACTTGTATCATACATCATAAAAGGTATATAGAGATATATCCATTGTATATTCTATGCTTTGTTTTGAATAATCTTGCTCATGTGGCTGGTGAATAGAGATATGTATACCTTTTATGATGTATGATACAAGTGGTATAGTTTGTGGACCTTGATATAGTGTTCTTCCACTTGAGGATGTTATAAGCAATCAGTTTTAATTTACCATGTTTTCTAGTAACCTGGATGCTTTAGTGCTAATTCCATGCTTTGTTTTGAGTAATCTTGCTCATGTGGCGGTGGGTTGTCCACATGAAAAGGTTGTTATCAGAGATTTAGGTTCTCTGAGTCTATAGGGACATAGGACTAGGGATGTGTTTGTTCTTGTGCCATTTAACATATCTTATTGTGGCTTATGCTTATGCAGAAGAAGAACAAGAAGGGTAAAGATATGTCTGGAGTCCACAAAGAACATGCTGAGAGCAGTGTTGATGCACTAGGACGTGGTGCCAGGAGGCATGAAAGAGTAGATGGAGTGCCTGATATGCCTCAAATAAAATAACAATAAAGAACAAGTACCCTCTGTCGAGGATTGATGATCTCTTTGACCAGTTACGTGGTGCAACCGTCTTCTCAAAGATAGACTTGAGGTCAGGATATCATCAACTCCGTATTAAGGATAGTGACATACCCAAGTCTGCCTTTAGGACAAGGTATGGTCACTATGAGTTCACAATTATGTCGTTTGGACTAACTAATGCACCAGCTGCATTTATGGAACTCATGAATAGAATCTTCTGACCTTTTCTCGATCAGAGTTTTGTTGTCTTTATAGATGACATTCTAATCTATAGTAGAGATGCTCAACAACATGAACAACATCTTCGTCAGATTCTAACTTTGCTAAGAGAACATAAGCTATATGCTAATTTTAGCAAGTGTGAGTTCTGGTTACCAAAAATATCTTTCCTTGGACACGTGATATCTGCCTCAGGTATTCGTGTTGACCCTAAAAAGATAGAATCTATTCTGCAATGGGAATATCCTAAGACACCGACAGAAATCCGTAGTTTCTTAGGATTGGCTGGCTATTACCGAAGGTTCATTAAGAACTTCAGTTCCGTAGCCTTACCCTTGACTAAGTTGACCAGGAAGGATGTTCCTTATACCTGCAGTGACATGTGTCAGCAATCTTTTCAGCTGCTAAAGGAAAGGTTGACAAGTGCACCTGTGCTTGTATTACCTGAACATTGGAAAGGATATATAGCTTTCTATGATGCCTCCAAGAATGGACTCGGATGTGTGTTGATGTAGGATAAACAAGTGATTTCTTTTGCTTCCCGACAGCTTAAGAAACATGAGGAGAATTATCCGACACACGATCTAGAACTAGCTGTTGTGGTTCATGCCTTGAAGATCTGGAGACACTATCTTTATGGGGAGACATTCCAAATTTTCACTGATAATAAGAACCTGAAGTACATCTTTTCTCAACATGAGCTTAACATGAGGCAACGTCGCTGGATGGAGTTAATCAAGGACTACGATTGTACAATTGATTACCATCCAGGGAAGGCCAATGTGGTTGCAGATGCTTTGAGTAGGAAATCAACAACACCAATTGTAGATAGAGCACAACTAAATTCCTTAGTATGCTCTAGGAGAGATATGTTTATCTCCTTAAGGCAAGACAATGTACAGTTGAAAGTGTCATTGTTAGCTGGGTTGTTAGCTGAGATGCATATAAAACCTACTCTGAGAAAGCAGATCAAGGAGGCACAACAAGTTGATGCTGCAGTTCAAAAAATTAGATCAGAGTATGGTAATGAGAAACGAGATGGTTTCCATGACTCAGATGACCAAATAGCCTGTTATCATGGTAGGATGATAGTGCCAGATGTGGATAACTTGAGAAAGTTAGTCCTGGAAGAAGCTCATTCTTTGATGTATGCTATGCATCTAGGAAACACCAAGATGTATCGGAATTTAAAAGATATGTATTGGTGGCCTGGTTTGAAGAAGGATGTGGCTGAGTTTGTTATGCGGTGTCTTGTGTGTCAGCAGGTGAAAGCTGAACACCAGAAGCCTGCAGGAACAATGCAACCTTTACCCATACCAAAATGGAAGTGGGATCATGTAACCATGGACTTTGTTGTTGGCCTACCCAGGACAAGCAAAGGGCATGATTCCATTTGGGTAATAGTTGATAGGTTGACAAAGATAGCACATTTCTTGCCTGTCAAAACAACCTATTCTGCTGAGAAACTAGCACAGTTGTATATTGAAGAGATAGTATGATTGCACAGAATCCCAGTTACCATTGTTTTTGACAGAGGTCCACAGTTTACGAGTCATTTTTAGGAGCGACTTCACAAAGCTTTAGGCACCCAGTTAAGGTTTAGTACAACCTTTCATCCTCAGACTGATGGACAGTCAGAAAGGACTATACAGACTTTAGAAGACTTGCTTAGAGCAGGTGTTCTTCAGTTTACAGGGAGTTGGGATCTGCACCTAAGCTTGATAGAGTTTGCCTACAACAATAGCTATCAACATAGCATTGACATGGCACCTTATGAAGCTTTGTATGGTAGACGTTGTAGATCACCCCTATGTTGGTATGAAACTGGTGAATATCAACTGTTAGGTCCTGATCTTGTGCAGCAGACCACAGAAAAGATTAAAATAATACAACAACAAATAAATACTGCACATGATAGGCAGAAATCTTACGCTGATAAACATCATAGACCTTTAGAATTCCAGGTTTGAGACAGAGTATATCTCAAAGTCTCACCTTGGAAGGGAGTTCTGAGATTTGGAAGGAAAGGGAAGTTAGCTCCAAGGTTTATGGGGCCTTATCCAATCATCGAACGGATTGGAAAAGTAGCCTATAAACTAGAGTTACCACTAGAGTTACAGAGGTTACACCCTGTGTTTCACATTTCCATGCTGAGGAAATGTCACCCTGATACAGAATCAGTTCTGCAACCTATGGAAGTAGAATTGAAAGATGATGTGTCTTATAAGGAAGGACCAGTGTCAATCCTTGATAAAAGAATTAAAAAGTTGAAAAAGAAAGACATAAGTCTTGTGAAAGTCCTCTGGAATCATCGTGGTGTTGAAGAAGACACATGGGAACTACAGGAAGAGATGAGAAGGAAATACCCTGCTCTTTTCTGTTAATATGTTTTGTTGATTTCGGGGATGAAATCCTTGTAAGGGGTGGATAATTTGTAACATCCCTGACCTAGGTTATGGACTAACCCTATGTGTTTTGCTTAATTATGTGATTAAATGCTTGTGATTATCTTTTGATATGTAATTAAAGCTTATGAGGAACATATATTTCTATTTCTGTCCTTTTTGAACAATGTTGTAATATTGTTTTGTTAAATATGGACCTATGTGCAAATTATTCAAGTAGAGGGGTTAACTTGAAAATTGCACATGTTTAGATGTTCCTCTGATAATAAGACATCATAATAGTGAATGTGATGTAGTGATATGGATTCTCCAAGCTTGGGCACCAAGATGCAGCTTGTAGAGCAATCCTTGTGCTTTAAACCCTAGTTTTGGGGTAAAATGCAATTTATCCAAAACATAGGGTGCAACATGTAAAATATACCACCTAAAGTATCTTTCATGAATCTTGAAATCAACTAGAGCAAAGATGATGAGGAGGGCGCCTCATCATAATGATCAAAAAAGAAAGATAACCATTATAATTAAATAATCAAGATGTAAGCAAAATGACCCTTTTATGTATACGACTTAGTAAGGTGTTTGGCTTCTTTTCCTCTAAACCTTGGTTGAGAGAGAAGTTTTGCATGTGATAAGAAGGGAGAGATGTGGCCATGAAGTGGAGAAGGACCTATTTGAGAAATAAGGAAATAATTGTCCTTGTCTTGAAAATATATCCAAAATATATAAGCATATCCCTTTCACAAGGCAAGGGATCGTTTCCCTTCATCCCTTCACTTATCTCTTTGCTTTGGCCGACTAATAAGGAGATTAGGAGTAGAGGAGAACGGCCAAGCTGAATTGGGTAAGTTTTGATCACCATCTAGCTCGGATTCATGGAGGAAATCTTGCTACAAGGTTGGTTTGATAGTCTTTCTTACATAGTTCTTCTTTCTAGCCATCTTCTCTATCCAAATCTTAAAGAAAGGAGCTTGGGAAACCTATGGAGCTCAAGCCACCATTAAATCTACGAAGATTGGATCTCTAGAGCTGATCCTAAGGTGGGTTTTATAACGCTAAATCTTAAAGCTTTGATTATGCATCTTCTTTTCTTGAAAACGTTGTTTGTTCTTCTTTCTCCCATACTTCTAAGTGTTCTTGCAACTAAAACTGTGAGGAACAGACCATGATCTTGAGGTAGAAGAAGGTGGCATTAATCCCAAAGTTACTTTAGCAAACGGTCTTGCACCCCTTGGCCAAACAGTTGCAAAACCGTTTGGAGCAAACGGTTGCAAAACCGTTTGGAGGGCAAACAGTTTCATAAGATCGATTGGAGCAAATGGTCTCCAAGACCATTTGGCTGAGTTGAACAAGCATTGACCATTTGGGGATCTTCTGTATACATTATGGACTAATCACCCACCAATAATCATTAACTAATTCCAAGTAAATCACAAGTTGAAGGCACTTTAGTCACCTAAACCCTAATCGGGTTCATTGCTGATTTCAATGGACCAATCATGTTGAAGTTTGGGTTGAGTGACCCAAACGGTTTCAAAACTGTTTGGGGATCATCCAAACAGTCTCAAGACCATTTGGTGATCACCCAAAACCATTTGGGGTCAGGTCATGACCTAATTGAGTTATGGTTCAATGGGTTCAACCTCAATTAGACTCATGTTGATGTATGTTGAAGGTTGATCGATTCTAAACCCTAATCCATTTGGTCCCAACCCTAATTAGTGATCAATTGAGGTTCAATTGAGTGATAAATCAGTAAAGGATTAACCTAATTGACCTAATTGATAGATGGGTAACAAGTACAAGAACGTTTGAGGCGTTCAACATTGAAAACCCTAATTCAATTGGAAGTATTGATACACTTTTTGGTCCATGCAGTTTTGAGGGTGTTTGGACCAAACGGTCTCAAGACCGTTTGGGTCCAAACACAAGACCGTTTGAGTCCAAACGATCCCAAACCATTTGGTGGTCATGCGGTTTCAAGGTCAAGTTGGTCATGTGGTTTCAAGATCAAGTGGTCATGCTGTTTCAAAGTCAACGTTGGCCCAAACGGTCAACGAGACCAAATAGTCTTCACCTCACCTAGGGAAAACAGTCTTGATGGTGTACTTCACCATGCGGTCTTGAAAGTCAAAGGGTCCAAATGGTCAACAACTCCATGCAGTTTCAAAACCGTTTGGAGGTTGAAACTGCAAAATTGTTTGGGGTCTTTTAAGGTCAAGAATGCTTAATGCTTTAAAGGCTAAGATGGTTTAATGGTTGATTAACCTAAACCCTAAAGGTACCTAAAGACATTAAGGAGTTAAGAAATTAGTTGGTTGATGCATGTTATGTTCAATGGTGAATATTACCAAAGTACCCTTAAAGGGTTTAAGTAGCCAACACCCCTTGGTCATGCAAATCCTAATGACCATACTAGTGATGACTTGACTTATGTTATCAAGGTTGGTTTGACCTAACCTAATCATGAGAGATGAAAACATCATCTAATAGTAAGAGGAGAGAGAAGACTCCTAATAGGAGTGAGAATTAAGTAAAATACCTCCAATATGTATGAATACACTTAAATAGCGTATGACCCTCCATAGTGAGATCATGGAAACCCTAATTATGATGGTTAATGAATCTTAGCCTATTTTGAGGGCATTAATGAAATTAATCTTTATACATGATGATGGTATGATCTCAATTCACTGTAATGTGAATACTAAACCCTAATTTCTAGGGTAATATCATGTAATGTGAATAGTAAACCCTAATCTAGGGTGATGTGATGAAATGAACAGTAAACCCTAATTCTGAATTATGCTTTTAAGCATGATGCTTCATGATTGAAGTATGAAGTAAGGAATTACTATTCCTAATAAAGATATAAGGAGTTGAATAACCCTAATTGAATTGAATAGGGAAAACCTAACCTTATTGAAGGTTTAATGGTACAACCCTTGAATTGAAAGATTATCTCTGTTTTGTAATATGATGATATAGAAATAAATTGCATATTATCAGATATATTAACCATGCAAGTTTTTATAAAGAAGTGATCATATCCAGGTAAGGGTTATGATGTCATATTCATTAAAATCATGTTATAAGCTTTATGAATAATGATATACTATGTTGCCTGGTTTAAGAGGTAACATATGAGATTGATGGGCTGTAAGAGCCATGAACAATATCTACATTGATATAATCAAGGTCATGCTATTATATGACTTATGATGATCTAAGGGTTTGAATACCCATGTTTTTGAATCATAATGATGAGATGGTTAAGGAATGCCATCCTATTGATAACTGATGTGAAATGAACTTGATACATTTAGTATTCTTCTTTATAGTAGTTATTTTAATGATATATGTTTGAAAACATGCCTGATGTTAAAAGAATGCTATAATGTACTTAAATAATCAAGTATAACGATATCATGTAGAGCCCTGACCATAGATCCATCATAGTCAGAAGCCAAATGATGGTGAAACAGGTTTTCCTAAGGGAATTCCTGGAAAACATACTTTTGAGTATGTTGGGGTTATGGACACGAATATCCTTACGTCCTGATGTAGGAATTGATGTAAGATGTACCTTAATCCATCAATCCTTCATTATATGTTTATGCCGGGATGATGTATCACTAATCTCCCGATGATGTTGTTAATTCCGCATCGGTGTGAGATAAACAAGAAATCCCTCGATGGCGAAGAGAGTACAGAATGCCACTGTGACTCTAATAGCGAAGTTGCCAGAATACCCTGGAAAGCTATTATAGCAGAGACACAAGATGTCCTGTAGGTTGATCCTCAATTGATTGAGGAAGATGAGGTCATAAGAATCCGGCTCTTTTGATGACCTATGTATGGTACCGATTGTGATTTCGTAATGGTCAGTTGGAGTATGAGTGGTATACCTCATCTCCGTAGGGCATAATAATGTTTGAAAAACATAATCAGCCTTGTAGTATAACTGTTAGGTTGAATTATGAGAAACAATGATTGATGATCCATTATTTATAATGTTCTAGTTGAATAACTAGTATATATGTTCTTCATGTTCCTTATTGAAATATGCTTTGATATTCAATTAAGATGTAATTGAAATGATTGCTTAAGTAAATGTTGCCTTGCTTAATTCTAAGCTTACTGTTGAATGTTTTAAGTTATATTGCTTATTGATTATTCCTTTACTGCAATAACAAAGCTTCTGGCGGAGAGTTATAACTCTCACTGGGACAATTATCCAATTGTCTCACCCCCTGGGATTCAACTTTTTAGGTAGACGCCGAGGACGGAAGAACCCATCTGAGGGTGAGCAACAACAGCAGCAACAACAACAACATCAGGGACAACAGTGATCCTCAGGTGGAGACACTGACTGTCAAGTCTTGTAGATAGTATGTCCTATGTGTCGTCTCTGTACTCTCAGGTCCTAGGAGTCAGTAGATCTGAGGTTTTTGGCTTAATGCCTCAAGATTTTTGTATCTTGCCTTGCACAGATAACATGGCAATTGATGTATGTAATCACTCGAGATGTGATTTTACAGAGATGTAATGACGAATCATGTTGCAAACAACTTATCATGTTTCCTTAGGAAAGAGTTTTATAGTTTAAAGATCTCTTTCCAAAAAGTTTTAATTTTTAGTGATTTTTAATAATTCCGCTGCTAGTTAACCGCTTCTGCTTAGTTTATCTCGAGTTTTGGCGATTCGATCGCCACAGTTTAGTGGTATCAGAGCTCTAGGTTCACTGAGTCTATAGAGACATAGGACTTAGGATGTTGAGTCTGTTCTAGTGTCTTCCAGTATATCTGATAGTGTCTTCTACTCCTCAGGAGAAGAAGATAAAACTAAATATGTCTGGACCTCACGAAGAATATGTTGCAGAGAGTAGTGTTGCTGCACCCAGAGAAGGTGCAAGAAACCCAGAGATGGAGCAACTTGTACTTGAACCACCCAAGTTCAATCCAACTGACATGGGGAACCCAGCTGTCCAGACCATGTTTGGGCAGTTTATGATTTCCATGACACACATAACTGATAGGATGCCTATGCCTACACCTAGGGCACCTACCCCTCCCAAAGGACAAGGAATCGACAAGAAATTTGAACGACTTCGCCGAGTTGGAGCCACAGAGTATACTGGAAAAGCTGATCCAGCCGATGCCGACTTGTGGTTAACTGGACTAGAGAAGGCCTTTAGAATCCTAAACATCCCAGAAGCTGAGAAGGTTAGACATGCTGTATATCTTCTCAAAGGGAGTGCTGGTCATTGGTGGACCATGGAAGAACAGAAGAGGCCTGGTGTAGAGATTGCATGGGAAGCTTTCCGATGGGAGTTTATCAACAGATATTTCCCCAAGACAAATCTGGATGAGAAAATATCTCAGTTTGAGAGGTTAGGGCAAGGTCCAATGAACATTAGCGAGTACGAGGCTAAGTTCATGGAGCTATTGCGGTTCTGTCTGCATATGGCAGCTACAGATGAAGAAAGGATTATGCATTTTGAGAAAGGATTAAACGCTGAGTTGACTACTCCTGTGTCTGCCCTAGAGAATAGAGAAAGGTTTGATACCTTTGTAGAATCTGTCAGAAGGATAGAGAGGTCTGTAGTAGAGAAGAGACAAACCCAGAACAAGAGGATGTATCCTCAGTTCCAAGGATCTTCATCCAGGGACTTCAAGAAACCTAGGTTTTCTGTGCCTACACCACCACCTAGACCTAATTCTCAGACACAGTGGACGTCGAATAGGGGTAGAGGACGAAGACTACCACTAGAAGGAGCTCACACTTCAGCATCTATGTCGGTTACAGGACCACCCCGACCACAATAACTAAATAAAAGTTGCTATATATGTGGGAAGATGGGGCATCTGATGAAAGACTGCAGAGCTAGAGAAGTGAGTTTAACTCAACCTCAGAGGCAGAGTCAGCAAGGATCCCAAAGGCGACAGTTTCCAGGAAATGCTAGAGGATGTGGACAAGCGTCCCAAGCTGGATCATCGTCACCGAATCAACCACAGGCAACCGTAAGGTTTTATGCAATGAATCCACCTGATGCAGTGATCAACCCTCGGGTTGTGGCAGGTCAGATGGAATTATTATATTCTGATATGTCTACATTTTGTGTTGTATCTGTTTTGATTGATCTGGGTGCTACTCACTCCTTTATCACTCGAAGGGTGATTTGTGACTGCAATATGACAGTCAGTCATAGAGCAGATAGTTTGTTGTTAGAAACTTCGTTGATGGGGTCTGCTGTGTTGTAGGAGGTATGCTCTCCCTGCATCCTCTTCTTTTCTGAGTATCGCATTCAAGTGGATCTTATACCACTTGAGATGCAAGGATTTGATATAATCCTTGGGATGGATACCTTGGAAAGGTATAAGGTTGTTTTGGATTGTGAATCCAAGCAAGCTGTATTTGCTGATGACAGTGACACATGGATCTTTCAAGGAGAGAGAAAGATTCTACCTACCTATCTTTTTAGGGTCAAAACGAATACCCGAGGCAGATATAACGTGTCCAAGGAAAGATATTTCTGGTAACCAGAACTCACACTTGCTAAACTTAGCATATAGCTTATGTTCTCTTAGCAAAGTTAAATCTGACGAAGATGTTGTTCATGCTGTTGAGCATCTCTACTATAGATCAGAATGTCATCTATAAAGACAACAACACTCTGATCAAGAAAAGGTTGGAAGATTCTATTCATGAGTTCCATAAATGCAGATGGTGCATTAGTTAGTCCAAACGACATAACTGTGAACTCATAGTGACCATACCTTGTCCTAAAGGAAGACTTGGGTATGTCACTGTCCTTAATACGGAGTTGATGATATCCTGACCTCAAGTCTATCTTTGAGAAGATGGCTGCACCACGTAATGGTCAAAGAGATCATCAATCCTTGGCAGAGGGTACTTGTTCTTTATTGTTATTTTATTTAATTGTCTATAATCAATGCACGACCGCATTGGCCCATCTTTCTTTTTAACAAAGAGGACCAGAGCACCCCAAGGTGAAGTACTCGGTCGGATGAAACCCTTCTCAAGCAACTCCTGTAGCTGTTTCTTGAGTTCTGCCATCTCAGCAGGCGCCATCCTATATGGTGTTTGTGCTATAGGTTCCGTGTCTGGGATCAGATTGATCTCAAAATCAATTTCCTAAGGCGGTGGCACACCTGGAAGTTCTTCAGGAAATACATCTTCAAATTCCCTAACTACAGGAACTTTGGCAGGGTTAGGACTATCCATGGTAGTATCTACTACATGGGCCAAGAATGCATAACACCCTTACCTCATCATCTTCTCATGCGAATGGAATGCAATACTAATGTTTAAGGGTTAAAGTTATAAAAACCGCCTCAAAATCTGATCTCCAAGATCCAAGCTCCATGGATCTAATGGTGGATGAAGTTCTAGCAACTGCCCAAGGTCCTTTCTTGAGCTTTTGGATGAACAAGTTGGCTAGGATTGGAAATCGGGTGAAGAAAACCAATAATCAAGCATTGATTTAGGATTTTCTCCATGAATCCAAGGTGGAAGATGATCAAAAGCTTACCAACAGGTTAGAGTCGTCCTTATCCTGATCCTGAGCTCTCTCGTGGTCGGCCAAACAAATGAGAAAAGGGAATTCCAAGGAAAAGATCCTTAAGTGTGTTGGAAAAAAAGATATGTATAAGGGATTTTAAGGAAAGAGAAAATGGGATTATTTTCTTTTAATTCCAAAATTATTTCCACCAAATCCCCCTCCATTCCTTGGCCACGAAGCCACCTTCATTGTCTTTAAAAACCTCTTCATTATCCAAGAATTAATGGAAAAGGAATTAAGCACCTTAAAGAGTTTTATATTAATATCCAACTTGTAGTGGATAATACTTTTTATTATGATAATGTGAGTGGGATTCCACTCAACCAAGATATTTTTGTGACCAAGCAAGGCACAAGCTCGTCCAACACTTTAAAAAACCATCCCTCAACTTTTTGGTTGAAGGGCTCCTTAATTAATGTCACACCCCGATCTCGCATTACCCACATATCACGAGATTAGGGCGCGACGGAGGGATTACACACAAGCCAAACCACTCAAAGCTTTTAAAACATTTTTAAAGACATTAAAAGTTAACCTGATTTATGCTATAAACTAAATCTAAACAAACTGCGGAAGCATTTTTATTAAACTGACTAGCAATATAAACAGAGTCTACAGCATATTACATTGTTCGACATAAAATAAAGCATAACAGTTAATTTACATCTTTATATACATTCTCTCTCACCCACACCTTGTCCCAAGGACCGAGGGGAAAGGACTAAGAGACCACTATCTAACTAACTATATATACCTTCTACTGACTAGGGTGGTAAGATCCTTCAGATTCCTGGAACTGTCGCTGACCTGAAAATGTTTGAGTAGAGGAGTGAGCCTACTCGCTCAGTGAATAGTTTTTCATTTAACTATCATTAAACAACTCGTCAAGTTTATTGAATTGAAATAAAGCATAGGAACAATACTATACAGAGCATTTCTAATGACATAGCAGATTTTACAGATAATAATCACATTTCTATAAAACAACAAATATCGCATAACTGTAAAGCATAAAATATCAGAAACTGCATATCTTGAATAATAAAGTAATTATTGAGAACTAGCACAGAAGTTCTAAACTCTTAACATATTGAATTTACTGTGATCCTATATGATTACATTTTAGTTATTATGCCCTAATCATATGCAGTGTACTCTGCATACAAAGATCTGTAGCGAACTACGATCTCACTGTACAAGACTTAGCGACACACCCGGGAAATGCTAAGTCTAACTTCTCGTCCTGGTCTGCTACAGGACCCACAGGCTCTCTGGCCTCCTCTGCACTCACCATGAGTGCTCTGGACTCCTCCTCTAACCTGAGCACACAGGCGCAGGGAGTCAACACTGGGTTACCACCAGAATTACTCAACCGGTTGGTGTTGGATAACACTTTACTTTATTTATTATTTTACCCCAGTGCCACCGAAATTACTCAATCGGTTGGTGTTGGACACTGTCTATCAACCCTCGTGCCACCAGAATTACTCAACCGGTTGATGTTGGACACGAGTTTCACCCCTAAGGTGCAGACCTCTCAAAGGGGTTCTACGGTGTTAGGGCACCTAAGTCTATTAACTGATTAACATATAACCATATAAACAGGAATATCACATTTCATGCATATTGCACATTTTGAATATTCACTCGTAACACATGTATATACTTTGTCATTCTTAAACATGATTCAGTATCATTTATCCAGTTTCAATGCTAAACATCTACCTTTAAATCAGCAAATACATTGCAACTATAATACAGGAAATTTCATCATTTTCATTAAGCATATCAAGTATTTCAAGTTCCAATGAATCTAACATACTCTATTGTATGTACTACACTGTTTAAAAGTTATACTAAATGATACAGAAGTAATTAAGCATTTAAATTGAGTTAAATGATGATTTCTAAATGAACTACTACTCACCCACTTCGGTGTGCTTCGTATACACCGAAAAATGTCCACAACCACGCCTAATTCTGCATTTTACAGCAACGTGCACGCTATGCACCTGGGCTGCACGCCGTGCACCTTCAGTGCACCTTTGTTCTACTTTTCTGCCACTTTGCACGCCGTGCAAACTGATTTGCACGCCGTGCAACCTGGGCAGAAACTCGTTCCGCTTTCTGTAACTTTGCACGCCGTGCAATTTAATTTGCACGCCGTGCAACCTGCGTAGAGACGGAAATCTCATTGAAGATGAACTCGATTAAAGCCGAATCAAGGACTAACAACTACTGGTTTATGCTTACGAACCTCGGACGAACTCAAGGACACCGCTATCTTAGTGTTTGCTGGGTAAATCTGCCCCTAGCCGGAGCTGCTGCTGCAAGTAGGAGTTCTTCTCACGTACAGGTTCAAGAGGTCGCTGGCTGGGTCACTGCTCGTAGCTAGGGCTACGGATTCAAGTTCCAGATCCATGGCCGAAGCCGGGATGCTGCTTGGGCTGCTGCTCGCCCAAGGTTTCCTAGTCGTTATTGCAGCAGTTGTAGCTGCTTGAACTGGATGGGGCGTCGGCCCTTGCTACTTGGCGCAGATGGAGGCACAACTGGATGTCGTTCCTTGGTGGTTGATTACTTGACTTGCGGTGCTACAGAGCCGCCTCCTCAACTTCCTTTGCTTGCTGGTCATGCTCACAACCGCAGATGAGCAGCAGATCGGCCACTGCTGATTTGCAGAACGGCCGCCCAAACCAAGCAGCAAAGCTGCAGATGGGCGCCGCTGATAGGACACGAGATAGAGGGGGAAGGAAAGAGGTGGAAGGAGGACGGAGCTCAAGGGAGCTCTCCTGCTGCTGGGTGCGTCCACGATGGCTCACCTGGCCGCTGCTGTGGCTGCCGTGCTGCTGCAGCTTGCTAGGGCGCCGCCTAGCAGATTAGGGTTGCGGTGGGGGCGAGGTAGAGGAAAAGAAAGGGAAGAAGAAGGGTAAGGCTAGGCGTTGTTGGATCGGAGCTCTAGGCTCACGAAATCGCCCCAAGATCGCCCTTGGTCGCAACCTGCTAGTTCAATCGGGCACCGCTTTTGCGGTCCTGTTCCATCGGGGAAGGAGAAAGGATAAGCGAGAAAGGGAAATAAAGGCAAGAGAAAAGGTAAATAACTTATAAATGGGAAAATTGCAGAAATGGTCCAAGGAATATATAAACGCCACAACTATGGCCTCGGGGGTCCGATTGAAATGATTCTTTTTGCAACATTTCAAGCATGGAATTCTCTACAACCTCAAAGCGAGAAAACATGCTAAATGGACTATTTCACTGGATCAAAGCTCTAATTGCAACTGTGATTACTTGATTCAACTTAATGTACTAAATAATCAACATTGACATCATTAATTACCTTAGGTGATTCAATCTCAGCTATTAATTCACATCTTAGCTTATCTTGATTATCCATGATGTTTAATTTGATACTCAACACTAATTGAGGTGTTTCACATAATTCGAGGTATTTGTTGACTAACCCTGACATGGGTCGTAACAATCTCCCTCCCTTATAAGAATTTCGTCCCGAAATTCCTAAAAGAGAAAAGGAAACTTGTTACGCACATCTAATCCCAAACTTCCCATGTGGCTCCTTCTAAGTTGTAGTTTCTCCACAAAACCTTCTCTCAGGTATCTCTCAATTCTTAAGTTTCTTGATCCTCAGATCAGCTATTTGTATTGGTCCCTCAACATAGGACACATCTGATCTAATTCCAGATCAAACCACAAAACATTGTCTTTGTAAAACTGTTATAACAGTATCTCAAGTTATGGTAGTTACTGAGAAATTATCATACTATACATGCAGACAAACTAAAATTCTTAAATAAACAGAATGCATGTCAATTTGGTACAAAATGAAATCATGCAATTTAACTATTAAACATCATCACATCTCATAATGAAAATTGATATCAAAATACTTGATTCATCGTACACCCTATCCTTAGGGTTTCATTTGTCTTATTCATTCATCACATGCCAACACCCTACTCTTAGGGTTATCTCATTCGCTAGTCACATGGAAACACCCTACTCTTAGGGTTTCCGTTATCTCATCTGTTTGATTGCAGTTCAAATCACAATACGGTATCATCCTAGAACTGGCAGAGCAGTATATTCAAAATCATTGTAATTATTGAGTAATCTTTATATCATGCATGCAGGCAGATAAAAAAAAATTCATAAATATTCCAAACTCACATCAATTTTGGCACATACATACTGATTTCATGTAATTGAACATCTTATTACATCAATAAGAGTAATTTACTTCACCCATAAGAAACCATATGTAATATTTTTTTCAATTATCTAAAATTTCTCGAAGAACGTGCATATTAACCAAATTCCTGGTTTGTGCATCACATAACTCAATTAAGAGTTGCTTACAACTCATAACACAAATAATTAATAGTACTTGAGAATTTCTAATAATATCTCAAAAACGTGCCAATTCATGAAAATGTTAAGTCATACCCATTAACATAAAAGGAAGCATGCAACTAGGTTTATTTGCATATTTTAATGCTATCTTACTATCTTGAAATCATGCACCTAATGGTTTACCAAATTTGTATTGCCTGGGTTTATAATCAAACTGTACCATTATCAGTTGTGTATTTCTAATCTCAACATTCACACTAAGCAAACTCTATAAGACTTAAATGTTCTTCCCAACTTCCACTGAGATGCATAACACATGCTCTCCGCATGTCCTCAAGAGTTTGAATGGTTCTCTCAGACTGACCATCCATCTGCGGGTGAAAAGATTATACTGAATCTTAACTTTGTGCCCGAAGCACGATGCAACTGTTTCTACAATCCTAAATGTGAACTTAGAATCTCAATATGATATGATTGAAACTGGATTACCAGGCAACCTAATATTTCATCCCTGTATATCATAGTCAAGTTTTGAGACATCAAAGGTTGACTTAATATGAAGAAAGAAAGCAGACTAAATTAGTCTATCCACAATCATTCATATCAAATCATAACCTCTAGGTGTCTTGGGCAACCCTATCACAAAATCCATTGTGATATGTTCCCATTCCCATTCAGGCATAGAAAAAATATTACAAGGTAGCTGTAGATTTCTAGGGTTCAGCCTTAACCTACTGGCACACACTACTTCTAACCACGTACTCAGCTACATCCTTTTGCATATCTGACCATCCATTTCAACTTCTTGAGATTCATATACATCTTAGTGTTTTCCTGAAAGCATAGCATACATCAATACATGCACTTCCATAAGAATCTTTTCTTTCAACTCACTATCTCGAGGTACACACAACATGTCATGCTAATACAACACTTTATCATCTTAAAACTTAAACTCTGGTCTCTTTTCCTCCTATCATGTCATGCATGATTTGGTTTAACTTACTATCACCCTATGGTAGTTCCTTGATCTGATCATAATAAATAGGCTTGATTTGCATCTATACAATCAAACCACTTTGTGTTGTCATCCCTAAGTCTAAGTTCAACCTCCACATTTCTACTAACAGGTCTCTATTGAAACCTACCATAGAGAATGCATTAGTTGTTGAACTTGACTTTCTGCTGAAAGCATCAGCCACCACATTCTCTTTACCAGGGTGATAATCTATTGTCACATCATAAAGATAGTGACGCCATGTCTTAAAAACATGAACTACATCAACTATCTTCAGATCATATATCGGATAATACTCCACTTTCTATGCTACTTTCTTATTGTTACGTTTCAAGTTTATGTCTTACTCTTTTCTCTAAGTCATTTCATGTTGTTCATGTACCGTTCAGATTAACTACCTTAAAACTCTAGATCACTATCAATGCTAGTTTACTTTACATAGATCAAATCTCAAGGTCTTATTTTACAAAGATACTAGTATTCACGGTTACATCACTAGTGATATCCCTTAAACTACTACAACTTTAATCATTCTAGGGTTTTGGTCCATATCAGTATCATAGCATTATTGTGTGTGTGATCGATCATATAGATCAATTTGAGCTGCTTGGGTCAATAGCATATTAACCCATCACTCAACTTTAATTATGCTGGCTGAAAATTCAGTTTTCACGATAGTTTCTGTAATTCATTTATTAAATAGCTAACATAAGCTCCAAAAATTCTGGAAATTTTATATTTTATACCTAATGAAGTTTCAGACCTCCAGTAAAAATTTGAGATCATTTATAATTACCAATAAATAATTAAAAATAAAAAATTGCACTGCTATATTGCAGTCTGCAGCAGATTCGGTCGAGTTGTAAAATCGGCCGATAAACATGTCAGAACATTCTTCAAAAATTCTGATATTTTCCAATGTTGTTTACATTTTATATATCCAAATCATATCCAAATTTGAGCTAAATCAGAGTTACACATAAAATACCAAAAATCATTTACTGAGACACTTTACTTATCAAATTTTGTGTTTATGTATCATCAAAACCCTATTTTGGGCTGATTAGGGTCTATGCTTCTCAAACTAAAATTTTCAAGACAAAAGAACATTTAGACTTCTTATCATAGTTAAAACATCCTAGTGTATATACATTCTCACTATGTTACGGGTCTAAATCATCCAGAGTCTATTCTTATTTTATTGTTAATAGGAGTCATTAGATCCCAGTAACACATCCTGCCAGCCGGACCAGGCCGAACATGTAGTCCTGAAGCCAAGAGCTACTCGGGATTAACCTACTCCTATTAATCTTAAACATGTGGAAAGAATATCCACTTAGGGAAAAATCATTTAAGCATAACTTCGGGTATACTTAATACAAAGAATTTGAATAATAATTAAATCACTTCATGTCACATAACAATATAAAAGGATCATATTTATTCTACAAATTGAAAATCTAAATTCATGCATATAAGAGCATTTCTAGTGATCTTTAAATCAAATAAGCAATAATATACAAGAGTTGAATCACATCTTATATGTAATCTCTTATTTCTACGTTAATTTCTTATCTCATAACCCTAAGATTTCTAGGGTTTCTCTCTAGCCCATCCTTCCTCTGCATACCTGGCCAGGGCATTCAGAGAAGAACAGACAGAGTAGCTTGATACTGGTCAATCTAAGTATTCAGACACCTGGCCAGGGTATCTAAACACAGACCTTCCAGAGATAAAACTCATCATTTATTATTCGTCTCACTTATAACTTTATCTTTTGACCTTAATGATTCTTAACGACTCAACTTAAACTCTTTACTTGGTTCTCGTGACCACATCCTTTTCCTGCCATCTGTAATAGTATAACAGAACACTTCCTGTTAGAAAATTACAGACAGAAGAAAAACTCTTAAACCTTAATCCTATTGGTCTCTTATCGTCCCCTGACCTTGACTTAGAGTATTCATATACTCAACATATGCTCTGATACCAAGATGTCACACTCCGATCTCGCATTACCCATGGATCACGAGATTAGGGCGCGATGGAGGGATTACACACAAGCCAAACCACTCAAAGCTTTTAAAACATTTTTAAAGACATTAAAAGTTAACCTGATTTATGCTGTAAACTAAATCTAAACAAACTGCGGAAGCATTTTTATTAAACTGACTAGCAATATAAACAGAGTCTACAACATATTACATTGTTCGACATAAAATAAAGCATAACAGTTAATTTACATCTTTATATACATTCTCTCTCACCCACACCTTGTCCCAAGGACTGAGGGGAAAGGACTAAGAGACCACTATCTAACTAACTATATATACCTTCTACTGACTAGGGTGGTAAGATCCTTCAGATTCCTGGAACTGTCACTGACCTGAAAATGTTTAAGTAGAGGAGTGAGCCTACTCGCTCAGTGAATAGTTTTTCATTTAACTATCATTAAACAACTCGTCAAGTTTATTGAATTGAAATAAAGCATAGGAACAATACTATACAAAGCATTTCTAATGGCATAGCAGATTTTACAGATAATAATCACATTTCTATACAACAACAAATATCGCATAACTGTAAAGCATAAAATATCAGAAACTGCATATCTTGAATAATAAAGTAATTATTGAGAACTAGCACAGAAGTTCTAAACTCTTAACATATTGAATTTACTGTGATCCTATATGATTACATTTTAGTTATTATGCCCTAATCATATGCAGTGTACTCTGCATACAAAGATCTGTAGCGAACTACGATCTCACCGTACAAGACTTAGCGACACACTCGGGAAATGCTAAGTCTAACTTCTCGTCCTGGTCTGCTACAGGACCCACAGGCTCTCTGGCCTCCTATGCACTCACCATGAGTGCTCTGGACTCCTCCTCTAACCTGAGCACACAGGCGCAGGGAGTCAACACTGGGTTACCACCAGAATTACTCAACCGGTTGGTGTTGGATAACCCTTTACTTTATTTATTATTTTACCCCAGTGCCACCGAAATTACTCAATCGGTTGGTGTTGGACACTGTCTATCAACCCTCGTGCCACCAGAATTACTCAACCGGTTGATGTTGGACACGAGTTTCACCCCTAAGGTGCAGACCTCTCAAAGGGGTTCTACGGTGTTAGGGCACCTAAGTCTATTAACTGATTAACATATAACCATATAAACAGGAATTTCACATTTCATGCATATTGCACATTCTGAATATTCACTCGAAACACATGTATATACTTTGTCATTCTTAAACATGATTCAGTATCATTTATCCAGTTTCAATGCTAAACATCTACCTTTAAATCAGCAAATACATTGCAACTATAATACAGGAAATTTCATCATTTTCATTAAGCATATCAAGTATTTAAAGTTCCAATGAATCTAACATACTCTATTGTATGTACTACACGGTTTAAAAGTTATACTAAATGATACAGAAGTAATTAAGCATTTAAATTGAGTTAAATGATGATTTCTAAATGAACTACTACTCACCCACTTCGGTGTGTTCGTATACATCAAAAAACGTCCACAACCACGCCTAATTCTACCTTTTACAGCAGCGTGCACGCTGTGCACCTAGGCTGCACGCCGTGCACCTTCAGTGCACCTTTGCTCTACTTTTCTGCCACTTTGCACGCCGTGCAAACTGATTTGCACGCCGTGCAACCTGGGCAGAAACTCGTTCCGCTTTCTATAACTTTGCACGCCGTGCAATTTAATTTGCACGCCGTGCAACCTACGCAGAGACGGAAATCTCATTGAAGATGAACTCGATTAAAGCCGAATCAAGGACTAACAACTACTGGTTTATGCTTACGAACCTCAGACGAACTCAAGGACACCGCTATCTTAGTGTTTCCTGGGCAAATCTGCCCCTACCCGGACCTGCTGCTGCAAGTAGGAGTTCTTCTCACGTACAGGTTCAAGAGGTCGCTGGCTGGGTCACTGCTCATAGCTAGGGCTACGGATTCAAGTTCCAGATCCATGGCCGAAGCCGGGATGCTGCTTGGGCTGCTGCTCGCCCAAGGTTTCCTAGTCATTATTGCAGCAGTTGTAGCTGCTTGAACTGGATGGGGCGTCGGCCCTTGCTACTTGGCGCAGATGGAGGCACAACTGGATGTCGTTCCTTGGTTGTTGATTAGATGACTCGGGGTGCTACAGAGCCGCCTCCTCAACTTCCTTTGCTTGCTGGTCACGCTCACAACCGCAGATGAGCAGCAGATCGGCCACTGCTGATTTGCAGAATGGCCGCCCAAACCAAGCAGCAAAGCTGCAGATGGGCGCCGCTGCTAGGACACGAGATAGAGGGGGAAGGAAAGAGGTGGAAGGAGGACGGAGCTCAAGGGAGCTCTCCTGCTGCTGGGTGCGTCCACGATGGCTCACCTGGCCGCTGTTGTGGCTGCCGTGCTGCTGCAGCTTGCTAGGGCGCCGCCTAGCAGATTAGGGTTGCGGTGGGGGCGAGGTAGAGGAAAAGAAAGGGAAGAAGAAGGGGAAGGCTAGGTGTTGTTGGATCGGAGCTCTAGGCTCACGAAATCACCCCAAGATCGCCCTTGGTCGCAACCTGCTAGTTCAATCGGGCACCGCTTTTGCGGTCCTGTTCCATCGGGGAAGGAGAAAGGATAAGCGAGAAAGGGAAATAAAGGCAAGAGAAAAGGTAAATAACTTATAAATGGGAAAATTGCAGAAATGGTCCAAGGAATATATAAACGCCACAACTATGGCCTCGGGGGTCCGATTGAAATGATTCTTTTTGCAACATTTCAAGCATGGAATTCTCTACAACCTCAAAGCGAGAAAACATGCTAAATGGACTATTTCACTGGATCAAAGCTCTAATTGCAACTGTGATTACTTGATTCAACTTAATGTACTAAATAATCAACATTGACATCATTAATTGCCTCAGGTGATTCAATCTCAGCTATTAATTCACATCTTAGCTTATCTTGATTATCCATGATGTTTAATTTGATACTCAACACTAATTGAGGTGTTTCACATAATTCGAGGTATTTGTTGACTAACCCTGACATGGGTCGTAACAATTAATTTATTTCTTTTTGCATTAAATTAATTTAAAGTCCCATGTATGCTTAAATCTTGATTATTTTAATGTCAATTTTCTCTCTCCTCCAAGATAATTCAAATGAGGCACCCATCTCATTCTCTTTGCTCAAATTGATGCCAAGAAACATGAGAGACCCTCTAGAGGTTGTATTTTGCATATTGAACCCTAGGTTTTGGGTAAATTGCACATTACACCAAAACTATGTTTTAATGCACAAGGATTTCTCTACAAGCTTTACCTTGGTGCCCAAGCTAGTGGAAACCATACCATTACATCATATTCATTCTTATGATGTATCAACATTAGAGGAACATTTTATCATGTGCAATGTGCAAGTTAACCCCTCAACATGGGTAATTTGCACTTTAGTCCAAAATTAACAAACAATGTTTCAACATTATTCAAAAAGGACTAAAATGAAATATAAGTTCCTCAAGAGCCTTAATTACTTTTAAAAAGATATGTGCAAGCATATTACCAAATTTATTAAGCCAAAACACCTAGGGTTAAAACATAACCCAGGTCAGGGATGTTACAGTGATGTTATGTGAAACCATAATATAGGGTGATGTTATGTGAAACCCTAATATAGGGTGATGTTATGTGAAACCCTAATACAAGGTGATGTTATGTGAAACCCTAATATAGGGTGATGTTATGTGAAACCCTAATTGTTAAAGATGGGAAATTCTAACCCTAATGAGGGAATAGTGATGTTATCTTTGTATTGCATAATGTTGATATGTAATTGATATGGTTGTTATCAAGTATACTAACCATGCATGTATCATGTGAGCATAACCAGGTATGAGCTATGATGTTAATGGGCCTTGTGAGACATTATTTTATTTGTTGCCTAGTGAGAGGTGACAAGAAGTTGAATATGCCCGGTGAGCTATGTGAGATGCTTTGCAACAAGTATCATGAATACCTTGGTCAGATGACCTAGAGGTAATAGTTACCTGATAGTGGTAACCATGTTCAGTGATGAACTAAGGGTTTGAATACCCAGATCCAATAAACATGATGATGATATTGTTGATGGATGTGAATTCCCAATAATGAGATAAGGGATTGAGATCCCAATGTTCTATAAAGTTTTGGAAAGCACTTGATAGTAGTATTACATGTTTCTTTGTAGCATTTGTCATAATAATTCCTGTTTGAAATCTTGATTGATGCTAAAAGAATATGGTAATGTACTTAAGTAATCAAGTGGAATATTATCATGTAGAGCCCTGACAATAGATCCATCATCATCAGTAGCTGGTGATGGTGAAATGAATTCTCCTGCTGGTTAATCTGGAGCGTATATTGTTGAATATGCGAGGTTTCTCCTAGTTGAAAATAGGAGGATTAGAGTGCAACTTCGTTTGTAGACTCAGGATATCTTTAAGAGCATGGTGAACAGGCCCATGGCTCAGTGAGATGGAGCATGAATGCGTTCATGTCTCAGGGAGCACTGTGAACTGGCCCGTGGCTCAAATTTACTAGCGCCGGGACCTGTACTAAGGCGGGCTAGAGAATGGGTAGCCTATGAGAGCTAACCATGTGACTGAGGTCACTTAAGCAAGAGACTGCGGTCCTGCTTGTGGTCTCACACTGACCGAGATGGATGAGATCGAGGAGTCTGGCTCTTCCTTTGATCTTGTATGGCATCGGCTTTGGGTTTCACAACCGAAGGTTGGATTTGAGCGGTACAACTCACTTCCTCAGGGCATAAGAATGATTGTAAAATGTAATCAGCCGTGTAGCATATTTTCTTAAGGACGAATTATGAAAATCATTGGTTGATGTTACATTGATTATTTTATTCTAAATGGATAGATATTATACATGTTTTTCATATTCCTTATTAAAATGGATTGATGATTTATTGCTTTATCATTTATAGATGTAATGCTTTAAAGGATGATATTGCTCTACTCTACTTAATAATGATTAAATCCTGTTTTTTCAATAGAGATTCCTCTGCTCAGTTTATTACTATTTATCTGCAATAATAATATTTCTGGAAGAGAGTTACATCTCTCGCTGGGACAATTTCAATTGTCTCACCCCCGAGGGATCCAACCTTTTTAGGTGGATGAGGATGAGGAGGTAGAAACCATACAACAGGGGAAGGACAACAATATCAGGGACAACAGTGACATCTCAGGTGGAGATACTGATTGTTGTGTCTTGTAGTGATGTGTCCTATGTGTCATCTCTATACTCTCAGGTCCTTGGAATCAGTAGTTAGTGCTTTTATGATCGATATGAGATTTTGGCATTGAATGCCTCGAGGTTTTATGTTGCTTATGTATAGACTTAACAGAGCAACTGTTGTATGTGATCCTCGAGAAGAGAAGGTACATGGTATGTACTTTGTGGACCAGAATGTATATATAATATTTTGGTTCTTGTCACCTCTTCATTATCCAAGAATTAATGGAAAAGGAATTAAGCACCTTAAAGAGTTTTATATTAATATCCAACCTGTAGTGGATAATACTTTTTATTATGATAATGTGAGTGGGCTTCCACTCAACCAAGATCTTTTTGTTCCCAAGCAAGGCACAAGCTCGTACAAAACTTTACAAAGTCATCCCTCAACTTTTTGGTTGAAGGGCTCCTTAATTAATTTATTTCTTTTTGCATTAAATTACTTTAAAGTCCCATATATGCTTAAATCTTGATTATTTTAATGTCAAGATTCTCTCTCCTCCAAGATAATTCAAATGAGGTGCCCCTCTCATTCTCTTTGCTCAACTTGATGCCAAAAAACATGAGAGACCCTCTAGAGGTGGTATGTTGTATATTGAACCGTAGGTTTTGGGTAAATTGCACATTACACCAAAACTAGGTTTTAATGCACAAGGATTGCTCTACAAGATTTACCTTGGTGCCCAAGCTAGTGGAAACCATACCATTACATCATATTCATTCATATGATGTCTCAACATTAGAGGAACATTTTATCATGTGCAATTTGCAAGTTAACCCCTAAACTTGGGTAATTTACACTTTAGTCCGAATTAACAATCAATGTTTCAACATTATTAAAAAAGGACTGAAAATGAAATATAAGTTCCTCAAGAGTGTTAATTACTTTTCAAAAGAAATGTGCAATCATCTAACCAACTTTATTAAGCCAAGACACATAGGGTTAAAACATAACCCAAGTCAGGGATGTTACAGTGATGTTATGTGAAACCCTAATATAGGGTGATGTTATGTGAAACCCTAATATAGGGTGATGTTATGTGAAACCCTAATATAGGGTGATGTTATGTGAAACCCTAATTGTTAAAGATGGGAAATTCTAACCCTAATGAGGGAATATTGATGTTATCTTTGTATTGCATAATGTTGATATGTATTTGATATGGTTGTTATCAAGTATACTAACCATGCAGGTATCATGAGATGATGATCATAACCAGGTATGAGCTATGATGTTAATGGGCCTTGTGAGCCATTATTTTATTTGTTTCCTAGTGAGAGGTGACAAGAAGTTGAATATGCCTGGTGAGCTATGTGAGATGCTTGTGTAACAAGTATCATGAATACCTTGATCAGATGAACTGGAGGTAATAGTTACCTGATAATGGTAACCATGTTCAGTGATGAACTAAGGGTTTGAATACCCAGATCCAGTAAACATGATGATGATATTGTTGAGGGATGTAAATTCCCAGTAATGAGATAAGGGATTGAGATCCCAATGTTCTATAAAGTTTTGAAAAGCACTTGATAGAAGAATTACATGTTTCTTTGTAGCATTTGTCATAATAATTCCTGTTTGAAATCTTGATTGATGCTAAAAGAATATGGTAATGTACTTAAGTAATCAAGTGGAATATTATCATGTAGAGCCCTGGCCATTGATCCATCATCGTTAGTAGCTGGTGATGGTGAAACGGATTCTCCTACTGGTTAATCTGGAGCGTATATTGTTGAATATGCGGGGTTTCTCCTAGTTGAAAATAGGAGGATTAGAGTGAAACTTCATTTGTAGACTCAATATATGTTTAAGAGCATGGTGAATAGGCCCATGGCTCAGTGTGATGGAGCATGAATGCGTTCATGGCTTAGGGAGCACGGTGAACTGGCCCGTGGCTCAGATTTACTAGCACCGGGACCTGTACCAAGGTGGGCTAGAGAATGGGTAGCCTATGAGAGCTAGCCATGTGACTGAGGTCACTTAAGCAAGAGACTGCAATCCTACTTGTGGTCTCACACTGACCGAGATGGATGAGATCGAGGAGTCTGGCTCTTCCTTTGATCTTGTATTGCACCGGCTTTGGGTTTCACAACCGAAGGTTAGATTTGAGTGGTACGACTCACTTCCTCAGGGCATAAGAATGATTGTAAAATGTAATCAGTAGTGTAGCATATTTGCTTAAGGACAAATTATGGAAATCATTGGTTGATGGTACATTGCTTATTGTATTCTAAATGGATAAATATTATACATGTTTTTCATATTCCTTATTAAAATGGATTTATGATTTACTGCTTTATCATTTATAGATGTAATGCTTTAAAGGATGATATTGCTCTATTATGCTTAATAATGATTAAATCCTATTTTTTCAATAGAGATTCCTCTGCTCAGTTTATTACTATTTATCTACAATAATAATATTTCTGGCGGAGAGTTATATCTCTCGCTGGGATAATTTCAATTGTCTCACCCCCGTCGGATCCAACCTTTTTAGGTGGACGAGGATGAGGAGGTAGAAACCATACATCAAGGGAAGGATAGCAACATCAGGGACAACAGTGACATCTCAGGTGGAGATACTGACTATTGTGTCTTGTAGTGATGAGTCCTACGTGTCATCTCTGTACTCTCAGGTCCTTGGAATCAGTAGTTAGTGCTTTTATGATCGATATGAGATTTTGGCATTGAATGCCTTGAGGTTTTATGTTTCTTATGTATAGACTTAACAGAGCAACTGTTGTATGTGATCCTCGAGAAGAGAAGGTACATGGTATGTACTTTTTGGACCAGAATGTATATATAATATTTTGGTTCTTGTTATAAGAGTTTCTTGGAAATGGATCTCTTTGTAAATGGTTTTAATTTTTAGTGATTTTCAGTAATCCGCGGCTAATGTTTAATTTCGCTTAATTGTAACGATTTGTTTATCGGTTTGTGCATCGGTCACCACAAGTTTTTGGTATCAGAGCCTAAGGTTCGTGGAGTCTACAGAGACATAGGATTAAGGTCATTGAGTCTATTCTAGTGTCTTCCTGTTTATCTGATAGCGACTTCTGCTCTCAGGAGAAGAAGTAAAGCTTGAAGATGGCTGGATCACATGAAGAACATGCTACTGAAAGCAGTGTTGTTGCACTAGGAGGAGGTGCAAGGGATCAGGCTAGAGAGGAACTAGTACCTGAACATCCCAAGTTTGACCAATCTATACTAGAAAACCCAACTTTCCATGCTTTGTTTGGGCAGTTCATGGCGACTATGACACATATGGAGGATAGCATGCCACCACGTGCACCTAGGGCACCAGCTCACAATGAGGGACACAGAGCTGGCAAAACTTTTGAACGGCTTTGCCGGGTAGGAGCCACTGCATATGCTAGTACAGCTGACCCAGCAGACGCGGACTTGTGGCTGACTGAGCTGGAAAAGGCCTTTAGAATTCTTAATATTCCAAAAGCTGAGAAGGTTAGGCATGCGGTGTACCTATTGAAAGGGAGTTTTGGCCATTGGTGGGCCATAGAAGAAGGCAAAAGGCTAGGTGTTAAAGTCAGATGGGAAGAATTCTGACGTGGATACGTTAGTAGATATTTTTCCAAGACTTATCTGGAAGAGAAAATCTCTCAGTTTGAGCAGATAAGGCAAGGACCAATGAACATTAGTGAGTATGAAGCTAAGTTCATGGAGCTTCTATGGTTCTGTCGACACATGGCTACTACAGATGAGGAGAGGATTTAGCATTTTGAGAAGGGTTTGAATGCTGATTTGACCACACCCGTATCTGCTCTAGAGAATAGAGAAAGGTTTGCCACCTTTGTGGAGTCAGTTAGATGGATAGAAAGGTCTGTGACTGAGAAACGTCAAGCCAACAATAAGAAGGTGTATACACAGTTCCAAGGACAAAGGTCTGAGAGTTTTAATAAACCAAGGTTTTTGGCACCAACAACACCACTGAGGTTTAATACTCAAACACAGTGGACATACAACAAGGGTAGAGGTCGTATTTTACCACTAGAAGTAGCCCACAGCTCAGCATCAATGTCAATAACAGGACCGTCTAGACCATAGCGGGAGAATAGAGTTTGTTATAAATGTGGGAAGATGGGACATCTGATGAAAGACTGTCTAGTTAGAGACGTGAGTGTAACCCAACCAATGAGGCAAAGTCAACAAGGCTCTCAGAAGCGATAGTTTAGTAGTGGCACTCAAGGACGTGGAAAAGCATCCCAAGCTGGTTCATCTACATCCAACAATAGGGCGAGTGGTTGACAACCAGCAATGGCAAGATTCTATGCTATGAATCAGCCAAAAGCAGTGGTCAACCCACGAGTCGTGATAGGTCAAGATGGAATTATTTCATTTTGATATGTCTTCATACTGCTTTGTATCTGTTTTGATTGATCTGGGTGCCACACATTCCTTTATCACGTAAGAAGTGATTCATGACTGCAATATGATTGTCAGTCATAGAGCAGATAACTTGTTATTAGAAACTCTATTAGTTGGATCTGCAGTGTTGCGAGAGGTATGTTCTCCTTGTGTTCTTTATTTTTCTGAACATAGCATTTACGTGGATCTTATACCATTTTAGATGCATGGGTTCGACATAATCCTTGGGATGGACACCCTAGAAAAGTATAAAGTTGTCTTGGATTGTGGTTCCAAGCAGGCTATGTTCACAGACTATGGTGATACATGGGTGTTTCAGGGGGACAGAAAGATTCTTCCAACCTGTCTAGTGTCGGCTATGGTAGCTGAGAAGTTGATGAGATAAGGATGCTTCACATTCTTGGCACATGTGATAGATACCAGGGCAGAGAGTCCTAGTCTTTCTGAAGTTCCGATTGTTAGGGAGTTTGAGTATGTGTTTCCTGAGGAACTTCTAGGTGTTCCTCCACCCCAAGAAATTGACTTTGAGATTAATCTAATCCTGGGTACACAACCTATAGATCAAACACCTTATAGAATGGCACCTGCTGAGATGGCATAACTCAAGAAACAGTTGCAAGAGTTGCTTGAAAAGGGTTTTATTCGACTGAGTACTTCACCATGGGGTGCTCTGGTTCTTTTCATTAAAAAGAAAGACGAGTCTATGCGATTATGCATCGACTATAGACAACTAAACAAAGTAACCATAAAGAACAAATATCCTTTGCTAAGGATAGATGACCTATTTGACCAGTTGCGTGGTGCAACTATCTTCTCTAAAATAGATCTGAGGTCAGGATACCATCAGTTACGTATCAAGGAGAATGACATACCTAAGTCATCCTTTAGGACAAGGTATGGTCACTATGAGTTCATAGTTATGTCTTTCGGACTAACTAATGCACCATCTGCATTCATGGAACTCATGAACATAATCTTCCAGCCATTCCTTGATCAATTCATAGTAGTCTTTATTGATGACATCCTGATTTACAGTAGAGATGCTCAACAACATGAGCAACACCTTCGTCAGGCCATGAATTTATTGAGAGAGCACAAGGTATATGCCAAATTCAGTAAGTGTGAGTTCTGGTTATCATAAGTGTCTTTTCTTAGACACGTAATATCTGCCTTAGGTATCTGTGTTGATCCTAGAATGGTAGAATTTATCTTGGAGTGGGAACAACCAAAGACACCAACGAAGATACACAGTTTTCTAGGACTGGCAGGCTACTATAGGAGGTTCATTAAGAACTTTATTTCTATAGATTTACCCCTAACCAAGTTGACCAGGAAGGATGTTCCTTTTGTCTGGAATGAAAAGTGTCAACATTCTTTCTAGTCGTTGAAAGAAAGATTGACCAGTGCACCTATGTTCATGTTACTTGAGCAGGGAAAGAGGTATATTGTTTTCTTTGATGCTTCTAAGAACGGTCTAGGATGTGTGTTGATGCAGGATAAACAAGTGATTTCTTTTACTTCTCGATAGCTTAAGAAACACAAAGAAAATTATCCAACACATGATCTAGAATTAGCTGCAGTGGTTCATGCGTTGAAGATATGGAGACATTATCTCTATGGAGAGACATTCCAGATTTTCGCGGACCATAAGAACCTAACATACATCTTTTCACAGCATGAGTTGAATATGAGACAACGCCACTGGATGGAGTTAATCAAGGACTACGATTGTACAATTGATTATCATCTAGGAAAGGCTAATATAGTGGCTGATGCACTAAGTAGAAAATCATCATAACCAACCATGGACAAGGCACAATTGAATTCTTTAGTATGCTTTAAACGAGACATGCTTGTCTCTCTGAGGCAAAACAATGTACATCTTAAAGTATCCTTATTAGCTAGACTGTTAGCTGATATGCACATAAAACCTACTCTGAAACAACAGATCAAAGAGGCACAACAAGCTAATACTGTGATTCCGCAGATCAGGTCAGAGTATAGTAGTAAGAAACGGGATGGTTTTCATTAGTCAGATGATGAGGTAGACTTTTACCATGGTCGGATGGTAGTACCTGATGCTAATGACTTAAGGAAGTTAGTCATGGAGGAAGCTGATTCATCTATGTATGCAATGCATCCAGGGAGCACCAAAATGTATCATAACTTGAAGGATATGTATTGGTGGCCTAGTTTAAAGAAAGATGTAGTTGAGTTTGTTATGCGGTGTCCAGTATGTCAGCAAGTTAAAGATGAACATCAGAAGCCCGCAGGAACAATGCAACCTTTACCTATACCACAATGGAAATGGGATCACGTGACCATGGACTTTGTGGTTGGTTTGCCAAGAACAGCCAAAAGTCATGATTCCATTTGGGTGATAGTTGATAGGTTGACTAAGTCAACACATTTTCTTCCTGTCAAAACAACCTATACTGCTGAGAAACTTGCACAGATCTATATAGATGAGATAATGTGTTTACACAGGGTTCCAACTACAATTGTTTCTGATAGAGGTCCCCAGTTCATGAGTCATTTTTGGGAATGACTACATAAAGCTTTGGGTACGCAATTAAGGTTTAGTACTACTTTTCACCCACAATCAGATGGATAATCTGAGAGGACTATACAAACCTTGGAGGATTTGCTTATGGCATGTGTCTTTCAGTTTGTAGGAAGTTGGGATATACACTTGAGCTTAAGAGAATTCACTTACAACAATAGTTATCAGCATAATATTGATATGGCACCGTATGAAGCATTATATGGTAAACGTTGTAGATCTCCATTGTGCTGGTATGAAACATGGGAATATCAACTTTTGGGTCCTGAATTAGTACAATAGACAACTAAAAAGATTAAAGTAATACAACAACAGTTAAAGGCTGCACATGATAGACAAAAGTCATACGCTGATAAACGGTGACGACCTTTAGAATTCCAAGTTGGAGATAGAGTATATCTCAAAGTCTCACCTTGGAAAGGTGTTCTTAGATTTGGAAAGAAGGGTAAGTTAGCTCCTAGATTTATGGGGCCTTATCCAATCACTGAACGGATTGGAAAGGTAGCCTATAAGTTGGAGTTGCCACCTGAACTACACAGATTGCATCCAATATTCCATATATCCATGCTAAGAAAGTGTCACCCTGACATGGAGTTAGTTTTGCAACATGTGGAGGTAGAGTTAAATGAAGATATATCCTATGTAGAGGGACTAGTGTTGATTCTTGACAAGAGAATCAAAAAGTTGAAAAAGAAAGACATAGTTCTTGTGAAAGTTCTTTGGAATCGTCGTGGTGTTGAAGAAGCTACGTGGGAGCTGGAGGAAGAGATGAGGAGGAAATACCCTTCTCTTTTCTCTTGATGATTTCATGAATGAAATCCCTGTTAGGGGTGGATAATTGTAACATCCCTAACATGGGTTATGCCTTAACCCTAGAAGTTTTGCTTAAGTAAGTCATTTAGATTCTTGTATTTATATTTTGAAAAGTAATTAAGACTAAAGGAGAGCTTATGTTTTAATTTTGGTTCTATTTGAATAATGTTGAAACAATATTTTTCCTATTTTGAACTAAAGTGCAATTTACTCAATTTAAGGGGTTACCTTGGAAATGTTACATGATAAATGTTCCTCAAGTGTTATAGCATCATAAGAATGATAGTGATGTTGAGGTATGGCTTGTGGAAGCCTAAGTTTCAAGAAGGAGCTTGTTTGAGTAATGCTTGTGTATTGAATGCTAGTTTTGGTGTAATTTGCAAATTACCCAAAACCTAGGGTTGAACATGTAAAATACCACCTCTATTATGTCCCTACTATTTATTGGTATCATTTAGAGAAAATAAAAAGAAAGTGGCATCTTGTTGGAACTACTTTTGAGGAGATATAATCTTGATAATAAAATAATCAAGAAATAAGCATAAATGAAGCCCTAATTTATTTTGTAGCAAAAATAAATATATTAATTGAAGTGCCAATAAACTAAAAAGGTTGTGGTTGAAGTCCTATAATGGGAGGACGTCCAAATGCCTTGAGTGGCACCGAAATATCCTAAGTAGGTGAAGAAATCCACTCACATTTGTTAATTAAAAAGTAATGTCCACTAAAAATGGATGATATTATTATAATGATTAAGGTGCTTAAGGGGTTGCTTCTAATTCAAGGATAAATGAGAGGATTTTGAGGAATAAAGAAAGATGGCTTTGAAGACAAGTAAGGGAGGGGGCATGTGGCAAGAAAGTGGATGAATTTTCTCCTACTTTCTCTCTCCTAGAAAATCAATTATATGTACTCGATTTTCTCCTTACTTGAAAGGCTATTTTGCAAACCACTTTCTTCCTTTGCTTTGGCCGATGACCAAGGAGATTAGGAGCAGAAGGAAAATTTTCCCCAAGTTGAAGGTAAGCTCCATGATCATTTTCAACCTTGAATTGATGGCTGAAATCGGATTTCAACATTGATTTTCTTCTCTCCTCCATCTAATGCTCAACCTTGGCTATCTTTTGCATCCAAAGAGTTGGAAATGAACCTTGGATAGTTGAAGGAGATTCTTTCACCATTAAAGATAAGAATCTTGAAGCTTTGAAGCTACTTTGAAGGCGGGTTATATAACTTGAACCCCATCAATGTTATTATTGATTTCAATTTCTCATCATATGTTGATGATTTATTTCCTTCTTGAATAATTGATGAATTCATCATATATATGGCAGTAGAAATTAGAGGTCCAAAGCTTGATGATGATGATATCATCTTAGCACACACCTCAATAATATCATTGTCAAACGGTTTTAGTTTTGTTGGTCAAACAGTTTCAAACCGTTAGAGACCAAACGGTTTCAAACCGTTTGGTGACCAATCGATTTCAAAACCGTTTGAGGTTAAACGGTTTCAAAAACGTTAGAGACCAAATGGTTTCAATGGATTCAAGGATCAATGGGTCTCATGACCTAATAAACAATTAAATTCAATTGGTTACAAAACCCTAGAATCAAACCCAATTGACTACAAAACCCTAGATCAATTGATGTCAAATCCCTAATTTAGGTTTAATCGGTTTCAACTCTGATTTGACCAAATGGTCCCAAACTTTTTGAGGACCAAACAGTCCTCAAACGGTCTCAAACCGTTTAGGGTTGATCAATCTTTAAGACCGTTTAAGGTCTAACGGTCTTCAAAATCGTTTGATGAGTAAAGGGTTCAAGACCATTTAAGGTCTAATGGTCTTCAAAACCGTTTGATGAGTAAAGGGTTCAAGACCGTTTAAGGGCTAACGGTCTTCAAACCGTTTGATGAGCAAAAGATCAAGACCGTTTAAGGTCTAATGGTCTTCAAACCATTTGAGGGACTAGTGATCAAGACCGTTTGATGGTCTAATGGTCTCAAATCGTTTAAGGATATAGAGACCTAGACCGTTTGATGGTCTAACAGTCTCAAACCGTTTGAAGGTTTAGGACCAAGACCGTTTGATGGTCTAACAGTCTCAAACCGTTTGAAGGTTCAATTGGTTCAAACCATTTGAAGGTTCAATTGATTCAAACCATGTAAGTACTATTAACCCCATAAGTGGTTGAAGAGTATCTCAAGGTTGATTTCAATGGAAGTACCTCTAAAGTACTTAGGTGATTAGTATAATTAGAGTGATTATCACTCGATGCCTATGAAAGTAATAAATCCAATATACTATGATAAGCATAGGTGCATGTACTTAGTGAAAGGTTAAGTCAACTAAATAAGGTATGATGGTGATGTGTGTTCCTAGTACATGGAACAATGACAAGTATGATTTAATACTTAAATAATGTTTTGTGCTCTAAGATATGTGGAAGCGCTGACTTAGGGTTTGGATTAATGAGGTAATCATAAAACCCTAATTGATAAAGATGAGAAACCCTAACCCTAATTTTGGGTAATGGGTTGGGAAACCCTAATATAGGGTGATGTTATATGAAACCCTAATACAGGGTGATGTTATGTGTAACCCTAATATAGGGTGATGTTATGTGAAACCCTAATATAGGGTGATGTTATGTGAAACCCTAATACATGGTGATGTTATGTGAAACCCTAATAGAGGGTGATGTTATGTGAAACCCTAATATAGGGTCATGTTATGTGAAACCCTAATATAGGGTGATGTTATGTGAAACCCTAATTGTTAAAGATGGGAAATTCTAACCTTAATGAGGGAATAGTGATGTTATCTTTGTATTACATAATGTTGATATGTAATTGATATAGTTGTTATCAAGTATACTAACCATGCATGTATCATGAGATGATGAGCATAACCATGTATGAGCTATGATGTTAATGGGCCTTGTGAGCCATTATTTTATTTGTTGCCTAGTGAGAGGTGATAAGAAGTTGAATATGCTTGGTGAGCTATGTGAGATGCTTGTGTAACAAGTATCATGAATACCTTGGTCAGATGACCTGGAGGTAATAGTTACCTGATAGTGGTAACCATGTTCAGTGATGAACTAAGGGTTTGAATACCTAGATCCAGTAAACATGATGATGATATTGTTGAGGGATGTGAATTCCCAGTAATGAGATAAGGGATTGAGATCCCAATGTTCTATAAAGTTTTGAAAAGCACTTGATAGAAGTATTACATGTTTCTTTGTAGCATTTGTCATTAAAATTCTTGTTTAAAATCTTGATTGATGCTAAAAGAATATGGTAATTGTGACATCCAACTTACAAAAATTTGATTTACTTAAGCGAAAGCGTTCATTTGCAACGGATTACTAAAAATCACTAAAAATTAAAAGTTTTTCCAAAGAGACCCATACACTAGATAACTCTTTCATAAAGAACCAAAGTAATTCAATTACATTCTAGTTCACTAGTACATATCTTGTACCATTCCTTCTCGAGGATTAGAAGCATTAACTGCCCTGTTAAAACTATACATAGGCAGTATAAAACATTGAGGCATCAAGCCAAAATCTCAGATCGATTCATTAAACTAACTACTGACTCCGAGGACCTGAGAGTACAGAGACGACACATAGGACTCTATGTACACATATACAAGACATGACAAATAATGTCTCCACCTAAGAATTCACTACTGTCCCTACTGCTACAACTGCTCTTCCTCTACTGTAGGGTTTCTGCCTCTTCCTCCGCGTCTACCTAAAAAATTGGATCCCACAGGGGTGAGACAATTGCAAAATTGTCCCAGTGAGAGTTATAACTCTCCACCAGAAACGTTATTATTGTAGTTTAACAAGATAATAATCAAACAGAGGAATCATAAACATTTAACAGTAGATGATTCATTGTCTAAACAGATTAGAACAATATTTTTATTCAAAGTACTTCAGTTATGACTTGATAAAGAAGCATATCACTTATCCAATAAGGAATATGAAGAACATGTATAACATTTATCCACTATACCAAGCAAGATAATATCATCCATTGATTCTCATATTTCAATCTTAAGCAATTATGCTACACGACTGATTATATTTTACAAACAACTTAATGCTCTAAAGAGATGAAGTATATCGCACTTGCTCCAACCGACCACGATTACGTTTAGCATCGGTACCACACAAGGTCAATGGAAGAGCCAGACTCCAAGACCTCAAACTTATTAGTCAGTACGAGATTATATGGCAGAGACATGACGTGTCAAACTGCAATTAGCTTGCCAGGGTATATTGGCATCTTCGCTATAGAGTTATAGCTCACAACATATACTCTCTTCAGGGTTATGGCTTGTATCCAATGCCTGGTATCATATCATGGAGTCATGGCCCGTAGCCATACTCATATTGGGGTATGATCCGTAACCAATCCCATACATAAGATATAGCCCGCAGCCATTCCTATGGGGCATGAGGATATAATTGCCCAATTACCCCCACATATTCAAAAATATGTGTTCCGAGTTTCAACTCATTTCACCATTCAGCAAATTCTGACGTTGATGGATCTGTGGTTAGGGAAACTACATTATATGATATCACTTGATTAATTAAGTGTATTACCATATTCTTTTAGCATCAATCAAGTTTCCAAACATCAATTATTTTAACAATTGCTATAAAGAATGTGTAATACTTTCATCAAGTATTGTTCAAATCTTTAATAAGGCATTGGGATCTCAATCCCTCATCTCATCAGGAGCATTCTCATTCTTTCACAACTCATCATCATGATTATAAGAAATGGGTATTCAAACCCTCAGTTCATCATAGAACACATGTTACCATTTATCAGATAACTAATACCTTCAGGTCATCTGACTAAGGTAATAAGGATACTTGCTTCACAAGCATCTCATATGGCACACAAGGCCCATTAATCTCTTGTTACCTCTCACTAGCCAACAAAGCATATGAAGGCTCATAAGGCCTATAAACCATTTTCAATAAATAAAGCATCATAGCTCATACCTGGCTATGCTCATCATCTCATCATACCTGCATGGTTAATTCACAGAATTACAACAATATCAATTACGTATCATTACCATGCAATACAAGGGTAACTCCACTATTTCCTCATTAGGGTTAAGGTTCCCATATTATGTCAATTTGAGTTATACATCTCATTACCCATCATTAGAGTTATGGTTTATCATCTCATAGCCCAAGATTAGGGTTTCATACATTATAACCCATAATTAGGGTTTCTCATACCTTTACCCTGTTTTTGGGTTTCAAAACACATTACATCACCCTACATTAGGGATTTACATATCATTATCTTGAATTAGGGTTTACTAAAAAACCACTAGAGGGGGGTGAATAGGGTTTTATGATTATTTTAAAGTAATTTAACTCAAACAAGCAACCACAAAAATATTGGACAAGGGGATAAGGATTTAGAGTGGTTCCAACCTTAGAAAATACTAAGGCAGTCAATCCACTACCTGGTTGCTTACCCAACCGGGATTTTGAAAGAATCAAATTTTATTACCTCGCAAGGACTTTACATAAAATTACAATTCTTTCACCAAACCCTTCAAACAACCTTCACCTAGAAGTAGTTGCACCAACTTTGAAGCAGCCTTCTTGAAGTAACTTCAAGCTCCCCCTTGAAGTAGCCTTCCTCTTGAAGTAGCTTCCCATTGCAACAACCTTCTTGAAGTAGTTCGAAGTCCACCTTCTCCACCGAGAAGAACCTTCTCCAATCCGCAGCCTCCAACCCTACGAGTAGCAAGGAGAATACAAAAGATACAAAGGAACAAGAAGGAAAAATAGAAATTACAATACCACTTTGCAGCTCTAGGCTTTATTTCCTATATCAAGCGTTTTAATCTCCTAACCAATGTATATAGAAGTGTAATTGCTGTGGATAGGAGATACTAGCCTATAGGACACGAAATTGGAGCAATGAGAAGAATAGCCAATGCAGGTGTTGTTCAATTTCTCAAAACAGATTGACAATTGCAAGTGTAAGCTCAAGTGTATCGCAAGTGTAGATTAGTGAGTTTGGGTGTCCTAAGGGATGTCCTATTTATAGGAATGACCTACAAGTGCTTAAGGACGTTCTAGACACTTTCTAGGGGGTTCTAAGTGCTTAACTAGCCGTTAGGTACACTTTAGTTGCTTTAGCAACGACTAGTTAATTAATTCTGAAAGTGCTGTCAGAACTCATCTCGGTCGAGGAATTGTCGACCGAGAGTCCTACTCGGTCGAGGGTTTTTCGACCGACAGACTCTCTGGAGCAAGTGTTTGCAACGTTCATCTCCAACTACCAACTACCTTGTCAGCTGTGTCTAACAGCTACTTGGGTCTTTCTCGGTCAAGGAGTTTGTCGACCGAGAGTGTCTCGATCGAGGAATTTGTCGACCGAGATTGACCCTATTTCAATGTTTCAAATAAAGTGCTAAGTGTATGTATGAGTGTGCATATGTGACACTATTGAAGGGGATGACCTATCTAAGTGTGGTGATTAGCTAGGGAAGATCTAACGCTTGATTTACATGATGTCTAAGAACTTGTACATTATATGTTTGTACAAGTTTTACAATTGATTACATTCATGAAGTAACAATAATTCAAGCATATAGTTTTCCCAAATCTTTTGCCATCCACCTTATTCCTGCAACACTCAAGTAGCTCGTTAGATCGACAAGAATGAAATGTTTGTCATCATCGAAACAAAGGGATTATACTAATGTCAATTTAGCCAACAATCTCCCCCTTTTTGAAGATGACAAACATTTCCTAAATATAAAATGAGAAAATATAAAACATATGAGTTTCATACCTGAAGTTTACCTTTTGTAGCCATTCTCTTATTTTGCAAGTGTGTGCTGGCCGAGATATTCTGAAACTCATTTTATTTTATGTTTTTAATTTTATATTATTTCTCCCCCTTTGTCATTTCAAAAAGATATCCAAGATAATCATTTAGTATGGCTTTTTATTTCTCCCCCTTAATTTGATAATTAAATGCTCCCCCTTAATAAGATATTCAGTTTTAAAAGCAAGGGATGCAAACCACTTCTTGTCAAATTTAGCCACAATTTATTTCTCAATCATTTGCAAAGGATGTTAAGCCTTGAAATGATATGAGATTCTCTTAAGTTCATGGCATATGTGTATTGATTTCTCATCCATTTTTCAAGGGATGTTAAGCCCTAAAAATGACATGAGAATCCTTTAAGCTTATAGTAGAATACATGTATGTATCTCTAACCAAATGCACAAAATGTTAAGCCCAAATTTGTTTAGAGAATTCCATTAAGAGCAAGATATATGTCATATTCATGAATATTGTAAATTTCTTTGTTTTTCATGACCAAAACTACTTTTAAGGATACTAAGGTCATAACAAGCTTCAAATGATGTTTTCAAAGTTTTGTAAGCTTCTTAATCTTATAATCAAGATAGTTTGTGTGAGCTCCCCCTTAATCTTATAGTCAAGATAATTTAAGGATTCTAAGGTCACAATCAATATTAAATCATAATAAGTTGACCTTTTATGAGAGTTATGCACTAAAATTATGTTTTCAATATGATAATCACATTTTGAATCAAGATACTAAGATTAAGTGCAGTAGAAAGATGTACAAATAAGCATTTTGTCAAGCTTATTTTAGTTCGACCTTGACTTCGACCATAGCGCCCCTTGGTCAAATTTGATTTCAACCAAGAGACAATTTCTGTAGATTTACAGTTTAAGCACTTTCATTGAATTACACATTTATGTTAATATATGTGAAATATAAAGTTTTTATGTAATATGATCAAATGTATATTAATTTGAAGCATTTTGAGTGATACCTATTTTGAAGAAGTTTTATCAATTGAAAGCTTAATATAGGCATCACAATGAAGTCTTTTCCTTTAATTTTCCTAAACTGTATGTTTTACATTCATTTTGAATGATATCTGTTAAGCTTTGCTATAGGTACATAAATATCAATTCCCATTTCTTCTTGTACCCTCATTTTCAGATTAATCATAAGATTCTTTAGAGACATATTTCCTTGAAAGAAGGATTAATATCTTAAAATCAAGATTTTGCTTTTGATTTCTTAAAACATTAATATTTTTTTCTAAGAGACACTGTTTGTCTTGTCATAGCATCATCATTCACAATAATCATTATCTATTATGTCAAGATGCATTTATGCTATGGTATTTTCAATGATCTGAATCACAATGATCTTGAATAGTATCCATTCATGGTTTGTATATATGCATCATAGATTATTTTAGACAAACCAATGAAACACAATGATCATGGCACAAAATTATGATAGAAAAGTAGAAGCATATCCATAATACAATGATCAACATATAAATGCAATAATTATGATCATTTAAGCTTAATTTCAATACACATGGTTCCTATATAGATATACCAAGGAGTACTTAGGAAAAATCATGTGGATTATGATAAAACAATAACTTCCTTGATTAAACCCATTCATAATTTTTAGTTTTAAGTCAAACCATGTAGAGGATAATACCATTTATGGTTCATGGATTTTCAAATTTAAGACAAACCATGTAAATGAATATGCTTAATAAACTTTTTTAATAAATGAATAAGGTTTTTTCAAAATCAGTCTTCATATAACACTTTTGCAATATGTTTAAGGATTTCATATAGTGTTATATCTTAATTCATGATGCAAAAGATCAATATGTCTTGTTTCAAAGATGATCTCCAAGATTTATTCTTGATTAAAGCACTTTTTATTATTGCTGAATTGATAGCAAATAAGAAACAGCAGAACATATTTTCCAGACTCTTGCTCGGTCGAACAATTTGTCGACCGAATTATTTTCGGTTTAAGTATTTCTCGACCGAGAATGTTTCTGCATATTTTATTCAGCAATCTGTATGTTCTAGTTTATGTGTTGTAATACTTTGTTATTCAATTGTGTGAAGTTGAGATACATATAAGGTTACTCAATTCAAGATTATTGATCATATCTCAGACTTAATTAGTGCATATACATTTTGATGTCACAATGATATTTATTCTTTTGATTTTCTTAGAACAAATTATCTTTATCATTCTAATGGAAATTTTAAGATAGACTATTTATGCTTAATCATCAAGAAAGTAGCAATTGAAATTTGATAATATTTGAATTTTCAAAGAAAGCATAATCAATTTCAATATGCATACAACTCAGAATTTCACAAGTTTTGGTTTGCATCAAGTTTAATAAGGATGTTACTAACATATATGTAATGATACAAACTACTAATATTCTTGATAAATTTGTCTTCAATATATGTGACTTATTTTTCCAATCAAGTATGTCTACTTGCAGTAAGAGTATAGATTTCAGTATCATTTTTCTTTGCAGGCAACATTTTTGCAGCAATTTTAGTAAAATCGATCCTTTTATCTTGTATACTTGATAATTTAATCATGAAAAGTATTTTGTTTTGATGCTCATATATTCTTTCTTTTGATTTGGATCATTCAAATATTTAAAGCACAAGAATATATAAAGTTCATTATCTGCTTAAGTTGATTATGATTTAAGTGTCTTTTATTTAAATAGTCTTGCCAGAGTTTTACTCGGTCGAAAAAGTTTTCGACCGACATTGTCTCGGTCGACAATTTCTCGACCGAAATTGTTACTATATCTGTATTGTTTTCAGTAATTGTTTCTAAATAAAACATATATCACTTCCAATTCAATTATGCAATTTAAAACTCAGTTTAGTTGAGATAAAACATATGAATATCAAGGTAACATTTAGATCTAATCTCAACTAATTATATACAATTTTCTAGGTTTTGAGAATCCAAACTAAAACAAGTTAGTTGAAGATGTATATTTGAAAATTTTAATTTCTTGGATTAACTTGGAGTCCTATTATTTTAAGTTGAGATAGACATAGATATACAATTTAGAGTCTTTGGTCATATCTCAACTTAATCTTATCCATTTAGTTTGGAGATTTTGGAACCCATACTAACTCAACATCCTTTGTCTTGTAGGGACATGAGAAAGAGTAATGTCCCAGACACAAACAATAATGACAACATATGGAATCAACCTCATATCTCTTTCTATGATTTTGTTCTAGATTGTTCTTGGGTACATATGTATATTTGCCTTTTGGTACATACATAGATTGATTTTCTAGCGCTTGTGTCTTTCTACAACTAGGTTTTTGATAAGATTTTCCTTTAGGATTATAAACTAGTCCTCTCCTTCCAATTTGATGATAAGAATTATTTAAGATTTTATCAAGAGTATCATTGTTATTCAACCTACTAACTTTTTGTTGTAACTTAACAATCTCATCCATTCTTTTATTGATGTCTAACTTTGCTTGATCTAGATTAGATAACAAGGAATCTCTTTCTTTCACAATAGTATCATAATCTAGATGTGTACACAAAACAGGTTGTTTTTGAAGATCATTTACTTGAGTTTGCAAGTTTATCTTTTCTAGGGAAAGAAGATTGCAATCTGCTTCTATTGATTTTAGCTTAATATTATGATCTTCAATGACCTTTTTGAGATCTTCATTTTCAGATGTGAGAGCAAGAAGTTTAGCATGTAGCTCATCATTTTCTTTGTTTGATTTCTTTAATTTTTTCTTGCACTCAATATATTTTTCATGTGTTTCTTGAAGAGTAGCAATTAAATCTTCTTTAGGTAAATAAAAAAGGCTTACCTCTTCTTCTTCTTCACTTGTTGTAGCAATAAAGCACCCTTTATGCACATCTTCCTTCTTTTTCTTCCAAGGGCAGCTAGGTGTTGTGTGGCTTGTTTCTAAGCACCAATTACAGCTTGTTGAAGGTTGGTCCAAACTGCTTCTTTGCTTGTGCTTGTAGGCACCACCACCCTTCATTCTTCAAGATTCAATTAGAGCTCCTTGAAGCCTGCTCTGATACCAATTGAAAAACCACTAGAGGGGGGTGAATAGGGTTTTATGATTATTTTAAAGTAATTTAACTCAAACAAGCAACCACAAAAATATTGGATAAGGGGATAAGGATTTAGAGTGGTTCCAACCTTAGCAAATACTAAGGCAGTCAATCCACTACCCCATTGCTTACCCAACCGGGATTTTGAAAGAATCAAATTTTATTACCTCGCAAGGAATTTACATAAAATTACAATTCTTTCACCAAACCCTTCAAACAGCCTTCACCTAGAAGTAGTTGCACCAACTTTGAAGCAGCCTTCTTGAAGTAACTTCAAGCTCCCCCTTGAAGTAGCCTTCCTCTTAAAGTAGCTTCCCGTTGCAATAGCCTTCTTGAAGTAGTTCGAAGTCCACCTTCTCCACCGAGAAGAACCTTCTCCAATCCGCAGCCTCCAACCCTAGGAGTAGCAAGGAGAATACAAAAGATACAAAGGAACAAGAAGGAAAAATAGAAATTACAATACCACTTTGCAGCTCAAGGCTTGATTTCCTATATCAAGCATTTTGATCTCCTAACCAATGTATATAGAAGTGTAATTGCTATGGATAGGAGATACTAGCCTATAGGACATGAAATTGGAGCAAGGAGAAGAATAGCCAATGCAGGTGTTGTTCAATTTCTCAAAACAGATTGACAATTGCAAGTGTAAGCTCAAGTGTATCGCAAGTGTAGATTAGTGAGTTTGGGTGTCCTAAGGGATGTCCTATTTATAGGAATGACCTACAAGTGCTTAAGGACGTTCTAGACACTTTCTAGGGGGTTCTAAGTGCTTAACTAGCTGTTAGGTACACTTTAGTTTCTTTAGCAATGACTAGTTAATTAATTATGAAAGTGTTGTAAGAACTCATCTCGGTCGAGGAATTGTCGACCGAGAGTCCTACTCGGTCGAGGGTTTGTTGACCGACAGACTCTCTGGAGCAAGTGTTTGCAACGTTCATCTCCAACTACCAACTACCTTGTCAGCTGTGTCTAACAGCTACTTGGGTCTTTCTCAGTCGAGGAGTTTGTCGAACGAGAGTGTCTCGGTCGAGGAATTTGTCGACCGAGATTGACCATGTTTCAATGTTTCAAATAAAGTGCTAAGTGTATGTATGAGTGTGCATATGTGACACTATTGAAGGGGATGACCTATCTAAGTGTGGTGATTAGCTAGGGAAGATCTAACACTTGATTTACATGATGTCTAAGTACTTGTACATTATATGTTTGTACAAGTTTTACAATTGATTACATTCATGAAGTAACAATAATTCAAGCATATAGATTTCCCAAATCTTTTGCCATCCACCTTATTCCTGCAACACTCAAGTAGCTTGTTAGATCGACAAGAATGAAATGTTTGTCATCATCGAAACAAAGGGATTATACTAATGTCAATTTAGCCAACATTTACATCATCCCAATTAGGGTTTACATTATCCCCCTAAATTAGGGTTTCACTCAAAATTTCCCTAAATTAGGGTGTGGGTTCATCAATCACCTCAATTAGAGTTTCATGATCTCTTTATCAAGGATCATACCCTAATTACATATTTAATTCATTTTGAATGTGTTGAGGCTTGATTACTTCTTGATTATTATACATGTATGAATTTCTCTCTCTCATCCTCTCTAGGACGTTCATTACTCCAATCTTGATTAGATTGAGTTAATTCTGTATTAAAAAAACATACATTTAAGGTTAGCTTTGTGTGTTGAGTTGTTGCTTCCATAAATATCAAAGGTTAACCCTACCAAGGTTACCAATCAATTAAGTACATTATGGATTCAACCTTTGTACTTACCTTTGGTAATAATTGGGTAATGAGTTTATTACCTTCCTAGGTAGCAAATGTATAAATCATCTAAGTACATTAAATATGCTTCTACTGTAATCATCATTGAGGTACTTTATAAGTACTCAATTAGTTTTGGAGTTAATTGAACATTCAAATGAGTAGAACCCATTTAATCCATTAATTGGGCTTGATCAAATTGAACCATCAAAGGGTTTTGACCAAACACGCCCAAACGGTTTTGAGCAATCATGTCCAAACGGTTTTGAACAATCATGACCAAACGGTTTTGATCAAACATGCCCAAAAGATTTTGAACAATCATGTCCAAACAGTTTTGAACAATCATGCCCAAACAGTTTTGATCAAACATGTCCAAACGGTTTGATCAAACATGTCCAAACGGTTTGATCAATCATGCCCAAATGGTTTGAGACCATTTAGACCTCCAAACGGTCTTGGTCTCAACCTCAAATGGGTTTGAAAACTGTTTCCATTCAATCGGTTTTGGAAACCCTAAACACCAAACGATCTTGAAGATTGTTAATCATCAAACGGTTTAGAAACCGTTTCATTGCAAATGGTCAACTCAAATCCAAACAGTCAAATCAATCGAAACGGTCAACTCAATCGAAATGGTCAACTGTCCCAAATGGTTTTGAACCCAATTCCTCAAACAGTTTGCAAACCATTTGGTCACCAAATGGTTTGGTGAAACTGATTGACCAATTTTATTGGAAACCGATTGGAGTTGCAATTTTGGGAAAAGTGTCCAAGATGATGTCATCATCATCTACCTTTATTTCTAAGGTTCACATTACTACTGATTTCATAGAATCATCCATTACAACAAGCAATTAATCAAGAAGAAGGAGAAATCAACATAACTTGTAAAATTGGAATTGAATAATGATGTAATTGGGTTCAAGTTATATAACCCACCTTCAAAGAATGCTTCAAAGCTAAAACTCCATGTCTTTAATGGTGGAAGAAGCTTTCTCAATTATCCCAAGCTCGTGCTCAACTCATTGAGTGAAATGAATGGTCCAAGTTGAGAATTGAGTGGAGAAAAGAAGAAATCAAGCATTGATTTTCAATTTCCACCATGAAATCAAGGTGAAAGGAGATCATGGAGCTTACCTACAGGTTGGGGGTCGTCATCATGTTGCTCCTAAGCTCCCTTGGTCGTTTTTCAAACAAAGAGTGAAAGAAAATCTGAAAAAGAGTCCTTAGTTGAGTGGGAAATGAAGTGTATATAAGGATTTTCAAGGAGAGAGAACGTTGAAAAGCAATCCTTCAACTCCCCAAATTGGTGCCACTTAACCCCCTCTACTCCTTACATACGAAGGAATCCTCCTTTGCCTTTAATTCTTATTCATTATCCACAATTAAAGGAAAAGCAATTAAGCACCTTAATTCATATAATACTAATATCCCATTTTTAGTGGATATTACTTTTAATTAACTAATGTGAGTGGGCTCTCCACTCGCTCAGATATTTTCGTGGCCTTTGCAAGGCATAAGGACGTCCAAACTTATCTAATTTCAACCATCTCATTTTTGGTTGAAGGCCACTTCAATTAACATATTTATTTTTGCAATAATTTGAAGTAAAGTTCCATTTATGCTTAAATCTTGATTATTTTAATATCAAGATTCTCTCTCTTCAAAAATGATTCAAATGAGGCGCCCCTCTCAAATTATTTTCTATAAATGATGCCAATAATCATGAGGGACCCTCTTGAAGTGGTATTTTGCATATTGAACCCTAGGTTTTGGGTAAATTGCACATTACACAAAAACTAGGTTTTAATGCACAAAGATTGCTCAACAAGCTCTATCTTGGTGATCAAGCTTGTGGAAGCCATACCACTGCATCATACTCATTCCTATGATGCTTCAACATCTGAGGAACATTTTATCTTGTACAATTTGCAAGTTAACCCCTCAACTTGGGTAATTTTCACTTTAGTCCAAAACTAACAAAACATTGTTTCAACATTTTTCAAAAAGGACTAAAATTGAAATATAAGTTCCTCTTGAGCCTTAATTACTTTTGAAAAGATAGGATAAAGCATATAATCAACCTCATTAAGAAAAACATCTTGGGTTAACACATAACCCAGGTTAGGGAGGTTACAGTAATGTACTTAAGTAATCAAGTGGAATATTATCATGTAGAGCCCTAGCCATAGATTCATCATCGTCAGTAGCTGGTGATGGTGAAATGGATTCTCCTGCTGGTTAATCCGGAGCATATATTATTGAATATGTGGGGTTTCTCCTATCCAAAAATAGGAGGATTAGAGTGCAACTTCAGTTGTAGACTCAAGATATGTTTAAGAGCATGGTGAACAGGCCCATGGCTCGGTGTGATGGAGCATGAATGCGTTCATGGCTTAGGGAGAATGGTCTTGAGACCGTCTGGGATCAAACGGTCTCAGACCATTTGGGGTTCAATTGTATCAAGACCATTTGGCATCCATTTGATGAAAACCGTTTAAGAGGTTCAATACAATCAAAACCGTTTAGGACCGTTGACCGTTTGAGATAGTTGACCATTTGAAAGGAAACAGTTTCAAGACCATTTAAGGGACTAAGGGACAAGACCGTTTGAAGGTCTAACCCTAAGACCGTTTGAGGGTGTGACCCCAAGACTGTTTAAAGGTCATGATCAAAACCGAATGGAGGTCCAAATTGGTCCTAAACCCAATGAAGAATTAGATGGTCTGAAACTAATTGAAGATTTGATTGATCAAAATCAATTGAGGTCTATTTGATCAAGACCATTTAAAGGTTCAATTAGTTAAAATTATGAAAAGACTAATAACCCCATGAGTGGTTGAAAAGTATACTAATGTTGATTACAATGGAAGTACCTTTAGGGTACTTAAATAATTAATGTAATTAGAGTACTCATCCTTTGATTCTTATGAATGCAAATAAGTACACTATGATAATCATAGGTGTATGTACTCTAATGAAGGGTTGAACTAACCTAATTGATGGGAAAACCCTAATTGATGGGGAAATCTTGATTGAGATGAATCGGGATATGAGAAATTCTAATTGATGTGAATAGTAAACCTTAACCCTAATCCTGGGTAATGGAGTAACCCTAATTTTGGGTAAAGGTACATGAGACCCTAATTTGGGGGAAAGATATAAGAACCCTAATATAGGGTGATGTTATAAGAAACCATAATACAGGGTGTTGCCTAGGGGTAGCACGGCCGTGCTGGTCAGTACGACCGTGGGATGAAGGTATGTGAAATCCTAACTGTAGATTGTAATATATGAAACCCCAAATCTCGGTAATGAAATGAGAAACCCTAACCCTAATGAAGGGTGATGGTATGTGAAACCCTAATCCTAATAATGGAATAGTGGCTAATATCCAGATGAGGGAAATACCTAAAGTGGTTGATTATAGGCAACCTTATAGCAAGCAATGCTTTAATCGGAGATGAGTCCATATCATTGAAGATAGTCAGACAATTCTTACATGTGTTCTATGACCTATGCACTTTATGATAAAGGTGATAGGTTAGTGAATAAAAGTATTAAGATGGGAAAATACCTTAATACAATATAAGTTGATAAACTTAAGTAAAGTTAAAAGTGATGAGGGAAGTAATACTTCAAGACCTCATAGATATCACATCTAGCTCTTTAAGAGTGATACCCCTTGATGCATCTCAAATCCAACATACTTGGATAAATAACTTATGAAGAGTGTTATCCTAATTGTTACATTAAAGATGTTTTTATGGGCCTTGAGAGCCATGAGTTTAGTTGTTACCTAGTGAGAAGTAACAAGATGTTTTTAATGGGCCATGTGAGCCATATGAGTAAGTTGTTGTCTAGTAAGAGGTACCAAGATGATTATAAAGGTCTCTTGTAAGAGATGATAATGTTCATAATAAACCAAGAAATGGAAACTCAGTAATATGGTAATAATAACAAAAGGATACAATAATAATAATGAAATCATGATCATACATGTTTTTGAATATGCTGAAAGGGGAAGAGAGGAATACTTATATTACATAAAGAATGTGATTAAGTATGAGGACATGGCCAAAGTTTAATGATAGTAAAAGGATGTGGTACCTAGGGCTGTGTAATCAGGATTGGTTAGAGTCTAATGCCTGGCTGTGTAATCAAGATTGGTTAAGGTCCAATACCTGGCAGAGGCATGAAGCCTGTAATCAGGATTGGTTAGAGTCCAATGTCTGGCTGTGTAATCAGGATTGGTTAAAGTCCAATGCCAGGCTGTGTAATCAGGATTGGTAAAGTCTAATGCTTGGCTATGTAATCAAGATTGGTTAAAGTCCAATACTTGGCAGAGGCATGAAGTCTGTAATCAAGATTGGTTAGAGTCCAATGCCTGGTTGTGTAATCAGGATTGGTTAGAGTCCAATGTCTGGCTGTGTAATTAGGATTGATAGAGTCCAATGCCTGGCTATGTAATCAGGATTGGTTAAAGTCCAATACCTGGAAGAGGAATGAAGCCTGTAATCAGGATTGTTTAGAGTCCAATGCCTGGCTGTGTAATCAGGATTGGTTAGAGTCCAATGCCTGGCTGTGTAATCAGGATTGGTAGAATCCAATGCCTGGCTATGTAATCATGATTGTTTAAAGTCCAATACCTGGCAGAGGCATGCAGCCTGTAATCAGGATTGGTTAGAGTCCAATGCATGGCTGTGTAATCAGGATTGGTTAGAGTCCAATACCTGACCGTGTAATCAGGATTGGTTAAATTCCAATACCTGGCAGAGGCATGAAGCCTATAACCAAAGGATTGGCATAGTACAATTCCTAGATAGAATATGATAATGTATACTTTTATGTCTGGTGTAATTCAATATCTATTTAGCAGATTGGCTAAGGCCAACAGGTGGAAACAAGAATGAATCATGGGTGACATATCAGGATAATAAGGAAAAACTTGAGATGTTGAAATGATATGATAGATAAATGATATACATATTCTTCCTATTCCTTATAAAGAGAATAGATGATTTACTGTTCTATCATAAACAATTGCAATACTTTAAAAGATGAGAATGATCTAAACTACTTATCCTCTGCTTAGTTTTATATTATTAAACTACAATAATTATGTTTCTGGCGAAGAGTTATATCTCTCGCTGGGACAATTTTCAATTGTCTCACCCCCGTGGGATCCAACTTTTTAGGTAGACGCAGAAGAAGAGGTAGAAACCTTATAGCAGGGGGAGAACAACAGTAGCAACATGGACAACTGTAATATTCTAGGTTGAGGATCTGAATGTTATATTTTGTATAGAAAGTCCTATGTGTCATCTCTGTACTCTCAGGTCCTCAGAGTTAGTAGTTTGAACTTTAATGAATCAATATGAGAATTTGGCTTAATGCCTTGAGGTTTTTATGCTGCCTGTGTATAGTTTTAACAGAGCAGTTGATGTTTGTAACCCTCGAGAAGGGATGGTACAGGATATATACTTACGAACCATGATGTAAATAAAATACATTGGTTCTTGTTCAAAGATTTTTCCCTGTGTTTGGATCTCTTTGTAAATGGTTTAAATTTTTAGTGATTTTCAGTAATCCGCTACTAACGAACGCTTCTGTTTAAGTAAATCATGTTTTCTTCGAATGGTACGTCACAATTTAGTGGTATCAGAGCTCTAGGTTTGCTGAGTCTATAGAGACATAGGATTAAGGTTGTTGAGTTTGTTCTAGTGTCTTATAGTGTATCTGATAGTGTCTTCTTCTCATATAGGAGGAGAAGAACTTAAAGATGTCTGGATCACACAAAGAACATACTGCTGAAAGCAGCATTGCTGCACCAGGAAGAGGTGCAAGAGTCCAGACTAGGAAGGAACCCGTATCTGAACATCCTCAGCTTAACCAAGCAGAGATAGATAGGCCAGTTTTCCATGCCATGTTTGGGCAATTTAGGACAGCTGTGATGCATATAATGGACCGTGCATTGGTAATACAACCCAGATTACCAACCCTCAATAATGAAGTCTTGGATTCTGACATGATTCTTGCTCAACATCAGCACGTTGGAACAATGAATAATGATGAAAGGAATAGGTCACAACCTGAAATCAAGATTTGCCACAGGTGTAGGCAGCCTAGACATATCATAAAAGACTGTCCAAAGAAGGATAATAAGGAAAGAATCAAGAAAAGGCCTATCCAAACTCAGGATCAGAGGCCTAGTAGTTCCAAAAAGGGGAAGTTTTTGGTACCGTCGGTACAACCAAGGTCTAATGCACTAGGTAAAGGGATACATGAAAAGGGTAAAGTATCTTTTAGACTATATCGAGAGATTAGAACCTATTATCGGTGTAGACAGGTAGGACATCTAGTAAGAGATTGTCCAGTTGAAAACCCAACGGTAACCCAACCACTTAGGTAGAAACATCAAGGTCATCATAGGAAACAATTTTCTAGTGGTACTGGAGGACGTGGACAGACATCCCAGGCAGGATCAACAGTATTAATCAATAAAGCACAAAGTCAACATCAGGCAACGGTAAGATTCTATGAAAAGAATCAGCCTGAGGCAGTAAACAAACTGCGAGATGAGGTAGGTCAGATGAAATAGGTTCCTTCTGATATTTCATTTAATGATTCTATGTGTTAAAAATAAGAAAGTAGTTGTTTTGAGCTTCCTTTGATTAGTCCTATGAGGACATAAGGAAGATGAGGATTTATATTTTGTTCAGTATTCTTTTAAATGCTTTATAATTTCTCTTATCTGTGTGAAAAAGGAAGAGGTATACATGTGGTACTTGGTGGAAGTCCAGGAATGTTAAATCATGTGATGATGATGATACAAAAAGTAAGGAACATAATAGTACATAAAGTGCATTCCACCTAATCTTAGTACTTGTATACCCTGGACAGGTATATAATTATTGGGGATAGGGTAAGTATGGAACTGTTAGATTGTTATCTTTCTGATTACTCTGATCAAGTAGCAATTCTGAGACAATCTAATGAGTATAATGAAACTGAAAATATGGTATGGATAATTGTATCACATCCTAAAGTACAATAAAGTGGAATCTAAAATGATCACAGATCAATCTGTGTGATATGGGAAAGTAAAAGTATAACTTCTAATTAGACGATATATGTTGGTTACCTGGAATGGCCAACTGTGAAATCAGTCTAATTACATAAAATAGTATGGACATCACATGATAGGGGTTTATGCTCCACATAAATATAGCATTAATATGAATGTAATAATTGAAGGAACAATTGTAAAATTATTGTGGGAAAAGCTTATCAAGTTATAAGTTGAGTAAGGTAATAAATCAGAGAGGTTTGACACTTGAATTAAATAAGGTATGTATAATGTTTCTCTGATTAAGAAAAGCACTATCTGACACAGAGCTGACTCTACAGTCAATAATGAAAGGACAATGGAGTATGTGTCCTGTGTGACCGATTCTATGATAACCTTGTGTGGAAGGACTTTGTGTTGATCAAAGTTCTATAACATCTCCATGACATTAAGCTGTTATGTGGAGACTTGATGATATGATGAATAAATAATATATGTTTTCCTTTACCTAGGATTTTGGGGACGAAATCCTTGTTAGGGGTTTATAATTGTAACATCCTTGACCTGGGTTGAGACTTAACCCTAGAGGTCTTGATTAAGTAAGTCATTTATATTCTTGTCCTTATCCTTTGAAAAGTAACTAAGGCTCAAGAGGAACTTATGTTTCAATTTTTGTCCCTTTTGAATCATGTTGAAATAATGTTTTACTTGTTTTGGACTAAAGTGCAAATTACCCAAGTTGAGGGGTTAACTTGAAAATGTTAAATGGTAAATTGCTCCTCAAGTGTTTAAGCATCATAATAATGAAAATTATGCATAGGTATGGCTTGTGATAGCCTGAGCACCAAGAAAGAGCTTATTGAGCAATGTTGTGCATTAAAACCTAGTTTTGGTGTAATGTGCAATTTATCCAAAACCTAGGGTTCAATATGCAAAATACCACCGCTAGAGAGTCCCTAATGTTTCTTGGAATCATGTAGAGAAAATAAAATGAGAGGGGCATCTCATTTGAATCACTTTGGAGGAGAGAGAATCTTGATATTAAAATAATCAAGATTTAAGCATAATTGAAACCCTAATTCAATTTAATGCAAAAATAAATATATTAATTGAAGTGCCCTCCAACCAAATATGTGAAGGTTAAATTTGGATAATTTTGGACGTCCTTGTGCCTTTCAAAGGCAATGAATATATCCTAAGTGAGTGGAGAGCTCACTCACTTTAGTTAACTAAAAAGTAATATCCACTAAATATGGGATATTAGTATTATATGAATTAAGGTGCTTAATTTCTTTTCCTTTAATTCATGGATTAAGAAGAGGATTGCAAAGGGGAAGAGGATGGCTTCGTGGGAAAGTATTTGAGGGGGGATATGTGGCATCAATTTAAGAAAATAAAGGAATTAATTATTACTTTCTCTCTCATTGAATTTCTTTATAAAAACACCATTTACAACTCAAATGAAAGGATTTTTTCGACCCTTCTTTCACTATTTGCTAAACTAACAACCAAGGGAGCTGAGGATCAGGAAGAGGACGATCCCCAACCTATAGGTAAACTCCATGGTCTTCTTTCACCTTGATTTCATGGTGGAAATCGAAAATCAATGCTTGATTTCTTCTTTTCTCCATTCAATCTTCAACCTTAGCCATTCTTTTCATCCAAAGACTTGAGGAAAAGCCTTGTGAAGTTGAGAAAGCTTCTTCCACCATTAAAGACTTGGATTTTGGAGCTTTGAAGCTTCTTTGAAGGTGGGTTATATAACTTAAACCCTTGAATGTTATTATTGATTTCATATCTTTATCAATTGTTGATTCTTTCTTTATTCTCGAAAATCTATTTGGTTGATTGATGAAATAACCATAAAAATCACAGAAAATTTTGAAGAAACGTAGCTTGATAATGATGACATCATCCCAAGCACACACCTCAATAATATCTAAAGCAAACAATTTCAAAGGATTTGAGACCAGACGGTCTCAAGATTGTTTGAGACCAAACGGTCTCAAGACCATTTGGGATCAAATGGTCTTAGACCATTTGGAGGTCAACTAAATGGTCTCAAGACCATTTGGAGGACTATGGTTGAGTATGATTGGATGGTTGAAGATCCAATGGTTACCAACTGATGAATAATTAATAGTTCAATTGATGATGGATTCAATGAAGTAAATTCCTAATTGATTTGAGTGAATGGAACCCTAGTTGATCCTCTCGGTTTCAAGATGTTTTGGACCAAACGGTCTCAGACTGTTTGGGGTTCAATTGGATCAGACCGTTTGGGGTGCATTTGATCAAAACCGTTTAAGAGGTTCAATACAATCAAAACCATTTAGGATCGTTGACCGTTTGAGATATTTGACCGTTTGAAAGGAAATGGTTTCAAGACCATTTAAGGGACTAAGGGCCAAGACCATTTGAAGGTCTAACCCCAAGACCGTTTGAGGGTGTGACCCCAAGACTATTTAAAGGTCATGATCAAAACCAAATGGAGGTCCAAATTGGTCCTAAACCCAATGAAGAATTAGATGGTATGAAACTAATTGAAGGTTTGATTGATCAAAACCAATTGAGGTCTATTTGATAAATACCATTTAAAGGTTCAATTAGTTCAAATTATGAAAAGACTAATAACCCCATGAGTGGTTGAAAAGTATACTAATGTTGATTACAATGGAAGTACCTTTAGGGTACTTAAATAATTAATGTAATTAGAGTACTCATCCTTTGATTCTTATGAATGCAAATAAGTACACTATGATAATCATAGGTGTATGTACTCTAATGAAGGGTTGCACTAACCTAATTGATGGGAAAACCCTAATTGATGGGGAAATCTTGATTGAGATGAATTGAAATATGAGAAATTCTAATTGATGTGAATAGTAAACCTTAACCCTAATCCAGGGTAATGGAGTAACCCTAATTTCGGGTAAAGGTACATGAGACCCTAATTTGGGGGAAAGATATAAGAACCCTAATATAGGGTGATGTTATAAGAAACCCTAACATAGGGTGTTGCCTAGGGGCAGCATGATCGTGCTAGTCAGTATGGCCATGGGATGAAGGTATGTGAAATCTTAACTGTAGATTGTAATATATGAAACCCCAAATCTCGATAATGAAATGAGAAACCCTAACCCTAATGAAGGGTGATGGTATGTGAAACCCTAATCCTAATAATGGAATAGTGGCTAATATCCAGATGAGGGAAATACCTAAAGTGGTTGATTATAGGCAACATTATAGCAAGAAATGCTTTAATCTGAGATGAGTCCATATCATTGAAGATAGTCAGACAATTCTTACGTGTGTTCTATGACCTATGCACTTTATGATAAAGGTGATATGTTAGTGGATAAAAGTATTAAGATGGGAAAATACCTTAATACAATATAAGTTGATAAACTTAAGTAAAGTTAAAAATGATGAGGGAAGTAATACTTCAAGACCTCATAGATATCACATCCAACTCTTTAAGAGTGATACCCCTTGATGCATCTCAAATCCAACATACTTGGATGAATAATATATGAAGAGTGTTATCCTAATTGTTACATTAAAGATGCTTTTATGGGCCTTGAGAGCCATGAGTTTAGTTGTTACCTAGTGAGAGGTAACAAGATGTTTTTAATGGGCCTTGTGAGCCATATGAGTAAGTTGTTGTCTAGTAAGAGGTACCAAGATGATTATGAAGGTCTCTTGTAAGAGATGATGATGTTCATAATAAACCAAGAAATGTAAACTCAGTAATATGATAATAATAACAAAAGGATACAATAATAATAATAAAATCATGATCATACATGTTTTTGAATATGCTAAAGGGGAATAGAGGAATACTTATATTACATAAAGAATGTGATTAAGTATGATGGCATGGCCAAAGTTTAATGCTAGTAAAAGGATATGGTACCTAGGGCTGTGTAATTAGGATTGGTTAGAGTCCAATGCCTAGCTGTGTAATCAGGATTGGTTAAAGTCCAATACCTAGAAGAGGCATGAAGCCTGTAATCAGGATTGGTAAGAGTCCAATGCCTGGCTATGTAATTAGGATTGATTAGAGTCCAATGCCTGGCTATGTAATTAGGATTGGTAAAGTCCAATGCCTGGCTGTGTAATCAGGATTGGTTAAAGTCCAATACCTGGTAGAGGCATGAAGCCTGTAATCAGGATTGGTTAGAGTCCAAAGCCTGGCTGTGTAATCGGGATTGGTAGAGTCCAATGCCTGGCTGTGCAATTAGGATTGGTTAAAGTCCAATACCTGGCAGAGGCATGAAGCCTGTAATCAGGATTGGTTAGAGTCCAATGCCTGGCTGTGTAATCAGGATTGGTTAGAGTCTAATGCCTGGATGTGTAATCAGGATTGGTAGAGTCGAATGCATGGATGTGTAATCAGGATTGGTTAAAGTCGAATACCTGGCAGAGGCATGAAGCCTGTAATCAAGATTGGTTAGAGTCCAATGCTTGGCTGTGTAATCATGATTGGTTAGAGTCTAATACCTGGCCGTGTAATTAGGATTGGTTAAATTCCAATACCTGGCAGAGGCATGAAGCCTATAACCAAAGGATTGGCATAGTCCAATGCCTAGATAGAATATGATAATGTATACTTTTATGTCTGGTATAATTCAATATATGTTTAGCAGATTGGCTAAGGCCAACAGCTGGAAACAAGAATGAATCATGGGTGACATATCATGATAATAAGTCAAAGCTTGAGATGTTGAAATGATATGATAGATAAATGATATACATATTCTTCCTATTCCTTATAAAGAGAATATATGATTTATTGTTCTATCATAAACAATTGCAATACTTTAAAAGATGAGAATGATCTAAATTGATTATCATCTGCTCAGTTTTATATTATTAAGCTGCAATAATAATGTTTCTGGAAAAGAGTTATATCTCTTGCTGGGACAATTTTCAATTGTCTCACCCCCGTGGGATCCAACTTTTTAGGTAGACGTAGAAGAAGAGGCAGAAACCCTATAGTAGGGGGAGAACATCAGCAGCAACAAGGACAACTGTAATATTCTAGGTGGAGGATCTGGATGTTATATTTTGTATAGAAAGTCCTATGTTTCATCCCTATACTCTCAGGTCCTCGGAGTTAGTAGTTTGAACTTTAATGAATCAATATGAGATTTTGGCTTAATTCCTCGAGGTTTTTATGCTGCCCGTGTATAGTTTTAATAGAGCAGTTGATGTTTGTAACCCTCGAGAAGGGATGGTATAGGATATGTACTTATAAACTAGGATGTAAATGAAATACATTGGTTCTTGTTCAAAGAGGTTTCCCTGTGTTTGGATCTCTTTGTAAATGGTTTAAATTTTTAGTTATTTTCAGTAATCCGCTGCTAACGAACGCTTCTGTTTAAGTAAATCATGTTTTCTTCGAATGGTATGTCACAAAAAGTGTCCAAGATGATGTAATCATCATCTACCTTCGTTTCTAAGGTTTACATTACTACTGATTTCATAGAATCATCCATTACAACAAGCAATTAATCAAGAAGAAGGAGAAATCAACATAACTTATAAAATTGGAATTGAATAATGATGTAATTGGGTTCAAGTTATATAACCCACCTTCAAAGAATGCTTCAAAGCTCCAAATCCACGTCTTTAATGGTGGAAGAATCTTTCTCAATTATCCCAAGCTCGTGCTCAACTCTTTGAGTGAAATGAATGGTCAAAGTTGAGAATTGAGTGGAGAAAAGAAGAAATCAAGCATTGATTTTCAATTTCCACCATAAAATCAAGGTGAAAGGAGATCATGGAGCTTACCTATAGGTTGGGGGTCGTCCTCATATTGCTCCTAAGCTCACTTGGTCGTTTTGCAAACAAAGAGTGAAAGAAAATCTGAAAAAGAGTCCTTGGTTGAGTGGGAAATGAAGTGTATATAAGGATTTTCAAGGAGAGAGAAAGTTGAAAAGCAGTCCTTCAACTCCCCAAATTGGTGCCACTTAACCCCCTATACTCCTTGCATACGAAGGCATCCTCCTTTGCCTTTGATTCTTCTTCATTATCACAATTAAAGGAAAAGTAATTAAGCACCTTAATTCATATAATACTAATATCCCATTTTTAGTGGATATTACTTTTAATTAACTAATGTGAGTGGGCTCTCCACTCACGTAGATATTTTCATGGCCTTTTCAAGGCATAAGGAAGTCCACACTTATATAATTTCAACCATCTCATTTTTGGTTGAAGGGCACTTCAATTAACATATTTATTTTTGCATTAATTTGAAGTAAAGTTCCATTTATGCTTAAATCTTGATTATTTAATATCAAGATTCTCTCTCTTCCAAAATGATTCAAATGATGTGCCACTCTCAAATTCTTTTCTCTAAATGATTCCAAGAATCATGAGGCACCCTCTTGAAGTGGTATTTTGTATATTGAACTCTAGGTTTTGGGTAAATTGCACATTACACCAAAACTAGGTTTTAATGCACAAAGATTGCTCAACAAGCTCTATCTTGGTGCTCAAGCTTGTGGAAGCCATACCACTACATCATACTCATTCCTATGATGCTTCAACATCTGAGGGACATTTTATCATGTACAATTTGCAATTTAACCCCTCAACTCGGGTAATTTGCACTTTAGTCCAAAACTAACAAAACATTGTTTCAAGATTATTAAAAAAGGACTAAAATTGAAATATAAGTTTCTCTTGAGCCTTAATTACTTTTTAAAAGATAAGAGCAAGCATATAATCAACCTCATTAAGCAAAACATCTAGGGTTAACACATAACCCAGGTCAGGGATGTTACAAATTATCCACCCCTAATAGGGATTTCGTCCCTGAAATCATCAACAAAAACATTAAGAGAAAAGAGAAGGGTACTTCCTCCTCATCTCTTCCTCTAGTTCCCATGTAGCTTCTTCAATGCCACGATGATTCCAGAGAACTTTTACAAGACATATGTCTTTCTTTTTCAGCTTTTTAATTCTTTTATCAAGGATCATCACATGTCCTTCAACATATGATATATCATCATTTAATTCTACCTCCATAGGTTGCAAAACTAACTCTGTGTCAGGATGACACTTTCTCAACATGGAGATATGGAGCACTGGATGCAACTTATGCAACTCAGGTGGCAACTCTAGCTTATAGGCTACCTTTCCGATCCGTTCAATGATTGGATTAGGCCCGATAAATCTAGGAGCTAACTTTCCCTTCCTTCCAAATTTAAGAACACCTTTCCAAGGTGAGACCTTGAGATATACTCTATCTCCAACTTGGAATTCTAAAGGTCTTCTCCGTTTGTCGGCGTATGATTTCTGTCTATCCTGTGCAGTCTTTAACTGTTGCTGTATTACTTTAATCTTCTCAGTTGTCTGCTACACAAGCTCAGGACCCAAAAGTTGATATTCTCTTGTTTCATACCAACATAAAGGAGATCTACAAAGTCTACCATATAATGCTTCGTAAAGTTCCATATCAATACTGTGTTGATAGCTATTATTGTAAGCAAATTCTATCAATCTCAGATGTAGATCCTAACTTCCTACAAACTGAAGGACACATGCCCAAAGCAAATCCTCTAAGGTTTGTATGGTCCTCTCAGACTGTCCATCTGTCTGTGGGTAGAAGGTTGTACTAAACCTTAACTGCATACCCAAAGCTTTATGTAGTCGTTCCCAAAAATGACTTGTGAATTGGGGACCTCTATTAGAAACAATAGTAGCTGAAACCCCATGCAACCGCACTATCTCATCTACATAAAACAGTGCAAGCTTCTCAGCAGCATAGGTTGTTTTGACAGGAAGGAAATGTGCTATCTTAGTCAACCTATCAACTATCACCCATATGGAATCATGACCTTTGGTTTTTCTAGGCAAACCAACCACAAAATCCATGGTCACATGATCCCATTTCCACTGTGGTATAGGCAAAGGTTGCATTGTTCCTGCGGGCTTTTGACGTTCAGCTTTAACCTGCTGACACATTGGACACCGCATAACAAACTCAACTACATCTTTTATCAATCCTGGCCACCAATACATATCCTTCAAGTTATGATACATTTTGGTGCTCCATGGATGCATTGCATACATCGAAGAATGAGCTTCTTCCAAAACTAACTTCCTTAAGTCATTGGCATCAGGTACCACCATTCTACCATGGTAACAGACTACCTGATCCTATGACTCATGAAAGGCATCCCATTTCTCACTACCATACTCTGACCTGATCTGCTGAACCACAGTATCAGCTTGTTGTGCTTCTTTAATCTATTGCCTCAGTGTAGGTTTTATGTGCATCTCGGCTAACAATGATACCTTAAGCTGTATATTGTTTTGTCTCATAGAGATAAGCATATCTCTTTTAAAGCACACTAAGGAATTCAACTGTGCTTTATCTAAGGATGGTGATGATGATTTCCTACTTAATGCATCAGCCACTACATTAGCCTTCCCTGGATGATAATCAATTGTACAATCGTAGTCCTTGATTAACTGCATCTAGTGACGTTGTCTCATGTTCAACTCATGTTGTGATAAGATAGAATTTAAATTCTTATGGTCTGTGAAAATCTAAAATGTTTCTCCATAGAGGTAATGTCTCTAGATTTTCAAAGCATGGACTACAACAACTAGCTCTAGATTGTAACATCCCTGACCTAGTTTATGCCTTAACCCAATATGTTTTTCTTAATAAAGTTAATTATATGCTTGCTCTTATCTCTTGAAAAGTAATTAAGGCTCAAGAGGAATTTGTGTTTCAATTCTTGTCCTTTTTGAATAATGTTGAAACACTGTTTTGTTTGTTTTGGACTAAAGTGCAAATTACCCAAGATGAGGGGTTAACTTGCAAATGTTATATGATAAAATGTTCCTCAAGTGTTTAAGCATCATAATAATGAAAATTATGCAGAGGTATGGCTTCTACAAGCCTGAGTACCAAGAAAGAACTTGTTGAGCAATGTTTGTGCATTAAAACCTAGTTTTAGTATAATGCAAAATTTACCCAAAACCTAGGGTTCAATATGAAAAATACCACTTCTAGAGAGTCCCAAATATTTCTTAGCATCAATTGGAGACAAGAAAATTAGAGGGGCGTCTCATTTGAGCTACTTTGGAGGAGAGAGAATCTTGATATTAAAATAATCAAGATTTAAGCATAATTGGGAACATAAGTAAATTTAATGCAAAAATATTTATATTAATGGAAGTGCCCTTCAAACAAAAATTTGATGGTTGAATTTAGGTAAGTATGGAAGTCCTTGTGCCTTGCATTGGCACCAAAAATATCTCAGGTGAGTGGAGATCCCACTCACATTAGTCAACTAAAAAGTAATATCCACTCAATTATGGATATTAGTATTATATGAATTAAGGTGCTTAATTGCTTTTACTTTAATTCATGGATAATGAAGAGGAATTAGAAGGTGGGGAATATGGATTTTCATGAAAGGATTTTAGGGGGAGATGTGCCACCAATTTTGGGAGTTAAAGGATTTTTATATCACTTTCTCTCTCATTGAAATTCCCTTATAAACACTTCATTTTCCACCCACTGGAAGACTCTTTTTCGGATTTTCTTTCTCCCCTTGGTTTGGTTGAACACAAGGGAGATTAGGAGCAAGAAGAGGACTTCCCCCAACCTGTAGGTAATCTCTATAGTCATCTTCAACCTTGATTTCATGGTGGAAATCGAAAATCAATGCTTGATTTCTTCTTTTCTCCATTCAATCTTCAACCCTAGCCAATTATTTTCACTCAAAGGCTTGAGAACGGACCTTTGGAGGTTGAGAAAGCTTCATTCACCATTAGAGACGTGAATCTTGAAGCTTGGTTTCAACTTTGAAGGTGGGTTATATAACGTGAACCCTTAAATGTTATTATTGATTTCCTTTCTCCTACATATGTTGAATCTTTCTTCATTCTCGAAATTCCTTTTGATTGATTGTTAAAATCACCACAAGAATCCCTAAAATTTTCAAAGGTATGAAGCTTGAAGATGATGATGTCATCTTAAGCACTCACCTTAATAATATCTTGTACAAACGATTTCATAATTGAGTCCAATCGGTCTCAAGACCAATTGAGACCAAACGGTCTCAAGACCGTTTGGGATCAAACGGTCACAAGACCATTTGGGATCAAGTGGTCCCAAACTATTTGAAGATCACATGATGAGGTAGTTGGATGTTGATCTAATGGTTCTAATTAAATGATTTATAATAGTCCCAATGATGGAGAATCCACCAATTGCAAACCCTAATCAGGTAGAGTGGTCGAGACCCTAGTTGAAAATTTGATTTTGGGTTGTTTTGGCCCAAACGGTCTCAAGACCGTTTGGAGGCCAAACAATCTTCAAACCGTTTGAAAAGCAAACGGTCTCAAGACCGTTTGGAGGCCAAGGGATATGATGAAGGTTTGTATATCCAAGGGTTATAAATTGATAAGTGTTCAAGGGAGCAATTGATGCACATTTCAACAAGCTAAACCCTAATCGATTTGATTGAAGCCTTAATTGATGGAAATGATCAAGATTCAGTGGGTAAAATTGATTAAGACTGAATGGATAAAATCAATCAAGACCGAATGGGTAAAGTCAATCAAGATCGAATGGGTAAAGTTGATCAAGATCGAATGTGTAATTTGATCTTCAAAATTGTTTGGTCATGTTGACCGTTTGGGAGAGTTGACCGAATGGAGGTCAAGCACCTAAAAAATGAATGGAGGTTAAGCACCTCAAGACCGTATGGAGGTCAAGCACCTCAAGACCGTATGGAGGTCAAATACCTCAAGATCGTTTGAAGGTTCAAAAGTAACAAAACCGTTTGGAAATTGATAGTTTTAAAAGTTATGAAAAACCAATTAATCCCTTGATTGCTAAATAGCTTATATCCAAGTTAAATCCAGTGGTTGTACCTCTAAAGTACTTAGGTGATTAGTACCTTTAGAGTGGTTAACCTTTGATGCTTATGGAAGCAATGACTTAATACACTATGCTAAGCCTTCATTCAAATTGACCCTAATTGAGAAGGTTAATGAACCCTAACCTTAATTTAGGGCAATGTTAAGTGAAACCCTAATCTAAGGTAATGGTGCAACCCTAATCAAGGGTGATGATATGGGAAAACCCTAATTCAGGGTATTTTAATAACAATCCCTATTTTAAAAAGGATGTTATGTGAAACATCTAAAGTAGTGGTTGACGGACAACCTTATATCAAAAATATCTCAACCTAAGATGAGTCCATATCAATTAATGATGATTGGAAAATTCCAATATATTATTTTATGACTAATACATTACACGATAAATGCAAGATTAGTGCATAAAATGTTAGGATGGAAAATACCCTAATACAATATAAGTTGATGAACTTGAGCAAGTTAGAAGTGATGAGGGAAGTGATACATACAAGATATGATTGGTATCATATTCAACACTACAAGGTTGATATACCTTTATACACTTCAAAATCAATATACTTGGATGAGCAACTCCTGAAGTGTGTTATGTTAATTGTTATATTTAGATACAATGAGTTTAATGCACTTTGATAAGGGAAGGCTAACACACTTGAAAAAGGGGTAAGCCAAGATGATAAAGTATGATGTAATCATACTCTTGTATGGATGAGAAAGAAACTCATACCTTGTGTTGATAATCATTTAGTGGTAAATGATGAGAATAAAAAAGTATGATTGAATACTTAAGATAACAATGTATGCTCTTAGACATGTGAAACCCTGACACAGGATGATGTGTTATGAAACCCTAATGCAGTAATGTGATGAGAAACTCTAATTCAGAGTAATGTTATGTAATGTTATATGAAACCCTAATTTCAGGGAAAGTTATAAGAAACCTTAATTCAAGGTAATTATGTGTGAAACCCTGACACAGGATGATGTGTTATGAAACCCTAATTCAGGGTGATGCTATGAAATATGAAACTCTAATTTGAAAACCTAACCCTAATATAGGGTGAAGGTATGTGAAGCGCTAATTTTGGGTAATGGGATGAGTATCCCTGATTAATATGAAATGGAAAACCCTAACCCTAATAAGGGAATAGTGGTGTTACCCTTGTACTACATGGTGCTGATATGTGATATTGTTATAACTACTATTGTGAATACTAACCATGCAGATATCATGAGATGATGAGCATGGCCAGGTATGAGCTATGATATTCTATTATTGAAATTGTTTAATGGGCCCTGTGAGCCATAACATGCCTTGTTGCCTAGTGAGAGGTAAAAAGAGATGAAATAAGCCCTGTGAGCCACATGAGATGCTTGTGAAGCAAGTATTATGTTTACCTTGGTCAGATGACCTAAAGGTATTAGTTACCTAATAAGCGGTAACAAGTGCTCTATGATGAATTTAGGGTTTGAATACCCACATTCCATAATCATGATGATTAGTTATTGAGAAATGAGAATGCACCTGATGAGATGAGGGATTGAGTTCCCAATGCTTTATTAAAGATTGAACAGTACTTGATGAAAGTATTACCCATTCTTTGTCGTGTTTGTCATAATATTTGATGTTCTGGGGACTTGTTTGATGCTAAAAGAATATCATAATACACTTAATTAATCAAGTGATATCATATAATGTAGTTTCCCTAACCAAAGATCCATCAACATCAAATTTGCTGAATGGTGAAACGGGTTGCTCCGCGGCATAACCCGGAGCGCATATTTTTGAATATGTGGGGGTAATTGGGCAATTATATCCTTATGCCCCATAGGAATGGCTATGGGTTGTATCCTATGTACGAGATTGGTTACGGACCATACCCCAATAAGAGTATGGCTATGGGCCATGACTTCATAATATAAATAGCAGGCATTGTCTACGGGCCATAACCCTGTAGAGACTATATGCTACGGGCTATAACTCTATAGAGAAGACGCCACTATACCCTGGCAAGCTAATTGCAGTTTGACACATGATGTCTTTGCTATATAATCTCGTACTGACCAAGAAGGTTGAGGTCTTGGATTATGGCTCTTCCATTGACCTTGTGTGATACCGATACTTACGTAATCGTGGTCGGTTGGAGTATGAGTGGTATACCTCATCTCCTCAGGGCATAAGTATGATTGTAGAATGTAATCAGCCGTGTAGCGTATTTGCTTAAGGTTGAAATATGAGAATCATTGGTTGATGTTACTCTGCTTAGCATATCCTAGAAGGATAAATGTTATACATGTGCTTTAATTCCTTATTGGATAAATGATATGTTGTTTTATCAAGTTATAGATGAAATGCTTTGAATAAGAATATTGTTCTAATATGTTTAGACATTGATCTATCTGTTGTTGAATATATAAATCCTCTACTCAGTTTTATCTTATTAAACTGCCGTAATAACGTTTCTAATGGAGAGTTATATCTCTCGCTGGGGCAATTTGCAATTGTCTCACCCCCGTGGGATCCACATTTTTAGGTGGACATGGACGAGAAACTAGAGATCACATAGCAGGGGAAGGACAGCAACACCAGGGGTACAGTGACATCTCAGGAAGAGAGGCTGGCTGTCATGTCTTGTACATGTGTATATAGAGTCCTATGTGTCATCTCTGTACTCTCAGGTCCTCAGAATCAGTAGTTGTTTTAAAAAGAATCGATCTGAGATTTTGGTTTGATGCCTCAAGGCTCTTATGCTGCTTGTGTATAGAGCAATTGATGTTTGTAATCCTTGAGATGATATGGTACAAGAAATGTACTTGTGAACCAGAATGTAATTGAATTACTTTGGTTCTTTTTGAAAGAGTTTTCCCATGTATGGATCTCTTTTTAAATGGTTTTAATTTTTAGTGATTTTCAGTAATCCACTACAAACGAATGCTTCCGCTTAAGTAAATCATGTTTTTGTAAGTTGGATGCCACAAGTTTAGTGGTATCAGAGCTCTAGGTTCGCTGAGTCTACAAAGACATATGATTAAGGTTGTTGAGTTTGTTCTAGTGTATTCCAGTGTATCTGATAGTGTCTTCTGCTCATATAGGAGAAGAAAAACTTAAAGATGTCTAGATCACATGAAGAACATACTGCTAAAAGCAGTGTTGCTGCACTAGGAAGAGGTGCAAGGTAGCAGAATAGGGGGGACCAGAACCTGAACATCCCCAGTTTGACCCAGCCATGATAGAGAACCCAGCTTTCCATGCTCTGTTTGAGAAATTTATGACAACTATGATACATATAGTGGACCATGCCCTTGCAATACAACCCAGATTTCCAACCCCCAATGATGAAGTCTTGGACTCCAACATGATCCTTAATCAACATCAGCATGTTGAAGCAATAGAAAATGTTAGAAGAAATAGGCTTCAACACAAAAGCAGAATCTGCCACAGGTGTGGGAAGCCTGGACATTTCCAAAAGAACTGTCCAGCAAAGAATAAGGGAGAGAGAATCAATAAGAGGCCTAACCAAACCAAGGAATAGAGGCCTAGTAGTTCCAAAAAGGGAAAGCTTTTGGCACCACTAGTACAACCAATGTATAATACACCTAGACAATGGCTACCCAGAAGGGGTAAAGGACCATCTATGCCAGAGTGGGAGAATAGAAACTGTTATAAATGTGGGAAGATGGGACATCTGATGAAAGATTGTTGAACTAGAGATGTGAGTGTAACCCAGCCGCCAAGACAGAGTCAGCATAACTATCATAGGAAGTGGTCTAATAGTGGCACCTAAGTACATGAACAGGCGTCCCAAGCTGACTCATCTGCATACAATAATCGAAAGCATAGTCGGCAACCAGCAATGGCAAGATTCTATGAAAAGAATCAACGTGAGGCAGTGACCAATCTGCGAGTAAAAAACAAATCAGATGAAATAATATTATTTTGATATATCATTTTATAATTTTATGAGTTAAAAGTGAAAAAGTAGTCACAGTCGAGCTTCCCTCAATTAGTTCTATGAGGACACAAGGAAGATGAGGATTTATATTTTGTTCAGTATTATTTTAAAATGCTCTATCATCGCTCTTATCTGTGAAAGAGGATAAAATATAAAAGTGATGCTTGGTGAAAATCCAGGTATATTAAATCCTATGTATATAATGATAGGAAAAGTAAGGAATATGATAGTACACAAAGTGCATACAACCTAATCTCAATATTTGTATACCCTGGCCATGTATTCAACTATTGAAGATAAGGTGAGTAAGGAACTCCTAGATTGTCATCTTTCTGATTACCCTAATCAAGTAGTCATTCTGAGACAATCTAATGAGTATAATGAAACTGGAAATATGGTATGGACATTTGTATAACATCCTAAGTGCAATAAAATGGAATCTGAGATGATCTCAGATGAATCTGTGAATATGAGGAAATGAAGAGTATAATCCTCATAAGAAGAGAATGAGGACAAGAGAGAGTGATAGTCTCTTCTCTTTAATAAACAACCCTGAATGATTATGGGGTGATAAGAGAAATGTGTTTTTTTGTGTTCTCTCTTTTCAAAACATAGCAATCAAGTGAGTACTGTGACACTTGATGTGCATGGATTAGAAATAATCTAATGACTGATACTTAGAAAAGTATTAGTTCATCTTGGACTTTGATTCCAAGATTAGGATATATGTACTAAATAATGTTCCAAAGCTGAAAGAAAGATCTTCTTATATGTGTAACTTTGGTAAAAATAATAGAGAAATGGAAATAATGAGGATGTGATGTGTTTTTGATATATGTGATGGATACCAAGGTAAGAAATTATGGTATCTAAGAAATATCAAGTGGTATGGAAAAGTAAAAGCATAACTCCTAATTAAATGACTTATGTTGGTTACCTAGAATGGCCAACTTTGAAATCAGTTTAATCTCATGAAATAATATGGACATCACATGTTAGGGGTTTATGTTCTGCATAAACATAACATCAACAAGGATGTACTAATTGAAGGAAAAATTGTGAAATCATGATGGAAAAAGCTTATCAAGTTAAAAATAATTCTAAAAGATACCTCTAAGATAAGTTCTTAATTGGTAAGTAACCACCCCTTATAACAAAAGTATAAACAACTAATGAGATAGTTGGTACAAGTAATAAGAAAGTTTAATGTTGTGTTAGTAGTTTGGATGACACAACAGATATATGATAATACTTGTAGACACAAGTGGGTAACAAAATGTAACTTTGGCCTTTCCTTGGAAGTGAGATACTAAACTGAATAAGGAGTATGGGAGCCTTCCCAGAACCAAGAATCATGTTACATAAAGTTATAAATCAAGAAAGGTAATGAATTAGTGAGGTTTGACACTTGAATAGAATGAGGCACGTACAATGTATCCCTGACAAAAAAAAATGCTATCTGACACAGAGTTGACTCTACAGTCAATAATGAAAAAGATAATGGAGTATGTGTCATGTATGACAAGTACAATGATAACTCTATATGGAAGGACTTTGTGTTGATCAAAGTTATATGGCATCTTCATGACACTAAGATGTCTTATGTGGAGACTTGATGATGTGATGAATAAATCATAATTGTCTCCCTTTACTTGGGATTTTGGGGACGAAATCCTTGTTAGGGGTTTATAATTTGTAACATCCCTGACCTGGGTTATGCCTTAAACCTAGATGTTTTTCTAAATAAAGTTAATTATATGCTTGTTATTATCTCTTGAAAAGTAATTAAGGCTCAAGAGGAACTTATGTTTCAATTTTAGTCCTTTTTGAATAATGTTGAAACACTATTTTGCTTGTTTTGGACTAAAGTGCAAATTACCCAAGTTGAGGGGTTAACTTGCAAATGTTATATGATAAAATGTTCCTCAAGTGTTGAAGCATCATAAGAATGAAAATGATGCAGAGGTATGGCTTCTACAAGCCTGAGTACCAAGAAAGAACTTGTTGAGCAATGTTTGTGCATTAAAACCTAGTTTTGGTATAATGTGCAATTTACCCAAAACCTAGGGTTCAATATGCAAATAACACTTCTAGAGAGTCCCTAATATTTCTTGGAATCAATTGGAGACAATAAAATCAGAGGGGCGTCTCATTTGAGCTAATTTGGAGGAGAGAGAATCTTGATATTAAAATAATCAAGATTTAAGCATAATTGGGAACATAAGTCAATTTAATGCAAAAATAATTATATTAATGGAAGTGCCCTTCAACCAAAAATATGATGTTTGAATTTAGGTAAGTGTGGACGTCCTTGTTCCTTGCAATGGCACCGAAAATATCTCAAGTGAGTGGAGAGCCCACTCACATTAGTAAACTAAAAAGTAATATCCACGCAATTATGGAAATTAATATTATATGAATTAAGTTGCTTAATTGCTTTTCCTTTAATTCATGGATAATGAAGAGGAATGCGAAGGTGGGGAATATGGATTTGCATGCAAGTATTTGAGTGGGATATGTGGCACCAATTTTTGGAGTTAAAGGATTTTTATATCACTTTCTCTCTCATTGAAATTCCCTTATAAACACTTCATTTTCCACCCACTTGAAGACTCTTTTTCGGATTTTCTTTCTCCCCTTGCTTTGTTTGAACACAAGGAATCTTAGGAGCAATAGGAGGATGTGCCCCAACCTGTAGGTAAGCTCCATATTCATCTTCAACCTTGATTTCGTGGTGGAAATCGAAAATCAATGTTTGATTTCTTCTTTTCTCCATTCAATCTTCAACCCTAGCCAATTCTTTTCACTCAAAGGTTTGAGGACGGACCTTGGGAGGTTGAGAAAGCTTCATTCACCATTAGAGACGTGAATCTTGAAGCTTGGTTTCAACTTTGAAGGCGGGTTATATAACTTGAACCCTTAAATGTTATTATTGATTTCCTTTCTCTTACATATGTTGAATCTTTCTTTATTCTCGAAATTCCTTTTGATTGATTGTTAAAATCACCACAAGAATCCCTGAAATTTTTGAAGGTATGAAGCTTGAAGATGATGAGTCATCTTAAGCACACACATTAATAATATCTTGTACAAACGGTTTCATAATTGAGTCCAATTGGTCTCAAGACCAATTGAGACCAAACGGTCTCAAAACCTTTTGGGATCAAACGGTCTCAAGACCTTTTGGGATCAAACGGTCTCAAGACCGTTCGGGATCAAGTGGTCCCAAACCGTTTGAATGTCAAAGGCTAAAGTAGTTGGATGTTGATCCAATGGTTCTAATTAAATGATTTATAATAGTCCCAATGATGGAGAATCCACCAATTGCAAACCCTAATCGGGCAGAGTGGTTGAAACCCTAGTTGATAATTTGATTTTGGGTTGTTTTGGCCCAAATGGTCAAAAACCCGTTTGGAGGCCAAACAATCTTCAAAACGTTTGAAAACCAAAAAGTCTCAAGACCGTTTGGAGGCCAAGGGTTGTGATGAAGGTTTGGAGATCCAAGGGTTATAAATTGATTAGTGTTCAAGGGAGCAATTGATGCACATTTCAACAAGGTAAAACCTAATCGATTTGATTGAAGCCTTAATTGATGGAATTGATCAAGATCGAGTTGGTAAAATTGATTAAGACTGAATGGGTAAAATCAATCAATACCGAATGGGTAAAGTCAATCAAGATCGAATGGGTAAAGTTGATCAAGATCGAATGGGTAATTTGATCTTCAAAACTGTTTGGTCATGTTGACCGTTTGGGAGAGTTGACCGAATGGAGGTCAAACACCTCAAAACTGAATGGAGGTTAAGCACCTCAAGACCATATGGAGGTCAAGAACCTCAAGACCGTATGGAGGTCAAATACCTCAAGATCGTTTGAAGGTTCAAAAGTAACAAAACCGTTTGGAAATTGATAGTTTTGAAAGTTATGAAAGAACAATTAATCCCTTGATTGTTAAATAGCATATATCCAAGTTAAATCTAGTGGTTGTACCTCTAAAGTACTTAGGTGATTAGTACCTTTAGAGTGGTTAACCTTTGATGCTTATGGAAGCAATGACTTAATACACTATGCTAACCCTTCATTCAAATTGACCCTAATTGAGAAGGTTAATGAACCCTAACCTTAATTTAGGGCAATGTTAAGTGAAACCCTAATCTAAGGCAATGGTGCAACCCTAATCTAGGGTGATGATATGAGAAAACCCTAATTCAGGGTATTTTAATAACAATCCCTATTTTAAAAAGGATGTTATGTGAAACATCTAAAGTAGTGGTTGACGGACAACCTTATATCAAAAATGTCTCAAACTAAGATGAGTCCATATCAATTAATGATGGTTGGACAATTCAAATATATTATTTTATGAATAATACATTACATGATAAATGCATGATATGTGCATAAAATGTTAGGATGGAAAATACCCTAATACAATATAATTTTATGAACTTGAGCAAGTTAGAAGTGATGAGGGAAGTGATACATTCAAGATATGACAAGTATCATATTCAACACTACAAGGTTGATATACCTTTATACAGTTCAAAATCAATATACTTGGATGAGCAACACCTGAAGTGTGGTATGTTAATTGTTACATTTAGATACAATGAGTTTAATGCACTTTGATATGGGAAGGCTGACATACTTGAAAAAGGGGTAAGCCTAGATGATAAAGTATGATGTAATCATACTCTTGTATGGATGAGAAAGAAACTCATACCTTGTGTTGATAATCATTTAGTGGTAAATGATGAGAATAAATAAGTATGATTGAATACTTATGATACCAATGTATGCTCTTAGACGTTTGAAATCCTGACACAGGATGATGTGTTATGAAACCCTAATGCAGTGATGTGATGAGAAACTCTAATTCAGAGTAATGTTATGTAATGTTATATGAAACCCTAATTTGAGGGAAAGTTATAAGAAACCTTAATTCAAGGTAATGATGTGTGAAACCCTGACACATGATGATGTGTTATGAAACCCTAATTCAGGGTGATGCTATGAAATATGAAACTCTAATTTGAAAACCTAACCCTAATATAGGGTGAAGGTATGTGAAGCCCTAATTTTGGGTAATGGGATGAGTATCCCTGATTAATATGAAATGGAAAACCCTAACCCTGATAAGGGAATAGTGGTGTTACCCTTGTACTGCATGGTGCTGATATGTGATATTGTTATAACTGCTATTGTGAATACTAACCATGCAGATATCATGAGATGATGAGCATGGTCAGGTATGAGCTATGATATTCTATTATTGAAATTGTTTTATGGGTCCTATGAGCCATAACTTGCCTTGTTGCCTAGTGAGAGGTAACAAGAGATGAAATAAGCCCTATGAGCCATGTGAGATGCTTGTGAAGCAAGTATTATGTTTACCTTGGTTAGATGACCTCAATGTATTAGTTATGTAATAAGCGGTAACAGGTGCTCTATGATGAATTTTGGGTTTGAATACCCACACTCCATAATCATGATGAGGAGTTACTAAGAAATGAGAATGCGCCTGATGAGATGAGGGATTGAGTTCCGAATGCTTTATTAAAGATTAAACATTACTTGATGAAAGTATTACCCATTCTTTGTAGTGTTTGTCATAATATTTGTTGTTCTGGGAACTTGTTTGATGCTAAAAGAATATGGTAATATACTTAATTAATCAAGTGATATCATATAATGTAGTTTCCCTGACCACAGATCCATCAGTATCAGAATTTGCTGAATGGTGAAATGGGTTTCTCCGCGGCATAACCCGGAGCGCATATTTTTTAATAAGTGGGGGTAATTAGGTAATTATATCCTTATGCCCCATAGGAATGGCTATGGGCTGTATCCTATGTTCGGGATTGGTTATGGACCATACCCCAATAAGAGTATGGCTACGGGCCATGACTCCACAATATAAATACCAGGCATTGGCTATGGGCCATAACCCTGTAGAGATTATATGCTACGGGCTATAACTATGTAGCGAAGATGCCACTATACCCAGGCAAGCTAATTGTAGTTTTACACATGATGTCTCTACCATATAATCCCATACTGATCGAGAAGGTTGAGGTCTTGGATTCTGTCTCTTCCATTGACCTTGTGTGGTACTGATACATACATAATCGTGGTCGGTTGGAGTATGAGCTGTATACCTCATCTCCTCAGGGCATAAGTATGATTGTAAAATGTAATCAAAAGTCTAGCGTATTTTCTTAAGGTTGAAATACGAGAATCATTGGTTGATGTTACTTTGCTTAGCATATCCTAGAAGGATAAATGTTAAACATGTGCTTTAATTCCTTATTGGATAAATGATATGTTGTTTTATCAAGTTATAGCTGAAATGCTTTGAATAAGAATATTGTTCTAATCTGTGTAGACATTGATCTATCTACTGTTGAATATATAAATCCTCTACTCAGTTTTATCTTATTAAACTACCATAATAACGTTTCTGGTGGAGAGTTATATCTCTCAATGGGGCAATTTGCAATTGTCTCACCCCCGTGGGATCCACATTTTTAGGTGGACGCGGATGAGAATGTAGAGATCACACAACAGGGGAAGGACATCAACACCAGGGGCAACAGTGACATCTCAGGTGGAGAGTATGGCTGTCATGTCTTGTACATGTGTATATAGAGTCCTACGTGTCGTCTCTGTACTCTCAGGTCCTCGGAATCAGTAGTTGTTTTAAAAAGAATCGATCTGAGATTTTGGTTTGATGCCTCAAGGCTCTTATGATGCTTGTGTATAGAGCAGTTGATGTTTGTAATCCTTGAGATGAGATGGCACAAGAAATGTACTTGTGAACCAGAATGTAATTGAATTACTTTGGTTCTTTTTGAAAGAGTTTTCCCATGTATGGATCTCTTTGTAAATGGTTTTAATTTTAAGTGATTTTCAATAATCCATTGCAAACGAATGCTTTCGCTTAAGTAAATCATGTTTTTGTAAGTTGGATGCCACAAGTTTAGTGGTATCAGAGCTCTAGGTTCTCTGAGTCTACAGAGACATAGGATTAAGGTTGTTGAGTCTGTTCTAGTATATTCTAGTGTATCTGATAGTGTCTTCTGCTCATATACGAGAAGAAAAACTTAAAGATGTCTGGATCACATGAAGAACATACTGTTTAAAGCAGTGTTGCTACACCAGGAAGAGGTGCAAGGGACTAGAATAGGGGGGACCAGAACCTGCACATCCCCAGTTGGACCCAGCCATGATAGAGAACCCAACTTTCCATGCTCTGTTTGAGAAATTTAGGACAACTATGATACATATAGTGGACCGTGCCCTTGCAATACAACCCAGATTTCCAACCCTCAATGATGAAGTCTTGGACTCCAAAAGGATCCTTAATCAACATCGTCATGTTAAAGCAATAGAAAATGTTAGAAGAAATAAGCTTCAACACAAAAGTAGAATCTACCACAGGTGTGGGAAGCCTGGACATTTCCGAAAGAATTGTCCAACAAAGAATAAGGAAGAGAGAATCAAGAAGAGGCATAACCAAACCCAGGAACAGAGGCCTAGTAGTTCCAAAAAGGGAAAGCTTTTGGCACCACTAGTACAACCAATGTATAATACACCAAGGCAATGGCTACCCTGAAGGGGTAAAGGACCATCTATGCCACAGTGGGAGAATAGAAACTGTTATAATGTGGGAAGATGGGACATCTGATGAAAGATTGTTGGACTAGAGATGTGAGTGTAACCCATCCGCCAAGACAGAGTTAGCAGAACTCTCATAGGCAGTGGTCTAGTAGTGGCACCCGAGTATGTGGACAGGCGTCCCAAGCTGACTCATCTGCATACAATAATCGAAAGTGTAGTTGGCAACCAACAACGACAAGATTCTATGAAAAGAATCATCCTGAGGCTGTGACCAATTTGTGAGTCAAAAACATGTCAGATGAAATAATATTATTTTGATATATCATTTTATAATTTTATGAGTTAAAAGTGAAAAAGTAGTCACAGTCGAGATTCCCTCAATTAGTCCTATGAGGACACAAGGAAGATGAGGATTTATATTTTGTTCAGTATTCTTTTAAAATGCTCTATCATCACTCTTATCTGTGAAAGAGGATAAAATATAAAAGTGATGCTTGGTGAAAATCCAGGTATATTAAATCCTATGTATATAATGATACGAAAAGTAAGGAATATGATAGTACACAAAGTGCATACAACCTAATCTCAGTATTTGTATACCCTGGCCAGGTATTCAACTATTGAAGATAAGGTGAGTATGGAACTCCTAGATTGTCATCTTTCTGATTACCCTGATCAAGTAGTCATTATGAGACAATCTAATGAGTATAATGAAACTGGAAATATGGTATGGACATTTGTATAACATCCTAAGTGCAATAAAATGGAATCTAATATGATATCAGATCAATCTATGAATATGAGGAAATGAAGAGTATAATCCTCATAAGAAGAGAATGAGGACAAGAGAGGGTGATAGTCTCTTCTCTTTAATAAACAACCCTGAATGATTATGGGGTGATAAGAGAAATGTGTTTTTTGTGTTCTCTCTTTTTGAAACATAGCAATCAAGTGAGTACTGTGACACTTGACGTGCATGAATTAGAAATAATCTAATGATGGATACTTAGAAAAGTATCAGTTCATCTTGGACTTCGGTTCCAAGATAAGGATATATGTACTAAATAATGTTCCAAAGCTGAAAGAAAGATCTTCTTATATGTGTAACTTTGGTAAAAATAACAGAGAAATAGAAATAATGAGGATGTGATGTATTTTTGATATATGTGATCGATACCAAGGTAAGAATTTCTGGTATCTAAGAAATATCAGGTGGTATGGAAAAGTAAAAGCATAACTCCTAATTAAATGACTTATGTTGGTTACCTAGAATGGCCAACTGTGAAATCAGTTTAATCGCATGAAATAATATGGACATCACATGTTAGGGGTTTATGTTCTTCATAAACATAACATCAACAAGGATGTACTAATTGAAGGAACAATTGTGAAATCATGATGGAAAAAGCTTATCAAGTTAAAAATAATTCTAAAAGATACCTCTAAAATAAGTTCTTAATTGGTAAGTAACCACCCCTTATAACAAAAGTATAAACAACTAATGAGATAGTTGGTAAAAGTAATAAGAAAGTTTAATGTTGTGTCAGTAGTTTGGATTACACAACAGATATATGATAATACTTGTAGGCACAAGTGGGTAACAAAATGTAACTCTGGCCTTTCCTTGGAAGTGAGATACTAAACTGAATAAGGAGTATGGGAGACTTCCCAGAACCAAGCATCATGTTACATAAAGTTATAAATCAAGAAAGGTAATGAATTAATGAGGTTTGACACTTGAATAGAATGAGGCACGTATAATGTATCCCTGACAAAGAAAAATGCTATCTGACACAGAGTTGACTCTATAGTCAATAATGAAAAAGACAATGGAGTATGTGTCCTGTATGACAAGTACAATGATAACTCTGTATGGAAGGACTTTGTGTTGATCAAAGTTCTATGGCATCTTCATGACACTAAGATGTCTTATGTGTATACTTGATGATGTGATGAATAAATCATAATTGTCTCCCTTTACTTGGGATTTTGGGGACAAAAGGGGTTTATAATTTGTAACATCCCTGACCTGGGTTATGCCTTAACCCTAGATGTTTTGCTTAATAAAGTTAATTATATGCTTGCTCTTATCTCTTGAAAATTAATTAAGGATCAAGAGGAACTTATGTTTCAATTCTAGTCCTTTTTTAATAATGTTGAAACATTGTTTTGCTTGTTTTGGACTAAAGTGCAAATTACCCAAGTTGAGGGGTTAACTTGCAAATGTTATATGATAAAATGTTCCTCAAGTGATGAAGCATCATAAGAATGAAAATTATTCAGAGCTATGGCTTCTACATGCATGAGTACCAAGAAAGAACTTGTTGAGCAATGTTTATGCATTAAAACCTAGTTTTGGTACAATGTGCAATTTACCCAAAACCTAGGGTTCAATATGCAAAATACCACTTCTAGAGAGTCCCTAATATTTCTTGGCATCAATTGGAGACAAGAAAATCAGAGGGGCGTCTCATTTGAGCTACTTTGGAGAAGAGAGAATATTGATATTAAAATAATCAAGATTTAAGCATAATTGGGAACATAAGTCAATTTAATGCAAAAATAATTATATTAATGGAAGTGACCTTCAACCAAAAATGTGATGGTTGAATTTAGGTAAGTGTGGACTTCCTTTTGCCTTGCAATAGCACCGAAAATATCTCAAATGAGTGGAGAGCCCACTCACATTAGTTAACTGAAAAGTAATATCCACTCAATTATGGGTATATTAGTATTATATGAATTAAGGTGCTTAATTTGTTTTCCTTTCATTCATGGATAATGAATTGGAATTAGAAGGTGGGTAAGATGGATTTGCATGCAAGGATTTGAGGGGGAGATGTGGCACCAATTTTGGGAGTTAAAGGATTTTTATATCACTTTCTCTCTCATTGAAATTCCCTTATAAACACTTCATTTTCCAACCACTTGAAGACTCTTTTTCGGATTTTCTTTTTCCTCTTGCTTTGGTTGAACACAAGGGAGCTTAGGAGAAATAGGAGGACGTGCCCCAACCTGTAGGTAAGATCCATAGTCATATTCAACCTTGATTTCATGGTGGAAATAAAAAATCAATGCTTGATTTCTTCTTTTCTCCATTCAATCTTCAACCCTAGCCAATTCTTTTCACTCAAAGGCTTGAGGACGGACCTTGGGAGGTTGAGAAAGATTCATTCACCATTAGATACATGAATCTTGAAGCTTGGTTTCAACTTTGAAGGTGGGTTATATAACTTGAACCCTTAAATGTTATTATTGATTTCCTTTCTCTTACATATGTTGAATCTTTCTTCATTCTCAAAATTCCTTTTGATTGATTGTTAAAATCACCACAAGAATCCCTGAAATTTTCGAAGGTATGAAGCTTGAAGATGATGATGTCATCTTAAGCACACACCTTAATAATATCTTGTACAAACAGTTTCATAATTGATTCCAATCGGTCTCAAGACCAATTGAGACCAAACGGTCTCAAGACTGTTTGGGATCAAACGGTCTCAAGACCATTTGGGATCAAGTGGTCCCAAACCGTTTGAAGGTCAAAGGATGAGGTAGTTGGATGTTTATCCAATGGTTCTAATTAACTGATTTATAATAGTCCCAATGATGGAGAATCCACCAATTGCAAACCCTAACCAGGTAGAGTGGTTGAGACCCTAGTTGATAATTTGATTTTGGGTTGTTTTGGCCCAAACGGTATCAAGACCATTTGGAGGCCAAACAGTCTTCAAACCGTTTGAAAACCAAACGGTCTCAAGACCATTTGGAGGCGAAGGGCTGTGATGAAGGTTTGGAGATCCAAGGGTTATAAATTGATAAGTGTTCAAGGGAGCAATTGATGCACATTTCAACAAGGTAAACCCTAATCGATTTGATTGAAGCCTTAATTGATGGAATTGATCAAGACCGAGTGGGTAAAATTGATTAAGACTGAATGGGTAAAATCAATCAAGATCGAATGGGTAAAGTCAATCAAGATCGAATGGGTAAAGTTGATCAAGTTCGAATGGGTAGGTTGATCTTCAAAACCGTTTGGTCATGTTGACCGTTTGGAAGAGTTGACTGAATGGTAACCGAATGGAGGTTAAGAACCTCAAGACCGTATGGAGGTCAAGAACCTCAAGACCATATGGAGGTCAAATACCTCAAGATCTTTTGAAGGTTCAAAAGTAAAAAACCATTTGGAAATTGATAGTTCTAAAAGTTATGAAAGACCAATTTATCCCTTGATTGTTAAATAGCATATATCCAAGTTAAATCTAGTGGTTGTACCTCTAAAGTACTTAGGTGATTAGTACCTTTAGAGTGGTTAACCTTTGATGCTTATGGAAGCAATGACTTAATACACTATGCTAACCCTTCATTCAAATTGACCCTAATTGAGAAGGTTAATGAACCATAACCTTAATTTAGGGCAATGTTAAGTGAAACCCTAATCTAAGGTAATGGTGCAACCCTAATCTAGGGTGATGATATGAGAAAACCCTAATTCAGGGTATTTTAATAACAATCCCTATTTTTAAAAGTATGTTATGTGAAACATCTAAAGTAGTGGTTGACGGACAACCTTATATCAACAATGTATCAACCTAAGATGAGTCCATATCAATTAATGATGATTGGACAATTCAAATATATTATTTTATGACTAATACAATACACGATAAATGCATGATTAGTGCATAAAATGTTAGGATGGAAAATACCCTAATACAATATAAGTTGATGAACTTGAGCAAGTTAGAAGTGATGAAGGAAGTGATACATTCAAGATATGACATGTATCATATTCAACACTACAAGGTTGATATACCTTTATACAGTTCAAAATCAATATACTTGGATGAGAAACACATACCTTGTGTTGATAAAGTATGATGTACTCATACTCTTGTATGGATGAGAAAGAAACTCATACCTTGTGTTGATAATCATTTAGTGGTAAATGATGAGAATAAATAAGTATGATTGAATACTTATGATATCAATATATGCTCTTAGACGTGTGAAATCCTGACACAGGATGATGTGTTATGAAACCCTAATGCAGTAATGTGATGAGAAACTCTAATTAAGAGTAATGTTATGTAATGTTATGTGAAACCCTAATTTGAGGGAAAGTTATAAGAAACCTTAATTCAAGGTAATGATGTGTGAAACCCTGACACAGGATGATGTGTTATGAAACCCTAATTCAGGGTGATGCTATGAAATATGAAACTCTAATTTGAAAACCTAACCCTAATATAGGGTGAAGGTATGTGAAGCCCTAATTTTGGGTAATGGGTTGAGTATCCCTGATTAATATGAAATGGAAAACCCTAACCCTGATAAGGGAATAGTGGTGTTACCCTTGTACTGCATGGTGCTGATATGTGATATTGTTATAACTGCTATTGTGAATACTAACCACGCAAATATCATGAGATGATGAGCATGGCCAGGTATGATCTATGTTATTCTATTATTGAAATTGTTTTATGGGCCCTGTGAGCCATAACATGCCTTGTTGCCTAGTGAGAGGTAACAAGAGACGAAATAAGCCCTCTGATCCATGTGAGATGCTTGTGAAGCAAATATTATGTTTACCTTGGTTAGATGACCTGAAGGTATTAGTTACCTAATAAGCGGTAACAAGTTCTCTATGATGAATTTAGGGTTTGAATACCCACATTCCATAATCATGATGATGTGTTATTGAGAAATGAGAATGCACCTAATGGGATGAGGGATTGAGTTCCCAATGCTTTATTAAAAATTGAACAGTACTTGATGAAAGTATTACCCATTCTTTGTAGTGTTTTTCATAATATTTGATGTTCTGGGAACTTGTTTGATGCTAAAAGAATATGGTAATACACTTAATTAATCAAGTGATATCATATAATGTAGTTGCCCTAACCACAGATCCATCAACGTCAGAATTTGTTGAATGGTGAAATGGGTTGCTCCGCGGCATAACTCAGAGCACATATTTTTGAATATGTGGGGGTAATTGGGCAATTATATCCTTATGCCCCATAGGAATGGCTACGGGCTGTATCCTATGTACGAGATTGGTTACAAACCATACCCCAATAAGACTATGGCTACGAGCCATGACTCCACAATATAAATACCAGGAATTGGCTACGGGCCATAACCCTGGAGAGAGTATATGCTACAGGTTATAACTCTATAGAGAAGATACCACTATACCTTGGCAAGCTAATTGCAGTTTGACAAATGATGTCTCTGCCATATAATCTCATACTGACCGAGAAGGTTGAGGTCTTGGATTCCAGCTCTTCCATTGACCTTGTATGGTACCGATACTTATGTAATCGTGGTCGGTTGGAGTATGAGCAGTATACCTCATCTCCTCAGGGCATAAGTATAATTGTAAAATGTAATCAACCGTGTAGCATATTTGCTTAAGTTTGAAATATGAGAATCATTGGTTGATGTTACTCTGCTTATCATATACTAGAAGGATAAATGTTATACATGTGCTTTAATTCCTTATTGGATAAATGATATGATGTTTTATCAAGTTATAGCTGAAATGCTTTGAATAAGAATATTGTTCTAATCTGTGTAGACATTGATCTATCTGCTGTTGAATATATAAATCCTCTACTCAGTTTTATCTTATTAAACTACCATAATAACGTTTCTGGTGGAGAGTTATATCTCTCGCTGGGGCAATTTGCAATTGTATCACCCCCGTGGGATCCACATTTTTAGGTGGACGCGGATGAGAAAGTAGAGATCACACAGTAGGGGAAGGATAACAACACTAGGGGTAGAAGTGACATCTCAGGTGGAGAGTCTGGCTGTCATGTCTTGTACATGTGTATATAGAGTCCTATGTGTCTTCTCTGTACTCTCAGGTCCTCGGAATCAGTAGTTGTTTTAAAAAGAATAGATCTGAGATTTTGGTTTGATGCCTCAAGGCTCTTATGCTGCTTTTGTATAGAGCAGTTGATGTTTGTAATCCTTGAGATGAGATGGTACAAGAAATTTACTTGTGAACCAGAATGTAATTGAATTACTTTGGTTCTTTTTGAAAGAGTTTTCCCATGTATGGATCTCTTTGTAAATGGTTTTAATTTTTAGTGATTTGCAGTAATCCACTGCAAACGAATGCTTCTGCTTAAGTAAATCATGTTTTTGTAAGTTGGATGCTACATAGATCATGTGTTGGATAAGTTTCCTCATGTTTTTTAAGCTATCGAGAAGCAAAAGAAATCACTTGATTATCCTGCATCAACACACATGCTAGGCCATTCTTAGATGCATCACAGAAAACTATGTACCCCTTTCCTTGCTCAGGTAACACCAGCACATGTGCACTTGTTAACCTATCTTTCAACAGCTGGAAGGAATGTTGACACTTGTCATTCCAGACAAAAGGAACCTCCTTCTGGCTCAACTTGGTTAGGGGTAAAGCTATAGAACTGAAGTTCTTAATGAACCTCCTGTAATATCCTACCAGTCCTAGGAAATTACGTATCTCTGTCGATGTCTTTGGCTGTTCCCATTACAGGATAAATTCTACCTTCTTAGGATCAACACAGATACGTGAGGCAGATATTATGTGTCCTAGAAAAGAAACTTCTGGTAACCAGAACTCACATTTGTTAAACTTAGCATATAGCTTATGCTCTCTTAGCAAAGCTAAAGCTTGACGGAGGTGCTTCTCATGCTGTTGAGCATCTCTACTGTAGATCAAGATGTCATCTATGAAAACTAATATGAACTGGTCAAGAAAAGGTCGAAAAATTCTATTAATGAGTTCCATGAATGCAACTGGTGCATTAGTTAGTCCAAACGACATAACTATGAACTCATAGTGACCATACCTTATCCTAAAGGCAGACTTAGGTATGACACTCCCCTTGATACGCAACTGATGATATCCTGACCTCAGATCTATCTTAGAGAAGATAGTTTCACCTCGCAATTGATCAAACAGGTCATCGATCCTTAGTAGAGGATACTTGTTCTTTATAGTTTCTTTATTTAACTGTCTGTAGTCAATGCATAACCACATCGACCCATCCTTCTTTTTAACAAAGAGAACCGGAGCACCCCATGGTGAAGTACTCGGTCGGATAAAACCCTTCTCAAGCAACTCCTGCAACTATTTCTTGAGATCTTCCATCTCAACAGGTTCCATTCTATACGGTGTTTGTGCTATTGGTTGCATGTCTGGGATTAGATTAATTTCAAAATCAATCTCTCGGGGCGGAGGTACACTTGGAAGTTCCTCAAGAAACACATCTTCAAACTCCCTAACTATTGGAACTTCCGAAAGATTAGAACTCTCCACTATGGTGTCTACCACATATGCCAAGAATGCAAAGCATGCTTGCCTCATCAGCTTCTCAGCTACCATAGCTGACACAAGACAGGTTGGAAGAATCTTTTTGTCTCCCTGAAAGATCCATGTGTCACTATCATCTGTGAACACAACTTGCTTGGACTCACAATCCAAGACAACCTTATACTTTTATAGGGTGTCCATCCCAATAATTATATCAAACCCGTGCATCTCAAGTGGTATAAGATCCACATAAATATGATGTTTAGAAAAAGAAAGAATGTAGGGAGAACACACCTCCTACAACACTGCAGATCCCAACAAAGGAGTTTGCAACATCAAACTCTCTGCCCTATGACCAACTGTCATATTGTAATCTAGTATCACTTATCGAGTTATGAAGGAATGCGTAGCACCTAGATCAATTAAAACAGATATGAAGCATGATGTAGACATATCTGAATAAAATAGTTCCATATGACCTGTCACAACCCGAGGGTTAACTACTGCATCAGGTTGATTCATCGCATAGAACCTCACAATTGCTTGTTGTTGACCTTGTGCTCGATTGTTGGGTGTTGATGAACCATCTTGGGATGCTTGTCCATGTCCCCTAGCACCACTAGAAAACTATTTTCTCTGAGATCCTTGTTGACTCTACCTCTGGGGTTGAGTCACCATTGCGTTCCTGACTGGACAATCCCTTGCCAGATGTCCCACTTGTCTGCACTGATGATAGATCCTGGCCTCAGGATAGGGTCTATGAGGTCCAATCACCGATGTTGATGTTGTGCTGGGGGCTCTATTTGGAATAAAACTACGGCCCTTACCCCTACTTGATGTCCATTGCGTCTGGGTATTGAATCTTGATGGTGCCGCCGGTGCAGAAAATCTCAGCTTCTTAAAACTCTCAGACCTTTGTCCTTGGAACTGAGTGTACACCTTCTTACCACTGGTATGTCGCTTCTTGATCATAGACCTCTCTATCCTCCTCATAGACTCCACAAAAGTAGCAAACCTCTCCCTATTCTCTAGAGCAGACACATGAGTGGTCAACTCAATGTTTAACCCCTTCTCAAAATGCCAGATTCTTTCCTCATCATTGGCTGCCATATGCAGACAAAACCGCAAAAGCTCCATGAACTTAGCCTCATACTCACTAATGTTCATCTATCCTTGCCTGATCCTCTAAAATTGAGAGATCTTCTCATCCAGGTAAGTCTTAGAGAAATATCTAATGATGAATTCTCATCGGAATTCTTCCCATCTGACTTCTACACTTGGCCTCTTGCCCTCCTCTATCATCCACCAATGGCCAACACTTCCCTTTAGAAGGTATACAACATGTCTTGCCTTCTCAGCTTGAGGAATGTCAAGGATCCTGAAAGCCTTCTCCAGCTCCATCAGCCACAAATCAGCATTTGCTGGATCAGTTGTACCAGCATAATCTATGGCTCCAACCCGACGAAGTCTCTCAAAAGTCTTTCCGGCTCCATGTCCATCATGGTGGGTTGGTGCCCTAGGTGCAGGTGGTGGCATCCTATAAGCCATGTGTGTCATAGTCACCATAAACTGGCCGAACAGGGTATGGAAGGCTGGATTCTCTATCATGACAGGGTCATATTGAGGGTGTTCATATAAAGGTTCCTCCCTAGTTTGGTCCCTTGCACCTCCTCCTAGTGCAGCAATGCTGCTCTCAGCAACATGTTCTTCGTGTGATCCAGACATCTTCAAGTTCTTCTTCTCCTCCCATATGAACAGAAGTCACTATCAGATAACCAGAAGACACTAGAATAGACTCAACAACCTTAATCCTATGTCACTATAGACTCAGCGAACCTAGAGCTCTGATACCACTAATCCTATGACATCCAACTTACAAAAACGCGATTTACGTAAGCGGAAGCATTTGTTTGCAGCGGATTACTAAAAATCACTAAAAATTAAAAATTTTTACAAAGAGACCCATACACTGGATAACTCTTTCATAAAGAACCAAAGTAATTCAATTACATTCTAGTTCACTAGTACATCTCTTGTACCATTCCTTCTAGAGGATTACAAGCATTAACTGCCCTGTTAAAATTATACATAAGCAGTATAAAATATTGAGGCATCAAGCCAAAATCTCAAATCGATTCATTAAACTAACTACTGACTCTGAGGACCTGAGAGTACAGAGATGACACATGGGACTCGATGTACACATATACAAGACATGACAACTAGTGTCTCCACTTGAGAATTCACTGTTGTCCATGCTACTGTAGCTGCTCTTCCTCTGCTGTAGGATTTCTGCCTCTTCCTCTGCGTCTACCTAAAAAGTTGGATCCCATGGGGGTGAGACAATTGCAAAATTGTCCCAGTGAGAGATATAACTCTCCGCCAGAAACGTTATTATTGTAGTTTAATAAGATAATAACTGAACAGAGGAATCATAAACATTTAACAATAGACGATTCATTGTCTAAACAGATTAGAACAATATTTGTATTCAAAGTACTTCAGTTATAACTTGATAAAGCAACATATCACTTATCCAATAAGGAATATGAAGAACATGTATAACATTTATCTTCTATACCAAGCAAGATAATATCAGCCAATGATTCTCGTATTTTAATCTTAAGCAATTATGCTACACGGATGATTATATTTTACAAACAACTTAATGCCCTGAAGAGATGAAGTATACCGTTCATGCTCCAACTGACCATGATTACATTAAGCATCGGTACCACACAAGGTCAATGGAAGAGCCAGACTCTAAGACCTCAACCTTCTCGATCTGTATGAGATTATATGGCAGAGACATCACGTGTCAAACTGAAATTAGCTTGCCAAGGTATATTGGTATCTTCACTATAGAGTTATAGCCCGCAACATATACTCTCTTCAGGGTTATGGCCCGTAGCCAATGCCTGGTATCATATCTTGGAGTCATGTCCCGTAGCCATACTCATATTGGGGTATGGTCCGTAACCAATCCCGTACATAAGATATAGCCCGCCACCATTCCTATGGGGCATGAGGATATAATTGCCCAATTACCCCCACATATTAAAAAATATGTGTTCTGAGTTTTAACTCATTTTACCATTCAACAAATTCTGACGTTGATGGATCTGTGGTCAGGGCAACTGCATTATATGATATCACTTGATTAATTAAGTGTATTACCATATTCTTTTAGCATCAATCAAATTTCCAAACATCAATTATTTTAACAATTGCTATAAAGAATGTGACATACTTTCATCAAGTACTGTTCAAATCTTTAATAAGGCATTGGGATCTCAATCCCTCATCTCATCAGGAGCATTCTCATTCTTTCACAACTCATCATCATGATTATAAGAAATGGGTATTCAAACCCTTAGTTCATCATAGAACACACGTTACCATTTATTGGGTAACTAATACCTTCATGTCATCTGACTAAGGTAATAAGGATACTTACTTAACAAGCATCTCATATGGCACACAAGGCCCATTAATCTCTTGTTACCTCTCACTAGGCAACAAAGAATATGAAGGCTCATAAGACCTATAAAACATTTTCAATAAATAAAGCATCATAGCTCATACCTGGCTATGCTCATCATCTCATCATACCTGCATGGTTAATTCACAAAATAACAATAATATCAATTACATATCAGTACCATGCAATACAAGGGTAACTCCACTATTTCCTCATTAGGGTTAGGGTTCCCATATTATGTCAATTTGAGTTATACATCTCATTACCCATCATTAGAGTTATGGTTTATCATCTCATAGCGCAAGATTAGGGTTTCATACATTATAACCCAAAATTAGGGTTTCTCATACCTTTACCCTATTTTAGGGTTTCAAAACACATTACATCACCCTACATTAGGGTTTTACAAATCATGACCCTGAATTAGGGTTTACTATTCATCTCAATTAGGATGTCTACATTCAATTACCCATAATTAGGGTTTACATCATCCCAATTAGGGTTTACATTATCCCCCTAAATTAGGGTTTCACACATAATTTCCCTAAATTAGGGTTTGGGTTCATCAATCACCTCAATTAGGGTTTCATGATCTCTTTATCAAGGATCATACCCTAATTACATATTTAATTCATTTTGAATGTGTTGAGGCTTGATTACTACTTGATTATTATACATGTATGGATTTCTCTCTCTCATCCTCTCTAGGACGTTCATTACTCCAATCTTGATTAGATTGAGTTAATCCTGTATTAAAAAAACATACATTTAAGGTTAGCTTTGTGTGTTGAGTTGTTGCTTCCATAAATATCAAAGGTGAACCCTACCAAGGTTAACAATCAATTAAGTACATTATGGATTCAACCTTTGTACTTACCTTCGGTAATCAGTGGGTAATGAGTTTATTACCTTCCTAGGTAGGAAATGTATAAATCATCTAAGTACATTAAATATGCTTCTACTATAATCATCATTGAGGTACTTTATAAGTACTCAATTAGTTTTGGAGTTAATTGAACCTTCAAATGATTAGAAATCATTTAATCCATTAATTGGGCTTGATCAAATTCAACCATCAAAGGGTTGTGACCAAACATGCCCAAACGGGTTTGAACAATCATGTCCAAACGGTTTTGAACAATCATGCCCAAACGGTTTTGATCAAACATGCCCAAACAGTTTTGAACAATCATGTCCAAACAGTTTTGAACAATCATGCCCAAACGGTTTCGATCAAACATGTCCAAATAGTTTGATCAAACATATCCAAACAGTTTGATCAATCATGCCCAAACAGTTTGAGACCATTTAGACCTCTAAACGGTCTTGGTCTCAACCTCAAATGGTTTTGAAAACCATTTCTGTTCAATCGGTTTTGGAAACCCTAAACACCAAACGATCTTGAAGATCGTTAATAATCAAACGGTTTAGAAACCGTTTCTTTCCAAATGGTCAACTAAAATCCAAATGGTCAAACCAATCCAAATGGTCAACTCAATCCAAATGGTCACCTGTCCCAAATGGTTTTGAACCCAATGCCTCAAATGGTTTGCAAACTGTTTGGTCACCAAACAGTTTGGTGAAACCGATTGACCAATTTTATTAGAAACCGATTGGAGTTGCAATTTTAGGAAAAGTATCCAAGATGATGTCATCATCATCTACCTTCGTTTCTAAGGTTCACATTACTACTGATTTCATAGAATCATCCATTACAACTAGCAATTAATCAAGAAGAAGGAGAAATCAACATAACTTGTAAAATTGGAATTGAATAATGATGTAATTGGGTTCAAGTTATATAACCCGCCTTCAAAGAATTCTTCAAAGCTCCAAATCCACGTCTTTAATGGTGGAATAAGATTTCTCAATTATCCCAAGCTCGTTCTCAACTCTTTGAGTGAAATGAATGGTCAAAGTTGAGAATTGAGTGGAGAAAAGAAGAAATCAAGCATTGATTTTCAATTTCCACCTTGAATCAAGGTGAAAGGAGATCATGGAGCTTACCTACAGGTTGGGGGTCGTCCTCCTATTTCTCCTAAGCTCCCTTGGTCGTTTTGCAAACAAATAGTGAAAGACAATCTAAAAAAGAGTCCTTGGTTGAGTGAAAAATGAAGTGTATATAAGGATTTTCAAGGAGAGAGAAAGTTGAAAAGCAATCCTTCAACTCCCCAAATTGGTGCCACTTAATCCCCTATACTCCTTGCATATGAAGGCATCCTCCTTTGCCTTTAATTCTTCTTCATTATCCACAATTAAAGGAAAAGCAATTAAGCACCTTAATTCTTATAATACTAATATCCCATTTTTAGTGGATATTACTTTTAATTAACTAATGTGAGTGGGCTCTCCACTCACTTAGATATTTTCGTGGCCTTTGCAAGGAATAAGGACGTACACACTTATATAATTTCAACCATCTCATTTTTGGTTGAAGGGCACTTCAATTAACATATTTATTTTTGCATTAATTTGAAGTAAAGTTCCATTTATGCTTAAATCTTGATTATTTTAATATCAAGATTCTCTCTCTTCCAAAATGATTCAAATGAGGTGCCACTCTAAAATTATTTTCTCTACATGATGCAAAGAATCATGAGGGACCCTCTTGAAGTGGTATTTTGCATATTGAACCCTAGGTTTTGGGTAAATTGCACATTACACAAAAACTAGGTTTTAATGCACACAGATTGCTCAGCAAGCTCTATCTTGGTGCTCAAGCTTGTGGAAGCCATACCACTGCATCATATTCTTTCCTATGATTATTCACCATCTGAGGAATATTTTATCATGTACAATTTGCAATTTAAACCCTCAACTTGGGTAATTTACACTTTAGTCCAAAACTAACAAAACATTGTTTCAGCATTATTCAAAAAGGACTAAAATTGAAATATAAGTTCCTCTTGAGCCTTAATTATTTTTCAAAAGATAATATCAAGGATATAATCAACCCGATTAAGCAAAATATCTAGGGTTAACACATAACTCACGCCAGGGATGTTACATTAATGTACATAAGTAATCAAGTGGAATATTATCATTGTAACATCTCTGACCTGGGTTATGTACTAACCCTAGGTGTTTTTCCTAATAAAGTTGATTAGATTCTTGCTTGTATTTCTTGAAAAGTAATTAAGTCTTTTGAGGAACTTATATTTCAATTTGAGTCCTTTTTGAATAATGCTGAAACATTGTTTTGTTTATAATGGACTAATGTGCAAATTACCCAAGTAGAGGGGTTAACTTGCAAATTGCACATTTTAAGATGTTCCTATGATGTTGAGACATCATAATAATGAATATGATGTAGTGGCAAGGTTTCCACAAGCTTGGGTACCAAGATATAGCTTGTAAAGCAATCATTGGGCTTTAAAACCTAGTTTTGGTGTAAAGTGCAATTTACCCAAAACCTAGGGTCCAACATGTAAAATATACCCTCTTGAGGATCTCTCATGTTTCTTGGCATCAATTAGAGCAAATAAAATGAGAAGGGCACCTCATTTGAATGATCATGGAGGAGAGAGAATCTTGATATGGAATAATCAAGATTTAAACATAATATGGCTCTTTAATATAACTTAATGCAAAAAGAAATATATTAATTATGAAGCCCTTCAACCAAAAGTTGGAGGATGTGTTTGAAATATTATGAAGGAGCTTGTTTCATACTTGGGAACCATAAATATCATGGTAGAAGTGGAAACTACTCACACTAATAATATATTAAGCAATATCCTATAAGGGTGGATACTAATATACCTCTCTTAAAAGGTGATTAGTTCTTTTCCTTTAAACCTTGGATAAAGAAGGAGTTTTGCATGAGATTAGAAGGTGGAAACGTGGCCAAAGATGGAGGAAGCCTTGATGGATATTTTTGGGAGATAAAAGGAAATATCGATCTTTTTCCTTTTTGCTTTGAAAAGACCCATAAATATATATAAGGTATCTTTTCCAATAACACAAAGGACCGTTTCCTTAGTTTCTCTTCTCATCACTTTGCTTTGACCGACCAAGGAGGATCTCTGGAGCAGAGGAAGGACGACCAATCTGGTTTGGTAAGTTTTGATCACCATCTACCTCGAATTCATGGTGGAAACCACAATATAAGGTTAGATTCATGGGGTTCTTCACACGATTTTCCTTTCTAGCCATCTTCTTCATCCAAAACTTGATAAACAGACCTTGGAAAACTACTGGAGCTTCATCCACCATTAAATCTACGGATCTTGGAGCTCTGGATCAATCCTAGAGGAGGGTTTTATAACTCTAACCCTTAAGCTTTGTTAAATGCATCCTTCTCGCCTAAAATCATTGGTTATTCTTCTTCTTTTACTACTCTTGTGATCTTGCTATCATTTCCGTGAAGAACAGCCCCTGTTCTTGGTTGAACAGAGGTAGAAGATAATGAAGTTAGTTTCTATGTTTATCCAAAAACTACTTTAGCAAAAGGTCTCCCAACCTTGCTCAAACGGTTTCCCAAACCGTTTGGGAGCAAACGATTTCAAACCGTTTGAATGCAAACGGTTTCATTAGACCGCATAGAAGCAAATGGTCCAAGACCATTTGGAGGCATTGACCATTTGTAGTTCTATTGAGAATAATGTAGACTAATCATGTACCAAATATAATCAATTAATTCCAAGTGGTTCACCAATCAAAGGCTCATCAACCATCTAAATCCTAATCGGGTCAATTGCTGATTTCAATAATTGAATTATGTTGAAGTTTGGGTTGAGTGACCCAAACGGTTTCAAAACCATTTGGTGATCACCCAAACGGTCTCAATACCGTTTGGTGATCACCCAATACCATTTGGAGTTCTAGGGTTAACCACGGTTGACCAATTAAGGATCCAATGATATCAAGTAGATGAGTAATCGATTAATGATTTGGTGAACAATTCTAGTATCCAAACCCTAAATGAATGACTTAGTTATTGATGAAATAATGGGAAAACAGTCTCAAGACCATTTGGAGGATATCCAAACCATCCCGAGACCGTTTGGGGGTCACCCAAGACCATTTGGAGGTCTAGGGTTGACAATGGTTAAGTGGTTGAAGATCTAAAGGTAACAAGTTGAAGTACAATTGATTGTTGACCCAGTGATCAATCCAATGAATCAAACCTTAATTAGTTAAGTTGGTTTTTGATGTTGACTTGAGAAAATGGTCTCAAGACCATTTGGAGGTCATCCAAACGATCCCAATACCATTTGGGGTCAGGTCATGACCAAATTGATTGATGGTTCAATGATTTCAAGTCAATTAGATTCACATTGAAGTATGTTAAGGGTCATCGATTTCAAACCCTAATCCAATTGATCCAAGCCCTAATTGATGATCAATTGGGGGTCAATTGAGTGTCAAAATAGTTGAGGGTTGACCTAATTAACTCAATTGATGAGTGGCTAACATGTGCATGATCGATTGAGGGGTTCAACATTGGGAACCCTAAATCAATTGAATTGGTTGAGACACTTTTTGGTCCTTGCGGTTTTGAGGTGGTTTGGACCAAACGATCCCAAACCGTTTAGTCTCATGTGGTTTCAAGGTTGGTTGTGTCCATGCGGTTTCAAAGTCAAATATGACCAAACGGTCTTCACCACCAAACGGTTTCAAAGTCAAACATGACCAAACGGTCTTCATCACCAAATGGTTTCAAGGGCAGTCCAAGACCGTTTGGAGGTTTAGTGTGCAAGACCGTTTGAGGTCTAAATAGGTCAAGATCTTTTGATGCCTTAGTTGTCAAGATGGTTTAGTGGTTTATTAACCTAAACCTCATTAATACTTAATGTGGTTAAAGGACCAAGTGATTAGTTGATTAAGACATGATGTAATTAATGGTGATTATAATAAAGGTACCCTTGATGGAATAGAGTGGTTAGTACTCTTTGAATGAGTGAGCTTAATGATAATAATAGTAATGACATAACTGATGATGTCAATGTTGAATTGAATTAGCCTAATCAAGGGTGATGCAAACATTAACTTATAGAAAGATGAGAGAGAAGACTTCTTATATGAATGTTAATCAAGTAATGGATTCCCAATTTAAATGAATACTTAATTAGGGTATGAACCATGTTAGTGAGATCATGAAACCCTAATTATGATGGTTAATGAATCATAACCCTAATTGAGGGAAATAATGGGAGTATCCCTAATATATGATGATGATATAATCCTAATTCATAATGATGACATGGTAACCCTTAAACTAAAGGTACTTTGTTGATCATTCCTACTTAGGGTGAATAGTAAATGCCCTAATCAAGGATGATTTAATGTGAATAGTAAACCCTAACCCAGGGTAATGTGATGAGTATAGTAAATCCTAATTTAGAGTATGCTAAACAAGAACTCTAACCTTGAGTGATGTGATATGAATAGTAAACCCTAATCGGTTTGAAGTATTGATTTCATAAGTGTAAAACGGTCGTGGTGATCTTCTGTAGCACGACTGTGCAAGGTAGCATGGCTGTGTTGGCTTCCCCTTGCACGACCGTTCTTGGCTGCACGGCTATGGTGCTCTATACTTAACTTGGAGTTGATTTGCAAGTAAACCTTAACCAATAGTGATGCTATCATTATTGTACATTGTGCTGATATAGAAATAATGTGCCTGTTATCATTTATATTAATCATGCATGTTTTTATGAGTTAGTGAGCATAGTCAGGTAAGAGCTATGATGAAATATGCATTAAAAGCACTTTATAAGCTTTGAAAGCAATGATATGTTATGTTGCCTAGTGAGAGGTAACAAATGAGACTGATAAGCTATGTGAGCCATGAGCAATATCTACATTGCTACAATCATGTTCACATTGTTAAATGACTTGATGGCAATATGTTACTTGGTAACAAGTGTTTTGCTGAACTAAGGGTTTGAACACCCATGTTCTTGAATCATAATGATGAGATGGTTAGGTATTGATATCCCAATGATAACTAGATGTGAAATGAACTTGATACAATTAGTACTCTTTCTTTATAGCAATTGTTTTGATGGTTTATGTTTGAAAACAGGTCTGATGCTAAAAGAATGCCATAATGTACTTAAATAATCAAGTATAATGATATCATGTAGAGCCCTGACCATAGATCCATCATTGTCAGAAGTTAGATGATGGTGAAATAGGTTTTCCTTAGGGAACTCCTGGAGAGTATACTTTTGAGTATGTGGGGGTTATGGACCCGAATATCCTTACATCCTAATGAGGGAATTGATGTGAGATGTACATTTAATCTCTCAATCCTTCATTATATGTAAATGCCAGGATGATGTATCACTAATCTCCCGATGATGTTGTTAATGCCGCATCGATATGAGATAAACAAGAAATCCCTCAATGGCGAAGAGAGTACAACATGCCACTGTAACTCTAATAGAGAAGTTGCTAGAATACCCTAGAAAGCTATTATGTCAGAGACACAAGATGTCCTACATGTTGTACCTCACACTGACTGAGGAAGATGAGGTCATAGGAATCCGGCTCTTCTAATGACCTATGTATGGTACCGATTGTGATTTCGTAATGGTCGGTTGGAGTATGAGAGGTGTAACTCATCTCCCCAGGGCATAAATATGTTTGAAAAATGTAATCAGCCGTATAACATAATTGCTTAGGTTGAACTACGAGAAACAATGATTGATGATACATTGTTTATAGTGCTCTAGTTGAATAACTAGTATACATGTTCTTCATATTCCTTATTGATATATGTATTGTCATTCAATCAAGTTATAATTGAAATGATTGCTTAGAGAATACTTCTCTACTTAGTTTATTCAATGAATTGCCTACTGTTGAATAATTATAGTTTTACTGCTCATTGTTATCTTAATATTTGCAATAACAATGCTTCTGGAGGAGAGTTATAACTCTCGCTGGGACAATTATTCAATTGTCTCACTCCCGTGGGATTCAACGTTTTAGGTAGACGCCGAGGACGAGGGAACCCTTCAGTGGGTGAGCAGCAACAGCAGCAGCAGCAACAACAACATCAGGGACAACAGTGATCCTCAGGTGGAGACATTGTATGTCGAGTCTTGTAGATAGAAAGTCCTATGTGTCGTCTCTGTACTCTCAGATCCTAGGAGTCAGTAGATGGTTTGTTATAAATCTGAGATTTTGGTGTAATGCCTCGAGATTTTTGTATCTTGCCTTGTACAGTTTAATAGGGCAATTGATGTTGTGATTCTCAAGATGTGATGATACAGAGATGTGCTAATGTATCAGCTTGTAAATAACTTATCATGTTTCCTTATGAAAGAGTATTATAGTTTGTTGATCTCTTTATAAAAAGTTTTAAATTTTTAGTGATTTTCAGTAATTCCGCTGCTAATTAACCGCTTCCGCATTGTTAATAACATTTTATCTGAGACGTGTCCCACAACTGGTGGTATCAGAGCCCTAGGTTTGTTGAGTCTATAGAGACATAGGACTTAGGTTGTTAAGTTTGTTCTAGTGTCTTCCAGTATATCTGATAGTGTGTTCTGCTCATATAGGCGGAGAAGATAAAACTAAAGATGTCTGGATCACACGAGGAACATGTTGCTGAGAGTAGTGTTGCTGCACCAGGAGGAGGTGTAAGAAACCAAGAAAGGGAAGAACATGTACCTGAACCACCCCAGTTCAACCCAGCTGACATGGGGAACCCAACCTTCCAAGCCATGTTTGGGCAGTTCATGACTGCCATGACACACATGACTGATAGGATGCCTATACATGTACCTAGGGCACCTACCCATCCAGAAGGACAAGGATTCGGCAAGACGTTTGAACAACTTCGCCGAGTTGGAGCCACAGAATATGCGGGAACAGCTGACCCATCAGAAGCTGACTTGTGGCTAACTGAACTAGAGAAGGCCTTTAGAATCATGAACATTCCAGAAGCTGAGAAGGTTAGACATGCTGCGTATCTTCTCAAGGGGAGTGCTAGTCACTGGTGGACCATGGAGGAAGGGAAAAGGCCAGGTGTTGAGATCGAATGGGAAGTTTTTTGATGGGAATTTATCAACAAATACTTCCCTAAGACATTTTTGGACAAGAAAATCTCTCAGTTTGAGAGGTTAAGACAAGGACTAATGAACATTAGCGAGTATGAGGCTAAGTTCATGGATTTGTTGCGGTTCTATCCGCATATGGAAGCTACATATGAAGAAAGGATTAGGCATTTTGAGAAGGGGTTAAATGCTAAGTTGACCACCCCTGTGTCTTCTCTGGAGAATAGGGAAAGGTTTTCTACCTTCGTGGAGTCTATTTGAAGGGTAGAGAGGTCCGTGTCAGAGAAGAGACAAACCAAGAATAAGAATACGTACCCCTAGTTCCAAGGATCTTCATCTAACGGTTTCAAGAAACTGAGGTTTTCCGTACCTACACCACCACCTAGATTCAGTACCCAGATGCAGTGGATGTCAAATAGGGGTAGAGGATGAAGCTTACCTTTAGAAAGAGCTCGTAGCTCAGCATCTATGTCGGTTACTGGACCACCCAGACCACAACAACTAAACAGAAGTTGTTATATATGTGGAAAGATGGGACATTTGATGAAGGATTGCAGAGCCAGAGAAGTGAGTGTAACTCAACCTCAATGGCACAGTTAGCAAGGATCTCAAAGGCGACAGTTTCCAGGTAGTACTAGAGGACGTGGACAAGCGTCCTAAGCTGGATCATCGACACCAAGTCATCGAGCACTGAATCAACCACAGACAACGACAAGATTCTATGCGATGAATCCACCTGATGCAGTGATCAACCCTCGAGTTGTGGCAGGTCAGATGGAGTTGTTTTATTCTGATATGTCTACATCTTGCGTTGTATCTATTTTAATTGATCTGGGTTCTACGCATTCCTTTATCACTCGAAGAGTGATTCTTGACTTCAACCTGACTACTAGTCATAGAATAGATAGTTTGTTTCTAGAAACTCCTTTGATGGGATCTGCTGTGCTGTGGGAGGTATGTTCTTCCTGTATTCTCTTCTTTTCTGAACACCGCATTCAAGTGGATCTTATACCACTTGAGATGCATGGATTCGATGTAATCCTTGGGATGGATACCTTGGAAAGGTATAAGGTTGTTTTGGATTATGAGTCCAAGCAAGTTGTGTTCATTGATGATAGTGACACATGGATCTTTCAAGGAGATAGAAAGATTCTACCAACTTGTCTTGTGTCGGCTATGGTTGCTGAGAAGCTGATGAGGCAAGGATGTTATGCATTCTTGTCCCATGTGGTAGATACTACCATGGATAGTGTTAATCCTACCGAAGTTCCTATAGTCAGGGAATTTGAAGATGTATTTCCTGAAGAACTTCCAGGTGTACCACCTCCTCGATAGATTGATTTTGAGATTAATCTAATCCCATATACTTAGCCAATAGCACAAACACCGTATAGGATGGCGCCTGCTGAGATGGTAGAATTTAAGAAACAACTGCAAGAGTTGCTTGAGAAGGGTTTCATTCGACCGAGTACTTCGCCTTGGGGTGCTCCGGTCCTCTTTGTTAAAAAGAAAGATGGGTCAATGCAGTTGTGCATTGATTACAGATAGTTAAATAAAGTAACAATAAAGAATAAGTATCCTTTACCGAGGATTGATGATCTCTTTGACCAGTTGCGTGGTGCAACCGTCTTCTCAAAGATAGATTTGAGGTCGGGATATCACCCGCTGCATATTAAGGATGGTGACATACCTAAGTCTACCTTTAGGACAAGGTATGGTCACTATGAGTTCACAGTTATGTCATTTGGAATAACTAATGCACCAACTGCATTTATGGAACTCATGAATAGAATCTTCCGACCTTTTCTCGATCAATGTGTTGTTGTCTTCATAGATGACATTCTCATCTATAGTAGAGATGCTCAACAGCACGAACAACATCTTCGTTAGACTCTAACTTTGCTAAGAGAACATAAGCTATATGCTAAGTTTAGCAAGTGTGAGTTCTGGTTACTAGAAGTATCTTTTGTTGGACACGTAATATCTGCCTCAGGTATACGTGTTGACCCTAAAAAGGTAGAATCTATCCTGCAATGGGAACAGCTGAAGACACCGACAGAGATTCGAAGTTTCTTAGGGTTGGCAGGCTATAATAGGAGGTTCATTAAGAACTTCAGTTCTAAAGCTTCACCCTTGACCAAGTTGACCAGGAAAGATGTTCCTTTTTCCTGGAATGACAAGTGTCAGCAATCATTCCAGCTGTTAAAAGAGAGGCTGACAAGTGCACCAGTACTTGTGTTACCTGAGCAAGGGAAAGGATATATAGTTTTCTGTGATGCCTCTAAGAATGGATTAGGATGTGTGTTGATGTAGGATAAGTAAGTGATTTCTTTTGCTTCTCGACAGGTTAAGAAACACGAGGATAATTATCCGACACACAATTTAGAACTAGCTGTTGTAGTTCATGCCTTGACGATCTGGAGACATTATCTTTATGGAGAGACATTCCAGATTTTCACAGATCAGAAATACCTTAAGTATATCTTTTATCAGCATGAGCTAAACATGAGATAACGCCGGTGGATGGAGTTAATCAAGGATTATGATTGTACGATTGATTATCATCCAGGGAAGGCCAATGTTTTTGATGATGCTTTGAGTAGGAAATCAGCAACACCATCCTTAGACGGAGCACAGCTGAATTCTTTGGTGTGCTCTAGGAGGGATATGTTTATCTCTTTAAGGCAGTATAATGTACAGTTAAGAGTATCGTTGCTAGTAGGACTATTAGCTGAGATGCATATAAAACCTACTCTGAGACAACAGATTAAGGAGGCACAACAAGTTGATTCCATAGTTCAACAGATTAGATCAGAGTATGGTAGTGAGAAATGAGAAGGTTTCCGTGATTTAGATGATCAAGTAGCTTGTTATCATGATAGAATGATAGTACCAGATGTGGATAACTTGAGGAAGTTAGTCCTGGAAGAAGCTCATTCTTCAATGTATGCCATGCATCTAGGAAGCACCAAGATGTATCGTAACTTGAAAGATATGTATTGGTGGCCTGGTTTGAAGAAGGACATTGCTGAGTTTGTTATGCGGTGTCCTGTGTGTCAGCAAGTTAAAGTCGAACACCAGAAGCCTGCAGGAACAATGCAACCTTTACCCATACCACAGTGGAAGTGGGATCATGTGACCATGGATTTTGTGGTTGGTTTACCCAGAACAGCCAAAGGACATGTTTCCATTTGGGTAATAGTTGATAGGTTGACAAAGACAACACATTTCCTACCTGTCAAAACAACCTATTCTATTGAGAAGTTGGCACAGTTGTATGTAGATGAGATAGTACGGCTACATGGGGTCCAAGTTACCATTGTTTCTGATAGAGGTCCCCAGTTTATGAGTCATTTTTGGGAGCGACTTCATAAAGCTTTAGGCACAAAGTTAAGGTTTAGTACAGCCTTTCATCCTCAGACTGATGGACAGTCAGAAAGGACTAGACAAACTTTGGAAGACTTGCTTAGATCATGTGTTCTTCAGTTTACAGGAAGTTGGGATCTACACCTAAGTTTGATAGAGTTTGCCTACAATAATAGCTATCAACATAGCATTGACATGGCACCTTATGAAGCTTTGTATGGTAGACATTGTAGATCACCCCTATGTTGGTATGAAACTGGTGAATATCAACTTTTAGGTCCTGATCTTGTGCAGAAAACCACCGAGAAGATTAAAGTAATACAACAACAGATAAAGACTGCACATGATAGGCAGAAATCTTATGCTGATAAGTGTCGTAGACCTTTAGAATTCCAGGTTGGAGACAGAGTGTATCTCAAGGTCTCACCTTGGAGGGGAGTTCTTAGATTTGGAAGGAAAGGAAAGTTAGCTCCTAGGTTTATGGGGCCTTATCCAATCATTGAACGGATTGGAAAGGTTGCTTATAAGATAGAGTTACCACCAGAGTTACAAAAGTTACACCCAGTGTTCCACATTTCCATGCTTAGGAAATGTCATCCTAACACAGAATCAATTCTGCAACCTATGGAAGTAGAATTGAATGATGATATATCTTATGTTGAAGGACCTGTGTCAATCCTTGATAGAAGAATTAAAAAGCTGAAAAAGAAAGACATAAGTCTTGTGAAAGTCCTCTGGAATTACCGTGGCATTGAAGAAGCTACGTGGGAACTAGAGGAAGAAATAAGAAGGAAATACCCTGCTCTTTTCTCTTAATAAGTTTTGTAGATGATTTCGGGGACAAAATCCTTGTAAGGGGTGGATAATTTGTAACATCCTTGACCTGGGTTATGTACTAACCCTAGGTGTTTTGCCTAATAAAGTTGATTAGATGCTTTCTTGTATTTCTTGAAAAGTAATTAAGGCTTTTGAGGAACTTATATTTCAATTTGAGTCCTTTTTGAATAATGTTGAAACATTGTTTTGTTTATAATGAACTAATGTGCAAATTACCCAAGTAGAGGGGTTAACTTGCAAATTGCACATGTTAAGATGTTCCTCTGATGTTGAGACATCATAAGAATGAATATGATGTAGTGGCAAGGTTTCCACAAGCTTGGGTACCAAGATATAGCTTGTAAAGCAATCCTTGGGCTTTAAAACCTAGTTTTGGTGTAAAGTGCAATTTACCCAAAACCTAGGGTCCAACATGTAAAATATACCCTCTTGAGGATCTCTCATGTTTCTTGGCATCAATTAGAGCAAAGAAAATAAGAGGGTCACCTCATTTGAATGATCATGGAGGAGAGAGAATCTTGATATGGAATAATCAAGATTTAAACATAATATGGCTCTTTAATATAACTTAATGCAAAAAGAAATATATTATTTATGAAGCCCTTCAACCTAAAGTTGGAGGATGTGTTTGAAATAGTATGAACGAGCTTGTGTCATACTTGGGCACCAAAAAGATCATGGTAGAAGTGGAAACTACTCACACTAATAATATATTAAGCAATATCCTACAAGGGTGGATATTAATATACCTCTCTTAAAATGTGATTAGTTCTTTTCCTTTAAACCTTGGATAAAGAAGGAGTTTTTCATGAGATTATAAGGTGGAAACGTGGCCAAGGATGTAGGAAGCCTTGATGGATATTTTTGGGAGATAAAAGGAAATATCTATCTTTTTCCTTTTTGCTTTGAAAAGACCCATAAATATATATAAGGTATCTTTTCCAATAACACAAAGGACCGTTTCCTTAGTTCCTCTTCTCATCACTTTGCTTTGACCAAACAAGGAGGAGCTATGGAGCATAGGAAGGACGACCAAGCTTTTTTGGTAAGTTTTGATCACCATCTACCTCAAATTCATGGTGGAAACCACAATATAAGGTTAGATTCATGGTGTTCTTCACACGATTTTCCTTTCTAGCCATCTTCTTCATCCAAAACTTGAAGAACGGACCTTAGAAAACTACTAGAGCCTCATACACCATTAAAGCTATGGATCTTGGAGCTCTGGATCAGTCCTAGAGGTGGGATTTATAACTCTAACCCTTAAGCTTTGTTAAATGCATCTTTCTCTCCTAAAATCATTGGTTATTCTTCTTGTTTTACTACTCTTTTAATCTTGCTATCATTTCCGTGAAGAACAGCCCCTGTTCTTGGTTGAATAGAGGTAGAAGATAATGACATTAATTTCTATGTTTATCCAAGAACTACTTTAGCAAACGGTCTCCCAACCTTGCTCAAACGGTTTCCCAAACCGTTTGGGAGCAAACGGTTTCAAACCGTTTGAATGCAAACAGTTTCACTAGACCGCATAGAAGCAAACGGTCCAAGACCATTTGGAGGCGTTGACCAGGCGTTGAACATTTGGAGTTCTATTGATAATAATGTAGACTAATCATCTACCAAAGATCATCAATTAATTCCAAGTGGTTCACCAATCAAAGGCTCATCAACCATCTAAATCCTAATCGGGTCAATTGCTGATTTCAATAATTGAATTATGTTGAAGTTTGGGTTGAGTGACCCAAACGGTTTCAAAACCATTTGGTGATCACCCATACGGTCTCAAGACCGTTTGTTGATCACCCAAGACCGTTTGGAGGTCTAGAGTTAAGCATGGTTGACCAATTAAGGATCCAATGATATCAAGTAGATGAGTAATCGATTGCTGATTTGGTGAACAATTCTAGTATCCAAACCCTAAATGAATGACTTAGTTATTGATGAAATAATGGGAAAACGGTCTCAATACCGTTTGGAGGATATCCAAATGATCCCAAGACTATTTGGAGGTGAAGGGTTGACTATGGTTAAGTGGTTGAAGATCTAAAGGTAACAAGTTGAAGTGTAATTGATTGTTGACCCAATGATCAATCCAATGAATCAAACCTTAATTGGTTAAGTTGGTTTTTGATGTTGACTTGAGAAAATGGTCTAAAGACCATTTGGAGGTCAACCAAACGATCCCAAGACCGTTTGGGGTCAGGTCATGACCAAATTGATTGATGGTACAATGATTTCAAGTCAATTAGACTCACATTGAAGTATGTTGAAGGGTCATCGATTTCAAACCCTAATCCAATTGATCCAAGCCCTAATTGATGATCAATTGAGGGTCAATTGAGTGTCAAAATAGTTGATGGTTGACCTAATTAACTCAATTGATGAGTGGCTAACATGTGCATGATTGATTGAGGGGTTCAACATTGGGAACCCTAATTCAATTGAATTGGTTGAGACACTTTTTGGTCCTTACGGTTTTGAGGTGGTTTGGACCAAACAGTCTCAAGACCGTTTGGGACCAAATGGTCTCAAGACTGTTTGGGACCAAACGATTCCAAACCATTTAGTCTCATGTGGTTTCAAGGTTGGTTGTGTCCATGCGGTTTCAAAGTCAAACATGACCAAACAGTCTTCACCACCAAACGGTTTCAAAGTCAATCATGACCAAACGGTCTTCATCACCAAATGGTTTCAAGGGCAGTCCAAGACCATTTGGAGGTTTAGTGTGCAAGACTGTTTGAGGTCTAAATAGGTCAAGATCATTTGATGCCTTAGTGGTCAAGATGGTTTAGTGGTTGATTAACCTAAACCTCATGAATACTTAATGTGGTTAAAGGACCAAGTAATTAGTTGATTAAGACATGATGTAATTAATAGTGATTATAATAAAGGTACCCTTGATGGGATAGAGTGGTTAGTACTCTTTGAATGAGTGAGCTTAATGATCACAACAGTAATGACATAACCCATGATGTCAATATTGAATTGAATTAGCCTAATAAAGGGTGATGCAAACATTAACTTATAGAAAGATGAGAGAGAAGACATCTTATATGAATGTTAATCAAGTAATGGATTCCCAATATAAATGAATACCTAATTAGGGTATGAACCATGTTTGTGAGATCATGAAACCTAATTATGGTGGTTAATGAATCATAACCCTAATTGAGGGCAATAATGGGAGTATCCCTAATATATGATGATGATATAATCCTAATTCATAATGATGACATGGTAACCCTTAAATTAAAGGTACTTTGTTGCTCATTCCTACTTAGGGTGAATAGTAAACCCTAATGGAGAGATATTAATGATAACCCTAATCAAGGATGATTTAATGTGAATAGTAAACCCTAACCCAGTGTAATGTGATGAGTATAGTAAATCCTAATTCAGAGTATGCTAAATAAGAACTCTAACCTTGAGTGATGTGATATGAATAGTAAACCCTAATCGGTTTGAAGTATTGATTTCATAAGTGTAAAATGGTCGTGGTGATCTTCTGTAGCACGACCGTGCATGGTAGCATGGCCGTGGTGGCTTCCCCTTGCACGGTCGTTCTTGGCTGCACGGCCGTGGTGCTCTATACTTAACTTGGAGTTGATTTGCAAATAAACCTTAACCAATAGTGATGCTATCATTATTGTACATTGTGCTGATATAGAAATAATGTGGATGTTATCATTTATATTAATCATGCATGTTTTTATGAATTAGTGAGCATAGCCAGGTAAGAGCTATGATGCAATATTCATTAAAAGCACTTTATAAGCTTTGAAAGCAATGATATGTTATGTTGCCTAGTGAGAGGTAACAAATGAGATTGATAAGCTATGTGAGCCATGAGCAATATTTGCATTGCTACAATCATGTTCACGTTGTTAAATGACTTGATGGCAATATGTTACTTGGTAACAAGTGTTTTGCTGAACTAAGGGATTGAACACCCATGTTCTTGAATCATAATGTTGAGATGGTTAGGGATGGATATCCCAATGATAACTAGATGTGAAATGAACTTCATACAATTAGTACTCTTTCTTTATAGCAATTGTTTTAATGGTTTATGTTTGAAAACATGCCTGATGCTAAAAGAATGCCATAATGTACTTAATAATCAAGTATAATGATATCATGTAGAGCCCTGACCATAGATCCATCATTGTCAGAAGTTAGATGATGGTGAAACATGTTTTCCTAAGGGAACTCCTGGAGAGCATACTTTTGAGTATGTGGGGGTTATGGACGTGAATATCCTTACGTCCTAATGAGGGAATTGATGTGAGATGTACATTTAATCTCTCAATCCTTCATTATATGTAAATATCAGGATGATGTATCACTAATATCCCGGTGATGTTGTTAATGCCGCATCGATATGAGATAAACAAGAAATCCCTCGATGGCGAAGAGAGTACAACATGCCACTGTAACTCTAATAGTGAAGTTGCCAGAATACCCTGGAAAGCTATTATGGCAGAGACACAAGATGTCATGCATGTTGTACCTCACACTGACTGAGGAAGATGAGGTCATAGGAATCTGACTCTTCTAATGACCTATGTATGGTACCGATTGTGATTTTGTAATGGTCAGTTGGAGTATGGGAGGTGTAACTCATCTCCCCAGGGCATAAATATGTTTGAAAAATGTAATTAGCTGTATAGCATAATTGCTTAGGTTGAACTACGAGAAACAATGATTGATGATACATTGTTTATAGTGCTCTAGTTGAATAACTAGTATACATGTTCTTCATATTCCTTATTGATATATGTCTTGTCATTCAATAAAGTTATAATTGAAATGATGGCTTAGAGAATACTGCTCTACTTAGTTTATTCAATGAATTGCCTACTGTTGAATAATTATAGTTTTACTTCTCATTGTAATCTTAATATTTGCAATAACAATGCTTCTGGCAGAGAGTTATAACTCTCTCTGAGACAATTATTCAATTGTCTCACCCCCGTGGGATTCAACTTTTTAGGTAGACGCCGAGGACGAAGGAACCCTTCAGTGGGTGAGCAACAACAGTAGCAACAACAACATCAGGGACAACAGTGATCCTTAGGTGGAGACACTGTCTGTCGAGTCTTGTAGATAGAAAGTCATATGTGTCGTCTTTGTACTCTCAGGTCCTAGGAGTCAGTAGATGGTTTGTTATAAATCTGAGATTTTGGCGTAATGCCTCGAGATTTTTGTATCTTTCCTTGTACAATTTAATAGGGCAATTGATGTTGTGATTCTCGAGATGTGATGATATAGAGATGTGTTGATGTATCAGCTTGTAAATAACTTATCATGTTTCCTTATGAACGAGTATTACAATTTGTGGATCTCTTTATAATTTTTTTTAAATTTTTAGTGATTTTCAGTAATTATGTTGTTAATTAATCGCTTCTGCATTGTTAATAATGTTTTATCCGAGACGTGTCCCACAATCATGTAGAGCCCTGGCCATAGATCCATCATCGTCAATAGCTGGTGATGGTGAAACAAATTCTCCTGCTGGTTAATCTGGAGCGTATATTGTTGAATATGTGGGGTTTCTCCTAGTCGAAAATAGGAGGATTAGAGTGCAACTTCGGTTGTAGACTCAAGATATGTTTAAGAGCATGGTGAACATGCCCATGGCTCAGTGTGATGGAGCATGAATGCGTTCATGGCTCAGGGAGCACAGTGAACTGGCCCGCGGCTTAGATTTACTAGCACCAGGACTTATACCAAGGTAGGCTAGAGAATGGGTAGCCTATGAGAGATAACCCTATGACTGAGGTCACTTAAGCAAGAGACCTGCTTGTGGTCTCGCACTGACCGAGACAGATGAGATCGAGGAGTCCGGCTCTTTCTTTGATCTTGTATGGAACTGGCTTTGGGTTTCACAATTGAAGGTTGGATTTGAGCGGTACAGCTCACTTCCTCAGGGCATAATAATGATTGTAAAATGTAATCGGCCGTGTAGCATATTTGTTTAAGGACGAATTACAAAAATTATTGGTTGATGTTACATTGCTTATTATATTCTAAATGGATATATATTATACATGTTTTTCATATTCCTTATTAAAATGGATAGATGATTTACTGCTTTATCAGTTATAGTTGTAATGCTTTAAAGGATGATATTGCTCTATTCTGCTTAATAATGATTAAATCTTGTTTTTTCAATAGAGATTTCTCTGCTCAGTTTATTACTGTTTATCTACAATAATAATATTTCTGGCGAAGAGTTATATCTCTCACTGGGACAATTTCAATTGTCTCACCCCCGTGGGATCCAACCTTTTTAGGTGGACGAGGACAAGGAGGTAGAAACCATAGAACAGGGGAAGGACAGTAGCATCAGGGACAACAATGACATCTCATGTGGAGATACTGACTGTTGTGTCTTGTAGTGATGAGTACTATGTGTCATCTCTATACTCTTAGGTCCTTTGAATTAGTAGTTAGTGCTTTTATGATCGATCTGAGATTTTGGCATTGAATGCCTCAAGGTTTTATGTTGCTTATGTATAGACTTAACAGAGCAACTGTTGTATGTGATCCTCGAGAAGAGAAGGTACATGGTATGTACTTTGTGGACCAGAATGTATATATAATATTTTGATTCTTGTTATAAGAGTTTCCTGGAAATGGATCTCTTTGTAAATGGTTTTAATTTTTAGTGATTTTCAGGAAACCACTGCTAATGTTTAATTCCACTTAATTGTAATGATTTGTTTATCGGTTTGTGCATCGGTTTCCACACCTTAGCTCCTAGCTACCACTAGTGTATATCTAGTGACCTAGGGGGGTTAGGGTTAAGTGGGCATAAGTGGTGAAATTGGTAGTGGGAAGCAGTAGGGTTAGGTGGATATCACAACCATGGTGGTCATTACGACTATGGTGGGTAGTCTAGGCAACATTCATGGTATTTGTTAACGGTCATGGTGGAACTGGAATAATGTCAACATAGGAAGTGGACTTTAAGAGTGTTGTGACATGACCATAGTGGTCACCACAACCATAGTGGCTTGAGGGTGGCACAGTTGTTATGGTTACCAAGTTATGGTTAATGGAGGAGGAAGGAGTCGTGGCCTAGAGGATGGTCATCTTGATGATCTACTGGCACAATCATTTTTCTGGTACAATCGTGGTGATTATGTCTTTCCACGATCCTTTTATCTAGCATGATTGTGGTGGATTGGGTGTCCGGGTCATTGAAGAACCTATGATCTACTAGATTTTGGGGTCTTATACCACGACCATGGTGAAATACCATGACCTTTTTGGAGTCTTTTATATGCACTTAAGTGTTGAACTTGGCTATCCACAATCAATCATGATCAACTTGGACCCTTGGACACTTGGGGTAGGCTGGAGTTGACTTTTGATGACTCCTCAAGATCCTCCATGGCTGAGGAGTCCTTGGAATCATCTCCCTCTTCTCCTTTCATCAACTAGTCTCCAAGGTAACAAAGAAATACAAAGAGCATCCATAAATATAAATCATAATAAACCAAATATTGTCACCTTCATTTACCACCCTCTCGAGCGTTCGGCCTCCGCCACGGGCGTGGGAGAAGGGGGGAGAAATATTTCTCAGTTAATCCCATAATAAACCAATTATTGAGAATCTAAGATGCATTACGAAATATATAGACATTTAGAACATGAAAAAATGCACAAGATGGAGACCAAAACTAGGTCTCCATCAATCTACAGTCTCATTGACTCTCGGGACCAAAGTAGAATAAGAGATGTCTAACTATGACTAATACTAATATATGTATTGCAGATACCTTAACTGTCTAACTTGTTTTCGTGGTGACTCTCATCTAGTTCTTCTAGATATCATTGACGATGACCTACAAATATATTTAATAGATGTTCGTTCAATGAATGAAAATATCTAACTAACCATAATTAGAAAAAAATGCAGATTACAAAATTTTATTGATAAAAACAAGAAACATGACAAGTAGATACACACAATTGCAGTCTAGTATAAGAAGAATAGATAGTTTAGTTGCATCAAACACATATAGTTCCAGGTAAAAGCAATAATAATGAACAAAATAAATATGAAAACATGTACTATGTACCCAATCATAAATCACCAAACTCTTTGCAAATTATGACATTTTCTAGAATTCAAATTAGCTGTACCATTCATGTGAAGCTAAGATTGTAAACTCAGCATGCAAGTTTGAGGATGAAACCCAAGTACCCTATGGCTGCTAATTTATCTCCTCAAACTTAATACAGTTTTACACATATGACCTCTATTATTAAATGAGTGGCATGTAAAATGAACTCTCGGTTAACTTGCACTATTATAAAAAAGGCTAACTACAATGGTTCTTTTTTCTAGTGTACAATAGATTCCAACTATTGTAATAGATCCTGTGGTGTTATGGGGGTTCTTTAAACAATAGGTGTTGCACATGTTGTAATATGTATTTTATACAACAATCAATGTATGTTGTAGTTTCCTAGAAACTTCATCATAATAGGGGTTCTTTATACAACATGTGTTGTGGGTGTTGTAATATATGTGTTTTATACAACAACTAATGCATGTTGTATTTCACCAAACACACATTTTTTTAATAAGGATGCTTTATACAACATGTATTGTGCATGATGTAATATATGTGAGTTATACAAAAGTTGATGCCAGATGTAGTTGAGAAAACACAACTGTTGTAGTGGGTGTACTTTATACAATATGTGTTGATTTTTGTAATATATGTTTGTTACAATAGTCAAGGCATGTTGTAGTTGTGTGAAAACATAGTTTCACACCATGTCATGCGTTCATATATAAAATAAGGTAACCAAAATATCAACAAAAAAACACATATATTGTTCTCTCAACATTAAACATTAGGTATTAGAGTGTCTGGTTAATTTAGTTAACTAAGTTATTTGAGTATGGGCCCAAGTGTATCTTGGCCCATTAGGGTCTAGTCTTAAGTTTGCATGCATTCCATGCTCTCTTGTCTTTTATCCCATATTGGTGAATTCTGTAATGAGGGACTACTCTAATGCTATAAAAGGAGGGTGCCTATGCTTGTATTTGACATCTCAATAACATAAACTTATTCTCTTTCACATGGTATCAAAGCAGTGATCCTTCTCTAAAATTAGAGGAGACAAAACCAAATTCTTCCGCCTACATGCTTTCGTCATCCTTCTTGGCTTGGTCATCCGCCAGACAACCCCTTGGCCATGTCTTTTTGTTTTATTTTTTTATTTTCTAGCCTAGCTTTTTTTTGTACGACACCTTGCCTTACTACCACCCCATCAACCCCCACCACTCATCGACCACCACCATATCCAACGACCACATCCACCACCTTCACCTCCAACACCATCACCATCTTCTTAACCCATCCACCTCCAACACCCATCCCCCACCCATCGACCCCATGCATCTCCAACCCATCGACCCCATGCATCTCCAACCCATCGACCACCTCCACCACCTTCACCTCCAACACCATCACCATATTCTTAACCCATCGACCTCCAACACCCATCTCCCTCCCATCAACCCCACCCATCTCCAACCCTTCAACCACCTCCACCACCTATCGACCACCCTTTCACCATAATCCATCCACCACCCATCAAACCCACCCATCTCCAACCCATCGACCTCCCTTCTCCAACCACCCATAGACCCCACCCATATCCAACCCATCGACCTCTCATCCCCACCACCCATCAAATCCACCCATCAATCTCCTACACCACCTATCGACCACCATGCCCCCACCACCCATCAACGTCACCCATCTACCACCCCTTGACCATCACCACAACCCATCAACCTCCAACACCACCTATCGACCATCCTTCCCCCACCACCCATCCACCCCCTCCCAATCTACCTACTCCAATACTTGTCCTACCCCCATATTTTTTTAGCTACTCCAAAATATTTTAGTTCATTAAAAGATCCATTTATTTTTTTACCCAGATCCATGTAATCAGGTCATGTTGCATATTGACTCACATTATCAGTTACATCCTCCACATATTTACCTACACAAACCTTACCTCTACCATTGTTTTTTTGACTCTCCACTCCAACCACTCTATTGACACTTTTTGAGGTTGTCGTGTGGGGGAGAATAGAGGATGAAGAGTAGAGGGAAGAGATTAGATGGAGGAGAGATGAAGAAAGAAGAAGACTTTGGTTCTGTTGCTATATGGATCTTCATGCCACCTTTTGCTGCTTTGTGAGATACTTATTCATCATCATCTCAATTTCTATTGTGGACTTATCTACTTCAAAATGATACTTGTTGATTGCTTTTCTACCCAGCAACATCATTGATTCTACTTGTGCTATGATTAGCACATTTTACTTGCTGCTTTGTGAGTTTACACTACTATTGTCTGTGATCTATTTACATGTTGACTCTTTGTCTTGCACACATCTACTATGACTGTGACCCAACACTCTCTAGACTTTGGCGTCTGCTACAAGGATGAAATTTATATGATGAGATGATGATGGTAACTTTGCTAACTTGCATACTATGATGGAGCTTCATGCGTTTATGCTACTGGTGTTCATCTTGGAGTCCTTCTACTACTTTCTACTTCAGATACTAGTCTTTTATCTTCCTACATCATCTATAGTCTGCTACTGTATTCCAACACTCTCTGTCTTGTCTGTGCCTTGAGCATGTTGACCTTTTTCTTGTCCATGCCTTGTATGCACGTTATCTACTACATCTTGTGTTCCATCACTCTCTGGCCTATTTTATGATGATAGTGATTGCGATGAAGACTGTGATGCTTTATTGCTTACTTCTAGTTTGGATAACACCACTATGATCAGGAAGCTCCTGCTACCTACCTATGTACCTATTTTTTAGATTATCTACTTGAGGATGATTATTTGAGTATTTATTGTTGCATTTTCTGCTATGTGGAAATTTCTATTATTATTGCATATTCATAATCTACCTCAACTGCTACTGTGAAGTTACATATTGGGACGCCATTCTTGCTACTTGTGCTATGATTAGCTCATTTTACTTATTGTTTTGTGCTTTTGCACTATCTGCTGTCATAGCTCTATTTGCATGTTGACTTTATATTGTGAACCAACACTCTCTGGACTCTATGAAAAAACACTCTCTGGGTTTTGTGGACCAACACTCTCTGCATTTTGATGTCTTCTACTGTGATGGATGCTTTATGAAAAGGGAAGATAATGAAGACTTTTTGTTGCTGACTTTACGTGGAGCTTCGTCTACATTGCATATTGGAGCTATTTATTTGTTTGCTACTTTGCACATTGGTCTTCTATCCTCTTACGTCATCAAATTTTTCTTTAGTGTGCCAACACTCTATGGCTTGTTTGTGCTTTGCTCATCTTGTAATAAAGAAGCGTAGTTTGAAATAATATTTTTTAGATATAAACACGTACCATACATATTAACAATAAAAAGTATAATAGTACACATTTAAAAAACCAGAACACTAGATGAATATACTACTATATTATCTTGGAAAATACACATATTGAATGGGAAATATACATTTTTTCACATAAGAGTACACATAAGTTATATAAGCTATATTCCTACATCATGTTATGTATTTACTCTCTCTTGTATATTTTGATGTAGTTATCATGGCTAATTATGTTGTTTGTACTTTCTCTCCCATGATCTCTCTCTCCCTCCTTTGAGTAGACAAAATATGTTATTGTTGTATTAATGCACTGTCTTTTAGTTCCTACTGTTGTTTGATCTTCACCAGGGGAATTTGGTAGGGGGTACTAGGATTGAAGCGCCTGTTGACTTAAGTGTTACACATTCTCCATATTTTGATAATGACTTAACCATTCCATTCATATGTATCTAATATGTTAGTTAGAGATTGATTTCAGGCATTAGGTACGTGAGAAGGATCAAATTGCTCAAGCCTTAGCTTGGCTTAGTTCAAGTCAAAAGCAATACAAATGCACTTTTGTGGAAAACACTCCACCACCCTAGAACATTTTTGTAATCATTTGTATTGATGATATGACTTGTAACTAAGATGAGAAAAAATTAGGGACACTTAATTCCAACATTTGATCACTTAAAATTCATCATAGGCATTTCATCGGTCGAGTTGCCAACTCAAATGATCCTTGATAGATTTTGGAAATGATTGTTGATCAATCGAGTTTCACTTTCACAAAAGTCGACTGATCCCTCTTCAGACCAAACTCAATTTAAGTGGATCATTTGAGTTACCTTAGGACAAACTCGACCGATGGTTTAAATTGGCTTTGTCACATAATGTATAGGTCAGATTATCTTTATTGAAACTCAACTGAATGCACTGTACGGAAAATGTAGAAGAAGTGATTCTAACCGTTGAAGGGGTACAAAACTCAAAATTATATTCATTGCAACCCTCCAAACAGCTAGTAAACGCTTACAAGTGTTCCCACACTCTAGTGGACACCCCAACTATAAATAGGACCTCTTGGAGTTCATTCCATGGTTGCTCATTCATGCTATTCAAGGTCCTTGCTATAGTTGAGTGCTATTAGTCCACTTGAGCCCATTTCTGTTACAACCCCAATTTTTGGGTTTATATGGAAATGCAATTTTTCTAGTGAGATGTACATGTATGTAAACTGTATGATTTGTGATGAATAAATGGGTTTCTTTTGCAATGTTTCCCTTATGCATGTGACTTTGTGGATCGAAATGTATTAGTGAGTCTAATATGATAAAAAGAGAAAAAAAGTTGAAGGAAATCAAATAATGCATAAATAAGAAAAGAAATTGAGATAATGATGAAAAATATGAGAAAAATGTGGAAAGATGTATGATTGATCATCATGGATGATATTTCAAATCCACATGGTTTCTAATGATAAAAGGAATCCAAATAAGGGAAATAGAAGAGAAATAGAGAGAAAATATGAATAACATATGCTTTATTAGGTGATAACTTGCTTGTTAAGAGAAGTCTCTCATACTTTCTAATTTGAGTCCCAAACTTGGCACAATAGCAGATTAAGTCAGGATAATTGGGATCAAATGAATAATTAGTTTAAGAGGTAATAATAGGATTGGGATTTCTCATCGCCTGAGGGCCATTGGATCATTAAGCCAACGGTGAGGGGACATCTCCTACCCCAGCCGATTAGGAATAGAAGCCCCTAGTTTCCCACAAAGTTTCCACTCTCCCCTGACCATCTCCTCCTCTGATTTCAGTTCTATCACACTCGGGATAGGATTCTGAGCCCAACCATCCTTAAATGGCTCAGTTCCGAGAAGGATTGAGGATTTCCCCAATTTGCATGGAGGGATAGCCTCCATCACCACTAGTCTATGCCTATATAAGGGAGAATACATCCTTTTGAGGGATGGGCTATGTGTGAGGGGATGCGTGGAGTCTTGGGAGAGAGTTCCTCGCTACTAATTTCTTTGGTAGAACCCCGTCTTTATCCCCTTGCTCCGTGGCACCCTAATGTTGGATACTTTCTTAACTCCCTATTTTGATCGATCATCGGAGGAATTGGGTGGGCCGATGGCTTCGGTGGAGCCTGGAGAAGGCATGGGTAGCTTCACCTACCGCCTACACAATGAGGAGCACAAAGTCAACCAGTGGGCTGACCGCCCAGAGCACTTGGTTTGCAAGAGAGGCGCACGGAAGAAGAAGAAGCCTGGAGGTGAAATTACTTGCTTTCCCCCGACCCTACGTTGGAGGAGAAGGAAGAAGCATCCATTCGTAACCCTGACCGCATAGCGTGTGAAGATACGTGGTCAATGGACATTGGTCCAGCTGGAGCTGCGTGGACCAAGAGTGGTTAGGTAAGCAGTGACGTGGCCGTCCCTGATTGGCCCATATAGGTTTAATTTGCAAAAATTCTAGAAATGGTTTGGTAACTTGGATTGCAATAAGTTATATATGAAAATTGATTAGAAAAATGCAAGGAATCCAATAAAAATAGAATTGAAGCCTAAATCTACTTGAAGTTAGAAAAGTATATAGAATTTTCATCTTTAATGGTTTTATTGATAAAAAACCCTAGGACTTGATGATAATTAGATCTAATGATGTTCCCTAAATATTTTGAGAAAATATTAACCTATTTTTAATAAAAGGAAGAATTAGATCTAAAATGGATGATCTTTATGCATAATTGGCATAATTTAGGGTTCCACGTACATGAATATGCATAAATGGGCCTAGAAACCCTAATTTTCGTAAATATGACTTTTAATGGTTTTAATTATGAAAATCCATTAGTAAGACAAAAATATGATGTTTTTAATCTTAATTGAGAATAAATGACCCTTATTATGGGTAATTTGAGTAATTAGGGTTTTTATGAGTAGAAAACCTGTTTTAGGGATTGTTGACCTAAAAAGGATAGGGATTGAGAAATTGATCTAAGAAACCCTAATGAATCCTAATGAGACTTAGCAACCTTAGAAAGGTGTCCCAAATCAATAAAGAGTTGTTTGTGATATTATGGTAACAGTTAGACATTATACTTGTTTTCAGGATCAAGATTTGCTTCATTGGTAACTTGACTTCCTTGATTGGACACCTTGATTGAATTGGATATCTTGCTTATATTTGAGACTTCAAATCAGGTATGTGGTTACACTTATAGCTAATCACTTTAATTGCATGGTGATTTCTGAGGTTTTACCGATTGCTTGAAATTAGATGTGTGGATGACTTTAATTCTTGCAATATATAAAGTGCCTATGATTATCACCATACATTGCTTATGACTTGCCCGAACCCGCATACCACCTCTAGATTTATGATTTATGATGATGAGAGACCAAGCATGTGACATCCCGCTATCACACAGACAATGAAATGCCATGTGAAAAACGTGCGGAACCATCATAAGCATCATATTACCCAAAACACGGGTTAATTAAAACCGATTGTGGAAAGCAGATAAGAAAGGAACTATTGCATCCAGATCCTTATCCTGCAAGGAATATGTTATATAAACATACGTAAACCTTGATACGTGTCCATAGTTCATAGGATCCAGCTGTCACATAGGCACAAAGAGTTCACCACATGTTTATGTACAGAATAGACCATACCAGGCCAACAATAGGATAAACAAGCTACATCATCTATACATCGTGAAACGTCGTCAAAACACCTCCAAGGACCTGAGAGTACAGGGATGACTCTAGGACTCTACTACAAAACAACCAAAATAGCAGCATATCCATCTCTTACCTCCTACTGTTCTTCTTGTTGCTCGGCCACAACCTCACAACCACCACCTCGTCTAGCACAACACCTAAAAAGGTTTAAAACCAGTGGGGGAGACACAGTCCCAGCGAGAAACATAACTCCCCGCTGAACTATAAAACTTCATAGAAGCAGATAACCAAAGTAAGTAGATTAAATGAGAAGTATACTGAGTAGAATTAAATTTATTAACAATCTTACCAAGATATCCAAGGGCATATAGCCAGATATTCTTTATGGAACATGATTGACAAGATAAGATTTATAAGAACTTATCATAAGATATGTGGAATGTGTAATTAACTGCAAGATATAACTAGAGAAACTATACAATCAAGGCCTCAACCAATGTTTTGTGTTTTGCCCTAAGCAATATATACTATACAACTGGATTACGATTTATTATGCCCTGAGGAAGTGAGTCATACTGCTAAAATCCAACCTTCGGATGCGAAGCCCAAAACCGGTGCCATATAAGGTCATTGGGAGAGCCAGACTCCATGACCTCACCTCCTCGTGGTCAGTGCACGATAAACAACAAGCAGGACTGTAGTCTCATGCTTAAGTGGCCTCAGCCACAGGGTCAGCTTCGTAGGCTACCCCTCTTCTCTAGCCCACCTTAGTACAGGTCTCAGCACTAGTATACCTTGAGCCACATGCCAATTCACCATGCTCCTGAGCCATGAACACATTCATGCTCCACCACACTGAGCCATGGGCTTATTCACCATGCTCTCATACACATCTTGAGTCCAAAATTGAAGTTGCACACTAGTCCTCCTATTTTCGGCTAGGGGAAACCCCGCATATTCAACAATATGTGCTCCAGGTAATCCCGTAGGATAAACCTATTTCACCATCACCAACTACTAGCAATGATGGATCTATGGCCAGGGCAAAACTACATGAAATGTTCCACTATAATTAATTCATAGATTTTAGGTGAATTGTTGAGGCAACCAGGTTATAAAACATAAACAACATTGTCTAACACTATAATTGACATTATCATATTGCCATGGGATCTCAATCCCTCAACACATAATGCCACCGCCTCTCAAGGATTCATCATCATACATCATCATGGGATAACAATCCCTCATGTCATCATCATAGGTTAACACCTCAATCAGGCACTCAACCTTTATCAGGTCACCAGATCTTTCTCATCATATTGGTGATACATGTTATATCAATCAACAAGGAACATCATAATTCAGTGTTATACAAACACATACACTTCATAGCTCTTACCTGGCTATGAATTCAATTGATAACACCAGCATGATTAGTATTCATATTCGAAAATATAACTTGATCACCCAATATAGATCTTTAGAGAACATGTTATGATTATCATGCCATTAAGATTTTAGGTGCATAAGATTGGAATAACATTCATGATTATGAACAAATGAAGCATAAAGTTGTAGATGGTAAGCCAATCAACTTCATATTAAAGCTACCAAACTATGAGCATCCACCATGCCCTATCTCTCATGACATCATGAACACAACCATCCCTAAGGATACATCCTTAAAGGTTACACAACCATGATCTTATCATCTTACTTAACATCAACCCTAGGTAACAAACATGTCACTGGTCACAACCTATTTTTCATATCTCATCAACTAGGGTTACGGGGCTAGGTGCATCCCTCACCAAAGGTGTCGCCTTCCCTCACTAAAGGTGTGGCGGGTAGTACTATCCCTCACCCAAGGGATATCGGGTAGGGTCATATCCCTCACCCAAAATGCTATCAGTCACCACAAAACCTAGGGTGCCAAGCCACACATATCGGCCACAAGCATAATGTGCACCCAAGTACAAGGAGGGCATTGCGCAGACTAGAACCAAAGGTGTGTCGTGCAACCATGAACCAAGAGGATATCGGGCATCTAGGTGCAAGAGTGTATCGGGCAACACCTTCACCCTATCAGCTAAGACACCCTATCACCTAAGCTAGGGTTAGGGTTTCCATATCGGGCAACCAATAAGACTGTGTCGCCCACAGCCATAACGCCCAAGGTCAAAACCATGCCGCCCAGCAAGCAACCCCTTGGCTAGCACGACATGGCGCCCAAGGAACTCTCATATTGCCCAAGGTAGTCTGTGAACTGGGGACCTCTATTAGAGACTATCATTACTGGAACACCGTGGAAATGCACTATCTCATCCACATACAACTGAGCAAGATTCTATGTTGTGTATGTTGTCTTTACAGGAATGAAATGCGCAGACTTTGTCAATTTGTCCACTATCACACAAATGAAATCATGATTCCTAGATGTTCTTAGGATACCAATTATGAAATACATGGTTATATGATCCCATTTCCACTACGGTATCGGCATGGGTTGCAACGTACCTGCTGACCTCTGATGCTCAGCCTTAACCTGCTGACATGCCGCACACCTAGCCACAAACTTGGCCACATCTCTCTTCAAGCCAGGCCACCAATATAGGTCCTTCATATTATGATACATCTTGGTGACACCTGGATGCATAGCATACATCGATGTGTGTGCTTCCTCGAGCACTAACTTCCTCATATCATAAACATTGGGAACTATCATCCTGTTGTAATAACAAACTAGTCCATCCTCAGACTCATGAAAGACATCCCGCTTCTTGCTGCCAAACTCTGATCTGATCAACTAGACTGTAGCATCTACCTGCTGTGCTTCTTTGATCTTCTATCTCAATGTAGGCTTCACTTGCATCTGTGCCAACAGTCTTGCCAATAAGGATACCTTTAACTGTACATTCATCTGTCGTAAAGAGACAAGCATATCCCGCCTATGGAATATCAAAGACTCAATTGTGCCTTCTTCGTAGGAAGAGAAGAAGACTTCTTTCTAAGCGCATCAGCTACTACGTTCACCTTACCAAGATGATACTCGATGGTGCAATCATAATCACTTATCAGCTCCATCCAAAGACGTTGTCGCATGTTCAGTTCACTCTGCGAGAAGATATACTTTAGGTTCTTATGATCTGTAAAAATCTAACACACTTCCCCATAAAGATAGTGTCTCCATATCTTTAATGCATGGACCACCACTGCCAGCTCCAAATCATGTGTTGGATAGCTCTCATCATGTTTCTTAAGCTGTCGCAAAGCAAAAGATACCACATGATCTTCCTGCATCAGCACACAACCTAATCCTTTCTTAGAAGCATCACAAAAAACAACATAGCCCTTCCCAGGCTCTGGCAGCACCAAAACTGGAGCACTAGTCAACTTTTCCTTCAAGCTCTGAAAGGCTCGTTGATAGCGATCATCCCAAACAAAAGGTACATCCTTCCTGGTCAATTTCATTAACGGCAACGCGATCACACTGAAGTCCTTTATAAACCTCCGGTAGTATCCTGCTGAACCTAGAAAACTACGAACTTTAGTCGGCATTTTTGGTTGCTCTCACTCTACAGCTGACTCCACCTTCTTGGGGTCCACTCTGACGCTTTCTGCAGATATCACATGATCCAAGAAAGTCACTTCCTTCAACCAGAACTCACACTTACTGAACTTGGCATACAAGTGATGCTGGAAAAGGAGAGTCAACGCTTGTCGAAGGTGTTGTTCATGTTGTTTACTATCTCGACTATACATCAAGATGTCATCTATGAAGACCACAACAAACTAATCTAGGAATGGATGGAACACCCTGTTCATTAGATCCATGCAAGTAGTAGGTGCATTGGTTAGCCCGAACAACATAACCACAAACTCAAAGTGACCATACCTTGTCATAAAAGTTAACTTTGGTATGTCCTCATCCTTGATCCTCAACTGATGATATCCAGACCATAGATCAATCTTTGAGAACACTGTATCACTACACAACTGATCAAACAGATCATCTATCCTCAGCAAAGGGTACTTGTTCTTTATCGTAACTTTGTTCAACTGCCGGTAATCTATGCACAAACGCAATGATCCATCCTTTTTCTTCACAAACATGACTGGAGCACCCCGTGGCAAGGTGCTCGGTCTGATCAAACCTTTATCCAGCAACTCTTGTAATTTCTTCTTTAGCTCTACCATCTCAGCTGGAGCCATCCTGTACTGTGTCTGAGCAACTAGTTGTGTCCCTGGCACTAGATTGATCTCAAAGTCAATATCTTGAGGTGGGGGAACACCGGGAAACTCATCGAGAAACACATCGGCAAACTCTTGGACAATAGGTACCTCTTTAAGGTTAGGAACCTTCACTTTGGTATCCACAACATGAGCTAAGAATGATCTACAACCTTGTCGCAACAACTTTTCTGCCACCATAGCCGACACCAGACATGTCGGAAGAATCTTCCTATCTCCTTGGAAGATCCACTTCTCATTATCATTAGCGAACATCGCTTGCTTGGTACCACAGTCTAGCACAACCTTATACCTCTCTAGGGTATCCATCGCAAGAATCACATCAAATCCATGCATATCAAGTGGTATAAGATCCACTTGTATGTTGTGTCCCAAAAATGATAGAACACAAGATGGACACACTTCTCGAAGCAACATGGATCCAACAAGAGGGGTTTCTAACAACAAGCTATCTTTCTTACAACTAACAGGTAAATGACAGCTATCAAGCATACTACGTGTGATAAAAGAGTGCGTAGCACCCAGGTCAACCAAAATGGATACAAAGTAAGAAGAAGACAAATCAGAATGAAATAACTCCATCTGACCTACCACCAGTCGCGGGTTGACTATCGCCTCATGCTGACTCATAGCATAGAATCAAGTCATTGCTTGCTATCCACATCCTCTGCTTCCTTGAGCAGACAATCCATCTTGCGATGCTTGACCGTGCCCTCACCCTCTGGCGCTACTGGACTGATGTCTATCTGATCCTTATTGAATCTTCCTTGGCTGTTGCATCACTTCGACATCTCTCCTTGGGCAATTTGACTTCAAATGCCTTGTCTGTCCACAGAGATAGCATGGCTTTCCTTCTATTTGCGGCCTAGATGGCCCTGTCACTGCTACTGAAGTTGTACTGTGGGCTCTAGATGGCAAAAATCCACACCCTCTTCCTTTACTCGGAGACCACTGTGATGGCACACTAGAGCTTTGCATCGTAGAAGGTGAAAAAAACCTCGACTTCTTGAAGCCATCAAATCTCTGCCTCTGGAACCGAGCAAGATTTTTCTTAGACATGGTCTCTCTCTTCTCCTTGACTGACCATTCAATCCTTCGGGCAGACTCCACAAATGTGGCAAACCACTCCCGGTTTTCTAAAACAACAGTAGGTGTCGTCAGCTCAGCACTCAGACCTTTCTCAAACTGTTTGATTTTCTCATCATCTGACACCGCCATGTGAGGACGAAACCTCAGCAGGTCCATAAACTTGGCTTCATACTCGGTGATGCTCAGATAACCTTGGCACAGACGCTCGAACTGGCTGATCTTCTCATCCAAATAGGTCTTTGGGAAGTATCGACTCACAAACTCCTGGTAGAAGACATCCCAACCTATCACCTCACCAGGCCACTTCTCCTCCTCGATGGCCCACCAGTGGCCCGCACTACCTTTTAGAAGGTAGTCAATGTGCTTGACTTCATCTGTTTTGGGGATGTCGAGGATCCGGAAGGCCTTCTCAAGACATGTTAGCCACAGATCTGCATCCGTTGGATTAGTCATTCCAGCATAATCTGAAGCTCCGACTCGGTGAAGCCGCTCGAAGGTCTTCCCAATACCCGAAGATTCACCATGGGGAGCCAGTGCTCTTGGCGGAGGCACTGGCAATCTCTCCACCATGAGATTCATTATGGCCATTACCTGTCCCATAAGGTGTTGGTAGACAGGATTTTCAAGAATGGCTGGGTCAATTTGGGGGTCCTCAGGCACCCAATCTTCATGTGCCTTCAATCATGCTCCATCAACAGATGCAACATAATTGCTCTCGACAACATGTTCTTCATGATTTCTAGACATCTTTAAGCTTTATCTTTTGCTGGGGGCAGAAGATTATTGTAAGAAAATCTAGAAATTCACAAGAGAAGACACAAGCCTAGTCCTAGATCCCTATAGACTCAGTGAACCTAGACCTCTGATACCAAAACTTATTGTGACATCCCTCTATCACACAGACAATGAAATGCCACATGAAAAATGTGTGGAACCATCATAAGCATCATATTACCAAAAACTTGGGTTAATTAAAACTGATTGCGGAAAGCAGATAAGAAAGGAACTATTACATCCAGATCCTTATCCTGCAAGGAACATGTTATATAAACATACATAAACCTTGATACTTGTCCATAGTTCATAGGATCCACCTGTCACATAGGAACACAGAGTTCACCACCTGTTTATGTACAAAACAGGCCATACCAGGACAACAATAAGATAAACAATATACATCAGCTATACATCGTGAAACGTCGTCAAAACACCTCCAAGGACCTGAGAGTACAAGGATGACTCTAGGACTCTACTACAAAACAACCAAAACAACAACATATCCATCTCTTGCCTCCTACTGTTCTTCTTGCTGCTAGGACACAACCTCACGACCACCACCTCGTCTAGCACGATCACCTAAAGCGGTTTAAAACTAGCAGGGTGAGACACACAGTCCCAGTGAGAAACATAACTCCCCGCCGAACTATAAAAATTTAGAGAAGCTTAAGCAGATAACCAAAGTAAGCAGATTAAATGAGCAGCATACTGAGCAGAACTAACTTCATTAACTATTTTACCAAGATATCCAATGGCATATAACCAGATATTCGTTATGGAACATGATTGACAAGATAAGCTTTATAAGAACTTATCATAAGATATGTGAACGTGTAATTAACTACAAGATATAACTAGAGAAACTATACAATCAAGGCCTCAACCAATGTTCCGTACTTTTCCCTAAGCAATATATACTATACGGTTGGATTATGATTTATTATGCCCTGAGGAAGTGAGTCGTACCGCTCAAATTCAAACTTCGGCTGCGAAGCCCAAAACCAGTGCCATACAAGGTCATTGGGAGAGCCGGACTCCATGACGTCACCTCCTTGTGGTCAGTGCATGAGAACTAACAAGCAAGACTGTAGTCTCATGCTTAAGTGGCCTCAGCCATAGGGTCAGCTCCGCAGGCTACCCCTTTTCTCTAGCCCTCCTTGGTATAGGTCTCAGCGCTAGTATACCTTGAGCCACAAACCTATGCACCGTGCTCCTGAGCCATGAATGCATTCATGCTCCATGACACTGAGCCATGGGCCTGTTCACCATGCTCTCATACACATCTTGAGTTCACAACTGAAGTTGCACTCTAGTCCTCCTATTTTCAGCTAGGAGAAACCCTGCATATTCAACAATATGCGGTCTAGGTAATCCCGCAGGATAAACCTGTTTCACCATCACCATCTATTGACGATGATGGATTTATGGCCAGGGCAAAACTACATGAAATGTTCCAATGTAATTAATTAATATATTTTAGGTGAATTGTTGAGGCAACCAGGTTATAAAACATAAACAACATTGTGTCACACTATAACTGCCATTATCATATTGCCATGGGATCTCAATCCCTCATCACATAATGCCACTGCCTCTCAAGGCTTCATCATCATACATCATCATGGGATAACAATCCATCATGTCATCATCAGAGGTTAACACCTCAATCAGGCACTCAGCCTTTATCAGGTCACTAGATCTTTCTCATCATATTGGTGATACATGTTATCTCAATCAACAAGGAACATCCTAATTCAATGTTATACAAACACATACACCTCATAGCTCTTACCTGGCTATGAATTCAATTGGTAACACCCGCATGGTTAGTATGCATATTCGAAGAGATAACTTGATCACCCAATACAGATCTTTAGAGAACATGTTATGATTATCGTTCCATTAAGATTTTAGGTGCATAAGATTGGAATAACATTCATGATTATGAACACATGAAGCATAAAGTTGTAGATGGTAAGCCAATCGACTTTATATTAAAGCTACCAAACTGTGAGCATACACCATGCCCTATCTCTCATGACATCATGAACACAACCATCCCTAAGGATACATACTTAAAGGTTACACAACCATGATCTTATCATCTGACTTAATATGAACCCTAGGTAACAAACATGTCACTGGTCACAACATATTTTTCATATCTCATCAACTAGGGTTCCCGGGCTAGGTGCATCCCTCACCAAAGGTGTCGCCTTCCCTCACAAAAGGTGTGGCGGGTAGCACTATCCCTCACCCAAGGGATATGGGGTAGGGTCATATCCCTCACCCAAAACTCTATCGGTCACCACAAAACCTAGGGTGCCAAGCCACACATATCGACCACAAGCATAACGTGCACCCAAGCAGAAGGAGGGTATCAGGCAGACTAGAACCAAAGGTTTGTCGTACAGCCATGAACCAAGAGGATATCGGGCATCCAGGTGCAAGAGTGTATCGGGCGGCACCTTCACCCTATCGGCCAAGACACCCTATCACCTAAGCTAGGGTTAGGGTTTCCATATCGGGCAACCAACAAGACCGTGTTGCCCACAGCCATAACACCCAAGGTCAAAACCCTTCCGCCCAGCAAGAAACCCTTAGGCTAGCACGACATGGAGCCTAAGGAACTCTCATATCGCCCAAGGTAGTCTATCGTTCAAACTAGGGATGTCTACCAAGCATATCGACCAAAGGCATAATGCCAACAACACCTTCTAAGGCAAAGGTCCATATCGATCAAAGGCACATCTCCCAACAACATCATCTTGGGTAGAGGTTCATATCGGTCAAAGGGTCAACAAAACACCACTTAGTATACTGCCCAAGACTCATCCCTAAAAGAGGGATATCGGGCAGAACACATCAAAGGGGGTAAAATGCAAGGGTTCAAAGACCATGACGGGTTGAGTCATCTTCAACCTCAAGGCTGACACCAAGAAGCCCTAAGAGTTCAAGAGAGTTGGATCACCTCTCTAGACAATTAAGTGAGAGAGGGGTATTGCACAACTTCCATCATCTATCGGGCAACAAGGAGGTCCATCATATCATATCGGCCAACCAACCAAAGCTCAACTCACCATTGGGTTTGGAGACCCTAAGCTCACCTCTCAACAACTAAGTGAGAGAGGGGGTTTTCCCAAGGAACCTCACATCCATGGTTCGGCCAACCCAAGGAAACCCAAGATAACTACTTTCACAATGTGTAGGGTACATATAAAGCAACCTTATAACCATTAAAGCAAGAAACATAGCTAAAAGATGACATGGCTGATCAAGATAGCACATATAACATGCAACATGAAAAAGAAGTAGTATAGCTAGGGTTAGGAGTTATGTAGCCCGCCTCAAGCTCTAAAGCTCCAAACTTCTAGCACCAAGCTCCAAGCTCCAATGCACCACCTTCGGCCAACACAAAGAAGAATAACTTGTAACCACCATGTCCGAAGAAGAAGAAGAAGATGATGCCAAGGAAAGGGAGAGATACTTACTACAAGAGAAGGAAAGGGACAATCTAGCAAGGTGTGTTTCCCAACACACCAGCAATATTGGCCACCACTTGCTTCACTCTTCTCCTAGCTCGGCCACCAAAGGAAGGGAAGCAAATAAAGGAACCAAAGAGCTTAGCAAGCAAAGGAGGGGTTTGTTGATATATTAAGGGGTGAAGAGGGAGAGCAAGGCAGGGTGGCACTCGCCCCTAGCACACTTGTCCAAGGAGTGTGCTACATGCTAGCACCCCAAAAACCCACACCCATGAGTTGCCACTCACTTAGCAAAGCAACAACCACTTGTCTAAAGATGGTGACATAAACAAGGCTAAGGTGGAGGGTGTGCGTCGCCCAATATGGCAACCCCACACACCATGGTCGATACAGCCTGCTGCCCGACACAACAACACTCCTTGACTGATACACCAAGGTCCAACCCGATACCAAGCTTCAATAAGGCAAAACAAAGCCCAATAAGGCTCAACAAAGCCCAATAAGGCTCAACAAAGCCCAAAGCTACTAAAACAAAGAGCCCAACCCATCCTCTCAACCCTAGAGGATGCAAAGAGACAGAAAGACGTCTCTCAAGGTGGCAAACTTGCACACCAACCCTAAAACTTGGTTAATTTGCAAGTTGCACCTCAACCTCTCAACAAAGCACAAACAAACCCTAATCACAACTCAGGTGACTAGCAAGCATCTCAACACAAGGTTTAGGCAAAGCAAATAGGGTAAGCCCGAAACGGAGGTCAGGGTCCTTACAAAGCCAAGGAGGGAAGGTCAGACAAAGCCCATGAGGGAAGGTCATAGATGGTCAAGCCCTCGATGGGAAGACTACATGGCACATAGAGAGGTGGCCTATAAGGTATCAAGCTCAAGATAGAGAAGGTAGCCTAATGTCCATTGCATGGACTAAACCCTAAGAGAGGGTATACCAGAGGATGGATGCAGTGGTTGGGAAGTTATAAAGAAAACATAAATTTTGATTGGTAACAAATAATTTGATGTGGTTATGTTGTTACATTATATGTGCAAGATTTTGGTTCCCCCACATACCAATATAATATGTTATATTGACCAAAGTTTTGTTTGTCAGAGTTTTAGGAATACATGCAAATGGATGAACATTTAAAGTGGCATTTGAAGAATAAAGCTAATTAAAGATCTGAGGATTTAGTTAGAAAGGCATGTTAAAAGAAAATTTTTATGCTTTTTTGAGATTAGTTGTGGTAGAATTTATTAATTATTTTTTATTATTTGCAAAACCAGTTGATCCTATTTTGGGATAACGACACCAAATTCTTGGCCTTCCTTGAATGGGGGTTGATGAGGGGTGGGGTCATTACAATTTCTCTCTCTTGTTTACACCTCATTTTTTCATTATGAGTGAGATAGGTCCTATGTGAAGAGAGCTAGTCATTTGTATGCTTGTAAAGCTCTGAAGCTCCATCTTCCCCATCCCTTTCTCAAAAGATCTTTAGTGGTGAAAGCTTCTCTAAGAGAAGGAGAAGGAGCAGGCTTCTTCAGTTGGAGAAGAAGGTGCTAAAGACTACTCTGAGTGAAGGAGAAGATCAAGGCAGAAGATACAAGGAGCTAAGTGGGTAAAGCCTCAAGGACGAAGATTCATTGCATGAAGGGGAGGACCTTAGTGAAGGCATCCAGCAGATTGCAAGAGTGGGTAAGACCTTTGTGAGGTAGAAGACTAGCTCTTGGATAGGTACACCCTTGATTGTAAGGTTTTTGGATCCCTTGGACTTAAAAGGAAGCTGAATATCCTTTTCCCAGAAAAGGAAAGTCATACGTTGTAACTTTTATAAGTGAATATAAGGAGTAGGCATCTTAGAAATCCTAGAGCTTGACCTCTCTAGGTAGTAGACTCACTCTCTCCTAGTTTGGAGAGTGGAACCACTCTAAAATAGCTTGTTCACTTGGTTTCTTCAATCTCTCTTATCCTTGCTATGTATGTTTCAATTGTCATCAAATTCACTATTTGCAATTAAACTTATTTGAAGTAACTTGAAGGTCTAACAAGTTTGGTGTGAGTGTTTTTAGCTCTATTCACCCCTCCTATAGAGACCTTAGATCCAACAAGTGGTATCAGAGCCACAGTTTTCTTCGACACATCTCCCACAAGATGAGAAGATGGGCGACTTACTTGGGTCACTCAACTTAGAGGGAAGCTTCTCCATGCGACCACCAATTTTTGACGAAAACAATTTCTTTTATTAGAAACAAAGGATAGTGGACTGACTCTCTCCTAGTTTGGAGAGTGGAACCACTCTAAAACATCTTGTTCACTTGATTTCTTCAATCTCTCTTATCCTTTCTATGTATGTTTCAATTGTCATCAAATTCACTATTTTCTATTAAACTTATTTGAAGTAACTTGAAGGTCTAACAAGTTTGGTGTGAGTGTTTTTAGCTCTATTCACCCCTCCTCTAGAGACCTTAGATCCAACAAGTGGTATCAGAGCCACTGTCTTCTCTGACACATCTCCCACAAGATAAGAAGATGGGCGACTTACTTGGGTCACTCAACTTAGAAGGAAGCTTCTCCATGCGACTACCAGCTTTTGATGACACCAATTTCTTTTATTGGAAATGAAGGATGCAGTTATCCTTTAAGGGACCAACTACGACATGTGGAAGGTGGTGATCCTCTCCTACAAAGAGCCAACTGAGGATATAGCCACTTGAGATGAAGCCACAATCAAGAAGGCACAACTCAATGCCAAGGTGGTTAGCATCATCTATGTTGCCATCACTCCCTCTGAGTTCAACCAGATCTCATCTTGGGACACAACCCATGAGATTTGGAACAAGTTGTGCATCACACATGAAGGTAAGAAACAAGTCAAGGAGACCAAGATCTACATGCTCAATGGGCTGTTTGAGAACTTCAAGATGGGTAAGAAGGAGAGAGTGGATGACATGTACTCCCGGCTCAATACCATCGTCAACAGACTTGCAGCCTTGGGACAACCCTTGGATAGAGGGGCAATCAACTCCAAGATACTTAGGTCCCTCCCCAAGAGATGGGAACCCAAGGTGACTTCAATTGAAGAAGTAAGAAGCCTTGGTGACTTAGCCATCGAGGAGCTCATTTTTACCTCAAAGCCCATGAGCCAAATCTAGACAAGCAAGACGAAGATGAAAAGCAAGAAGAGGAGTCAAAGAAAGTTAAAGATAATGCCTTCAAAGCCCAAGTGGAGGCAATGATCCTTTAACAACAACTTTCTTGATGGTCCTCTCCTACCTCCTCAAGTGAAGATGACATCCCAAGTGATCATGAAGCCAACTACTCCAAGGGCAAGCACTTCAAAGGAAAGTCTTCCTCATCCTCAAATCCTATGTGTTATGAGTGTGGACAAAAGGGGAACTATAAGAATGAATGCCCAAAGGCCAAGAAGAGATACCACAAGAGCAGTCATAAGAAGAAGGATGATTAAAAGAAGGAAGTCAAGTACAAGAGGAAGGATAAGGAGAAAAGATGCAAGGATGCAGCTCAGGCAGCTTGGGAAGAATTCTCTCAAGTGTCTCAAGCTCCAATGAAGGTGAATGCCATCTTGCACTCATGGCCTCCATAATTGAAGACATAGGTGAGGTAAGTGAGGTAAGATTGCATGAGTTATCCAAAGAAACTCTCATTGAAATGATTAATGTGATCTGGTCTTCTTATTCTAAATGTAAATCTAAGAAGAAGAGGTTGGGTGAAATTAATGATGATCTTTATGCTAAAATTGACATCCTTGATCAAAATGAAAAAGTTCATCTTGAGAGCATTGCAAGGCTAATTTATTGATCTTGAGCTCCAATACAATGGATTTGAAGTTGATAATGGGATCTACCTTAAGAACATCACTAGTCTTAAGGAAGAGAACAAAAAATACCTTGATGAGCTGAGTTGCTTAAAACTGAAAATATTGAACTTAAGCTTGTTTGTGATGCTTGTAGGGATGAGAGAAATGCTTATCTTGATGAACTTAAACTGCTTAGAACTAAAAATGCTAGGTTACTTCTCCAGTAAATGATTTATCTACTAGACTTATTTTTCCTAGTATGGATGTTGCTTCTATTACTCTTGAAAAAGATTCATATTTGACTAACGCCCTCTGTCTAGAGGCGACCTACTTCATGCTAATGATGATATTGCTAGTTTGTCTTCTACCGATATCACTCTTACCGATGATAATCATAAGTTGAGAGCCACCTTGCAAAATTTCCTCAAAGGGTAGAAGTCCCTTAATGAAGTCTTGGATCACTCCACCAAACATAGTGGTAAGAGTGGTCTTGGATATGAGGGTGCTTCGAAAAACAAAGGTAAGGGTAAGAAGAAGAAGAGAAAGGAATCTCAAACATTCCATGGAGAGTCATCTGGCTCAAAGAACCCTATGGTTTGTTCTCATTGTAAGAGTGATGATCACTATTCTACTTATTGTCCTTATAAGGAGAAGGGGACCAACCCCAAGATTAAGTGGGTCCCCAAGCTAACTCGGGATCCCATAGTTTTAAATGGGCACCGATTATCTTTCTTTCTTGTAGGATAAAGGCAAGTGTATTGTTGATAGTGGCTGCTCCAAACACATGACGAGTGAAATCAGCCATTTCAATCAATTCACCAAAAAGAATGGAGGTTCAGTGACATTTAGGGACAACAACAAGGGTAAGGTAATAGGTGAGGGTGATGTAGGTGATTCACTTTGCATCAAGAATGTAATTCTTTTGGATGGCCTACATCACAATTTAATGAGTGTTAGTCAACTTTGTTATAATGGTTATCTTGTTATATTTAGTTCTTTAGAATGCTTGCTTCTAGATTCCCTCTCCTACAATGCCATATATAAGGGAACTATAAATGGTAATCTTTATAGTATTGTTATTGACTCTATAAATCCTATTGTTGGTAGATGTTTTGTTTCCAATTCAAATGATATTTCTTTATGGCACCATAGGCTTGGTCATGTATATATGCATCAAATGAAGAAGTTGAGTAAAAACGTTTGGTGAAGGGACATACTAAATTGGATTTTGAAAAGGATGATGATTGCCAACCGTGTACCCAAGGAAAGAAAACCAAGTCCTCCTTCAAATCCAAAGGAGTCCTTAACACCAAAAGAGTTCTAGAGATTCTATATATTGATCTATTTGGACCAATGCGTACTCAATCGCTTCATGGTAGTAAGTATTGCTTAGTGATTGTCGATGATTTCTCTCGCTTTACTTGGACTTTCTTTCTCATTTCAAAAAGTGATACTCTCATTATTTTCTCGACTTTTTGCAAATGGGTTGAAAATGAAGCTTCGTGTCGAATTGTTTCTATCCACAGTGATCATGGGGTAGAATTTGAAAATGATTTCTTTGAATGCTTTTGTAAGGAATTCAGCTATGCACATAACTTTTCTTCACCTCGAATGCCTCAACAAAATGTGGTTATAGAGAGGAAGAATATGTCTCTATAGGATATGGCTAGGACTATGCTTCTAGAGTACAACACTCCAAAGAAGTTTCGGGCCGAAGCCGTCAGTACTTCATGTTTTGTGCAAAATTGGGTTTTTACTCATCCTTCGCTTAAGAAAACCCCCTATGGGCTATGGTGTGGTAGAAAGCCTTCCATTGATTTCTTTCATTTTTTTGGGTGTCCTTGTTTTGTTTTGAACACCAAGGATTCTCTTGACAAGTTTGATCCTAAGTCTTACAAGGCTTTCTTTCTTGGCTATAGCACTACCAACAAGTCATATAGAGTCTATAATATAGAATTGTGTAAAGTAGAAGAATCTATAAATGTTATATTTGTTGAGACTAACCCCTCTATTCCCAAAGATATTTTTCCAAATGATGATGTTGTAGGTGAGGTGATTCCTCTCTTAAAAGAGCTCAACATCAGTGACAAAGGAAAGGAGGTGCTAGTTGATGAAGAAGAGAAGAATGAAGAAAAGAAGGATCCAACTCCCCTCTTTACAAAGAATCATCCAAAGGATCTTATCATAGGAAACCCTTTTGAAAGGGTGAAGATGCAGTCTGCACTCAACAAAGAATAAGTAGAAAGCACCTTCATCTCTCAAATCGATCCAAAATATGTCAAAGAAGCTCTAAAGTATGATGAATGGATCATAGCTATGGAAGAAGAGTTGGAGCAGTTTGAAAGAAACAAAGTGTGGACTCTTGTGCCAAGACAAAGTGATAAAAATATTATTGAAACCAAATGGGTCTACCGAAACAAGCTTGATGAAAGTGACAAAGTGGTAAGGAACAAAGCAAGTGATCTTATACAGAGTGAGTTCGGGATGAATATGATGGGGGAGCTTACTTTCTTCCTCGACTTCTAAATCAAGCAAACTAAGGAAGGTAACTTCATCAACCAAGGAAAGTACACAAGTGAGCTACTTAAGCACTTTGGGATGGAGAACACTAAGCCGATGGACACCCCCATGTCAAACATCGCCAAGCTTGATAGAGATGAAGAAGGTGAAAATGTAGATGAGAATCTCTATAGAGGCATGATTAGAAGTTTACTTTATTTAACTGCCTCTAGACCTGGCATAATGTTTAGTGTTAGCTTGTGTGCTTTCTTTCAATAAAGTCCTAGGAAATCACATCTTATAGTGCTTAAGAGGATTTTGAGGTATCTAGTCAAAACCCTAAATTGTGGACTATGGTATTCCAAGTCAAGGGACTTTACTATTACTACTTATAGTGATGCAGATTACGCATGTTGCTTGATTGATAGAAAGTGCACAAGTGGAACTTACTTCTTCCTAAGACCTTGTCGAGTCTCTTAGTTTTCTAAGAAACAAAGCACGGTGGCTCTTTCAACTGTCGAGGCTAAATACATTACAGCTGGGAGTTGTTGTCCCCAAGTCCTATGGATAAAGCAAATGCTCCAAGACTTTAACATTTATTTTGATACTTCTCCTATCTTTTTTGATAATACTAGTGCAATTAACTTGTCATATAATCCTATATTGCATAGTAGATATATACATATAGAGGTCCATCATCATTGTCTTCGTGACCATATTGCCAAGAAGGATATTTATATCTTGCATGTGGATACAAAGAATTAGTTAGCAGACATTTTCGCTAAACCACTAGCTAGAAAGGAATTTGGTTTTATTTAGATCAAAACTGCTTATAACTGCTCTTGATGATAATGACATATCTTCTAGCTAGTTGTTCATTTAATTTACTAATTTGGAATCCCATTCTAAGGATTTGATTCTTGTGGTTCTAGAGGATCCAACTACAAGAGAATCAGGAATAGAGAGGTCTCCCCCTTTTTTTGCCCAACTCTTTGATTTTAAGAATCTTGGTTTTGGTTTTAAGAACGAGTGGTTGCCCTTCTCCGACCCTTACTATCGATTTGAAGAGCATACAGCTAATGCATTCCACTTTTTGATATTGAATAGGGTCTATGGTCGGTCTGCGACCCCTATATGTTTCTTGCTAAAAATAAATAATCTCCTACTTGATATGTGCTAAAATTGCCTTGTTTCTTTCTTTGTTTTGCTCGTTTTGGGTATTTTTTGCAAATGCTCATTTTATCTTAAAATAGTACCCAATGATGAGTGAAATGTGCCTCAATACCTCTCAAATGCATACTAGGCTAAAGAAATAAAATTAATTCGCACCCTAGAGGTTAGAAATCAAGATTTCTTATTTTTAGACATGAAACTTGTTGGTTGAGTTACCAACTCGAATGATCCCAGGCCGAGGTCAAGGGTTTTTCTCTTGATCGGTTGAGTTTTCTCGAGGACAAACTCGACCGATGACTAGGCTAGCCCAAACTTAAAATAGGGTTCAACAGACATTTCTCCCTCTCAACTAGAGAAAAATTTATTGATTCCTAGCTCTAGCCCCTCTTGACCTCAACCCTGGGTGTGACCATCCCTTCCCTTGCCTAGTCTAGCCTTCCTTGCCTCTCCCACACCCATCCTAGGTGGTTTTCCAGGCTGTTGGTGAGGTTTTTTCTATCTTTTGGTTGTTCTTGCCTCTCAATCCGACCACCATGGCATCCAACCAAAGAAAGATCAATACCCCAAGTGGCATACCTTCATCCTCATCCAACCCTCACCTAATCTCCTTTGACACCTCATTTGTCTCTTCCAAAGCTCTTAATCACTACAAGGAGCTTCTTCCTATGAACCCCTTTCCTTTTAGATCCTTGTTTGAGCTTCCTCCAAAATAAAGGATGTCATCCAAGAGATTGATGAGCTTTTCTATACCCATCATGTAGGAGCCTTATGCCTAGAACACGGGTGCTTTCATAATTCCATTATAAGTACCAATGCGGTCCATGAATTCTATGCTAACCTTTCATGATACTATGACACATTAGTGCCACCACCCAATAGCCAGGTCATCCTCTCCTCCATGATTGTCGAGATTAAATTCAAAATCTCTGATGATACCTTGAACGTCTTTTTCAATAGAATAGAGGTCACCGACTCATATAGAAGGGAATGATCCTAACTATTTTGACCTTTTGGACCCTGAGGCTTTCTATAAGAACTTCAACCTCACTCTTCTTGACATCCACAAGTTCTTGAAGAAGCCTTAGGTACCCTATAAGAGGAAGTTAACCTTTCCATCCACTTCCCTCAATCTCAAAAATAGGATGCTTGATTTAGTTGTTAATAGTAATGTCCACCAAAAGAAAAATAAAATAGACATTGCAAAAAACACTGTTGTAATCATGTATTGTTTTTTGAAGAATGTTGGAGTCAAATGTTCCCGATATATCCTCCATGACATGAACTATTTTGACTTCGGGAAGAATGTATGGCATACCCACCCACCCTACACTACCTTGATTTGTGGTTTGTTTACTTTTGCTACCCATAAATCTCTTTTCCATGATTTTAGTTACAAACCTAGTTGGAAAGGAGTTTGCATTAGTGAAACCACAATCAATAAGACCTTCCTACCTACCTCTTCTACCACACCAAGAGACTTTACCTCCACCAAGTCACCTCCACCACCATCCTCATCTGCTCGCGCCTTGTTCAATGTATCAAATGAGACCCTTATGGAATATGTGATGTATCAGTAGGCACACAACCTTCAAGTTCAGGATCACCTCCACCAAGACCTCTTCCAGATCATGTCTACCATAAACCTATCTTGCAGCCACCCTTACCCCTCCTACTAGCCCTACCCAGGTAGTGACCATGCTTCCTATGCATATAGTCACTTCTACCTGGCTCCACGACCTGCTGCTTTTGCTGCCACATCTTCTGTTGCTGATGGACATGTACCAACCCCTGGAGTGATTCCTCTACCTATTTGACCTCTTGCTACCTTTATTTCTAGCATTGGCACTTCTGCTCCTTCTTTCCCTTAGACACATGAGTTATACGCTCTCAACATGCCTTGGGATGAGAAGAATGCCCTATGGCCCAGTCGTGATTTCGGTCCTCCTGCCGACAAGGAGATGCCTGACCAAGCCGATAAGGATGTTTCTGATGATGATGAGGCCACTAAGGATGATGGGTCTGATGTTGGTTCTGATGATGGATTTGCTGTTGCCTCTGGCGATGAAGGTGATGTTGCTGTCTCTACTGCACCTTCAGATGGAGATGAGGACTATGAGCCTAAGGCTGACGATGATGATGTGAATGATGATGTTGTTGACATAGATAGAATATATGTAGCTTGATGTCTTAGTTTCTTATTCTTTTAGGTTCTTATCATATATATCTTTTTAGACTATTATGTACTATGAAATTTGGCATTGTGTTTGAAATGTACTATTTTATCATTCTATTGTTTTATTGTTGGTTTATGGCTCTTATAGTGAGAACATGCTTTAAATGTTGTACTATTGATCATTTGTACCATAACTCTATGGTTGATAGTATCTCCTGAGTTTATGGTATGTTACCCACATTTTGATTATGACATTGGATTGTTTGTTTCTCTTTACCTTGTCTCTGTTTGATGTGTGTTATGCAGTTGATTACTTTATCTTATATATTTTGATAATACTCATGCTTTAGCTCTTTCGACCTCCCTGTCTTTTTTCTATGACAAAGGGGGAGAAATGACCTCAGACATATTGTTCTATCACTTGTATGATTCTTTTCTTATCAAATATTTACATATCATGTGACTTGCTAGAGGACCATATAGTATGTATATGTGCTTTGGTTATTTTGTGGAAAGACTAACCATGCAAGTATAGGTAAGCATGAATTAGGGGGAGCAACAAACATTGTTCAATCATGTATTCCCTTGCAATTCAGAAGGTAAAAGATTAACTATCACATCCTTTCTCAAAGGTAAAAGTTTCATTTCAATATCCTTTTCAATATGTGGAGGAATGGTTTGTCATTGTCAAAAAGGGGGACAATGTTGACCTAAGTGTTACACATTGTCCATATTTTGATAATGACTAAACCATTCCATTCATATGTATCTAACATGTTTTTTAGAGATTGATTTTAGGCATTAGGTACATATAAAGGATCAAATTTCTCAAGCCCTAGCTTGGCTTAGTTCAAGTCAAAATCAATACAAATGCACTTTTGTGGGAAACACTCCAAACCACCCTAGAACATTTTGTAATCATTTATATTAATGAAATGACTTATAACTAAGATGAGAAAAAAATCGGAACACTTGATTCCAACGTTTGATCACTTAAAATTCATTTTGTAAAATTCATCATAGGCATTTCATCGATCCGATGAATTGATAAATTTCTTGTTCCATTCTCTCTTCCTGAAAAAGGAAGGGTGGAGCAAGAAAAACTGAATTCATAGCGATTAATTTTATTTCCTTTGTGTTTCTTTTATATTCCTTATACCCATTAGACAAATAAAAGAATTTCTCTTTATTCTGGTTTGATACTCAGAAGTATAATAAGTCAATTTGTAATCTTTAACATCGGCTTTATCTCTTTTTTCAATAGATCCATAGAATAGATTAGAATTAATATAACATATAAATTTTCAATTTGTCTCTAAAATACTGATCCCTGATGGATTTTGGAAATGAATGTTGATCTGCAGACCAAACTCAATTTAAGTGGATCTGTTGAGTTACCTCAGGACAAACTCAACCAATGGTTTAAATTGGCTTTTTTGCATAGTGTGTTCGGTCGAGTTATCTTTATTGAAACTTGACCGAATGCACTGTATGGAAAACATAAAAAAAGGGATTCTAACCATTGGAGGGGTGCAAAACTCAAAATTATATTCGTTGCAACCCTCTAAACGGCTAGTAAACATTTACAAGTGTTTTCACATTCTAGTGGACATCCCCAGCTATAAATAGGACCTCTTGAAGTTCATTCCAAGGTTGCTCATTCATACTATTCAAGGTTCTTGTTCTATTTGAGTGTTATTAGTTCACTTGAGCCCCTTTCTCTCTCTTGTTTACACCTCATTTTGTCATTATGAGTGAGATAGGTCCTATGTGAAGAGAGCTACTCTTTTGTATATTTGTGAATCTCTCAAGATCCATCTTCCCCATCCTTTTCTCAAAAGCTCTTGATTGGTGAAAGCTTCTCCAAGAGAAGGAGAAGGAGAGGACTTCTTCAGTTGGAGAAGAAGGTGCTCAAGGCTACTCCGAGTGAAAGAGAAGATCAAGGTGGAAGATTCAAAGTGCTGAGTGGGTAAAGCCTCAAGGCCGAAGAATCATTGCATGAAGGGGAGGACCTTGGTGAATGCATCCAACAGATTGCAAGAGGGGGTAAGACGTCTGTGAGATAGAAGACTAGCTCTTGGATAGGTAAACCCTTTATTGTAAGGTTTTTGGCTCCCTTGGCCATAAAGGGAAGCTGGATATCCTTGTCCCAGTCAAGGAAGGTCATATGTTGTAACTCTTATAAGTGAATATAAGGAGTAGAAATCTTAAAAATCCTAAAGTTTGACCTCTCTAGGTAGTGGATTGACTCTCTCCCAGATTGGAAAGAGGAATCACTCTAAAACAACTTATTCACATAGTTTCTTTAGTCTCTCTTATACTTGCTATGTATGTTTCAATTGCCTTCAAATACACTATTTGCAATTAAACTTATTTGAAGTAACGTGAAGGTCTAACAAGTTTCATTTGAGTGTTTTAGTTCTATTCACCCCCTCTATAGCCCTTAGATCCAACAAGCCTCCTCCCAAATCAAAATACATATGTTGATACATCTACAACATAGACATGTATTGTTACAACCTCAATTTTTACATATATTTTCATAATTGAAATGTCATTATCATATCAACATAGACTTGAATTGAGAAGGTTGTATGCTTTGCTTGAAAGAATGGGTTTCTTTGCAATTTTCCCCTTTGGTATGAATTTCATAATTTCTACTGTTTTGTTAATCTAATAATGAATATAAGAGAGAAGAAAAGAAGAAAAGTCCAAATAATAGAGAAAGATAAAAGATAATGGATGTTAAGAAATGTATTTATGAGATATAGGTGGCCACAATAGAGTGGTTTCAACTCCACTTGCTTTATAATGTTTATAAAAGTCGAAATAAGGAAAATAGGGAAGAAAGAGAGAGAAAATATGTGGTTTGATACATAATACATGCTTTTTAAGTCATTGACTTGCAAATGAAGAAAAGGAGTTATTCCTTTTGTGTTTCGGCTGCAAACTAGGAATATAAGTAGATTAAGTCTTTATAGACTTTCTTTTAAAATTTGGGATTATTTGGATGTACAATTTAAGAGATATGGATTTTTGAAAATCCCTAAAGTGAATGGATAATCATTAAATGTCACAAAATTTATTCTGACTAGAACTATACTTGGACCCCTTGCTATAGTCGCATGAGCTTATGACCGTGGGACATATAGGGAAAGTCGGAAACAAGGAAGTAGAAATTTCCAAAATGGATCTCTCACAGTTGAGTGCACGAGCAAACATGGAAACAAGCCAGATGGATTCGTGAGATCTTTGTGGCCATACCTACCCTAGGTTTTTCCTATCTTGGGGGCATCTAGAAGAATCCCCTAAAAGCCAATGTTCTCTCTGGTTGTGCGCCATAGTCATGTGCTATAAAAGGAGATGTAACCCCTCTGTGAGACTACACACTACTCCACGATATCCTATAGGACCTACAGACCAAGTACCAGCCATCAATTTTCCCTCTCGAACCTCTCTTGCACCACAGACCCCCCTGGTTTGCCGCCGGAGACCCCTCTTGCCATTGCAGAAACTCCAACCATGTCTAGAGTAATTAGAGGCATCAAAGAGTTCATATAGGTGCGACGGAGGTCATGGAAGCTTAGCCGATTGTTGTGGGGAGCTTGATCTTGAAGTCAACCCTCTAGTTGACCGAGCCAAGGACCTCGTTCGTTGACAGAGCAGCGAGCTGAGGATGAAGAAGGTAAATGAGGAAATGACCCCCTTGCCCCGAGGTGCGCGTGGGCTTAAATTGTGGGCATAGGGGAAAAAGCATATATGGACCTCGTCCAGCGTGTTGTTCGCGAGGAGCAAGCCACCAGGTGGCAGCCTTCCATTGGCCCAAGGTAACATATTTTGTGAAATTCATAACTAATTACTGGTAGCTTAGATTAAGATGAATGATATATGAATCTTGCTCAGAAAAACACGAGGAATCCTGTAAAAATATAATTAGACTCTGTTTCTGCTTCTAATTTGAAAAGTACATAAAGTTGATAATTTTAATGCTTTAAATAGATCAAAGCCCTAGATCTTGATTATGGATGTATTTAATAGACTTAGTTGATGCTACTAATCAGAGTCTGACTTAATTTCATGAATATGATGAAAGAGATCTAATTAGAGATAATTGTTCATAACTGGTGTAATTAGGGTTTACTAACCTAGAAGATGTTAAAAAAGGTAATTAGGGTTCATTTGTGAATTTGACTATAATCATTGATGAAATCAGAGTTGTCTATTCAAAAGAGCCTGAACATAATAATTGGCCTTAATGATCTTGATATGACCTAAAAGGATAAGGTTGGTAGTTTAGTGTAAAAAAATATATTTGACTTAATTGGAATTCAATCATACATATGATGTTAAAATTAGGGTTTGTGGGTCAAAACTGCATTAAAAGTGATAATTGGTTGGTGGAAGCTGAAACCCTAATAAAACCCTAAAAGGTGGCCTAGAAACTCTAATGTGGGACCCGAGTCAATCTTGAGGATGTTTAATGACACATGGATAATATGCATTAATTTCAGGATCACTGATTGATTGCTTGATTGATTATTCTTGGTTATTCTTGCTTGGACATCAAGTTACTCTGGATCAGGTATGTGGTTATTTATGAATAATCGATTTAGTTTCATGGTGTTTCCTGAACGTTTCATCAATTGGATGCAACCTAAACTGTTGGATGTTTAATTCTACAATCCTATAAAGTCCTTATGATTATCACAATTAAGTATATATATATATATGTATTCTCGAACCTACATGCCACCCTGATGTATGTTGCATGACCAAGCCCCTGAGGGAACGTCTAATTGGTCAAGCCCTAGAGGGAAGACCATTGGGCACCATGAGAGGTGACCCCAGGCACCAAGCTCAGGATAGAGAAGGTGGCCTTATGTCCCTTGCAAGGACAAAACCCTAAGAGAGGATAATCTAGGGTTCAGGGCAAAAGTGGTTGAGAAGTCACATTGTAAGTGTAATTTGGATTGTTAATCAACTATTTGTGATAATTAGGTTGTTAGAAACTATTTGTGAAATTGTGATTGTCCCTCACATATCTGTATAGAAATATACTGACTGGCGTTTTGTTTTTCGGAGTTTTAGGTACATTTCTGAAAAAGAACAAATGGTAAATTGAAATATTATGGAGATACATTTAATCTATTCAAGGAGGATTAGTTAGATAGACTTGTCCGGTGGATAGAAGTCTAAATCCGAATTTTCAAGGTATGCAAAAAGATTTTTTTAAAATTACAACTTTCCAGTTTAGAATAGTAGAATTTGATAATTATTTTTGATTAAATGGCGAACCATGGATCCTAAATTATTGGGATAGCATCTCTGACCTTTTGGTCTCCCTTGATTGGGGGTTACCGGGAGGTGGGGTAGTTACATTTGGTATCAGAGAAAATGGTTTTATCATTTAATCCTTAATAATTATTAAATTTAAAAACTCTGTAGAACCCAAGGGAGTTATTAGAGGATTTTCTAATAATGGAGGTGTCTAGAAAAATATCACAGACCAGGGGCTGACAATATTTTCCTCCACCTTGCTAGTCGGTCATGAGGACTCCCGGATGCGGTGTGACTTCCTGGCCAAAGTCTAAGGTTTTGACTCGAAATAAGATACCTTTCGATCTCTCTCATCTTTGTCATCCCTTCTCAACCCTAATTCATATAGGGTTCTAAGGTTTAGGGTTTTTGTCTCTCTTCCTCACCTGCTTGAGGTCAAGTTAAGTACGATAAGGATTAAGGAATTCTCAACCAAATGAATAAAAATCATGTAACAAGATGTCATAGACATAAGTTTCATAGTTTAAGCGTAAACTAAAGATTAGTTACATGCTTAGGTTGCATGGCATGTGTTGATGTGCCCTTAGGAGAGCCCTGAGGTTAGACCTTGTTGTAGGAGGATGAGGAGAGAGTTAGCCCTGGGGGTAGAGACCTCCAAAAAGAGGTAGAGACCTGACACATCCTCTAAGGATGATGCTAACCCTAACCCTAAGTGGTAGTTAGGGAGAGAGATGACAAGATGAGTTGGATATCATAGTTGGCCATGCATGTATGTACATGGGTTTACATGCATAATGGTTTTGAGTACCCATGAGAAGCATGAGCTATGTGAGGTTGGTTGACCTAGTGCCTTTTGGAGACCCAACCTTGGAAGGGTTGTGCCTGTTAGGGTGAATGATAGCTCCTTCATTGAAAAGGATAGTGGTGACCATATAGAAACCCTTATGGGCATATATGAGCATAGAAGAGCATCCACCTATGTAGGAAAGAATGTCAGCAGTGTTGGTAGTAGGTCGAGGCTTAGGTCAGAAGGGTTATCCCTGATAGGTTCGGAGATGAACATGCAAAACTTTGGATAATCTTGATCGAACATAGGTTTAGATCATACATTTCACCCATGTAGGTGTATGCATGAATCCTTAAGAGCTTGATCCACCTTCTTAGAACCTCCAGTGGTAGGGTTGGTTGTAGGGTTATCTCTAGAGAGAAAGCAAGACTCGAGAAAGAAGGTTGGAAGCTTAGACTCTGAGACATGAAGAATCATGGGAAGTTGGGTATGTTATAACCTATTTCAGAAGATCCTCCTGAGTAGATAGTTATGGTTGCTCACGCGTGTTCCTTGAAGACTTTTCGTACCTTGGTTGCCTTTAGAGGAACCAAATCCTAGAAAGAGAAAGAGGCTTCTTGAACCAACGTATGGAAGTTGTAGGTACCTACCTTACCTTATAGGTATAGGAAGAAGAGTTCTATAGACCCTGAAGAAGTAGAGTAACAAGTTATGAGGTCTCACACTGAGTTGGTTGACCTTGTATAGGACCCTACAATGTTATTCACATGGAAGAATGGTGGGAAGCATATGCCCTACCTTGTGCATGTTTGGTTCGTGGTTGGACATCTGATGCATAAGGAGTGAACCTAGGGTTCCTAGACCTAAGAGGGGAAGTAGCAGTACCTAGTACGCCTGATGCTCACAAAGATGGTTGAGTTCCTACATATTGGAGCATGGAACCCCTCAGGATTAGAGGAAAAGGAAACCCCTTGGCTAGGGGATATGTTTAACGAACCCCCTCACACATAGGTTGGTGACATATGCATGTATGCAGTTGGTCCAATGATGAGGAATGGGAGCAAGTATGACATACTAAGGAACCCAGAGTGGCTTAGTGGGTTGTCCTCTTGTTAGATACGTTCCTAAGTAGCATGATAGGGCTAAGCCCGCACATGATGATGTAAACCCTAGACGTAGGATCATTTGTGACCTTTGTTGCTATCCAGAGATAGTTTTCTCTCCATCCTGGAGAGGGACCCTTCTGTCAAGTGCAACTTTTGTGCATTTTAAAGGTAACCTAAAGAGGTCTCTAATAGGAGCTTGATGAGCTAAGTGGAGAGCACATGGTATGGGCACGAATCTATAGACCTTTGTGTGACCATCTCTAAGGGGCATGAAGATATGTTTCCATGTAGGTAATCTTATGGGGCCTGACCATGTTAGGTAGGTCACCATGATCCCTATGAAAGTATGTAAGTTTGACTATGAGTGCCCAGAGAGATTATGGAGTTTTGGGTAAAGATTTAAGAATGAGATATGCTATGATGGAATCCTAAGTCAATACTAATGTCATGAAGGGATAAGACCGATGGATGTAGGAGTTGTTTGTTCCCTGGATGCACGAGACCATAGGGTCGGGAGGTAACAGCTACCTTTTCCCAAGGACCATGGGTTAGGAGGTTGGCCACCTTCATGAGTTCATGGGGCCTAAGGGGTAAGAGTGAGAGGCACTCCTTAGATGCATAAGGGTTGGATCACCTCAAAAGTGCCGACACCCTAGAGACCTTGAGGCAACGACTAAGGATTGTACATAAAAGAGATATGTTAAGATTCACTAGGTGATGGGAAAAGTCTTCCCATGGGTGTAAACCCATAATCGAGTTGTTTATGATGTGGAGACATGTGATGTACGTTTCAACTTAATTTGGAAAGTGTACTGTCAATGTGTGATGCACCATCTCTACTCTTGGAATGGGATGAACTTTGTATTTGGACTGCAGCAAATGCTTATTTCCTCATGTTATGGGGGTGAGAGATAGGGCAATATGCATGTCATACACTAAGGATAAAGATGATGTGAGTTGAAACATTGCTATGATGTTTGACGATTGAGGAAGTATCATACCTTCTGATAGATGGCTTGCAAACACGAAGAGAACTAAGGTAGTCATCATGTAAGGACGTTCCTATCAAGAGCAGTATGGAATTTATGAGTTATATAAGTTTGAGTTTGATAACCAAGATGATGAGCTCAAAGTTTTCTTGACTCGGTTAGACCTAGATCTGAGATGTGGATGATGAGTGGAGTATATGAAGGTTTATGTCCTCACCAATAAGGAATCTTATGTGGTAATCGATACTCTTCGTCTAGTTATAGCTCACGTATATAGCTATCTTGTTTAAGAGAGGTTGTTAGGTGAAGCCTAAGTTCTTTAGAAGATGAGACCATGTATGGCTAACACCTAGATTTAATCAGACCTGTTGGTCAAGGTGGTTGCTCAATTATCTAGCTTAGACCTTAATGAGGTAGAAGGATGGTTGTAAGAAACTCAGATACACCTCTCCGGAAAGGAAGGGGATGGAACCCATGACTAGAGTGTTTTAGGGTTTCTGAGGAGTCGACCTTGAGCAATCATGACATGCAGAAGAGCATGATTATAAGACTAGCATATACCATGGTACTACTAAGACAATAAAAGTGTTCTTTGAGTACCAGAGATGATGAAGAATATAAAGTTCATGTGGCTTGTTGCCATTCATGCCAGGAGGTGACACCAGTAACCCATTGAGTTGCTACAGATAGTGAAGAGTCCTCAAGAAGGAATAAGAGTAGCTCACATTGGACGTTGAGGTGAGTCTCCCATGGACCAAGAAAGGTCAGGATGCAATATGGGTTATGGTAGATTGCCTTACCAAGATGACCTAATCCCTTGCTTAAGAGAAAGAGCATTGTCAATGTGACAGATCTAGTTGAACTATATATGAGAGAGAGATAGTTCATATACACCATGATCTGAGTTCATTATCTCGAGCATGACCTCAACTTCACTTCCATGTGATGGAAGTAGGTACATGAAGAACTCGATATCAGTTCTAAGTGTAGCACAACTTATCACCCTTGACCGTTAGACTGTCAAGAGAGTATAATCTAGACTAGAGGGTCTGATGAGAGTGTGTGTGCTCGTTCAGGGTGATACATCGGAGCAGTATCTGTCCTAATAGAGTGTGTTTGAGATGATAGCCATCATAGCCAGTATCGGGATGTAAGGAGCTCTATAAGGGAGGTTGTGTCGGTCACCGCCTCATTAGAATGATGTCAGTAAAAGGACCTAGTGAAGGTCAGAGAGACCACAGTGTGTGAAGATGAATTCACTTTGATCGTGTGATGGCTGAGAAAGCCCAGGGGCGACATGAGTCATGAACTGATGCGAAGCAGACTAACATGCATCATTGTGGGAGAATATGTGTTATGAAACCCAACCCCTCTAAGCTATAGCTAAAGATAAGTCCCCAATACATCTGTCCATTTGAGATGGATTGGTGGAGATGCTTATGTTTAGCCTTGGTGGAGATGCTTATGTTTAGCCTTACCCCTCAGGATAACAGGATGTATGGTGTGTTCCATGAGTCCGATCTAGGGCATTATGTGATGTATCCTAACCATGTGTTGAGCCATGAACCTGTTGAGCTTCTAGGGAGGCTAAAATATCCTGAGTCACCCATGAGGGTACGAGATACCAAGGTGAGAGAAAACTCAGATGTAAGAATACAAGACGATAAAGGTTCCTTGGAAGCACCATGGAGAGGATGAAGCCACATGGAAGCCCATGATAGACATAGGAGTGTCTTATCCTGAATTGTTTATATGTTTGGTGGAATTTTGAGGGCAAAATTCTTATAAGAAGGGAAGGATGTTACAACCTCAATTTTTACATATATTTTCATAATTGAAATGTCATTATTATATGAACATAGACTTGAATTGAGAAGGTTGTGTGCTTTACTTGAAAGAATGGGTTCTTTGCAATTTTCCCCTTTGGTATGAATTTTGTGATTTCTACTATTTTGTTAATCCAATAATGAATATAAGCGAGAAGAAAAGAAGAAAAGTCCAAATAATAGAGAAAGATAAAAGATAATGGATGTTAAGCAATGTATTTATGAGATATAGGTGGCCACAATAGAGTGATTTTGACTCCACTTGCCTTATAATTTTTATAAAAGTCGAAATAAGGAAAACAGGGAAGAAAGAGAGAGAAAATATGTGGTTTGATACATAATACATGCTTTTTAAGTCGTTGACTTGCAAACGAAGAAAAGGAGTTATATATTTCCAAAAAAAGAAAAGGATTTATTCTTTTTGTGTTTTGGCTCCAAACTTGGAATATAAGTAGATTAATTCTTTAAAGACTTTCCTTTAAAATTTGGGATTATTTGGATGTACAGTTTAAGAGATATGGATTTTTGAAAATCCCTAAAGTGAATGCATGGATAATCATTAAATGTCACAAAATTTATTCTGACTAGAACTATACTCGGACCCCTTGTTATAGTCATGTGAGCTTATGACCATGGGATCAAGATATGATGATTAGGAGATCATCACCTACCTCAATATAGATAGGGAAATTCGGGAACAAGGAAGTAGAAATGTCCAAAATGGATCTCTCGCAGTTGAGTGCATGAGAAAACTTCAAAACAAGCCATATGGATTCATGAGATCTTTGCAGCCATACCTACCCTAGGTTTTGCCTATCTTGGGGGCATCTAGAAGAATCCCCTAAAAGCCAGTGTTCTTGCTGAATGTGTGCCATAGCCACGGGCTATAAAAGGGGATGTAACCCCTCTGTGAGACTACACACTACTCCCGAGATCCTACAGGACCTACAGACCAAGTACCAACCATCAATTTTCCCTCTCGAACCTCTCTTGCACCACAGACCCCCCTTGTTTGCCGTCGGAGACCCCTCTTGCTGTCACAACAACTCCGGCCATGTCTGGAGCAATTAGAAGCACCGACGAGTGCGTATAGGTGTGGCGGAGGTCATGGAAGCTTAGCAGATTACTACGGGGAGTTGGATCTCGAAGTCAACCCTCCAGTTGACTGAGCCAAGGACCTGGTTCATGGATAGAGTAGCGAGCAGAGTATGAAGAAGGTAAAGGAGGAAATGATCTCCTTGCCCCCGGGTGCGCGTGGCCTTAAATTGTGGGCATAGGATCAAAAGTGTATATGGACCTGGTCCAGCGTGTTGCTCGTGAGGAGCAAGCCGCCAGGTGGCAGCCTTCCATTGGCCCAAGGTAACATATTTTGTGAAATTCATAACTAATTATTGATAGTTCAGATTAAGATGAATGATATAAGAATCTTGCTCAGAAAAACTCAAGGAATCCAATAAAAATATAATCAGACTCTATTTCTTCTTTTAATTTGAAAAGTACATAAAGTTGATAACTTAAATGCTTTAAATAGATCAAAACCCTAGATCTTGATTATGGATGTATTTAATAGACTTAGTTGATGCTAGTAATCAAAGTCTGACCTAATTTCATGAATATGATGAAAGAGATCTAATTAGAGATAATTGTTCATAATTGGTGTAATTAGGGTTTACTAACCTAGAAGATGTGAAAAATGGTTTTTAGGGTTCATTTGTGAATTTGACTATAATCATTGATGAAATCGGAGTTGTCAATTCAAAAGAGCCTGAACATAATAATTGGCCTTAATGATCTTGATATGACCTAAAAGGATAAGATTGGTAGTTTAGTATAAAAGAGATAAATTTGACTTAATTGGAATTCAATCATGCATATGATGTTGAAATTAGGGTTTGTGGGTCAAAACTACATTAAAAGTGATAATTGGATGGTGGAAGCTAAAACCCTAAAAGTTGGCCTAGAAACCCTAATGTGGGACCCGAGTCAATCTTGAGGATGTTTAATGACACATGGGTGTTATACATTAATTTCAGGATCACTAATTGTTTGCTTGATTGATTATTCTTGGTTATTCTTGCTTGGACATCAAGTTACTCTAGATCAGGTATTTGGTTTTTTATGAATAATCAATTTAGTTTCACGGTGTTTCCCGAATGTTTCATCGATTAGATGCAACCTAAAATGTTGGATGTTTAATTCTACAATCCTATAAAGTCCCTATGATTATCACAATTAAGTATATATATGTATACTCGAACCTACATGCCACCCTAATGTACATTGCATGACCAAGCCCCAGAGGGAAGGTCTAATCGATCTAGCCCCGAAGGGAAGACCATTGGGCACCATGAGAGGTGACTCCAGGCACCAAGTTTTGGATGGAGAAGGAGGCCTTATGTCCCTTGCAAGGATAAAACCCTAAGAGAGGGTAATCTAGGGTTCAGGGAAAAAGCAGTTGAGAAGTCACATTGAAAGCGTAATTTGGATTGTTAATCAACTATTTGTGATAATTAGGTTGTTAGAAACTATTTTTGAAATTGTGATCGTCCCCCACATACCAGTATAGAAATATACTGACAAACATTTTGTTTATTGACATTTTAGGTACATTTCTGAAAAAGGACAAACATTAAATTGAAATATTGTGAAGATACAATTAATCGGTTCAAGGAGAATTAGTTAGATAGACTTGTTCGGTGGATGGAAGTCTAAATCCGAATTTTTAAAGTATGCAAAAAGAATTATTTTTAATTACAACTTTCCAATTTAGGATAGTAGAATTGATAATTATTTTTGATTAAATGTCGAACCATGGATCCTGAATTATTGGAATAGCGTCTATGACCTTTTAGTCTCCCTTGATTGGTGGTTATCGGGAGGTGGGGTCGTTATAAGTATTGTATATATATGTCATCTTCTGATATAGACACAAGTAAATTGGTAGCTGAATTGGTACTGGGGTACCACTTATAGCCAATTTATCTTAGACCCTACTAATTTATCTTAGACCCCTCACAAATTCAATTTTCCAACTCATTCTACTCAGACCCTACTATAATTAATACTTAGACCTCCCAAATCAGCCACCCCTACTAACATTTTCTAATTCTTCCCATGATCTTCATCATTTCTCTAGACACATGTGTATAATAGGGCATACAACGGATGATGTGTATCAGTGCTCTTTGATATATGTGGTATTTGTTGGAAAATAGTGGTTGTCTTAGCTCTGTAAGATAGATGTTAATTAGATATTGCAAGCAGTTAACCACCAAAACACAGCAGTAATATTAACTATAAATCGGATTCGGAGAAAACGGCAAATGAGTTTAGAAATCAAACACCAGAGCTTGAAGATGAAGGCGTGTGAAACACTGTCTTCAAGACAGATTCCGCCCCTCCTAGCTCGAGCGTCTCCGGTGGTCTATCTCCAAGATTCAGCCACCCCAACTCTGGTACAGTCGCTCGGTGCAAGTGAGAGTGATGTGTTGAACTCATTCCTTAGCCCTTGGTTGCAAACAGCAAAACAGACGTCGCGAAGTAGGCGTCGGCGCAAGATAGCATCAAGGTGTGGTGGTGTTTGGGAGAATAGTCTTGTTGCGGTGGAGTAATGAAACAAAGGAGTAGGAAGGTAACCACAATACAGCAGGAAAGGAACCGGTGTACAACAGTAAGGTAACATCGGTATAGCAGGAAGGGAACAACTGCTTTGTACCGAGTAAAGGAACCACATAACAACATTGAAGTAACCGCAGTATAACAACAAAGGAACCGTGATACACTAGTAAAGGAATTGGTATATATCAGGAAAGGAACTGTTGTAGATATCTCTCTATCTCTTTCTATCTCAGTTTGTTGTATGTAGGTGTGTATTGTATATATCTCTCAAATGAGAGCGGACTCCTCCTTATATGGAGCGCGTCTCAGCTGCTGCGGTAACTACCCGCACCTGTTGGTCTCTCCAATGTGCGTCATTAAAATCACTTTAATGGTCAGCTTTAACGGGTCGTCAAGAGAGGTTTATTTCTGTGTCTTAAATGTTTTCAACCGAACTCCAAACGATGCAACACAAAAAACAAAGTGTCATTTTGGGACAAACAAAACAAAATAAAATATTTCATAAAAAGATAAATCCACGCACGCACCGAACCGAACCAAACTGAGTCAAGCCGGGTCGGGCCGATCAGGCAGGCGAGCGAGCGAACGAATGAACGCACGCGTGCGTGTGTGTGTTTTTATTTTATTCATAGAAATAGACAAGACAAGACAAACAACCTTATGCCCTTGAGAGATCGTAACCTCAATGGGACCACAAGCTCATATAAGGAGTTGTGTGGTGTCTGCTGTAGGCAATATCAGATAAAATGTTGGCTGTAGAAAACTGAATTCTGGAACAGGAATACAACATTCCCCCACATGTTCCATAATTCTTTTCGGAAATTCAATAAATAATAAAAATTTAAAATTTGTGACATTACTATGTTTTTCAACATTGGTAGCTTGTGGCTTTGAACCATTTCCTAGAATGACTAACTTCAATTTGGAGAGATGTGATGAACTACGTCTAAAATCTAGACTCCCTGATTTATACCTTAGTAAATCAAACAACCATAGTGCATGCACTAGAACGAGTTCGTATCAGTGTTGCGCATAAACGACCTTCACATGATCTTGTTTCTTGAGTGCTCTAGTGAGTATGCCCAACTCATATAAACCCCGGCTCTCGGGTTACACTTAAATAGTAGGGATCTCCAAGGGTATCCTGTTTGGTGCATACCCTGCCCATTAATGGCCTTGAACCCATTCAGAGAAAATCTCTTCCTATACTCAGACAGAGTCGAAGCACTAGCACCATAGGGAGGGTCATTGATTAAAACTCTGAAGTGTGCTTCCGCATAACACAGTAGCTTAGTTGTCCCTTTGAACAATTCCTCATGGGATCTCTAGTTTTGGAAAGGTAGGGTTACCACTGTAATGTTTATTCTATGGGAAGGAGACCCACCCCCTCGACAAACTGAGTACTAGCTTTCTATCTAGACCCTTAGTAAGTGGATCAACAATGTTACTTGCAGATTTCACATACTCTATAGATATAACCCCTCGGGTGATGTGATCTCTCATATCTTCAAACCTTAATCTCATAAAGTGCTTTCCCGATTGCCTTTAGATTGCTTAGCTTTGTCTATGGCTGCTTTATTATCACACAATATGCAAACAGGAGGAAATGCTTTAGAAACAATCAGCAGACCAATAAGTAAATTTCTAACCCATTCAACCTGACAACAAGCTAAATCTAAAGAAATAAACGTAGCCTCCATTGTGGATCTAGCTCTCACAATTGGCTTGGATGATTTCCAAGAAACTGCACCTCCTCCAAGGAAAAACAGATACCCACTAGTAGATTTGGTTTCATCTAAATCTGCAATCCAGTTAGCATCGGTATGTCCTTCTAATATAGGTGGAAAACTAGTATAATGAAGGCTAGACGTAGTTGTACCTTTAAGGTAATTAAACACTCTTACCAAAGCTTTCCAGTGGTCCTCATTAGGACAACTAGTGTACCTGCTCAACCTGCTTATAGCATAAGAAATATCGGGCCTAGTGCAATTAGCATGCAATTAGCAAGGTACATTAAGCTTCCTATAACTTGAGCATATCTATGTTGATCCACAGGAGTGCCCTTATATACAATAAGATGTAACCTAGCATCATAAGGTGTATTAACATGGGTACAATCAAACATATCACATCTATGCAAAATTTTATCAACATAATGAGTTTGATTAAGTACATAACCAGAAATAGATCTACTCAATTTAATACCAAGTACTACATCAGCAAGTCCTAAATCTTTCATATCAAAATTTATAGAAAGAAAAGATTTAGTTTCAGATATAATTTTAGAATTAGGTCCAAACAAAAATATATCATCTACATATAAACACAATATTATGCAGGAATCATTAACAGTTTTAGAATAAATGCTATGATCAGATTCATTCACAATAAATCCGGCAGATAACAATTTTATCAAACTTATCATTCCACTATTTAGGTGCTTGTTTCAGTCCATACAAGGACTTGACAAATCTACAAACTTTGTGTTCTTGTCCAAGTTCTACAAAGCCTTCGGGTTGATCCATATAGATCTCTTCTTCAAGATCTCCATTCAATAAGGCTATCTTGACATCCATTTGATGGATTTCAAGCTAATGAATCGCAGTTAAAATAACTAGGACATAATGGAAGAGATTTTAGTTACGGGTGCATATGTATCAAAGTAATCAGATCCTTCCTTTTGACTAAAGCCTTTGGCTACTAGTCTGGCCTTAAACTTATAAATGGAACCATCTGCCCTCATCTTCTTTCTAAACACCCATTTACATCCAATAGTCTTACAGCCTAGAGGTAGCTCAGTAAGAATCGAAGTATGATTGCTCATAATTGATTCTATTTCATTTTCAATGGCTTTCTTCCAAAAGCTAGTCTATGGATTTCATGGCATCCTCATAGGTACGTGGGTCTTCTTCTACTATGAAGGTGTAGAAGTCGGGGCCAAAATTCTTATCAACTTTAGTCCTTTTACCCCTACCTAGATCACTCAGAGGTTCATCTACTGGGAGTTCATGTTCTACTTCATAAGAAGGTGGAACTACAAGAGGTTCAGCAGGAGAAGAGGAAGAGGGATCATCACTAACTTGTCTAGGAACCTTTTCCTTAAGAGGAAAGATGGTTTCATAATAGACAGCATCTACATGTCTAATCTCAAGTATAGAGTTAACTCTAATGTCTAAGATTTCAGATTTTATTACTAGGAATATATTGGCATTACTATTTTCAACATATCCTATAAAGATAGTGTCAACAGTCTTAGGTCCTAGTTTGAGGTACTTCCTATTCTCAGGAATCTTAACCTTGGCCAAATACCCCCACACTTTGAGGTACTTCAAACATGGTTTCTTGTTGAGCCAAATTTCATAGGGTGTTTTGTCAAGGTGCTTAAAAGGGATACGGTTGAGAAGGTAGTTGGTTGTATGAAGGGCTTCCCCCCACAGTCTATGACTAAGTCCAGACTCATCTAGCATTGAGTTGACCATGTCAATCAATGTTCTATTCTTCCTCTCAGCAACTCCATTAGATTGAGGATTATATGGGTCAGTGGTTTCATGAATAAGGCCATGGTCCTCACATAACTTGTTTAGTTCATTAGAAGTATACTCACCATCTCTATCGAACCTCACTCTCTTAATGTTCTTCTCTAGTTGTTTCTCTACTTGGGTTTTATAGATTCTGAATTTTTCTAATTATTCATCCTTAGTTTTCATCAAGAAAATAGAACAACATTTTGAAAAATCATCTATAAAGGTAATAAAGTATCTCATACCATCACGAGTAAGAACATGATTTAAATCACAAACATCAGTATGAATTAACTCAAGCAAGGATGTACTATGATCTACTACTAATTTAAATGGCTTCTTAGGAAGCTTAGCTTGCACACAAACTTGACATCTATCAAAAATATCAATATGCGTCTTAGGAATCAGATCTAAATGAATCATGTGTTTCATTATATTTTTATTCACATGACCAAGACGTGCATGCCCAACATCACTAGTTTCAGAAACTAAAATAGTAGAAGATATTTCATTACTAGAAGAAGCATTGCATGAAACAAAAGATAGTTTAATCAGACCATTACAAGTGTATGCAAGACCAATATAAGAACCATTCTTAGAAATTACAACTCTATTGCTTTAACATAACAAGGTTTAACCATAATGTTGTAAAACAACTTGACTAATCAGATTTCTATGGAAACAAGGTACATGTTGGACATCATGTAATCTAAGGACATTCCCAGAAGTAAGCTTTATGTAAACACGTCCAAAGCCAGCAATCAGGATGGTGGATGAATGATCTCCCCATTTGATCATTCTGCCGGATTTGTTTTGATAGGTAGAAAAGAGCGATTGGTCAAAGTAAATATGAAAGATGGCACCGGAGTTCAAGTACCAATCTAAGGATAAGTCAGCAAAAAGAATAGAAGGATTTTCTGAACTTTCTATAGAAGAGGAACGGACCGCCCCCACAGTGATCATATTTACTTCAGGATTTTTAGGAGCCTGGACATTCTGCTTTCTCTAACCTTTGCGAAATCTACACACATTCACTAAGTGGCCAGGTTTATCACACACAAAGCAGACACGTTTTTCTCCTTGATCACGATTATTATTACTTTGATTTTGGTAGATTGCGGCCCTTAAAGGAAGGTTTAGATTTCTTATGGAAATGGGATTGGTTAGGTTTTTTCTTTGTCTTATCACCTATAGCCATATTGACATACGAGTTAGACTTTTTGTCTTGTTCCCTATGTCTATCCTCAGTTTGTAGGGATTTAACTAAGGATGCCATGGACATGTTCCCTTGTCTATGCCTAAGGGTCCTGGAAAAATCCTTCCAAGAAGGAGGGAGTTTCACTATGAGGGCTGCTACTTGAACATTCTCATCAAGGTTGTAACCTTTAGCCATGGATTTAGACACTAAGTTTTAGTATTCTAGGACTTGAGCCGAAACAGGTTTATCATCAACCATATTATATGTTAGCCATTCAACAAAGGCGTAATGCTCAAGACTAGTGTCTTCTAGACCAAATTTAGAGTCTGAGGCAGTCCGTAGTTCAAGAGAAGTTGGGATCCTATGGTAGATGTCATACAGTTCATCGAATAAGGCTGATAGGATCCTACCATGAAAAAGGTAATCGGTTTCCTTAAAAATAGGAGTGGGGATGACGGGTTCAGGAACAACAGGTTCAGGTTGATCTTCTCCCAGAAGGAGGTTTTCAGGTTGTGGTGTAGGCATAGCAGGAACAGAGTCTTCAGGTGGTAAGATGGCGGATACAAGTCCAAGGGATGTGAGCCAAAATTTCACTTTCTATTGCCAACGATGGAAGTGCAAACCAGAAAAGCGTTCTGGATGAAGGGAGGCTACATCGTCAAGCGAAAGCATAGTTTTCGAATCAATATTACTCAAACAGGAAGTAAGATGTATATCTAATTAACAACTATCTAGGAACGAACTGGTCTGTCTATGCAATTTCTTATACAATCTAAAGCAGAGCAGTAAATGGATTAATCTATCTTGAAAATGTTAGAAAATAGTGGTTGTTGTAGCTCTATAAGACAGATGTTAATTAGATATTGCAAGTAGTTAACCACAAAAACGCAACAGTAATATTAACTATAAATTGGATTCGGAGAAAATGGCGAATGAGTTTAGAAATCAAACACCAAAGCTTGAAGATGAAGGCATGCGAAACATTATCTTCAAGACAGATTCCTCCGCTCCTAGCATGAGCGTCTCTGGCGGTCTATCTCCAATATTCAGCCACCCCAACTCCGCTTCAGCCGATCGGTGCAAGCGAGAGTGTTGTGTTGAACTCGTTCCTTAGCCCTTGGTCAGAAACAGCAAAACAGACATCGCAAAGTAGTCGTCGGCGCTAGATAGCAACAAGGCGTGGTGGTGTTTGGGTGAATAGGCTTGTTGCGGTGGAGTAACAAAAAAAAGGAGTAGGAAGGTAACTGCAATACAACATGAAAGGAAACAGTGTATAATAGTAAGGAAACAACGGTATAGCAGGAAGGGAACAACTACTTTGTACCGAGTAAAGGAACCACAGAACAATAGTGAAGTAACCGCAGTACAACAACAAAGGAATCACGATACACTAGTAAAGGAACTGGTGTATATCTAGAAAGGAACTATTGTAGATATCTCTCTATCTATTTGTATCTCGGTTTGTTGTCTGTAGGTGTGTATTGTATATATCTCTCAAATGTGAGTGGATGCCTCCTTATATGGAGCGCGTCTTAGACGCTGCGGTAACTTCCCGCACATGTTGGTCTTTCTAACATGTGTCATTAACATCGCTTTAATGATCGGCTTTAACGAGTAGTCAAGAGAGGTTTATTGATGTGTCTTAAACGTTGTCAACTGAACTCTAAATGACGCAACACAGAAAACAAAGCATCGTTTCAAGACAAACAAAACAAAATAAAATATTTCATAAAAAGATAAATCCACGCACGTACCGAACCGAACTGAACCGAGCCGAACCAGGTCGGGCGGGGCGGGGGAGCGAGCGAGCAAACAAACGAATGTGTGTGTGTATTTTTATTTTATTCAGAGAAATACACAAGACAAGAGAAACAACCTTATGCGCTTGAGAGGTCCTAACCTCTATGGGACCACTAGCTCATATAAGGAGTTGTGTGGTGCCTGCTGTAGGCAATATGGGATAAAATGTTGGCTGTAGAAAATGGAATTCTGGAACAGGAATACAACATTCCCCCACATGTTCCATAATTCTTTTCAAAAATTCAATAATGAATAAAAATTTAAAATTTGCGACATTACTATGTTTTTCACCATTGGTAGCTTGTGGCTTTGAACCATTGCCTAGAATGACTCACTTCAATCTGGAGAGACGTGGTGAACTACGTCTTGAACCAGACTCCTTGATTCGGAACTTAGTAAATCAAACAACCATAGTGTGGGCACTAGAACGAGTTTGTATCGGTGTTGCGCATAAACGACCTTTGCATGATCTTGTTTCTTGAGCGCTCTAGTGAGTATGCCCAACTCACATAAACCCTGACTCTCGGGTTACATTCAAATAGTAGGGATCTCCAAGGGTATCCTGTCCAGTGCATACCCTGCCAATAAATTGCCTTGAACCCATTCAGAGCAAAGCTCTTCCTATACTTAGATAGAGTCGAAGAACTAGCATCGTAGGGAGGGTCATGGAGTAAAACTCTGAAGTGTGCTTCCGCATAACACGATAGCTTAGTTGTCCCTTTGAACAATTCATCATGGGATCTCCAGTTTTGGAAAGGTAGGGTTACCACTGTAATGTTTATTCTATGGGCAGAAGACCCATCCCCCTCGATGAACTAAGTACTAGCTTTCTAGCTAGACCCTTAGTAAGTAAATCAGCAATGTTACTTGCAGATTTCACATACTCTACAGATATGACCCCTCGAGTGATGTGATCTCTCACATATTCATACCTTAATCTCATAAAGCACTTTCCTGGGTTGCCTTTAGATTGCTTAGCTTTGTCTATGGCTACTTTATTATCACACAATATGCAAACAAGAGGAAATGGTTTAGGAACAATCAACATATCAATAAGTAAATTTCTAAGCCATTCAACCTCACAACAAGCTAAATCTAAAGCAATAAACTCAACCTCCATTGTGGATCTAGCTCTCACAGTTTGCTTGGATGATTTCCAAGAAATTGCACCTCGTCCAAGGCAAAACACATACCCACCGGTAGATTTGGTTTCATCTGAATCTGCAATCTAGTTAGCATTGGTATCTCCTTCTAATATAGGTGGAAAACTAGTATAATGAATGCTATACGTAGTTGTACCTTTAAGGTACTTAAACCCTCTTACCAAAGATTTCCAGTGGTCCTCATTAGGACAGCTAGTATACCTGCTCAACCTGCTTATAGCATAAGAAATATCGGGCCTAGTGCAATTAGCAAGGTACATTAAGCTTCCTATAACTTGAGCATATCTATGTTGATCCACGAGAGTGCCCTTATGTACATCAAGATGTAAACAAGCATCATAAGGTGTATTAACAGGGGTACAATCAAACATATCAAATCTATGCAAGATTTTATCAACATAATGAATTTGATTAAGTACATAACCAGAAATAGATCTACTCAATTTAATACCAAGTATTACATCAACAAGTCCTAAATCTTTCATATCAAAATTTCTAGCAAGAAAGTATTTAGTTTCAGATATAATTTTAGAATTAGATCCAAACAACAATATAGCATCTACATAAACACATTATTATGCAGGAATCATTAACGATTTTAGAATAAATGCAACGATCAGATTCATTCGCAATAAATCCGGAAGATAAAACAATTCTATCAAACTTATCATTCCACTATTTAGGTGCTTGTTTCAGTCAATACAAGGACTTGGCAAGTCTACATACTTTGTGTTCTTGTACAACTGCTACAAAGCCTTCGGTCTAATCCATATAGATCTCTTCTTCAAGATCTCCATTCAAGAAGGTTGTCTTGACATCCATTGATGGATTTCAAGATTATGGATCACAATTAAAGCAACTAGGTCACGAATGGAAGATATTTTGGTTACGGGTGCATATGTATCAAAGTAATCAAATCCTTCCTTTTGACTAAAGCCTTTGGCTACTAGTCTGGCCTTAAACTTATCAATGGAACCATTTCCCCTCATCTTCTTTCTAAACACCCATTTACATCCAATAGTCTTGCAGCCTGGAGGGAGCTTAGTAAGAATCCAAGTATGATTGCTCATAATTGATTAAATTATTATTTAAATGGCTTCCTTCCAAAGGCTAGAGTCTATGGATTTCATGGCATCCTCATAGGTACGTGGGTCTTCTTCTACTATGAGGGTGTAGAAGTCAGACCATAATTCTGATCAACTTTAGTTCTTTTACCCCTATCTAGATCACTCAGAGGTTCATCTCTTGGGAGTTCATGTTCTATTTCATAAGAAGGTGGAACTACAAGAAGTTCTGCAGGAGAAGAGGAAGAGGGATCTTCACTAACTTTCCTAGGAACCTTTTCCTAAGGAGGAAATATGGTTTCATAATAGACAACATCTACATGTCTAATCTCAAGTATAGAGTTAACTCTAATGTCTGAGATTTCATATTTTATTACTAGGAGTCTATTGGCATTACTATTTTCAACATATCCTATAAAGATAGTGTCAACAATCTTAGGTCCTAGTTTTCTCTTCTTATTCTCAGGAATCTTAACCTTGGCCAAACACCCCCACACTTTGAGGTACTTCAGGCATGGTTTCTTGTTGAGCCAAAGTTCATAGGGTGTTTGGTCAAGGTGCTTAAAAGGGATATGGTTGAGAAGGTAGTTGGCTGTATGAAGGGCTTCCCCCACAGTCTGTGACTAAGTCCAGACTCGATTTGCATTGAGTTGACCATGTCAATCAATGTTCTATTCTTCCTCTCAAGAACTCCATTATATTGAGGATTATATGGGGCAGTGGTTTAATGAATAAGGCCATGGTCCTCACAAAACTTGTTAAGTTCATTAGAAGTGTACTCACCACCTCTATTGGACCTGACTCTCTTAATGTTCTTCTGTACTTGTATCTGTACTTGGGTTTTATAGATTCTTAATTTTTCTAATTGTTCATCCTTAGTTTTCAGCAAGAAAATAGAACAATATTTCGAAAAATTGTCTATAAAGGTAACAAAGTATCTCATACCATCACGAGTAAGAAAATGATTTAAATAAAAAACATCAATATGAATTAACTCAAGTAAGGATGTACTGCGATCTACTACTGATTTAAATGGCTTCTTAGGAAGCTTAGCTTGCACACAAACTTGGCATCTATCAGAAATATCAATATGTGTCTTAGGAATCAGATTTAAATGAATCATGCATTTCATCATATTTTTGATTCACATGACCAATACGTGCATGCAAAACATCACTAGATTCAAAAACTAAAATAGTAGAAGATATTTCATTACTAGAAGAAGCATTGCATGAAACAGAAGATAGTTTAATCAGACCATTACAAGTATATGCAAGACCAATATAAGAACCATTCCTAGAAATTACAACTCTATTGCCTTGACATAATAAGGTATAACCAGAATATTGTAAAACAACTTGACTAATCAGATTTCTACGGAAAGAATGTACATGTTGGACATCATGTAATCTAAGGACATTCCCAGAAGTAAGATTTATGTCAACACGTCCAAAGCCAGCAATCAAGATGGTGGATGAATGATCTCCCCATTTGATCACTCTGCCAGATTCGGCCTGATAGGTAGAAAAGAGGGATTGGTCAAAGCAAATATGGCAGGTGGCACCAGAGTCCAAGTACCAATCTGAGGATAAGTCAACAAAAAGAATAGAAGGATTTTCTAACCTTTTTATAGAAGAGGAAGGGACCGCCCCCATAGTGATCATATTTACTTCAGGATTTTTAGGAGCCTGGACATTATGCTTTCTCCGACCTTTGCGAAATTTGCACACATTCGCTAAGTGGCCAGGTTTATCACACACAAAGCAGACACATTTTTCTCCTTGATCACGATTATTATTACTCTGATTTTGGTGGTGCTTGCGGCCCTTAAAGGAAGGTTTAGATTTCTTATGGAGATGGAATTGGTTGTGTTTTTTCTTAGTCTTATCACCTATAACCATATTGACAGACAGGTTAGACCTACTGTCTTATTCCCTATGTCTATCATTTGTTTGTAGGGTTTTAACTAAGGATGTCATTGACATGTTCCCTTGTCTATGCCTAAGGGTCCTAGCAAAATCCTTCCAAGAAGGAGGGAGTTTCTCTATGAGGGTTGTTACTTGAACATTCTCATCAAGGTTGTAACCATTAGCCATGAATTTAGACACCAAGTTTTGGTATTCTAGGACTTGAGCCGAAACAGGTTTATCATCAACCATATTATATGTTAGCCATTCAACAAAGGTGTAACGCTCAAGACCAGTGTCTTCTAGACCAAATTTAGAGTCTAAGGTTGTCCATAGTTCAAGAGAAATTGGGATCCTATGGTAGATGTCATACAATTAATCAGATAAGGATGATAGGATCCTACCATGACAAAGGTAATCGATTTCCTTAGAAATAGGAGTGGGGACGACGAGTTCAGGAACAACACGTTCAGGTTGATCTTCTCCAAGAAGGAGGTTTTTAGGTTGTAGTGTAGGCACATCAGGAACAGAGTCTTCGAGTGGTAAAATGGCGGATCCAAGTCCAAGGGATGTGAGCCAAAATCGCATTTTATGTTGCCAACAATGGAAGTCCAAACCAAAAAAGTGTTCTAGACGAAGGGAGGCTACATCATCAAGCGAAAGCATACTTTTCGAATCCATATTATTCAAACATGAAATAAGATGTATATCTAATTAACAACTATCTAGGAACGAACTGGTCTGTCTATGCAATTGTTTATATAATCTAAAGCAGAGCAGTAAATAGATTAATCTGTCTTGAAAATGTTGGAAAATAGTGGTTGCTGAAGCTCTGTAAGATAGATGTTAATTAGATATTGCAAGATGTTAACCACCAAAACGCAACAGTAATATTAACTGTAAATCGGATTCGGAGAAAATGACGAATGAGTTTAGAAACCAAACACCAGAGCTTGAAGATGAAGGCGTGTGAAACACTATCTTCAAGACAGATTCTGTTGCTCCTAGCACGAGCGTCTCTGGCGGTCTATCTCCAAGATTCATCCACCCCAACTCTGGTACAGTTGCTCGGTGCAAGAGAGAGTGTTGTGTTGAACTCGTTCCTTAGCCCTTGGTCGTAAACAACAAAATGGACGTCGTGAAGTAGTCGCCAGTGCAAGACAACAGCAAGGCGTGGTGGTGTTTAGGAGAATAGGCTTGTTGCAGTGGAGTAACGGAACAAAAGAGCAGAAAGGTAACTACAATACAGTAGGAAAGGAACCGGTGTACAGCAGTAAGGTAACAACGGTATAGCAGGAAGGGAACAACTGATTTGTATCGAGTAAAGGAACCACAGAACAACAGTGAAGTAACCGCGGTACAACAACAAAGGAACCGTGATACACCAGTAAAGGAACCGGTGTATATCAGGAAAGGAACTGCTATAGATCTCTCTCTATCTCTTTGTATCTCAGTTTGTTGGTTGTAGATGTGTATTGTATATATCTCTCAAATGAGAGTGGATGCCTCCTTATATGGAGTGTGTATCAGCCGCCGCGGTAACTGCCCGCAACTGTTGGTCTCTCCAACGTGCGTCATTAACATATCTTTAATGGTCGGCTTTAACGAGTAGTCAAGAGAGGTTTATTGATGTGTCTTAAATGTTGTCAACTGAACTTCAAACGATGCAACAAAGAAAACAAAGCGTCGTTTTGGGACAAACAAAACAAAATAAAATATTTCATAAAAAGATAAATCCATGCACACACCGAACCGAACTTAGCTGAGCTGAGCTGAATCGGGCGGGGCGGGGTGGGCGGGCAGGCGAGAGAATGAACGAACGTGTGCGCGTGCGTATGTGTGTGTGTTTTTATTTTATTCAGAGAAATACACAAGACAAGACAAACAACCTTATGCCCTTGAGAGGTCCTAACCTCTATGGGACCACTAGCTCATATAAGGAGTTGTGTGGTGCCTGCTGTGGCAATATGGGATAAAACGTTGGTTGTAGAAAACTGAATTCTGGAATAGGAATACAACATTCACCCACATATTCCATAATTCTTTTTGGAAATTTAATAAATAATAAAAATTTAAAATTTGCGATAATACTATGTTTTACAGCATTGGTAGCTTGTGGCTTTGAACCATTGCCTAGAATGACTCACTTCAATCTGGAGAGACGTGGTGAACTACGTCTTGAACCAAACTCCTTGATTCAGACCTTAGTAAATGAAATAACCATAGTGTGGTCACTAGAAAGATTTTGTATTGGTGTTGTGCATAAACGACCTTCGCATGATCTTATTTCTTGAGCACTCTAATGAATATTCCCAACTCACATAAACCCCGACTCTCAGGTTACACTCAAATAGTAGGGATCTCCAAGGGTATCATGTCCGGTGCATACCCTGCCAATAAATAGTCTTCAACCCATTCAAAGCAAAGCTCTTCCTATACCCAGACAGAGTCGAAGCACTAGCACCATAGGGAGGGAGATAAAGTAAAACTCCAAAGTGTGCATCCACATAACACGACAACTTAGTTGTCCCTTTGAACAATTCCTCATGGGATCTCTAGTTTTGGAAAGGTAGGGTTACCACTGTAATGTTTATTCTATGGGCAGAAGACCCATCCCCCTCGACGAACTAAGTACTAGCTTTCTAGCTAGACCCTTAGTAAGTGGATCAGCAATGTTACTTGCAGATTTCACATACTCTATAGATATGACCCCTCGGGTGATGTGATCTCTCACATCTTCATACCTTAATCTCACAAAGTGCTTTCCCGGGTTGCCTTTAGATTGCTTAGCTTTGTCTATGGTTGCTTTATTATCACACAATATGCAAACAGGAGGAAATGGTTTTGAAACAATCAGCAGATCAATAAATAAATTTCTAAGCCATTCATCCTAACAACAAGCTAAATCTAAAGCAATAAACTCAGCCTCCATTTTAGATCTATCTCTCACAGTTTGCTTGGATGATTTCCAAGAAACTGCACCTCCTCCAAGGCAAAACACATACCCACTGGTAAATTTGGTTTCATCTGAATCTAAAATCTAGTTAGCATCGGTATGTCCTTCTAATATAGGTGGAAAACCAGTATAATGAAGGCTATACGTAGTTGTACCTTTAAGGTACTTAAACACTCTTATCGAAGCTTTCTAATGGTCCTCATTAGGATAGCTAGTATACCTGCTTCACTTGCTTATAGCATAAGAAATATCGGGCCTAGTGCAATTAGCAAGGTACATTAAGCTTCCTATAACTTGAGCATATCTATGTTGATCCACAAGAGTGCCCTTATGTACAACAAGATGTAAACTAGCATCATAAGGTGTATTAACAGGGGTACAATCAAACATATCAAATCTATGCAAGATTTTATCAACATAATGAGTTTGATTAAGTACATAACCAGAAATAGATCTACTCAATTTAATACCAAGTATTACATCAGCAAGTCCTAAATCTTTTATATCAAAATTGCTAGCAAGAAAAGATTTAGTTTCAGATATAATTTTAGAATTAGATCCAAACAACAATATATCATCTACATATAAACACATTATTATACAGGAATCATTAATAGTTTTAGAATAAATGCAATGATCAGACTCATTCACAATAAATCTGACAGATAAAACAATTTTATCAAACTTATCATTCCACTGTCTAGGTGCTTGTTTCAGTCCATACAAGGACTTGACAAGTCTACTGACTTTGTGTTCTTGTCCAGGTGCTACAAAGCCTTCGGGCTGATCCATATAGATCTCTTCTTCAAGATCTCCATTTAAGAAGGATGTGTTGACATCCATTTGATGGATTTCAAGATTATGGATCATAGTTAAAGCAACTAGGACACGAATGGAAGAGATTTTGGTTACGGGTGCATATGTATCAAAGTAATCAAATCCTTCCTTTTGACTAAAGCCTTTGGCTACTAGTCTGGCCTTAAACTTATCAATGGAACCATCTGCCCTCATCTTCTTTCTAAACACCCATTTACATCCAATAGTCTTGCAGCCTAGAGGGAGCTCAGTAAGAATCCAAGTATGATTTCTCATAATTGATTCTATTTCATTTTCAATGGCTTCCTTCCAAAAGCTAGAGTCTATGGATTTCATGGCATCCTCATAGGTACATGGGTCTTCTTCTACTATGAAGGTGTAGAAGTCGGGACCATAATTCTTATCAACTTTAGTCCTTGTACCCCTACCTAGATCACTCAGAGGTTCATCTACTGGGAGTTCATGTTCTACTTCATAAGAAGGTGGAACTACAAGAGGTTCAATAGGAGAAGAGGAAGAGGGATCTTCACTGACTTGCCTAGGATCCTTTTCCTTAAGAGGAAAGATGGTTTCATAATAGACAATATCTACATGTCTAATCTCAATTATAGAGTTAACTCTAATGTCTAAGATTGCAGATTTTATTACGAGGAATCTATTGGCATTACTGTTTTCAACATATCCTATAAAGCCAGTGTCAATAGTCTTAGGTCCTAGTTTTCTCTTCTTATTCTCAGGAATCTTAACCTTGGCCAAACACCCCCACACTTTGAGGTACTTCAAGCATGGTTTCTTGTTGAGCCAAAGTTCATAGGGTGTTTTGTCAAGGTGCTTAAAAGGGATACGGTTGAGAAGGTAGTTGGTTGTATGAAGGGATTCCCCCCACAGTCTGTGACTAAGTCCATACTCGGCTAGCATTGAGTTGACCATGTCAATCAATGTTCTATTCTTCCTCTCAACAACTCCATTAGATTGAGGATTATATGGGGCAGTGCTTTCATGAATAAGGCCATGGTCCTCACAGAACTTGTTAAGTTCATTAGAAGTGTACTCACCACTTCTATCAGACCTCACTCTCTTAATATTCTTCTCTAGTTGTTTCTGTACTTGGGTTTTATAGATTCTGAATTTTTCTAATTGTTCATCCCTAGTTTTCAGCAAGAAAATAGAACAATATTTTGAAAAATCGTCTATAAAGGTAACAAAGTATCTCATACCATCACGAGTAAGAACATGATTTAAATCACAAACATCAGTATGAATTAACTCAATCAAATATGTACTACGATCTACTACTAATTTAAATGGCTTCTTCGGAAGCTTAGCTTGGACACAAACTTGGCATCTATCAGAAATATCAATATGTGTCTTAGGAATCATATCTAAATGAATAATGTGTTTCATCATATTTTTATTCACATGACCAAGACGTGCATGCCAAACATTACTAGTTTCATAAACTAAAATAGTAGAAGATATTTCATTACTAGAAGAAGCATTGCATGAAACAGAAGATAGTTTAATCAGACCATTACAATTATATGCAAGACCAATATAAGAACCATTCTTAGAAATTACAACTCTATTGCCTTGACATAACAAGGTATAACCAGAATGTTGTAAAACAACTTGACTAATCAGATTTCTACGGAAAGAAGGTACATGTTGGACATCATGTAATCTAAGGACATTCCCAGAAGTAAGCTTTATGTCAACACATCCAAATCCAGTAATCAGGGTGGTGGATGAATGATCTCCCCATTTGATCACTCTATCAGATTCGGCCTGATAGGTAGAAAAGAGGGATTGGTCAAAGCAAATATGGCAGGTGGCACTGGAGTCCAAGTACCAATTTGAGGATAAAGTCAGCAAAAAGAATAGAATGATTTTCTAACCTTTCTATAAAAGAGGAAGGGACCGCACCCACAGTGATAATATTTACTTCAGGATTTTTAGGAGCCTGGACATTCTGCTTTCTCTGACCTTTGTGAAATCTGCACACATTCGCTAAGTGGTCAGGTTTATCACACACAAAGAAGAGATGTTTTTCTCCTTGATCACGATTATTATTACTCTAATTTTGGTGGTTCTTGCGGCCCTTAAAGGAAGGTTTATATTTCTTATGGAGATGGGATTGGTTGGGTTTTTTCTTAGTCTTATCACCTATAACCATATTGACAGACGGGTTAGACTTCCTGTCTTGTTCCCTATGTCTATTCTCGGTTTGTAGGGATTTAACTAAGGATGCCATGGACATGTTCCCTTGTCTATGCCTAAGGGTCCTAGCAAAATCCTTCCAAGAAGGAGGGAGTTTCTCTATGAGGGTTGTTACTTGAACATTCTCATCAAGGTTGTAACCATTAGCCATGAATTTAGACACCAAGATTTGGTATTCTAGGACTTGAGCCGAAACAGGTTTATCATCAACCATATTATATGTTAGCCATTCAACAAAGGTGTAACGCTCAAGACCAGTGTCTTCTAGACCAAATTTAGAGTCTAAGGCTGTCCATAGTTCAAGAGAAATTGGGATCCTATGGTAGATGTCATACAATTAATCGGATAAGGATGATAGGATCCTACCATGACAAAGGTAATCGATTTCCTTAGAAATAGGAGTGGGGACGACGAGTTCAGGAACAACACGTTCAGGTTGATCTTCTCCAAGAAGGAGGTTTTTAGGTTGTAGTGTAGGCACATCAGGAACAGAGTCTTCGAGTGGTAAAATGGCGGATCCAAGTCCAAGGGATGTGAGCCAAAATCGCATTTTCTGTTGCCAACAATGGAAGTCCAAACCAAAAAAGTGTTCTAGACGAAGGGAGGCTACATCATCAAGCGAAAGCATACTTTTCGAATCCATATTATTCAAACATGAAATAAGATGTATATCTAATTAACAACTATCTAGGAATGAACTGGTCTGTATATGCAATTGTTTATATAATCTAAAGCAGAGCAGTAAATAGATTAATCTGTCTTGAAAATGTTGGAAAATAGTGGTTGTTGTAGCTCTGTAAGACAAATGTTAATTAGATATTGCAAGTAGTTAACCACCAAAATGCAGTAGTAATATTAACTGTAAATCAGATTCGCAGAAAACGGTGAATGAGTTTAGAAATCAAACACCAGAGCTTGAAGATGAAGGCGTGTGAAACACTGTCTTCAAGACAGATTCCTCCGCTCCTAGCACGAGCGTCTCCGGCGGTCTGTCTCTAAGATTCAACCACCCCAACTCTGGTACAACCACTCGGTGTAAGCGAGAGTGATGTGTTGAACTCATTCCTTAGCCCTTGGTCACAAATAGTAAAACAGACGTCGCGATGTAGTCGCCGGCGCAAGACAACAGCAAGGCGTGGTGGTGTTCGGGAGAATAGGCTTGTTGCGGTAGAGTAACAGAACAAAGGAGTAGGAAGGTAACCGCAATACAGCAGGAAAGGAACCAGTGTACAATATTAAGGTAACAACGGTATAGAAGAAGGGAACAACTGCTTGGTACCGAGTAAAGGAACCATAAAATAGCGGTGAAGTAACCGCGATACATCAACAAAGGAACCATGATACACCAGTAAAGGAACCGGTGTATATCAGGAAAGGAACTGTTGTAGATCTCTCTCTATCTCTTTGTATCTCAGTTTGTTGTCTGTAGGTGTGTATTGTATATATCTCTCAAATGAGAGCGGACGCCTCGTTATATGGAGTGTGTCTCATCCGCCGCGGTAACTGCTTGCACCTGTTAGTCTCTCCAATGTGTGTCATTAACATCATTTTAATGGTCAGCTTGAATGGGTAGTCAAGAGAGGTTTATTGATGTGTCTTAAACGCTGTCAACCGAACTCCAAACGACGCAACCCAGAAAACAAAAAATAAAATATTTCGTAAAAAGATAACCACTACCAAAACACATAGTATAGATGACAGTCATGTAAAAAGTTACGCACTTTAGGTGACATGTTTGTACATGACTTATAATCTGTGTAGGCCTACGTAAAATAGATGACATACATTTTTGTATATTTGAAAGGGTGACATACTTTAGGTGACATGGATGTATGTCACGTGTAGTCTGTGAAACATAGGTGACAGACATTTTATCATACTTGAAAGGGTGACACACTATAGGTGACATACATTTGAATCACCTATGTTCTAATGGGGGTTTACACATGTATATGAGTCAAGTGTAATATACAAGGAGACATAACATTTAGGTGAGATGTATGTGTGTCACCAAAGTTATAGATGACATAAATTCATGTCACCTAACCTTAGAATTTTTTCAGAATTACTATGAGAGGACATTATCTTGATATGGGCCTTGAATTCTCACAAATGCATTACGGGGGACCTGCTATTAGAGGAAATTTTCGTGATATGGGCCCCAACCCTCACATATGCATTTTTAAAGAATTGTTGTGAGTGGACATTGTCACTATATGGGCCCCAGTTCCTAAGAAATGCATTGAAAGAGACTTTTTATGAGAAGAAATGTGTCATGGCTCCTCCCGAGTGTATTTTTGTTAGAATATATCAACACTTAATTGGTCACCGTGCGATGGACGATGATGCGATGCGAGGGCGCTGAGCTACTGCATGTGACATGGGCACCGACAACGATTTTGTTTGGATCCGACCTACCTCTGATTAATTATTGCACCTACCCCAGTGTCGCTGATGGCAGGGGTTCTCTGCTCGTCTTGTTCCCCCACACCATAGTATCCAGATCCGACTTACCATAGTGTATCCCGAATGCGGACGGAAGGCGACCAGAAAGGTTCGGCGATAACTTCAAGTCTGATTCAACTTAACAACCTTTTTTGGACTTGGCCATACCGGTGGTGGATGCCCTTTTTTCGGCCACTACGCCCATAGCAGCAAGGGATTAGGGTAAGAACGCGCTCGGAGCACCCCTGGTGCCTAGCCGTCCAGGTCTCAACACGTCGAGGATCGATACGATAGAGTCCAGCATCGATCCCCGGAGGCGGTAACCCATACACAGTTCCCTACAGTCGTGTGTTAAGCAGGCTTGGCACTGGTCAACCCAGTAGGAAGGACTGTCCTGCTGGCCACCATACATGAGAGGGTTCCCTCCATGTCTCAGTTCTGATCTCTTTAATGGAAAAATTCATTTTTCCCACATCAGCAATGGCACATTATGACCGTCTTGCTGCGTCACAAGTGAAAAGTCGTGAGGTTGTTCCTGTGGTCCTTTACCGCACGGGGCCTATATCCTACATGGTTGGACCTGCTGTACAAGTTTCATGTCCTTTTAGGAGCCTCCATACATGTCGCGACAAACTGTTAACAGCTAATAGTTTTGGTAATCATCTTCGGGTTGTTCATTTATCTTCACTGAGTCATGTTGATGGAATCCGTAAGGCGTTGGAGTATGCGGATGTTTGGGAGGGCTTGGTGTTTGCTCTTTGTTCTTCCAAGCATTGGATGTGTGGTGTATGCCTTGGCATCATTCCATGGGCTAAAGCATGTCCTCATCAAGCTTCTGATGGCTCTGATGTTACTACCACTCTACCTCGATAGCCTGATGAGACATCACTCAATGTGATAGTTGGTTTTCCTTCTCCCATCAATTCTGACTTTCCAGATTATGTTCCTTGCACCCTGTCAACTCGTCAGCGTATTGAGTCACCGCCTCTGCCTGTTGACCGACTATAGCTCGACACAAATCTTATAGATTCTGTCTTCTACACGGGTGTCCTTACCATAAAGAGCATCCCTCTTCTTTGTCATTTGCCCTTTACCGACACTCTTCATGCTTTCTTACTCAAGGTGGCTTCTTGTCCACACTCTATTGATGCTTGGATTCGTCTTTTATTACTTCCAACACATGTTATGTATCGCTTCTGTAACATCCCTGACCTGGGTTATGCTTTAACCCTAGGTGTTTTGATTAAGAAATATGGTTAAATGCTTAATCTTATTTTGTGAAAAGTAATTAAGTCCCAAGAGGAGCTTATGTTTCAATTTTGGTCCCAATTGAATAATGATGAAGCAATGTTTGCTTATTTAGGACCAAAGTGCAAACTACCCAAATTGAGGGGTTAACTTGCAAATGTTATACAAAAATAAGTTCCTCTGATGTTGAGACATCATAAGAATAATTATGATGTAGTGGAATGGTTTCCACAAGCTTGAGCACCAAGATATAGCTTGTAGGGCAATCCTTGTGCATTAAAACCTAGTTTTGGTGTAATGTGCAAATTACCCAAAACTTAGGGTTCAACATGTAAAATATAACACCTCTAGAGGGTCTCTCATGTTTCTTGGCATCAAGTAGAGCAAAGAAAATGAGAGGGGTGCCTCATATGAAGGATCATAGAAGGAAAGATAATCTTGGTATTGAATAATCAGGATTTAAGTAAATAGCTCTTTAATATATACAACTTATTAAGATGTTGGGTTTCATTTCCTTTAACCTTGGATAAGAGAGAGGTTTTGCATGTGAAAAGGAGGAAGAAACTTGGCCAAGGGTGGAGCGAGCATGAGAGGATGTGTTTAAGAAATAAAAGAAATAACTATCTTTTTCTTTGCCTTGATAATACCCAAAAATATATAAGCACCATTTTTCCTCAAAGAAAAGGATCGTTCCTTTAGTTCTTTCTCCTCATCTTCTTGCTTTGGACCGACCAAGAGGGAGATCTAGAACAGAGGAAGACGACCAAGCTAAGTTGGTAAGTATGGGGCATCACCTAGCTCGAATTCATGGTGAAAACTCTAATACAAGGTTGGTTTAGTAGTTTTCCTTATACAACTCTTCTTTCTAGCCATCTTCTCCATCCAAATCTTGAAGAACGGACCTTGGACAACATTTGGAGCTTCATCCACCATTAAAGTGTTGGATAAATTATATATTATGATAAATCCCTTTGTTTCGATGATGACAAACATTTCATTCTTATTAATCTAACGAGCTACTTGAGTGTGCAGGATGACAAAGTAGCAAGGGAAAATCCAAGAGCTTACTTAGTTTTATTTTCATGCAATGTAATCAATGTTGTAAAACTTGTACAAATATATAATGTACAAGTACTTAGATTTGCATATAAATCAAGCGTTAGATTTTCCCTAGCCAAACACCATAGTTAGACATGTCATCTCATTTAAATAGGATCACCTTTGCACACTCACACATATAATTAATGCTTCAATTGAAACCTTGAAACAGGATCATCCTCGATCGACAAACTCCTCGACCGAGACACTCTCGGTCGACCATCTTCTCGACCGAGAAAGATCCAAAGTAGCCGTTAGACACAACAAACAAGTTAGTTGGTAGTTGAAGAAAGACGTTGCAAATCACTTGTTCCAGAGAGCCTGTCGGTCGACAAAACTTCGACCGAGTAGGTGTATCGGTCGACCATTTGTCGACCGAGATGGTCTCTGACAGCAACTGCAAAATAAATTAATTAGCCGTTGTTAAAGCAACAACTTTGTACCTAACGGCTAGTTAAGCACTTAGAAACCCCTAGAAGTTGTCTAGAACGTCCTTAAGCATACTTAGACCATTCCTATAAATAGGACAAGCCATAGGACACTAGAATTCACTTGTTACACTTGAGAATACACTTGAGCATACTTGAGCAATCTTTTGCAAGCAATTTGAGCACTGTGATCATTGGCCTACATTCTCCTTAGCTCAATCTCGTGTCCTATAGGCTAGATTCTCCTACCCACAACAATTACAAGTTCACATACTTGGCTAGGAGATCTTACGCTTGATCTAGGCATATCAAGCCTCGGGCTTAAAGGATAAGTTGTAATTTCTCTATTTCTTTCTTGTTCCTATTTATTCTTTGTACTCTCCTTGCTACTCCTAGGGTTGGAGGCTGCGGATTGGAGAGGGTTGACTTCTCGGAGGAGAAGGGGACTTCAAGCTACTTCAAGAAGGCTATCGTACGGGAAGCTACTTCAGAAGGCTGGTGCAACGGGAGTTGGTGCATCTACTTCAAGGGAAGGCTGCTTCGAGTTGGGCGATTACTTCTAGGTGAAGGCTGCTTGAAGGGTTTAGGGAAAAGAGATTGTATTTTATGTAATTCCTTGAGAGGTAATAAAATAAATTTCTTTTCAAATCCCGGTTGGGTAAGCAACCGGGTAGTGGACTGACTACCTTAGTATTTGCTAAGGTAGGAACCACTCTAAACCCTTGTGTCTCCTTGTCCAATATTTTCTTTGTGGTTGCTTGAGTAATTAATTATTAAAATTATCTATAAAACTCTATTCACCCCCCCTCTAGTAGTTTTCAATTGGTATCAGAGCGAGGCTTCAAGGAACCCTAACCAGGTCTTGAAGAATGGAGGGAAATGGTAAAGAGTGCTTGGACAAAACCACTACATGCTGCAATTGGTGTTTAGGAACAAATCACAAAACAACCGGATGCCCATGGAGATCAAAGAAAGAGGATAAGCACAAAGAATGCTTTATTGCTACAACTAGTGAAGAAGAAGAAGAAGAAGAGGTAAGTCTTTTTGATTTATCTAAAGAAGAACTAGTTGCTATTATTGAAGAAACACATAATAAATATGTTGAGTGCAAAAAGAAATTAAAGAAATCAAATATGGAAAATGGTGATCTAAATGTTAAACTTCTTGCTCTTGCATCTGAAAATGAGAATCTTAAAGAGGGAAATAAATTTTCTGATCTTAAGTTAAAATCTATGGAAGCCGATTGCAAGCTCCTTTCTGTTGAAAATTCAAACTTACAGACTCAAGTAAACGATCTTCAGAAACAACCATTATTGTGCACCCATATAGATTATGACACTATTGTTAAAGAAAGAAATTTATTATCATCAAATCTAGACCAAGCAAAAATAGACATTAAGAAAAGAATGGATGAGATTGCCAAGCTACAACAACAAGTTCGTAGTTTGAATAATCATGGCATTCTTGATCAAATCCTAGATAATCCCTATCAACAAATTGGGAGAAGAGGACTAGGTTACAAGCCTAAAGGAAAATCTCATCAACAACCTAGTCAGAGAAAGTCACAAACCCAATCTATATATGTACCTAAAAGGACATCCTCACCCAATGACAACATAGGACACAACCATAGAAAAAGATATGAAGTTGACTCAATATGTTGTCATTACTGTTTGCGCCTTGGTCACTATTCATTTTCATGTCCTTATAAGAGAAAAGATGTAGAGTTAGTTTGGGTTCCAAAACCTCCAAACTAAATGAACAAAATCAAAGTTGAGATATGACCAATGACATTAGTTGCATATTTCTATGTCTATCTCAACTCTACATAATTACAAATATAAATGAAATTAATATTAGTTTGTTCCCTAGATGATTTAAAGTCTAAGTCAAATGAAAAGAAAATTCCTATTTTCATATGATTTTTCGTAAAAGTATTTTCTGGTCTATTCATATACTAATTATAATGGAATTATCATTGTATGCTTTATACCATGCTTTCATCATTTGGTGCGCATAGAAAATTGTATGCAAACAAGCAAAATAACTTATTAGTCATATGTTATTGCTTGCAACAAAATCTCTAACTCAGTATCTTTGAAATAATTAAATTGTGTCTCCAATTAAGAAGTATGCTTCAACTTGATATTCAAATTTTATGCAGATATTAGACTCAATATATTCAATCTGAAAAATCTACAAAATTTGCCTCTTGGTCAAAATAAAACTTGACTAAGGGGCGCTATGGTCATAGTCAAAGGCGACCTAAAATAAGCTTAGACAAAAAATTGCTTATTTTGGAAATTCTCTCTTTGGACTTAATCTAAATATAAATTTTCTTGAAAATTAAATCATTTGTTATCATTTAAGCCTTAAATTATCCCAATATTACTCCCTTAGAATATCCATATAAATGCTCTACAAAAATGATCTACCATTTGCATTTTAAAAATCAGTTTTAAAAGTTGTACTCAGTAAGTCTGTCGGTCGACGAATTCGTCGACCGAGAACTTCTCGGTCAGCCCATCTCCCTCGACCGACAAATACTAAACAGACTCAATATCGGACGAACTGTCGGTCGACAAATGCTCGACCGAGACAACATCGGTCGACAAGTGCTCGACCGAGAAATAGCCGTTGGATACGACCGTTGTAAATCGACCGTTATGACCGTTTTTTTTACCGTTGGGGAACCAAGTGGCGCGTCTGCAACTCGACCGTTGCAGACGCTCGGTCGACGAGTCGTCGACCGACCAGGTCGCTGGAATGCTATAAATAGGAGCAAAAACGAGTCATTTACTCACACTTGCATTTCATTGCCTCCATAGTCCATCTCTAGTGCATTTTCGTGCAACCCTTCAGCATTCTTATCCTCCAATCTTCCTTGCTTCTTCTCCACACTCAAGAAACACAAATGGCCTCATCCTCAGCTGTCCGTGGGAAGAAGAAGGTCGCTGGAAGAAAAAGAAGAGAAGATCGGGAAGCCACTCCGCCACTGACGATCATCAACGACATCGCCTTCGTCGACGGAGATGCTGGAGATCGATATCTACGGCTTTCCTCTAAAGCTCCTCTTCCCCGACGCCCGGTCGAAGCTATGGACTTCATCAACATAGTCGATCTGGAGAATCTCTTTGGAGTGCAAAAGCTGAAGGACTTCATCAATCCTTCTTTTCCTATCTATTCCACTAAGGTAGTCAACGAATTCTATGCCAATCTCTTATCCCACACCGAAAATGAAACCACATTCTTCTACACCATGGTCAATGGGCGTAGTTTTAAATTTTCCGAAGGGGATATTCTTGATATGCTAGAAATTGATATAGATGAATACCAAGATTTCCTTGACCTTACCACCGGCAATCCACTAAATTTATTTTCCCATGATGACCACTCCACTAGCCTTAGTGATATAAAAAGAGCCATATTTCAAACCAATACCACTTGTCATGAAGATAGGGGAACCTATTATGCAATAAACCTGAAACCTGCATGTAGGATAGTAAACCTCATTGTTTCCACTAACGTACATCCTAGAGCCAATAAATCTGAGGTCCCTATTTTCCGCATGTGTCTAATTTATGCTATCATAAAAGAAATTCCTATAAACTTCATTCGCATAATACTTAAAAACATGCTTGAGTTTTCTGGCAATCCACCGTATGCCGATTTTGTATGCCAGATCACTCAACATTTTCTTAAGTTACAAATTGAAGATATGGGGTATACATGGGAGCGTAGACCACCAAAGATAAGTAAGAACACCGTAGAGAAGATGGGGATTGACTTTGGTCATAAAAGGGCAAGAGTAGAAGGAGAATCATCACATCAAGATATACCACCACCCCCTCCTCCTACTAATCTTTTTGTTGATCCCATCCAAAATACTCTCACTTATCTTGTCGGCTCCCAATATCATCTTAGTAACCAACTTAACTATACCCACCATGCCATGACATACTTAAATCAAAGAATGCAAAATCTTTCTCCGAGCCAAACCGATGAATATCCGCATTCCTTAAATCCTGGCATGCTCAACCCATTTAACCCTTCATACAACTACTATCAACCTCCACCTCCACCATCAATGGATCTTGCACATACTCAATTTTCCTCCATACAATTGCAAGATATAGCTGCTCACTTCCGATTTGACCGAGTTCCCACATTTCTGGAAGCATATGCATTAACTACAACAGGTGCTTTGGATTGGCAAACTCTGGTCAAATATTATGGAGCTGAGCCATTCCTTGGGAAAGATCCGGACATCGATGTAATTCTTAAATCTTTCCAGTGAAGTATTGAAGTTGTACTAGTTGTAATGACAATGATTGTAATTAATTGGTCATTTCTATATGATTGTAATATTCTCCAAGCTATTGAATGAAGTTTGCCATCTTTGCTTGATTCAAATGGTTATTCTTTTAAGCATATGAGACATCTTCAAAAAATATGGATTATAAGTTCATTATTGTAGAGCATAACAAATAAGGGGAGTAATAATTAAAACAGGAAACTATTAAAATTGTGGCTAAATTGACAAATGACAAAATAGTTCTCCAGAAACATCCTCGGTCGAGCAACTAGTCGACCGAGAACACTGTCGGTCGAGCAATTGTCGACCGACTGGGTTTCTGTTTTCCAGACTGCCATAAATTACATACATCTTTGTTAATCATGGAGATCATCTACAACATTTTATAGTTTTTGCTTAGTACTCAAACTTTCATTTGAGATATCTATCTAAGGGGGAGCAAAGCATAAGACTAAGGGGGAGATCATAAAAACAACTTTGACCATTTAAATTGAAGAAGCTCACAAAAACATTGTAACCACCATATGTAGCTGGACATTTTCCTTGATTATAAAGAAATTTATGAAATTATTCAAAATAGTATCTTGTACTTGAAGGAACTCTCTACCCAAAACAGGGCTTAACATCCCTTGCTTTTGGATGAAGACATTTTTTTCTGTACTCTAAGCTTAGAGGATTCTCATTTAATTCAGGGTTTAACATCCTTTGATAAATGAGAATTCAATATACATTCATCGTACGCTTAAGGGAATCTCATATCATTTCAAGGCTTAACATCCTTTGCAAATGATTGAGAAACAAATTGTGGATAAATTAGACAAAAATCTATGTTTTTAATAGGATATCCATTTAAGGGGGAGCATAATATTAAGGGGGAGAAGAAAAATAAAATATTCAACTTGGATATCTTTTTGAAGTGACAAAGGGGGAGAAAGAATATAAAAATCAAAACTATAAATGAGTTTCATTACATCTTGGCCAGCACTCACTTGCAAAACATAAATGGCTACAAAAGGTAATTTTCAGGTATGAAACTCACATGCTTTATATTTTCTTATTTCATATTTAGGAAATGTTTGTCATCTTCAAAAAGGGGGAGATTGTTGGATAAATTAGATATTATGATAAATCCCTTTGTTTCAATGATGACAAACATTTCATTCTTATTAATCTAACGAGCTACTTGAGTGTGCAGGATGACAAAGTAGCAAGGGAAAATCCAAGAGCTTACTTAGTTTTATTTTCATGCAATGTAATCAATGTTGTAAAACTTGTACAAATATATAATGTACAAGTACTTAGATTTGCATGTAAATCAAGCGTTAGATTTTCCCTAGCCAAACACCATAGTTAGACATGTCATCCCATTTAAATAGGATCACCTTTGCACACTCACACATATAATTAATGCTTAAATTGAAACCTTGAAACAGGATCATCCTCGGTCGACAAACTCCTCGACCGAGACACTCTCGGTCGACCATCTTCTCGACCGAGAAAGATCCAAAGTAGCCGTTAGACACAACAGACAAGTTAGTTGGTAGTTGAAGAAAGACGTTGCAAATCACTTGTTCCAGAGAGCCTGTCGGTCGACAAAACTTCGACCGAGTAGGTGTATCGGTCGACCATTTGTCGACCGAGATGGTCTCTGACAGCAACTGCAGAATAAATTAATTAGCCGTTGTTAAAGCAACAACTTTGTACCTAACGGCTAGTTAAGCACTTAGAAACCCCTAGAAGTTGTCTAGAACGTCCTTAAGCATACTTAGACCATTCCTATAAATAGGACAAGCCATAGGACACTAGAATTCACTTGTTACACTTGAGAATACACTTGAGCATACTTGAGCAATCTTTTGCAAGCAATTTGAGCACTGTGATCATTGGCCTACATTCTCCTTAGCTCAATCTCGTGTCCTATAGGCTAGATTCTACTACCCACAGCAATTACAAGTTCACATACTTGGCTAGGAGATCTTACGCTTGATCTAGGCATATCAAGCCTCGGGCTTAAAGGATAAGTTGTAATTTCTCTATTTCTTTCTTGTTCCTATTTATTCTTTGTACTCTCCTTGCTACTCCTAGGGTTGGAGGCTGCGAATTGGAGAGGGTTGACTTCTCGGAGGAGAAGGGGACTTCAAGCTACTTCAAGAAGGCTATCGCACGGGAAGCTACTTCAGAAGGCTAGTGCAACGGGAGTTGGTGCATCTACTTCAAGGGAAGGCTGCTTCGAGTTGGGCGATTACTTCTAGGTGAAGGCTGCTTGAAGGGTTTAGGGAAAAGAGATTGTATTTTATGTAATTCCTTGAGAGGTAATAAAATAAATTTCTTTTCAAATCCCATTTGGGTAAGCAACTGGGTAGTGGACTGACTACCTTAGTATTTGCTAAGGTAGGAACCACTCTAAACCCTTGTGTCTCCTTGTCCAATATTTTCTTTGTGGTTGCTTGAGTAATTAATTGTTAAAATTATCTATAAAACTCTATTCACCCCCCCTCTAGTAGTTTTCATAAAGCTACGAAGCTTGGAGCTCTAGATCAGATCTTAAGGTGGGTTTTATAACTTTAACCCTTAAGTTTTGTTAATGCACCTTCTTCTCCTAGAATCGTTGCTTGTTCTTATTCTTTAGACACCTTTGTGTGTTCTTGCAAGTAATTCTGTGAAGAACAGCCCCTGTTCTTGAGGTAGAAGATGATGTCATTAATTCCAAAGTTTATCCACAAACTTGATTTAGCATACGGTCTCCCACCTCATGCTCAAATGGTTTGCCAAACCATTTGGAGCAAACGGTTTCAAACCGTTTGAATGCAAATGATTTCACAAGAACGTTTGAGAGCAAATGGTCCAAGACCGTTTGGATGCGTTGACCAGGCGTTGACCATTTGGAGGTCTGTTGTAAACAAAATGGACTAATCACCCACCAAAAATTATCAAGTAATTCCAAGAGAATCACTAATTGAAGGCACATTAGTCACCTAAACCCTAATCGGGTCAATTGCTGATTTCAATAATACAATCATGTTGAAGTTTGGGTTGAGTGACCCAAACGGTTTCAAAACCATTTGGGGACCACCCAAATGGTCTCAAGACCGTTTGGTGATCACCCAAGACCATTTGGAGGTCTAGGGTTAAGTAGGGATGACCAATTGAAGGTCCAATGATATCATGTTGATGAGCAATTAAGTGCTGATTTGGTGACCAAATTTAGGGTTCAACCCTTAAGAGAATGTCTTAGTTTTTGATGAATTAATGGGAAAACGGTCTCAAGACCATTTTGAGGATGTACAAATTATCCCAAGACCGTTTGGGGGTCACCCAAGACCGTTTGGAGGTCTAGGGTTGACTATGGTCAAGTGGTTGGAAATCTAAGGATAGCAAGTTGAAGCATAATTGATTAGTGACCTAATGATCAAATCAATGAGCCAAACCTTAATAGGTTGAGTTAGATTTTGGTGTTGACTTGAGAAAATGGTCTCAAGACCATTTGAAATTCATCCAAATGATCCCAAGACCGTTTGGGGTCAGGTCATGACCAATTTAAGTGATGACTCAATGGTTTCAAATCAATTGGACTCACATTGAACCATGTTGAAGGGTAATCGATTTCAAACCCTAATCCAATTGATCTAATCCCTAATTGGTGATCAATTGAGGGTCAAATTAGTTGAGGGTTGACCTAATTGACTCAATTGATGAGTGGCTAACAAGTGCATGGTTGATTTAGGGGTTCAACATTGGAAACCCTAACTCAATTAAGTGATTGAGACACTTTTTGGTCAATGCGGTTTTGAGGTGGTTTGGACCAAATGGTATCAAGACCGTTTGGGACCAAACGATCCCAAACTGTTTGATCTCATGCGATTTCAAGATCGGTTTTGCTCATGCGGTTTCAAAGTCAAACTTGACCAAACGGTCAACAAGACCAAATGGTCTTCACCTCAACTTGGGCAAACGGTCTTGAGTATGCACTTTACCAAATGGTTTCAACAACTCCTGGCTCAGATTTTGGCTCATTGCTGTCCTACTGGGTGAGAACATTCTTCTTAAGCTTGTATTTCATGTGCCAAGTCTAAGATCAAAGATAGCCAATTTTCTACTGCCATCCGTGTTCTATCCTCTAGTGGTGTTACCCCCACAAAAGCTGCTAATTATTCTTATCTTCAAGCTAAACACCCTCAACCTCCACTGACATTGGTACAACCTCAGTCTAAAATTTCTAGCTCCCCATTTGTTTCTTCTTGCTCTATGATTGAAGAAGCCATTTTATCATTCAAGAAAGGGACCGCTTGCACACGTGATGGCCTACGATCACAACATCTTATTGATTATATGTGTGGGGCTGCCACTGTAGTGAAAGATGATCTTTCTAATGTAGTTTCAACTGTGGTCACTGGTCGTTGTCCAGATTCCCTAGCTCCCTACATTTCTAGTTCTCCATTGACTCCTTTTCTCAAACCAGACAATGGCATTCGGCCTATTGCTATGGGTAATATTTGGCAGTGCCTTGTATCCAAAGTCGTGGCAAAGGGTGTAAGTTCTGATGTCGTCCCTTATCTTATGGATCATCAGTATGGTGTTGGTATTTCTGGTGGTGTTGAGGCCCTTCTACATGCTGTCACTCAACCTGTCTATGAACAACAACACACTACAGTCACCATGGCTCTTATTGACTTCAACAATGCCTTCAACATGGTTGATAGATCTACCATATTCCGAGAGGTTCGTCTTCATTGCCCTTCTATTGTACAATGGGTTGAGTTTTTCTATAACTCTCCATCTCCTCTCTATATGGATCATGGCGAGTCTCTTTTTTCTTCTGTTGGGGTACAACAAGGTGACCCATTAGGTCCCCTACTTTTTTCCCTGGGACTCCACCCTCTTATTTTACAGGCAAAGGATGCATGTCAACTTGACCTCCTTTCTTTCTACCTTGATGATGGAACCCTCATTGGGGACACAGAGGTTGTTTCGAAGGCTCTATCCCTCATTCAGGAGTGAGGCCCAATGTATGGTCTTCATCTCAATACTAAGAAGATAGATTTTTTGGCCATCTGATGACCCTAGATGAGGCTCGAATGTGGGCTTATTTCCAACTGACATCTCTCATCTAGAACGTGGAGTGAAGATTCTAGGTGGCCCAATTTTCTATAGACGCATCCTTTGCAAAGGAACTTCCCCAGAAATTTGTGATGAAGACCTTTGATATGATGGATCACATGTCCTCACTCTAGGACCCACAGTGTGAGCTTCTTCTTCTTAGGTCTTGTGTTGGGATGCCCAAACTATTATTTGATCTTCGTACAACACCTCCTTCTTCTATCACACCTGTGTTGGATATTTTTTATCACGGTCGTCGTTGTTGTCTGGAGCGTATTGTGGTTGGTGATGACCCATGTTTTGGTGATTTAAAATGGTGTTTGGCTACACTTCCTATGCATCTAGGGGGATTGGGGATCAAGTCCTCTCATGATGTCAATAAATTTGCTTTTGTTGCCTCTCAGATACACACTAAAGATCTCCAAGACCATATGTTGTGTGAGGTCACATGTGTGCCTACAGGGATCCCCTTTGTCCAAGCACATGGTTGCATATATCTTGCCATCTTTATGTTGGTCTATGTTGACAAGTATGCATTCTACCACCCCAAAGACCCAGTCTATTTTGGTAGACACTTACTACAAAACGGTCATCCAGCAAATCATGGTAAGTGACCTATCCTTACGACAACATGCTATTCTCACTTCTTTACAAGACTATCATGCACAAAATTTTTTGAGGGTTGTTCCTATTAATGGCCTTGGTCTGTCTATGTTACCCATTGAGTATTGAGCTATCCTTCAGTATTGGCTTATGATTCCCTTGTATCCAGGTGATGAACCTTGTCTAATTTGCAACATCATAGATATTGATGCCTTTGGTGATCATGCAGTGCACTGCCGCTCGCAGCCTGGTTATAAGTTTCGTCATGATGTTGGCACTCGATTTGGGTTAAAGGTTTTGAAATAAGCTCCTTTGGCCTTCCTTAGCACTCAATCTGATGGTGTTCATTCGTTGCGACCTGCAGACATTCTTTTATTTCATTGGATGAATGGAAAACATGCCTATGTTGACCTAACAAGAGTTTCTCCCTTGACAGGTATCCTTTCAAAAAACTTTAAAGCAGGGCAGGCAGCGTCAGAGGCAGCAATACAAAAAGTTCATAAACATGGAACAACATGTGAGGCCAATCAACATCATTTTCTACCTTTCACCTTTGACACCTTTGGGGTGCCTACCTACGATGTAGTTTCTCTTCTTCGACGCCTTCAACATATATAAATAGGAATCTTATGATGCCTTCATCTACATGTAATGATTTTATTTTTGGGTCCTTGGGTTTTGCCATCCAACAAGGATTGACAACCCAGTTTGTTGCTTGCACTTCTGTGAGAGCTTTTATGTAATCTTTTGAGCAATTATATGAAACATATTACGTGACATGTTGTGAGACGACACCATCATGATATGGGTCACCCTGGCGAAGTCCACGTGCAGGCTTTGTGCTTTTGGTCCGATCCCCGTTTATAGTAAAAGTGTGCTGGACATATATGATGCAATCATTGACTTTACTCCTCCACTTCATTCCAAAACCCATATTCTCCATCACCACATCAAGGAAACTCCACTCCACCATGTGGTATGCTTTGGACATGTCCAACTTCATAGCAAGACTACCTTTTTTCTTCCCCTTTTCTCTCTTCATAGAGTGGAACACTTCATAGGCTATGATAGCTCAATGTTATGATATAGGTCATAGATCCTCCTAAATGAATTGTTAGAGACTTGATATGCAATGACATTTGTCATGATATGGGCCCAAGTACCTCAAAATTGTATTTTCAGAGACTTGCTGTGAGAGGACACTTTAATGACATGGGAAATGACTCCTCTCAAAAGAATTTTAGGGACTTATTGTGTGATATGATCCCTGACCCCTCACAAATTCAATTTTAGGGACTTGTTGTGAGACATCACTATCATAATATGGGTCTTAGCTCATCCCAAATGCATTTTGAGGGACTTTTTGTTAGATGATACTATCATGATATGGGCCATGACACCTCCCAAATGTATTTTTTGGGACTTGTTGTGAGAGCACATTGTGGTGATATGGGCCCCAAATCTAGCCAAATGCATTTGTAAAGATTTGTTGTGAAACGACACTGTCAAGATATGGGCACTAGATCCTCCTTAATGCATTTTTAAGGAGTTGTTGTAAGAGCTCAATGCCATGATATAGGTTGTGGATCCTCCTAAATGAATTGTTAAAGACTTGCTATTAGATGACATTTGCCATGATATGGGCCCAAGCACCTCCCAAATACATTTTCAGAGACTTGTTATGAGAGGACACTTTCATGAGATGAGACATAGTTCTTCCTAAAAGCATTTTCGGGGACATGATGTGAGAGGACAACATCATGATATGGGTTGTGACTCCTCACAAATTCATTCTTAGAGACTTGCTGTGAGCATACATTGTCATGATATGGGTCGTGGGTCCTCCCAAATACATTTCTAGGGACTTTCTATGAGAGGACATTGTCATGATATGTGACATGTCTCCTCCCGAATGCATTTATAGAGACTTTATGTGAGAGGACAATGCCATGATATGGGCCTTGGATCCTCCATAATCCATTTCTATGGACCTTTTATGAGAGGACATTATCATGATATGGGTCGTGGCTCCTTCCAAATGCATTTTTTGGGACTTACTGTGAGACAATATTTGTAATTATATGGGCCCCAAATACACTCAAATGAATTTTTGGGGACTTGTTGTGAGAGGACAATATCATGATATGATCCCTGGATCCTCACAAATGAATTTCAAGGGACTTGTAGTGAGAAAAGACTGTCATGATAGGGGACTTGGCTCCTCTAGATACATTTTTGAGAACAAGGTCCATAGAAATGGATTATGGGCCCTGATTCTATTTATTTGAAGGGACATGTAATGAAGGACACTATCATGATATGGGCCATGTATACTCCATAATGCATTTGAAGGGACATGTTATGAAGGATACTATCATGATATGGGTCGTGGAACCTCCCAAATGCATATTTAGGGACTTGATGTGAGATAACATTTGTTATGATATGGGCCCTGACACCTCCCAAATGCATATTTAGGGACTTGATGTGAGATAACATTTGTCATGAAATGGGCCCTGACACCTCCCAAATGTATTTTGATGGACTTGTTATGAGAGGATGTTGTCATGAAATGGGACCTGACACCACCCAAATGCATTTTTAAGGACTTATTGTGAGATGACATTGCCATCATATGTGCGGTGGCACCTCCCAAATGTATTTTCAAGGACTTGGCGTGAGACAACATTTGTCTTGAAATGGGCCCTGACATCTCCCAAAAGCATTTAGAGGGACATGTTGTGAAAGGACACTATCGTGACATGGGTTGTTAGGTCTTGTTTTGGTCAAGATTGTCATTTCTCTTGTGTTTTGGGTTGAGAAAGAAGTACACCATATGCGTTTGAGGTCGAGAAACTAAAAATGCAAGAAAGATGAACTAAACCCCACATAAATAAAAAAAGATGAACAATATCACATGTAACAACTTTCCCCCCACTTAATCCCGCCGCTTCCTAAAACACATGCTCTGAGAATACAAATCAGCGTGAAATTTTCCTTTTCCCCAACTACATCCCCGAACCCCTACTGCTTAACCCTTCGTTTCCCTCATCGTTAGGTCCTTCTTTCGCTCGACTGTGAGAGCTTGATACCATTCACCCCTATTTCTCAGTGGCTTGGAATTCCTCATGGATGATCACGCAATCGCTCTGCTCTGTTTCAATTAGAGATCTTCCTTAGGGTCTAGATTCTCAATCGCTCTACTCTGTCTCGCCCCTTGTCCTGGCCGCAAGTAGCTAGAAGTGATCACCCTGTTATTTCTCAGCCAGCAGTGGAGCTTGCCCCGTCGATTGCTGTTCCTCAGTGATCTTCCTTTGGGTCTAGATTCTCAATCGCTCTGCTCTGTCTCACCCCTAGTCCTGGCCGCAAGTAGCTAGAACGTGATCGCTCAGTTGTTTCTCGGCCCTAGTCAGCAGTGGAGCTTGCCCAGTCGATCGCTGTTCTCCTTCGGGACAAGTTAGTTCCTCGTCTTCATTCTTGTTGTGAGACGACACCATCATGATATGGGCCCTGGCTCCACAGAAATTTATTTTTAGGGACTTACTGTGAGAGCACACTATCATGATAGTGGTTACATATCCTCCCAAATGCAATTACAATGACATGTTGGGAGAGAACATTCTCATGATAGTGATGCAGCTCCTCTCAAATGCATTTTAGGGACTTGTTATGAGAAGAAAACATCATGATATGAGCCCTGACCCCTCGCAAATTCACCCAAATGCATTTGTAAAAACTTACTGTGACAAGATATGGGCCCTAGCTCCTCCTTAACACATTTCCAAGGAGTTTTTGTAAGAGCTCAATGTCATGATATAGGTCCTAGATCCTCCTAAATGAATTGTTAAAGACTTGCTATGAGATGACATTTGTCATGATATGGGCCCAAGAACCTCCCAAATGCATTTTTAGAGACTTGTTAGGAGAGGACACTTTCATGATATGGGCCATAGTTCCTCCCAAACGCATTTTTGGGGACTTGTTGTGAGAGGACAACATCATGATATGGGCCTAGACTCCTCACAAATACATTCTCAAATACTTGTTGTGAGCATGCATTGTCATGATATGGGTCGTGGCTCCTCCCAAATACATTTCTAGGGACTTTATGTGAGAGGACACTGTCATGATATGTGACTTGTCTCCTCTTGAATGCATTTATAGACTTTCTATGAGAGGACAATGCCATGATAAGGGCCTTGGATCCTCCCTAATCCATTTCTAGGGACTTTTTGTGAGAGAAAATTATCATGATATAAGTCGTGGCTCCTCCCAAATGTATTTTTTGGGACTTACTATGAGATGAAATTTGTAATTATATGGGCCCCAAATACACTCAAATAAATTTTTGGGGACTTGTTGTGAGAGGACACTATCATGATCATCTGAATACGTCAACCCATTGTTCTAATTCAAACATCAACTTTATTTATAACACAAAAAATGCTAATGTCAACATAATTCAAACTTAAATTAAAGCACACCTAACTTGCTTTATACAATGTTGACTGGTTCAATTTTCTTCTGATTCAATATTTTATTGTCATCAATGTTGACAATCCGGCCCAACCGGTTCGACTACTATGATTAGTCAACACCAGTCCGGTTCCAAAATCATTGGTCCTGCCTAATTTAGACAATCAAAGTCTGAATCATCACTGAATGAAATGTATAATAAACCATAGTTGCATAGGTATATTTAAAATACAATTATATTTTACGCTTTCACTGTGAAAAATACCCATGTAACAAACTTTCCCCCCACTTAATCCTGCCGCTTCCTAAAACACCCGCACTGGGAAGACCGGTCAGCACGAAAATTCCCAACTAAATCCCCCCACGCCTACCGCTTACCCCACCCATACCTATCACTTTCTTTTTTTCTCCCTCATCCTTAGTCATTTCTGCTTTCCTCTTAGAGTCTAGATGGTGAAAATTCCCCTTCCAGCCGCGATTGATCACGAGCAGCCTCTGGAGTCTGGCCGATGAGAATTCCCCTTCCATCCACGATTGATCACAAGCAGTAGTGAGGTGAAGTTCGTCGATCCCTCTTTCCCTTCGGGTCCGGTTTGTATCTACCTTTCCTTCATGGTTTCTCAATCCTGTTCTTTCCCAGTCACCCCCGATCTTGGCCACGAGCAGCAGTGAGGCCGCACGCAGCAGTGGAGCTCGCAACTCCATTGAAATTTGTCCATCGCGCCGCAATCAGCAGCGGAGCTCGCGCCCTGTAGTTTGTCCGATTGCTATTCTCCTTCACTTTCGATTAGTTCCTCCTCTTCCTGCTCCCTTCTTCAATTGTTTCTTTCTTAGTCGCCCCTCTTTCTCAGTCACCAAGTACTAACGCTAGCACCAGTGAGGATGCGGGCAACAGTGAGACTCGCGCCCCCAGTGAACTTTGTCAATTGCCCTCCTCCTTTGGACCGGGTTAGTTCTCATTTCCCTATCATAATTGGAAGTCTGATTTATTACATATCATTCTGTTACCTGGGCAAGAGATTAAAGAAATTTCACTGCAAGGAAAAACATAAGATCTGCGAATAGGAAATAATGCAAAACATCAGAAAAAGTCACCTTGATTTGGATAGATGCGCAAGTATATATAGTGAAGAAAAAGATCATTCCAGTATTGTGTGCTTGACATTGCTTACTGATAGAAAGCTGGTAGTTTTTCTATGCAAGTACAAGTTCTATACAATATAAATATTTTGTTGTTTGGGAGTCCATTTCGATAACTCTTCGATTTTGTTCATGAAAAATCCACGACTACAAGGTGTGTTCGCATATGTGCTCTGTGTCAGTACTTAGAATGTCAGCTGCCTACCTGGTTTCCTGTCAATTTTTTCTTTCTTCTCCATGGAACAAAAGTGATCCTAGCAAGGCTCACCTCCCCACCACCTTAAAACATACCAGTACCATCTACCAACTACTAGTTATTAAGACATTAACAGCCAAACTAGGCCGTATTTGTTGCTGAATGTATTCCAATAAGAATGTTTGACTACAAATCGGAATAGTGAAGTGTGATAGAGCACCCTTAACCAGACCTTCGCCCAGATATCTACCTCTTAACACTATATTAATTGGTAATCTATTTATAGATATATAGAGGTTTGTATATATTATGGAGTCCTTCGTATCTAGATTAACTATAAGATATTGTGAGTTCCTTTTTCTTTGCTGCAATAGCTCTAGAGAACAACTCCCATATTGTTTGAGGTGTATCTGTTGTTGGAAGGGGCAAGTTTGCTTCCACCCGTAGTATTACTCATATGATAATTCCCTACTATTTTGTACCTCATTTACCTTTGGTGGTGTTTCATTTAATAAACTAAATTAGATTAGTGCACGTTGTTTCTGACTTGTCATTTGGCACTGCAAATGTCAGAAGTGGGGGGGTATTCACCATCATTTATTACTGTAATTAAGAAGAATTGTATCAATGTTGGTTGTGAAGATCATTGGTTAGTTAAAATAGAACAGCTGTTTGTGTGTATCCACTATGTCTTAATGAAATTGTGTCTAAACTAGAGTAATATGGTCACTTCAAACAAGTCCCCAATCTCTTATTAACATGTGTTGTACCCTGATTCATTTTTGATGTGTTTGAACACACTATGGACTCTTCCAAGCTCTGTTTACCATTTATTTTTCTTTTTGGATATTGGTTATATTTGAACAATAACCCTCCATCCCGTGTCTTATCATTATTTCCTCCTATGTAGTGGGGTTGAGATAGTATTTTTTTCACATCCTTGGTGGTGTTGGGCCCCTCCACATCCATTGTGGCTACCAAATGTATAAAGGGTGTCATTTTATGGTTAGCTAGGTCATAATATGACATAATGTGACCTAAATATAACTAATATTTGCATAGCATAAACTTCTTAGGCCTTAACATTCCCTATTTACCATATAGTCACCTAAATGAGGCACAATTTGGCCAAATCATACCAAACTTCCCCAAATTTACTCTATACCAATTATGCTTTGATTAAGGATAGCATATACTTATGACAATGTTAAGATATTTAATTGTCTTGTTTCTGTTAGTGTGATGTCTTCCCAAATTTATTGCCTTCTTGTCCCCAGTTATGCTAACAAAAGTTTGCATTGATATGATATTATACTGTTATATTATCTCTTACCTGGACTGAATGGATTTATCATTTAGCTATTGACCATAGTGTTCATTTTTTTCATATATGGGATCACAACTTTAAATAGTTGAAGTAGTAGTTGTTGCTTTAAGCTAGCAATAGCAAAACCATACAGGTTTAGTAATTTGAAAACATTAAAATGAATGACAAACTAACAGCTATCATATTGTATATAGCCTCCTCCTATGAATTCTGGAACAAATTGATACAGACAGAACATTTACAAGCCAAACCCACAGACTCTAAACCACCACTAAGTGAGGACAGCATCATAACAGACGTATCACCCATCTTTGTACATCAACTGAAAGGAATCTGCATAAGTATGAGCGTCTGCCCAGTGTAACATCTTTCTTTGTCTGATATAAATGAAAAAATATCATCCCTTTGAAATCAACCAAAGCCCACTCCACCCAGCAGACCCACAAAACACCTTCAGCCCCATGAACTATTCAGTGGCAAATTAAAATCCTTCCTCAAGGTACCCAACAGCATGCAAGAATCACAATAGAACTCCCTCATGTAAGAACAAGTACTGATCCACAACATGGATTAACTTCCTCAGGTGATGAACCTATGGTTTAGGTGCCAACGATCTGGACTAAAAAGGATGCTCATGGTTCCAATTCCCCTCATCACTGCTAACAATGCCAACAACTCTTAAAGTCCTCTGTTTGACCTTCCTAAAATAGTAATATGATGAGATCTCTGTAAGCCTCAAATACTGCTACACATCTTCTGGGAAGGTTTAAATCACAACCCACATTCCTGACTCATCAAACACTAATAGCCTCCATCAAGAGAGATAAATGACATTTCTAATGGATTGGGTGATCTTCAGGAAATAGTCATCACCCTCCACGTTGTAGGCTTTTTCTCCAACCACTAACAGTGCTCACCGATTGAAGATCACTGAGTAGTTGATCATCGAGGTTGAGGTCCCAAACTCATGCAGGTAGGTTGATGGCCATCTTCTATGCTTCATTGAGAGTGCAGAAGAAAACCATAACTGTCTTTGCTTCTGTCCTGAGGATGTTCTTTGAGTTAAACCAGAAATCTTTGAGATGATTCAGATGTTCCTCCCAAGTACAATCGTCGCTCCAGCAAACTCCTCAAATCCCAATTATTTACCTCAAATTAGATATTTTTTCCCCAAATCAGACCTTATTGTCCATATTTGCATGATTTGGCCTAATTAAAATCTGATTTTACATTATGTGACCTAATCGGATCTAAGTCTAAAATAAATCATGCCCAAAAAAAGAGAAGGCTGAATAGTATCTAGGAGGATAAACAACACCTAAACTAGGCCTCAACGGTTCTTCTTGGTGAAATAGATTCTCTATTTGGTTCTGCTTTCTATTGATTTCCTCTTCAATATAGTTAGGCATTGGATAAGGTGGTTAGGCATTGGATAAGGTGCTAATAATTAAGTATTTACATTCATGATTTGGCCTAATTCAAGCCTAATTTACATTAACAACAATTGGTTCTTATACATAACTGAAAATTTAACAAAATTACATGATCATTTTTCAGGGAGCCATGGATAAGAGTTGGATGAGTAGAGGAAAATCTAAACATGAACGTTGCCAACAGACATTCATGCAAGGATTTAACTTATTTTTGGATTTTGCATTTAGTAATCGTACTGAGGTCAGGTGTCCATGTGTGAAATTTGAGAACAAATTCTTTCATAATAGGGAGACAATTACATGGCATGTTATCAGATCTGGATTTCTATCGACCTACACTGATTGGGAATATCATGGTCATATTGACAAAAAAGATCATATGGTCAATCAACATATGGCTAACTCTTTTGATGATATGGAGGGGTTGATAAATGATGCATGCTATGAGGAAGTAGAAATGAACACAGACTTTCCTGATAGTGGTAGTGAATATTCTATTCATGATGATGGTGGTAGTGATAATGAAAATCATATTCATGATAATAAGAAATTTGAGGAACTACTTAAAGACGCTTGTGAACCATTATATCCAAGTTGTGAAAACTACTCAAATCTCTCCTTTGTTGTTCATCTATTTAGACACAAATGCTTGAATAAAATAAGCAACAAGGTGATGTCAGGATATCTGGAACTTCTATCAAAAGTGTTGCCTATGGGACACAAGTTGCCAACAACATGGTATGAATGTAGAAAACTCATGTCTTCTCTAGGGTTAGATTGTCAGAAAATCCATGCATGTCCCAATGATTGTATACTTTATAGAGGAGAATACTTGAATTTAGACAAATGTCCAAAGTTTTCTACCTCGAGGTGGATTGATACAAGCTGGGGAAGAAGGATAAAGATCAAGAAAAAGACACCACGAAAAGTTCTTCGCCACTCCCCCTTGATTCCTAGATTGAAAAGATTATTCAATTCAGTTAAGACAGCTCCTTGGATGATTTGGCATTCCACAAGTATGGCTGGCGCAGTAGGTGAAATGGAACATCTGAGGGATTCTAAGGCTTGGAAATATTTTGATACCAATCATCCTTCATTCAACATTGAGCTACGAAATGTCAAACTTGGCTTAGCGACAGATGGATTTAGCCCTTTCAATATTGCAATGGGGAGTAGTAGAAGTATTTGGCCTGTCATCTTAATTTGTTATAATCTTCTTCCCTGGCTCACTATGCATCAATCTTTCTTAATGATGTCACTTCTTATTGATGGCCTAAAATCACCAGGAAATGATATTGATGTTTATCTCCAACCATTGATTGATGAATTGAAGATGTTGTGGGCTGGAGTGAACACTTTTGATGCTAAACTAGGTGAGGTATTTAACATGTGAGCAATGCTTCTATGGACCATTAGCGACTTTCCTGCATACAATATGTTGTCTGGTTGGAGTACAAAAGGCTACAAGGCTTGTATGTATTGTCAAAATGATCATGGTTCTATTTACCTTCCATACAGTCGAAAATGTGTCTATCTAAGACATCGACGTTTTTTACCAATTAACCACCCATGGCGTGTTGATAAAAAAAGCTTCAATGGAGTTGAAGAACATGAACCCGCACCTCAACCTATAGATGGGAAACAAATTGAACACTTGTGGAAAGATTATGATAATGTTGTCTTTGGAAAGGTTTCAGGTAATAATTCACATGACCAACATGAACTACCTGAGGGGTGGAAAAAGAGAAGTGTTTTTTTTAGCTCCCTTATTGGAGCTCATTGCTGGTTCGACACAATCTAGACGTTATGCACATAAAAAAAATGTGAGTGAAAATATTTTGGCGTGGTTACTTCAAAAGGATGGTAAAAACAAGGACAATATTAAAGCCCGATTGGATTTGCAACACTTGCGAATACGTAAATCATTGTGGCCTAAACTTTCAAAATCAAATAATATTAGGGAGCTTCCTCATACAATATACAGTATGACAAATGAAGAAAAGGAAAACTTTTTGTCTGTATTAAAGGACATTAAACTCCCTGAAGGATTTTCATCAAACTTCTCCCGTATGGTTCAACTACAAGAAAGGAAGTTAATTGGTATGAAGAGTCATGATCACCACATATTGCTACACCATCTCCTTCCGGTAGCTATGATAAAGGCATTAACAAAACCTGTCAGAAAAGTTCTAACGGAATTATGTGTTTTTTTCAAAGAACTAAGTGCAAGGGTCATTAATATTGAGAAGATGGAAGAGTTGGAGCAGAAAATTCCTATAATAATGTGCAAATTAGAAAATATTTTTCCTCCTGCATTCTTTGATGTCATGGTCCATTTAGTTGTGCATCTAGAAACAGAAGCAAAACTTGCTGGACCGGTTCAATTTAGGTGGATGTATCCCATTGAGAGATATCTACACACACTAAATAATTACATTCGTAATAAGAGTAGACCAGAAGGTTCTATTGCTGAAGGATATTTAATGGAGGAAGCAAGCATATTCGGTGATAGGTATCTGAATGATGTGGAAACCAAGTTACATAGACCTATAAGGTATCTCGATGGTCCACTTGGCTCTCGTTCTATAGTGAGCATATCTGTCGAAGAACTACATCAAGCTACACGTTTCATATTGCTCAATACTGAGGAAGTTCAACCTTATGTGAAGTAAGTAACAATTTATTAATTATAAAATATTTTTGAAAATTGTCTAACAAAATTTATCCGCGACATACATAAATACAGGAAGCATCAGGATATCTTAAGATGCCAGCACCCTAGTTGGGATGATTTCACCTTACAATCACACCACCACAAATCATTTGTAAATTGGTTTGAAGATCATGTAAGGCAATACAACTATTTGATTTAACATAATGTTTTTATCCTATCTTATTTCTTAATTTCATCCATATTTCTTTTCTAACTAGGTTGCTTCCTTACAAGAATTTGATGAACTTCTCAAGCCTATCCAATATCTATCTCAAGGACCTAAGATAGGAATATATTCTTATAAAGATTACTTTGTGAATGGATACAAATTTGAGCGTCAAGATGTTGATAAAGATCGAGTAACACAGAATAGTGGTATCGCCACAATAGGCCCTGATGGTGAAGTATATTATGGACTTCTAGATGACATCTTTGAGATTCGCTACCATGGAATGAATCCTTATTTTCTATTTAAATGCTCCTGGTTCAATGTCGATGAGGAAGGGTTGTCAGTTGATGATCTTAACATTGCACATGTTAACACGAGTAAGCAAAGCTTTGAAGATGAACCATTTATATACCCAGAACAAGCTGAACAAGTCTTTTACTCAAGAGATCCTGTAGATGGACATTGGAGTATTGTATGCCACTGGAAACCTAAAAATGTATATGTAGATCATGATCTCATTGTTGAACAAAAAGATGATCACTTAGGTAAATATCATGAGCCTTCAATTAGTTCTGGGTTGAATGATGTTCCTGATGTCGGATGGACTAGGTCTGATATATCTCATCTTGTAAAGTTTCTAAAAGTGTAATCGGTGAAATTTTACAACCTAAAAAGAGAAGGAGAGTAGAGGTATAATCAATAGAAGTCTTTTGTTAATATTTATGATTGGTTTTTGTAGGACTGTCTGATATTTCACTTCAGACATCTAACTAAGATTTAATACAATCATTTTTTTTCAGAGTCATGCCACTTAAATCTATGTTCAAATCCGTTAGATCATGGAGATGGAAAATTAGGGCACCAATCTTGCATCAAGAAAAGCAGGTATGTGAAACTTTATTTTAATTTTTTGCATACAATTTTTTGCCAGAAATTGTCACATATTTTGTCTTTTATGTTAATTTTAGAACTAGAAGTGGTTAATGGAAGTAAGAAGAGATCACTCATAAAGTTTGCACCCACCTTTAAGGATCCAAATAAGGAAGTGAGTAGCAATGCAAATTCAATTGCAGCTGCAAAAAGAAAATCTGCGTCCATCCTTAAGGAAAGTATGTGTAAGATAAACTCAATTTAGTTTGAAGGTATTTAATTTCATGTGTTTATGTTAATATTGTATATATTTGGTTAGATGGATCAACAACAAGACCAACAAACTCAGATTGTTTGGATGATAACATTCCAATTGCAAATGTATTCAAAAAAGTCAGAAATTGTGGTATATTCTTTACTGCATTAATATCATATTTTGTATTTTCCAACATGATGTCCTCTTAGGTATGTGAAATTATTGCATTTGTATAGATGCATCTATAAATGAAAAAGGTGAATCATACACTTTCAAGAAAAGTGTGCAGCCAAGTTTGAAGAAAAAGTCCATTGTTGAAAATGCCATGCACCTAGAAGACCACATGAGAACAGATCAAGAAATTGAACATGAACCCAGATGCAAACAATGTAATTCATACCATTAGTTTTTTTTCCAATCATTAGTGTTTTTTATTGTGTAGTAACTTTTGATAAATTTATCAAAATATTAATGATCTTATTGTAGTGTCTAATCATGGTAGTCAAGGGAGCACACCACTTCAAAGGACCAACTTCAGAGGTATTATTTTCAAAATCCAATTAATTTATACGTTAAAATGTAATTAGGTAGATACAAAGTTAGAATGGATTTCAAACACACTTTATTTAGGCTCGACCAAAAGTACTGGAGGAAGTAAGAATTTACATCACCATCATAGATCTGAAACTGGTACAAGTTATATTTGTGTATGTGATTTTTCCCCTTCTATTAGCAAACACTATCAATTATGAATCCTTCTACTTTTAATAGTGATAGAGAGTACAAATGCATATACAAATGCCAAAGGAAAACATGTCCCCATCCATAACAATCCACTTAAGGAACGCTTGAGTGAGATAACATCAAGTAAGTCTTAATTAATTTAGTTGCCTATGTATATATCGCCAACCCCTCAATCTTGTATCTTTTTTTTCCATAAATATATTAGAAACGAAGAGACCAAGAAACTCAGAAATTTTGGAAGAAGAAATTCCAGTTGGTGATGCAGTTAAAAAAACTCAAAATCATGGTATGAAGTACATTATTTACTATATGAATTGCAGAATTTTGCTTTATGACTGATCTCTTACTACCTTGAAATGATTGAATTCATGTAGACAAGTCTATGAGCAGAAAAGGTGAATCAAGTACTCTCAAGAAAACTATCCATCTAAAATTAAAGTGAACATATGTCCATTGTGATTCTAGTGCACCAAATCATAATGCATTTCGTAGGACTGAACTTTTAGGTAAGCATTTTTAATATTAAATTTTATATTTTGTCACCCTAATGATAAAATATTACTATAGCCACTGAAAATGTGAGATGCAATAAGCGGATATCTATTCCACCTGAAGATACTGAAATATATGAAGAAATGAGTGGATCACCTGTGGATTTTGACATGAGTGATGAGGATGAAACTTTAAGTGAGTTATGCATCTATTATACATAATACTATGCTAGTAATTTCTCTTAGTGTATCTCATTATTATATTCAATCTTTTAAGATTTTGATGACGCTCACATCCAAGAAAATTTGGATACCCTTGTCACAGGTAATAATTCTAGTTATATTATTCTAGCTGTAATAATTATCCATAATCTATTCGTTATTTGGATATTAATGTAGAAGGTGATAAAGATAATGTTGGTGATTTCCACTTCAATGAAACTTTAAATGAGAATTACTCGCCCGTCTATAGAATTTCAGATTTCTATGTTCCAGGTAATTTATATAGTTACATTATTATTATTGCTATGATAATTTTACATAACCCACTAATTATTGGTAGATACTACTGTTGAAGACGATGGAAATAATGGTGATGACTTACATGTTAATGGAACTTTATATGGATATTTATCGGGTAATACACTAAAAATTTCACATATAATCACCCTTACTGGGTACTATGCTCTAACAACAAATTATATTTCTATATTATGACAGAAAATGGTGATCATCTTGAAGATGAGTTGCACCTAGAAGACCAAACGAGAGTAAATGAAGAAATTCAAGATGACCCAATATGCAAAAAAGGTATTCTATGTCATACAAATTTTAGTAAAAAAATTTATAGTTAATATTTAATGGTTATAATTTCATATAAAGCTAAAAAGAATACAAGAGGATGCACCACTTACAAAGCAGTCACTCCAAAAGATGGAAAAAATGGGTTTGCATTGTAGATAAAGAATTAGGTGTACCTTCTTGTGATGAACGTCAGAAACTATTAGGATGGTTGGGGTTGTACGCTAGACGCGCAGAGCAATTTCCTTTAGCTAAAATTTGGGGACAAAAACATCAAAGAAGTTTTGAGAAGGTGATGGAGAAATTAAAGGTATGTAACATTATAGTTAAATTTAAGTGTATGTGTTTGTAAATGAATAATATAAGTATTGATGACATGGAAATTTTGTTACTTAAAATTTTGGTAGGATGATTTTGAATTTGTAATGGAAGATGGGGAAACCCAGTCTCCTCTAGATGGTGTTGTAACTTCTTGTAAAAGAATTATGCAACAAGAACTGAGAACTTGGAGATATAGCATGAAGAGCAAATATTATGATGAAAATAAGACTATAGAGGAACAAGCCTCAACTTGCGGAGACAAAAGAATTGATGCTGAGCAATGGAAAGAATTGTTGCAATACTGGAACAACGAAAAGAACAAGGTGATAATACTTTGTATTATACTATTTATCATCAAATCTGATATGACATAACTATTATACTTGTTTCCGGAATTGTCGGCTAAAAATAAGAGCATCTGAAGCATAGTAAGGCCTACCTATACGCATGAACCTATTTCTTTTGCAAGCCATCTCTTTAAACAGGTATGAATATATAATTAATTAATTTATAATGATGTTTCTATCTTACAAGCTATCCAGAAAGTATTGTCTATTCTCTAATCTTATATTCTCTAATCTTGTACTAAATATTTAGAAAAAGGAGCATCCAACATTGGAGGTCTACGTCTCAGGCCATCTAGATAAGAAGCAAAAAATTTCCCAACAAGGACACTAAAGACATTCTTGTAAGTTGTGAAATATACTATTTTAATTTATTATATAATTTTTTTGAATTACACTAACTTTTTAAATTTACCAATGATCATCAACAAAAAGTTATTGATGAATGCATAAGTCGGGGGCTAGACAAGACACGTGATCCATTAGAGTTTTCATCATTTTTGGATGAAGTGATTGGAAAATATCACGGAGGATTTGAAAGAGGTTTTGGTTACACCGTATCTCGTCGAGATATACAAAATCGAAAAGCAAAAGAAGTTTTACATGGCATTGTTATAGAACTTCAACAACAACTGAAAGATACCAAAAGGGAGCTAGAGGATAGTAACAGAGAACTTGCTAAAGCTAATTTAAGAATAGTTGTACTGGTATGATACTTACACCTCATATACTTTATTTTCATTAGGCGAAAATTATTAACATTTATTTTTGTATGTACTACTAGGAGAGGAAATGGAAAAAAGAATTTTGTTGAAAGAAGGCATGCTCTCCGACAGGTTGTTCTTCGAAATGCGGTAAGTTGATTATTCTACTAATTCTACTTAAGTTATAAGCAAGACTAAACTGTATAACAGGGATTGGACACTTGTAGCTTATTTTTTTTTCTTTTATAGGGTCGGTCTTCACGCATTCTACAATCATCCACTCCACCAGAAAGCACGGATCAACTGAGTGATTAGAAATTAATGATCTACTTCCCATTAGAGTTCTAGATTTAGTTATTAGTTTCTTAGGAAGACTTTTTCATATCTAAATTTTTCTTTGTATTTTGTTTACACAAAACACTTTATTTCCTATTCATTTAGATAATGTATAGATAGATTTTAGTAATTTGTTCTCGGTACCATTTAATTTATTTGTTACATTTCCAGAACTTCTGTGTGCAGTTTGCATGAAATAAAAATATCTATATTTTTTATGTGTCATATATGTAGAACAAAAGTTAATCATGTTATATGTCTTTGTTTGTTTTATTTTAATTATGTATGTGGTTGGGAGACCCACAATTAGGGTGGGGGAATTAATGGTGAATCCTTTGATTGATTTGGCTTCAACTGACTTGAATACATCTACTTTTTAGGCAAGTTGAATCCATCAAAATGCATTTCTTGCTTTCTTTACCAGCCATTTCTTACGTTCTGTACATACGTAAAAAAATACTTTATTTTGTACAGGTAATTAAGAAACTCAATGTAGATAAAGTCTTTTATAGTGGTTTGTTGGAATTTCTTTTGGTATTTGAGAGCGAAGAAGGTAGTTTCCATCCCAGTACCTGAATATATATATATATATATATATATATATATATATATATATATATATATATATATATATATATATATATATATTCTTCACAATTGGTCCTTCGTCTAGTAATAACTCTCACCCATCTGACACGAACAGATTGATATGATGTTAAGATCACATAGTGGTTCCATTCATCGATGCTAGTTCCAGATTTTTGCCATTACTATAATCTGTCCTATTTAATATTTCATTTCATGTAGTTTGTTGAAGGCATTGAGGATGTTGGTGGACATGGGGAAGGATCCACAAAATGCTTTGCTACAACAAGATTTGATCTCGACTAGGCAAGAATCAAAAGAGACTAGGTTACTGAATGAACCCTTCAATACTTGTTGGTATGAATATTTCCTTATACATTGTGCCCACATGGTCACAATTGTCATTTGACAGTAGCTATACTAGCTGAAAAGGAACCTCAATGGATTCATCTTCTATATTTCTTTCAATGTGGTTGATTTATGAGATAAAATAGTATATATCTTATTGGATCTAACCTCTAATGTCCACATATATTTCTGTCTTAAATAAATGCTACATCACGACATGTTGATTAGAAATCTCACATAGTCAATATCTCTATTTTGCGCTGATAACGAATACTGAGAGGATTTTACTTGTTAATGGTTAGACAGATAGAATTCTTGTGGCACCAACATATTTGAATTCACATTAGATGATTGAATCTCACTCCAAAGTGGAAGGTCCAATGTCTACATTCACAATGTGAGATGCGCACCAGGACATGGAATCAGGTGACTAAATATATATAAAATCTCACATCTTATTTACTACAAAATTTTCATTACTCAATTTGCTGAACTTATCATCCTTTGTTATAGTGGTGTACCCAACGAGGTATGTAGGTTGAGCTTCTTTTCCAAGCCCAGTGCCAGACTGCCAGAGCAACAAGGAAGGTGAATACAGGGACCATTTGATGAATGCATAGGGGAAGGTGGCCGACGTGTAGCGGAGTCTCAGGAAGAATGTATATTGCATGAGTGACACCCTACCAATGTTTTCAGAACCATGATGAGGATTTACTGGGTAATCTTTTGCTGATTAATCTAAGGATAGTCACATAAATGACATCTACTTACCCCGGAGTGCACTGATCATCCGTTCTCATAGATGTGTGCTTTCTCTTTTCTAGATGATGGATGATAATACACAATGATGAACATCACCCATTCCCATAGATGTGTGCTTTCTCTTTTCTAGTCCATGATGATGAACATGAAAATGTTTATGATGATGGCAGGCCTGTTGATTGCTGATCATGGTGCATAGCTTAACATTTGGAGGTAGTGAGAGGTGGTTAGAGTGCAGCCTATGCCCGATGTAGCAACTCCTGCAGGTAAAGAATCAGTAGCAACAGTGGCTCCACTTGGTGATGACCTACAACCACGCCCTGATGTAGGAGCAGCAGCTAGTCCAGCTACAGAACCAGCCACTGCTGCAACAACGGATGCCCTTTGGGCAAGGGCAAGGCGATGTGCCAGCTCCCGTGCTTGTTTCAAGATGGCTGCTCATCACATAGCACCAGGAGCATTCTGTGGCATGTTGATGATTGTCATGATCTTCACCGTCGCAACGCAGGGAAATAGTCGTCTTCGAGCTGACTACTACGATGACATATGCCCAGGCGCCTTACTGGCGATAGGAGGCGTTGTGGATCATGCCATCTATCGAGATCCCCGAGTTGGCGCCTCCATCATTCGGCTGCATTTCCATGATTGCTTCGTCAATGTACGATCTGTAGTATATGATGCTAATATTTCTCTAGAAGATCAACCCTTACAGTGGGTTTATAACTTAGGTAATTTACTCTTGTAGGGATGCGACGGGTCAGTTTTGCTAGATGACACGGCTGGCTTCATTGGGGAGAAAATGGCATTGCCTAATAACAAGTCTGCCAGGGGGTTTGAGGTCATTGACGAGATCAAGGGTCAACTGCTGCGTCGGGAGCCGCTGCCACTGGCGGCACAGTCGAAAGGCCCGAAAGCGAGGCGGCAGATACCGACGAAGAGGATGCAGCAGCTGAAGAATAACCACCGGGAGAAGATCTATTGCTCAAGTACCACCAGGTCAGAAGCAGTAGGAGCGACCTCTATATGGTTACACCGAAGGCACCCGGAGCTATCTGTTCGTATCGCTCGAATGTGCTAGAGTGGAGTTGCGACATAAGCTTCATCTGTGGGTGTGCTGGTGTCTGCTCGATTGGTGCTGTGGCAGCTACGTATCTTGGAGATCAAGCCAATCGGGAATTGTTCTTAAAGGCTTTCCACAGCGTAAGTAATTTGTGGCTTCTGCATAGAATTCGAGGCTATGGATGTAAGACATGGTCTCAGAAAATCAATAATTTTATATCTGTCGTCGAGTCATTCTTTCTTTCTGAAGCCTTATCCTTATTTATGATTCAGAAATAGATACAAATCAATAAATTATATATCTATTTTTGTTGATGATCAGTTCAGACTGCATTCAATTTTTCTGCATTACATCTGATGTCGTTCTTCTTCCACATTCACATCAGATATTGACAATTCTTTTAGCCTATAAAATGCATGTCTCCATCAATATTCTAAATCGAAACCAACAGTTTTGTCTATAACATTAACCATTTGCCATTTATAAAATATAACCCGTTTTGTCATACTTATATTATGCAGTATATTGGTATGTCGTGGTGCTACAGCTATACTCGGTGATTCTGAGTTTCTGAAAATCTTTATCATGTTCACGATTTGAAAATTAGGTAAAAAAATGGAGACATTTACAATTCTAATTATTTTAAGCAGTTCTAACGTTCTACTTATACAAACAGTATATATAGCGCGCAGCTGTGGAAGCCTCTCTGTTCATTAGTCCTTTATTAATCTTCAAGTGCATAAATTAGGTAGTATATTGAAATATCGTTGTTTCTGAAGGTATACCAGCCATCGATGTTGCCTGACTACATGCAACTTTTCTCATATGAACAGATAAGAATCCTTATGGCCAGAGCATGCATCCGAGTACTTGATCTTGCGAAATAAAGGGAGGCAGCCATCAATGAGAAACAGAAGTGGTCTCAATTCAAAGACATGGATGGATCTCTTTCCTAATAATTAGCATACCTACCTTTCGTAATATAATGGTGTTCCGCTCTAGTTGCTGAATGAGAACATTTTGCAATGATCGGATCTTTTATCCACTACCCCTTTGTGTAAAGATCAGTTCACTATGTTTGGGAAGTGTTTCAGGTTCACAAAGATGAGTGTTTCCTATCGAAGTGAAGATGAGATGCGACTTGGGGAACATCTACACACTGCAGCTTTAAGAATGGATCCCGCGTAGGGATGCCATTGCCCTCCCCAACAGTGTCGTGCCTGAAGCAGGATTTTGCAGAAGTTAAAAAGAGCATGGACTTTGCAGCCTTTTCAACTCCAACCAATTTAACTCATTCATCCTAGACTGTTCCATCTCATGATACATCAACTTGTAATGTTTCAAGATACACACATTGGTCCCCGTCAGGCCATTTATCAGTTTGTTTGGTGGGAGTTCTCCCTAGTCTGATTGTGTGGAGTGTGGACAGAACTGGTATTGTAGTTGTACATTTGAGACATGAAACATGGAACAAACGTTGAATGTGTATGAGTCATGTATACATTGATTTTTAATAATATATTTATTTAGTCCTTTCTTTTTGGCTCCTTTGGTTCTTTCTACCGTGAGAATATGATATCTATATATGCTATCATGATTAGTAAATGCAACCAATATATGAAAATGTTGATACGTTCTGGACGTACAACACCATGATCTTCCTAATCATCAAACACCCACTCTGAACCAGAATTTATGTGATCATCAACACACATTATATCGATTAGGTGACAACAAGTGTCATCATCAATTATTACATAGGTGACAACAATAGATATTGCTTTTACTTGCGACGATGATAGTGTTTGATGTCATCTATTGACAATTTCCAGCAAACCTGTAATTGGCTTTAGATGACATGCTTTAGAAGAGCCTACATAGCACAAAGCTTACACATAAAAGATGACATGTATTAGGTACATGACAAACAATCACGTCATCTATTAGGATAAAGATGACACACTTGAACGTAATAGATGAAGTATTTTCTAGTAGTGAACCGAACCGAGCGGGGCGGGCGAACGCGCGATGTGTGTTTATTTTATTCAAAGAAATACACAAGACAAGACAAATAGCTTTATGCCCTTGAGAGGTCCTAACTTCTATGGGACCACTAGCTCATATAAAGAGTTGTGTGGTGCCTGCTGTAGGCAATATGAGATAAAACGTTGGCTGTAGAAAACTTAATTCTGGAACAGGAATACAAGGAATACAACGGTATTTACTAAAGGCTAAGTAACAATTGTGTTAGTACTAAGACAATTAAAATCTAAAAAGATCCGTCGCATCTAAAACTCGTAGCAATATCAGTTGAATGGAACATCTGACAAATACATGAACTATCCTCTAAGCTGATGGCCGGTTTGTTATTGGTCTACTGCATTACTTGGTCGGCAAGGAACAACGCGTCCTTACTCTGATCTTGTAATTTCGTTTAGATCTGGGGTTTACGTGGGCGGCAACCAGTGATGTTTCCAAGTTGCCACTTATTATTCTCTGGCGGGATAATGATACCGTCCATCCCTAAGCAGCAGAGCCCGTTCCAAGTAAGAATATGGAGGAGTGCACAGCAAGGCTCAGCTGCTTGTCTATATAATACGAATTGACAGGCGCCTCCTGCCTCATTTCATTGAGGTGACATGCATCAATAAATACACCTCGGCAGACCGAAGTCAACTGTGCTCGCACCTTGTACGTTCACAACTTCGTCTACAAAGGCAGGTCATCGGATTTATAATAAGCAAGTCAAGCGCGCTGATGACGATCCACGCCCAGCACTAGTTTAATTACAATATATGGATATTTTTGCGGAATAGCGTTTATATACGTGCATCGACCAACTGCTAACTCGGTTTCCCGCTTCCATGTACCTAAAGGTAGAGTTTAATTTCTCTCTATCGAAGAGGCCTGTGATTTCTGGGAGATGTTGTTAAACTCTTCCTTGGTTGGCTGTCGAGTAAGAATAGGCACCTTATGCGTATCTTTCCTGTTGGGTATCTGACAATCTATAATGCCAACATGTCATCTATTCATGCCCTGATGTAAAAGTTATTGATACTTGTGCACGCTGTCCATTTTCCATACTCATACTGGATACCAATTAGTTGTGATTTTATGAGACAATGTAATGCCTTAGTGGTAAGAACGAAGGCAGTATTTCTTCGTGTTCCGAAATTAGACAATATAGAGAATTCACGTGGCATTCAGTAACGATTAAAATCTAGGAATGTATCCGGCCAGCGTAGCCCGGGCGGTCAAGCCAGTGCGCCCCTCACGAAAGATCGCTGGTTCGAATCCGTTCGGATCAGCTGTATTTACTAATTTCTTGGGTTATCCGGACTCTGGCACCCGTTTGGAGAGGGGGTGGGCTTCGGCCCATGCAGATCCAAAAAAAAAAATCTAGGAATGTAACTATGGACGTCTATAATAGCCCTATAAAAAAGAGGAGTGTTCAGCTGCTATTTTCTGCAGTCTGCCTAGCTGCTTGACAAAAGCGGCGAGATTATCTTTTTGGTTGTTGTTACTTCCACTTCTTTGTTGTTTTGATAAGCGGTTGTTTTATTCTTTGTTTTTCAAAGGAACACATTGAATGGTTGTTATAAAAATATTATTTGAGGTACATATCTGTATCATGTTTGGTTGGTTAAATTTTCTTTGTCACTTTTATAATTCCATCTATATATATATTTTAAACTATTTTTATTGATATATATATATATATATATATATATATATATATATATAAGGCAATCTCCTGCCGCTGTCGAGCTGCTTGGCTCAACATTTTTCTTTGTGATTCTCAAATTTTTGTGTGTTTTATTTTTGTATTTTGATTTAACACACATATTGAATTTTTACTATCAAGTTAAATAAATGTATTTGATTCATGTTGATCCAACATGTCTATGCGTTTAAGTAGTCTACATGTATTTTTTAAATATTATTATCAAATTAAAGAACGATAACGGATTCATGTTTTCAAGTTTGTCTATGTGTTTATATAACATATATGTGTACATTCAGTGAATTTTTAATCGATTGGTTGCTCGATAATTTTTTTTTTGTGATTCTCAATCTTTTTTGTTTTGCTTTTAGAATTTTATCTTGCCATATAGTTGTTATAGAAGCGCCAGATTTTGGATTTTTTTCACTGTCAAGTTAAAGAAAGGTTTCAGATTCACATTGGTGCACTATGTCTAAGTGTTTAAGTAGTTTGTATGTGTACTTACAACTTGGAAGTAGTCATTGAATTTTTAATCGTCTGACTCTCTCTTATTGAAATGTATACAACTGCTTCGCTCGACAATATTTTTTGTAATTTTCAATTTTTTTTGTGTTTTGTTTTTAAATTTTTTAACACCCAAAGAGAATAAAATTGTTTTATAAATTTCACGTTTTGGAATATTTTTGTTATCAAGATTGATAAACACATCAGATTTATATTGGTGTACTATGTTACTAAATTGGGAGGGATGCTAGTGTTGGCGCTATTTGAACGGGTTACTTCACCTGATATATAATATTTTTAGGGAATATTCAGACAATATCAGTCTACATTTTTTACAGAATTGGTCATAGTCGTTTTTCGTATTATTTCTTTCTGTTTATTTTATATAATATTTATTTTTATTTCATATTCACTCTTAATATAATTAAAATATAATTCAAGTGCTAACTCTCTAGCATTTGATATTTTGATGGTTTGGACGGTTTTCTTGGACGGCAACGAGTGAAGTTTCTTTTCAACTTTCTAACATAGCACCTTGAAAATTCGTGTGTGCACTTGTATTAATATTATTCGTGCTTCTGGCGGTGGGGGCTATGATCGTTCAGTTTGAGGTTTGGTGATTTGCCTGGCAAGTAATCGGTGAAGTCTGATTCAAAAATTTGAGACTGAAACTTACTGTTTCTTTGTCGTGGACGAGGGTGGGGATTAGAAGCGTGTGAGTAAAATTAAATAGAAAGGCTACTTGATGCTGATAGTGCCACTACTTATAAGATACGTCTATCTGGAAGCACTTCGTCTCCGAAGGCCAAAAGTCAATGGAGCTCACCACGCTGGTTACAACTTCATATTCAAGGCAGGCTTCGAATAGCGAACATTAACGATTCAGCTCGTAACCGATGACGACAATCCACATCATCTTGAATGTTGGTATATATAACTCACAAGGATTTCGAGATAAGCATCTAAAGAAGGTGTTGTTTGGTGGTGTCCAAAGTTGATGACCCGGATGAAAATAAGATATGTGCATCCACCAACTGACAGTCCATTTTTCAGCTTACACGGATACGTAGACATAGCCTTTGTGTTTGAAAAGAAAACAGAAAAAACGGTTGGATCTTTACATTATCATCATCCATTGGGATATACTGGCGGGAACGTATTCATCTTTGGTTGGCTATTCGATGAGATAGTGGTCCACAAGTTCTGTTTAACATTTGGAATAACATAAATATATCACTAATTAGCTATTTTAGGTAATCAATTTGTCACTAAAAAGGTTAAGAGAATCAAAATAGAACTTTTTATTATTTACCAAATTTTCATAGTTCACATCTTAATTATCAGAATGTCTACATTTGTGGAGCAACGCATCCACAGGGAAAAAAGATTACCTTTGGTGGGACCAATGTGTCAGACCTAGAGACAATCTTCTATCTGAGGGCAATGCGTCTTGGTTCTAAGACGCATTGGTTCCACAGGAGACAATGCATCCCCACATGAGAGCATTGTCCCCAAGAAGGAGCCACCAGTCCCGCCCAGGACCCATTGCTCACCTGCGGAACACTATTTCTCAGGATGAGACACATTGTTGCCATGTTGGAGTGGTGCATCTCACCGTAGGATGCACATTGTTGCCATGTTGGAGCGGTGCATCTCACCGTAGGATGTATTACTACTACATGCAGACAATGTGTCTCCCTGGGAAACCCATTCTCCCCAAAGAGAACCGAACCGTTGTGGTTCAAAGGCTTTATAGCCGATGGAACCATAACAATCAAGACAACCACATCAGAATAATGCGTCCCAGAGAGGACACATTGATTCGATATATATTCGCCAAAATCAGTCCTTTCATCAACATTTTTTTTCATTTCTTCAACTCTTATTCTCACCCAAATACTTTGGAGCTATTTTCGACATTAGTGTGTTGCAGAAGATTTTCTAGCTAATTCTGACGAATAAATTAGTATATTTGTCTTCTCAACTATTGGTCTTCTCTGGTGGCCTACTGCACTTCCCTTCTCTTCCTCTGATGGAGTATGATTCTTCTCTTCTCTAGATTTCTGATCTAGGAGGCATTTCACTTCACTTTAGAAGTATTATTTTAGTCTTTCAATATTATTATTTAGTTTATTAAATTGAATATAAGACATCATTAACTAATGTTTCAACATAATTACAGTAAAACATCTACTCTTGTTCTACTCTTATTCTTAAAGTATCAATTCCCTACAGTTGAGAATAAATATTACATACAAAAGCATATTGTTCTCTTTTTCTAGAATTTAAAATTGAAATTATTATTTTGAAAAAATAGAATACTTACAATTTACTTACATTGAACAACCTTTGCAATAAAAATATATTAATAATAAAAAACCTAGAAAAAATATTTTACTATTGATCTAAATTGTGAACTCTAATGCTAGCAATGAGATTGAACATATTTAATTTGCTTATATTTTAACTACATTTGTAATTAATAATATATAAATTAATAATAAATGAAATTATTTTGAGAACAGATCAATAAAATATTCTTGTATTAAATGATAACGGTAACATGCATCTAGTTCACATGCATGAATTGTGAGGCTACACTATGATGATCAATTTCTCTCTTATGGATCATACTATAGTCGATATGATAGAACCATAAATATTACACAAATTGATACTCTGATCGTGTTTAAGTCATATATCAATAACATTAATCCAAATTATTTCTTTACCAATATATCATATCTTTCCCTGGAGTACACCACATGCTCATAAAAACAAAGGATGATGATGCATTCAAAACTTTATTCAAACTCTCATATGATGCCTATGTTGATGTCTTCCTTCATAAAGCACTGGTCCACCATATACATGAATCTATTAAATCAATTTCAAAGAATCTGCAATAATGTAACTTATATATCAAATGAACAACTAGAACCTTTTTAAAATCCTATTAATGAGTATGAAAATAGTGAGTAGGAGGAGGAGGAGAAAGGAAACGTTGAACAAGAAGATGACTCATCAAGTGAAATTGATGATGACTCCATCATGAATGATCATGATTTAGATGGTTATATAATCCCTACCAATATAGACACCATGATTTTTACAACTAGTTTATTTGTAGATGATTGGGTAGATCAAAACTTAGCTGATAACTATGCAGCTTTCCAAAATGAGATATGAACGAGCTGATAAATTTCACAATCTAATTGAACTCATGTGCACCCCTTCTAGTATTGAAATTTGTAATGGTTCTTTATTTGCATCAAACATTCTCATGATTGAGAAGATTAAGACATGGTCCCCATGTAAAACAATGTCCGATATCACATTCAACATTTAAGCAATCAATTTCTCTATGTCCAACATCAACAATCTCTTTGGAGTTTGCATGCTTGCTATTCAAAAAGATCGAGTGGCATGTGGAATATCAAGCGTTGTAGTGAAAACCACACTTCTCAACTATATGTTTTGAATGAGGACCATCACCAATGTATATCATCTAATATTGCTCGTATGATCATGCCATTTATAGTGACACAATTGGATATGTCCATACCAAAAATTTGTAACAAGGTGAATGTTGAGCTAAATCTAAACTAAATCTGCATGAGGACATCATTGAGGATTCATATATTATATATAATTTTCTTAATAGCATTTAGAAGTGTGTGTGTGTGTGTCTATATATATATATATATATATATATATATATATATATATATATATATATATATATATACAAGTGTACCAATTGCACACCATACCTCAAGTAGTGTTTACATATCTGGATAACTTTCCTGAAAAATGCAAACTATTGATATTCACTGTTATAATGAATACATGCTAAGTCAGTCTTCCATGACAAACCAAACCAATGCACATAAATAATTTTACTCGTATAACCTTTGTCAACTTAGATGCATGACATGTAAGTGTCACGATGCACATGAATTTTGTATATAGTATGTTCATAAGATTTTAAAGAAGATCAATTGTTTATATTTTTTATATATATGTTGCATGATGAAAAATATCTTGAACGTGTTCGATCTCTGATACACTCGAGCATATTTTAGCTTCACACACTCTCTCTCTTTCTCTCTCTCTCTATGTACACACACACACACACACACACACACACACACACACACATATATATATATATATATATATATATATATATATATATATATAGGATGTTGTGGTTTGTGGAGGATCGTATCGCCTACTCTATCTCTACTCAACTCTGCACACATATGACATCGCTGGTAGTCCTTAGCAACTCTCGTCCCTACTCGAGCTCATGTTAGACCCGTAGTCAACCTCAACAGAACTCGTCCCTGCTCTCCTTGCAGGGTTTAGACCCATAGACATCCTTCATAGCATCTCAGTCGACCTCTCTACTCCTCCACCACCCCCAATATCCTATTAGGTAGAAAAACTTGTTTACAATGTTGTATAACACTACATGTGAAGGTACATTGAGGGTATTTTTTGTGCGGTCAACTAGATCGATTGATTTCACTTAAGCATCCGTCTCGATAATCCAGACACATAAATTATTACATTTGGGACAAACATATGAAAGCCAGTGTTTCTAGCATGGAGTTTCCAGTAGAATAAGATGGTAAATACGTACCTGGAGTTTTTGACTAGATATTAGTTTGTCACTTCGAATCATTGCTAAGAAAACATGGGCTGAAGGTAGGATTATTTCTACAATTATAGTCCCTTGCTGAGACCAGCAAGTAATAACACATTGCTAATGTCAATTGAATTTCTCAATCACTGCTCTATCCCTATGAGCAATCCGTCAATTCATTGAAGAAGACATGGGATAAGTTTGTAGCAAACTGACTACCATAAACATACCACCCAACGATGGGATTTAGAAGATGCCCTAGAGTTCTTGGTATGAGACTTTGATAGAAAGACATGGAAAGATCCCATACAACCAGTGAAAACGATTTGCATTGTGATTTGTGAGGCAGGAGAACACAGAAATTGAATAATGACCAGATGAAATGCTAAGGACTACCAGTGGCAGAGGCATAGTCGAGCAGAAACATAGGAGGAAGAACTGTCTGCACACTCCTTAGACCTCAATAATATATATATATATATATATATATATATATACACACACACACACACACAACACTAGTACATATACCATCTACACTGTCGATTAAAATAACAATAAAACGTCAATTTTGCATAGACACCTAAATGTGGGGACACTACAACTAAGGATTTTCTACACCGGTTTTGAGGGAAAGGAAAAATTAATGACACAGAATCAGTGTCAGTTTATATTAAAGTAGAAATCAACCATTCAACCACAAAACTCTAAGCAATATCAATATCATGGTATCACTCTGTATTGTTGGTTCCTAACCAAGAACCAAAACTATAATCACATCTATGTTTTCGATTATTCTAAAATAGATTGACATAATATGTACTTTTCCCTTTTAAAACTACAACCTCACTAAGACATGTGCCATCAATTCGATAATAAGAACCAACATTATAGTCTAGCTATGTCGTCGATTTTTTGTTGAAGACCCAACAACACAGAAAAATATTACAACTTGGTAGCATGACCATGTTAGGTAGCATGATCGTCTTGTGGAATGGGTAAAATGGACGTGCGGGATGGCACGACTAGTTTAGAATAACCATATTGTTGGTTTTATAAGAAAATTTATGCGAAAAATCTACATTGTATGTTTTTTTATAACAACCAACACAACATGTATGTTTTTTGTAATAGGTATGTAGACTTACTACCTGGCTATTCAGTAGGATGCAGAACATGTAGTTCATTATAACTATATAGGTTCCATCATGTGCTCAACATAACAACATGCAAGTATATCCAAAAAGTCTGCGATAAAAAATGCATACACATAATTCATCCACCCACATATATTGTCATTCTCCAATTTCATTCTCTTTAATGTTTAATTCCATTCTTATGCACTTACAAAATTTAGAAACACATATAATTCCAATCTCATCACATGTACATATGTAGTTCTCATTGTATTCATTCCTCTTCACATTCATTCACACACATCCCTATATACACACATCATTCACATATGCACCAACACTTCACTTGCATCAAATTTAAAGTTGCAAAAAGTCATAATCATCACATATATATAGAAATAATGACATCAAGGTTTAAAAAACTTATATTGTATCCCAATCAAATTCAAGGTTGACTTTCTTAATGAAGGAGTATGCCCACTGTTCTCGTATGCCATCTAGCTTATCATTTGCATAGGGCACTATTTTGTCAAACAACTACAAAGTGAATAACATAATTCCATAATTTGATTAGCTTTTATGTATTATCAAATGAGACTATTTATTTATGATGATGATGTATATATAGATTACCTTTTGTATAAAATGGATGTCTAGTGCCGCCCATTTGACAATTGTGTCCATATAGCGCATCACATAGTATCTGCATACCCATGATTATTTTGTAATGGGGTCTATAAACTTATAGTCATACAAAATGTTAATAAATAAAAATAAGCATAGTTGGTATATATGTGCATTGGAGTCAGAAAAATACCTCAACATTCTTCCTATTTTCTTTTATCTACCTTTCCTCTGACCTTTTTGAATGCTTTTATAGCCTTATAAGTTAAACTAATATATTTAATTGAATTAGTAAATAGTCATGTAATGATTCAGACATTAATACATGTTGATGGATAAAAAAATAAATTTACTTACATATGTAATGCCATTTTCATTGTGTGTCCCCCAAACCCTACTTTGTCACCTGAAGGATCCAAATAATACCCAATTAGCATCTCATGAACAATTACCAACAACTCCCAATGATTATTAATGAGTGAAAATAAATTAAAAAAAAAAGAAAATTTAAATTCCACAATGAAGTATAATTCATAAGTCAAAATTTTAAGCAAAATGCTTGAAACTTACCAAACATTGAAAAGAGCTATAAGCACGCTCTTTCTCACAGACTCGAAACGTTTAAATGTGTAGATAAGTAATTACTAAAAGATTTTGGGCATTTATCTACATGGATAATCAATGATTGAACTAGAAATGCCACATTGGCTAGTGTAAATTATCCACACAACCTATATAAGTAGTTGCATAACATATATGTATGCAATAATATATAAGGATGGTTATCAACATATATTTTTGCACATATAGGACTAGATGTTTAGCCATAAGATCTCACCATATCCAAAATTCTATCACAATTGTATTCAACCAATCATAAGTAAATATCTTCACAATTTCTGCCAAGAATACACTTATATTGTGATCTTGAACTGTAGCTTCCTCCTAGGTATGGACCATCATAGTCCACCCTTCTTCTAATTAACATAGACATAGTGCCAATCCCCTACACTTAGGACCGAGCGAGTCAAATAGGTCCTTTGCAATCTAAGAAAGTAATTTGAATATCTGGAGGAGGAAGTGGATGAGGAACTGTTGGGTATTTCTTGGGTGCTATATTATGAATATATTCTCATATCAATTTCTAACTAACTAACTATATATATATATATATGAATATATTCTCATATCAATTTCTATCTAACTAACTATATATATATATATATATATATATATATATAAGAATCATAAATACAAATGCAATGAAAATTTAGCATACTTATAAATAGATAACTCTTTCATTGCGCCACACAACTAGGACGCCTTCTACATCACCTATCTTCTCATGCTTAAGGTGGCCATGGGGCAGTGATGTCTATTTCTAGGCCTTGAAGATAAACCTTATAGATACACGAACTACATCAAAAGGAATTGGAACACCATAAATCATTTCACCTGGAATGAGTGGGTAAGGGTCTCTCAATGTAATGATATGGAAGCTATGTTCTGGTAATATAAGATGACATGGTATCAACCCCTATAAATTTGCAAATAATGTTTTATATATATATCTAAACACAAACATATTATAAATTCATCTAAAATACTATTATATTACAAAAAAACTTACAGCTGGCTTGCCCACTGGAGGGTTCATGGGATTACTCCCAACCATCTCCGTCATAGGGAGGTCCACCTCATTAGAAGAATGAGGTGAGACATGTACTGTCTAAGGAGGTTGAGACTGAGAGCCTGATACTATCTCATTACATCCTATATTCCCTTTACAACCATCTCTTACACCTACTTTGGTGACAATCCTCATTTCTTGATAGATTTGTGCTTCTCTGATGACTCAAAAAATGATCTTATACTGACACCAGCCCCGTCGGCCCTAACATGATCATGACGATCTAGAGTACCCAGAGAAATCATCACTTCATACATTTGACCCTTAAGGATGAACTTACCTTCTTTTCTTTACTCGTACAATTCCCGCTAATCATCATCAATAGTAATTGGTAAGTAAAAACTTAAAAATCAATGTCAAAAAGGAACATACACTTTGAGAGTTAAATTTTACCATTTTACAGCCACACTAGCGGTTGTAGGGTTCGATATTTTTCACATCAGTTTTTTATTACACCTATCCACTCCTTATGTCAAAGTAAAGATGTAAGAGTAGTAGAATACTCAACAGACTAATGAGTAGGTTGTTCGAAACAAGATGCCTCTAGTCTTATTGGTGATGAGTTGATTAGCCACTTATACATTGTGGTTGTGCACATTTTTTACATGACTTTCTTTTTGAGCATCATGTAAAGCCTAGTTAATCTAAAACATATATTAACTATGTAATACATTGAAATTCATAAGAATGTATTTTAAATGTAATACCTTGAATTCATCGATTTGTCTTGAAGCAACAAGAACTTCACACACCTTATGGTCAAGATAGGACCATTGCTCAGTGGAAGACTTCTTCTTCTTCTTATCGCTTATTATGTATTCTCTTTTCATATTTGTCCTATAATTCTTTAATATCATCCCACAATGTTGCATCAAATTTTTACGGTGCAATTTTTTTTTTCAAGGTCAATGATGTTTTACAAAATTTCATAATGTTAACGGTATATTTTTAAAATAGATTTGTGGACATCTTTAAAAATTAGATTATCTCACAGCTATGTCCTTCCATGTGCAGTCTTTATTGGAAGGATCAACTTTATGCCAAAATTCTATTGTTATATGCACTTTGCTGCAAGTAATAACCCCTAGATATTGTGTGAAAGTACAAGTATCCATCCCAATAGGATTTCCTACATCATTAAAGTAAATGACCAACTTCATTCCTTGACCCCTTTGTGCTACTAACTTGTTCATCAAGGTGATGCCTCTTTTACATGCACAATCACGCTGCTCCTCAACAAACCCAACAAGATCCTCAGGGTGCACATTCTCAAGATGCTCATCTTAAAATTGTCAATATATAAGTGATCAATAATGTAACATATATAACTATGATAGAGAACGAAAAATGCACCATCTGTTTAGTAAAATAATACAACATACACCAAACTCATTCTCATGGTGCACATCGTTATATGGTCATCCTTACGATCACATGTCATCTAAAAATGTCATTTTAAAAATAGTCAAAGAATGAAATATGAGTGATAAAGAATGTAAAATGTACATGTAGCATATGAACCATATGTAAGTGTAATAAAGAATTAGAACAAAACAACTATCATTTTAAAAATAAAATACATGGCTCTAGTATTGGTTGGATCTCTGATCAATTAATGTTCCTTTTTTTGTGATCTCCACAAGTATATAAGTTATTGTTAGCTTCAACATTTGGTATTTACAAGACAACTGATAATGGACTAGGGTCATCATACTTGTCATAGTATCTTCTTCATCTATTGGATCTGCAATGAATCACCTTTTCCCATGAAGAATGACAAACCGTTTTTCATTTTCAAGATCATTGATGTAGAATAATTTCTTCACCTATATATAAATTATCAATTTGTATATTATGTCTTTTAGTTAGAGTGGTATTTCCATGCTGATTTGGATAATATAATTATCTTCTCCTTTCACCCATCTCTCTTGCCAAAATTAGTATCCATTCCATTAAGATGTGCTTCCCTATCTTTTGATCTAGGACCTCCTGGTGATTGATGACGACTTCCATTGTCGGGACCCAATATTCTTACCTATTAATATCATTCTTTCATACTTAGCTTCCATTACATCTCTCAATAATGAGGGCTATGGGTGGAAAAGTCTCACCAAGTCTTCAATAGGAGTGTGTCATTCTATAGTCGAGCCATCTTGATATTGAACCATGTGTTCTTCTTTGACCTTATATCCTTGTTCCAAATTTTATCACTTGAAGGTTGATATATACATAATAACATGACATGGTTTATGTCATTTTAAGTGCGGTTTTCACACGAGATATGCCCAATTTTCTTTTATTAAACAACATGAAAGAGAATATATTTTCTAAAGGTTAATCTGAAATATTTTTTATTTTTAAATATAAATTCAAATAGTAAAACCTATTGTCATTTATCTCTTTTTATAAATTACCAAACTCTATACATGCCATGTGATAATAGGGCCTCAATATCTGAAGTGATTGACATTTCCATATGGCACCAAAATGAATCTCTAATGCTACTAAGCTCACATTTCTCTATGGCATTATGTCTCGGGTGGAAATATATTGGTTTTTCTTAATTATATGTCATGTGTAAAATTCTCAAAGGCCACGCGCTTAATCAAAACACACCATTGTTTGGTAATGAAATTTCTTAATAGCATGTTGTTGTAGGATCTTAAAGAAATTAGACCTCATCGGTTTGGTCCATTAGATGGCTATAGTTCTCTTGAGGGAAATTTCTAGAATTTGCATGTCAACAATTGGTCCTAGCATTGGAGGGTCTCTAACTATCCTTGTTTTCTTCTTCTTGGGTGGATTCATCCTACTCAAGGTTATTGCTTTACTTTCCTACTACCATACAAAATTTTACCTTTATGGGTATTTTTTATGTTAACAGGTTGCAAACAAAGCATTCATCTTCTAGTTTTGCATTATGTGCTAACATAGATAATTCTCACACTCAAAGTGTGGATCTCTCCTTTCACTTAAGGGTACAATCACTTAAACATAATAAATGTTGATTTGAGGTGGCTGAAAATCTTCATAAGTTACTCTATTCCCCTACTCTCTAGTTTCATTATTGTAGATTGGATCTAAAGGCACTCATGGGCATCCATGGGGATCAGAAGATAATACTCATTGATGTTCAAGATGGAAGGAAAATTGGCATTGAAGGCGATATCAAGATTTCTGGATACCCAAAGTGTAAGAATTTTTGTGAGTAGACATAGAAACTCTTCTCAGGTCACTTTCAGGGAATTATTGGTGTATTCAAACTTTCTAAAATATCCATTGAATATTAGTGATGAAGAAAAGATGGTAAGTCATGGAAACTATTAGGAAAATTGTTGACAATTAGAGACCAGCTGTGTGTGTTGTCCAACAACCTAGTACTGATATTTTTGAGTAATTTGATTATGTAAATATTATAGATTCACTTTTATCGACAAATATATTATAGCTATTAGATAGAAATTAATTTTGCATTCAAGTTTTACTATTATTTTCTTTGTGTAAATGGTCTAACTACTGTTATATAATAGTAAATCAGATCAAACTTAAGGATGTGTGGCTTGAAATGGTGCAATTGTTGATGGTGTAGATATGGTAAGAGTGGCTTTGGTTCAATCTATGGCTAGGTCCCACAAATTTTATTTCCCATATGTAGGACATACTACCAAATGAAGTTTGTTACGAAGAAATTCACTACTGACACATTGATTATGTGTTGAAGCCTTACTAACATAAGAAGCTCACCTTGATCTATGTACTCATTAAGAACCTATGTTCTCTTAAATGTTTCACTATTGCAGTTTCTTAAGAGTTCACAAAAATGGAGGCTTTGATGCATTTAATGGATTCTCTTCTTCCATTGATATGTTTTTGGTATGCATATGCAACTGTTGGTTTTGAAGTTAGTTTGGTGCTTGAAACTCTTATTTTCACATGATTAAGATGATATCTTATTCACAAGTTTCTATTATGAAGATCTATAGTAAATCTTGTTAACTTGTGGTTATAGTTGAGCTAATGGATCTTTTTCTTCCCCTTCTTCGCCTTTTTGGTCATTTAACCTTTTTCTAATTTTATGTCCATATTGAGATCTATCTTGTTTATTTTTCTTTCTATTTGGCCAAAATTATTCTGTCAGATTATATAGAAACTATGCCTTGTACATCTTTATAGAAATTTACACAAAAAAGAATGAAGCTTGGTTTACTAAATACTTTATTGTAACAACTTTTGTTGATGAAAAGAAGAGGGAAAATGATATACTCTGGACTAGTAGGCTGATATTCTTGGAGTGGCACTGAATATTGTTAGGTAGGAAATTCATCTTGATTATTTTCCTTGATTTATTGATTAATTTGCATCTATCTTTGAAATCCTGAATAATAATTTTAGAGTGGACAGACCCTATACATGTGTAGCATATAGTCATATGCAATGAAGTACCTAGATGAAATAAAAATTGATGATATTCTAGTTATGATGTTACCTAAAGTTATAATGCTATTTTCTCTAAAACAAATGTTGTATATTTAATTATAGAAACATTGATGATATTCTATTTATAATGTAATTTTTAGTTCAAAGCTTCTCTTATGCTCTATGTGTTATCATTCTTGACAATTGAGGGGGAAACATATAGTGTTGGTGTGAAATACAGAGCAACAACCTCAAAGTTGGCAACAATTGGAGAGAAAAAGTGGTGCATTACTATTCTAGAATAGGAAGTACAAGACCAATACCAGGATGAACAAGGTCATTTGAGCCAGATTATAAAATATTGTAAGGATGGATGGACCAATCTATTGCTCTGGATCAAGAATGTGCATTAGCCTCAAGAAATTTTTAGTGTTCTATAAGGGAAACAAGCACTAATATATATATGTTCCATCTATTATTATCATCTTTGAGACATCCTTCCTTCGATCAACTTGGAATATGTGATGGAGATGAAGATTGATGTATTGAATTTTTTTTGTTCAAGCAACATATTCAAGAATGTGGTTTTTACTAGCTTATTGTTGTATTACTAAAACTTTATTTTCTTATGTGTTCACGTTTAGAATCATCAAGACACCTCTTCAAATGGTCAAGGGGAAAATGCATTTAGCTCCTAATGTAAACACCCTCTTCATGTAAACATGAAGATATGGGCAAGGCATAATTCCTCCCCGTGTATGTTCATTGTTTCAATATAAATGAATGTATGATTATTGACATTATAAGCATATGTCCCTAGAGAAATGTACTTGTGTACTAAAAAATTACACACAAGATGATAATCAAACTACTTATGTATGTGTAGTAAATGTTACTTTTCCTAACATATTAACTGTAATAAAATTGTAATGAAAGTACTTTTTTGCTACACATATACTACATATGTCATTGTAGTAATACATTTATCTACATTTACAACTACACAATGACTTTATTTCGCTAAATTAATCGATGCATGTGTATTTGTAGCTAATTCTTTATTTAGCTTTAAATATGAAAAATGTAGCCAAATGAGTAGCTACACAACAAATACTACAATTTTAATGTGGAACATAAATGTAGCAAAGCCTTTTGCTATAAAATATGTGGTTTTGCTATTTTTTTCATAGTTAAAGACCATTTTTTGTGGTTCTCTACATCCGTGATCTGATAAACATGAAAAATAGCTGGGCAAATTAGATTTTCTAGAATAAAATGTTTGATTCAAAATGTATCATAGTCTATACAAGAGTACATGTAGTATAGCAAAGTGGGTAGCAAGGCTACTCCCTACACCCTAGCGAAATAATTACTTAATGATTGAAAAAAAAACAAGTTCAATAAAGAAAAAGAAGGAGATAGACATCATCATAGTAGAAGATGATGGCACATCCATGGTGTGCGTTAGTGTTTATTCAAACTTGGAGACAAGGTCGTCGAACAAGAAAAAGGAACACCCTTTGATGTTTATTCAAAGTGAAGCAGAATTTGTCAATCTCCTTATGACTTGTCGCAATGGTGGTGGAGCTACAAGATCAATGACGGCACATGTAATTTGTCAATCAATGGATGTGGGGGCATCATTAAATGAGGTCCTTTTGTGTCAAGGACCTTGTACACTTGATGGAGATGGATAAGTTGGAGTTGATATTGGTGTTCAACTAATGAAACAACCAATGGAAGTTGGAAATATATGCACATAATGGAAATTAGCAGTCTAGCGACATTAAGATGTGACCCTCTTCCTTGAAAGCCATAACTTGTATTTATTGATGGCTGGTAGGGTTTATAACCATCTATAGTTAAGTTGTCAACCACCATGAACGTGAAGGGGCAATTGCATGAGAAACATGTGGGGTATCACTCGACTCCCAGAAACCCCATTGATTGAAAAAATATGTGACTTTCTTCGATTGATGAAGGAAGAGCCTCACCAGTTGATGATGTCTATGTGCCCCCATCAATTGGTGTTATCAGGTAGTGTCCTTATTCTTTGTGGGATATAGAAATTGTATAAAAATATGGCTACAGAATAGGCAATGGAAACAAAAAATTTATCTACCATATTCCCCATATCAACATATCACATCATTTATTATAAGATAGGAAGGATGGTTTAGAGGATATACCTAGTCCTGGAACAACTCCAACAACATCTCCTCATCGTCGAAGATGCACAACTATCTTCTAGTTGCACTGGGACTCATCTAAGTACTGTGCCTCCTGGTCTGCACCACATACTGTACCCTCAAACGTCGTTGTCTGTAACAACTCCTCTCTTAATGGAGTGTTGGTTGACGTTGTTCTCCTAGTGACAAACAATGGCCTCCCACCTATAGAGAAGTCCACATGGATTTCCTAGAACCCATGTCATCCTACTAGAACAAACAGGAAGTAGTCATCCCTTCTATTGGCGTACTAGTCACTAACTTGCTCTACCACAATAATGATCTCAGTTGTTCTCTCCCGTAGCTATCCCTCCCTGGTTGGGTAGGACTTACTTGGGCTCTCTTGGTTACCACAAATAGAGAGGAAAGTAATTGTCAGATAAACTAATTCTCAATTGTCTATGTTGTACTTTGGGAAGCCCCCAGTACCCCTTTATTTATAGGCGGGGTTTGCGCCAGGGTTCCCTGTCGATGGGGGAGTGGAAGGGACCAGAAGATCTTGATTTTTCACAACCTGCGACCACCCAAATAGTCATCTGGTGACCCATATGGTCATCTTACATGTGAGACAGTCATCTCACAATGCAATACGACCATTTCACAATTTCCTAATCTCATACAAAATTGGCAATTCATTTCCCATGAATGCAAAACATTAATTCCTTGCACAACAAGAATATGCAATCTAAACAAATCTGGAAAGTATCTAGAACCTTCCTCTGGAAAAACTCGGTAGTCTTGCCCATGCAATACGACTGTCTCACGCACCCAGACGGTCATCTGGTTAGCTAAGCTGGGCCAGTTGGTTCAACCCATATCCAATTTCAACTTGAATCATCCTGTCTCTCCAAACGCCCATCTCAACCCTTGAGACAGCCGTTTGGCACTCCAGGCACCTGTCTCATGCCAACTGATATGCTGCGTGAATAAATTACCTAAATGTTTTAGTAATTAATTCAATCACCATTCAAGATTAATCTCATGTTCTAGGTCGAGACCTATGTGTGTGACCCTATAGGTCCCATATCACATTGGCAGTGAATGTCCATAACAACTTATGACATCCCAACCAAAGAGTGGTACCTAGTCGCACATCATTGCTACCCAAGTGAATGGAAAGTTGGGGAACAACTTCAACCTACAATCTGTGTATAGTGTTATAGTGCTTGTATAGTTCCTTTTCCAACTGGTATCCAAATTGAACTCGAGGCATGGAGTAGTCACCCTCTTCAACATTCAATCTTGTTTCTTGAACCAAGAGCAAACTGTATAAGATATATGTAAGGTCAATATCACATATTGACTCACATGTACATGGACATGCATTTCTTAGTTTCACTAATCAAGAGGCCTAGGATATCATACTCCTATAGGAGGGACAAATCCCATTTCTATCACTCACAGTCAATCCCCATGTGTCACAGTCACCCAATCATCACCATTATAACAACCCTTGTTTCAGGACTGTGTTTGATGACGTCAAAGCATATCGAATGACATGTGATGAGTATAGTGATTTTTGGTCTAACAACCACAACCACCACTATCGCTATGAGAGCTTACTATGACTATGATGGTAATGGTTTTTATGTGTTCCTCTCATGAAAGGTTTGTTTGATACAATATTCTCTAACATGTATCTGTATGATTGGTTTAATATAGCCATATAATGACTAATGAGATTTGTAATCAACCAACTCACATTATGATCTTATGTTCCATTGTTCTCTATCAACCTTCCACAATAACAACCGATCAGGGACATAATGATATATATATATATATATATATATATATATATATATACTCTTAATGTTCATATGATCTCATTCTTCCAAGTCACGTACTTGGGATTCATCATTGAGAAATAGTATTCTCTAGACATTTATAATGTTACATCATTATGCCATAACTGAATTAAACATAATAAATTGGAAGCTTTTGTTTATTTATTAATCAAATCATTTACAAATAATGCCATTACAATCATCACATGTTGGATCTTTGGGCATTTGCACTTAGATCCAATCACCCAAAAATCTTATTCTGAGTGACCTAACATGACTATCATGCTTTTGTTGTGAAAGTGCCTTTGTAAAGGGATCAAAAACATTGTTCTCAATTAGTATTTTTCAATTCTTTACATCTCCTCACTGTATGATCTCTGGTATCTGATGGAATCATCTTTGTATATGCTTTAAGAAATGGTGCAGTATGGGTTCCTTAGCTTGTGAAATAGCTCCATTGTTGTCACAATATAGCTCGATTGTGTCACTGATGCTTGGAACAACCCCAAGTTCTATAATGAACTTGTTGATCCATACAACCTCCTCTGCTGCATTTGATGCAGCAATTTACTCAGCCTCTATTGTAGAATCAGCAATGGTGTCTTGCTTGGAACTCTTCTAGCTTACAGCTCCGTTGTTTAGGCAAAACACAAATCCTAATTGCGATTTGTAATCATCATGAACAGTTTGGAAGCTTACATTAGTCTAACCCTTTACCACTAACTCTTCCTCTCAGTCATAGACCAAGAAATGATTCTTAGTTATTCTCAAGTACTTGAGGATGTTCTCAACGGCTATCTAGTGAGCACCACCTGGATCTGGTCGATATTTGCTCATCATGCTCAAGGCATACAAGAAGTATGTATGGATACACAACATTGCATACATGAAAGTTCCAATTGCAGAGGCATATGGAATCAAACTCATGTGTTCCCTTTCTTCACAAGAACTGGGACATTGAGCTCTAGATATGGGGACACCATGACACACAAGCAAGTTTCCTCTCTTTGAGTTATCCTTATTGATTTGCTTCAACACTTTGTCAATGTATGTTCTCTAACTTAGTCCAAGAAGCCTTCTTGGTCTACCTTTATAGATATTTATCCCTAAGATATAGGATGCTTCACCCAAGTCTTTCATAGAAAATGTATTTCCAGGCCATGTCTTTACCTTTTGTAAAGTAGGGATGTCATTCCCCATCAATAGTATGTCATCTATAAACAATATGAGGAATGTCACTATGATCCTACTAACCTTCTTGTACACACAAGGTTCATCTTCATTTTGAATAAAGCCAAACTCTTTGACTGTCTCATTAAAATAAAGATTCCAGCTCTAAGATGCTTGCTTGAATCCATAGATTGATCTTTATAGCTTACAAACTTTATTTGCAAACTTTAGATCTATAAAACCCTCAAGTTTATAATGTACACATCATCAACTAGATTCCTATTAAGGAATGCAGTTTTAAGATCTATTTGCCAAATCTCATAGTCATGATAAGCAGCAATATCAAGCATGATCCTGATGGACTTAACCATGGCCACTGGAAAGAAGGTTACATCATAGTCAACACCTTGAACTTGTCTAAAACCCTTTGCAACCAACCTACCCTTATAGGTTTGAACTTTTCCATCCATGTTAGTCTTCTTATTGAAGACCCACTTTCACCCTATGGGTTTTACCCCTTCATGCGGATCCTCCAAAGTCCATACTTTGTTGGTATACATGGATTCCATCTCAGATCTCATGGCCTCAAGCCATTTCTTAGACTTTTGTCCCTCAATATAATCTTGATAGGATATTGGTTCATCATCTATGACCAATTCATTGCCTTCCAGAGTCACAAGATATCCAAATATGTCAGACTCAAGGCATGCCCTATTAGATCTACAAATTTCCTATGTTACTTGAGGAATTTGAGATTCCACAACACTTTGTGATTCTCTTTGTTCCTCTTGTACATCTATTGGTTCAATGTTTTCTTGTTGGTCTTGAAACTCTTCAAGTTTCACTTTTCTCCCACTAATTCCTTTAGAAATGAATTCCTTTTCTAGGAATACAACGTCTCTGGAAACAAAAACTTTGTTGTTAGATATGGAATAAAAGTAATATCCTTTAGTATCCATAGGATATCCAAAAAAATAATATTTATCAGATTTAGGACCAAGCTTCTCAGAAAGAATTTTACTAACATAAGCTTCACATCCCCAAATCCTCAAAATAAACACATTGTGATGCTTCACAATCCATATCTCATATGGTGTCTTTTGAACTAATTTAGATGGTACTTGGTTTAGTGTAAATGTGGAAATTTCTAGAGCATACCCCCAGAATGTAGTCGGATGCTTGACTAAACTCATCATCAATCACACCATGTCTAGTAATGTGTGATTCCTTCTTTCTGACACACTATTATGCTGAGGTGTTCTAGGTGGAGTCCACTAGGTTACAATCCCATGGGTTCTAAGAAGGTTTTCAAACTCTTGGTTTAAGTATTCTCTACCTCGATGAGAATTAAGTTCTTTAATACTTTGACCAAGTTGGTTATGTACTTCATTCACAAACTCCTTGAACTTTTCAAGAGTTTCTGACTTATGTTTCATTTAATAAACTTAGCCATACCTACTAAAGTCATCAGTGAAGGTAATGAAGTATTGATACCCTCCTATAGTGGTTATTCTAAAAGGTCCCCAAGTATGTATGAGTCCTAATATATCACTAGAACTCTCATTATTACCAGTGAAAAAGGACTTAGCCATCTTGCCCAACAAACAAGATTCACATGTCTCTAATGATTCAAAATCGAAAGAGTCAAGATAACCATCTTTGTGGAGTCTAGATCTGCGATTCTCATTTATGTGCCCTAGACGACAATGCCAAAGGTATGTCTTGTTTAAGTTTCTGAGTTATAGTCTATTGGTATTAACGTTATTAATATATGTCTTTAGATCTAACAAATAAAGATGATAAGACATAGGAGCATTGCCATAAAAGATCTCATCTTTTGAAATAGAACATCAACCATTTTTAATATGGAATTCAAATGCATCCTTGTCCATATAAGATATATAAATGATGTTTCCATTTATAGCAGGTACAAGACAGTAGTTCTTTAACTCTATTACAAGCATTGTGGGTAGGGATATACTATAGGTTCCAACTGCGCTGGCCGCAACTCTTATGCCATTAGAAATTCACAGTTCCACCTCACCTTTTCCCAAAGGCCTACTTGTTTTCAAATCCTGCATATGAGAACATGTGTGAGGATCACGTCCGGTATCTAGTACCCATGATGATGAAGTAGATAGAATTATCTCAATAACATATATACCTAAAGTGGAGATCACAATCCCCATCTTTTGCTTCCTGAAAGCCTTTAAGTACAAAGGATGAGTTCCTATTGTACTTTTCTTTTGTCCTTATCTTGAGTGTTCAAGATTTGGATTTAGGCTTGACCTCAAACCCTTCTCAGTCTTGCTTTGATCCTTAGACTTAGCTCCGCTAATCTCCATCACAGGTTTGTCTTTCTTCAAGTTTGCTTCAACATCAATCAACATGGCAAGCAAGTATGACATATGTCCAGCCAAATTATTCACATGATAATATGCAATAAAATGGATAAATAATTATGGCATTGTCTTTAGAATCATATCAGTGGCCAAATATTGGCTCAAGGTGAATCCCAATTGTTCAAGATGATATACATGTCTAATCATATTGAGCACATGTTCTTCTACTGAAGTTACCTATGTTAGGTTAGACTCAAGTAGCATGTTTAGGATATCGTCCCTTTCTTGCTTTGCAAGAGCAAGTGTCACTTTCTTAAGATGTGTTGCTATCTCAAGAACACTCATGTATTTGCATTGCTCATGAAACTTATAGTTCATGCATCTTAGCATAAGGTACTTTGGGTTGGGAAATACAAGCACAAAGTACAACGACAGAAACAATTTCTTTTTATCTATTCGTGTTCCCATAACAATAAGATTGTGTCAACTACTATGAAATAAGAAGGATGGTTTAATGAGTTATACCTAATATTGAAGCAAGTTGAGTGATAAAAACTCCCTTAAATGCATCTATCTACTAGTTGCTCTTGGAAGGTGGCTGTGAAGCTCCTGGTCTTCACCACAGATAGTGAACACGACAGTTTCTGCAATGACTCTTGTGGTATCTCCACAGGCTTCACGCTAATTTTTCTCTCCTAGCAGTAGCCAAAGGACTCATGCCTATAGAGTAGTCCACACAAACCAACTAGAACTCCTATTGTTCAACTATAATAGACAGGAAGGATTTGTCCCTTCCATTGGCATACTAGTCACCAACTTGCTCTCCCACAACAACGATCCACAATTGTTATCTCCCGTAGCTATCACTCCCTAGTCAGATAAGACTTGCTTGAGCTCTCTTGATTACCATAACTAGATAGGACAACAATTGTCATAGCAATTAATTCTCAATTGATGTGGTGTTGATGTCTTCTGGGAAGCCCCCAATACCTCTCTATTTATAGGTGGGGTCAGGGTCATGGTTCCCAGTCTATTCGGGATCTGTGCGGGAGTGGAAGGGACTAGAGGATCTTGAATTTTCACAACATGCAAACCATAAAATGGCCATCTGGTGATCACATGAGACAGTTGTCTCACAATTCCAAATGGATGTTTGGTAGTTTCCCAATTGCATACAAAATCGGCAATTCGATTCCCATTAATATTACATATTGATTTCTTGCATCACAAGTATTGTGCAATTAAACAAGTTTGGGAAACATCGAGAATGTTCATTTGGCCCGAACCAATCCATATCACACATGCGAGACACCCGTCTCGCTCACCCAGATGGTCGTTTGGTGAGCCTGAGTTGAGTCAATCAGTTCAACAGATTGAATCGGTTGGTCCACTCCTCAATTTGGGTAGAACTTTAGCCAATTCAAACGTTGATTATCCTGACAACCCAAACGGCCATCTCAACATTTGAGATGCCCGACTGGCTTGTCCAAATGACCGTCTCACACGCCGTCTCACCGTGTGAGATGGTCGTTTGGTTGTACAGTCAGCCAATGTTGCATGAATTGAATACCTAGACATTTTAGTAATCAATCCGTCATCAGTCAAGATGAACTCCTCTTCTAGATGAGTTCCTATGTGTGTGACCCTATAGGTCCCATATCACGTTGGCAGTGAATGTAACTTATGACATCATAAGAAAAGAATGGAGCCTAGTCACACATTATTTCTACCCAAGTGAATGGAAAGTTCGAGAACAACTTCAACCTACAATCTATGTAAGGTGTTACAGTGATTGTATAATTCCTTTATCACTGATGTCCAGGATGAACTCGAGGCATGGAATCATTATGCTCTCAATGTTCAATCTATGTTCCTTCAACCAATAGCAGACTGTCTGAGATAATGTGACCTTTGTGTCATACATTGATTCACATGTGCTTGCGCATGTGTTTCTCAGTCTCGCTAATCAAGTGGCCATGATATCATACTCTACTAGAAGGGACAAATCCCATATATATCACTTAGAGTCTATCCCCATCTGTCAAAATCTCCCAATCATCACTATTATAACTACCCATGTTTCAGGGATGCATTTTAGGATGTCAAAGCCCCAAAACTCGAGATAAACTAAGCGGAAGCAATTGACTAGCAGCGGAATTGCTAAAAATTAAAACTTTTTGGAAAGAGATCTTTAAACAATAAAACCCTTTCATAAAGAAACAAGATAAGTTGTTTACAACATAATTCATCATTACATCTCGAGTGATTACCACATCAATTGATTTGTTATCTATACAAGGCAAGATACAAAAATCTCGAGGCATTAAGCCAAAAATCTTAGATCTACTTTAAACATCTACTGACTCCTAGGACCTGAGAGTACAAAGACGACACATAGGACATACTATCTACAAGACTTGACAGATAGTGTCTCCACCTGAGAATCACTGCTGTCCCTGATGTTGTTGCTGTTGTTGTTGTTGCTCAACCTCAGATGGGTTCCTCCGACCTCGGTGTCTACCTAAAAAGTTGAATCCCACGGGGGTGAGACAATTTGAATAATTGTCCCAGCGAGAGTTATAACTCTCCGCCAGAAGCTTTGTTATTGCAGTAAAGGAATAACAATAAGCAATAGAACTTTCAACATTCAACAGTAGGTTTAATATTAAGTAAAGCAACATTCTTTTAGCAATCATTTCAATAAGGAAAATGAAGAACATGCATACTAGTTATTCAACTAGAAAATTATAAACAATGTATCATCAATCATTGTTTCTCGTAGTTCAACCTAATAGTTATACTACACGGCTGATTATGTTTTTCAAACATTATTATGCCCTGAGGAGATGAGTTACACCTCTCATACTCCAACCGACCATTACAAAATCACAATCGGTACCATACATAGGTCATTAGAAGAGCCGGATTCCTATGACCTCATCTTCCTCAGTCAGTGTGAGGATCAACACCCAGGACATCTCGTGTCTCTGCTATAATAGCTTTCTAGGGTATTCTGGAAACTTCACTATTAGAGCTACAGTGGTATTCTGTACTCTCTTCGCCATCGAGGGATTTCTTGTTTATCTCACACCGATGCGGCATTAACAATATCATCGGGAGATTAATGATACATCATCCCGACATAAACATATAATGAAAGATTGATGGATTAAAGGTGCATCTTACATCAATTCCTACATCAGGACGTAAGGATATTCACGTCCATAACCCCAACATACTCAAAAGTATATTCTCCAGAAGTTCCCTTAGGAAAACCTATTTCACCATCATTAAACTACTGACAATGATGGATCTATGATCAGGGCTCTACATGATATGATTATACTTGATTATTTAAGTACATTATAGCATTATTTTAGCATCAAGCATGTTTTCAATCATAACTATTAAAACAAATGCTATAAAAGAAGAATACTAAATGTATCAAGTTCATTTCTCATTAGCTATCATTGGGATATCAATCCTTAACCATCTCATCATAAGTCATCTAACAACATGACCTTGATTATAATGATGTAGATGTTGATCATGGTTCTTACAGCCCATCAACCTCATATGTTACCTCTTATACTAGGCAACATAGTATATCACTATTCATAAAGTTTATAACATGCTTTCAATGAATTTGACATCATAACGCTTACCTGGCTATGATCACTTCTTTATAAAAACCTATATGATTAGTACAATTGATAACATGCACATTGTATCTGTATCATCACAATATAAGTTCTTTTCAATTTAAATATAGAACACCACGGCCGTGCTACCTTACACGGTTGTGCAAAGGAAGGCCACCACATCCGTGCTACCATGCACGGCTATATAGAATTACCACGACCGTGTTATATCACTACGGTTGGTTTCTAGGGTTAGGGTTTCCTCTTTAATTCAATTATGGTTATTCAACCCTTTTATCTTAATTAGAAAAGGTGATTCCCCATTTCATACTTCAATCATGAAATTTCATGCTTAAAAGCACAACCTAAAATTAGGGTTTACTATTCATTTCATCATAGCGCCCTAGATTAGGGTTTACTATTCACATTACATGATATTACCCTAGAATTAGGGTTTACTATTCACATTACAATGAATTAAGATCATACCATCATCATGTATGAAAATTATTTCCATTAATGCCTTCAAATTAGGTTAAGAATCATTAATCACCATAATTAGGGTTTCCATGATCTCACTATGAAGGATCATACCTTAATTATGTGCATTCATACATATTTGACGTATTTTGTTTGATTTTCATTTATACTAGGAGTATTCTCTATCTTCCTATTATTAGATGATGTTTACATCTCTCATAATTAGATTAGGTCAAACCAACCTTGATAAAATAAGTCAAGTCATCACTAGTATGGTCATTAGGGTTTGCTTGATCAAAGGGTGTTGACTACTTAAACCCATCAAGGGTACTTGGGTAATTGTCCACCATTGAACATAACATGCATTAACCAACTAATTACTTGTTCCCTTAATCACTTGAAGTATCTTTAGGGTTTAGGTTAATCAACTACTAAACCATCTTGGCCACTAAGGCATCAAACGATCTTGGCCTTAAAAGACCCCAAACGGTTTTGCACTTTCAACCTCCAAACGGTTTTGAAACCACATGGAGTTGTTGACCATTTGGTCCCTTTGACCTTCAAGACCACATGGCAAAGTACACCATCAAGACCATTTGACCTAGGTGAGGTGAAGACCGTTTGGCCAACTTTGACTTTTGAAACTGCATGGACAAATCGATCTTGAAACCGCATGGTCACCAAACGGTTTGGGATCGTTTGGTCCCAAACGGTCTTGAGACCGTTTGGTCCAAACACCCTCAAAACCGCATGGACCAAAAAGTACCTCTACCTATCCAATTGAATTAGGGTTTCTAAGGTTGAACCCCTCAATCGATCATGCAAAGGTTAGCCACTCATCAATTGAGTCAATTAGGTCAATCCTTGCTGATTTGACCCTCAATTGAACCTCAATTGGTCACCAATTAGGGTTTGGATTGATTAGATTAGGGTTTGGAATCGATCATCCTTCAACGTGCATCAACATGAGCCTAATTGATGTTGAACCCATTGAACCATCACTCAATTGGGTCATGAACTGACCCCAAACGGTCTTGGGATCGTTTGGACATCCTCCAAACGGTTTTGAGACCATTTTACCATAATTTTAGCAAAAACTAAGTCATTTACTTAGGGGTTGAACCCTAATTTAGGTCACAAAATCAGCATTTGATTATTCAACAACTTGATGTGATTGGACCCTCAATTGATCAACCCCAGTTAACCCTAGACCTCCAAATGGTCTTGGGTGGTCACCAAACGGTCTTGAGACCGTTTGGGTGATCCCCAAATGGTTTTGAAACCGTTTGGGCCACTCAACCCAAACTTCAACATGATTGCACTATTGAAATCAGCAATAAACCCGATTAGGGTTTAGGTGACTAATGTGCCTTCAATTGGTGATTTACTTGGAATTAGTTGATGATTCTTGGTGGGTGATTAGTTCATTTTATGTACAATAGTCCTCCAAATGGTCAATGCTTGGTCAACTAATCCAAACGGTCTTGAGACCGTTTGCTCCAAACGTTCTTGCTTGAGATCGTTTACTCTCAAACGGTTTTGAAACCGTTTGCTTCCAAACGGTTTTGCAAACCGTTTGGGCAAGAGGTGGAGGACCGTTTGCTAAAGTTGGATCAGGATGAAACTTTGGAATTAACACCACCTTCTTCTACCTCAAGAACATGGAATGTTCTTCACGGTTTTAGTTGCAAGAACACATAGAAGTGTGAAAGAAAGGAGAACAAGCAACGTTTTCAAGGAAAGAAGGTGCATAACAAAACTTTAAGGTTTAGAGTTATAAAACCCGCCTTAGAATCTGATCTAGAGCTCCAAGATCCGTAGCTTTAATGGTGTCTTGAGCTCCATAGGTCGTCCAAGGTCCTTTCCTCAAGAATTGGATGGAGAAGATGGCTAGAAAGAAGATTTGTGTAAGAAAGACTAACAAACCAACCTTGTAGCAAGACTTCCTCCATAAATTCGAGCTAGATGGCCATCAAAACTTACCCAATTCAGTCTTGGCCGTCCTCTTATTCTCCTTATGTCCTTCTTAGTTGGCCAAAGCAAAGAGATAAGTGAAGGGATGAAGGGAAACGATCCCTTGCTTTGTGAAAGGGATGTGCTTATATATTTTGGGTATATTTTCAAGACAAGGACAATTATTTCTTTATTTCTCATATGGGTCCTTCTCCACTTCATGGCCACGTATATCCCTTCTTATCACATGCAAAACTTTTCTCTCAACCAAGGTTTAGAGGAAAAGAAGCCAAAAACCTTACTAAGTTGTATACATAAAAGGGTCATTTTGCTTAAAACCTGGTTATTTAAATCTAAAGGTTATCTTTCTTATTTGATTATTCAAATGAGGCGCCCTCCTCATTATCTTTGCTCTAATTGATGTCAAGAGTCATGAAAGATACTCTAGAGGGTGTATTTTACATGTTGCACCCTATGTTTTAGGTAATTTGCACTTTACACCAAAACTAGGGTTTAAAGCACAAGGATTACTCTACAAGCTGCATCTTGGTGCCCAAGCTTGGAGAATCCATATTACTACATAATATTCATTCTTATGATGTCTCATCATGAAAGGAACATCTTAACATGGTAAAATTGCAAGTTAACCCCTCTAATTGGGTAATTTGCACATAAGTCCATATTTAACAAAACAACATTACAACATTGTTCAAGAAGGACAGAAATGGAAATATATGTTCCTCAGAAGCTTTAATTACATATCAAAAAAATAATCACAACCATTTAATCACATAATTAAGCAAAACACCTAGGGTTAGTTCATAACCCAGGTTAGGGATGTTACATTATGAGAGCTAATTATGACCACCAATCATGGTTCCACATATCACTCTCAAGGTGGGTCTATCTAATACACTGTTCCCTAACATGTATCTATGTGCTTGGTTTGATATTGCCATATCATGAGTAATGAGATTCTATCATCAACCAACCCACACTCTAGTCTTATGTGTTACTGATGTCTATCTACCTTCCACATGAACAACTGATTAGGGACATAATAAGAATGTACACACTCTTAACATTTGTATGATATCATCCTTCAAGTAGCTTACTTGAAGACATACATCATTGATCATTTTCATTCTTTAGACATTCATTATGTTTCCTCATTGTCTCATAACTGAATGAAACATAATGAGTTGTAAGCTTGCCTTAATGAGTATTAATCAAATCCTTTATGGTTTATGCCATGTCACTAATCACATGATTGGATCTACAACCATACTTTACCAACAGATCTCCACTTGCACTTAGAGCCAATCACCCATGAATCATATTCTTGGTGATCAAAACATGTCCGTCATGTTTTTGTTGTGCATGTGCTTAATATAGCAGGTTAGCAACACTTTGCTTGTAGTCGGTATATTGCAAGTTTCCTTCTCTCTTCATTCTATGATTTATTGTATGAGACGGAACTGCCATAATATGGTATCTGATATTCCTTGCCTAACAAGTAGCTCCATTGTTTCACAATACTATTATTGAGTCACCAATAATTGGAACATCTATGAGTTCATCACATGAACTTCTAGATCCATATAGCATCACATTGTGTTAATAACACAAGTATACTCAGCTTCAATTATAAAATTAATGGCTATTATTTCAGAACCCTTCCAACTAACAACATTTCTCCTTTTAAATCAAACATATTTTAATTTTGCAATCATTTTATGTCATTTTGGAATCTTGCATAGATGTAACCCTTTACATCCAACTCTTCCTTTATTTCTATCCTTATAGACTAGAAATCTATCATTAAGTACTTCTCAAGTACTAATGGATATTTTTATGACATTCTAATAACCCTTATTGGAATTTACCATTATCTTGTCATGTCCAATACATACAAGATTGTATGGGATAAGTACACTTATAGAATTCATGATAGATCCATTGCTACATACTATGGCATCGTAAACATGTCATTTACATTCTTCACAAGAATTGAAACATAAGGTTCAAGAGAGACTAATTGGGATTCTCCCTCGTTGAATCCTTTCTGTGTTAGACTCTTTCAATACATTGCTATTGTATGTACTCAAACTTCCATTGTGAAACATTCAAGAACTATCTCATAGGTCGTGGTCCTTATCTCATAAGACGTTTCACCTTATCCTTCATTGCTGAAGGTGTTTTTCATGCCAGATCTCATTATTCATAATATTGAGATGTTATTCCTCATCATATGTGGAATATTCATATATGCTCCCACTAAATCTTTTATAAGCACAAATTCCATCTTTTATCTTGATTGAAGTCAAACTCTTTGACTATCTTTTCAAAATAATAGATCCCATTTCTGAGATGTTTGTCTCAGTCCCAGATCGAGATTTGTAGTTCATAGACTTTATTTGCATTCTTGAAGTTATAAAACCTTTTACGTTGTATCACATACACATCCTATGATATATTCCCTTTAAGGAATATCATTTTATATTCATATGTCAAATCTCTTAGTCTATTCTAACTACAACAACAAGCTTGACAATTGGTAAAGGAATTTCTATCATGTTCAACAACTTCAACTAATTATAAAACCTATTCAACCAATCTGTCCTTTTACGTTTTCCATGTAGGTCTTTACCACAAGACCTTATTTCACCTTTTGGGTTTTACCCCTCATTAGTACTATCAAGGTCTTATTAGTTTACATGGTTTCCATAATGGCCTTGAGATATTACTTAGATTATAGTTCTCAATGGCTTCTAGTTAACTAGTTGGATCATCCTTTTATGAACAACCCATCTGAATTGTTGGATTCACAATCCTCCAATCTCAGATTTATTCTACTAGAACTATTTGTTCTGTTTCACACGATAAACTTGAGATTCCACAATAAATTGTAATTCTCTTAGTTGTCATTGTATCTCTTTGTTGACCTAGAACTTTTCAAGTTCTACTTGTACTCCCACTCATTCTTTTGGAACTCAGCTATCCTATCACCAAAACACTTTTCTTGTTGGATTGGGATTAATTGTAACATTCAACAATTATGGCTTGTGGATAAACCTTTTCAAGAAATTTCTTTCTCGATGTAGGTTTCAATCCTCTAGACATATTGGGACATTCCCAAATCATATCATATATGATGTCTTATAAACTATTCATACAGTACATATTTTAGTGCTAGCATTATATTTATGAGGGTACAAATGTTGGATTAATTTGATGATCATATCATGAATCATCATGGTATAATTCCTTCATTCTGACACATCATCATGCTCAGATGGATTTTACTTGTAATGCATTATCACAGTTCTTTACTGAAGGTTCTGAAGGTATTGATGTAAAGTATTTCAAAATTTGACCACATCAAAGTTTCTTAATACTTTTTTCAAAGTTATACTTCATTTATAATCTCCTTGAACATTCAAGAGATTTCCATTTTACTGAGTACATATCATCATATTACCAGTAATTGAAATGAGGTACAAGCATTTATCTACAACAATCATTCCATAATATCTTCATGCATCATATGTATGAATACTGATGGAAGACTTATCCTCCCAATACATCTAGTGAAGGGTGTTATGTCACTTTGTGCATAAATAAGACTTTGCATGTTTCCTTAGGTTTGATAACCAAGAGAATATAGATTAACATCAATATGCATTCTAGACATGCATTTCTTATACGTACATCCAAGGTGACTATTGCTAACGATAGTCTTGAGTTATCAATTATAATCCTTTGGTATTAACATTATAAACATTCATCTCAAAATATTTCATACAAAGACCAGTAGATGTTTGGGTGTTGCCATGCAAGATTGGATCTTTTGAAACAGAAACATGAATATCTGACTGTATTGATTTATCATCGTTGTCATACAAGATGCTTAAAAGTAAATGTTTCTATTTTATAGAATAATGAAATAGCAGTTCTATTAACTCTATTACATGTCCATTGGGATAAGATAAATTTAAATGCAGACGAAAGCTTCCACAACTCTTGCTTTGCCTTGTCCATCTATGTCCTTTTACAAAGGCTTTTACTTCTTGTCAGATCCTACACATTAGTATGACAGATATCTGTTTGGTATCACATACCAAGAATAACTAATCAAATTTATCTTATAACATTTATACCTGAAGTGGAGGCCTCAGTGCCTTCTTCTTCTTTAGTTCCTCTAACCAGAGTGGGCAATTTCTTTTCCAATGTCCAGGCTTGTGACGATGGTGACAATCATTGCTTATTTTCTTCACATCTCCCTTTGCCTTGAGATCTAAAGACTTGGACTTCTGGCTAGATTTAGAACCCATGTTAGCTTTGCCTTTTCCTTTAGACTTCCCCTTTGTCTTGCTGATCTTCATCACAGACTTGGGCTTGTCTTTCTTCATTTGTGTCTCAACTGTTCTCAACATGCCCAACAACTCTATCAATGGTTTTTCAAAGTCATTCATGTTGTAGTTCATGACAAACTGAGTATATGACTCTACAAGAGACTGTAGAATCATGTCAATGGCCAACTCTTGACCCAAGGGGAATCCTAGTCCAGCTAGGTTCTCTACATATGCAATGAGCTTGAGTACATGAGGACCTACCGGGTCACCTTTTGCAATGTTACATTTGAACAACGCCTTGTGTTTTCTGATCTTGGAACATGATCTTGAGATGTGTGACCATCTCAATTACATCCAGGTTCTCATTATGACTCTGCAACTCATAGTTCATGGAGCATAGCATCAGACACTTGACATCCACGACGTCTTCATTATGCTTCTTTTAAGCATCTTTGTCAATCCTTGGTGCATTTTGAGGTGGTTCCCCTAGTTTCGGCATCTCCAGGACATAGAGATTGCACCGTTGTGTGAGAATGATTCTCAACATACTGAACCAGACATGGAAGTTGTTCCCAGTTAGTTTATCCTTCTCAATGACTGATTACTAAGAAAAGTTATTGTTGTTTGTTGCCATTTAAATCTACAATTTAATTTGCAATTTTATCAATAACTCATTTTTTATTTGATTTGATTAAAATTTGGGGGGTAGTAATTAGGTCATTAATTCATTATCATTCTCATTATTTTGTTCAAACTGACAACCCTCAAGTATCAATTCGGAAAATTGCATTGAATTAATTTTCTAATGAGCCAAGATCCATATTTCATCAAATCATGACTTAGCTTTGGCTGGCCACCCACAACTTGATTATTTAGGTAGGCAATCATGCCAATTGCATCATATGCAACTCTTGGGTAGATAATATGTGCAACTCCTTGCCATAATCATCTACATGCTTCTAGGCTTAGACTCTCTAAGAATCACCAGTTAAGCCTGACCCAATAGCCAATATGATAATATTTCACCCCGCTTTGGCAACACATACATTACTACCATCACACTTCTACGAGGTAGACGGTGCACCACACTTTTTGAGTAACCTACACTTGGTCAAATAAGTTTTTCATGTGTATTGATATTGGAAAGCATCTTAGACCTAATATGTTTGATTTGAGGGGTTTTATATATATCATATATATACATATATTGTTTCCAATCACCACTTATATAGTATGTATCACAGACATGCTATATCCCACAACGTAAACATGCAATATAAAAAAAGATGGTTATGGTCATGTCTACTTGTAATTCCTTAGGCCACAAGGAATTACTACCACCTAGGTCAACCATCACATCACATGCATGGATCTTTTGTTGGTGTAGATATGTGCTTGCCAATCTGGGAAGATTGGTTCAACCCTTGAACTGGTCGTCTCACCTCTTGGCTGGTCAGTTGGTCCTTTTGTTCACCTGATGTTTGGACTCCTTCCAAATAGTAGATTGGGCCTCTAGGGATGCTCTTCTATCCTCCTATATAATCAATGTTTAGACTCCTTCCAAAAGGTCAGTTGGGTCCAGTAGGTGGTCGTCAGGCTCCTTTATTCTATCCTCTATGGTCCTCCAACCGGTCGGATCGTCTCACAAACTGGTCATCTCATCTGATGATGATAATCTCCTTTATCATTGCAAGAAAAGAAACTATCCTATTTCTATTAAACTATTATATTGTAAAGAGAAACCTCGAGTTACATTTGAGGGGAGCAAAGACATGAAATAATAAACTTTACATTGGGAAGAGGGAGGTAAAGGCTGAGTACACATCTAGAGATAAACGGGAATAAAACCAAACCATCCAACCACACACAACTATTAGGTATTGCCCATAACCACACTACACATCCACCATCAAAATCACTTTTAGGGTGACAGATGTAAATTGCATATATATATATATATATATATATATATATATATATATATATATAAGTTTGGGATAGGGCTTATGTGGTATTTGATCGAATATGCATATGATACAATTTAAATATTTGCATCATATGAAATAAATAAACGAATAAACCAAAATCTGATCATATCGATTATCTTAAAACATAGTAAATTGATGTACCTATGATACCACTGTTGGGAAATATGGGAATAGTGTTGGGTTTTGTGGGATAAAGAAGGCAGCAGAAACAAAACAAATTCTCACCACAAACCCATAAAATAGCAGAACGCATCAAAGACTATGAAATAGGAAGGATGGTTTTAGCGAGGTGTACCTGTTCCTGAGGCTTGTTCAGCAACAATACCTCACATCTAGTGCGGTCTTCAACCACCTAGTCTTGGATGGTGTTTGTGCAACTCCTGGTCCTGACCTAGAATGCAGTTGACCATCATCATCTTGAGTAGAAGAAACCTCCTGTCTCTACAGATAGTCCACACGGACCGCTGGGAACTCTAGTCATCCTGTCCCACATGACACTAGAAGGATTGGTCCCATTCTGTCAGCTTACTAGTCACCGACACACTCTCCCACCACTAGTTGTCATCTTGTAGTTGTCTTTCTCTTATTGTGCCTCCCTAATCGGGTAGCACTTGCTTGGGCTCTCTCAGTTACCACAACTAGAGAGGATAACTTTGTAGAGAAACTGATGTTCTGAGTTGTGCTATCTTAGAAGCCCCTAGTACCCCTCTATATAGGAGGGTTCAAGGTTAGGGTTCTCAGCCCCGGGCAATGCAGGACTAAAGTGGGAGTAGAAGGGTCCGGAATTTCCATGAACTGATTGCACTGTAACAGCCGAACCGGTCATTTCACAAATGAACCGGTCGGTTGGGAGTGTGAGCCATTCGGTTCACTTAGTGAACTGGTCGGTTAGCTTCCCAAACTTGCCTCCAATTGACTTTCCTTATTCATTTCTAATTGATATTAAGATGAATTCTTATCCCAATTGAATTGTACAAGTGAAACGAAAAACTTTTATCACAAATCAGGACAACCCAACATTGCTCGTTTGGACCCATGAACCGATTAATTCACCAGAATGAACCGGTCATTTCACTGGCCATGAGCCAATCTCACCCAGTGAACCGGTCAGTTTGTGGTCCAGATTGTGCAGAACACATTCAATGCATTTCTCAATCAATCCAACACTCAAATTAGTTAGTTCAACACTTGAACTTGATGATTCGGAGTCAAGTAAATTAATTGAATGTTTGATTGAGTACCTAAACAACTATAGTAATCAATCCAAACATCATTCATGGATAAACTCCTCTTCTAGGTTAATCCTATGTGTGTGACCCTATAGGTCCCATTTCACGTTGGCAGTGAAAGTCCATAACCACTTATGACTTCATAAGCAAAGAGCAGTGCCTAGTCGCACATCAGTGCTACACAAGTGAAAAGGAAAGTTGGAGATCAACTTTCAACCCTACAAACTATAATTGGTGTTACAGTGAATGTATAGTATCTTTGTCACTGATATTCGAATTGAACTTGAGGCATGGACATGTCATCCTCTACAAACGTTCAATCCATATTTCTTGATCCAGAGTAGACTATCTGAGATATTTGTAAGCTCAATGTCACACATTGACTCACAAGCGCATGGCCATGCTTTTCTCAGTCTCACTTGTCAAGTGGCAGGATATCATACTCCCTTAGGAGGGACAAATCCCATATCTATCATTCACAGTCAAAACCCCATGTGTCAAAGTCACCAAATCATCACCTTTATAACAATCCATATTTTAGATTGTGTTTGATGATGTCAAAGTGTACCCAATGACATGTGTTGAGTGTAGTGATTTCAGGTCTAAGAACCATAGTCACCACCAATACTATAAGAGCTAATCATGACTAACCAAGCGTGGTTTCCGTGCATCAATCTTATGGTGGGTCTATTCGATACACTGTTCTCTAACATGTATCTATGTGCTTGGTTTGATATCCTATATCATGACTAATGAGATTCTGCCATCAACCAACACACACTCTAGTCTTATGTGTTATTGATGTCTATGGTTATTTCCACAATAACAACCAACTAGGGACAAAACAAGAATGTACACTCTTAACATCTGTATGATCTCATCGTTCAGGTCCTCAACCCAAAAGCATACATCATTGAGTAAAACAATTCTTTAGACATCTATCATGTTATACCATTAGATAGAAATTTCCTTTATTATTATTCAAATCATTTACACGGTATCTCATTACAATCATCATATGACTTTATCTATGGGCATACATACCAACAAACTCCCACTTGCACTTAGAGCCAATCACCCAGGAACCTCAGTCCTTGTGACCTAGAATGACTATCATGCTTCTACTGTGAAAGTTCTTTCGTCAAGGGATCAACATTATTGTCTTCAGTCGGTACTCTACAAATCTTCACATCTCTTCATTATACGATCTCTCGTATGAGATGGAAGCACCTCAATATGTGCTTGGACCACTGATGTGATCTGGGTTCTTTAGCTAGAGCAATAGCTCCATTGTTGTCACAATAAAGCTTAATTGCATCACAGCTTCTCAGAACCACCCCAAGTTTAGAGATGAACTTCTTGATCCATACAGCCTCCTTTGCTACATGGGATGTAACAATATACTTGGCCTCTGTAGTAGAATCTACAACTATCTCTTGCTTGGAACTCTTCCAGTTCACAGTTCCGTTGTTAAGGAAAAACACAAATCCTGACTACGATCTGTAATCATCTTTATCAGTTTGGAAGCTTGCATCAGTGTAACCATTTACCACCAACTCTTCCTCACCACCGTATATGAGGAACTGATCCTTAGTTCTTCTCAAGTACTTTAGGATGTTCTTCACGGATGTCCAGTGAGCATCTCCGAGATCTGACTGGTACCTGCTCATCATGCTGAGTGCATAGGAGACATCAAGGCAGGTTCACAACATTGCGTACATGATGGATCCAATGGCTGATGCATACAGAATCCCATTCATATGCTTCCTCTCCTTACAAGATCGGGGACACTGAGCTCTAGAGATGGTAACTCCATGCACCATGGGTATGTTTCATCTCTTTGAGTTCTCCATGTTGAACCACTTCAACACTTTGTCAATGTACGTTCTCTGACTTAGTCCAAGAAGTCTTCTAGATCTATCTCTATATATCTTAATTCCTGAGATATAGGATGCTTCTCCTAAGTCCTTCATTGAGAATGTATTTCCAAGCCATGTCTTTACCTTCTGTAAGGCAGAGATGTCATTCCCCATCAATAGTATGTCATCTACATACAATATGAGGAATGTAGTCATGCTCCCACTAACCTTCTTATACACGCAAGGTTCATCTTCATTTTGACTAAAGATAAACTCTTTGACTATTTCATCAAATTGAAGATTCTATCTCCAAGATGTTTGCTTCAATCCATAGATTGACCTTTGCATCTTAAAGACTTTATTGGCATTCTTTGGATCAATAAAACCTTTAGGCTGTGTCATGTACACATCCTCCACTATATTCCCATTAAGGAATGTAGTTTTAACATCCATATGCTAAATCTCATAGTCATATTAGGTTGCAAAAGCAAGCAAGATCCTGATGGACTTAATCATAGCAACTGGAGAAAAGGTTTCGTCATAGTCAACACCTTGAACTTATCTGAAGCCCTTTGCAACCAATATGCCTTTATAAGTTTGCACATTACCATCCATGTCGGTCTTTTTCTTGAAGACCCACTTGCACCCTATGGGTTTTACCCCTTCAGGTGGTTCCACCAAGGTCCATACCTTGTTGGTATACATGGATTCCATCTCAGATCTCATGGCCTCAAGCCATTTCTCAGAATCTAGTCCCTCCATAGCTTTGATATAGGTAGTTGACTCATCATTTATGACCAACTCACCGCCTTCTTGAGTCACAAGATATCCAAATATCTCAGGTTCAAGGCATGTCCTATTAGATCTATGAGGTCCCTATGTCACTTGAGGAGATTGAGATTCTGCAACCACTTTTGAATCTCTATCTTCCTCTTATACATCCATTGGTTCAATGTTTATTTGTTGATCTCAAACCTCTTCGAGTTCCACTTTCCCCTCACTATTTCCTTTAGAAATAAATTCCTTCTCTAGGAATATGGCATCCCTAGCAACAAACACTTTGTTGTCAAATTGGGAATAAAAGTAATATCCTTTGGTCTCCAAAGGGTATCCAACAAAATAACATTTATCTGATTTGGATCCAATCTTTTCAAAAAACATTTTCCTGACATAAGCTTCACAACAAAATAACATTTATCTGATTTGGATCCAAATCTTCATAAGCACATTGGGACACTTCCCATGCCATATCTCATATGGTGTCTTTTGAACCGATTTAGATAGTACGCGGTTAAGTATAAATGTGGCGGTTTGAAGAGCATGACCCCAGAAGGAAGTTGGAAGATAAAAAAAACTCATCATAGATCGCACCATATCCAGTAATGTGTGATTCCTTCTTTCTGATATACCATTATGCTGTGGTGTTCCAGGTGGAGTCCATTGTGATACAATACCATGGGTTCTCAGAAGCTCCTCAAACTCTTGGCTTAAGTATTATCCACCTCAATTGGATCTAAGTGCCTTAATACTTTTTCCAAGCTGGTTATGTACTTCATTCATGAAATCCTTGAACTTTTCAAGGGTTTCAGACTTATGTTTCATCATGTGAACATAGCCATACCTACTAAAGTTATCAATAAAGGTAATGAAGTACTGATACCCACCTCTAGAACTTGTTCTAAATGGTCCACATACATCAGTAACTATGAGTCCTAATAGATCACTAGCTCTCTCAACTTTTCCTGAAAAAGGATCTTTGGTCATCTTGCTCAACAAACAAGATTCAAATATCTATATTGATTCATAATCAAAAGAGTCTAGATAACCATCCTTATGGAGTCTAGATATGTGATTCTCATTTATGTCCCTAGACGACAATGCCAAAGATATGTTTTGTTTGAGTCATTGAGTTTCTGTCATTTGGTTTTTATGTTATATACACTTGTCTGTAGATCTATCAAGTCTAGACCATAAGACATTGGGGCATTGCCATAAAAGATCCCATCTTTAGAAATGGAACACTTTCCATTCTTAATAAGAAATTCAAATCCATCCTTGTCCAAACAAGATAAAAAAATGATATTCCTATTTATGGTAGGTACATAATAGCAGTTTTGTAACTCTATTATCAGCCTACTAGGTAGAGATAACTCATAGGTTCCTACGACACTGGAAGAAACTCTTGCCCCATTAACAACACATAGTTCAACCTCGCCTTTCCCTAAAGGCCTGCTTCTTTTCAGATCCTTCACATTTAAACAAATGTGTGATCCACATCCGATATCAAGTACCCATGATGAAGAAGTAGTAAAGTTAATCTCTATCACGTATACACCTAAATTAGAGATCTCTATCTCTTACTTCATTTTCCGTGATTCCTTCAATCCTCTCCATGTTTTGAGCATAGAAGACATGGACTTCAGCTTGGCGAGAGAACCCTTCTCTCCCTTGCCTTTGTCCTTGGATTCCATTCCACTAATCACTATCATGGAACTATCCTTCTTCTTATCAGCATACATAGAGTGGATTCTAAGGCCACTGATATCTTAGGATTATGTAGAACACTTCTCATAGTCCTTAACCAATTATGGAAATTTATCTCAATTAATTTTCCCTATTTAAAAGATGATTTCTTTTCCATTTGATTCTATAAGAGAAAACATTTGCATTTTGTCAAAAACTCATTTTTGATTTGATTTGAATAAAGTTTGATGATATTTAATTATGCCTTTAATTAATTACCGCTCCCACTATTTTGATCTTATTGATAGCCCTCACCATCATTTTGGAAGATTGCAACGTACAACCTTCTAGTGGGCCAAGATCCAAAACAATTGCTTTATTACCCGGCCAATTCCAGTGTCCATAATCAATTATAAAGGTAGGTAACACTTACCAATGGCATCATATGTAACTCTTAGATAGATGACATGCAAAACTCTTTTCCATGAACATCTCCAAGCCTCTAAGTGCTTAATCCCATTAAGACCACTCAGTTAAGCCTGACCCAAAAGTTGACACGATAGAAAAGCACCCCGCTTGGCGGGACTACACAACTACCATCACACTTCCACAAGATAGACAACACACCACCCTTGGGATGCCTACGCTTGTCGATCAAGTTTTTCATGTGTGCCACTAATGGAAGACATCTAAAACTTAATATTTATTGAGGGGTTTGTTTTTTATATAAATATACATATCCAATCACCACAATAAGTAGTATGTATCATACACATGCTATATCCCACAAGAAAACATATGAAGTGATAAAGCGATGATTATGGCCATCCTATTGTAATTCCTTGAGCCACAAGGAATTACGGTAATCTAGGTCTACATCATATGCATTGTACAAGATGAAGTCCTATGTTGTAGCTGTTCTAGGTTGATCAGCTCATCCCATGACTGATCGACTCACCACCCAGTCATTCGATTGGGTGCCACCAGCCGATCGTCTGGATCCTCTAGTTGATCAGTTTGCCAGGTCATCGTCCATCTCCTCAGGCCACCAACCGCTCATCTTGGTCCACCCGCAGATCGTCTCTCTCCATGAAGCGGTCATCTCAGTCCTCTAAAAGCTTGTCTGGGCACCTGCTGTTCTTCGATATAACAGGAAATAAACTATCCTATCATACATATTGCTTTGGGAAACCCTGAGTTACATTTGGGGGGAGCTGTTGGATCAATGGGCTCTAGAGGGTGGGGTGAATAGAGCTACACACACTTCACAAAATCAATTAGACCACCAACTTAAACTTAGTGCAGAAACCAAATCAAGTAGAAATTTGATGTCCTAATCTAGCATTCAAAGTAAGGATAAGAGATAATGATTAGCAAGCACTTAGATAGGTGGTTAGAGTGGTTCCACGTCCTAAACTTAGGAGCGATGTCAGTCCACTACCTAGAGTTGGTTAGACTCTAGGATTGCAACTTGGTCCTCTTATATATCACAATAAGATTACAAGATACATAAACCACACAACCAAGGGATTAAATTCTCAAGCTAAGATCTTCTACCTTTCCAGGGACTTACCCACGAAGCAAGATTCTTCAGCCTTCTCCAAAGGACTTACCCAATCTTACCTTAGTCTTCAGCCTTGCAGGATTTACCTATCTTGCTTGAGCTTTGCCTTGCACCTCTCCTTCTCTTGGAGAGCTTCTCCACGTTTCACCTTCACCAAGGGATCTGGAGCAGCAAGCTATCTTCACTCTTGAAGATCAACCATCATCTTCACCTTCACTTGGAGAAGAACAGCAGCAACCTCTCTTTCACTTGGAGAAGCAGCTTCAATCAATCTTCATAGGGAATAGGCGGTAGGAAGAGAGAAAGGAGAGTTGTACATCATACAAGGGATAGCTCTCATATACATGGACCTAACTCACTCATAACTCATGAATTTATCTTGAAGGTAGAGAGAAAAAGGGGCTCAAGGGCTTGGAACACTCTCAACTATGCTAGAACCCAGTTTGCAATGGAAGAGCAGCTTGGAATGAACTCCAAGGGGTTCTATTTATAGTTGAGGGTGCCCCTTTAAGTTGTGGGACACTTGGATACAAAAATAGCCATTTTTTGTTCAAGAAAATGACTCTATTTTTGCCCAAAACTCTCACCAACGGTCACATCACTTTATTCTGCAAATTCCGTACAGTGCAATCAGTCGAGTTTCAATGGGGATAACTCGACCGACCAGGTAAAAGACAAAACCGATATTCAAATGATCGGTCGAGTTTGTCCTGACAAAACTCGACTGACCATTTAAACTGGAAATGGCCTGTTACCTGATCGGTCGAGTTCTGTGCAAGCACAACTCGACCGATGCAATCTTTAGAAAATCGACTAAGGACTGATCGGTCGAGTTTCAAGCCTGGGAAACTCGACCGACCAAGTGTCTGTAATCCATTTTCTAATTTGCATTTAAAGTGATTAGAACTTGGTGAATTTTGTCCCAAACATTTTTCACTTCTAAGTTACAAGTCAATTCATCATTACAAGTGATTACATAGATGTTCTAAGGTCGTTTACATAGAAAACCCAAAAAGCACACTTGTAGCCAATTTGACTTGAACTTGACCCATTCTAGGGTTTCAGATTTTAGATCCTTTTCATGTACCTAATGCCTGCAAACAATCTTAAACACACATATTAGATACATATGAGTGGAATGGTTAAGTCATTATCAAAATATAGGTAATGTATAACCTCTAGGTCAACATTCTCCCCCTTTTGACAATGACAAACCATTCCTCAAACATATTGAAAAGGATTGAAAGTTATACCTTTGCCTTGTGAATTTGGGGGATTCATGATAAGAACAATTTTAAATTTCTCCCCCTCAAACTATGCTTCCTCGCACCTGCATGTTAGTTTCTCTACACATAGCAATACCAATATCTGTGTACTATGTAATCATTTGCAAGTTACATGATCAATCAGTGAATTAACAAGAAAATGATCACTTAAGAAAGCAATAGTATAACAACAAGAAACAATATGATTGAGTCTCCAAACACAAGATATATCTACCCCTTTTGACATTATAAAAAATTTAGGAGGGGTAGAAGAGAAAAAACCAGGTCTTCTCCAAAACTCAACCAAACACAAAGCAAGTCAGAATCAAAATATAGCTCAAAACAAGCACCAAGCATAAGATAAAATAGAATAAGATAGCTAAAGTGCATAATGATGATATTACAACAGAATAAGATAGCTAAACCCTAAACCCTAAACCCTAAACCCTTTTCACATTATAAAAAAGTTAGGGGTGGGGATAGAAGAGAAAAAACCAGGTCTTCTCCAAAACTCAACCAAACACAAAGCAAGTTAGAATCAAAATATAGCTCAAAACATGCACCAAGCATAAGATAAAACAGAATAAGATAGCTAAAGTGCATAATGATGATATTACAACTCAGATAGATGTCTTCATTAAAACAAACAACTACAACCATAAAGTGAGAAAGTAGATATAAGAAAATAGTACAACTCAGAATAATGTGCCAGGATGTTTCTTATACTAAAGAGTCTAGAAAGATGTATATGATGGACATGCTAGACTAAAAGCTAAGAAACCACCTAAATGTCTAAGCTATCTATGTCAGCGGTATCCTCATCCTCGCCAGGGTTGTAGTCCTCATCTCCATCTAAAGGCGGAGCAGTAGTGTCAGCATCGGATCCAGCACCATCACCACCATCTTCATCGGAATCATCCTCACCATCACCTTCTGCAGCATCATCTTCCTCATCAGCCTGGTCAGGCATCTCCTCATCATCAGGAGGACCAAAAGAGCGACCGGGCCAGCGGGCATTCTGCTCAGCCCACGACATACCAAGAGCAAGAAGCTCATTGGCCTGCGGGAAGGACGGAGCAGAGTCACCCAAGGAGGCGAGTAGAGTGGCCAGAGGGCCAACAGGTAACGGCAGGAACACAGGAGCGGAACTACCAGTAGGGAACGGTGGCGGAGCGGCAGCGGAAGGCTCGGGAGCAGGGAAGTAATGCTCGTATGCATAAGAAGCATAGGAACTACCCATGTATGGCTGGTAGGTGGGGTAGGGTGAAGCACATGATAGGTTCATGGTGGACATGATCAAACATAGATCCTGGTGCACATGTTCCTGAACCTGACGGTTGTACGCCTATTCATGCATCATATATCCCAGAAGGGTTTCATTTGACGCACGAAAGGACGCACGGCTAGGTCGGGGATGTGGCTGCAGAGGTGGAGCACGAGTGGAGGAGGATGGGTCAGCAGAGGTAGAAGTAGAGGCAGAAGCACCAGCGGTAGGGGAAAACACAAGAACAGCCTTCTGAAGATTGGTTTCACTAATACAAACTCCTTTTCTAGCAACCGGGTAATGGAAGTCAGAAAAGAGGGATTTATCAGTGGTGAACTGGAAAAGACCACAAATCAGAGCTGGGTAGAGGGGGTGGGTGCCTTTGGTGTTCTTGCCGGTGTCAAAATAGGTCATGTGATGTAGGATATATCTAGCCCATTTGACACCGATATTGTTTAGCAAATAATACATAATGACTGCGGTGTTTTCCGTAATGTCTGTTTGATTTCACTTTGGATGGACATTACAGTTAATCACCAAGGCCAATATGCACCTCCGAAGGTCAAGAGAGGATGAAGGCAGGGTAGACTTCTTCGTGTAGGCCACGTCGGGTTTCTTTAAAAACCGATGAATGTCCGGTAGCGTCAATTCATGGTGTTTATAAAAACCTTCTGGGTCAAGAAGATTGAAATACTCTCCATAGTCCTTACACCAAGTGTTGTTTTCCTCGTCTCCGATAAGAAAGAAATTGAAAGTTTCCTCAGAGATTTGAAAACGTCGACCGACGATCATGGAAGTAAGAACTATTTCGGTATTCGATGGGGGAACGAGCGAATCGTAGTTCCAACGCAGGTTTGCGTAGAACTCGTGTACTGCTTTTGTGCTAGACATCTGATTGTTAAAGCAGTCACGTTCGATCGCAAGAGCGGACAAGTGATGGTCGGCGAGAAGCCTCGAAACAGAGGTAATAACTGCTTGAAAATGATTTGCATTAACCAAGGGGCGAAACGGAAAAGGAGATCGGGGAAGAAGGTCCTTATACTGATTTACTGCCTCAAGAGACACAAAGGAGGTATTATCAAACAGAATCAAGCGATTATTCGAGGAGGAAGCTTGACCATTGCCGGGAGCAGCACGTTTTCATCTATGGGAAGCCATGGAAATGAAAACAAGGAGAAAAATGTGCACACGAGCAAGATCAAACCTCAAACGCCGATGAAACACCACCACGAGCGCCCGAGAAGGTCTAGAACGGGGTTTCTAGGTCGCCCTAGGGTGAAAAATGGGAGGTTTAGGGTTGGGTGCGAGAGCTTAGGGCTTGGAGGCAAGGAATCGATCGGCTATTTTCTAGTTGTAATGGAAAATAGTCAGCCAATCCTAACTTTTAAGTTGGCTCAGCCCATCGATCGGTCGAGTTCTAAGGGTGGCAAACTCGACCGAACGGTCCACTGAAGAACAACTCTCGGCACCGGATCGGTCGAGTTTTCCAGGGTGGAAACTCAACCGAAGGTCAACCTGACCTAACAGTCACATTCTTAGATTCTAGCCATATACATGCCAATTAAATTCATTTTTCCATTATATTATGCATAATTGCACATTTAGCTCATCATTGGGTACTATTTAGCGATAAAACATAGAAATCGATAAAAACCCAAAAACAAGCAAAAACCAAGCATGTTGATAGGCAAATTAAGCACAAATAAGGCATATATAGGCAAAGCAAAGTGAAGATAGACATGAGCAAGCATATAGGAAAGAGACTACTAGCTAGATCACATGGCAAGATCATTCAAATCAACAATAAGCAATTTAGATCGAATAAAGTTAAATTGATCTCTAGCTAGTGGTTTTGTAAAGATGTCCGCCAACTAATTTTCTGTGTCCACATGTGTGATATAGATATCTTTCTTGGCAATGTGTTCACGGAGAAAATGATGACGAACCTCTATATGCTTGGCTCTACTATGCAATATAGGATTGCAAGATAGATTAATTGCACTAGTATTGTCACAAAAGATAGGAGAAGCATCAAAAAATATGTTGAAGTCTTGGAGCATTTGCTTCATCCATAGGACCTGTGCACAACAACTCCCGGCTGCAATGTATTCATCTTCGGTAGTTGATAATGCCACCGTACTTTGTTTCTTGGAGAACCAAGACACTAAGCATGGTCCTAGAAGGAAGCAAGTGCCACATGTGTACTTTCTATCAACCAAACACCCTGCATAATCCACATCACTATATGCTCTAAGAGTAAAATCTCTTGATTTAGGATACCATAGTCCAAAATTTTGAGTTTTGGCTAAGTACCTCAAAATCCTCTTAACAACAATAAGATGCGACTTCTTAGGGCAAGATTGAAAGCGAGAACACAAGCCAACACTAAACATAATATCAGGTCTAGAGGCAGTTAAATAAAGTAAACTTCCAATCATACCTCTATAGAGCTTCTCATCTACCTTTTCACCTTCTTCATCTTTGTTAAGTTTGGCGGTGTTTGACATGGGTGTATCCATCGGCTTCATATTCTCCATCCCAAAGCGCTTGAGTAGTTCACTTGTGTACTTGCCTTAGTTGATGAAGTTTCCTTCTTTTGTTTGCTTGATTTGAAATCCGAGGAAGAAGGTCAACTCACCCATCATGCTCATTTCAAACTCACTCTGCATAAGAGAATTAAACACCTTGCAAAGATCAAGATCAGTCCCGCCAAAAATGATATCATCAACATATATTTGAATTATAAGAAAGTGGTTAGAAGTGTGATTTAGAAACAAGGTAGAATCAACTTTGCCCATGACATACCCGTTATCTAACAAAAAGTTCTTTAGTTTCTCATACCAAGCTCGAGGTGCTTTTTTGAGTCCATAGAGAGCTTTTTGCAACAAATAAATATGATTGGGTAACTTGTCATTTTCAAAGCCCAGAGGTTGAGCAAAAAATACTTCCTCCTCAATTGTACCATTCAAAAACGCACTTTTAACATCCATTTGATATAGCAAGAAATTTTTATAGCTAGCAAAGACAAGTAGCATACGAATAGATTCTAATCTAGCAACAAGAGCATAAGTTTCATCAAAATCAATACCTTCCTGTTGGTTGTATCCTTGTGCTACTAACCTTGCTTTGTTTCTTACCACTTTTCCTTACTCATCTAGCTTGTTGCGGTAGACCCATTTGGTGCCAATGATTTTTCTATCACTTGGTCTTGGCACTAAGGTCCACACACAATTCTTCTCGAATTGCTCTAGCTCTTCTTGCATGGCAAGGATCCACTCATCATCACCAAGGGCTTCTTTGATGTTCTTTGGCTCTAGTTGTGAGATGAAGGCACTATCTACTTGTTCTTTGTGGTGAGCAGCTCGTGTCCTCACTCTCTCGAATGGGTTTCCAATGATTAACTCGTTGGGGTGATTCTTTGCAAAGCGGGGAGTGGGATCCTTCTTTTCTTCAGCTTCTTCTTCTTCTATCACCTGCTTACCTTTGTTTTTTATGTTGGGGTCTTTTAGGACAGGATTTAGCTCATCTGCAACATCATCATCACCAACATTCTTGCCAACAAAAGGGTTAGTTTCAATAAACTTAACATTGATAGATTCTTCAATTTTAGACAATTCAATGTTGAATACTCTATATGCCCTGCTAGTAGTGCTATAGCCTAGGAAGAAAGTCTTATACGATTTTAGATCAAACTTGTCGAGAGAATCCTTCGTGTTTAAAACAAAACAAGGACATCCGAAAACATGAAAGAAATCAATAGACGGCTTCCTACCGCACCATAGTTCATAGGGGGTTTTCTTTAAAGAAGGATGTGTGAAAACACAGTTTTGCACAAAGCATGACGTGCTAACAGCTTCAGCCCAAAACTTCTTAGGAGTGTCATACTCAAGAAGCATGGTCCTAGCCATCTCTTGTAGTGACATGTTCTTCCTCTCTACAACCCCATTTTGTTGAGGTGTACGAGGAGAAGGGAAATTGTGCGAATAACAGGATTTTTCACAAAAATGCTCAAAAAGATCATTTTCAAACTCTCCCCCATGATCACTATGGATAGAAACAATTCGGCAGGAAGCTTCATTTTCAACCCATTTATAAAAGCTCGAGAAAACATCAAGAGTATCACTTTTGGAAACGAGAAAGAAGGTCCAAGTATATCGAGAAAAATCATCGACAATAACAAGACAATACTTGGAACCACGAAACGTTTGCGTTCTCATTGGTCCGAATAGATCAATATGAAGAAGTTCAAGAACTCTCTTGGTACTCATGACTCTTTTGGATTTGAAGGAGGATTTGGTTTGTTTCCCTTGTGTACAAGGTTGGCATTCCTCATCCTTATCAAAATCTAATTTAGGAAGTCCTCGAACCAAATCCTTTTTGTTCAACTTCTTCATTTAATGCAAATTCACATGACCCAAACAACGATGCCAAAGAGAAAGATCATTTTTATCCACAACCAAACATCTATTTAGTATGGGCTTAAGAGCATCAAGAACAACAACATAAAGATTACCATTTCTAGTTCCCTTATATATAACATTGTAGGAGAGGGAATCTAGAAGCAAGCATTCTAAGTAAATAACACAAGGTATCCATTATCACAAAGTTGACTAAAACTAATTAAATTGTGATGTAGGCCATCAACAAGCAACACATTTTTAATACATAGTTCATTTTCTACATCACCCTCACCTATAACCTTACCCTTCTTGTTATCCCCGAAGGTTACCGATCCTCCTTTCTTTTTCACAAACTTGTTGAAATGGCTGATTTCTCCAGTCATATGCTTAGAGCAGCCACTATCAACAATCCATCTCTTGTTAACCTGCAAGAAAGAAGGATGTCGGAACCCAACTCAAGCTTTGGGATCCGGGGTTAGCTTGGGGACCCATTTCATCTTTGGGTTGGTCCCCTTGGGCTTGTAAGGACAATAAGTGGAATAATGATCATCACATTTGCAATGCACACAAACCATAGGGTTCTTAGAGCCGGAAGTCTCTCCATGGAAAATGGGAGGTTCCACACTCTTTTTCTTACCCTTATTCTTGCTCTTTTTCTTACCTTTTGAAGCAGTCCCATCATATCCCAAACCACTAGTACCAACCTGTTTGGTAGAGTGTTCTAAGACATCATTGAGGGATTTCTTTCCCAAGAGGAACCTTTGCAAAGTAGATCTTAACTTGGCATTATCATCACTAAGATTTATAACAGTAGTAGAAAGACTAGCAAGATCTTCTCTAGCATGCAAAAGGCCATCCTCAAGACAGAGGGCTTTAGTAAGAAGAGAATCTTTTTCTAAGGTTAAGCTAGCAACTTCATTTCTTGGCAAAACAGGCCTAGAAGAAAAATCACTAACTTGAGCAAGCAACTTGGCATTTTCAGATTTAAGCACAACAATTTCCCTTTGATAAGCATAAACTTCATCTCCCCTAGCATCATCAATAAGTTTGAGTTCTACATTTTCAGTTTTAAGGACATCAAGCTCATCTAGGCAATTTTGGTGTTCTATCTTAAGATTTTCAATATTTTTAAGATATACACCTTTCTCAGTCTCTACTCCGTTGTATTGGAGTTCAAGGTCAAGAAATTTCCCTTGCAAGGAATCTATGCTATCAAGATGCAATTTTTCATTTTTATCAAGAATATCAATTTTGGCATAAAGATCATCAACTATCTTGCCTAATCTTTTCCTCTTAGACTTACATTTAGCAAAAGATGATTGACATTCATTTAGCATATCAATGATAGATTCTTTAGGCAGCTCTAGAAAATTAACTTCACTTACCTTACTTACCTCACTTACCTCACATACATCTTCACTAGTGGAGGCCATGAGAGCTAAGTGGCATTCTCCATCTTCGGATCTTGAGGAGCTTAAAGAAGACTCCTCCCATGCCGCATGAGCTGCATCTTTAAATATTCTTTCCTTTTTATCTTTCCTCTTGTACTTGGCTTCTCTCTTGTACTTATCATCTTTTTTGTACTTGCCATCTTTCTTGTGGCTTCTCTTGTGATGACTCTTCTTGGTCTTTGGGCAGTCACTCTTGTATTGGCCTTTTTGACCACACTCATAGCATCTTGGAGTTGAGGAGGAGGGCTTGCTCTTGAAATGCTTCCCTTTTGAGTAATTTGCTTCATGCTCATTGGAACCTTCATCTTCACTTGAGGAAGGGTTGGGAGACTTCAAGGCAAGTTGTTGTTGTTAGACCATTTCTTCAACTTGTGCTTTGAAGGCTATGTCCTTTACCTTCTTAGACTCCTTTTCTTCTCTTTTCTCTTCCTCTTCTTGCTTGTCAAGCCTAGGTTCATGGGCTTGGAGGTTACCAACCAGCTCCTCGGTTGACAACTCACTCAGCTTGTACACTTCTTCAATTGAAGTAGCCTTAGGCTCCCATCTCTTAGGAAGAGATCTCAAGATCTTGGCATTGATAGTACCTCTATCCATAACACTCCCAAGTGCTGCCAAGCTGTTCAAGATGACATTTAGCCTAGTGTACATATCCTCCACTCTCTCATTCTTACCCATCTTGAAGTTCTCTAGAAGACCACCAAGCATGTAGACTTTGGCCTCCTTCACTTGCTCGGTTCCTTCATAGGTGACACACAATTTGTGCCATATCTCATGTGTCATGTCCCAAGAAGAGATCCGGTTGAACTCAGATGGAGTAAGAGCGGCGTAGATGATGCTCACAGCTTTGGCGTTGAGTTGAGCACGCTTCATCTCTGCTTCAGTCCATGTGGTGATGTCCCCTTTTGGATCTTCATATTTGAGGTGGACAATCTTCCACATTTCGTAGCTCACACCTTGGAGGTAGAATTGTATTCTCCTCTTCCAATATAGAAAGTTTGTGCCGTCAAAGACTGGGGGTCTCATGGAGAAGCTTCCTTCAAGGTTGAGTGACCTAAGAGCTGAATCACCCATCTTCTCCTACTTGTTGAAGTAGCTTGGAGAAGACCTGCTCTGATACCACTTGTTGGATCAATGGGCTCTAGAGGGGGGGATGAATAGAGCTACACACACTTCAAAAAATCAATTAGACCACCAATTTAAACTTAGTGCAAAAACCAAATCAAGTAGCAATTTGATGTCCTAATCTAGCATTCAAAACAAGGATAAGAGACAATGATTAGCAAGCACTTGGACAGGTGGTTAGAGTGGTTCCACGTCCTAAACTTAGGAGCGATGTCAGTCCACTACCTAGAGTTGGTTATACTCTAGGATTTGCAACTTGGTCCTCTTATATATCACAATAAGATTACAATATACATAAACCACACAACCAAAGGCTTAAATTCTCACGCTAAGATCTTCTACCTTTCCAAGGACTTACCCACGAAGCAAGATTCTTCAGCCTTCTCCAAAGTACTTACCCAATCTTACCTTAGTCTTCAACCTTGCAGGATTTACCTATCTTGCTTGAGCTTTGCCTTGCACCTCTCCTTCTCTTGGAGAGCTTCTCCACGTTTCACCTTCACCAAGGGATCTGGAGCAGCAAGCTATCTTCACTCTTGAAGATCAACCATCATCTTCACCTTCACTTGGAGAAGAACAGCAGCAACCTCTCTTTCACTTGGAGAAGTAGCTTCAATCAATCTTCATAGGGAATAGGAGGTAGGAAGAGAGAAATGAGAGTTGTACATCATACAAGGGATAGCTCTCATACACATGGACCTAACTCACAAATTTATCTTGAAGGTAGAGAGAGAAAGGGGCTCAAGGGCTTGGAACACTCTCAACTATGCTAGAACCCAGTTTGCAATGGAAGAGCAGCTTTGAATGAACTCCAAGGGGTTCTATTTATAGTTTAGGGTGCCCCTTTAAGTTGTGGGACACTTGGATACAAAAATAGTCATTTTTTGTTCAAGAAAACGACTCTATTTTTGCCCAAAACACTCACCAACGGTCACATCACTTTATTCTGCAAATTCCGTACAGTGCAATTGGTCGAGTTTCAATGGGGATAACTCGACCGACCAGGTAAAAGACAAAACTGATATTCAAATGATCGGTCGAGTTTGTCCTGACAAAACTCGACCGACCATTTAAACTGGAAATGGCATGTTACTTGATCGGTCGAGTTCTGCGCAAGCACAACTCGACCGATGCAATCTTCAGAAAATCGACTAAGGACTGATCGGTCGAGTTTCAAGCCTGGGAAACTCGACCGACCAAGTGCTTGTAATCCATTTTCTAATTTGCATTTAAAGTGATTAGCACTTGGTGAATTTTGTCCCAAACATTTTTCTCTTCTAAGTTACAAGTCAATTCATCATTACAAGTGATTACATAGATGTTCTAAGGTCGTTTACATAGAAAACCCAAAAAGCACACTTGTAACCATTTTGACTTGAACTTGACCCATTCTAGGGTTTCAGATTTTAGATCCTTTTCATGTACCTAATGCCTGCAAACAATCTTAAACACACATATTAGATACATATGAGTGGAATGGTTAAGTCATTATCAAAATATAGGTAATGTATAACCTCTAGGTCAACAAGAGCAAGGTAGAAGAGAAAGCTCGAGTTATCTCTAGTTATATTGAGAATAGGAGAAGGAACTCGATACACAAAACGATATGTAAACAACCACAACCAACCAAGCACACATAGGGGTTTATAGTCCATAACCACGCTACACATCCACCAAAAATCATTTTAAGGAGACACATATCAAATGCATATATATATATATATATATATATATATATATGGGATTTGAGGATTTAAATTGGACATGCATATAAGCCAGTTAAATATTCGCATCGCATGCAATAAAAAAGGTGTAAAATAAAAAACTGATCATATCAATTAATCCTAAAACATAGAATGTTGGCGTGGCTCTGATACCATTGTTGAGTTTTGTGGGACAAAGAAGGCAGTAGAAACAAAAAATATTCTCACAACAAACCCATAAAACAGTAGATTGCATCAATGACTATGAAATAGGAAGGATGGTTTTAGTAAGGTGTACCTGGTCCTGAGGCTTTCTCAGTGACAATACCTCACAACTAGTGTTGTCATCAACCACCTAGTCTTAGACGGTGTTTGTGCAGCTCCTGGTCCTGACCCAGACTGCGGTTGACAGTCATCCTCCTGAGTGGTAGAAACCTCCCGTCTCTACAGGTAGTCCACACAGACCACTAGGAACTCTAGTCGTCCTATCCCACAGGACACTAGAAGGAGTCATCCCCTTCTGTCGGTGTACTAGTCACCGACACACTCTCCCACCACCAGTTGTCATGCTGAGTTGTCTTTCCCTTGTTGTACCTCCCTTATCAAGTAGCACTTTCTTGGGCTCTCTCGATTACCACAACCAGAGAGGACAACTTTATGGAGCAACTGATGTTATAAGTTGTGCTATCTGAGAAGCCCCCAGTACCCCTCTATATATAGCAGGGGTCAGGGTTAGGGTTCTCATCCCCAGGCAATGTGGGACTAAAGTGGGAGTAGAAGGGTCTGGAATTTCCACGAACTGATTGCACTGTGGCAGCTGAACCGGTCGTTTCGCTTCCCAGACTTTCCTCTAATTGACTTTTCTTGTTTGTTTCTAATTGATATTAAGATCAATTATTGTCTCAGTCGAATTGTATAAGTGAAACAAAAAATCTTTTATCACAAATCGGGACAACCCAACACTGCTCATTTGGACACATGAACTAATTGGTTCCCTAGAATGAACTGGTCATCCCACTGGCCATGAGCCGATCGGTTCACCCAGTGAACTACTCGGTTGGTGATCCAAATTGTGCAGATGACAGTAAATGTAGTTATCCATCAATCTAACACTCAAATAAGTTAGTTCAACACTTGAACTTGATGATTCTGAGTCAAGTCAATTGATTGAATGTTTGATTGAGTACCTAAACACATTTAGTAATCAATCCAAACATCATTCATGGATAAACTCCTCTTCTAGGTTAATCCCATGTTCGTGACCCTATAGGTTTTGTTTCACATTGGCAGTGAAAGTCCATAACTACTTATGACTTCACAAGTAAAGAGTGGTGCCTAGTCACACATCAGTGCTACCCAAGTGAAAAGGAAAGTTAGAGAACAACTTTCAACCCTATAATATGTAATTGGTGTTATAGTGAATGTATAGTTCCTTGTCACTAATATCTAGATTTAACTTGAGCCATGGACATGTCATCCTCTACAACTGTTCAATCCATGTTTCTTGATCCAGAGTAGAATGTCTGAGATATTTGTAAGCTCAATGTCACACATTGACTCACAAGCACATGGCCATGCTTTTCTTAGTCTCACTCATCAAGTGATAGGATATCATACTCCCTTAGGAGGGACAAATCCCATATCTATCACTCACAGTCAAAACCCCATGTGTCAAAGTCACCCAATCATCACCTTTATAACAATCCATATTTCAAAATTGTGTTTGATGATGTCAGTGTACCCAATGATTTGTGTTGAGTGCAGTGATTTCAGGTCTAAGAACCATAGTCACCACCAATACTATAAGAGCTTATCCTGACTAACCAAGTGTGGTTTCCATTCATCACTCTTATGGTGGGTCTGTTCGATACACTGTTCTCTAACATGTATCTATGTGCTTGGTTTGATATCCTATATCATGACTAATGATATTCTGTTATCAACCAACACACACTCTAGTCTTATGTGTTATTGATGTCTATGGTTATTTCTACAATAACAACTGACTATGGATAAAGCAAGAATGTATACTCTTAACATCCGTATGATCCCATCATTCAGGTCCTCAACTTGAAAGCATACGTCATTGAGTAAAACAATTCTTTCGACATCTATCATGTTATACCATTAGACAGAAATTTCCTTTATTAATATTCAAATCATTTACAAAGTATCCCATTACAATCATCATATGACTTTCTCTATGGGCATCCATATCAACACAGAGTATAGTAGTAGAAACAATTTTTTTCTATCTATCAGTATTCTCGTAACAACAAGATTGTGTCAAATACTATGAAATAGGAAGGATGGTTTAACAAGTTATACCTACTCCTGGAGAAAGTCCAATGACAACAACTCACTTTTATGCAACTATCTACTAGTTACTCTTGGATGGTGGTTGTGTAGCTCCTGGTCTTCCCCAAGGATAGTGAATGCCACTCCTGTGGTCTCACTAAAGATTGTAGTTTGACTTTGCCCTCCTAGTAGCAACTAAAGGACTCCTACCGCTAGAGTAGTCTACATAGACCAATTAGACTCCATTCATTCAACTAGAACATACAAGGAGGAGTTGTCTCTCCCATTGGTGTACTAGTCACCAACTAACTCTCCCACAATAATGATCCTCAATTGTTCTCTCCCGTAGCTATCCCTCCCTAGTCGGATAGGACTTGCTTGGCCTCTCTCGGTTACCAACCAGACAGGACAACAACTTTTAGAGCAACTGATTCACAGTTGATGTTGTGTTGTTGTTTTCTAAAAAGCCCCCGGTACCCCTCTATCTATAGGCAAGGTTAGGGTCATGGTTCCCAGTCTGTTGTGTGGGAGTGGAAGGGATGGAAGGTCTTGAATTTTCACAACCTGTGAATCATAAAATTGTCATCTGGTGACCCAGACTTCTGTCTGGTCATACAAGATGTTTCATCTCACACTTCCAAACAGCCGTTTGGCAGTTTTCCAATCGCATACAAAATTGGGACTTCGATTCCCATTAATATTACATATTAATTTCTTCACCACAAGTATTGTGCAATCGGACAAGTTCGGGAAAAATTTAGAACATTTATTAAGGCCCAACCTACCCATCCCACCCATGCAAGATGCCCTTCTCGCTCACCCAAACGATCGTCTAGTGACCCTGACTCGAGCCGATCGATTCAACAAATTGAACTGGTCGGTTCACTCCTCAATTTGGCAGAACTTTAGCCAATTTGAACTATGATTAGCCTAAAAACCCAAATGGACATCTCAAAATTTGAGATACTCGTCTAGCTTGTCCAAACGACTATCTCACCCTATGAGAAGGTCATTTAGCTATGCAGTTAGCCAATGTTGTATGAATTGAATACCTCAACACTTTAGTAATCAATGCAATCATCATTCAAGATAAACTCATCTTCTAGTTGAGTACCTATGTGTGTGACCCTATAGGTCCCATATCACATCGGTAGTGAATGTCCGTAACTAACTTATGACATCACAAGCAATTTGTGGTGCTTAGTCACACATCATTGCTACCCAAGTGAATGGAAAGTTGGAAACAACTTCAACGTACAATCTATGTAAGGTGTTGCAGTGATTGTATAATTTCTTTGTCATTGATATCCAAGATGAACTCAAGGCATGTTATTGTCATCCTCTCAACGTTCAATCCATGTTCCTTTAACCAAGAGCAGATTGTCTGAGATAATGTGACCTCAATATAATATATTGATTCACATGTGCATACACATACGTTTCTCAATCTCGCTAATCAAGTGGACATAATATCATACTTCACTAAAAGGGACACATCTCATATCTATCACTCAAATTCACCCAATCCTCACCGTTATAACAAACCATGTTTCAGGACTGTGTTTGATGATGTCAAAGCATACCCAACGACATGTGATGAGTGTAGTGATTTTAGATCTAAGAATCACAATCACCACCTCCACCATGAGAGATGATTATGACCATCAATCATGTTTCCATGTGTGACTCTCAATGTGTATCTATCCGATACATTGTTCTCTAACATGTATTTGTGTGCTTGGTTTGATATTGCCATATCATCACTAATGAGATTTTTTCATCGACCAACCTACACTCTACTCTTATGTGTTACTGAGGTCTATATACCTTCCATAGTAACAACTGACTATGGACATAATAAGAATGTACACACTCTTAACATTCATATGGTCTCATCCTCTAAGTCATGTACTTGAAGACATACATCATTGAACATTGCCATTCTTTAGACATTCTTAATGTTTGCTCATTATCTCGTAACTGACTGAAACAGAATGAATTGGAAGCTTGCCTTTATGAGTATTAATCAAATCCTTTATGGTTTATTCCATGCCAATCATCACATTATTGGCTCTACGGGTATACTTTACCAACACTTTATCTCCAAGGCATATTTTCCATGCTTCCAATAAGCATCCACTTGTGCCCTAGGTGCATCAGGAGCAGGTATTTCTAGAATTGGTTTGTCAAGGAAGTAGAGCTTGCACTATTCATTGAAAATCCTTCTCAAAGTCCAAAACTAGTCATGGAAATTTGTCCCATCAAGTTTTTCCTTCTTAAGGATCAATCACAATTTGGATATGTTCATAATTTGATTCTACAAGAGAAAATTTACATTTGTCAAAAAACTTTTGATTTGATTTGAAAATTTTGACGATATAAATTCAGTCTTTAATTATTATTTCTCCCACTATTTTATTCAAATTGATACCCTGACATATCAATTTGCAATATTACAATGTACAATATTCTAGTAGGCCAAGATCCATATTTCATCAAATCATGAGTCAGCTATGTCTGATCGCCCACAACTTGAGTATTTAGATAGGCATCATGTCAATTGCATCATATGCCTCTTGGATAGATGATATGTACAACTCCTTTCCATAATCAACTGCATGCTAATGTGCTTAAATGCTCTAAGAATCACTAGTAGATCCTGACCCAAAAGCTGACATGATAATAATTCACCCCGCTTTGGCGGTACCTACATTATTACCATCACACTGCCATGAGATAGATGACATACCATGCTTTGGCGAACCATGCATTGGTCGATCAAGCTTTTCATGTGTGCCTCTTTTGGAAAGCATCTAAGACTTAATATTTTAATTGAGGGAGTTTATATAAAAATATATATACTTTATCCAATCATCACATACATTGTACGGATCATATACATGATACACTACAAAAAAAAGATATATTAGCTACAATTATTATAACTACATATATTCTATTTATAGCTAAAAGTACATTTCTTTACAAATTATAAAAATATAAGTAAAACAATTATAGCTAGTTCTAATAACTACACATTTTGACTACATACCTTGTTCAACTATAATTTTTGTATTTACTTCAACCCCGCCTACCCTCCTCCCCATTCTTCCCCTCTTCCAAAATAACAAAGACGCTCGAAAATTTTAGTTTTCGCGCGTGCTGGGTATACTTGTTCCCGATTGGCACGACCAACATCCCCTCTTCTCCTCTGGTCAAATGCAAAAGCATTACACACCTTCCCCCTCTCCTCCGCCCTCCCTAAATCATGCTCTCTCCCTCATCTTCGCTGTTACCTTCACCCTCTCTAGTACCTAATTCAATCATGCTCTCTTCCTATTACTCTCTTCATCGATCACGCTCTCTTGCTCTCACCCTCTACTTTACCCACACGCCGGTCCCTTACCCCCATGCCCATATCTCCTCCCGTTCACCCCAATCACAAATCTCCCTTCTCCTGGACATCTTCCCCACCTTCTACCACCATCTCCTCAATATTCTCAGATTATACCAATAGGAAGCTCCTTTCAGAGTCATGACACTTCTGCTCACCACGATACTTGGCTGAAGAGGTGGATTCAGAGCCCCAACTCTTTTTTCTGAAGAGGTGGATTCAGATCCCTAACTCCTATGGCCATGTAGGAAGAATAATATGGGGATGCTTTCCCTGTAGGAGGATTGTTCGAATCTCTAGCCCGGAAGTTGAAAAACAAGATTCTGGTAAGCCAAATGGACACCGTGACAACCATTGTGATGATGGTGGACAAATATAGTCAATCTGTCATTCTGGAGGCATAGGGTCTAGGTAGCTCACTTGTAAATGGAGTGGGTGGTGCACTTTAGCTTTCTACTCATTCTGTCTATGGATTTAGCAACCATGCCTCATGTCCTAAGCTTGGAATTGTTTTAATCCTGATAATGTTTTGTACAACTGAATGGTACCTCCACTTTGATTTGTTTCATTTTTCGTGAACATGTGATTTAGTCTACTTGCACTTCAATTTTTTTGCTACTTTCTTCTTGTGATTGCCTTCCCCTTCAATCTACTCTTATATTTTCCCCTAAATAATGTGATCAATTATAAAAACTTGTTTTGTTCCAGATATTCACATGTTAACTTCTACATCAAATGGATTTGACTGCCTGAAAATGAAGCAGATGTTGGGATCCATATCTATCTATGGGTCCCCTTAGCAGTAGAACTACCACATGCTCCAAGTGATGCACATATTGGGACTCCATCAGTCATAATGCTGGCTTTAAATGTCTCTAGAAGCATCACAGTCTTAGTGTTGTCTTTCGATGTCTTTGCAGCATGAAGAGGTTCTCATTATTTACATCTGGGAAGATGGATGACATTATTATATGGAATGCATGAAAGAGATTAGGGAATGTATCTCTCCATCCACTATTGGTAAGAGTCCCTAATTGAAGTGGCATTTCAATTTATCCATGCCTTTAGATAATACTTGACTACCATTATACAATATACTTCTTTCATGCATTGCAATTATGTTAAGAAACCCATCATTTTAATGCTTAATTGGTGTTTCCTTGGTGAACAGTCTTATACAAACCACACCATTAGGCCTGTCTGTATGAGAGTTGGACGGAACTTGAATGTAAACCATGCATACCGTGCTTCTTGATATGGTCAAGAAAGTGTACAGCTGCCTTTAAAGCTTAACTTAGGATGTAGTACATTACAATGTATCATTCATAAATAACATTATAGCCAAATTCTTTAGAAAATCGATTTAGTGGTGGCTAAGACAAGTGGTTTTATATCAATGTGCTAGGTAACACATCTTTAAGTATGCCATTCACAACTAGAAAGTTGTAAGAGGATACACATCCATCATATCTGAAGAGAAGTAATAAATACAAATATCTTCACTGTTTGGTTTTTGCCTTAAGCCTTTCTCCTTTCTATGTATTAGATTTTTTTCTTGGTAACATATCATAAATAAGGTGCCTTTATTTATGTAAAAGTATTTAGTGTACTCGAGTCAGGACAGAACAACCTGATTGGTAATTTATTTTTCTTTCTTGTTGTATATTCTTTAGTGTTTCTACTTTCTTTATAACAATAGATTTCATAGGTGATTGAGTGATCATATTTTGGACCTAAAATGTGTTAGGGTTGATGTAACAGTTTGTCTAAAGATGTTGATGATGCCACTGGTAGGGTGTCCTTTATATCTGCACTTTTGGTACTATTGTGGAGTAATTATCCATTTGGTTTCCTCATGGTGGCCAAACTTAGCTCCTACATACATGTCATGGTGTATTAAAATCGTGTGGTTGAAATGCAGTGAGCTACTATGTATTATCTAGATACATTTTTCGGAACTCTGTAATAGTTTTACTATGCACCAACTAGCCCTGCCATTATTATAGTATATATTAAGGTGAATGCATTACTACTCAATAATATTTCTAGAGGCTAATGAATGTCATTTATTTAGCTTCAGCAAAAAACAAGCAAAAAGTGTTAGGAAAATGGGTAGAGAAAAGTTGGAGTCTCTCTGGGATTGTCAAATCAAGATTTCTTATGCAAATTCTTTTGCTAACGAGCTTAAGAATTTTCTAGATGCTTAGGAGTATGATGTTGTAAGGAAAACAAACATAAAGTATATATATTATAATTCATAAGGTGTCAAGGGGCTTAAAATCAGAAGGGGCCCATCCCAAGCTCAAACTGAGGAAGAAATAGAAGAACATGAAGCCAATGTTGTATCAGTTGGTAGAAGTTGATGGTATTGCATTAGTTTGTAATTTAATTTCTATGTTTTCTATATCCTCAATAGATATAGATAATGTTATTATTCATTTAAGAATTTGTTTATCAGAGCATATAATCAAAGTTAATAACCATAACTAGTAACCCTTTTAGCTTTAGATTCAGATCTGGAATCTAGTTTAAAATTATGCATGACTATGTTGACCAGCTGAGTAATCATGAATCTTGGGTGGTTGATCATATCAATTGAGGTTATCTTGAGAATGGTAGTGTGCTTTTACCCCCACTTCAGCTGCAATGCACAATGGAATGAAGAGTCTTTTGATATATAATCTATTTGATTGCGTTTTGAAGTTCCAAATATAAACATCTAGATGAGTACTTGGTAATATAATATGATGAGTATGGTTTAGTGTGTATTTGCATATTTGTCTTGAAACATTAGATATAAACACATGATAGTGTTTGCAAAGCTAGTTGCTTTTACTCTGATATTTGAGCCGAGCAAAAGATTCTAAACAACTATCTATAACTTGTGTTAGTAGTAGTAACCATGCTTAAGGGACTACAGAATAGTAAAAACCATTCCGAGCCTGTGATTTTTCTTAGAAGAAGTAATCAATATCTTATCTCAAGTGAAATGTGTCTTCTAGTAATGAAGGTACACCCCTCTTGTGACATGTTATTAAGTTTGTGTCAACAGTGGATGTGGAATCCCCGTCGGTTACACGTAATTTGATCTTAATGTTTCTAGAGTTGGACTTATGCATTTTGGTTTTATTCTATAAAATTATTTATAACATGCAAAAATTCAAGAAGTCCATAGAAATTTGCCATGTTATATTCTATTTCATATCTGACATTTGGCTGACCGAAATGTCATAGAAAATTATGAATTCTGGTATTATTTTTCTGAAACTAGTTACTATGTTGCAAGGTGATTTCTACCCAATTCGTGTTGTTTCTACTATGGTAGCCCTCACTTTGCATGTCTCTAGTATTGAGATTCCATGAGGTTGTGTGGTGCTTGGAGTTCATATATGCATTGTGCATCTATCAAGAAAGATAGTAAGACTCTCATATGGAATGAAACTTTCTCCTATTCTCTATCTTGTTCCCAGTAGCTGTGATGATCTAGCCAACCTTAATGATAAGAATATTCATATGATTTCTTTATGTATTTTGCTCTATATGTAGAAGGAAATAAATGCTAGGAAAATCACCAGATCTAGGCTTTCAAAAATTATTCTTAATGATTTCAAAAGTTTGATCTAACTATTCTTGGTGGTTCTTTTTTTCTAGGTTCATGGGTAGTGTTGGTTAAATTTTCCATTGTCTCGTGTCCCATATTAATTTCCCTATTGACTCTTGTCTTGGATCTGATGTTGATGTTAGGTTGTGAGCCTTCAGATTCTGATCTGAAACTATAGGTGTATTTCAACTCCTTACCACTATTAGAGAGTTGGGATCTGAGGTACTTGATGGTATCGAAATGTTACATATTCTAAACCATAGTTGATCTTCAGTTGTGGAAACTATGATGGACATAACTCTAGATCACTGATAAATGGTTGAACATTAAGGTCCTCGCCTTGTTTTATACATGTAATGAATCTAATGTTATGATATTGGGATGAGATTGTACTAATCTAGTCACGTCTTGATATGCCATGGCTAGGGATGGCAATTCTATCCGTTGCATCCACAATCCATGGACATCCACCTCTGTTTACTCATTTCTAACAGTTGCTCATGGCATGATCAGATGGTGGGCCATATGTCCATTTCTTATGCATGGATGAGGACCAATAGTGGGTGCAACCCGTCTCCGCAACACAACGAATGGATCAACACACTTCATGCCAACTTCTATGCATTTTTTGAATCAGTGGGTTCCATTCTTGTATCGAAAACACATTAAGAAAACATCAAGTTAGTTTCCAACTGTAACTTCGTCTTTTTGGTGCCATCCATCCCCCTTCATCACTCTTCATACTCCCACCCTCTCCTTTCTTAAATTCACGTCCACGATCCATTAAGCTCAAGAACAATGGATAAGTCTGAGGTGGCCGACCACTAGCCACTTCACCAACCGACGTTGACCACTGGTGGCAGAAAGCTGAAGCAACAACAATCGCCTGTGGTGCACCCACAACAACCACTACCCGTCATGGACCTTCATCAACTTCATCAACGACGACCACTGATGGCAGAGAAACACAACAAAAATAGCCAACCCCGACGTCTGTTTCGGCAGAGAGAACTGTCATGGACCTTTAACCACTTCACAAAAGATGACCACCAGTGGCAGAGAGCTGCAACATCAACAGTCACCCCCAGTGGGTGCGTCGTCGACCTCCATCATCATGGACCTTCAACCACTTCACCGGAAATGATCACCACTAGCTTATGGAATCATGATGATGCTCCTCTAGCTCCGGCGGGATGGAATGCAACACCATCATTGTCACTCCATTTGGAAGAGTTGTGTACAAGTGGTGAAGAACACAAAGAATTTTGCAAGTTCGGGCCTTCTGCATGTTGCCTACTGCAGCACAAGGTTAATTATGGTGCCCAAAGTCAATTTTGGAGCTATCAATGACTGTCGTGTAGTGAAGGTGTTGTAGGAGACATACCCTTCGCCATCACTCCCTATATCTATGAAATGGACATGTAGTTGTAGTTCCCTGTGACTTCATGCTCCCATTATCTCATTGTTCCTCTGGGGCTGCGGCAGAATAGGTCCGGATTGAACTTGCAATTTTTTTGTGCCTTAAAGTATTTGAGAGGAGGCAAAAATGACGGATTCACATGCAGTGCAAGTACATATTCCCAAGTAGAAGCCAATACAACTTTCAATAGAAGCAAACTTTTGGTGTTGCAGAGTCACGTAATTAAATCCATCAATACATATTCACACAACACCAACACTTGCATCATGCCTCTAGAATCGAGAAACTAACTTGCTAGTTGAATTATTGAATTCTTAACATTACGTTGTAATATTACAATATAAATGGGAATATCATTTTGCTAGAATCTTTGAAGTGAATATGGATGCCAAGATGGTATAGGACGACACATTATAGTGAATATAGTTTTTTAGCAGGGTAGTGCTCAATAGGGCAATGAGTTATGGTGACACGGAAGAGAGATGGATGGTGAGGAGAGTCATTACAGGGACAAGGTCAAGGAGGTTTTAAGAATAAGAAATGAAAAGACTAAACAAGTCCTGTCAGGGTAAAGTTGGATGTTAGAGATGTATTATATGCATTAGAATGATGCTAGTGGATAGGTAGCTTGCAAGTTTTATGGCAGCCCAAAAAGGAATGCACGGGTTGGACTGTTGGAGTGAGGTTATGCTATTCGTTATCCTTATTCAATGGCCTTGTAATGGAGGTGATAGAGTTGGATGTTGCAACACTAGTAAAGCTATCATCTGGTTGAGGGAAGGAACTTGGAATTTATTATTAATTTTTGTTGAGTATTGCATGTCAAACTCAACTGTGTTTGAGGAAATTAGTGTACTTATGCTGGGTTTAGGCTCTATATGTTTTAAACTTGACTTTTATGCATGTATATTATTTTCATGCGACTGGGAAACTTAAAAATACACATATAGTTTAAGAAAATAATCTTTTATGAGAAGACACATTCCATTGTCATTAGTAATGGTACATGTGAGGTCATATATCTGTCCATTTTCAGTTTAAGGTTCCATTGCCTTAAAGTTATGTTTCATAAAAGTTATACATGGTGATACCAAAGCATTACTGATGGTCTTTGTGATTAAGTTCAGTGTTATGGTTTTATGTTCCTACCTATTGTGTGAATGAGTTAGACCTTGAGCTGAAGCTTATTATTCATTTTCTGGTGTTCAGTAGAGATAGTTGTTTTCAAAATCAGAGTCATATATATAAGGTTTTGAGATCTCGTATCATGTTACAGACCTAGTAGGACCTATAGATGGTTTTAAATAAGTGCTATGTTTTACTATTTTCTTATTGATGATGGCGATTGTTGGGTCTAGACTTGTCTCCTTGATCTATTACAACTGCTTCTATGATTCTTTTTTATGATGAATAACAGTTCTATGTGTTGTCATGGGGAAATATGTAACTTAATCCATTTTCTGTCAAAATTTGTTGTTGTTCTGATTCACCTTTGATTGTTTGGGCTTGTTGGTCTAGTTGATGAAGCAATGTGTTAGAAAAAGTATGTGAAGGAACTTTATTTGCATTTTGTTCATACACAGGCTTATCATAATCATCATTGTGTTACACTTGGGCATTTCCTTAATATGTATGGTTTACCATGATGTAGAAAATGGTGTTGAAGCAATCAGACGAGGTTGGGCTAAGTAACTACATCACCTGGTTCTTCCTTCAAGTATCGCATATGTGATGTTGTATTTCAATTAACTCTCACTCTAGGAGCAATGATGACCACATACCTAACACAAAAGGGTATTATAATGAGTTTAACTTTCCACCTTCATGTTTCTCCATATCATAGAGTAGCAATGTTCAATATCTGTAAGTTTTAATTCTGAAGAAATGGAAATAGTAGAAATTTATCAAGGTTTTAAAATCTGAACCTGATCTCAAAATTTACTGCAAAAAAATCAAACAGAACCCTTGTTATACATACAAAAAGGTTTGGACCTATCAAGATTTTTACAATGAAAATTCACTTGTAACCATCTCTAGCATTGTGGCATACGAACTTACTTAGTAGAAATTTGTTTCCAATGACCTTATGATAGGTAAAGGGGATGCCATATCTCAAAACATCTAGACAATCCCACAGCATCTAGACAATCATGCAATCATCACCTATATCCAGACAATTTTTTAAGCCACAAACATGGTGAGACTGCATGGAAACCTAGATGGTGGAATTCTTATGGCAAAATGCTTAGAAACTCCAGGGTTTCTAAATGATGGGATCACTTATCCCCTGAATCCAAAGGTAATGGTATTCGAACCACATATCCAGATGGTGTATAGGCATCTCACTTTATGTTATTTTGTCTAGTGTCTGCTATGATACACACCCCACTAGGGTCAGTTGCCTAAATTTGAAGATATCAGAATAAACAACAGTATCACCATCATAGGTTTTAATATGTCAATATTCATCAATGAAGGACTTTACTCCAGTAACTTGGATAAAGACATGGTGTAGAATTCTGTATTCGGTGATATATAACATTTAACCAAGGCAATGTGAGGTAAATGAACATACGATACATGTTTTAGGGAAACCATGTTTTCAATTGTTGGTTCTGTGTGAGTAACATTTGTTGGTTCTGTGTAGAAACCATGTTTCTGATCGGGGTACATAGGTAAGGTTTTGTTTTACTTTTTAAGATATCCTTACTTTATTGACTATACTCTTAATTGGGTTTTCATTACTGTATGGAATGTGTATGCCATCTATCTCTTAATAGAACACTGAGTATATCATTCCTTTACTGATTGTGGGTCATGTTTGTTTGGTTGAAATTATGCAGCCTTTCACATGTCGGGAGCAGTGTTAAATGATTGCAGCATCAGTTGAACTGTTGTTTCTCCACATTTTAACCATCTTTAAAGTAGTGGGCATGTAATCTTGAAAGTGATGTAGGGGAGCATATCATGTCACATCTCTTTGCATCTAGCCGAGTATTCTAGATAAGTAGCTAATGAATTTGATGAGCATGCAGTGCCAAGTCTAGTTCATTGTCCGTAAAAGTTAATTGATATAAGTCTCATTGTAGTTGAGAGTTTAAGTCAAATATCATGATTTTAAATGTTCTATTCTGAACTGAACCATAATTTTATGATTTCAGCTTGATTCTAAGAGTCTAATGGAAGAACTGTCGAAGACCTTCTCCCCCGATGATGGACTTTAGTTGGATTCATATAATGTTCTTGATTGGGTTTATAGCCTAGATGTGGAACGTTATGACAAATCATTCTTTTTTGTATGAGGTACATTCTCTTCCATGTGATTGTTCCATATTTGTTTCATTTTCATGAATAAATGCTGCTAGAAAATATTTAGCACACTCCACCACTCTTCTTCCTTACATTATAGCTGCACCTACCACTTATATTCTCCATCTTCCCCATTTGTCTCCACTGACTTGTCCCCTAGTGGGCTCATACTCTCCATCACTTCTTTTCCATATATTCCCTTGCCTCCCCTACCACCTCCTCTTCTCGTTCTTTTACCAACCCACCACCCTCCTCTTCCTCTGTTCTTTTCCCCTAATTACAGATATTGTCCCGATCTTTCCTCCTACTCCTTTATTCTACCAGTTCCTCACCCAATCTTTCTTCTCTCAGGTCACATCCCCATAATCCCCTCTCCCCACCCCCTCTTTTCCTTCTTGCTTACGGATTCAGTAGACAAACCCACCCATTTTTTCCCTATCCAGTCACTATTGTCCTCCATAACCTTTTCCCCCTCTTATCCTCTACCTCCGATACTTTTTGTCATATAATGTTAGACATTTTCACATAGTATTGGTCAATTAGCTGATGTTTTGTGGTTTTTTTATTAGAATAGGAAATGCCATCTGATGGTCCTCTTAACTAGCTCATATTCATAGCAAGTGAAATAAATATCTTTGAACAATATTCTTTTGGGTTATGGACTTGATAGATGTTGGGGTAAACCATTCTCTTCTTAGTTTGTATTCCTTCTGCTAACTAGGTGGATATGATTGGTATGATATGCTCCAAGACCTCACCTTTGATATACCTTTGTGACAACATGTCCAACACCTTCCATTGATGGAATCTAGGTTGATCACATGATATCTATTTTGCTAATTGCATAACATTGATCAAATTCATAAAGTATGATTTATTCATATATGGACATTTGTTTTCCATATTCTTATTTGCTACTTTAATCTGCTGGAAACCTCCCTTAACCAACTACTAAATGTAGTTAAAGAAATGAAATTTAGATCAACCAATTCCTTTCCTCCCTCCCTTGTTGTGTAGACCCTTATTTTCTACTTGAATCTTCTGGAAACCTTGTTTATAGTCATCCTATACTTTGTCCTCCTTTATAGTCATGTAATACTTTGTTATTTCTGAATATACTGGAAACCCCCAACCTCTACCCTAGTGACATGGCAGGGGGTGGGGAATTCACAACCGTTTCAAGGAGATTATCCTGGTGTAGAAAGAGGGGGGGGGTCTAGGAGTTGGATGCTTAAGAAAGTTCATAGTGTTGGTGTTGGGATAAAAGTATCATTTGGCTTGCTATTCTCCCAAATTAAAAAGCTCCATTACATGGAATTATATAGTCCATATAGAACATGTATCTCCTCCCAAACCAAAACTCACAAGTTTGTGAGTCCACCACTTATTCTCCCTATGTATGTAAGAATCTAACCTCTTCAAACTTCATCTTAGCTTGTCAATGTCACTGAAGATCTGCATGAGCGAACCACCCTCATGTTCAAAATTCTAAATTCTTTTAATTACTTATTGTGCATCAGATTCCACTTAAATCTTAGAATACCTTAGGCGATCCAAAATAGAATATGATGTCATAGCTCTCAGCCACAAAAGCTAACCGACTAGCTTCCCAAAAAAGACTTTGCAGCCATGCTAACATCATTTCTTTCATATCTCTGAAAACCACCCCCGCGCTGACTCGTGTGCTAAATAGGTTTGCTGCATTGGTATTTTTATTTATGAACCTAACCATTGCAGCATGCCATATTTTTTAGGTTTCTACCTTAGGGACCAATAACAACTACCTCATTATTTTTTCCATAGCTGAAGCTACAATAACCTCCTTATAAATTTGTGCCCACCACTGCAAACAAGCAAACATAGCAGCTGAGTTAGGACTCTGCTCAGCAAAAATAACATCTTTCCAATAAATCTCAATAGATACCAAATTCATTTTAATAACCCTCTCTTCCCTTAAAGTAACCACCTTATCAGTCACTGTGCTTGTTTCATATGAAATCTAGTTGGAGGCCCAATTTCTAGGAGTACTTGGGGTAGAGATAAATAGCTTCACAAGAAAAAGTAAAACATATTAGAATGGCATATTTGTAACTGAATTCAATTTGTAATACGAGCTTTGATATAAGAACCATTGAAAATATTCACCTACTTTCTCTAACGGATCAAAAGAGCATATTCTCTCGGCACTTCTTGATGGTGGTCATGTTTCATGTATTGGTCATTTGATATAGAAACAATCACTTGTCTCCATCTTTTACATTGCTTTGTGTAACCAAGGTATGGTCAGGATCTTATCCCTATCTATGTTTGTCTTGTCCCTTTAGGCTCTATTGTTATTTTAATATGTTTGTCTTGTCCCAAAATTTGTTGTTATTTATAAGTTTTTCTATCTTATTCTATTACTTTGGTAATATCCTTTCATTGAGGTTAAGTCGGACCACAATTTTCATTTTTATTTCTCTTGGATTCCCAGAATTGAGCCCTATGTTTGGTTTGCTTGAATCCTACAAGTTATAATGTTGGCTGTTAGCATGTGGTCACACATTGTGATACAATGTCGTTAGGTGTTCAAGGATGCCATTATCGGATGATGTGATGTCACACAGTTTCATTTTTAGAGGTGGTAAGAGACATGTGATACAAGGCATGTACTAGTGTTCACAAGATGGGCATATTATATTGTGATATTTAAACTCATATTCATTTTCATTAAGTAGACATTTGTGTTCATTCATAACTGATGGTTACTTCATTATAATTAAAAAGTCACATTTCATGAGATATTTATAATTTGCCTCTCGAGGCATCTATTTTCTTGGGTAATTTTTGAGGCTATATTGTGGTAATACAGACACGTTGAAGCTAAAGACTATACTACATGAACATTCGTTGGGCATCACCAATATTTGCTTCAGCCCAAGCATGTGGCTACCTTTTAGTTTGACTAAACAATTTGGGATTAGTTTTGTAGCATGTGTGAAGCTCTATCATTTTTTCCATTCATGCATACAACAATTACACCAAAATCCTAATTGCATTTTTCTGTATGCTCATGGTATGCAGCATGGATATTTGCTTAGGACATTTACAGGGCAGTTCACTTCTATCATGTCAGTAGATTTTCACCCGTATAAGAAGGATCTTATATGTTCATGTGATGGGGTTGGTGAAATTCGATTTTGGAGCATTAAAATGGTATTGTGCTGGGCTGATCAAGGTAAGCCAAGTTGCAGACACTAATTTCATTTACCTGCCTAGACGTGCTTCCATCTACTGTTTTGGTTTCTGTTGAGATGCATCACAAAATATGCATCTGGTGCGTTCACTTGTTTTACAGAGTCCATGCATATGTTGTTAGGGGAATGGAGCCAATAGCTTGAGAATCTCTGTTTTGTCAATGCTCTTGCCCTGATTGTCATGGACTGGTTTTTGATATGTCAAAGAGGTTTGTGCTTTGTCCTTGAGGTTTTACTTAAGGTTCTTGTAGTTGTGTATTCTTATGAAGTATGATTTGCCCTCAGTTCTTACTTGGGAGTTGTTGCTTTTGTTTGCTTGTTGCTATGGTCGTGTTGCTACTTGCCCCCACGTTCCTGCACAAATCCCAGTGTCCCACCTCCATCCCATTCTACTCCCTCTCAATCGCTCAGTGCTGCCCACGTCCCTATACTCCATATAGGAGCCAGAATCCATAGCTCACGGATCTGAAGCGCGATTCTCGTCAGGTAAATCCTCACTACTCATCCTAGTCGCCGACAGTATCCGTGTTCGGTGTCTATTTCCTATCTACCTCCCCTGGTGCTGCTCCGTTCCTCAGCTGGCGGTTTGATCTGCTGGTCGCCACCAGCGTTCTGCTGGCGGTGTTCATCGTATACTGCCGTGGAGATTCTACAGGTAGTCCGAAAAATGTTTGGCGAATTCCCCATTCTCCGTCTATCAATATCCTCAGATGAGGATCCGTATCAGCCAGCGGAAGTCACTAGTCATTGTTATCGGGATGAAACGTGACCCGTTCCTTACTGTTTTTTTACATTGTCGCATCGGCTTAGTAGGGGCATTGTGCTTCTGGATCCGTGTTTACTTACGACCAGATCTGATCCGTAACAGAGCAGCTTCACCCAATTCACCACCTGTATACTTTGATTGCTGTCCACAGGTCGTGTGCTGTTTGTCGCAGTATTAAGCAATGGCTGCTAGGATTCCCGGTGTGATTGCTCTGTTCGATGTCGACGGAACACTCACAGCTCCTAGAAAGGTAGTTCTCATTTCTTCACCTTTATTAGTATTTACCTGTGGCCTAATCTTATCCATGCTTGACTTCTAATACATCGAACTTTGGCATCCTAAACGCTAGATTGTTCATGTAACTGCTTACATTCCACATGCCATTTTTTTGTAATAAACACACCTTGTCCAAAATTCCAGGTGGTAACCTCAGCCATGTTTGACTTCATGTGTAAACTTCGAGAGGTAAAGGGTCTACTAATTACATACTCATGTGATGTAGTTTCAGAATTATCTAAGAAAAAGTGAACTTAATGTCTACTTTAAAATGTGACCCAAATCTCTCTCAGGTAGAAACCGTCGGTGTTGTGGGAGGATCGGATCTTGTGAAGATCTCTGAACAGCTTGGGAAATCAGGTTTTGTTTCCTCTGATGATTTATATTAGATGCGGTCAGAACTAGCAATAAGGACAAATCCGAGATACGACCTGAGATTCACATATTTTGGATATTGTTCAATGCGCAGGAGGCCAGAGTAGATTATTCCTATGTTGAGTTTGAAGATTGCTCTAGGTTCATAATTATTATTTGAATAAATTTCCAAAATGGATGTATTGAGTTCGATCTAGGAGTTTCTTGTGTAGAATAATATGTTATGAAGATGATTTTCTTCATTCGATTTTCTTGAGGATGCTCATAACAGGGCTTAGACCACACACTGTTGAAGATAGCCAATTGGGTTTCTCATGCTTGTCTTTATTTTTGTTATGATCCAATAATAGTCAACCAGAGCCTAATTGAAATTTTCCTTTCAATGTACAAGGTGCAGCCATTCAAATTTATTGTAGGAAAATCAAGATGGCCATTAATATCGATTTGTCATTTATATTCTTCTACTGCCTGTGGTGTGTTCCCAGTTGTATTGGCGAATTCCTCTCCATCCAGCCATAAGTGAGCAAGCAGCTCTTGGGGTTCTTGTCTTTTTATCAATTGTTTTCTTTCTTCTTCACACTTTCGTATGCTTTCAATGCATCAGACCTGATTGAAGAACATGATATCATATTTAGCCTTGGCTTTTGCAAGAAGATTGAACCTATGTGAACTTGGACAAAAGTGAACTTGGGATGAGAGCTTCATTTCTCCTTCTTTGCATCTGAACTTGGTTAGTAATGCAAGCTCGTGCCTGTTCTTTATATTTTCTTTACTTGCCTACCACTATGTTTGTTTAAAGTGATCATATGGCTTGAATGGAGGAAAGAGTTCAGTGCTCAGACCATTTTAGAGGTATAAATGAATATCATGATTAACTTGTTCAATTGTTTTACTGCAGGTTAAGTTATAGCTGGCTGCCATATCTCTTGTACAAGGACAACTGCCACAACAAAAGGAACAGAGGACAAAGGAATTATCCAATATATAGTCTCAGATTCGCAAAATATGTGCTGAGATATATGGAAACCTCAAACTTGGGGACCGGATGGAACTACCAATTTTTGATGAGAATGATTTGCCTTTCAAGAATCTCCATGAATATCCATATCAACTACATGAGCTTCCTATGGCCAATCAGAAGCAAAGCACGGAAAAGTTCTCTATTTTCAATCAAGAAGAGCAATACCTTAGAAGTCTTTCTCTTCTTATGATTTTATCAATGTTATCATATTCGTTGACGATACAAGTGGTGGAATTAGTAGAAAAGAAAAATCAAGATAGAAGAAGATGCACATGATCATGTGGCATATAGAGTATGCATTGGATAGATGTAGTCAGAAGAAGATATTGTATACATGTCTTTTTTCCATGCATATTGTAAAATAGGGGCCATGTTAATGTCCTCCCCATGTATACTCATTGTTAAAATATAAATAAAAGTACCATTGTTGACATTGTAAGCACAACTCAATCTTGCTTAACATTCATCTTTTTTCTTTTTGAAAACCCCTCTATATTGGCAAGCGACTGACTGGATACATAATGTCTCTCACTACATATGTATGTGTAGTACATAGTGTATTTCACTATACACTAGCTATAATTACATGTGTAGCAAGTGCTAATTTTTACTATACATGAACTACAAATACAAATTGTAACCAATGTCATCTCTCCCTACATATCATAGGTACAAATTGAATTGTAGTCATACATTTGACTACAATTGAAACTACATGTTTATGTGTAAGGACATTTTTACCTACAATTAGGGTTACATATGAATTTGTAGCGAGAGGAATAACTAACTACAACTTTAAAAAATGTAGCCTAAACAATTAGCTACACGGGTATTAGCTATATATTATAAATGTAAGGATAAATGTAGCCAAAGCTTTTAGTTACAAATTTTGGGGTTTTCGCTACAATTTTTTTTGTAGTTAAAGACCATATTTTTCGTAGTGATATATCCCACAACAAAAACATGCAATAAATGACAGTGATGGTTATGGCCAACCTAATGTAATTCCTTGGAGTCACAAGGAATTACATCATCCTAGGTCCACACCACATGCATAAACCTATTGTTGATGAAGATCCATTCTTGCCAATCTGGGTTGATCAGTTCAACCCTTGAATTGATTGACTTATCTATTGGTCGGTCATTTGGTCGTCTCACCAATCATTTGGTTCCATCGATCCACCATATGTTGGCTCCTCTAGTTGATCGGTCGAGTCCACCAGGCAATCGATTTGGCTCATCCTTTTGGTCCTCCTTAGTCCTCTAGCCGGTAGGCTCATATTCGGGACATCATCATCTTTGACATAACAAAAAATAAACTACCTACTTTTACATGATTACAAAGAACCCTCGAGTTACATTCGAGGGAACAAGGGTAGGAAAGAATAATACTTTTACATTGGGAAGATAAGATAGAGGCTCGATAAGTAGTATGAGATAAAAGGATAAACTAACCATACAACCATGCACAAATAATAGGGATTATTGGCCATAAAAATGCTACACATCCACCATCAAAACCGCTTTTAGGGTGATGCATGTAAATTGCATATATATGTCATATATATTTAATTGGATGGATATTATTTGTATTGAATGCAATAATAAAATACAAAACCAAAATCCAATCATATCAATTATCCCATAATATAGTAAATTGACGTTGGCTCTGATACCACTGTAGGAAAATATGGCTATAGAACAGCCAACAGAAATAAAAATTTTATCTATTATATTCCTCAGATCGACGGATCGCATCAATTAATATAAGATAGCAAGGATGATTTTGAGGATAACCTGGTCATGGAGTAAGTCCAACAACATCTCCTTGTTATCATAGATGGGCAACTATTTTCTAGTTGTACAAGGACTCATCTAACTGCTACGTCTCCTGATCTGTACCACTGACTGCAGCCTCGAACATCATTGTCTACAATAGCTGACTACTAGTTGACGTTGTTCTCCTAGAAGAAGATAACGCCTCCCGCAACTAGAGAAGTTGACATGGACCACCTAGAACTCCTGTCGTCCTGGTAGAACAAACAAGAATGAGTTGTCCCTTCTGTTGGCGTACTAGTCACCAACTTTCTCTCCCACAACAATGATCTCAGTTGTTCTCTCCCGTAGCTATCCCTTCCTGGTCGGGTAGGACTTGTTTGGGCTCTCTTAGTTACCAAAACTAGAGAGGACAATAATTGTTAGAGCAATTGATTCTTAATTGTCTGTGTTGTGCTTTGGGAAGCCCCCCATTACCCCTCTATTTACAAGTGGGGTTTGGGCCAGGCTTCCAAATCGATGAGGGAGTGGATGGACTGAAATATTTTGAATTTTTAGAACCTAAAACCATCCAAATGGCAGCCTGGTGACCCAGATGGTCATCTGACATGCAAGACGTCCATCTCACACTGCGAGATGGCCATTTTGTAGTTTCTCAGTTGCTTACAAAATTGGTAATTCATTTCCCGTTAATACTTAACATTAATTTCTTACACAACAAGTAATGTGCAATCCATACAATTTGAAAAAGTATCTAAAACCTTCCTTCGACTGAATCGAGCAGTCTTTCTCCTGTGAGACGGCCGTATCGCTCACCCAAACGTCATATGGTGAGCCGAGCTGAGCCAGTCGGTTCAACCCATAGATAATTTCAACTCGAATCAACATGGCTCACCAAACACCCATCTCAACCCTTGAGACAACCATTTGGCACTCCAAACAGTCGTCTCACCTTGTGAGATGGGTGTCTAGAAGTGTATCCAACTGATATGTCGTGTGAATAAATTACCTAAATACTTTAGCAATTAATTCAATCATCATTAAAGGTTAAACTCCTCTTCTAGGTTTTGACCTATGTGTATGACCCTATAGTTCTCATATCACATTGGTAGTGAATGTCCATAACAACTTATGACATCATAAGCACAGAGTGGTGCCTAGTCGCACATAAGTACTACCCAAGTGAATGGAAAGTTGGGGAACAAATTCAACCTACAATATGTGTATGGTGTTATAGTGCTTGTATAGTTCTTTTGTCACTGATATCTAGATTGAACTCGAGATATGGAGTAGTCACCCTCTTCAATATTCAATCTTGTTTCTTGAATGAAGAGCAGATTGTTTAAGATATATGTAAGCTTAATATCACATATTGACTCACATGTGCATGGCCATGCATTTATCAGTCTCACTAATCAAGAGGCTTATGATATCATACTCCTAGAGGAGGGAAAATCCCATTTCTATCACTCACAGTCAATCCCCATGTATAACAGTCACCAAATCATCACCGTTATAACAACCCATGTTTCCGGACTGTGTTTGATGAAGTCAAAGCATACATGTGATGAATACAGTGATTTTAGGTCTAAGAACCACAATCACTAGCATCACTATGAGAGATGGCTATGACAACCATGGTAAAGGTTTCCATGTGTCAGTCTCACGATGGGCCTGTCCGATACACTGTTCTCTAACATGAATCTGAGTGATTGGTTTAATATAGCCACATCATGGCTATGAGACTCTGTCATTAACCAACTCATACTCTGATCTTATGTGTCATTGTTGTCTATCAACCTTCCACAATAACAACCGATCAGGGACATAATGATAATATATATATATATATATATATATATATATATATATATATATATATATACATACATACTCTTAACAACTGTATGATCTCATTCTTCCAAGTCACGTACTTGAAGACACACGTCATTGAGTAATATTATTCTCTAGACATTTATAATGTTACATCATTATCTCATAACTAAATTAAATAGAATAAATTGGAAGCCTGCCTTTATTTATTAATCACATCATTTACAAATAATGCCATTACAATCATTAAATGACTGGATCTCTGGGCATCCATACCAACAGAAATCCCATCGATTAACGTGTGTGCAGGACTTTCATCGGTTGGTAGTGTCGTAGTTTTGATGCATGTTGGAGCTCAATCAGTTGTTGGCTATGTAGGATTGTCATCAGTAGAGGAAGTGCAAAACTTTCTTCAATCGACAACCTATAAACTTATCATCAGTTGATGAGTGCAAGGTCTTCATTGGTAGACACCCACCCTTTTTTCATTTTTTGGCGACCATCAATTGATGAGTGAGACTTTTCATCCGTCATCAAACGATGGAACAGAATAATTATACAAACCATTGAGAATTCAATAATATGCAAGCCCACCCTTTTTATATATATTAGCATGTAAGAAATTAAAGTTGATTTAAACATTAAAATTTTACAGTGCATCTAATTTTCAAATTTAAAATTCACAATGGAGTTGAGTTATGCGAAGTAGGAGGCAATTTCTAGAATTTCAATTCAAAATTTCAAAATACAATTGCTTTCTAAAATTCTTAATAATTCTACCATACAAAAAAAAATTCACAAAGCATTGATTCATGATTCAAAATAAGAAAACTTGAAAACATGATAAGATTTAGTATCAACCTAATTGCGAGGGGTTGGTGCTTTGAACAAGATAACATGAATCTTTAATCAGATGTGAGAACAGACAAATTAGAACTATACTAGAAATCTATAAAGAAAATAAATACTCCAGAATCGTATTAAAAATAGAGAATACTAATAACATGATTGAACGGTAAATAAATGAGTACTTCGGTGCACGAAGTAGATGCTTTTTCAAAAGCGACCTTCGCAAAATGGATGTGCCCCAATGTTGGATACTTTTAGTGGCATATCTGTTGAATCCACCACTACGTGGATATATTATTCGTACTGGGATTTAATGCACCATAAAATTGAGTGCATCCCGAGATTTTTGTAAGTGGAAAAAGCCTCCAAGTAGGCATATCCGTTACTGGATAAGTGTGTTATGCATTTGAATGCGTTTACCCTGAATAGTGAATACATGTAACTGTTTGGCACATCAATAAAGAAAATGCTCTATCTTAAGAATAAATTGCAATTGGTTCTACTTTGATTGTTAATGTTTTAGAGAAAAGAATGTTATTAATTTGATTTTTTGCTCCAAATGAAATATGTACTTGTGCACCGTGTCCATTTCCCATATATATGCTTCAATTTAACATTGTTTACATGATATCTTACGAAACTTGTGATGTCGAAGTAGGAAAGGAGAAAAAGAAAGAGAGTATTCCTTGATATTCCGATATTAAATATTTTGATATGAACACCTATGTGCATCCATTAAAGAGTAAGGACTTCATATGTAGTGGCCGAGGTATTAAATAGTGTGATATTCTTAACGCAAAAACTCTGGTGCTAGTGATTGATGATCATTTTGTATGGCAATTGGCAAGAAATGACGTTTCCTTTAAACTTTTCTTATGTGACAACGTAAATTTTCGTGTGTGTGCATGTATTGAATTTATTCTGGGGGTGGGTGCTCTATGATCGTGCAGTTTTATAATTTTCTTTGGGCGGAAATCGTTGAGTTTCATTTAAATTTCTTAAGCTGCAACTTATTATTTCTTTGTCGGTGATGGGGTGATGGATTAGACGCGTGTGAGTGAAATTAAACAGAAAGGCTACGAGATGTTGATAGACTGATATTGTTACTCCTTATAAGATGCGCATCTACGTGGTGAGTATCGATGCCGCATTGAAGCTGGAGGCCAAAGGACAAGTGCGCTCACCACGTCGGTAAAGATTTTGTATCCAATTAAGTCAGATCTGGAGCGGCGATTTAGCGCGTAATGGGTGACGATAATCCGCGTAACTGAATGTTATATAATATGATTGACAATGATTTCGGATTCGCCTGTGGCAGGTGCTTTTAGGGTTTTTAGGGTTTTAGGGTTTCCATATTCTGGAAGTAGCAAACTCATTGTGTCTTTCGCTGGGCCGGGGATAAAATGGGAGTTGGAGGATTTGACGTTTGTCTTGAAAAAAAGTCAAACAGAAAGTCTACGGGGTTATTGATAATGTCACTCCTTCGTAAGAAGCAGAAGTGCGGAGCAAGATTCCGCTAATTGCTTGTCTGAACGATATCAATTGATCGTCGCAACAAGGTGTGTCCCATCTAATTCGCATTGCCGTGGTATGTATCGATTTCACCTGAAAGGCCACAAATCAGCTAAGCAGACCATGTTGCATGGCTGTAGAGCTTCGTCTACAAGCAAGACTTCATCAGCTTCGTCAAGTCAAGCGCGTAATGGATGACGATCAACAGTTCCACACCCATCTTGAATCTTTGTTGTAATTGATCGAGATCCTGAGACTCCAAGACAGGTTTTAGTTATCCAGATGGAAAGAATAAATACCCATATGCCCAACTGCCAATCGGGTTTCCACCATACAAGGACGTAAGAGGCATACCATCGCTATTGGATATTTTAGAACCTGCTAAACTATTAGGCCTAGTTTGGCCGTTGATTTCTTAAATCCAGATATTTAATATGGTAACAGATAGCTGGTTACGTTATAGTCGTTGCTCCGTAATTCTTGTAACGGCGATGACCACCCAATATTTCCGCCTCATTTTCCAGCCTGGTTTTGTTATTCTTCCTCGCGGACAGATCACAAAATGTGCAAGCGGCGTACTGCTCACCCCTTGCTGTGCCTTAATGATACTGACGTCATCTACCGGAATACCAGTATTTGAGAAGTTGTCAGCCAAACTAAGCCTTAGGTTGGCTATGGGAACTTGGGAAGTATAGGCTCTTTTTCCGGCCCGCTAATGCTGCATGGAAACTTCCATAAACCATTCACGCATAGTTCTTTTTTTCTTTACCCTAGGCCTCATTTGAGAGTGGGGTACGGATAGTGTAAGTTTGTCCCCGGTTTGTGTTTGGAGATGGACAAATAAATGAGACTGAAAAAAAAGTTAAACTTGTCATCCAATTGGCCTACACACTCATATTTCCTACCCCAAGTGATGATCATTGTGCCGCTTCTGCGCACAGTAGCCCTAAAAATGAGCAGCAGGTCCGTCTGTATCGGGTTTACTAAACCTATTGCTAAACCCCCAAATTTAATTGGGACCTTAGTCAGGTTAGAACCCGAGAAATATAAGGATGTAAGCATTACGCCCAACTATTTGCTTCTCTATGGAAGCATAGGCTCTTTTATGTTGTTTTTCATGTACCATTTATGTCTAGTTCTTCTTTTATCTACCCTTAATGCTCCGTCTAGGAGCAAGGTACATACGATATAAATTAGTTTGGACCGTATTTGGTGTTTGGACACGTGACAAATGAGCGAGACCAAATACACTGAGAAATATAAGGATGTAAGTGTTAGTCTCGATTATTTGCTTCTTTATGAAATAAGAGGCTCTTTTATTGGCCCATTAGTGTTAGGGTCTGTTTGGTAGGGTGTAGCTAGAGTGAAAAGTAATTTTCATATTTTGGTTGACGTAGTTAGTCCAGTAATTAATGGCGTTCCTTCCGTGATCAAGCATGTGCATCAAACGTTTACAATCGTTAATCTGAACCCACCTCCCATAGAGAGAAAATGAGGAAGAGAGAGAGAGAGAGAGAGAGAGAGTCACATTTCTCTCATACGCCCAACACGTTCTCGTCAGTAGTTACTACAGCCCATGGCTCAACTAGTGTTATAGCCCATAAAGCGGCAAAATTACGTGAAAGAATGACATCACGTCACAGCCCAGACCGTGTGTGACTACTCATGACGGCGCCCGATTTGGGCGTGGTATCACGAATTCTCGACGAAATCGGTCCCTACCAAACAAATACCAAATAAATAAGCATCACGTTTGGACTCATATTTTGTTACCAACACCCTACCAAACACCATCTTAGGGCCTGTTTGGTAGGATAACATATTAATTCCGATCTTTTGATTGTTGTGAATTGCAGAATGCAAATCATTTGGTATGGTGTAATTGGGTGCAATTGCAGGAATTGTAGCTGCATTCTTTTCCATAAAATAGCTCAAAATCGTTGCTTTTGTTCCGCGCCCTTCTACGGCGTGGTCGGGTGTAGTTGTCCCGTGCTTCCATGTTACAACAATGTATGTTGGATGTTCGTTGCCTCTCCTTGTAAAAAAAAATGGGAACCGGTCAGCTATAGGCCCACTGGTGACTGGTCTGACTCATTTAGGACCACTACTTTACTTGTGTTATTTTTTATCGCCACCACTACACAATCGCAACAACATGTTTTCTTCTGTTAACCAACATAATCACAGGAATAAAACTACTTCTACCAAACAATGCAAGAGAAACTAATAACTTCATCCCGCACCATACCAAACAAAATTGACAAAGTACAAACTACATGATTAGTATTGATCTAATTTTTAATTCATCGAACTGCACCTGGTTACATCGTACCAAACATGGCCTTAGTGTGTTACATGAAAACTTTCATATACCATATATTTCTACTTCTTTTTTTCTCTACCCTCAACCTCCATCCAGGAGCGGGGCAAATACAATCTAATTTTAGCCCATATTTTGTGTTTTGACACGAGACAAGTGAGCAAGACCAAGGACGACTTTGACACACATTTGTCCTTACTCCTTTTCCCTACCCCATGTGATGGGCTCATGTATGTTGCCTAAAGGATGAGCATCAAGTCCGCTTGTATCAGATTTACTAAAGCTAGAGTTGAATTCACCCAATTTATCCCGTCCCTCAGTTGGGCAACGGACCAAGAAATATAAAGATTTAAGTCTGACACCCAACACTAGGATCAAAGAATAATCACACCCGTTAAACTACTTTGTTGGCTATAGAAGTATAGGATCTTTTATTAGAATACTAATGTTGCATGGAAACTTTCATGTACCATATATACATATTTCTTTTTGGCTATACCCTAAGGCTTCATTCAAAACCGAGGTATGGACAATCCAAATTTGTCCCCATCTTGGTGTTTGGACAAGGGACAAATGAGCAGTGCAAAGGAAAATTTTCCTTGCAGATTTCCTTTTCCTGCCCCAAGTGATGACCATTGTGTCACTTTCTCACATAGGTATCCCTACGGATGAGCATTAGGTTGGCTTGTGTTGGACTTACTAAAGATACAGTTGAACCCACTCAATTTAACAGGGACCTGAGTCGGATCACAACTCTAGAAATATCAAGATGTAAGTGTGACACCCAACACTAATATTAATCCATAAGCACATCTGCTAAACAATTTGGTGGGATATGGAAATATAAATCTTTTATTGGCCCACGTCTGTCGTCTTAAAGGACCATATATACCTAGGTATTCTTTTATCTACCTATAGATTTCATTTGGGAGTGGGTTATGGACAATTTTGGTTCATCCCCTATTTGGTCTATACCCACACTCATTATACTATTCAGATTATATAAAAGTAGAGGGTTTTTACCACCCATTAATGTTTCATAGAAAATTACAACATGGACCATATATGCTTAGTTCATCTATACTCTATTTTGAAACACATTGAGGTTGTAGGGACCATCTAACTTTGTCCTTAATTTAGTGTTTGAAGGTGGTGCAACCAGAAGGGATAAAGGAGAATTTTTTCACACTTTTTACATACACATTCATTTTCACCTCTATTGTTGATTTTTATGTTGCTTCCTGACATATGTATCCCTAAGGATGAGCATCAGGGAAACTTGTAATGGATACACTAAACCTAGAGATGAAGCCACCACTTTCACTAGGCACTGAGTCAAGTCATGCCCTGAGAAATATTAAGATTTGAGTGTGACACCTGAGAAAGGGATCAACGCATAAGAACACTTTGAGGCCAAGTAAGACACAACAAGACAACCTAAGACCAAAAAGATGAAATGATATTAGTTAAAATCATTCAACCAAGGATGCAAGAAAAAACTCAAATAAAATTTTCAAGAGGATTAACATATACTGACATGAAGAAAGGCCATGCTTTCATGTATCATTTAGCAACTATATAGTTTTTATCATATGTGATCTATGTTACAACAATTTACACAAAAGGTATAAATGCTCAGATTTACAACTTGTATAAAAGATGCATGATATATTATAAAAAAATGAGTTATAGTAGACACATCATTGTATATAACACCCTTTCTAAGACCAGAGTGTGCATGAGATTGACCCTGGGATACCACAATAGGATAGGCTCCCACATTCATCCCACTTGTAACCTAGTGATAGTAGCTCATCACCCGAAAACCCTAGGAAAAGTGTTGAGATGCTGAAAAGGGTGGGAGACCACAATAACAAGACCAATGTAAAGAGTGGGAATCGAAAGGGGATCCACTCTTCACTTAATTGATAGATAAAACCATCTTATTCCAAATTATGGAGGAAAGGAGATATTTCATTTATTGCTCGAATGGTACATATAACACAGAGAATAATAAATTATATGTAGCCGAATCATAACTATTAAAACTTACATGATGATTCATTTACGACTATTCTTCACCATAAAAGGTAGTATAGCAAAGTAAAAGGTGTACATCTAATAAATGTAAACACGTGCTAGACCTATTTGCAGAGGGAAACCCAGTTATTCCAAGCTATCCTTAGGTCCAATACCCATCATATGATATGTGTGCATCCTTTTCTTCTAACGTACCTATGCCTGGGTGGAAGGGAACATCACCCAAGAAATAAGAAACAAAATAAGGTCAGTAAAAGTTGAGTATGTACATATATAAAAAAACACTTTGGGCATTATGTTGGATTATAATTGCAAAAGAGATGTTCCCAGAAAGAGGGGCTATTTGTAATTAGTCAATGAAAAGAATTATAACAAGAGAAATGAGGCATATTAAAATTAACACTACAAGCATGAGAAAAAAAGTGCCTTTCCATAACAATTGTCAACAATCTCAATATAAAACAATAAACATTTTCATGCATAACAATGTATACTAAATATACCTAAAATAAGGCCATAACTCCACATGATCATGGCCTAAAAGAAATAAGGGTGGAAATGCACATCCCAGGCGGAATACATATGCCCTTTATAAGTATGGTTGTACATAAGTACCACTATTCTAGATATTCTAGTCAAACCTGTAGCATGCATAAATAGAGTGGGAAGACTAGCATTATCTTCAATTTCTCATAAAAGGCAATCATAGGAGGGGTCCAAGAACTCATATAAACATGATATTTTAATAACCACAGGAATATAATGAATTCATACCAGGAACTATAAATGTCCAAGAATTTCAATTTCCAAAAGAATTAACAAATTATTAGATGCCTCATTAAAAATGTAGGTTTTAGTCAAATAATTCCCAAAATATAATGGAGAATGTGCATATGATTAGACTTATGTATTCAATAACACCTCGTAGACTCAGGTTCAGAGCTATCACAACCTAGTCTCAATATATATGCATTCAATTAATATGAATTATATTGAATCCTTTGCTTAGACAATGACCTAACTATAAGTTGGAAATTTGGTCATGAAACCTATCCCAATAAATCAATCACATTTTTCTGATTAAAGAAATCTATATTTATATTTTTTTATTGAAAAAATAATTAGGTATGCTTTTTTACAAGTTAGACTCATTTTCTGATTAAGAAGATAAATAAAATATGAATTGATAGAAATTCCCTCAAATGATTCATGATAGTTAAACATCAACTTAACACTAGACTTTAGGGATATGTCACAGATATTACTTTGTCAACATAGGGTCAAAGTGTGTGTAATGTCTGAAATACTCTTCGCGGGTGATAACGTTTGATCCCAGGCTCCATGGGCAGGATAGGGCTTTCACCCCAAGGATTGATTTCCCTGTATCCTGCGCCATGGATGCTCACTAGAGCTTACAGCTTGGAAGGAAAACCTTCACACAGGATCCCCCTCCACGTAAGAAAGGAACATGCTTCCCAGACCAGTCTTGTTAGGAGTGGGACCCATAGGGGATCCACTCCCTACTAAAATGTGAAGACTAAAACATCCATTCCAAACAAACTCATAATTGGTATGTTGGCACAAATGCAAAATTTTTCAAATCTTATATAATAGTATACAAAAGACCAAAGAGTACAACAGAGGAATAAAAGTAATGATTATAATCAATTTTTCAAAAGATTACAGAAGTACATAATAATCTTCCACATAGGGTTTACATGTACGATACAACTTAAGGATATAGTAGAGGGAAATCTAAACCATGTCAAGTTTGTCTCCAAGCATCAACCCCTTAAGTTAGGTCCTAGTCAGCATGCTATGTCCTCCAAGTCCTACACCTGGGGTTGGAAGCATACCCCAACAAGAGGAGAAAAATAGATGACATCAACAAAAAGACTGGTATGTGCATACTAAAATAGAATTAAGAAATACATAGAATAAAAGGACATCGAGTAAAGAATGCTTCCCATAGAAGAGTAAAGGACCACACAAGTGGGTATCAAAAGAAATGAATTGCAACATATGATAACAAAAGAATACTTTCCATTAGTAAAACAATAAAGTTGTGCCACATAAGCACATATCATGAAATTAGGGAACATAATTGATCATCGACCAACATGTATGTGAGATAAACATAGCAATAGAACAATATAAAGATAATGGCGGCCAAGCCTCCTAAACTTGAAACCTAAAAGAGAATGGCTCATAACCAAACTCTCAAATATATAAAATGTGGGCCAAGACTCATAAACTGAATAAACAAGATTGCCATCACATAAATGGACAATATAAACAACCACCACATAAGTGACAAAATTAGAACATATCACTAAGTAGAATTCCATCATGAACAAAAAAGAAGATAAAGTCAAAATAATGTACCAAAAAGAAGATGATCACATGATCAGAGGCAAAAAAGGTATTCCACTTGAAATATATTTTCAAAAGAGAAAGAGATAATGTGTATGCTATTATCTATAGGACCAAGAGAAAGATAAAAATATGTTGATTGCTCAAAGGAATAATTGGGGATGCAAACATCCTCACTTTAGAGTCTAAATAAGTCCAAAGTTAGACTTAGGTCTAAACTCAGATCTTCAAAGCACCTATTAATCATATAGGTAGAACTAGGGTTAGGTTTACATTAATTTCATAAACCCTAAAAATCACTTTATTATTATCTGTGAATTAGGTTATTTAAACCATGCCACATTTTAGATTATATTTTTCTAAGTTCAAAACATATTTCATTTTATTTTCTGAGTTATAGACTATAAATTATGAAATTTGCAATTTATAATCAATTAGGAAAATCCATTAAAATTCATATGTTTGTTAGATTGGAATTAAGTGAGAAAACTTATACCATGAGATAGAGAATCTTTTTTTGAATCCAATGAGTATTTAATTATAATTTTTGGTTAATCAGAGAATTAGGTATTTATTTTACAATTCTGACCAATCAAAAATCATCAAAATGCCAAATAAGTGAAAATGAGTTCGCGCGGGAGAGAGAGGAGTGGCATGCTGAGTTGGCCCAATATCCACCAACCAACTTGGCCGGTCCCACTTCCATCTTAGCAACTCATTTCAAAGAGTAAACGAGAGAGGAAAAGATGATATTGTCCTTAGAAAAAAAAATCAAATCATGAAACAAAAAGGGGTAGGGGAGTAAAATAGATCGAGGGGATCGTCTCCCTCTCTCGCTCGTGCCAAGGTTGATGCCTGAAGATCTAGTCGGTGATGTGGTGTTGGGATCGCACCTACAACCATTCAAAAGCCGCATACATACATGCAAGATAAACAACGACGATGCAAATCAGAGAACTCAAAGCCAAGAAAATGAAGCATAAGGTAAGAGAAAACAACAATTACAAATACCAAAATAGTTCGTCACACCTTTGCTCAGAGTTCTGTCACACAAGAGGTAAAATAAAAAGGAAAACTAGAATGCACCTTCTTCAGGATCCAAGAATCTATGAGCTAGTTTATAGGACTCTGATCGATACACTACCATTGCTTGATAGTCTCAAAGGAGGCCCAGAAGGCTAAAGTAGCCTGAAGAGTCGTCAGAATAGGCAACCAGCCAGAGGAGTCAATGAGAGGAGGCTACTGAGTTTTGGGGGCAACCAATGAAGCAGGCGGTAAAGCAAGATTAGTTCTCAGGATTTTTGTGGATATGTAGGATAGATGGCATGACCCGGATGGCTTATTGAGGCAAGAGAAAGGGAAAGAGAAGGAGAACATAGGGAGAATAGGGGACCATGGAGGTCGAGATTGTCAAAGAGGTAGGATAATCCAATCCTAGATTTTATAGGGTTCCTAGGACCGATGAAAGGAGAGGAAGATATAGGCATGAAATTGGGAAGAAAGGAAAAATAGCAAGAAAGAAAATCCGAGAGAGGGGCATCCAAAAAACCAAATCAGAAAGGAACTAGGTTTTCCCCAATCGCGAGAAGAAGGAAAGAGAGCAGGTTGGAGAGAGTACAACTACCATGGGATATAGATTTAAAGGCCCAAAATAGGCTCGAGTTTAGGCAAGCTAAAGAAACTACGTTATAAAGAAATAATACAGAACTTTAGGAAACTAAAATGTATTGATTCCTAAATGATATATTTTAGTTATTTATGGTGTATTTTCTTTCCTCTTTTATTAGAGGGTGCAAACAAACTCCAAATAATATGAAGTTTTGCACATAAGAAAATTAAGTCATGTAGAATCTAATTTTGGTATTAATTTTCCCTTTTGGAAACTTTTATCATTAACTAAGAAAATCTTATTTTCTCTTTCCTCATGCATTAGTGACTCAAGGATTCCCCAAAATTGATGAAACTTCACCCACAATTCACATTAGGTATGTTGGACATGAATTTGTATTGAATTTTACATGTTGAGGTTGTTTTTTATATTAATTAATGTTTTGAAAATTCTACACACTTTCTCTCTCCTAACTTCACATTTTCATCAAATGTTTTCCAAATTGGATGAAAATTCATCCAAATGCTATCTTTAATGTGTAGATTATGAATCAAAGACTATTTTCCACTTTTGGGGTCATGAAGTATTTTATGTCATATTTTGAAGGAAAATCATCTTTTCTTTTATAAATAAAATTGATATAATTATTATTATTCCAAAATTGTGAAACTTGGCCTCCAAGACCAATCATATCCAAAGAAAATGAATCTGAAGTTACTCTTATCCAACTAGTCTTACTTTTATGAATTTAGACCTATTATCCATTATTTCCACTATTTCCCATATTAAATAATTCAATATCATTATCTTGTTTAGGGAGTTATTATTTATTTCTTTATCTCATTCCTTATTCTAAAAGGCCATAGAAAATTCTAGATCAATATTATTTTATCATTGTTATTATCATTCTTCCAATTGTGTCCCATATCTACACATTACAACCAAAAGGATTATATATATTATTATTATTGTGCATGGAATTCTTTATGTTTATCATTTATCTCATGTGACATATTTTTTGTTTCTATTATTAGTATTAAAATTAATTTGAGGGTATTGCGTCATATTTGTTTTCATGCATATATGTTAGGTTGATTTATTCATGCATTACATATTAGGGTTACAATTAACTACTATTATGTGTATCTTTATCCTTGTTTGGATAAACCGAAAGAACTAAGTTCTCTAATCTCTTAACTTTGGAATAGGATAAGGTTCTAGATCTCGGTATATTACAAGTCTCATCATCTCAAATGCAGAAAGTAGTAGATCAGATCCTGAGGTGGCTGAGACATGTAAAGAAGCTCGCTCCATTGAGCAACCAGAGTAAAAGAAATCAATAGAAACTCACAATTTTTTAGGGATATATGGTAGGGAGGGTCTCAATGAATTCTAGTATCATTACAAACTCATTAGTTGAGGGAGGAAGAGAATACGATAGAAGAAAGCCTGGTCAAGTGAGAAGATCAGCGAGTTTCTCGGTCAAAAATGTATTTAGAGATGACAGTGTCATTAGCCATCATGGAAACCTGTGAGGGAGGTCCTATATACATCTCCAGTGTGTTGTGATCCCAGATGTTCCACCAACCAACCATGATCAATTTGACTGTGTTTCTCAGGCCAGGGACCTACAGAGCCCTTCTTGATAGAAAGCCAAAATAGAGGAAAGACAACGACGTTTGTCAACCCAGGAACACATAAAGAATTGAGATGAGATGTATACATGAAATGAAAGAGGATGGTTTATATATTGTTACCTTGACATTAATTGAAATGAGAAGCAGCGAGTTGCTGGAATGAAGAGGAGTCTGATAGCGAGGTCAGATTGATCTGATAGGTGAGCCTGGGGCAATCTATACCAATTGACCGAGGTGAAAGTTGAAGGAGGATGAGAAGATGGTTTTTGGGTGGTTAGAATCTACTTGGATCCTAGTTCAATGGGCTATCTAGGTCACTAGAGGTGGTAGCATCAATGAAAGAAGAAAGGAGATTAGGTGTTTCATATATATGGCTTTGTAGTGGGTTATTTATGGTTGTATGGACTTGGGAGGTCAAGACAGATTTAATGGAAAAGAAATAATGTGGAATTATGAAGTGTGGAGGGAGAAAGGTGATGATGAATTAGTTGTCAAGGAAATGATATACATAGGTGATCTCTCATGCGGGGTTGTTGGGGGTGGGAGACAAAGTCCAACACCCACTCTACCCAACCCGAATAAGATATGCATGACTCGCGGGACAACCACATAGTCTGGAACCTAGTTGAAATCAGTAGTTTATATGACTAGAAATGAAATAAATCAATTAAACTATATCTTACCATTTAAGCCAGAATTAAGGGTGTATTTGATATCCGATTTGGCCCAAACTCGACAGGGTACCTAACCTGGGTATGAGGAACACAATTTTGAACTTAGATTTGCATTTTAAAATTATTATTTTGTATTTTCACCATTATAAACTAATGACTTAATTAGGGTATTAGGCTTACCCTAATGATCAAACGTGGTAAATAATTTTGAGTTATTTCCAATTATCTCACTCTAAGATCCTAGGCTCCTACTAGGACATTCAATAATGATCAAGACTATAGTTTATTACCATTATTCATCAATTTTCCATAATTCTATCATTAGGTTTATTACATCCTAAGATTTCATGTCCATGGGATACTAAAGAGTCAATTAGGGTTAAAATATCCCAATAAGGTCTGATATATTACAAAATAGGAAAATGTAGATACAAAAAGGCATCTAGTTGAAAAACAATCAAGAAAAGAGAAGGAAGGAGATTGGATAACAACATAATCAAGTAGGGGCCTAGAAGAATGGAGGGTTAACCTATATTCCTATGATTGAGTATGTTACAACATTGCACCCTTTAAAGAGGATTTTGTCCCTAAAATCCATCCATCACTAGCTAGTTGTATCAAGTAATCTTCTAAATAAATCTAATATTTTAGGACACTTAATGTCATGGATTATTGTACAAAACTCCATATCATACTTATATCCAAAACCCAAAGGTGAACCTACTTTATTCCATGTAACAAGTCCCCTTAGTCTCTTCACATTTTAAGTTGAGCCAAGAAATTTTTTACACTAAGACAAAGATTATGTTAGTGGTGCTACATATAGGTTACATGCATTATTATGACAATTTCATACTCTTAAATGAACCATGCTACCATACACATGAGGTCACTATGTGCATCTGCAATTCCTCATTTCTCATTACTTAAGCATGAATGACCAATCTTTGTCAGTAGATCTCCCCATATGACCATTCAGATTGAAATCACTGAGTTGGTGGACTAAACTTTGAAACATCAATGCTCAAGCACTATCACCATGATTCTTGTCATTGTTTCTATGAATCATGCTTTCTTTATAAATACCATGTTTTAGGGAGCATAATAAATTACATATGTTGTAATTAAGGTATACTAAGTTCATTTTCAATTTAGTTTATTGTGCTAATATGGGAAAGATATATGTTCATAAATTCCATCATCCTTAGTGTGTTCAACCTTCTCTGTAGTGTAAGGTTGTCATCACCATTTAATTACTAGCAAATTCAAGTATAGGTCATTAGTTCCGGCTTTTAGGTGTAGTTCATTTTTTCTTAGTATTATCTATTTTTTCATCTTAGAAATCCAAGTGAAGGTAAATTTTAATATTTATCCAAGGTATTTATGGTGATATAGTTAGCAAGGCTCACTCTCTAATCCTATTTAGGGGGTAGGTACATAAGTTTAACATTATTACTAGAAGTACCCAAGTATGACTTACTGCAACCAGTACTACTTTTGTTTGTTCCCTACGTTAAACTACTCATAAACATATAAGACTACATCCCTTAAAAGGGTTAATCTATAACTCATATATTCACTGAGAGGGAGAAAGGGTGAATATAGGTCTTACCTATACATACTTCCTCATACTCTCTACACACTTAGGACTAGGGTCTCAAGGTTGATCTAGTCAGTTAGGGGGTTCTTCACTAACATGTTTCACTGATACTCAAACCTTCTTGTAGTGGTGACTTGGTTTCAGAAACTATTGATAAAATCTAAATGTTTTTTTGTACATATACTTTAATAATGAAAACAAGTTTGATGAACAAAACTTTACGATGAAGATTCAAAATTGGTGCAAAAATCAATCAGAGAACCAAGTCAGTCACCTTCCATAATACAACACATATACTAGCACTTCACTAGAGGGTCTAATTTTTCCAACACCTAAAAAGGCATAAGGTTGTATCTCTAAAATGTAAGCATAGGACGGAGAAGGGTTTCTCATTACACATAGTCAATTTCCTTCAAACTTAAAAAGCACGACATCCACCATTGCCCATGTAACTCTTAATCATAATTTCCATTACATCAACTCAAGACCTAAGGGAGTCATATGATTGTCCAATGTTATAGGAAGATATTTAGGGTTTCCCTATCATTTGTTGGTTTACAACCCAAGAGTCATCACAATAAAAGGCACACGATATAGTCAAACTACCCATATCCTCATTCACTAGGTAATGTAATCACACCATATAGATCAGAGAGGCCAATTCCTGAGAATATTCTACTAAGCTAATATCTTCCATCATCCACTACTCATATAGGAGGCATAACAAACTCATGGGGACGGTTTCCTTCCCTTAAATGGATGGCCTTGGGTATATCTATGTTGAAATACTCCATGTTGAAAGAAGTCACATGCTTAACCATAATTTAGTTGGTTTGGATTATTACTTGGGATATTTCATTGCCACTCATGCATGCTTAGACAAACAACAATGGAAGGGGACAAATGTGAGAACTAGGTTAAGCCTAGCTATGAGTATTCAAGCCAGCATACATATCCTAGTGGTTGAACTAGCACCCCATTAAGTGAAAGGTCAAAATAAAAATTAGGAGAGTCAACTCCTATGTAGAGATATATCCACCTCCTTAGACAAGGTAGTGTTACCTAGGGTTACTAAGGACTGAGTCTCACCTACATAGGTATTTTGGGAGTGGAAATGACCTAATTATTCAATTTAAGAACCCTAATTGGTATTCCATTACAAAGAAATATGTATATCAATGACCTCTAAGGATCAACTATCTAATTAATGGTCAACCTAGGATAACTTGAAATAGTCAATTTACCGACTGCTAAAGCTCTGATACCATTTTATAAAGAGTGGGACCCGAAAGGGGATCCACTCTTCACTTAATTGAGAGGTAAAACTATCTTGTTCCAAATTATGCTGGAAAGGAAGAATTCATTTATTTATCGAATGGTACATATAACATAGATCATAATAGATTATATGCAGTGGAAACAAAACTGTTAAAAGTTACATGATGATTCACTTATAATTGTTCTTCACCATAGAAGGTGGTATAACACAGTAAAAAGGTGTTCATCTAATAAATCTAAACACATGCTAGACCTGTTGTAGATGGGAACCCTGCCATTCCAAGCTATCCTTATGTCCAATACCCATTATATGATCTTTGTACATCCTTGTCTTCTAATGTGTCTACACCTGCGTCGAAGGGAACGTCACCCAGGAAATAGGAAACAAAATAAGGTCAGAAAAGGCTGACTATGTACATATAAAAAGCACTTTGAACATTATGTTGGATTATAAGTGCAAAAAAGATGTTCCCACAAAGAGGGGGCTATTTGCAATTAGGAAAATTGAAAAGAATTATAACAAGAGAAATGAGGCATATTAAAATTTAGACTACAAGCATGAGAATAAAAGTGCCTTGCCATAACAATTGTCAACAATCTCAATATAAACAATTAACATTTGCATGCATAATAATATAGACTAAATATACCTAAAACATGGCCATAACACCACATGAGCATGACCTAAAAGAAATAAGGCTGGAAACACACACCCTGGGAGTAATACATACACCCTTTATAAGTATGGTTGTACATAAGTACCACTATTCTAGATATTCTAGACAAACATTTAGCATGCATAAACAGAGTGGCAAGACTAGCATTATTGTCAATTTCTCATAAAAGGTAATCAAAATAGGAGGGGTCCAAGAACCCATATAAACATGATAGTTTAATAACTGTAGGAATATAATGAATTTAGATCAAGAACTATAAATGTCCAAGAATTTAGATTTCCAAAGAAGTTAACAATTCAAGAGATGCCTCATTGAAAAATGTATTTTTATATCAAATAATGTGAAAAATATAATATAGGATGTACATACCTTATGATTAGACTTTTGTATTCAATAAAACTTCCTAGACTCAGGTTCAGGGCTGTCATAACCTAGTCACAATATATGTGCACTCAATAAATATAAATTACAGTGAATCCTTTGGCTAGAGAATGACCCTACTGTAAGCTGGAAATCAGGTCGTGAAACCTATCCCAATAAATCATTTGCATTTTTTTATTTCAATGATATATATTTATAATTTTCTACTGAACCAATAATTAGTTATGATTTTTTACAAGTTAGTCTCATTTTTTGATTAAGAGGGAAAATAAAAAGTGAATTGACAAAAATTCCTTTGAATGATTCACGATAGTTAAACATCAACTTGACATTGGACTTTAGGGAAATGTCACAAATATCACTTGGTCAACATGGGGTCAAAGTGATCATAATTGCGGCAACACATCTCACTATCACACAGACAATGAGGTGTTACGTGAAAATGTGCGGAAAACACCATAAACCACAAATTACCAAAAACATGGGTTAATTAAAACCAATTGCAGAAAGCAGATAAACCAAGAAACTATTACATTTAGGTCCTCATCCTGCAAGGAAACAAGTTATATAAACATTTACAAGCCTTGATACGTGTCCACAGCTTAGGAGATCAGCTTTCCTGTCATCACATGAGTTCATCACCTATATATACATACATAACGGCCCACATCCGGCCAGCAGCAGGATATACAAAATGTCATCGGCTATACATCGTGAAACATCATCAAAGCACCTCCAAGGACCTGAGAGTACAGGGATGACTCTAAGACTCTACTACAAAATGACCAAAACAACAACATATCCATCTCTTGCCTTCTACTTTTCTTCTTACTGCTCGACCGCAACTCCGCGACCACCACCACGTCTAGCTCAAACACCTAAAAAGGTTGTAAACTAGCGGGGTGAGACACACAGTCCCGCGAGAAACATAACTCCCCGTCAAAACTATAAAACCAAAGGAAGATGAAAGCAACAAAAGTAGGTAACTGATAAAGGTATAACAAGAGCAGTCTATATAGCAAAGCTATTCATACCATCAAGCTTACCAGGCTGTAAGGAAGGCAGATAACCAAGCATCTCTTTATGGAACATGATTAACAAGATAAGATTTATAAGATCTTACCTCATAACATAAGGAACGTATAAGTAACTACAAGTTTCGTGTTTTTCCTTAATCAATAAATACTATTCGGATGGATTATGTATTGTTATGCCCTGAGGAAGTGAGCTGTACCGCTCAGGTCTAACTGACGGCTGTGAAACCCGGAGTCGGTGCCATTCAAGGTCAATGGAAGAGCCGGACTCCACGACCTCTCCACCTCATAGTCAGTGCACGAGTACAACACAAGTAGGACCACAGTCTCATGCTTAAGTGGCCTCAGCCACAGGGTCAGCTCCCACAGGCTACCCTCTGCCTAGCCCACCTCGGTACAGGTCTCGACGCTAGTAAAACTGAGCCACGGGCCTGTTCACCGTGCTCTGAGCCATGAACCCATTCATGCTCCCATATCACATATCCTGAGCCATGGGATTGTTCACCATGCTCTATACATATCCCGAGTCTACAACCGCAAATGCACTTGAATCCTCACTATTTTAGGCTAGGAGAAACCTCGCATATTCAACAATATGCGCTCCAGGTTAACCCACAGGAGAACCCGTTTCACCATCACCAGCTCCTGACGATGATGGATCTATGGCCAGGGCAAACTACATGATATGTTCCACTGTGATTAGTTATTATATTTTAAGTGGATTGTTGAGGCAATCAAGTTGTATAGCATGTAGACTATAACAAGAATAAATAACATGAAACTCAACATCATGCTTTTACTATCATCAACATCATCCTGGTTCATCATACGGATCCCACATTACATTGCCATGGGATCTCAATCCCTCATCACATAGTGTCACTGCCTCTCAAGGCTCACATCATCACCATAGGATAGCAATCCCAGATCATCATTAGAGAATAACATATTATTAAGGCACTCTAGCCAAACTCAAGTCTTCCGACCAAACACACCATGCATGTTATCTCATCAACAAGAGTAACCATCAGAGCAGTGTTACTCAAACATATATACCTCATAGCCCTTTACCTGGCTATGCATCTGTACCTGTATGGTTAGTATGCACAATCATCATAGATTATCAGAAGAGTTATATTATCAACATAGGACATTATTGATGATTTAATACTTTATCATTCATGCCTCAACCTGTGACCATAGGCATAGGTCATGTCATCATGCAAGCATCTTTCATGCTTACCATTTATTCAACATTATACATATAGTTCCAGATGATCGTAAACATAGGCACTACCATGTCAAGCTACATAGATGTGATCCATTATATCAACTATCAAATATGTCAGGGATCGCTATCATAAATCAAACGTGATTGCATCAGCAAAGACTAGCATATCAGTTTCCATACAAGGAACAAGACCCTCACTATAAGTGCCCACTACCCTCACCAAAGGTAGTATCGGGCAGGGCACTCTCCCCTATCGCCCAACACTCCCACCTCATAACAGTCAAGCAACCAGCTACATATCGGCCAAGCATAACAGCAAGGGTGTCGGGCTACCTTAGAGTGTATCGGGAAACCAAAGCACAACGACCCCCACCAGCATAACGTGCAGCTTGGCCCAAGGGAATGCCATGCAACACTGTGTCGTGCAATGACGCGTTACTATCTTGGACCCAGTGTATCGACCAACACCACCCAACAAGACATAACAACCAAGGATGCAACTCAAATGGAAGCAAGGAACCTATCGTTCAACCAGCCTACCCACGACCTATCGGCCGACACAAGGCAAAGACTGTGGTGTGACACCCGTCACAAGGTCAGCCCACAACGCCCCCTATCATTCAAGGTGTAACAACATTAAGCAACCACCCGAGGTAGGCATGCCGGGCAGGATATTCAACCAGGTGTGACGCCTACCACCAAACAAGGCTAAGCATATTGGGCAGGTTAGTTAGCATAGTGTGACGCCCGACACACAAAAGGTCAAGGACCAGGGTGTATTGGACCAGGGTGTATCGCCCAACACAGCCACAACAACATGACGTCCAAGGCTCTAGGTCAAGAGGGGTATCCGACAACGCCAACCCCAAGCCATATCGGCTGAGATGAAACTTTGCAAGGTCATCACCAACCTCAAGCACAAAGGTACCACAGGCCTAGTGGATCAAGAAGATGCTCACCTCTCAACAACCAAGAGAGAGGGGTCTTGCACACTTCTTACCACCAATCGGGCAACACAAGGAACAACCACAACCAAGGTCCACAACCACCACATAGCTCACCTTTCAAGTCCATGGTGAGAGCAGGGTGTTGCTCAAGCCACTAGAATACAAGCTCACCTCTCAACTTAAACGAAAGAGGAGTATTTCCCATATTACTAGAACTCAAGCTCACTCCTCTAGACCTAGGAGAGAAAGGGGTGTTGCTCACCAAGAAACCCTAGAACATGGTTCGGTCAACAAGAAGCAACTAAGAAAGAAACCAAACTAGCAACATACATAGTCGATCATAAGCAACATACAAATAAGAACATAGAAGATGGTAATGTAGTTAGGGTTAGGAGTTATGTAACCCACCTTAAGAAAGCTCCAAGCTCCAAGCACCATCAAGGAAGAAGAGCAAGGCACTCTAGGGTTCAGCCACCACTAGAGGAAGAAGGAGACTCCAAGGCAAGGATCGACCACCAAGCATGCAAAAGAAGAGGGTGTCGTGCACCAAGGGAGAGGGAGACTAAGGAACTAAAGGGATCCTTAGCAAGAGAAAGGGAACACATATATAGGAGAGGATGGAGGAGAAACCAAGGAAAGATAAGGCAAGGTGTCGCCCACCTAGGGACACTTATCCATGAGCAATGCCACCACTCTAACATGCCCTAAACACATGTCCAAGGCAATTGCCACATGCAAGCGTCAAGCACCAAGTGTCCACTAGTGGTGACACAAATGAGGTCAAAGAGGGTCAAAGGGTCCATGGGCGACACACCTCCACTCCACCATGGACGACACACTCCCAAGGCCGACACACCACAGGCCGACACACCTAGGTCGACACAAGCACACTTGCCCGACACAAGGTCCAAAGAGGCAAAGGCAACACACCATAAGGCCCAACAAGCTCAACCAAGCCCAAAGCAACTCAAGCAATGAGCCCAACCCTTCCTCTCAATACTAGAGGAAGCAAGGAGAGGGAGGAACACCTCTCAATGTGACAAACTTGCCCACAAACCCTAGACTTGGGTTAATTGCAAGTAGCACCTATAGCTCTCAACAAAACACCAACAAACCCTAATCATCACTAAAGGTGATTAGCAAGAAACTAAGCACCAGGGGTAAGCAAAGCAAACAGGATAAGCCCTAAACGGAGGCCAGGGTCCTTACAAGATATAACCCTCTACGAAGGGATTTCACCTTCAAAATCCGAAGAGAAAAGTGAGGGATACTTCCTCCTCATCTCTTCCTCAAGCTCCCATGTGGCTTCCTCAATGCCACGATGATGCCAAAGAACCTTCACAAGAATCATGTCCTTCCTCTTCAGTTTCTTGACTCTTCTGTCAAAGATCATCACAGGACCTTCCTCATAGGTCACATCTTCATCAAGCTCGACTTCGACTGACTGTATCACTGTTCCTGTATCCGGATAACTTTTCTTCAGCATACTGACATGGAATACTAGGTGTAACCTATGCAACTCTGGTGGCAGCTCCAACTTGTAAGCTACCTTGCCCATACGTGCTATGACTAGGTATGGTCCCATATATCTGGGTGCTAGCTTACCCTTCCGGCCAAACCATAGCACACCTTTCCACGGCGAGACTTTAAGATACACTTTGTCTCCTACCTGGAACTCCAAAGGTCGTCGACGATTGTCTACGTAAGACTTTTGCCTGTCCTGTGCCGCTTTCAACTGTTGTTGTATCACCTTGATCTTTTTTGTTGTCTATTGTACTAACTCAGGACCCAAAAGCTGATATTCACCAGACTCATACCAACATAACAGAGATCTGCACTTTCGGCCATATAAGGCCTCATAAGGAGCCATGTCAATGCTCTGCTGATAACTATTGTTGTAGGCAAACTCTATCAAACTGAGATGTATGTCCCAACTGCCTAGGAACTGCAAAAAACAAGCTCGAAGGAGATCTTCCAAAGTCTGAATAGTCCTCTCAGACTGTCCATCTGTCTGTGGGTGGAAGGCGGTACTGAACCTCAGCTGCATTCCCAACGCTTTGTGCAACTGTTCCTAGAAATGACTCATGAACTGAGGACCTCTGTCAGAAACTATCGTTGCTGGAACACCGTGCAAGCGTACTATCTCATCCACATATACCTGAGCGAGCTTCTAGGATGTATACGTTGTCTTTACAGGTATGAAATGGGCAGACTTCGTCAATCTGTCCACTATTACCCAAATGGAATCATGATTCCTAGTTGTTCTGGGCAGACCAACTACGAAATCCATGGTTATATGATCCCATTTCCACTGTGGTATTGGCAAGGGTTGCAACGTACCTGCCGGCTTCTGATGCTCAGCCTTGACTTGCTGACATACCGCACACTTAGCCACAAATGCGGCTACATCTTTCTTCAAACATGGCCACCAATACAGGTCTTTCAGATTATGATACATCTTGGTGACTCCTGGATGCATAGCATACATCGACGTGTGTGCTTCCTCAAGCACTAGCTTCCTTAGATAATCAACATCGGGAACCACCATCCTATAATGATAGCAAACTAGTCCATCCTCGAACTCATGGAACCCATCACGCTTTTCACTGCCGAACTCTGATCCGATCAACTGTACTGTATCATCTATTTGCTTTGCATCTTTGATCTGCTGTTTCAACATAGGCTTGACTTGCATATGTGCTAAAAGTCAAGCTAACAAGGAAACTTCCATCTGCACATTCATCTGCCGCAAGGAAACAAACATATCCCGTCTATGGCATTCCAAGGAAATCAACTGTGCCTTCTTTATAGAGGGAGAAGAAGACTTTCGGCTAAGAGCATCAGCTACCACATTCGCCTTACCAGGATGATACTCGATGGTGCAGTCGTAATCATTGATTAGCTCCATCCATCGGTGTTTCCGCATGTTTAACTCATTTTGTGAAAAGATGTACTTCAGATTCTTATGATCTGTAAAGATCTGGCATACCTCCCTGTAAAGATAGTGTCTCTAAATCTTTAACGCATGAACCACTGCTGCTAACTCCAAGTCATGAGTTGGGTATTTCTCCTCGTGTTTCTTAAGCTGTCGCAAAGAAAAAGAAACCACATGATCTTCCTACATCAGCACACAACCTAAACCTTTCTTGGAAGCATCGTAGAAAACAACATAGCCCTTTCCAGGCTCTGGCAGATGATCGGCCTAAATTGCGCGTCCGTAAAGTGGAGGTAGATTTGAAGTAGTCGGACTTTTTAAATTTATAACCAGAAACCTTCTAGGCCCTCGCAACTTTGTTTACGGGGTCGAAGTAGATATATGAGGTCAAACACAGGGACAAGGGTGGTAGTGTTGAGAATGCAGAATCGACACGTTACACTCTGATAAGGGTAAGGAGATGGTAAAAGTTCCCCCAATAGAACAACAGGATAAGATCAATAAAACAAAAGAAATCTATCTCCAACTGGAGCTATGAGGAAAATTAAGGTTTTAAGCATTTATCAGTTTTTAGGGGGGTTTCATGCAATAGAAACAGAGAGATAATACTAATGCTAAAGTAAGGTATGAAGAAGAAAACTTCGGTAAAACAAGCGACAGCAGAAACATCTTGTTCCCCTCCTCTCAAAACGGGCACCTCTAACCAAGCATCAACACCCCTCTCGAGGTTGCTGGACTTAAGTTAGAGTGGAAAGGTTACTAAAGCAACCCCGATTACGGGCACTCTCGTACTCCAGAATTGGACCAAACACTAGAGCCACAACACATCTCTCGAGGCTGTTGCAACGGGAAAACACGATTCGGTAGCTAATCGAAACGTGGTCCAAGCGTACAAGCTAGAGTTCAGATGTCAAACATAGTAATCATCCAACAAAAGTACCAAACATGAAGCAGCAGATAATTAGAACTCTTCTATTTCCATAAACATATAATGGTCTGATTACATTTCATAAGTAAAAGAAGTAAATGACTGAAATAATAAAGATAAAAGTTTCCTTCTTGATTTAGAAGGATGACTGACAATAGCAGACTCTCCAGCCTGATATCGGGCAGGAGCCTTGCCCGATACAACTGTGTCGGGCGGCACACCCTCTCAGGCGACACGCTCATGATGGGTGGATTGTATCGTGTGAGGCGCCCTTTCCTGATACGATCATGTCGGGCGGCACCCTCTCGGGCGACACGCCATGACTGGCGATGCGTATCGGGGTTCGGTATCGTGCCAGTCTAGAGTGATGCTTCTAGTATCGGTCACTTGTATCGGGTATCCTTGTTGGCCGATATCGGCCTGCAGTGGTTCCCGGTACGGCCCTAAGTAAACCATTCCCTCCCTCTCGGGATGGGAAAGTGCTCACCTAGAATTGTCTGGCACAACCTCTGAGGCATGATATGCTAGCTCTTGAAGCTTTCCTGAGTTGGCTTGTGGAGGGTTCTGACCCGTCCCATCGGAGTCCTGTAGCTGCTATTTATAGGCAGCGGTTGGGGAAGTTGTGGTGCTTCGGACGCCACGTGTCCTTCATCAGCCCTTATTATCGTGGAATCGGGGATGGACGATATCAGTATCGCCCGACACAAGGATGTTGGGTTTTGGTCACAGTGATGAGTGGCACCTTCCGGTGGGTGTCCTGTATCACGCGACACGCTTCAGTTGTCATGGGGAGCCCGACTCCCTGTCGGGTAAAAGGCGTATCGCCCGTTAGTTCCTTCTTGCGCGGCATCCTCATGTCGTGCGTCGGTGTATTGTGCTACTCTGTCGGGAAGTGAGCGTATCGGCCGACTGGTGGGAAGGCCGATGTAGTTGGAACACATTTGTGGGCCGGGATGGGCCTTATTACTGATAAATCAGTTAAAAATGCGAGAAAACTCTGCAAAAGAAGATAATTTTGGGTTAAGAGCGTGGTGTGGCCTGTTTATGCAAAAACATATATAAAAGGAGAGGAAAACAGTTTAAAAGGGCAGTTTTGATAACGAAATAAGGGCCAAAAATATCACAAAATTTAGTGTTATCAACTCCCCCAAACTTAGCATTTTGATTGTCCTCAATCAATCTTTAAAATTTGTTTTGTGATGCTTCTTCTTGACCGGTATAGTTTTTAGGCTAAGAGTTCGAACAAGCATTGAGATGTCTTACTGAGAATACAGCCCGACCACGAACAACAGACTTTATTTCTCCTGCCTTATTTAAGCAAAATTTTTCTCCACAGCTTCGGCGAGACTTGGGTGCATGATTTCGAAGTTAGCTTTCACACCAAACAACTTTTTGGGAGCAGAAAGTAGTGTGTTGGGTAGGCTAAGGCTTTTTGGGTTTTTCTTATTTCCCATCAGTCCATCCAGGTATGGGTCCGTTAGCGGGCGAGTGGTCCCTGCAGTCCAAGCCAGTTGGCTTTAGAGCAGTGATTTCACATCCTTCGTACCACTGCCCCGGATCTACCATGCCTAAAGATGGGTACTTTTAGAAAACAAGTGTGTATATATTTCTTTTTTTCTTTTCTCTTTCTTTTTATTGGGCACAACTCTCATGCTTTTATTCACTCTCGTAAGGCTACTCTCTCTTTTTGGGATTTTGTTGGGTAAGGGAAACAAGAGGAACTTTTGCTGTTTGGGCAGCTTTTTCCTTCTGCATACACGTCTCTTAATTGTTGCGAGATTATTTTACAAAATTTTTGGTGTGGAAAGTCGTAATCTTTTGTTGTTTTAGGCCGCATTATCAGAATGAAATAACAAAACTTGCATCTCCTTAGTAACATAGAAAACAAACTGGCAAGAGGTCGTATCAGGCTTTTACTATATAGCGTCTTTGTACATATATATGGAGACAGAAAATGTAAAGCTTTCGGAATTTTTTTTCAAAATTTTTAGCAATTTTTATTTTTGTAAGAGCATGCATAAGTATATGTACAAATGATATAGAAAAGGAACAAAACGGAACAAGGGAGAAAAAAGGACAAAAGGTATGCAAAATTCTATACCTCCCTTACTGGTACATGGTACCCCCCCAAACTTACTCCACACTCTGTCCCAGAGTTGTGAAGTAGATAAGGTAGGGTAATGCTAACCCAGTGAAGGTTATCTGGTGAGCGTGCCTACGCTAGATGGGAATTCCCACACATAAAATATGGTTACTGCGATAGTCGATGTGGTGGGGCTGGTCAGGCGTCTCTACATTTGGTACCCAATCCAGGACGAAGGTGTTGCAGTCAGTTGTATCAAAAGGTAAAAGTGGGTTCAGAATTGCGAGACTCAAATGAGATCAGTCATGCTCTTTTGCTGATGAAGAAGTTCCAAAGCTATTAGGTGTTTAGATACTTCCATTGTGAACATGAACAAAAGGACTGATCATCAATCTCAGTTTCTTTAAACTTTCATCAGTGAAGTCCACTTATCTCTTCCAATATTTTTTCTTGATTTGGTAGCCCCCAAGAGAGGTCCATTTCCTTATCATAGTCTGTCTTATGCGGTGGTTTAGGACCATCTCCAAAAGAGAAAATCAGTGGAAGTCTTTTTCCAGTGGCTTCTAGATTGAACGTGGGTATTTTGGGTTCATTAGTCATGAAGCCACCTTCTTTATGGGGGGTATCTTCTTTGGATATAGTATCCACAAGTGTTTTCAAGAGCTCTTTGTTTACCATACGCCGGTTATCATCGTCATAATCTGCACCAACCTTGCTTTTCTTTCTTGAGGGCTTTGCACTTGTTCTGGCTGCATCCTCTGGGAAAGAAAATGGACTCGTTACTTCTTCCGTCCTTGCTCTCTTCTCGGCGGTTGAGGGCTCAACTGCCTGGGGGTCTGTCTCGAGATTCTGGCATTTCTGTCTGACCGTTGTTGCTTCGGCTGCTGCCTCAGTGTCGATTCTTCTGCCGTGTTTGTCAATCCAAAGGGCAGTTTGCTTTGTACGGGCCATATCTGTTATCATTAAGCAAGTTCATTGATCATTCGAATGTAAGGTAGGCAATTGCACGATAAGATTCGGCCCGTTACAAAGTCTGGGTATCGTCCATTAAAAGAACATCCAAGGCAATACAAAGCTGGACGATACAGAGAAAAGTTGTGCGTTAAACATGTTGCCCGACATGGGTGTGTCGGGCGATACAGTTGCGTGAAGCAAACAACCCGATAGGACTTTCTGAGGGAAAAACATATAGCCCGATAACAAGAACAAACGATGTGGCACCAGGATGGGCGACACAGCTATCGCCTGACATGGCGTATCGGGCAAGAGTGTTTTAAAGACGGGTCGCGGGCCACACATATCGGGCGACACAAGGGGAAATCGCTAAAGCCGTCAACTCGGTACGCCGCGTGCGATAGGAAGGTCGTGTCGTGCAAGCAAGCTGTCAGGCTATACCTTTACTATCTGAAGCTCTTGTGCGACACGAGAGCAAAAGCTAACTGGACGACATGCGAGCAAAGGGAGAAATTACCGCATGGTACGGGTAGCTGGAAGAGTGAAAGTAGTAGCCCGATACGGTAAAACCTCCATACCATATATAACAACCTCAACCGGGGGTAAAACTGGAAAATCCAGGATGCGTGTCGGCTGTTGAGTCAACCCAAGGCGAGTGGTCCCATCCGTGTAATCAAGGGTAATCACTTATCTTGCCCGATGTGGATGACTGTCGTCCGGGCGTGACGTCTGACATGGCTTACGCGATGCCTGATATAGCTTTTGCCCGATATGAGCATGTTCTGCGCGCCGGTCGAGTTGCTGCCCGATATGAAACCTTTAGAGCAAAATCTAGATGAAAAACTTAAAAATAAAGCGGAAAATACGGTCGGTGAGTAAAACATCATTGGCCTAAGTTCAAGTTCCCGACCTCATATAGTTTTACCCATCTAGGTCCATGAAACAGAGCGGTGGCCCATAAAACATAAGAGTCAGCGCATGTGGCGCACGCACTGAATCGGGCCTTATTACAGTCCAAATGTTCATAATGTTTGTTTTGCAAGAAAGAAAAAAAGCATCCTATTCTAGGAAAGAAAAGCTCGGGCTGCCTCCCGAGGAGCGTTGTAGTTTTCATCGCCAGCTTGATGGCTCCAACTTCTTCACTTTTCTTCTTCAACAGAATCCATATCTTGCAACTCGATCCCTGTCTTTTTCTGTCACAGCCCTACCTTCTTGGCAGTTTTGGTGTTGGACGGTATTTTGCCCAAGGGATTCTTTATCAATTCGGCCATCTGAGCTAATTGCTTATCAATTTGGCATTGATGCGTCTACATATCTGCCATCTAGACCTGCAATGAGTTCAAAACACCCAAATTTGAAAGCGCACTCTGCGCTAGCTGGTTATTAATTATGTCCTGTCTTTTTAAAAAATCAAACAATTGTCCAACCACATCTGATTGGCTTGAAACCTTGTCCTGGCCCTGCTCTTTGGCTGATCCTTGGTATTTAACTTGCCCCTAGAAGTTTCCTTTGTTTGACTGGAAGGAGGTGTTTTTGGTGTATTGACTTGGTCCTCCTCCTTTCTCGAAAGCTTGAGGTGGCTTGGAGGAGTTATGCAACTGATGTGAGTTTTCAGCTGCATCTTTGTTGCCATAATTGAAACTAGGATGGTCTGGCCTCTTGAAATTTACAAAAGAGACATTCTCAGTCTCCTCAGCCTCAGATTAAGTATCGCTCGATGCGTCAGGTCAGGTGTAGATGCAGTTATCTACTCCGTGTCCACCCTCTCCACAGGTGACACACTTCATGACATTTTCAATCTGCTTCTTTCCCTTCCCACTGGATTCTTTTAGCTACTTTACTTCAGTTGCTATCCTCTGGATTTGAGAGGTGATAGTCTCCAGAGCCTTGGATTCAAAAGAAGATCCTTCACTAGCCTTCTTAGCTTGCCCTCTGTCAGATCTATCATAGTCAGTGTCGGCTTACAGCTCAGCCATGTTCTTGATGATCTTCTCGGACCTGCTCGGTTTCTTTCCTAGAAAGTCACTTCCTGCTGTTGCATTCAGTGAAACCCTTTCCTCAGGGGTTAGACCGTTGTAGAAGGTAGTTATCAGGAAACCTTTCTTATAGTTGTGATGAGGGCAGTCCCTCTGATATTCTTGGTATCATTCCCAAGCTTCATGGAGGCTCTCGTTTGACTTTTGCATAAAAGAAGTGATCCTTTGTCTGTTCCGCACGGTCTTCTCAGTAGGATAGAACTTGTTCACAAAAGCATCTTCCAGTACACTCCACCCATTCAGAGCTTGGTGGGGCAGTCCCAGATACCATGATAGAGCCTTATCTTCCAAAGAAAAGATGAAGCCCTTGCAGTAAATTACCTCATGGGGAACTCCCCGCATCTTAATGGTGTCACAGATGTTTTTGAAAGCATCCAAGTAGTGATAGGGGTTGTCATTCTTAGAACTTCGTCTAAAGCTTTTGTTGTGAATCATGGAGATGACTGATGGCTTGAGCTTGAAATTGGTCGTGTTGAATCGTGGGATGATGATAGGGCATTTGGAATTATTAGCCTTTATGGAAGCTAACTCCCTCAGAGTCTTTTCTTCTTCCTCTGAATCATCGCTGTCGCTACCTTCCTGACGCTGTTCTTGATTATTGTGATTTCGTCTGTGCCTCTAGTGATGACGACGTCTATCACGGAGACGGTCATCCTCAAACTGCTCCATTTCTGGATCTTCAGGCTGAGCATTGTCGTCATAGCGGTCATTGTTTTCAGGTGGAGGTGAATGAGGCCTAGCTCTCCCTTACGTTCACCTTCTGAATGGGGCGGTTCGACGCGAGGTGGCATGTTGGATGGTGTCGGCGCTTCGTTGAGCAGAATGCCCTTCTTCTGAGTACTTGAGCATCGTGTAACAATCAAGTTAGAAAATTTGTTATCAATAAGATGAATTACTCGTTTCAGGTAAAGAATAATAATAAAAGAATAAAAGAGAGTGTTGTCAAGCTCATTTCTAAGCTTGAGGCACTGGAGTGTAGTTAGTGAATTCAGGTTTGTCAACAGTACCGTTTTGCCTTGTCCCCGGCAACGGCGCCAAAAAGTTGACTGGCCTAAATCACGCGTCTGTAAAGTAGAGGCAGATTTGAAGTAGTCAGGCTTTTTCAATTTATAAACTGAAACCTTCTAGGCCCCCACAACTTTGTTTACGGGGTCGAAGTAGATATACAGGGTTGAACACAGGGACAAGGGTGGTAGTGTTGAGAACGCAGAATCGACATGTTACACTCCGGAAAGGGTAAGGAGATCGTAAAAGTTCCCCCAAGGGAACAACAGGATAAGATGGATAAAACAAAAGAAATCTATCTCCAACTGGAGCTATGAGGAAAATTAAGGTTTTAAGCATTTATCAGTTTTTAGGGGGGTTTCGTGCAATGGAAACAGAGAGATAATACTAATGCTAAATTAAGGTATGAAGGAGAAAACTTCGGTAAAACAAGTGGCAGCAGAAACATCCTATACCCCTCCTCTCGAAGCGGGCACCTCTAACCAAGCATCAACGCCCCTCTCGAGGTTGCTGGACTTAAGTTAGAGTGGAAAGGTTACTAAAGAAACCCCGTTTCTGGGCACTCTCGTACTCCAGAATCGGACCAAACACTAGAGCCACAACACCTCTCTCGAGGCTGTTGCAACGGGAAAACATGATTCAGTAGCTAATCGAAATGCGATCCAAGCGTACAAGCTAGAGTTCAGATGTCAAACATAGTAATCATCCAACAAAAGTACCAAACATGAAGCAGCAGATAATTAAAACTCTTCTATTTCCATAAATATATAATGGTCTGATTACATTGCATAAGTAAAAGAAGTAAATGACTGAAATAATAAAGATAAAAGTGGCCTTCATGATTTAGAAGGACGACAGACAGCAGCAGACTCTCCATCCTGATACCGGGTAGGAGCCTTGCTCGATACAACTGTGTCGGTCGGCACACCCTCTCAGGCGACACACTCATGATGGGTGGATTGTATCGTGCGAGGCACCCTTTCCCAATACGATCATGTCGGGCGGCACCCTCTCGGGCGACACGCCATGACTGGCGATGCGTATCAGGGTTCAGTATCGTGCCAGTCTAGAGTGATGCTTCTAGTATCGGTCACTTGTATCGGGTATCCTTGTTGGCCGATATCGGCCTACAGTGGTGCTCGGTACGGCCCTAAGTGAACCATTCCCTCCCTCTCGGGATGGGGAATTGCTCACCTAGAATCGCCTGGCACAACCTCTGAGGCATGATACGCTAGCTCTTGAAGCTTTCCTGAGTTGGCTTGTGCAGGGTTCTGACCCATCCCATGAGAGTCATGTAGCTGCTATTTATAGGCATCGGTTGGGGAAGTTGTGGCTCTTCGGACACCATTAGTCCTTCATCAACCCTTATTATCGCGGAATCGGGGATGGCCGATATCAGTATCACCCAGCACAAGGATGTCGGGTGTCGGTCACAGTGACGAGCGGCACCTGTCGGTGGGTGGCCTATATCGCGCGACACACTTCAGTTGTCGTGGAGAGCCCAGCTCCCTCTTAGGTAAAAGGCATATCACCCGTTAGTTCCTTCTTGCGCGGCATCCTCATGTCGCACGTAAGTGTATTGTGCTACCCTATCAGGCAGTGAGCGTATCAGCTGGCTGGTGGGAAGGCCGATGCAGTTGGAACACGTTTGTGGGCTGGGACGGGCCTTATTGCTGATAAATCAGTTAAAAATGTGAGAAAACTCTACAAAAGAAGATAATTTTGGGTTAAGAGTGTGGCGTGGCCTGTTTATGCAAAAACATATATAAAAGGAGAGGAAAATAGTTTAAAAGGGCAGTTTTGATAATGAAATAAGGGCCAAAAACATCACAAAATTTGGTGTTATCAGCAGCACTAGTATTGGAGCACTAGTCAGCTTTTCCTTCAAACTTTGGAAAGATTGCTGGCAAAGATCATCCCAAACAAAAGGTACATCCTTTCTAGTCAACTTCGTCATCGGCAACGCAATCACACTGAAGTCCTTGATAAACCTCCAGTAGTATCCTACTAAAGCCAGGAAAATACAAACTTCCATCGGCGTCTTCGACTATTCCCATTCCGCAACGGACTCCACCTTCTTCGGTTCCACTTTGACTCCTTCTGCAGATATCACATGACCCAAGAAAGTTACTTCTTCCAACCAGAACTCACACTTACTGAACTTGGCATACAACTGATGTTGATGAAGAAGAGTCGACGCTAGTCGAAGATGTTGCTCATGATCTTGCCTGTCCCGACTATAGATCAAGATGTCATCTATAAAGACTACAACAAACTGATCTAGAAACGGACAGAACACTCTATTCATCAAATCCATGAAAGCAGCAGGTGCATTGGTTAGCCCAAATGGCATAACCACAAACTCGAAGTGACCATACCTCGTCCTAAAAGATGACTTTGGTATGTCATCCGCCTTAATCCTCAACTGATGATATCTGGACCATAGATTGATCTTTGAAAACATTGTAGCACCACACAGCTGATCGAACAGATCATCTATCCTCAATAACGGGTACTTGTTCTTGATCGTGACTTTGTTCAACTGTCGGTAATCTATACATAACCACATTGATCCATCTTTCTTCTTAACGAACAACACTGTAGCACCCCAAGGAGACGTACTCGGTTGGATGAAATCTTTCTCCAACAACTCTTGTAACTGCTTCTTAAGCTCTGCCATCTCTACTGGAGCCATCCTATATGGTGTTTGTGCAACTGGTTGCGTTCCTGGAACCAGATTGATCTCGAAATCAATCTCTCAGGGTGGAGGAACACCGGGGAACTCTTCAGAAAACACATATGCAAACTCTCGGACAACCGACACCTCCTCAAGGCTAGGACCTTTCACCTTGGTATCCACAACGGTATCCACAACGTGAGCTAAGAACGCCTCACATCCTTGCCATAGCAACTTTTCTGCCACCATAGCGGATACTAGACACGTCAGAAGAATCTTCCTATCTCCTTGGAAGATCCACTTCTCTCCATCATCATCAAACACAGCTTGCTTGGAACCACAGTCCAAAACGACCTTATACTTCTCTAAGGTATCCATCCCAAGGATCACATCAAAACCATGCATATCAAGTGGTATAAGATCCACTTGTATACAGTATCCTGAAAAAGATAAGACACAGGATGGACACTCTTCTCAAAGCATCGAGGAACCATCAAGAGGGGTTTCTAACAACAAGATATCCTTCTTACAACTAACAGGTAAATGACAATTTTCAAGCATACTATAGGCGATAAAAGAGTGTGTAGCACCTGGGTCAACCAGAACAGATATAAAGCAAGAAGAAGACATATCAGAATGAAATAACTCCATCTGACCTATCACCACTCGTGGGTTGACTATCGCCTCCAGCTGACTCATAGCATAGAATCAAGCCATTGCTTGCTACCCACGTCCTCTGCTTCCTTGAGCAAACGATCCCGCTTGCAACGCTAGACCACATCCTCTCCCTCTTCTACTACTAGGCTGTTGTCTATCTGACCCTCATTGATTCTGCCTTGGCTCATGTGTCACTTCAACATCTCTATTCGGGCAGTTGAACCTGAAATGCCCGATCTGACCATAAAGATGGCATGACCTATCTTCAAACCATGGCCTAGATGGCCGTCACTTCCACAAAAGTTATACTATGTGCCCTTGACGGTGAAGAAACATAACCTCTTCCCTTACTCAGAGACCACTGTGATGGTACATTGGAACCTCTCATCACGGAAGGTGCTAAAAACCTTGACTTCTTGAAGCCACCAAACCTCTGTCCCTAGAACTGAGCATGCCTCTTCTTAGACATGGATTCTCTTTTCTCCCTCACTGACCGTTTGATCCTCCGAACAGATTCCACAAACATAGCAAACCGCTCACGGTTCTCCAACGCAGAAATAGGTGTTTTCAGCTCAGCACTCAGGCCCTTCTCAAAACGTCTGATCTGTTCGTCATCTGTTGCTGCCATGTGAGGACAAAACATCAACAAGTCCATGAACTTGGCTTCATACTTGGTGATGTTCATCGTTCCTTGGCGTAGGCTCTCAAACTGACTGATATTCTCATCTTGATATGTTTTCGGAAAGTATCTGCTGACGAACTCACATCGAAAAACCTCCCAACTGATCACCTCACCGGGTCGCTTCTCCTCCTCGATGGTCCACCAGTGACCAGCACTACCCTTTAGAAGGTAGACATCATGCTTTACTTTGTCTGCTTCAGGGATGTCGAGGATCCGGAAAGCCTTCTTGAGACTTGTCAGCCACAGATCTGCATCTACTGGATCAGCCGTTCCAGCATAATCTGAAGCTCCAACTCAGCGAAGCCGCTCAAAGGTCTTCCCAATACCCGATGTTTCATCATGGGGAGTATGTGCTCTCGGCGGAGGCACTAGCAGTCTCTCTACCATGAGATTCATTGTAGCCATCATCTGCCCCATAAGCTGTTGGTAGGTAAGGTTTTTGAGAATGACTAGGTCAGGTTGGGGAACCTCAGGCACCCGATCTTCATGTGCCTTCCCTATTGCTCCATCAACTGATGCAACATCGCTGTTCTCGGCAGCATGTTCTTCATGGTTTCCAGACATCTTGACTTTTCTTCCACTGAGGGCAGAAGATGATTGTAAGAAAATCTGAGAAACTCACAAGAACATACACAACCTAGTCCTAAATCCCTGTAGACTCAGCGAACCTAGATCTTTGATACCAAACTTGTGGCAACACATCTCACTATCACACAAACAATGAGGTGTTATGCGAAAATGTGCGGAAAACAACATAAACCACAAATTACCAAAAACATGGGTTAATTAAAACCGATTGCATAAAGTAGATAAACCACACAACTATTACATTTAGGTCCTCATCCTGCAAGGAAACAAGTTATATAAACATTTACAAGCCTTGATACGTGTTCACAGCTTAGGATATCAGCTGTCCTGTCATCACATGAGTTCATCACCTGTTTATACATACAGAACGACCCACATCTGGCCAGAAGAAGGATATACAAAACATCATCATCTATACATCATGAAACATCATCAAAGCACCTCCAAGGACCTGAGAGTACATGGATGACTCTAAGACTCTACTACAAAATGACCAAAACAGCTGCATATCCATCTCTTGCCTTCTACTGCTCTTCTTACTGCTCGGCCACAACTCCGCGACCACCACCACGTCTAGCTCAAACACCTAAAAAGGTTGTAAACTAGTGGGGTGAGACACACAGTCCCGCGAGAAACATAACTCCCCCCCAAAACTATAAAACCAAAGGAAGATGAAAGCAAAAAAAGCAGGTAACTGATAAAGGTATAACCAGAGCAGTCTATATAGCAAAGTTATTCATACCATCAAGCTTACCAGGTTGTAAGGAAGGCAGATAACCAAGCATCTCTTTATGGAACATGATTAACAAGATAAGATTTATAAGATCTTACCTCATAACATAAGGAACGTATAAGTAACTGCAAGTATAACGAGATTAACTACACAAGCAAGGCCTCAACCAATGTTTCGTGTTTTGCCTTAATCAATAAATACTATTTGGATGGATTACGTATTGTTATGCCCTGAGGAAGTGAGCCGTACCGCTCAGGTCCAACCGACGGCTGTGAAACCCGGAGTCGGTGCCATTCAAGGTTAATGGAAGAGCCGGACTCCACGACCTCTCCGCCTCATGGTCAGTGTACGAGTACAACACAAGCAGGATCAAAGTCTCATGCTTAAGTGGCCTCAGCCACAGGGTCAGCTCCTGCAGGCTACCCTCTGCCTAACCCACCTCAATACAGGTCTCAGCGCTAGTGAAACTGAGCCACAGGCCTTTTCACTGTGCTCTGAGCCATGAACGCATTCATGCTCCCATATCACATATCCTGAGCCATGGGCCTGTTCACCATGCTCTATACATATCCCGAGTCTGCAACCACAGCTGCACTTGAATCCTCACTATTTTAGGCTAGGAGAAACCTCGCATATTCAACAATATGCGCTCCGAGTTAACCCGCAGGAGAACCCGTTTCACCATCACCAGCTCCTGACGATGATGGATCTATGGCCAGGGCAAACTACATGATATGTTCCACTGTGATTAGTTAGTATATTTTAAGTGGATTATTGAGGCAATCAAGTTGTATAGCATGCATACTATAACAAGAATAAATAACATGAAACTCAACATCATGCTTTTACTGTCATCAACATCATCCTGGTCCATCACAAGGATCCCACATTACATTGCCATGGGATCTCAATCCCTCATCACATAGTGTCACTGCCTCTCAAGGCTCACATCATCACCATGGGATAGAAATCCCATATCATCATTAGAGAATAACATCTCGTTAAGGCACTCTAGCCAAACTCAGGTCTTCTGACCAAACACATCATGCATGTTATCTCATCAACAAGAGTAACCATCAGAGTAGTGTTACTCAAACATATATACCTCATAGCCCTTTACCTGGCTATGCATCTGTACCTGCATGGTTAGTATGCACAATCATCATAGATTATCAGAAGAGTTATATTATCAACATAGGGCAGTACTGATGATTATATACTTTATCATTCATGCCACAACCTGTGACCATAGGCATAGGTCATGTCATCATGCAAGCATCTTTCATGCTTACCATTTATTCAACATTATACATATAGTTCCAGATGATCGTAAACATAGGTACTACCCTGTCAAGCTACATAGTTGTGATCCATTATATCAACTATCAAATATGTCAGGGATCACTATCATAAATCAAACGTGATTACATCAGCAAAGACTAGCGTATCGATTTCCATACAAGGAACAAGACCCTCACTATAAGCGCCCACTACCCTCACCAAAGGTAGTATCATACATGGCACTCTCCCCTATCGCCCAACACTCCCACCTCATAATGATCAAGCAACCAGCTACATATCGGCCAAGCATAACAGCAAGGGTGTCGGGCTACCTTAGAGTGTATCGGGCAACAAAAGCACAACGACCCCCACCAGCATAACGTGCAGCTTGGCCCAAGGGCATGCCGTGCAACACTGTGTCGTGCGATGACGCGTTACTATCTCAGACCGAGTGTATCGGCCAGCACCACCCAACAAGACATAACACCCAAGGATGCAACTCAAACGGTAGCAAGGAACCTATCGTTCAAGCAGCCTACCCACGACCTATCGGCCGACACAAGGCAAAGACTGTGGTGTGACGCCCGTCACAAGGTCAGCCCACAATGCCCCCTATCGTTCAAGGTGTAAAAGCATTAAGCAACCACCTGAGGTAGGCATGTCGGGAAGGATACTCAACCAGGTGTGACGCCTACCACCAAACAAGGCTAAGCATATCGGGCAGGTTAGTCAGCATAGTGTGATGCCCGACACACAAAAGGTCAAGAACCAGGGTGTATCACCCAACACAACCACAACAACATGATGTCCAAGGCTCTAGGTCAAGAGGGGTATCAGGCAACGCCAACCCCAAGCCATATCGGCCGAGATGCAACTTCGCAAGGTCATCACCAACCACAAGCACAAAGGTACCACAACCCTAGTGGATCAAGAAGATGCTCACCTCTCAACAACCAAGAGAGAGGGGTCTTGCACACTTCTTACCACCAATCGGGCAACACAAGGAACAACCACAACCAAGGTCCACAACCACCACATAGCTCACCTTTCAAGTCCATGGTGAGAGGAGGGTGTTGCCCAAGCCACTAGAATACAAGCTCACCTCTCAACTTAAATGAGAGAGGAGTATTTCCCATATTACTAGAACTCAAGCTCACTCCTCTAGACCTAGGAGAGAAAGGGGTGTTGCTCACCAAGAAACCCTAGAACATGGTTCAGTCAACAAGAAGCAACTAAGCAAGAAACCAAACTAGCAACATACATAGCCAATCATAAGCAACATACAAACAAGAACATAGAAGATGGTAATGTAGTTAGGGTTAGGAGTTATGTAACCTGCCTTAAGCAAGCTCCAAGCTCCAAGCACCATCAAGGAAGAAGAGCAAGGCACTCTAGGGTTCGACCACCACTAGAGGAAGAAGGAGACTCCAAGGCAAGGATCGGCCACCAAGCTTGCAAAAGAAGAGGGTGTCGTGCACGAAGGGAGAGGGAGACTAAGGAACTAAAGGGATCCTTAGCAAGAGAAAGGGAACACATATATAAGAGATGATGGAGGAGAAACCAAGGAAAGACAAGGCAAGGTGTCGCCCACCTAGGGACACTTGTCCATGAGCAATGCCACCACTCTAACATGCCCTAAACACATGTCCAAGGCCATTGCCACATGCAAGCATCAAGAACCAAGTGTCCACTAGTGGTGAAACAAATGAGGTCAAAGAGGGTCAAAGGGTCCATGGGCGACACACCTCCACTCCACCATGGCCGACACACTCCCAAGGCCAACATACCACAGGCCGACACACCTAGGTCGACACAAGCACACTTGCCCGACACAAGGTCCAAAGAGGCAAAGGCAACACACCACAAGTCCCAACAAGCTCAACCAAGCCCAAAGGAACTCAAGCAACGAGCCCAACCCTTCCTCTCAACACTAGGGGAAGCAAGGAGAGGGAGGAACACCTCTCAAGGTGACAAACTTGCCCACAAACCCTAGACTTGGGTTAATTGCAAGTAGCACCTCCAGCTCTCAACAAAACACCAACAAACCCTAATCATCACTAAAGGTGATTAGCAAGCAACTAAGCACCATGGTTAAGCAAAGCAAGCAGGATAAGCCCTAAACGGAGCTCAGGGTCCTTACAATAATGTCTAAAATACCCTTCGTGGATGATAGCAGTTGAGCCTAGGCTCCATGGCCAGGACATGGCTTTCACCCCAGGGATTGATTTCCCTATGTCCCACTCCATGGATGCTGGCTGGAGCTCACAACTTGGAAGGAAAACCTCCACATAGAATCCCCTCCTCACAAGAAAGGAACCTACTCCACATATGAGTCTCATCATTTGAACCTAGAAAGCATCAAATTAGATCTTGAGGTGGTCGAGATGGGTGAAGAAGCTTTCTGCATTGAGCAACTGGAGCAGAAGAAATTGGTGGAAACTCATGGTATGTCAGGGCTATAGGGTAGGGAGGATCTTGATGAATTCTAGAATCATTAAAACTCAAAATTGGGAGAGGAAGAAAATCATGCAAAAGAAATAATGGTCATGTGAGAAGATCAATGAGTTGCTTGGTCAAACATTCATCTAGAGATGATAGTGTTGTGAGCCATCATGGAACCTATAGGGAGGTCCAATATACATCACCAATGTGTTGTTATCCCAAATGTTTCGGCAACCAACCATGATCGGTTTGGCTGGGTTTCATAGGTCAGGGTCCTGCGGAGCCCTTCTTGATGGGAAGCCAAAACAGAGGAAAGACAACTATATTTTTTGACCTGATATCCTAGAAAGAATTGAGATGAGATGTATACATGAAATGAAAGAGGACATTATATCAATGGTTACCTTTCCATTAATTGAAATGAGAAGCGGCGAGTTGCTGGAACGATGAGGAGTTTTATGGGGAGGACAACTCTATCTGAAAGGTGAGCCTAGGGTAGTTTGTATCATTTAACCAAGATGAAAGGTGAAGGAGGATAAGATGATTGTTTTTGGGTTGTTAGAATCTACTTGGATCTCAGTTTGACAGAGTGTCGAGGTCCCAGGAGGTAGTAGCATCAGTGAAAGAAGGAAGGAGATTAGGCTTTTCTTATATATGGTTGTTCAATTCGTTATCTAGGGTTGTATGGACTCAGGAGGTCAAAACTAATTCAATGGCAAAGTAATCATGTGCAATGATGAAGTTTGGAGGGAGAAAGGTGGGGAGGGATGAGTTGTTGGGGAAACAGGATGAGTAGGTGATATCTCACGCAGGGTTTTTGGATGTGGAAGACAAGTTCCAACACCCCGTCTACTTGACCCAATAAAAGGTCTACATGACTCGCGTGAAAACCATATAATCTGGAACCTAGCTTAAATAAGTATTTTATTTGATTTGAAATGAAATAAATCAATTAAACTTATATCCTACCTTTTAAGCCATGATTAAGGGTGTATTTGATATCCAATTTGGCCCAAATTCAGTAGGGTATCTAACCTGGGTATGAGGAATACAATTTTGAACTTAGATTTTCATTTTGAATTTTTTTTTGTATTTTGACCATTATGCACTAATGACTTAATTACAATATTAGGCTTACCTTAAAAATCAAACATGGTGAATACTTTTGAGTTATTTCCAATTATCTCACTCTAAGATCCTGCACTCCTACTAGGGCATTCAATAATGATTGAGACCATATTTTATTATCATTATTCACCAATTCATCATAATTCTATTATTAGGGTTATTACACACTAAGATTTCATGTCCATGGGATACTAAAGAGTCAATTAGGATTAAATATCCCAACAAGGTCTAATATATTATAAAATAGGGAAATGTGATACAAAAAGACATCTAGTTTAAAAATAGTCAAGAAAAGAGAAGGAAGGAGATTGGATAACAACATAATCAAGTAGGGGCCCAGAAGAATCAGGGGTTAACCTATATTCCTAGGATTCAATATGTTACAACCAAAGTCCCAATGAGAGTGAAATCATAGGCAAAGCAATCTAAATATGAAATTTCTACTTTTTCCAAGAAATTAAATAGGTCATGGAATATAAATATGAAAGTTCTACTATTCCCAAGAAATTAAATAGTTGTATAACACAAAGTACTATATGCAAACCATATTAGAGAAATAAAGAAATATATTATACATGCTTGTAAAAGAAAGAAACTAGAAAAGAAATGTTTCACATTGATCTTTCTTTTTAATCCCTACATATCTAGACCTATTTGTAGGAATGACATACTTCCTCTTACTACTGAAAACATTATTTTTAAATTGTCTAGAGAAATATGAGTTAGAATAATGCCAAATGGATTCATATCATACAAGGAATAATCATTCACGTGATTTTTTTTTCAAATGTATTACCAACCTTATATTATTCCATTTTGTGTTTATATTAAATGTATTATTACTTAAGAGAAATCAAGTCACATAGTCTTAGTTAGGACTCTAGGGTTCCAGTGACATAGTTATCTATTTTACATTTTTACATGCAAATAATGATAGAAAAATTTTAAGTCAAATATATAGTGTGACCAAGATTGTTTTGAACTTCTAGTTCTTTGAGATATATCTATGACACAATTATACTCTCAGGTATGTAAGACCCCTGACCTAACTTTCTAGTTAATTTTTCTTACATAACAAAATTGGATGCTAAAAAACTTAGTCAAATCCCATGATGTGCTTTGATAACATGTGATGGGCTTATGTTTCAGGTTTGGTCAAGTTTGGATGTTGTTTGAGCTTGTCATGGCTTTATGTGTTTGTTTTGGACCTAACTAAAATTTACCATTGTTTAGGGTTTTTCTTGCAATTTGTCACATGCTTGTTGTGACTCACATGTTTTGGCATCATTTTGGAGAGAAGTGCTTTAGGGTGTTTGTTTCACCTTGGTTTGATGTGGTGACATCATGTGTTGAGTTGTAGGGTTTTCCTGGATACCCTATGTGGATGGTTGACCTTGTTGTATGTTTGACCAACGAGCCTTGTTATCTGTGATCACCACATAGTTTCCTTGATCATGTTCTATATGGTCGATGATGTTTGAGGTTTGCCATGTGGTCTTGGCGGTATATGAGCCCTTGAACTCTCTTTGGTCGCCAAGAAAATCCTAGTGATTGGTCTTAGCGGTCGTTGAGCTCTCTAATCATCTTGATTATTGAATACCTTCAGCAGTCACCCAAGCATGATGATCTTCATCCGTCGATGACCATTTCTGGATTAAGTGGTAATTTTCTTCTTCTTGGATTGAACACCCTAAGTTACATGTTTGAGCATGGTGCTTTCACGGTCAAGATATGGTGGACACTTGACATATATTTTCATGACACCTAGCCTTCCTTTTATCTTTCCAACCCTTGTCTATATAAACCTCTCTCCTTGCATGCAACTGTACCCTTTGCACCCTTTCTTTCTCTCCTCTTGCTTGGATCTCATCGCCTTGTTCTTGGTGGTGAAGGTGGAGCTCAAGTGGATGATCCATCTTTAATGTTGAACTAGGGCTTGGAGCTACCCTTCCTTGGTGATCGTTTGGTGATCTTAGCTTACCTCTTGATCTTGGTAAGTGATATTCCTCATGATCTTCATTTTTCTTTATGTACCCTCTCCTTATTTCTCTTTTTGGCCAAAACCATGGTTCTCGAAGGTAGTGCTTGTGTTGAAGCTTGAAGAACTTCTCTCTTCTTGTCTTTTCGGCCAAGAGATTTGCTCTATCGTGTGCTTCCTTTAACCTAAGGTTTTCTTCTTCTCTTAGACATGGTGCTAGCTTGGATGAGAAGTGGTGATCAATCTAGGGGTTTCCTCTCTCTTCTTCGAACTTCCTTGCTATTTGGAGTTGCTTCTTCTCTTTTGAGGTGAGTTATATAACTTTTTCCTCAATTATTGTTGCACTTACCTTGCATGCAAGTAATCCATCTTAAATATGTAGTTAGAAGTTGAAAGATGATAATTGTGATCTAGGGTTTATGCTTACATGTTGACCTTCAATAGATATCTCCCTTTTGCTAAATCTTAATCTTAGTGCACACAATCTATCTTTGGTAATGGAGGTTTTCATGCATGCATGTGTTTTGGAATGTAGGTTTTCTCTCTCTTAAGCATGGTTTTGTTTTCCCTCATGTTGATGGATGAAATTAGGGTTTTGGAGTTGAACTCTTTCATGTATTTTTACACCTTGGTGAATTTCGGTTTTGTGGTGATGAACAACATGTTTGATCGTGTGGTTTATGAGTGTTTCTCTCTCTTCATATGGTCTCCAAGTATTACTACCTATTTTGGTTTGCCAATGGTTTTCTCTCTTAAGTGGTCGATGAGTTTTCCCATGTTTCTTTTGTTGACAAGTCTTGAACTTATGTGGTTGTTGAACCTTGTATTCTATGTGGTTGTTGAGAGAGGTTAACCCAGTTTAATGGTCATTGAAAGTGGTCAACTTCAGTGATTGATGAAGGGGGTTAAAACCTAGCTTTCTTCCATCGCCAACTATGTACTTTCAAAGGTCAATGAGGATGCTTGAACCTATGTGGTCACTAATGGTGATTCACCTCTTCAGTCGATGATGAATTTGAGTCCCATTCTCAGCAGTCGATGAGAATTCTTGGACTTTTGATTTTATTATGTGGTTGACTTTATGATGATGTTAGTTGACCTATCTTGCTTCCAAGAATGTTGGATATGATGATAATTAGGGTTTATATCCATTGCTGATTTTAAACCCTAAATTCTAGTATAATTTTGAAACCTAACCCTAATTTCATGAACATAATGATGTTTCTTAGATTTCTTGAGTAATTAGCATGATGATAGAGTACTTTCTTTCTTTCCTAAACTATTGTAACCCTAGTTTTCTACCTTAGGAACATCATGATGCATAATTTAAGATTATGATTGTTGCATCCCTTGTGTAACACATGCATGGTGATGGTGATGAGGCTTGAGGAGGCATGGAGAGATGATAATGTTCTTATAGGGAATAATTTGAACGCCTTATGACTTTGAGCAGGGTTGATTACCCTAATTGAGGTGATATCCTCTGTGTGATGTGATAAGGGATAGGTATCCCATGGTGGTGTGATAATGATGATGGCCTTGTGTATGGTAGTGAACATTATTATGTGATGATGTGAGAAGTTTGTACTTTATACTTTGTATATCTTTTGAAGTTTTTATCTTCCTTATCCTTTGAATGATATAGTTAAAAAAGACACCCAATTGGCATTAATTAAACAAGTGGAACCCTAATCATGTAGTTTCCCTACACCATAGATCCATTCCAGTATCAGGACTTGCTGGATGATGAATTGAGTATTCCTAAGGGAAACTCGGAGCACATACTATTGAGTATGCAGGGTGCATGAGACTGTCTCCATCCATGTCATCTAGATCTCAAGGTGTATGGAGGATGTCTACGATCATACCTTGGTGTGATAATGACAACAGTCATATCTCAATGATTTACATATATGGAACTTTGAGGGCAACAATGGTTGTACCTTGGTGGTAGGGTTTTATAAACCCTGGAGTCTAGTGTCATGACCTATATACCAAGGCATGCTAGGTGTTTTGCAATTTGACTTTATATGTCACTGCGGTCGACTTGTACTGACTGAGGGTGTGGGAGATCATAGGAGTCTGACTAACCTAGATCTTGCATGAATTTTGACTTAGCAGTAGTCAGTTGGAATTGAGTGATATACCTCAATTCCTCAAGGCAATAATGAAAGACGTAATACAACCGTTTAATATATCGTCTTAGGGTTAAACACACTTCATATGGGGTTTTTCCCTTGCCTTGTCTCTTACACTACTCAGTTGTTATATTATGCAGTCATAGAAGTTAGCTATTATACATGTTCTTCATTTCCTTCTAGTCATTTACCTTGATATACCTACCTACTTAGATGTTTATTCTGTTAAACCTACTTAACCTTTGTAATATGTTCTTAATTATTCATTTACCTAAATTTTCTCATTCTATTTAATAGTAATATATTTATGGTAACAATAACTGTTGGCTGAGAGTTATATCTCTTGTTGAGACATGGGTCTCACCTCTTGGGTAACCATATCTTTTTAGGTGGTTGTCAGCGGCGTGTCCATGATCATGTTTTTGAGGAAGAGAAGCTTGGAGATCAATAGACGTAGAATGTTGGATGGTTGCTTGTTGTGTAGTAGAGTCCTAGTGTCATCTATTTACACTCAGATTTGGGATGGGATGTGTTTTGCAGTTGTTGTATGTCGATATGTGGTTTTGGCAGTATCCTGTGGTTTGTATATGTATCATGTATTTGTTGATAGGATCTTCTATATACATGTTGTGGCAGATGACCACTGACAGATGTAAAGACCTAACATGGTATGTAATGTGATACATGTTGTTGGATCTTATTGTAATATGTTTACGAACATATTGGTAATATGATATCGATTTTAATTTACCTGCTATTATAGTAATGTAGTTGTTTAGTTGTCTATCACATGTTTTTATTAGTAATCTTATTTTTGGGTGGTGTTGGGCATCACATGGGGTCTCTTGATTGAACTATGAATACAATAAAATGTCATTCTGTTACACCCTCCCGAAGTATAGACATGCAAAAAATGGAAGCAACACTGACTTATCCATAACTCGTGCACTCAAGAAGGCATTACATAAAACTGACATTCATTACAATAATATAATCAATCACACAAACTAAAAATGATAAAACATTCTCATGATTGTTCATATAAAAGGGCTATAATGGCTATCATAGGGAAAACTAACTTAACACCTTGACATAATATGTATTCTAAAGTTCTAAACATGGAAACATGTATCTGAAACTATAAATCTGAGGATCATTTAATAGTTGGAGCCCCACTAGATCTTATCTTGCTCTATCCTTGAGCCTTTGGGATCTACTATTCTCCTCACCTACAGATATCTCGTTCCCATCCATGTATTGGAAAAATGATTGTTAATGTAAGTGGAATGAGTACTCTAATATATAGATTATTGAATGAATAAAATGCTACAAAATATTCTTGAACATGATAAGCATGAAACTAATAATTAGAATATGTATAAAATCAAAAACATAAATTTCACTTCTTTCTTTTACTTAGTTCTTATCTTTTTACTTATCTTTCTTTGGATACCTATAATCTGGTACTTGGGTTTCATGACCTCCACAAAGGTTCCTGGCTCACATTACATGCACTCTAGGCCTTGGTTATTAATCTGAATCAACCTACACTCTGGTTCCTGGGCCACATGACCTACACAAAGGGCCTAAGTCATGTCTCTCCTATCTTAGTCTCTTTCATTGTACTTATAAATGATATACATGCACCAAACTAAGATATCTTTTATTTACAACTTTTATCTATTAGTGGCCACGAGTATATGATAAGCCCTCCTCTGTTGACACCGAAGGGTCCTCTATGGTGCAATGCACCCTCAGTTGGCACAACATGCCCTTGTTGACACCGATGTACCCTCTATGGTGAAATGCACCCTATGTTGGCACTACATGCCTTCTGTGACACACATAGTGTCCTCTGAATTATCTCTAGATTCTTTGGTGAGGACTTATCATATAATGTATTAATGTTTATGTGTAATTTTCTATCTATGTTCTCAATTTCTTATCTCTAAATCTTAATCTCTAGTCTCTGAACCTGTTCTCAATTTCTATCTCTAAATCTTAATCACTTATCTCTGAATTTGTTCCTATTTCTATTTCTAAATATTAATCTATTATCTCAGACTCTATATATCTATTTTTTAATACTAAACTGAATCTAACTCTGATCTAAAATCTAATGATCTTATTATCTGATAAATCTTAGTCTGAAGCTCTATTTGAACATGAGGACTTAATGTAATTCTGATATCAAAAATTTGATATCTGAGTCTAAAGGTTTAAAATAATTAGATAAACTGAACATATTAATAATACTAAGAATTTGAAAGTAGATTAAGCATCAAATATCTTAAATATAATGTTTTAGAAACATAACCCAAACTCTATAAAGTTTCATTATATCTGATCTTAACATGAATCTTAATACATTCTGATCTCATGGTCTCATGAGCTTAAATCTTAAATCTTAAAACATGAATCTTATAAAACCTTATCTTGCAACTTAATCATAACTTTTTGCATTCTATTCTTATAATCTTATCATGTACTTAATTCTTAGTTCTTGATCATCTGAGAAATCTAAACAACACTTAGTTCTCATATCTTAATCTATCCCAGAAATCTTAGTAACATATTTCTACTTGAAATCTTAAATACAACGTAATCCCATATTATCAAGTATGACTATCTTGCTTGCATATCTTAATTGTAATCTTATTTATTGATATGAATCATTACTAAGAAATCTTATAGGAATATAATCAAGTAATTTTGTCATGAACCTATTTCATGAATCTCAATCATTGTAAGAAAGTTTAATAACATATCTCTAGTCGAGATATTAGGTATATGTGAGTACACCATCATGGAGGTGAGAAAAATTTAATTGCATATCTTACTTAAAATGTTAGAATATTAGGACACATAAATAATAATTCCTTGTATGTGAAAGATGTATATTACTGGGCTTAATATATATGTATACTCATGGGCATGAACCACTTACCTATATTACAGAGAATAAAATCTTTGTCTTGGATTCCTCTAATCAGGTCTAAATCTTGAAATGACACTTTTTATCATTAAAACCCATCTGAATGATTTTTTCATTATTCATAATTCCCATCACCACAATGTAGTTAACTTCTAGGGTTTTTCCTAAGATGCACACTTGTAAACTCAAATATCCTTCTACTCTCAGCTTTATCTTTTAATCACATCCTACACAATCTTATGGCATGCATGCATCCATGTATACCCAATAGCTCATATAATATTAAAAAAAATCTCTAAATGATAAATTATAATTTCATTGTACCTATTAAACTTGTGATGTAACACTTCCTTGAAGTTCAATGACGAGGTTTACACCTATAGAATTGTTTTGAAGTATCAACATATATGCACATAATTCACTCATCTAACTTCTCCTTAAATAAAATTACCTTATTGAGATATTTCCTGAGTTTGGAATATCCTTCAAGATGTCCCTTTTATCTCAAAATTTCAATGAGCCCTTATATACCCTATTCAGAAAATCAGATCAATCTCCATGAATTCCTAAAGTTTCTTGACAAATTTATATTGGATCATTCATATTACCTTTATTTCCTCTACCTGAAAAGGCTAATTGGGCCTCATGACCGGTGGCCCAACAAGGAGGAACCCAGACCCTCCCTCTCCTTTGCTTGCACGGGCGTGATTCAGGGATCATGACCCCTATTTTTTCATGGAAACAGAGTACCGCCTCATGGCCTCCTCTCCAGCAAACTCTAGCCAATGAAGACCCATCCGACAACCATCTTTGGGCCACATCATCGTTGATGTTCCCCCTTGACGATGAGGCACATAAATGTTTCTCACCTACATGACCTAGTTGGGAGTCTCACCTCCCTGTCTCCTGCACTGAGAATTGGGCATCCACCTAGGTGGTTTGGTGCTCTGCCCTCTGCCTCGACATTGCAGCTTGCTCAGAGGATGATTCCTATCCCCACCATGGACTCACCCACATTTTCTAGGATGTTGTGCTAGATCCAAGATGTGCCCTTAGGGGTTTGGTTCTCCCAGAGCCACTACATTGAAGTTATGATGCACTACCATCAGCCTGTGTGCCTTGCATCTACCCATTTCTTCTAAGCCTTCTCTTAGGAAAAACTTAATTGACCTTTCCCTCTGCCTCTATTCAACACACCTAGCTTTTATAAACTCCCTTCCTTCTTGATCATAGGATGAGGTCTGATCTGTATCAGAATGTGCTCAAGTCTTGAAAGAAAGGGGATCTTGAGACCTTTGTTTCCTTTTTATTAGATTCATGCTCATCTAGGGAACCGACATGTGCTCAAATGATCCATGCCATGAACCAACGGTCTAATGCCCAATTTGTTGGTTCAAAGACAAAAGGACTTAACATACTATGTTCCATTGATATTCTGTTATACTTTCTATGATCTACCCCTTAATCTTGATTGGACCCAAAATTTGATGAACAACTCATATTCAAAGTATCTTCATGTAGAAAAAGAATCCTCATCACCTAAATCACTACCTATACTATTGTGGTATATTGTATGTGATTTTATTTGTCCCATTATCTATATCAACAAATTGGATCACCAAAACTGTGTCACCTCTTATATGTCATTGAGAACATCTAATCACTCCTAAAATTCATTACTACATAAATATGAGAGTCCTAATTTAGCAAAAGCCTAAGGTACTCTTGGGTATGTTATGTAATCCCTTTATAATTAGAATGTCCTAAAACTCTAGAAAATATTATTAGAATCATATGAATCAACCTTAAATTATTTTATGATCTTTCTATCAACCCTTAAGATTAATTCACCAAAATGCCCTTGGGTTCTATATATGCATAACTGACTCTAATATGCTATAAAATATGTAAAACTTGACTCATTTGTCTTGATCTCACATAATTCGAGTTTTCTTAGTAGTAATTTCATTCACATGGATACTTAACAAAAAATTGTGGTTTTGACACATTCCATACAAATCTTATCTCAATTGATGGGTGGTCAAAATGACATAATCTTAATTTCCTAATCGTTCAATAGAACTACTATATATCCATCTTCCCTTCATTTGAAGTCACACTTTAAAGATCATTTTTAAGTAGTTCTCTACATCCAAGATACGATAAACATGTGAAACAGTAGGCCAAACTAGATTTGCAAGCATAAAATGTTTGATTCAAAACGTATAATGGTCCATATTAGAGTACGTGTAGTATGAAAAATGGGTAGCAAGGCTACACCCTACACCGTATCAAAATAATGACTCGCTCATGGAAGGAAAAAAGTTCAAAAAGAAAAAGAAGGAGACAACCATCATCATATTGAAGATGATGACACAACCATGGTGTGTGTTATCATTTCTTCAAACTTGGAGACAAGGGTGTCAAAGAAGAAACAAGAACACCCTTTGACATTCATTGGAGGTGGTGATGTAGAAGTCATCAATCTCCTTATTCCATCATGAACTTGTCCCAATGGAAGTAGAGATCCAAGATCGACGACATTGGATGGAATTCAACAATCGATGCAAGTAGGAGTGTCATCAATTGTGCCCCTTTTGAGTGTAGGACCTTGTAAACTTGATGGATATAGATATGTCAAAGTTGATGTGGGTCGTTAACTAATGAAGCAACCAATGGAAGTTGGAAGTAGATGCACAAAATGGAAATTAACATCCTAGTGGCATTAATATGTGATCCCCTTCCTTATGGCCATAGCTTTTATTTATAGATGGCTGGTAGGATTTGTAATTGTCCCAACTGTCTGTACTTAAGTTGTCAGCCACCATGAACATAAAGGAGTGAGTGCGTGAGGAGCACAAAGGGTCTCACCCAACTCTTAGATTCCCCATTGATCGAAAAACATGTGTGACTTTCATCTATTGATGATGGTCAATGAGCTTCATCAGTTGATGATGTGCACACACCCATTGGTTGGTGTTATCAAGTGGCATCCAGATTGGTTGTGAAATGTAGAAACCCCATCACTTGACGTGTGTGTAGGACTTTATTGGTTGATAGTGTTGAAGTTTTCATCGGTAGATGCACACTGGAGCTCAATTAGTTGTCGATTGTGTAGGATTGTCATCAATAGAGGAAGTGTAGAACTTTCTTCCACTAGCATCATGTAGACTTATCATGAGTTGATGAGTGCAAGATCTATAAAAGTAGAGGTCCTCATATTTCCGCCTACTGATGGTCATCGATTGATGAGCATAAGTTCTCATTGTTCGTCAACCAATGGAAAGGAATAATTATACAACAAATGAAAATTCAAAATATGCAAGGCAACCCTATATATATATATATATATATATATATATATATACACACACACACATATATATATAGAGAGAGAGATAAATTGGAATACACTCGAGTGTACCAGAGATGCCATACACCTCAGTCATTATCCATCATGAATCAATTATTTGGGAAATCTAAACCTTTTATCATCTTAAATATCTGAAGAACATACTATATAATAAAGTTGTTTACTCCCTGTGAATAGTCAGGACAAAAGATAAGATGAAAGTGGTCTTGATCCTGAGAAATCCTTTGCTTGATAATCAAGCTACATTTTATCTCATCTGGATACTTATAGGTCAAGCATCTAAATGTGGGAAAAATCATACATTTCAAATTAGTTTTGTATATCCATTTTTTCCTTGGATGAGTGACTTACACTCATCCAAATGGACTCAAAATTATGTATGTTTCCTGTCATTATTGTAATCATGAAGATCAATTGATTGAATATTCCAAAAACATGGTCTAGATAGGCAAACACCATTGAGGTGTAGAATGTGACCTGTACACTCAAGTGTATCATAGCTTATCTCTCTCTCTCACACACTCACTCACTCTCTCTCTTTCTCTCTCTCTATCTCTCTCTCTATCTCTCTCTATATATATATATATGTTAGCATGTGAGGAAGTACATATAATTTCAATGTTTACATTTTATAATGCAATTTATTTTCAAATTTAAAATTCACATTGGAGTTGGTTATGTGAAGTAGGAGGCAATTGCTAAAATTTCAATTTAAATTTCAAAATATAAATGGTTTCTAAAATTCTGAAAATTACTAGCATGTCAAATAAAAACTCACAAAGCATTGATTCATGATTCAAGATAAGAACTATCTAAAACATGATAAGACATAGTATCAACCTAATCATGAGGGTTGGTTCCCTGAATGAAATATAAATCTCGAATAAGATGTGGGAATAGACAAATTAAAAACTTTTTCAAAAATCTATAAAAAAAGAAATACTTCGAAATCAAATTAAAAGTAGTGAGTACTAAAAAAATGATTGAACGATAAATTAATGTCTACTTTAGTGCATGAAGTAGATGTTTTCTAAAAGTGACCTTTGCAAAATGAATGTGCCCAAATTTCCCCTGGGTTTGAATGCACCATAAAATTGAGTGCATTCAGAGTCTTGTCAGCGGAGCATGTCTTTGAGTTGGCATATCAACTACTGGTAAGTGTCATACTTTAGGTGCAGTCACCTAGAATAGTGAATACACATAATTGTTTGGCACATTAATAAAGAAAATGTTCTGTAGTGGAAACAAATTTCAAGTAGTACAACTTCGATTGTTGATGTTCTACGGAATAAAGTGTTATTTGTTTTTTTGCTCCGAATAAAATATGTACTTGTGCCCCTTGTCCATTTCCCATATATATGTGTCAATTGAACACTGCTTACATGACTTCTTATGGGACTTGTGATGTATAAGTTGAAAGGAGAAAAGGAAAAGAGAGTTTTCTTTAATATTGCAAATTGAAAATTTTGATATGAACATACATGTTTGTCCATTAAAGAGTAAAGACTCCATAGTAGCTGTCGAGGTATTAAATAATGTGATATTTTTAACGCAAAACCTTGGGCTAGTGATTGATGGTCATTTTGTATTGCAATTGGCAAGAAATGAAGTTTCATTCAACTTTTCTTATGACACAACATAAATTTTCATGTGTGAATGTATTGAATTTATTCAGAGGATGGGGACGGGGAGGAGGGGGATATGATCATGCAGTTTTGTAGTTTATTTTGTGCAGAAATCTATAAAGTTCCATTTAAATTTCTTATGCTGAACTTATTAGTTCTTTATGGGGGTGGGGATTAACCGTGTGTGAGTGAAATTAAATAGAAAGGAATACAAGATGTTGATGGATTTATGAGTTACGTTACACACACCCTCCCACTTACTCAGTCAGCCACCCGGTAGTTGGAGGGCTTGATCAATGCTGATGTAATAGAAAAAGCAGACACACTATGAAAGAGAAAAAACAGGAGAGGGAAAAATATTTTTCACATCAATTTTAAACTGTAAAGAATTTTTTTGTTAAAGTATTAGGTTTCTTATAAAAACACATTTTAACAAGATCAATGTTGACATGCTTTGAGGAAAAAATAATATGAGAAGTATAAGAAGCTAAGACAGAAGTAAAAAAGTACAATACCACAAAATGTCGGGTACTTTACTCAAACTGACCATTCGAGTATTGTACCTACAAAATTTTGAATATTGTACTCAAAGTGACCGTTTGGGTAACTGCACCTACAAAATTTTGGTATTGTACTCACATACCCATAAAATTAAATTGGGTATAGTAAACATTCGTACTATTAGACCTATAAATGGATTGAATACATAGCAGATACCACTATATCCGATATATGAATCCAAAAAAGGGTTCAGTCTGATATCTGATTCGATATTCGATGGATATTATATGTCAACATCTGAATCCGATCCGAATGGATAATATATAAATTCAGAAAAATATCTGATCCGAACCTAAAATCATACATTTAATGTCAATAAATATATTGTATATAGAAAACATTCATGATAAAGTATCTATATTTTCATATGTCTATTTAATAATACATATATGTATTTATCGAATTGTAATTTTTTCATAGTAGATACATTACTATCCGATATACGATCTGAAATTTTCGGATCTGAAATTTGATATCTGAAATCTGATACAATTTTTTGCAAATGTCAAATTTTTTTAAATTTTGAATTCAAATCCAGATTGAATGTGCAGATTCTGGACATCCATTTATATGTCTATGTACTATATTGGGTACAATACCTATGTTTTAAGATACAATACGTCAACAAGTAAAACATTAGTGTTACACCCACATCCTAAGATTACCACTAATCATGAGACTAGGGCATAAGTTTGAGGATTATACTTAATACAAAGTTCACTCCCAACTTATTCCTTTTATTTCAAACTCTTTGTTTTCTTGCATTGAATCACATAAATAAACTTTACAAGAGAATTAAAATTTGATTACTCTAATATGATCTCAACATTAATGATACACATCCATACATTCATTCTGTTTCTCACACTTCCATATACATACAACATGATAATCAGATACATTCTCTCTTATCAAGGAAACAAAGATATTAAATATCATGTACAACTCTCTCACATCTATGTAAGGACCTAGAGTGACAGAGACTGACTGAACTTAGCTAATCTCATACTTAACTCGTGTGGCAGATCTACTCTGATGCATTGACCTTCTTCAAGTCCATGTAATTTCTCCAAAAATTGTGAGTAGAGGGGTGAGTCGACTCGTTCAGTGAATGAATACTTCAAAGAAACAGTTTAAAGCACTATTATATTACAAATATACTATTGAGCAACTGATATCAATTATAACAACAGTAAGCTTTAAAGAGATTAATTAATCACAAACGTAAATATGTCAATATACTCTGGATATCTACAACATTGAATCAATATATGAACATGCTTGATTAATATCAAAGAAAAATAATAACTTAGAAACATATGAAGTATAATTCAATAACTGCACACACTTGGTTAACCTCTCATTCATCTTATTATGCCCTAAACCCACATGAGGTGTACCACAACATGTGAAGGAATCCCAGCAAGCTACGATCTCACTGTACAATGGTTAAAAGCATGCTTGGGTTCCTAAGCCTATCTCCTGAGTAAGACCCCGTCAGCTGTGGACCTCGGTATGTCTGCCTCTCAACGACTAATGGGAGTGGTCGGATATCTCAAACTCCATCTCTCAACCTGGGTACTCTGGTGGTGAGTCAAAGCCCTCAGGCTTATTATGCATCAGTGGACCTATTGACCACTAATCACTACAACATGTACCACATGTACCACCGATATTCCCAGTTGGTTTTGGATACCACACAACTATAAGGAGTCTTCCCAACTGGTCAAGACCCCTGCATCCTACTGGTGTACTCTGACTTACCTCGATCTGGACTACTGCCAGTCAGGAAACCATTTCCTCCCCGCAACGCATGCTCATCCTGTGAGGATTCTACAGTGTATAGGGCATCTAAATGTCTAATTCACTCTTTAAATTCACAATTCAATCATCACATGAACATATCTTAGTTTAGCTTTGTAAACCGTTCAATTCAAAATCCATCTGATAACATTTACAACAACTGAACTTTTAAGCATAACCACATCTCATACTAAGAAACATTGATATCACAATACTTGATTCACTAAACACCTTATCCCTAAGGTTTCATTTACCTCATTCACTTATCACATGACTTGCATATGGATTTAATGTGTCATAAGCATTCACTGAATAAAGATTGCTTTCAACAAGTCATATACAATCAACATATGTATGAATTCGTCAAATTGAGCTAAATTAGGATTTCCATGCCATTCAGTGAGATATCATGAATCAAGAATAACATTGAATAAATAAAGTCGACGATGTCAAGAAAAACACTTCAAATGGATTTCACAATATCTATTCACAAATTTCCAACTTTCCACTCATCTAGGGTTTCACCCTCTTTACTGAAATATCAAGCAAACACTATTCACATCACATGAAATCCAAGATAGTATCTGACATATATGTACTTAAACATTCAGATAAATAATCAGTCATAATCAATGAGATTAAGATAGACAATTTTTTCTATCTACTTATACAACAATTTCAGTCATAGTCGAAAACCCTACATTTTAGTTACTCTTGTAACCTCAACAAATACTTAGGGAATTCTCATTAAGATGGATTTTATCCATTTATAATATGATTTTATTAACTAAAATTCATCAAAATAGAGGAAGAATCCATTTCATAATATTTAGAAAAAGCTAGATCTAAAAGACAATTTAGGGTTTGTACTCACATATTAAGCAATTGAAGATTATTGATGATTTAACTCATTTTTTAGCAATCTAATGTTTAAAGGAAATACCCACTCACCCTAAGTTTGAAACACCTTAAAAACGTAGCCCATCTCTGAAAATATCGAATCCATATCAAGACCCTAGCAAATGAACAATTTCTTCTTCCTTTAAACCCTAAATGAGGTCTATTGTAGGTAGAAGATGAAGATCAAAGGTTAACCCAAACCTCAAATTTACTGGATTAGGGACTCCGAGCAAGGGTAAATGAAGAGAAGGAAGAATCAATGGTTAAAAATACTTACCAAGTTGAATCTATGGCACCCCCTTGGATTTCCAATGTTCTTCACATTTCCCCCCAAAACTCACCCCATAAATCACCTTCTAGGTCACCCTCTAGTTGAGGAAAGAGTCATAGATGATAGAGGATTGAATCACGGTTCCAACCCACTATGTTTTGTTGAAAATGGATAAGTATAGTCTGATATATAATTGTTTTATGATTGGCTATCCTGGCGGCATCCATCATGGTCGCAACACAGCATCGCGATCACGACACAGCGCCCTGGTCGTGGCACTAGCATCGCGATCATGACACTAGTGTCACGGTCGTGGCACTCGACACAGCATCGTGGCCGCGGTCACTATACTTTGTACATGTTTACTAAAAAGGGCATAACTCTCTCATTTTAACTCTGATTTGGTTTATTCTTTTTTTGTTGGATTCATAATTTAATTCTCTACATTCATAAATATTATTTTATAATATTTTTAAATTAAATTATTTATTAATTATTTTCTGTAATGTTATTAACTCTCTTCTTGCATACATGTATGGGTTAATGCTATATTAACTCCAACTCGGATCTTTATAGTATGCTTACGTCATGATTATGAGTTACCCAAATAAGTATTTAAAGTTACTAAAGTTAAGATAAAGTATAATATATAATATTACTAACAAAAGCATGACAAGCATTAAGATTATCTTAAATCTCTAGGATTACCAGTAAAGCTAGGAACGGGTTGTAACAATTCTCCCCCTCTGATAAAAATTTCATCTCAAAATTTCTTAAAGAGGAAAGGATACTTGTTAAACATATCCAATTATACTTCCCAAGTAGCTTCTTCTACACATGATTCCTCCAATAAATCTTTACTAGGGGTATCTCTAAATTTTTAAGCTTTTGAATTCTACGGTCTACAATTTTATTTTCTACATTGAGTCATTATTTCCTCTTATAATCACATCAAAATTTAAGCAAGCCTTCTTCATGATAACAAAATAATTCTCTATGACACAATCAACATAGGAATGAGAAGAGAAACAACCATTTTCAATATTCTCATACTTCTAAGTCGTTGCCTCAACATTGATAATCTGATCCACTATCTCAATTCATAAGGCTCAATATGTACTATCATTTTGGATTACCTTCAAGTTACAAAAGAGAGTTCCCCGTGTTGTTTTGAATTTTACTATTATGCTACTCAAATAGAAAATTTCTCATGAGTTAGAAGACTAGATTAAATAGCAATTGTACAACTGAAATCATACGTAAAACCGATTTACATCCCTTAATATACCTTCAACAAATTAAATTTCTAAAAACAAATCCAGGCATTACTAAAAACCATTGTTTTCTCTTATTTCTCTCCTCATTCATTATTGGTTACTTATCGTTACTTATACTTCTAATTTTGATCATATAGAATAAACATACTAAAATTGAAACATACAAGGTAAGAATATATTATTCATCATTCTAGATATCACTATAAGAATTTATTTCATATCTCACTTTACTCATGTTATATTTCTCCTTTTGTTCAAAACACACTTGTTACATTTCAAATTTATTTCTTACTCTTTGCTCTGAATCATTTCCATATTGTTTATCTACATTTCAGATTTTCTACCTTTAAACCATGGATTACTACCAGTGCTAGCTTACTTGTCATAGTGTTAATCTCAAGATTTTGTTTTATAGAGATGCTAGTATTCAAGATCAAATCACTAGTGACATCCCTTGAACTACTACAACTCTAAACATTTAAGGGTTTGATCCTTATCAATAACATGAAGTTATTGTGATGTGACTTTACTCCCTTAATTTAAAATTCAAACTTTGGAACTCACAAGTTTTACAAAGGTATTCCTTATCTTATCACTTGAATTTCTTTCTCTTACTTGGTCATTTATATAGATTACTTTCTTAATTTACCCTACTAGGGTTACATCATCATATTATGTGTTGTTAATGCATTCGACAGATGTCTCTACAATAGTGAGTATGCATCATATATGATTCATTTTCTTATTACTTCATCCTCACATTACTCTCTTTAGGGACGATACAAAAGAGAAGGTGATTTTGAGATTTAGAACTCCAATATTCAAGTATTCACTTAACACGTTTCTTGTGTCTAGGTTTAATTATTCATCATCAAAGATACTAGACTACTTAGAATCTTCTTGCATCTCCCATTCTCTCTATTTTATCATCTATATTACTCCAACATGTTTTAAATACTTCTTTATTTTTTATAATCGTCTTACCGTATGCTACTCTTACATCTATCATCTTTAGCTTCTACTTATCTCTTATGATCATGTTTCTCACTCTCATGTATGATTCCATATTCTATGCCATATGCACTTCTTATCATCCTTTTACTTTTATCGAGTTGAAAATCCAGATCAATATTCTCCTTACTAGTTTCATCTTTTGCATAATACACTACATGTATTTCATTTAAAATCAAATGACTCATGTAGTGTTCGACCATAGTTTTAGTGAAAATCAAATGACTCATGTAGTGTTTGACCATAGTTTCTTCTCAATCAAGCTTTTCATCCCTATATAATCCACCTCTATATGATTTTCTCATTTGTTTAGAAACACTTTGTTCTTCTTTTGAGAACTAGTTCCATTTCATCAGTAGGAGGCTATTGAACACACTTGATGTCAACTAGGGTGCTACTAAATAGAAACTTTGAATCAAAAGATTGTAAGGATGAGTACTTTAAAATTTATGATAAAATTACACATTCCATGCTCCTCGTTAAATCATGTAACCCTTATTTCTAAATCAAACTCATCATTTCCATCACTTTCTTTTTTTTGTTTCTTCTTAGTTTCTTATCCTAGTTTTATAATTTACATGTTTATCTAGTTCTCTTCACTTTCATTCTTCTATACTTCACTTATATGTACTTATTACATGCTTAACTCTTTTCTCCAATTTTCCTTTTTTGTAGAGTACGCAAGTACATTTTACTCGATTATATGATCCATACATTCTAATTGATTCTTTCTATGGGATCGTAAATCCCAAGTTTGTCTATGAAGAGCGGATCTAATTTTATTAGTTTCTATAATTGATTTCTTCTGTGTAATACTAATTGATAGGGCCACATTGATAAGTTCTCCATGCGAAATTTGGGCAAAAAAATTTGTTGATTTTGATATAGCAGCACATAGGCAAGATTTCCTAGCAGAAAAGTTTGGGATGAAATGGCGATAATATCTGGCCAGACCCAAGAAACTCTGGATTTCAGAAGGATTCCGGGGAGGTTTCCAATCAAGTACAATTGAGACTTTAGCGGGATCGACAGATATATTACCCCCAGAGATGACATGACCAAGAAATATGACTTTTTCAATCCAGAATTCACATTTAGAAAGCTTGCCATAGAATTTTTGGGCTCGAAGAATCTCAAGGACAGGCTTCAAATGCTCTCGATGTTTCTCCATAGAATCAGAATAGATCAGAATATCATCAATGAAGATGACCACAAACTCATCAACATAAGGTTGGAAGACTTTGTTCATCAAGTTCATGAATACGCCAGGTGCATTGGTCAACCCGAACGACATCACCAGAAATTCATAGTGCCCTTAACGAGTTTGAAAAGCAGTCTTAGATATATCTGAATCCTTGACCTTAAGTTGATGGTATCCAGAATGAAGATCGATTTTTGAGAAGGCTTTAGCAGTACGAAGTTGATCAAACAGGTCATCAATACGAGGGAGAGGATACTTGTTTTTTATGGTAGCTTGGTTCAACATGCGATAGTCAATACACATCTGCATTGAACCATCTTTCTTTTTAACAAAAAGGACAGATGCACCCCAAGGGGAAACACTAGGGTGGATTTTCCCTAGCCTCTTTTGCTATTACTGCGAACACCCTAGCATTGTGGTGTCCCTGAGGGGGTGGAGCACCCACTAGAGGTTTTCCAAGGATATACGCATTGGGGCACTTGGCAAGGAAATGCCCCTCCTTCTTGCAATTGTAGCAGACCGGCTTGGTGTAGTGACAAGGCCCATAATGTCCTCATCCACAAGTCTTGCATTTGTTGCAGTCCACGAAGTTGCTATCCCAAGGTAAAAGAGGGTGCCTACCTTGGTGAAGAAGGTTCCTAGGGTTCTAAATTTCTTAAATTAGGATTTCTTAAGCTTCTCCTTGGTGATTTTGACCACAACTAGTAAGAATCCTCCTTTCCTTCCCTATTTTCATGATGTTAGTATTCCTCCTACCTCCTTCTAGGTCAGAACCATGACCTTCCATGGTAAAACTCCACCTAGAACCCTAAAACATCTCATCTCCATGCTCTTTTGCTAGGGTTTGAACCTCTAAAGTGGAGAAGGTGATCTTTGCTCAAGAAAGGAGCTTGGCTTGGAGCAACCCAATCTTCTAATCTCGAGATCCTTTCTGTTTGGACCTTCTTACCCTCCTAGAGGCAAGTTTTGTTGACCCCCTTCTCATATATTTCTTAGTACATGCTTAAAACGCATGCTTCTATGTTTAAAATCGATGATTTCCATCTCTTTTTACCATGTTCTTATAGGGTTTTTATTTCTTGCTATTTTACCTTCTCTATAAGCTCTAGTTTGGTTACCTATGCAACTTCAAACCTGATCTTGGGTAAAATGGTGTTTTCTCCCTCTCCCTCTCTCTTCAATTATCTCGATCAGTTTGATGATGTGCAATTTCCTATTGGTCAGTAGGTGACTGGGAATGTCTTATTCTCCCCTCACCTTTAGGTTAGATGTTACAACCCCAATTTTTAGGTTCAATTGGTGAGAAATGTAATTTCTCATATTAAAGATAATTGAACAAATGATGATATAATTTGTTTTGAATAAATGAATTTGGTTTACAATAGCCTTGATGTTTGTGTTGTGGGCTTTATTGGCTATTGGGCCCAAATAACAAGGAAATCCAATTAGTAAATGAATAATTGAACTTCTAAGAAAAGAAATATGTGGAAACCTCTAGAAGGCAAATCCAAAGAGGGATTTCGTGCCTCTTGGGTTCCTTGGGTTCCAAGGAGTCCAAAGTTTCATAAAGAGTGCAATGAGAAAAGAAAATAACAATTAAATATTTCTTTATTAAGAAAGAAATTGAAAACAATGATAAAACGTGGAAACTAAGTAAAAATAGTTACAATTGAGTTATCCTTAGTGGAATTTCGTATCCCAAGGATTCTTAATGGTAAAAGGAATACCCATGAGGAAAATAAAAGAGAAATGAAGAGAAAACCTCAAAAAGAGTTATTTTAATAAGAAATAAGCAAGATAGTATGAAATAATGCATTTAGATGCATATAGAAGGATAATGAGTATCCTTATGAAGGAATTTCGAAATCATAGAGTTTCTTGGGATCTAAGGAGTCCCAATAAGGAAAGAGGAAAGAGAAAATAACAATAATGACAAATAGGAAGATAATATGATGCATTATTAATGATTTTGGTGGCATTGTGAAAAAGGGAGTGATTTCTATTAAAGGAAATAAAAATTCGTGCCTATGGGATAGAAGGCAAGTATAAAAGAGATTAAGTAAGAGGATTTTCGAATCCCTATTTATAGAAGAGTTTTGGTTTATTAAAGGATTAAGTTAAGAGAGAGAAGCTTCCTATTCCATGAAGGAATCTAATTCCTAATAGGAAAGACTTTATTTCTTCGTGAGCAAGCACCATAGGACGTGGTTACCCTCAGCTATAAAAGGAAACGGAGCCCTGGACCGAGTCCAGGAGAGGAGTCCCATGCAGCTCTTTCTTTCTCTTCTTTGTTTTCATCCTTGAACCCTAAACCATGAGAAGCCACGAGATCCTGAAGCAACGAAGGGCCCAGGTGCAGTTGCAGTGGTATCTGGTCACGGGTCGATGCCAAGGCAAGGCCTAGCCGGAGCCGCCATGCCCGGAGTGAAGCACAATAGCTGCAACACAGCTGCATGAGGCGGTTGTATCGCAGGACTACCCAGTCCATTTCGGACCGCCAAAGCCGCTGTTTGGGAGCCCCGTAGGTGCGCCTGGGTATAGAGGAGGCAACGTCGCCCTCCTTGCTGATCATCGGGGTCAGGAAGTGAACAAGAATCGCACCCAACTGCGCCTAGGGCAGCAGCCGCGGCGCTGCATGAGGTTGAAGAAGGGTGGAGGAACCGTTGGACGGTTCTGCCCTTCATGGGATAAAAGGAGGCACAACTTAACCAAGGGTAGGACGGTCCTTTCATTATATTTCCAAAGCAAGCCGCATGCATGGGAACTTGGCGACGTGGCAATCTCTGATTGGTCGGAAGGTAATTTACTTGCAAAAATCATATCTAATGATTGGTAACTCCTATTAGGACAAGTAATATATGAATTTTGATGAGGAGTACGAGAGGAATCCAATAAAAATGATATTAAAGATTGATTTCGTTCCTAATTGCAAAAGTACTATAAGTGGATAAAAAGTGTATTAAAGTTAAGATAAAAACCCTATTTGTGATTAAAGGTTGAATCTAGTATGCTTAATGGGTTAATTGAAGTATTAATAACCTGTTGAATGATAATGTTAGATTCGAACCTGGTCTAGATGTAAAATTGCATGCTTTATGGTTTTTACCTCATATGAGAATGATTAAATAATTTAGAAACCCTAATTTAGGGTAAAAGAGGATAAAATCATATTTAATTTTAAAAATATGAAAATATCTTTTTAAATGATGGTTCTAAGTTATTTGTATATAAACGTCCTTAATTTTGGATAAAAACCCTAAAAGTAGTAATTAGGGTTTTCTCATGAATTAAAGGTTGTATTAATGGCAAATCGAGTTCATATGTGATTAAATCGTAATGAACATTGAATTGACGATAAATGAGCATAGAAATCTTGTCGTGGATTAGAAAGGATAAAAATGGTAGCTTTAATGTGAAAGAAGCTTAATGAAATTAATTGATGGTTAATGGTGCCTTTAAATCTAAGAATAGGGTTATATGTTGTTAAGATAACATTAATGTTGAGGAATAGATAGGATAAGGGGCTATGAGTAATGGTATAAAATTAGGGTTTGAAATAGTAAAAGATGAAGGGAAACCCTAATTGCAATGGAGACCCTAAAAGTGAACTAGAAACCCTAGGAAGCGAGCTAGATCTTGATTACATGAGTAATAAAAAGGGAATTACATGATTATTTCAGGATCTTGTTGAAAGTGCTTGCTTGCTTGGATTCTTATTTGCATGGATATTTCTGTTCAAATCATCAGATCAGGTATGTGGTTACGCTTATGAATAATCACTCTAGTTTCACGGCGATTCCTGAAGTTTTATCGGTTGCTTGAAAATAACTGTTGGATGCTTTTATTTCATGCAACTATAGAGTGACTATGACTATCACTATGAATATACATGTATAACTGGCTAGATCCGGGTCCACCTCTGTGACTTGTAAAGGCTAAAAGGGGTAACCTAGAGTAAGGTCTAGGTTATCGTGGGTTAGAAATTGGGCTACTAAGTGTAGTGCCATGAGACTTATTAGCCTACCATGAGTTAAGGAGTGGGCTACTTACGAGTAGTACCATGTGACTCAACCCTAGAAACTGGTTCACATATAGGTGGGACCATGAGGGGTTTAATGGGGATCTACCATAAGGTAGGTAGTATCCAGGTCCACTGCAGGGATAGCACAGAGGATAGGGTACTCATGGATCATGGAGTTATATTTAAAATGTAATCTTGGTTGTTAAATGATTAATTGAATGATTACGTTGTTATCATATTTACACGTTTATTGTTTCCTCCATATACCAGCTTCGGCTAACCGATGTTTTATTTGTCGGTGTTTTAGGTACAAGCCAAAAAGGACAAACAGTGAATCGTCATATTGCAAAATACATGAAGTAAAATGCAAGGAGGATTAGTTAGAGTAGAATGCTTACAAGAATAGAAATCCAAAATTTTAGAAAGGTATGAAAATTTTTATTACAGCTTTTCAGTATAGATTGTTGAAATTTAATAATTGTTCTTGATTAAGTGTCGAACCTTTGATCCAAAAGTTATGGGTGCAGCTTAGACCTCTCGGTCTCCCTTAATTGGGGGTTATCGGGAGGTGGGGTCGTAATATTTGGTATCAGAGCGTAGGTTCCTCACTTAACCATTAATAATTATTAAATTTTACAAACTCTATAGAACCCAAGGGAGTTATTAGAGGATTATCCGAAGGACGGAGGTGTCTAGAAAAGGATCATGACCGGGGGCTGGCAATATTTTCCTCTGCACCGCTAGTCGGAATACGAGGAATCCCGGATCCGTGTGACTGCCTGGCTAAAGTCTTAGGGTATGAATCAAAATAAGATACCTTTAGGACTTTCTCATCATATTCATCCCTTCTCAACTCAAATTCTGTTAAGGACCTTAAGGATTAGGGTTTTCTCTCTTCTCCTCACCCTCTTGAGGTATGGGTAAGATTAATAAGGTCTAAGGAATCCTCCATCAAATTAATGAAAAGCATATAAATAAGATGTCATGGACATAAGATTAATAGAGTAAGCGTAAACTAAAGAATAGAAACATGCTTAGGTCGTATGACATAAGTTGTCATGACCTCAGCAGAGACCTGAGGCTAGACCTTCTTGTAAGGAGGATAGATAGAGAGAGTTAGTCTTGGAGATAGAGATCTCCATTACAAGTAGAGACCTGGCACATCCTCTAAGGGTGATGTTAACCCTAACCCTAAGTGAAGGTTAGAGAGGGAGATGGCATGATGAGGTAGACTAGGTGTTTGAAGGGACATGCCTTGGATGTCGTATGATCCATATGAGGTTGGATGACGTAGCATCTTTAACAACCCAACCTTGGAAAGGGGAGAGCATGTTAGAGTGAAGGATAGCTCCTTCAAGGATAAGGTTAGTGAAGAACCTATGGAACCCCATGAGCTTATATGAACATAATAGGCACCCAAAATGTATCGATAGTGTGAACAATAGGTTGAAACCCTGATCAAGAGAGCTTGATGGATAGCTTATGTGATAAGTATAAGGGGCTATGGATAACCTTGAGCGAACATAAGTTGAACGTAGGCTTCATCCAGGCAGGGCCCTGCTTTTGAGGTTGACCCTTCATGAAGAGAGGACATCTAATGGTGAGGTTGGTTGTAGGTTTAGAGAGAGAACAGGAAACCAAGCAAGAAGGTTGGAATCCTAGACTCCGAGATATGAGGAAAAGTAGGGAGTTTAGGATGATGCGACCTAAGTGGATGATAGTGGTTGCCACATGCTTGATCCCTAGAGGTTGATGATGTCTTGGTTACCATGGGAGGAACCAAACCCTAGAGAGAGGATGAGTCTACTGGTACCTTTGTACCTACGGTATAGATGAGAAGAAGAGTTCCTTAGACCTAGAGAGGTATAGTAACATGATATGAGGCCTTGCACCTTGTTGATTGTCCTTGAGGAGGACTCAATTCTAAAGTGTTGATCGAGGATAAGGATGGAAGGAAGTGTATGTCATACCCGGTACATGCTTGGTTTGTGGTTAAGAGGTTGAGCGGACATTTGGACATCAGGAAAGTGAACCTAGGGTTCCTAGGCCTAAGAGGGGAAGTGGTGTACCTAATGCTCATGGCGAGAGTTGAGTTTCTATAGATGCGAGCATACTAATTCCTATGTTAAGAGGAAAGGAAAACCCCTTAAGTTTAAGGTATGTTTGATGAACCCCTCACAACTAAGTTGATGACAAAGGAAGGTATAATCTTGATCCAGTTTTGAGGAAAGAGAACAAGTATGACCTAGCCTGGTTTAGTGGCCTGCTTGTGCCTTAATAGCTTACTAGGGTTAAGCATAAGGATGTAAACCCTAGACCTAAGGATGTTTGTGACCTTGTGGTCAAGAGTTGTAGTTTCCTCCCCTCCTGGGAGAGGGACCCTTGTGTAGGATGTTTACCAGTTTTGTTGGTTTAAGGTAACTTAAAGAGGTCTTATAGGATCTTGAGAAGCTAAGTGAAAAGTACATGGTATGAGAATGAGCCTATAGACCCATCGATAACCATCTCTATGTGCATGTGGATGTGTTACCATGAAGGTAACCGGTATGGGGCTTGACCAAGGTAGGCAGGTTGCCATGATCCCTATGAAAGGATGAAAGTCAGCCCATGAATGCAGAGAGAGAGAGAGAGATGATGAAGGCTTGGGTAAGGTTCTAAGTTGAACATGTACTATGATAGAATCCTCAGTCTATCCTAGGGTCAGGTAGGCATAAGACTGATGGAAGTAGGAGTTGCCTAATTCCCTAGTTGCACATGACTATAGGGTCGAGAGGTAACAACTATCATTGTCTGAGGGTCATGGGTTAGGAGATTGATCACCTTCATGAACTCATGGGACCCAAAGGGTAGATGAGTAAGGCACTCTCTGGATGCATAAGGGAAGAAGGATGACCCAAAAAGTGCCGGCACCCTATAGACCTCGAGGAGATGACCAATGGTTGTGTGTAAACCAAGTAGATTTGAGACCAGTTTCCCATGGAAGGAACTTTGATATCATGATGTTTGTGAGGTAGATACATATGTGGCACGTTGCAACTTAGATGTAAAGGTGTATTGGCAAGGTGGGATGTACCATCTCTACTCTTAGAATAGGAAGAACTCTGTATTTGGACTACAGCCAAATGCTTATTTCCTCTTGTTATGAGGGTGAGAGATAGGACATTATGCATGCCATACACCTAGGATAAGAGATGATGTAGGTTGGAACGTTGCTCCGAGACATGGGAACAGAGAAGATAACATACCGTGGTAAAGTGAATAATACATGGATGGTTTGCAAACACTAAGAGGAATGAGGTAGTCACCTTATGAGGATGTTTTTATCATGAGATATGAGTCATACAAGATTGAGTTTGATCACCAAGAAGATGAGCTCAAAGTGTTCTTAATGGAGATAGACATAGAGTTGAGGTGAGACGATAAGTGAAATACATAGAAGCATATGTCCTCAATGTTACTTAATACCTAAAGGATGTGAAATGGTAATGGATGCTCTGGTAGAGATATATCTGACTAGTCTGGCTAGAAGCTAAAAAGAGGTTGTTAGGATGACCCTAAGTTTGGAAAGAAGATATGTTTGGCTAATACTCAGATGTAATGAGATCTATTGGACAAGTTGATGGTTTCTTGGATTAGCCAGTCTAGGCCTTGATGTAATGAAAGGAGGGTTGTAGAACCTCAAATGCACTCTTTGGATAGGAAGATGATGAAACCCTGATGAGAGTGGTTTAGGGTTTCCTAGGAATCAATCTTGAGGAATCATGACATACAAGAAATCATGATTGAAGATCACCATACACTGTGGTACTACCAAGATAGTAAATGACAATAGCACTTTAGATACCTAAGATAAAGTTGCATGTGGTATATGGCCATACAAGCCGAGGGTGAAGGACGAACACCAGTAACCCCATGCATTGATGTAAAGGATAAATAGTCCCCGAAAGAGAAGGAATCCAAAAAAATTAGTTCATTTGCATTGCCTAGCCAAAATGAGTTCATCACTATGGATGTTGTAAGTCTCCCCTGGATCAAGGAAGGTCGAGATGCAATATGGGTTATGGTAGATTTCCTTACCTAGATGACATAAGACAGAAATAATATTGTCAAGGGACAAGATTGGGTTGAACTACATATGAGAGAAATGGCTCAACTACACCATGAGGTTGAGTATAAAAGTTCTTGAGTTTGACCTAAAGGTTCCCTTCCAAAAGGTGGAAGTAGGTACATGAAGAACTTGATGTTAGTGCAGTTTATCACCCCTAACTAATGGTTAGTATGATCCATCCAAAGGGTCTGATGAGAGCATATGTGCTCATTTAGGGTGATAGCTAGAGACAGTTCTTGTCCTATGCAAAATGTGAAGTTAACCACCATGTCCAGTATCAGGATTTAAAGAAGCTCTGTAAGAGAGGTTGTGTCGGTCACCACTTCAGTAAGGTGATGTTGGTGAAAGGACCACAGTGTGTGTAGATGAAGTTGCTTTGATCGTGCAATGGCTAAAAGGAGCCTAGAGACGATGAGACTTGTGAGTAGATACAAAGTAGACTGACATGCAGTTCACTGTGGAAGAATATGTGACATGAAAATCCGACCCCTCTAAGTTACAGCTAAGAGAGCTGAGTTCCCGATGCATGGGTTCTTTTGACATGGATTGGTGGAGAAGGTTAAGTTTGACCTTACCCCTTAGGATAAAGAAATGTGTGATGAGTTTCAGGTGTCCAATTTAGAGCACTATGTGAGGTACCCCGACCATGTGCTGAGCAATGAACCTAGTGAGCCCCAAGGGAGGCTGAAATGGCCTGAGTCACCTGTGCAGTTATAGACGCCAGGATGAAAGAACTCATATAAAAAAATATGTGATGATAAAGGTTCTTTAGTAGCGCCATGGGTACGGTAAAGCCACATAGGGGCCAATGATGGACCCAGAAAAGTCTTATCCTGAATTGTTTATTTGCTTGATGAGAATTTTGAGGACAAAATTCTTATAAGAGGGGAAGGATGTTACAACCCCAATTTTTAGGTTCAATTGGTGAGAAATGTAATTTCTCATATTAAAGATAATTGAACAAATAATTATATAATTTGTTTTGATGAATTTGGTTTACAATAGCCTTGATGTTTGTGTTGTGGGCTTTATTGGCTATTGGGCCCAAATAACAAGGAAATCCAATTAGTAAATGAATAATTGAATTTCTAAGAAAAGAAATATGTGGAAACCTCTAGAAGGAAAATCCAAAGAGGTATTTCGTGCCTCTTGGGTTCCAAGGAGTCCAAAGTTGCATAAAGAGTGCAATGAGAAAAGAAAATAATAATTAAATATTTCTTTATTAAGAAAGAAATTGAAAACAATGATAAAACGTGGAAAATAAGTAAAAAGAGGTACAATTGAGTTATCCTTAGTGGAATTTCGTATCCCAAGGATTCTTAATGATAAAAGGAATACCCATGAGGAAAATAAAAGAGAAATGATGAGAAAACCTCAAAAAGAGTTATTTTAATAGGAAATAAATAAGATAGTATGAAATAATGCATTTAGATGCATCTAGAAGGATAATGAGTATCCTTATGAAGGAATTTCGAAATCATAGAGTTTCTTGGGATCCAAGGATTCCCAATAAGGAAAGAGGAAAGAGAAAATAACAATAATGACAAATAGGAAGATAATATGATGCATTATTAATGATTTTGGCGGCATTGTGAAAAAGGGAGTGATTTCTATTAAAGGAAATAAAAATTTGTGCCTATGGGATAGAAGGCAAGTATAAAAGAGATTAAGTAAGAGGATTTTCGAATACCAATTTATCCAAGAGTTTTGGTTTATTAAAGGATTAAGTTAAGAGAGAGAAGCTTCCTATTTCATGAAGGAATCTAATTCCAAATAGGAAAGACTTTATTGCTTCGTGAGCAAGTATCATAGGACGTGGTTACCCTCAGCTATAAAAGGAAAGGGAGCCCTAGACCGAGTCTAGGAGAGGAGTCCCATGCAGCTCTTTCTTTCTCTTCTTTGTTTTCATCCTTGAACCCTAAACTATGACAAGCCATGAGATCCTGAAGCAACGAAGGGCCCAGGTGCGGTTGCAGTGGTATCTGGTCACGAGTCGATGCCAAGGCAAGGCCTAGTCAGAGCTGCCATGCCCGGAGTGAAGCAAAATAGCTGCAGCACAGCTGCATGAGGCGGTTGTATCACAGGACTACCCAGTCCGTTTCGCACCACCAAAGTAGTTGTTTGGGAGCCTCGTAGGTGTGTCTGGGTACAGAGGAGGCAACGTCACCCTCCTTGGTGATAATCGGGGTCAGGAAGTGAGCAAGAATCGCGCCCAACCGGGCCTAGGGCAGCAGCCACGGCGCTGTGTGAGGTTGAAGAAGGGTGGATGAACCATTGGACGGTTCTTCCCTTCGCAGGATAAAATGAGGTGCAACTTAACCAAGGGGAGGACGGTCCTTTCGTTATATTTCCAAAGCAAGCCGCATGCATGGGAACTTGGCGGCGTGGCAATCTCTGATTGGTCAGAAGGTAATTTACATGCAAAAATCATATCTAATGATTGGTAACTCGTATTAGGACAAGTAATATATGAATTTTGATCAAGAGAACGATTGGAATCCAATAAAAATGATATTAAATATTGATTCCGTTCCTAATTGCAAAAGTACTATAAGTGGATAAAAAGTGTATTAAAGTTAAGTTAAAAACCCTATTTCTGATTAAAGGTTGAATCTAGTATGCTTAATGGGTTAATTGAAGTATTAATAACATATTGAATGATAATGTTATATTTGAACCTGATCTAGATGTAAAATTGCATGCTTTAGGGTTTTTACCTCATATGAGAATTATTAAATAATTTAGAAACCCTAATTTAGGGTAAAAGAGGATATGATCATATTTAATTTGAAAAATGGGAAAATATGTTTTTAAATGATGGTTCTAAGTTATTTGTATATAAAAGTCCTTAATTTTGGACAAAAACCCTAAAAGTAGTAATTAGGGTTTTCTCATGAATAAAAGGTAGTATTAATGGCAAATCGAGTTCATATGTGATTAGATCGTAATGAACTTTGAATTGATGATAAATGAGCATAGAAATCTTGTCATGGATTAGAAAGGATAAAAATGGTAGCTTTAATGTGAAAGAAGCTTAATGAAATTAATTGATGGTTAATGGTGCCATTAAATCCGAGAATAGAGTTATATTGTTAAGATAACCTTAATGTTGAGGAATAGATAGGATAAGGGTTTATGAGTAATGGTATAAAATTAGGGTTTGAAATAGTAAAAGATGAAGGGAAACCCTAATTGCAATGGAAACCCTAAAAGTGAACTAGAAACCCTAGGAAGCGAGCTAGATCTTGATGACATGAGTAATAAAAAGGGAATTACATGATTATTTCAGGATCTTATTGAAAGTTCTTGCTTGCTTGGACTCTTATTTGCATGGATATTTCTGTTCAAATCATCAGATCAGGTATGTGGTTACGCTTATGAATAATTGCTCTAGTTTCACGGCAATTCCTGAAGTTTTATCGGTTGCTTGAAAATAACTGTTGGATGCTTTTATTTCATACAACTATAGAGTGACTATGACAATCACTATGAATATACATGTATAATTGGCTAGATATGGGTCCACCTCTTTGACATGTAAAGGCTAAAAAGGGGTAACCTAGAGTAAGGTCTAGGTTATTGTGGGTTAGAAATTGGGCAACTAAGTGTTGTGCCATGAGACTCATTAGCCTGCCATGATTTAAGGAGTGGGCTACTTATGAGTAGTGCCATGTGACTCAACCCTAGAAACCGGTTCACCTATAGGTGGGACCATGAGGGGTTTAATGGGGATCTACCATAAGGAAGGTAGTATCCAGGTCCACTGCAGGGATAGCACAGAGGATAGGGTACTCATGGATCACAGAGTTATATTTAAAACATAATCTTGGTTGTTAAGTGATTAATTGAATGATTACGTTGTTATCATAGTTACACGTTTATTGTTTCCCCCACATACGGCTGACCGACGTTTTGTTTTTCGGCGTTTTAGGTACAAGCCAAAAAGGACAAACAGTAAATAATCATATTGCAAAATACATGAAGTAAAATGCAAGGAGGATTAGTTAGAGTAGAATGCTTACATGAATAGAAATCCAAAATTTTCAAAAGGTATGAAAAAATTTATTACAGCTTTTCAGTATAGATTGTTGAAATTTAATAATTGTTCTTGATTAAGTGTCGAACCTTTGATCTGGAAGTTATGGGTGCGGCTTCGACCTCTCAGTCTCCCTTAATTGGGGGTTATCGAGAGGTGGGGTCGGAACATTAGAGGTCTGGTAGGTGCCTCAACTCTACTTACTTAAATAGACATAATTATCTTACATACAAATCCATTTTAATATAATTGTTAATGGCAAGTTTCATTTGAATATAGCCTCATACTCTTGTTATCTTCATCTTATGATGAACCCTAGTCTGTTCTTATTTGCTTTACTTATCTTGTTATCCTAGACTACTTTTGTGACACATACCTTATTTTCTTTCCCCTTTTGCTGGGTGCTTTCCCAACCACCCAGGTGCTGGTGCTGAGCAAGGAGAAGGACAAGTTTGAACGAAGTCATCTTAGGAGTAGATCTCAAGCTATCTAAAAGGATGTCTAGGTTTCTATAGCTAGATCCTTTTCTCTTATCTTTTTCTTTTGGGAACAATCATGCAATGAATAATGAAAGCCATGTAATAGGCTTAGTACTTTTATTTCCACTGCTGTTGACATTTTATAATGTATCTGGTGCATGCTTATTTACATGGAATATTATACATGCATCCCTCAATATCTTATGTCTTTCTAAAAAGACGGATGTTTTGTACTTCCTTTAAATTTTAGTAAGGAGGTGATCTTGCCTCTTTACATCACTGATCTTGATTTTCTACTGAGTGAGAAAAATGGGGTGTCAACACATTGCATGAAGCCAAGAGCATCATAAAGGTGCCATCTTGAAGATCATTTACCAACATGGACCATATCTATTTTACATGTAGGAAAACTAGGCATATTTTTTCATCATGTAAGTATATGCGAAGGTCTAGATAAGAAATGTAAGTTTTTCCTCTCGTTATATTTCATAGACTCAAATAACAACTTAATCTTGTAGTGTATAAAAGAGTTTACTAGCAAGATGAGAGTGTTCATGTATGGTGTAAGTACTAAATGCACGATAAGTTATCACTCACCTTACAAATAGTGGAAATGAGTCCACTCAAATATGATGAACAAAAACCATGAGCATTATGCTTTATATCCAACAACATCCAAACCTTAGTGTAAGGACCCTGACCTGCGTTTAGGGTTTACCCTGTTTGTTTTGCTTGATCTTGGTGCTTTGGTGCTTGCTAATCACCTTTGAGTGGTGATTAGGGTTTTGTTGTGCTTTGTTGAGAGTTCGAGGGGCTACTTGCAAATAACCCAAGTTTAGGGTTTTGTGGGCAAGTTTGCCATCTTGTGAGATGCTTTCCCTCTTTGCTTCCTCTAGGGTTGAGATGAAGGCTTGGGCTTGTTGTTTGAGTCCTTTGGGCCTGAGTTGAGCTTGTTTGGGCCTTGGAGTTCCTTGTTTGGGCTTGCTTGAGCCTTGTATCGCCCAGGTGCCTTGGTGTGTCGCCCAGTTGCTTGGTGTGTTGCCCAGTAGCTCTTGTTGTGTCGCCCAGATGGCTTGGCTTGGTTGATGGACACATGGTGCACATCTTGGACAAGTGCCTTATGGCTTGCATGAGAGGTGGCTTGAGTTGGTGGACATGTGTCCCTTGGGTGGATGACACATAGCATGGTTGTACCTTGGTTTCTCCTCCCCTTCTTCCTATATAGGTAGCTCTTCTCCTTTCCTTAGTCTCCTTTGGTCCTTTGGTCTCCCCTCCACCCTTGGTGCACGATATCCCTCTCCATCTTGCTTGTGTTGGCCGATACACTTCCTTGGAGCTGAAGTGGTGTCCGATACACCTTCCTGGAGCATCTTGGTGGACAATAGCTTTGGACCTTGGAGTTCTTTGGAGCTTTGGTGGCCGACAACCTTGGAGCTCAAAGTGCATCTTCTTCCTTGGAGCTTAAGGCGGGTTGCATAGTTTCTAACCCTAACTCCCTTACCTCTAGCTCAAACCTTGTTACATGATAGTAGACTAGCTTAGTTCCTTTCTTGTGCACCTTGCTTATGTACCTTAGTGGCCGATATCCCTCTCTTGGGTTTAGGGTTCCTTGTATACCTTGCTTTTTAGGGTTTGTGCTCCCTTGTGTTGGAGGTTGAAGGTGACCTAGGGTTGGGCGATACCCCTTCCTTGTGGGTGTGTTGAGCGACACACTTGCCCCTAAGTTGAACGATATGAGTAACCTTGGGTTGAGCAACACCTTTGTTTCTGGGTTGGCCGACATGGTCCCCTTTGTTCTTGAGTTGGCCGACATGGTGACCATGTTGGGCGACATGACACCTTGTATTGGATGATAGGATGAGTCCTTGTGGGTGGTCGATACCCTTGCCCATGAATGGGCGATAGGGTGAGCTAGGTTGTTGGCCGATATGGCTAGGGTGAACGTTATCCTTTTTATGGGCGATATGGTTCCCTTGTTCTTCTCTTGAACGTTAGGCCTTGTGGAGGACGTTAGGGCCAAGCATGGCATGACATGTTGGACGATAGGCTTTGTGCCCTGATGGCCGACACCATGGTGGGTGATACCCTGATGGCTGATAGCCATGGTGGACGATAGCCCTGTTGGGCGATACCCTACTCATGTGCTGGATGTGTTGGCCGATAGGGATGGTGGCCGATATGGTTGATGGTATAGTTGCCGATAGGGTTGATGGTATAGTGGCCGATATGGGTGATGGTGTGATGACCAACAAGGATAGTGTGGTAGTCGATACCCATGTTGGGTGATAGGCTATAGATGAGGGTTGTGAGGCTATAGTGAGGGTATGAGTTTCTTTGGTGACGGTCCCTTATGTGATAGAAGTGGATGTTTATACATTAACCAATAAAACGATGGTGGTGTTTGTGATATCATCAATATGTAATATGTTGCCTTGCAAATAATAAGGATGCTAATGGTAGTAATGTATATGATGATAGCCCTCATGTAATAGATGCATGATGTGACCCGTTATGCTTAATTTTTAATGATAATGAAGATGATGATAACTACTCTAGTAGTTTGTTTAATGATAATAATGTTGGTAATAATGATGCTAAGAGACAGTTACGTTAAAGGTTGCTTCATGATAAAGATGACAATAGCTGATGGCAATAGTAATGACCTTGTTAATAATAGTGTTGGTTCTGTAAACACAACATGATCTCTATATACCCTGATTGTTTGTACAATCTCGATATAAGGGTAAGTATCAGTATGGTTGTTTAATGATGTACTTAACATACTTGTTTACCAAATAACTGTCATATTGATAAGTAGATTATCTTGAATGATATTTCATGATAGTGAGCATAGTCCTTATGTTGAATCTATAATTATTGCATACCTTAACCTTGCAGGTGATGACTTAGCCATGAAAGGGCTATGTGACATATGTAATGAGTAACATTACTTTGATAATTGCTCTATAAGATTATGTATGTGATGTGTTGGTCCCATGATGATGATGTGAGCCTTAAGAGGCAGTGACAGTACATGATGAAGGGTTGAGACCCTGTGGTGTGTGGTGATCCTTGAGATGGATCTGGATGGTTGGCAAGAGGCCAAGTGGTAACATGTGATGTTGGATCCTTAAGATGGATCAGGTTGATATGAATAGATTATAATATAATGTTCTTTACTTTCTGTTATATCTTTGCATGTTATACAACTTGGTTGAATCTTGCAATCCATCTAAAAGATACTAATTAATCACAGTGAAATACATCATGTAGTTTGCCCTGGCCATAGATCCATCATCGTCAGGACTTGGTGATGGTGAAACAGGTTTTCCTACGGGTTAACCTGGAAGCGCATATTGTTGAATATGTGTAGGTTGCTCCTAGCCTGAAAATGAGGAGGTAAGAGTGTAACTTCGGTTGCAGACTCAGACATGTGTGTACAGCATGGTGAACAGGCCCATGGCTCAGGATATGTGATGTATGGAGCATGAATGCGTTCATGGCTCAGAGCACGGTGATCAGGCCCGTGGCTCAGTTTTACTAGCGCCGAGACCTGTACCAAGGCGGGCTAGAGAATGGGTAGCCTATGGAGCTAACCCTGTGGCTTAGACCACTTCAGCATGTGACTGCGGTCCTGCTTGTGTTGTACTCATGTACTGACCATGAGGTGGGAGGTCGTGGAGTCCGGCTCTTCCATTGACCTTGTATGGCACCGTCTTGGGTTTCGTAACCGAAGGTTGGATCTGAACGGTATGGTTCAAATCCTCAGGGCATAATAAAATGTAATACAGCCGTTTAGTATTTACTAGTCATATCAAATACGAAACATTGGTTGAGGCCTTGTTCGTGTAATATCTCTGTTATACCTTGCAGGTCATGTGCTAATCTACCTTATCTCGATAATCAGGCTATATGGCATTATATCCTATTCTAATAATCATGTTACATGTTGATATATCTCATCTTGAAAGATATCTAGTTTTACGCTTTAGTACAGCTGGTATGCTTGCCGGTAAGAATGATCTTGCTATATATATAACTGCTTCTGATATATCTGCTCATGTTATAATTGCTGTTATAGTTTCTCTTGCTGAGGTTCTATAGTTGCGGTGGGGAGCTATGTTTCCCGCTGGGACAATTGTTCAATTGTCTCACTCCGCTGGTTTCCACCCTTTTTAGGTGGTCGAGGTAGACGTGGTCGTGGTTGTGGTGTTGCGGACGAGCAGCTTGAGGAGCAGTAGAAGGCAAGCGATGGACATGCTGCTGTTTTGGATGTTTTGTAGTAGAGTCTAGAGTCATCCCTGTACTCTCAGGTCCTTGGTAGTGTTTTGACGATGTTTCACGAAGATCGTTCGATGATATCTGTATATCCTGCTGTTGGCCGGATGTGGGCCTTTATGTATATATGAACAGGTGGTGAACTCATGTGATGGATGGACAGCTGTTCCTGAGCTGTGGACACATGTCAGATCTTGTGTACATATTTATATGACATGTTTCTGTGCAGGATGAGGACTGGAAAGTAATAGTTTCACAGTTTATCAGTTTTCCGCAATCGGTTTTAATTAACCCGTGTTTTGATAATCTGTGGTTATGGTGTTTTCCGTACGTTTTCGCGTAACACCTCGTTATCTGTGTGATAATGGGATGTGTTGCCACAAGTTTTGATATCCGAGCTTTAGGTTCGCTGAGTCTACAGGGATCTAGGACTAGGTTGAGTCTGTTCTTATGAGTTTTCCAGGTTATCTTACAAAAATCTTCTGCCTAAGCAGAAGAAAAGCCAAGATGTCTGGAAACCACGAAGAACATGCTCCTGAGCATAGTGATGTTGCATCGGTTGATGGAGCAGATGGAGGGGCACATGAAGATCGGGTGCCTGAGGTCCCCCAACCAGACCCAGCCATACTTGAACACCCTGCCTACCAACAGCTTATGGGGCAGTTAATGGCTACGATGAATCTCATGGTTGAGCGATTACCAGTGCCTCCTCCGCGAGCACAGGTTCCCCATGGAGAAGCATCGGGTATTGGGAAGACCTTTGAGCGGCTTCGCCGAGTCGGAGCTTCGGATTATGCTGGAACGGCTGATCCAGCGGATGCAGATCTGTGGCTGACGAGTCTTGAAAAGGCTTTCCGGATCCTCGACATCCCCGAAGAAGACAAAGTAAAGCATGTTGTCTACCTTTTGAAGGGTAGTGTTGGTCACTGGTGGACCATCGAGGAAGAGAAGCGGCTTGGTGAGGTGATCTGTTGGGAAGTGTTTCGGCACGAGTTCGTCACCAGATACTTTTCGAAGACGTACCTGGATGAGAAGATCAGTCAGTTTGAGAAGTTGCGGCAAGGAACGATGAACATCACCGAGTATGAAGCTAAGTTTATGGATCTGTTGAGGTTCTGTCCTCACATGGCGGCGACAGATGATGAACGAATCAGACGTTTCGAGAAGGGTTTGAGTGCTGAGTTGACAACCCCTATGTCTGCGCTGGAAAACCGAGAGCGGTTTGCTATGTTTGTATAATCAATTCGACGGATCGAGAGGACAGTAAGGGAGAAAAGAGAGTCGGTGTCTCTTAATAGACCTGCTCAGTTTCAAGGACGAAGGTTTGGAGGCTTCAAGAAGCCCAGGTTTTCAGCACCGTCAGTGATGAGAAGTGCTGGTGTACCATCTCAGTGGTCTCTGAGTAAGGGAAAAGGTTATGTTTCTTCACTGTCTAAGGCGCACAGTTCAGCTTCGGTGGCAGTGACAGGGCCATCTAGGCCACGAGTTGACAATAGAGCATGTCATCTCTGTGGTCAAGTCGGGCATTGGAAGTTCAATTGCCCGAATAGAGATGTTGAAGTGACGCAGCAACCGAGGCAGAGTTTCCAGAAGTCTGAAAGACCACAGCCCAGTGGTAGCAGAGGATGAGGACGCGGTCAAGCGTCTCAAGCTGGATCGTCTGCTCAAGGGAGCAGAGGTCGTGGACAACAAGCAACGGCTCGATTCTATGCCATGAATCAGCCGGAGGCGATAGTCAACCCGCGAGTGGTGATAGGTCAGATGGAGTTATTTCATTATGATATGTCTTCTCCTTGCTTTATATCTGTTCTGGTTGACCCAGGTGCTACACACTCTTTTATCGCCTATAGTATGCTTGAAAACTGTCATCTACCTGTTAGTTGTAAGAAGGATAGCTTGTTGTTAGAAACCCCTCTTGATGGTTCCTCTTTGCTTCGAGAAGAGTGTCCATCTTGTGTTTTGTCTTTTTCGGGACACAGCATTCAGGTGGATCTCATACCACTTGATATGCATGGTTTCGATGTTATCCTTGGGATGGATACCTTATAGAAGTATAAGGTTGTCTTGGACTGTGGTTCCAAGCAGGCAGTGTTTGATGTTGCTGGAGAGAAGTGGATCTTCCAGGGAGATAGGAAGATTCTTCCGACGTGTCTGGTGTCATCTATGGTGGCAGATAGGTTGTTGCGACAAGGATGTGAGGCGTTCTTATCTCACGTTGTGGATACCGTTGTGGATACCAAGGCGAAAGGCCCTAACCTTGAAGAAGTGTCAGTGGTCCGAGAGTTTGCAGATGTGTTTCCCGAGGAGTTTCCTGGTGTTCCTCCACCCCGAGAGATCGATTTTGAGATCAATCTGGTTCCGGGAACGCAGCCGATTGCACAGACACCTTATAGGATGGCTCCAGCAGAGATGGTAGAGTTGAAAAAGCAGTTACAAGAGTTGTTGGAGAAAGGTTTCATCAGACCGAGCACGTCGCCTTGGGGTGCTCCCGTGTTGTTCGTTAAGAAGAAGGATGGTTCGATGCGGTTGTGTATAGACTACCGACAGTTGAACAAGGTCACAATCAAGAATAAGTACCCGTTGCCGAGGATAGATGACCTGTTCGATCAGTTGCGTTGTGCTACAGTGTTTTCGAAGATCGATCTACGGTCTGGATATCATCAGTTGAGGATAAAGGCAGATGACATACCAAAGTCATCTTTTAGGACGAGGTATGGTCATTTTGAGTTTGTGGTTATGCCGTTTGGATTAACCAATGCACCTGCTGCTTTCATGGACCTGATGAACAGAGTGTTTCGTCCGTTCTTAGATCAGTTTGTTGTAGTTTTTATAGACGACATCTTGATCTATAGTCGGAACCGGCTAGAGCATGAGCAACATCTTCGTCAAGCGTTGACTCTCCTTCGTCAACATCAGTTGTATGCTAAGTTTAGTAAGTGTGATTTCTGGTTGGATGAAGTGACTTTCTTAGGTCATGTGATATCTGCTGAAGGAGTCAAAGTAGATCCGAAGAAAGTGGAATCCGTTGCGGATTGGGAACAGCCAAAGACGCCGACGGAAGTTCGTAGTTTCCTTGGTCTAGCAGGATACTACCGGAGGTTTATCAAGGACTTCAGTTCGATAGCTCTACCGATGACAAAGTTGACCAGGAAGGATGTACCTTTTGTTTGGAATGATCGATGTCAGCAAGCTTTCCAAAGTTTGAAGGAAAAGCTAACCAGTGCTCCAGTGTTGATATTGCCAGAATCTGGAAAAGGCTATGTTGTTTTCTGTGATGCGTCCAAGAAAGGTTTGGGTTGTGTGCTGATGCAGGAAGATCATGTGGTTTCTTTTGCTTCGCGACAGCTTAAGAAACACGAGGAGAACTATCCGACCCATGACTTGGAGCTGGAAGCAGTGGTTCATGCGTTAAAGATTTGGAGACACTATCTTTATGGAGAAGTGTGTCAGATCTTTACAGATCACAAGAATCTGAAGTACATCTTCTCACAGCAAGAGTTGAACATGCGACAGCATCGGTGGATGGAGTTGATCAATGATTATGATTGCACTATCGAGTATCATCCTGGTAAGGCGAATGTGGTAGCAGACGCGCTTAGCAGAAAGTCTTCTACTCCCAAGAAGGCACAGATGAGTTCTTTGGTATGCCATAGGCTAGATATGTTAGTATTCTTACGGTAGATGAACGTACAGATGGAGGTTTCCTCGTTAGCTGGACTTTTAGCACAGATGCAAATCAAGCCCATGTTGAGACAGCAGATCAAGGATGCACAACAAACGGATGATACAGTACAGCTAATCAGATCAGAGTTTGGCAGCGAAAAGCGTGATGGGTTCCATGAGTCCGAGGATGGAGTGGTTTGCTATCATAATAGGATGGTGGTTCCAGATGCTGATAATCTGAGGGAGTTGGTGCTCGAGGAAGCACACACGTCGATGTATGCTATGCATCCAGGTGTCACCAAGATGTACCATAGTCTGAAGGACTTGTATTGGTGGCCCGGCCTGAAGAAAGATGTAGCTGAGTTTGTGGCAAGGTGTGCGGTATGTCAGCAAGTAAAGGGTGAGCATCAAAAGCCGGCAGGTACGTTGCAACCTTTGCCTATACCACAGTGGAAATGGGATCATATAACCATGGATTTCGTAGTTGGTCTACCCAGGACAACTAGGAATCATGATTCCATTTGGGTGACAGTGGACAGATTAACGAAGTCTGCCCATTTCATACCTGTGAAGACCACGTATACAGCTGAAAAGCTCGCTCGAGTATATGTGGATGAGATAGTTCGTTTGCATGGTGTGCCAGCAACGATAGTTTCTGATAGAGTTCCTCAGTTTACAAGTCATTTTTGGGAACAGTTGCACAGGGCGATGGGAACGCAGTTGAAGTTCAGTACCGCTTTCCACCCGTAGACAGATGGACAGTCTGAGAGGACTATTCAGACTTTGGAGGATCTTCTTCGTGCTTGTGTTTTGTAGTTCCTAGGCAGTTGGGACGTACATCTCAGTTTGATAGAGTTTGCCTACAACAATAGCTATCAGCGGAGCATTGACATGGCTCCCTATGAGTCTTTATATGGGAGGAAGTGCAGATCTCCTTTGTGTTGGTATGAATCAGGTGAATATCAGCTTTTGGGCCCTGAGTTAGTACAGCAAACGACAGAAAAGATCAAGGTGATACAACAACAGTTGAAAGCGGCACAAGACAGGCAGAAGTCTTATGCAGACAATCGCCGACGACCCTTGGAGTTCCAAGTGGGAGACAAGGTGTATCTTAAAGTCTCTCCATGGAATGGTGTGCTGAGGTTTGGACGAAAAGGTAAGTTAGCTCCCAGATATATGGGGCCTTACTCAGTCATAGCACGTGTTGGCTAGTCGGCTTATGAGTTAGAATTGCCTCCAGAGTTGCACATGTTACATCCAGTGTTCCATGTCAGTATGCTGAAGAAAAGTCATCCGGATACAGGAACAGTGATACAACCAGTTGAAGTTGAGCTTGACAAAGATGTGACTTATGAAGAGGGTCCTATGATGATCCTTGACAGAAGAGTCAAGAAGCTGAAGAGAAAGGATCTGGTTCTTGTGAAGGTCCTTTGGCATCACCGTGGCGTTGAGGAAGCCACGTGGGAGCTTGAGGAAGAGATGAGGAGGAAGTATCCTTCGCTTTTCTCTTCGGATTTCGGGGATGAAATCCTTTTGTAGAGGTTTATGGCTGTAAGGACCCTGACCTGCGTTTAGGGTTTACCCTGTTTGTTTTGCTTGATCTTGGTGCTTTGGTGCTTGCTAATCACCTTTGAGTGGTGATTAGGGTTTTGTTGTGCTTTGTTGAGAGTTCGAGGGGCTACTTGCAAATAACCCAAGTTTAGGGTTTTGTGGGCAAGTTTGCCATCTTGTGAGATGCTTTCCCTCTTTGCTTCCTCTAGGGTTGAGAGGAAGGCTTGGGCTTGTTGTTTGAGTCCTTTGGGCCTGAGTTGAGATTGTTTGGGTCTTGGAGTTCCTTGTTTGGGCTTGCTTGAGCCTTGTGTCGCCCACTTGCTTGGTGTGTCGCCCAGTAGCTCTTGTTGTGTCGCCCAGATGGCTTGGCTTGGTTGATGGACACATGGTGCACATCTTGGACAAGTGCCTTATGGCTTGCATGAGAGGTGGCTTGAGTTGGTGGACATGTGTCCCTTGGGTGGACAACACATAGCATGGTTGTACCTTGGTTTCTCCTCCCCTTCTTCCTATATAGGTAGCTCTTCTCCTTGCCTTAGTCTCCTTTGGTCCTTTGGTCTCCCCTCCACCCTTGGTGCACGATATCCCTCTCCATCTTGCTTGTGTTGGCCGATACACTTCCTTGGAGCTGAAGTGGTGGCCGATACACCTTCCTGGAGCAGCTTGGTGGACGATAGCTTTGGACCTTGGAGTGCTTTGGAGCTTTGGTGGCCGACAACCTTGGAGCTCAAAGTGCATCTTCTTCCTTGGAGCTTAAGGCGGGTTGCATAGTTTCTAACCCTAACTCCCTTACCTCTAGCTCTAACCTTGTTACATGATAGTAGACTAGCTTAGTTCCTTTCTTGTGCACCTTGCTTATGTACCTTCGTGGCCGATATCCCTCTCTTGGGTTTAGGGTTCCTTGTATACCTTGCTTTTTAGGGTTTGTGCTCCCTTGTATTGGAGGTTGAAGGTGACCTAGGGTTGGGAAATACCCCTTCCTTGTGGGTGTGTTGAGCGACACACTTGCCCCTAAGTTGAACGATATGAGTAACCTTGGGTTGAGCAACACCTTTATTTCTGGGTTGGCCGACATGGTCCCCTTTGTTCTTGAGTTGGCCGACATGGTGACCATGTTGGGAGACATGGCACCTTGTATTGGATGATAGGATGAGTCCTTGTGGGTGGCCGATACCCTTGCCCATGAATGGGCGATAGGGTGAGCTAGGTTGTTGGCCGATATGGCTAGGGTGAACGTTATCCTTTTTATGGGCGATATGGTTCCCTTGTTCTTCTCTTGAACGTTAGGCCTTATGGTGGACGTTAGGGCCAAGCATGGCATGACATGTTGGACGATAGGCTTTGTGCCCTGATGGCCGACACCATGGTGGGCGATACCCTGATGGCCGATAGCCATGGTGGACGATAGCCCTATTGGGCGATACCCTACTCATGTGCTGGATGTGTTGGCCGATAGGGATGGTGGCCGATATGGTTGATGGTATAGTGGCCGATAGGGTTGATGGTATAGTGGCCGATATGGGTGATGGTGTGATGACCAACAAGGATAGTGTGGTAGTCGATACCCATGTTGGGTGATAGGCTATAGATGAGGGTTGTGAGGCTATAGTGAGGGTATGAGTTTCTTTGGTGACGGTCCCTTATGTGATAGAAGTGGATGTTTATACATTAACCAAGAAGTGAGGGTATGACCTTGTATGGCACCGTCTTGGGTTTCGTAACCAAAGGTTGGATCTGAACGGTACGGTTCAAATCCTCAGGGCATAATAAAATGTAATACAGCCGTTTAGTATTTACTAGTCATATCAAATACGAAACATTGGTTGAGGCCTTGTTCGTGTAATATCTCTGTTATACCTTGCAGGTCATGTGGTAATCTACCTTATCTCGATAATCAGGTTATATGGCATTATATCCTATTCTAATAATCCTGTTACATGTTGATATATCTCATCTTGAAAGACATCTGGTTTTACGCGTTAGTACACCTGGTATGCTTGTCGGTAAGAATGATCTTGCTATATATATAACTGCTTCTGATATATCTGCTCATGTTATAATTGTTGTTATAGTTTCTCTTGCTGAGGTTCTATAGTTGCGGTGGGGAGCTATGTTTCCCGCTGGGACAATTGTTCAATTGTCTCACTCCACTGGTTTCCACCCTTTTTAGGTGGTCGAGGTAGACGTGGTTGTGGTTGTGGTGTTGCGGACGAGCAGCTTGAGGAGCAGTAGAAGGCAAGCGATGGACATGTTGCTGTTTTGGATGTTTTGTAGTAGAGTCTAGAGTCATCCCTGTACTCTCAGGTCCTTGGCAGTGTTTTGACGATGTTTCACGAAGATCGTTCGATGATATCTGTATATCCTGCTATTGGCCGGATGTGGGCCTTTATGTATATATGAACAGGTGGTGAACTCATGTGATGGATGGACAGTTGTTCCTGAGCTGTGGACACATGTCAGATCTTGTGTACATATTTATATGACATGTTTCTGTGTAGGATGAGGACTGGAAAGTAATAGTTTCATAGTTTATCAGTTTTCCGCAATCGGTTTTAATTATCCCGTGTTTTGATCATCTGTGGTTATGGTGTTTTCCGCACGTTTTCGCGTAACACCTCGTTATCTGTGTGATAATGGGATGTGTTGCCACACTTAGGTCAAGACACGATCTTTCCAAATACCTGAGCTTTCTCTCTTAAAGGTCACCACACTTCTATCTCTATTTTCTAAGAGAAACTAAGGGGATGAAAAGAAGGGATTCATGGTGTACAACTATGAAAGTCAAAACTACACAAGGAACCACAGAGAACATGGCTTGAGATAGAAGAGAATGAAGTATCGTCAAGATAATAGGACATAATGGAGCTTTACATACATGGATCCATATCTGTAAGGTGTAAGAAGAGATGTGGATCCTCACATGAGAAGATAAGAGTAAACAATAGCTCCAGCAAACATTGATAAAGGCAACAATGTCACTAGTTGTCATCAACCAATGATGACTCGTTCTAGCTCCATATCAGCAAAGGTAGCTTGCACAATTAAGGTGAAGAAGGGAGAGAAAGGGGGTATTTATAGCCCCAGAGGAATGAGAAAAGGAGAAAAAAAAAGATGGTCAATGTCACGGACCATTAGTCATTGCATCCATGGCTTCATTGGTCCATAGTATTAGTGTAATATGACTCTAATATCCCTTTAGTAGATGGTAACAAAAGTTCCATTTGTTATGATTGGCCAGACTCTTCATGGATCAAAAGTTGCTAGCTCTCATCATTCACTGAAGGGAAATGTCCATCGGTTGTCATCGTTAGAGGACGGTACACTGATGATCATGGGTTTTTAACCTATGAGAAGTCAGTGACTCACCACCATAGAGACCCATTGATGGGTGGTCTAGTAGAGAATCATTGGTGGTTCACAAGTATACTCCATTTGTCTTCATGTAAGACGTCCATCAACCGATGAGGACACAAAAGGTGAACAAGACCAAGTGCATCCATTGGTCTTCATTAGATGAGATACTAGGATGGTTGATAGAGAAACGAAGCTCACTAGACCAAGTCCCATCAAGAGAGATATTAAGCAGTCTATGTGAAATTGTAAAAAAAGGATCTTCACATATGATAATTTGCACGTAGACCCATAAGGGTATATAATAAACCAACCAATCACATAACTATAATATTTTTATAATTAAAGCATCCAACCACATAATTAATTTTAACAAAGTATGTTTAAGAGAAGTAAAGTAGGTAAGGAGTCTTGCCGATAGTGTCAGTAGTCAAAACCTAAAGGATATTATGGTGAAATACAATAATAATATAATATGTATTATACAAAAAATAAATGGAATTCTCTATACCTTTAGATAAATAAGGCAACACAAAGATTTTCTTGTAATCATTTAAATAAATAATACACTACACAAAGATACTCAAATTAATGACATGTGTTGAAATGTAGCACACTACAGATCACATCGAAAACAATACAATAAATATTGATAAATTTATTTAAAATTATGTGTAGTCAAATAATGTAACAACAGATAAGGATGGAAAGAACGTATAAACGATAAATATTATGAAAAATAAAACTCAATGTACATGTAATATTATATATTATATGAGCATTTATACAACACTAGTTAATGAATAAAATAGTGTGATTTCTCTTCTTAGGTCTCCAGTCACCAAGCTAGAAAGGGTACTGTAACACCCCAAAATTTTCATCTCGAGAGGAAACTAATATTTGTTTTCAACTTGGGAGTGTTACAAACATGATACTAATCACAATAATAATAGAAAGAAACCAAAATAGACTATTGTATAAAATACATTCTCATAAATTTTTAAGAAAGAAACTTGGTTACATCAAACTTTATAAAAAGTCTAAATACACGATGTAAAAGCATGCACTCTGTCTTAAAATGTTGGATTGTGTATAATGGTGCCCCGTCAAGAAAAATCTCTCAAAGCTATAGATGAATCATCTATCTTGGCCTATCTTCTTGAAAAATAGCACCTGTGGACATCTCATCCCCATCCATGCACAAATAGGGAAATTACAGCAAGAGTAAGTGGCATTGAAAATAAGACAAATATGAATATACTATAACTAAAAGCTGAAGTAAGATCTGAAAGTTGTAAGCTTATACTGAATTGATGTGTTTTTATTATGTATTTTATTTTCTTGTAGCCACCATTATACAATAATTCCTCCTTAATTAACATTGAAGTGTCCTCTATAGTACAATGCACCCTCTATTGGCACAACGTGCCCTCTGTTGACAACAAAGTATCTTCTACAGTGCAACACACCCTCTGTTGGCACTACATGCAATTTATGACACACGTGGTGTCATCTGATATTGTCCTGGTACTCTCTAGTGAGGACTTATCATATATTGTATAGTTGATGTTCTGGTGTCATTTTCTATTTCTGTTCTTAATCTCTTATCTATAAATCTTAATTTCTTATCTCTAAATCTATTCTTAAGTTATTATCTTTGAATATGTACCTCTGTTCTGATCAAAATCTAAAATTAAAATTAATTAAAAATATTGTACTCTTATTGTTTAGATAAATATTTATTAGAAAATTTAATTTAATACAATGTCTTAACTAAATTCTAATATTTGATATATGACATATGAATCTAAGGCCTAAGAAAATAAATTGAACTAAATGTCTGGATCTAGAATCTAATTCCTCATTATCTAGATAAAAATTAATTTGAAGCTCTTTAATTTAGCAATTATATAAAAGCTCATAAATGAGCCTAAGGGCTTGAAAAAATAAATTGAACTAAGCATAGTAGTACTGAGTATATAAAAGCAATATAAATCTCAAACATCTAAATTTTGAATGTTAGGTAACATGGCTTAATATAAAGGAAATATGATTGCTCACAGAATGACTATATATAAAACACTAAAATATGAAAGTAATTTAATCTCTAAGTTACTTTGTAGGAAGGTGTAGGTTGAATCAAAATAACCATGAAATTCAATGAACATGACCTACTTACCTTCTATACTGGTGGTTTCTTTAATGTGTGCTCAACTCCTTTGACAACCTAATCACCTGGACATCAAAAAATTTCTATGAGTCCATATGTATACCCTTATCATTCTCACATATGAAACCCCTCACTCCTTACCATGCATACTAAAATATGATTCTTTCTTAGACTATAAAACTATAATGTAAAACCATGATAAAAATCATGGTGATGAATGTATATCAAAACTCATACAATATAATCATAATAACATTCATAATCATAAAAGGCATAACAAATCACATAACTTGCTATATGCAAACATATTAATCTATGATCAAAAGAAAATCTTCAAATATAATCATATGTATCAAATATATATATCAAAACTCTATTTTATAGTGGTTAAGAAGATATGTAACGTAATAACTCATCAATATCTATACAACACACCAATACTATTTTCCTAAGTCTAAAACCAAATACTAATTTAAGAAGGTGTGAAACCTCATCAAAACTTTGAAAAGAATAATGATACCACGTAATAGGGTATGGATAAAAATATTGAATCATTCCAAAGCCAAACAAACAGTGAAATATCCAAAATATCCTTATTAGGATTTACATCAGAAACCATAGTAAAACTTCAAATCGGAAGATTGAAGTTTGGAATCATGTTAAACATAAGAAAATATACTTACCATAAAACATCCATTAATTTCTAATGTCATTTTCTATTTTAATGCATAAACTACCAACCATAAAAATCATATAGATTTTAATACACATAATATATTAAATGACAAATGTCAAAATCATCTACCAAAGATACTTTAGGACATAGTACGCTCAAAATACTTTCTAATTATATCTTGAACTCCCAAATGGACACCCAGAAGTCAAGTTATGGTTTTTGTAAAGTCACCTTAGTTTTACTTGATATCAACACCAACTACATAATACATATGACTATGCTTCTGGGTATGAATCAGCCCAAAACTTCTTCTAGGTGCCCAAATAATCACCAAGTGAGTCATTGTTGTGATGTGCATGATCAAGCTTCTGCTCTATTGTCTACTTCTTCATTGCAAACTGAAACATCAAGACCTCCAACTGGGGAAACATCACCATATCATAAAAATACCCTTCTTTGACTTCTAGGAGTCCACTAGTACTTCCTAGACTGATCATGTCTATGATGTGTCCTCTAGATACCTTCTTCTCACTTTAATATGACGTTTTGTGGTGAAGGATATAGATGTATAAAATAGAAAAGATCTTGATTGGTGCATCACTATATTATATGAGAAAAGAGTCAAAAAAATGTGGCAGTTTCAACAACCACAGTTAGATCCCTTAATATATAATGTGATCATGCATAGTAAACTGACTCTCTTATTTATTATTTTGTTGTTTAATAGGATGCAGAGGTTGAATATGCTAACAAAATATTCTAGATAATTCCAAAAAAATTGTCAAGTCCAAATAAAATAATTACTTTCTAAGAATATTCAACTAATATAATCCTTTTCTTGATATTACTATAATTAAGTATTCAATTATCTAACATCAGAAAGAAAACATTTATTGCACGTCCTATAAATCTCAAACAAATTACTATTTGTTACATTATCATATTTCACTTATTCTAATAGCAAACCAGAATTATTTAGTTTCGCAACCATTCTATATCCATTAACTCCATTATGTACAAAACCTTCTAATTTTTTTATTTCTTACCAAAGATATTTGGACCAATGAATCCAATTTAAGAAAGAAAATAAAACCATTCAGAAGGGAAGATGACTATATTTAATTTGACTTTCATATATATATATCCCAAACTAAAAGTAATATTTGTCAAAATCATTTGACTAGGATTACTCACATATATTATGATATTATACTTACCAAACGTTTGACAATATGAAGTTTTTCATAATAAATACATAGTTTCCATTTTTTAATCGCATTCAAATACAGTAATTCAATTTCCTTTTCTATATTGAGGTTGCCAATCGTGTTGCTATAACACTTTTCTAAAATTAGTTATACTATGTTTAATTTTAATCAAGACTTAAATGTTAACAACAAAATAACAAATATATCCTTAATTTCCCTCTCATTCTATGTCCAATATATTGTTTCAACATAAACCATTAATATAAATTTATTGTATCCAACTTTTCTAAAATAATAATTATAGAAATATTGATAACGTCTTAATATTTGTTTCCAATCCAAAATGACATGTTAAAATCATAATAAGTATTTTATAAAATGTTTCATGTATTTATTGCCTCAAAGGATTTGGCACCTAATAAATTAAAAAAAAGTATATAAAATCAAAGTTGTTCTTATCATCAACCAAAAATATAGAATCCCTATGATGTTATTATTTAAAATATAAAAAAATCATTTATCATCTTATGAAATTATTTGATCTATTTAACAATGAACCACATCTACCTTATCTTCCTTGAATTCAGTTCCTCATCTAAAGTAAACTAAAAATCTTAAAACTTTGACCAATATTGTGTATTTATGTAAAGAATATGAATAAGGTCTTATAATTTTAATATAAAATCATTTGATATTTTTTGTCAATCATAATCCCTTTCTATAGTAATAATATATATGCTTTTATTTGAACAATATTAAATTATAAAATTTAGTCAGAATGTATTTCTCATCATTTCGATGATATGTGTATATATATTTGGAAACTTAATGAACACATGTGAGTAGCCAAAATACAACTTTACCATATATTATGGACAATTAATGGGCACAAAATGTGCCTATAGATCATTTGATCAATATAGCATATGTGTTGTGTATTTTACTTGGGCCTCATTAGGATAAAACTATATACATTAAATTACTTACAATATGTGACATTATAATTCTACCCACCTTATTGGAAATGTTGTCTGTGAAATTCATCTAGGATAAATGTGAAGCTACCCACCTTAAGGTTTCACTACCATGAACAATATTTATGACATCTTTCATCTCATGTACATCATTGAATCACTTAAACATCTTACTTCTACACCAATTATAAAATTCATAGTTTAAACAATACTGACTTTCATTTCTATGTACTATGCTTATGTCTAACCACATCATGATCTCAAACCTTCCTATTTTTCTTTGAAATATCAGCACTAAGAAGAATACTCTATGCCCTTTAGTGGATTATTATGATCCACATTATGTTGAACTAACTTGATGGACTTATTCTTACTAAATGTTTCATCTTATGCATTTTATTCAGATTCAACATCATTAAAAAAAATTGAAGATTGTTAAAATTCTTTGGATGTAACTAGTTATTTAAAGACAATCTTACTATCAAAATTTTTAAGTTCACTTATTAAAAGAAAAGAAATCCTCCTTATAAAGATTCTTTATCAACTAAGATGATTAATATTTTCTCATCATCCCTTGAAATAAGTCACATACTTTATACTAAGAGTTATAAGTATGACTTTGGGTCAAGGGGTATTCATCAACCCTAAGACATGTGATAGGGAGGATCAAACAATTCAAACAAACACCTCTTCTAGGATATACTATTGATCAGTATAGTTTAAGATTCACCTAGAACTACTCTAGTTAATCTTCATGTATAGTCGAAAAAAAACTATTATCATTAATATTAATGGTAAATTCTTGAGTAGGTATGCACACATATTTACTTTAGATGATACCTCGATAACATAATTTATGAGGTTCCACATGTCTACATATTACTTCTTATAGGCATGATTTTGTGCCTTTATTCTTTTCTAAGCTCATTAATAATATCTTTGTCTTATTAAATTTCACGAGGTGTCAACACATTAAATGGATAGTGAACCTCTACATCTAATGCCATTAGGTTCAAGTAACTAATTTTTGGGCTCTTAATATCAACTATGTTTGTGGGCATCTCTTGATATATAATATCCGCATATATACCTCAAGATGGTCTATACTTATACTTATACCTCATTAGTGTGGATGTCCCGTGCCACATGCATCCAAAAGGGTGAGAGGAAACTCATAAAGATTTTGATGTCATAACATTTCCTCTACGATTCCGTATGATATGTGTTCCAAATCACTCACAACTAAAAATAGAGAGGCTATGTTATAAACATATCTACCATTACAACTTAATATCTAAAGTCAAGATGTACCTTACTCCAATGTGTATCTTGGCTTCTATCATGGACTAGACATCTAGATTGTACTCTAATATCTTTACCTAATTTCTTCTAAAACATATGGTACTAATTATTTATGTGTGTCGATTTTGTTATCCTTAGATGAGTGACACACTCATCCAAATAGGCTCAAATTTTGTGTGGGGCCTACTAAAATTGTAAGAATGAAGATCAATGAATTATATTGTCCAAATATATTCCCTATGTTAGCAAACACCATTGAGGTGTATTGTGTAATCTGTACACTCGAGTGTATTCTATCATGACTATCTCTCCCCCTCTCTCTCTATATATATATACATATATATATATATATATATATATATATATATATATATATAAAACATAATACTCCTCACAATAAAAATAGGAAAAAACCAAAATAGACTAGTGTATAGAATACACTCCCATAAAATCATAGGAAAGAAGCTTGGTTATATCAAACTTTATAAGAAGTCTAAATACAAGATGCAAAAATATGTGCTCTATCTTAATATCTTAGATCGCGTAGATGACATCCCATCGGGAAAAATCTCTTAAAGTTGTAGATGAATAATCTATCTTGATCACTCTTCTTTAATAATAGTGCCTATGTATATCTCGTCCCAAGCCATGCAGGAATAGGGAAACTACAACTAGACTAAATGGCATTAAATTTTTAATAAGATAAATGGGTATATACTATAACTAAAAGTTGAACTAAGATCTGAAAGCAATAAATTTATAATGAATCGATGTGTATTTTATTTTCTTGTGGCCACCATTATATGATAGGTCCTCCATTGTTAAGATCAAAGTGTCCTCTATGGTACAAAGCACCATCCATTGGCACAACATGACTAATATTGATACAAAAGTGTCCTCTAGGGTGCAACACACCCTCAGTTGGCACAACATGCCCTCTGTTGACACTAAATCATTCTCTTTTGTGGTACGCACTCTTTGTTGGCACTACATGCCCTTCATTGACATAGAAAGTGTCCTATGAAATCATCCTGAGACTCTTTGGTGATGACTTATCATATAATGTGTAATTAATTTTTTGGTGTTATTTTCTATTTATGTTCTTAATCTCTTATCTCTAAATTTTGATTTCTTATCTCTAAATCTGTTCTTAATTTGTTATCTATGAATAAGTATCTTTGTTGTGATCTAAATATGAATCTAAAATTAATCTAAAATCTAGTATCTTATTGTCTGGATAAATCTTGATCTGAAACTTTAATTTAATAGAATGTCTTAAATAAATTTTGATATTAGATATACGACGTTTGAGTCTAAGGCTTCAGAAAATAAACTAAAGTAAATCTAAATTAGGATCTAGAATTTTATTTCTCATTATCTGGATAAATCTTAATCTGAAGCTCTTTAATTTAGGAATCATACAAAAACTCATATTTGAGCCGAAGGGCTTGAGAAAATAAATTGAACTGAACATAGAAGTATTGCGTATCTAAAAGTAATATAAATATCAAATATCTAAAATCTCAAAGTTGGGTAACATGACCCAATATGAAGGAAATTTGATTGTACAAAGCATGACTATATATGAAACACTAAAGTCTGGAAGCAACTTAATCACTAAGTCACTTTGTAGGATGGTGTAGGCTGAATTATGATAATAATCAAAATTGAATGGACATGACCCACTTACCTTTGATATTAATGGTTTCTTTAATGTTTTATTAGTTCCTTTTTTGAAAACCTAATCACTTGGACATCAACAAATTTCTTTGAGTCCATGTGTATTTCCCTTTTTCATTTTTAAATTTAAAACCCACGTCTCCTTAACCTTGTATACCAAGATATGATTCTTACTTAGACTATGGAACTGTAATGTAATATATCAAAACTCATATTATATAATCACCATAAAACTCATACTCGAATAAGCCATAACAAATCACATAATTCACTATATACGAACATATTGATCCATAATAAAAAGAAAACCTTAAAATATAATCATATCTCTATAGTTACTACGATTTGTTTGAAATCATATACGGAAGCAGATATGTAATGTAATAACTCATCAATATTTGTAGCACGCCAATACTATTTTGTTAAGTCTAAAACCAAATGCTAATATAAGAAGGCATGAAACCTCATCAAAACTTTGAAAAGAATAATGATACCAAATAATAAGGTATGGATAAAAATATTGAATCATTCCATAGCCAAACAAAGGGTAAATATCCAAAATATCCTTACTAGGATTTACATCAGAAACCATAGTAAAACTTCAAATCAAAATATCAGACTTTGGAATCATGGCTAACACATGAAAAGATAGTTACCACAAACATTTGTTGATTTCTAAATTCATTTGCTATTGTAATGCATAAAACATCAAAACCATATAGATTTCACTACACATAACATATTAAATAACAAATACCAAAGTCATCTACAAAAGATATTTTAAGAAATAGTACACTTAATTCTTTCTAATGATATCTTTAACTCATAAAAAGGACACTGAGAACTCAAGTTATGATTTTTGTGAACTTGCCTTAGTTTTACTTGATATCAGCACCAACTACAAAAAACATAGTAATGTGCATCCGGGTATGGATCAGTCCAAAACTTCCTCTATTCACCCAAATAATCACCAAGTGAGTCATTGTTGTGATGTGCATGATCAAGCTTCTGCTCTAATGTGCGTGATAAAGCTTCTTCTATGTTGTCTGCTTCTTCATTGCAAACTAAAACATCAATACCTCTGAGTGGGGAAACATCACCATACCATAAAAGTACCCTTCTTTGGATTTGAGGAGTCTTCTACTACCACCTGGATAGATCATGTCTATCATGTGTCCTCTTGACATCTTATTCTCACTTTAATATGACATTTTGTGGTGAAGGCAAGAGATGTAGAAAATAGGGAAGGTCCCCATTTGTACATCATTGTATCATATGTGCAAAGGGTCATAGAAATGTTGCAGTTTCAACAACCGCAATTTTCTCCCTTAATTTAATGTGATTGTACATACTAGACGAACTCCCTTATTTATTATTTTGTTATGTTTCATAGGATATGGAGGCTGAATATCTAAGGACATATTCTAGATAATTTCAGCAAAAAGGTCAAGTCTAAAAAAAACATTTACTTTCTAAAAATATTCAACAATATAACCCTTTTATTGGCACTACTATAATTAATTATTCAAGCATCTAATGTCAAAAAGAAAACATTTATTGCACATCTTATAAATCTCAAACAAATTATCATTTCTTAAGTTATCATATTCTCTTATTCTAATAGCAAACCATAATTTTTTTATGTAACCATTCTATTCCATTAATTCCAGTACGTAAAAAACCTTCTAACTTTAATTTCTTACCAAAGATGTTTGAACCAATGAATCCAGTTTAAGAAAGGAAAGACAATAATTCAGAATGGTATAAGACTATATTCAACTTAACTTTCATATATATTTTCTGAAATAAAAAAGTAATATGGTCCAAATTATTTGAAGAGGATTACTCACCCCTATTATGATATTATACTTACAAAACGGTCAACAATATTCAGTTGTGCATGTTAAATGCATAGTTTCCATTTTTTTAAATCATATTCAAATACCATAATTAAATTCCCTTTTCCATATCAAAGTTGCCATTCGTATTTCTATAACATTTTTCTAAAATTAGTTCTCTATTTTTAATTTTTCCATGACTTCAATGTTAACAACAAAATTGAACAGTATATCATTAATTTTCCTCTAACTCTATTTCCAACATATTGTTTAAACAACAATAATTAATATACATTTATTGTATCAAACTTTTCTAAAATAATAATTTTAAAACAAACCTTGATAACTTCTTAACATTTATTTCAAATCCAAAATAACATGTTAAAGTCATAATAAATATGGTAGAAAATGGTTGGTACCTAACCCCTGTATATATATATATCAATTCAACGATGTTTCTATATGTAGGAAAATTCGGTACAGATATAGGCAATGGAAATAAAAATTAAATGTATGATTCACAAAAAAGCAAGATCGTGTCAACAACATATCTAGGAAGAAAGGTTTGTAAGGTTATACCTGGTCCTAGAGCAAGTCCGGTGACATTACCTTGCAGTAGGACTATGCTTCTTCTTCTTCAAGTAGCAGCATGCTCCTTTCAGCAGTAGCAACACTCGAACAGTCGTCTGCAACAGCCTCCTGGTGTGGCCACTTTGGACGACGGTTGATGGAATTATCCTAGTAGCAGAAGTCTCCTGCCTCTAGAGAAGTCTACGCAGACCACTAAGAACTCCACGTTGCATCACCAGAGCCAACGAGAAGGAATTTTCCCTTTTGATCGGCGTACTAGTCACTGACATGCTCTCTCATAATTATTCTCTGTTGTTCTCTCCCTCGCTGCCCCCACTTTAATGGGTAGGACTTTTTGGGCTCTCTATTGGTTACCACAACTAGAGAGGACATGAATTGTTAGAGAAATTGATTCTCAATTGTATGTGTTCAGAAGCCCCCAGTACCCCTCTATTTATAAAAGGGGTTAAGGTCTGAGTTCCCAGTCGATGTGGGAGTAGAAGGGTCTGGAATTTCCATGAATATCACAACCTACAACTTGTGAACCAATTGTATGGCAAAGTGGGACGATTGGTTCACCTAGTGAGCCAGTCATTTCACAATGTTTCCCAATTACAATTGAATTGACAATTCACTTTCAATTAATGTCCAATGCTAATCCTTGTACCAATCTAATTGAACAAGGTGAAATGATCAATTATACTCATAAATAGGGAAAATCACCAGAAGCTTCGGTTGGTATGACCGAGCCGATCGGTTCACTAGGTGAACTTGTCGTCTCACCAACCTTGAGCCTATCAGTTTACCCATTGGTGTCCTAACTCTTGTAGAATTCAGCCAATTCAATTCCCAATCATCCTGACACTCCAACCAGTTAGTTCAACACTTGAACTTGATGATTCTGAGTTCAATCAGTTAATTAGTTTTTTAATTGAATACTTAAACACCTTTAGTATTCAATCTAAAAATCATTCATAAATATACTCCTTTAATCCAAGTGCACTCCTATATGAGTGACCCTATAGGTCCAGAATTATGTTGGCAGTGAATTTTCATAACCAATTATGTCATCACAAGCAAAGAGTGGTGTCAAGTCACACATCATTGCTACCCAAGTAATTTAGAAAGTTGGAGAACAACTTCAACCTACAATCTGTGATTAGTGTTAACATGATCATGTAGTTTCTTTCTCTCTAACATCCAAATTGAACTCCAGGAAAGGAATCATCATCCTCTCAATGTTCAATCCATGCTCCTTAAACTAAAGCAGATAGTTTGAGATTCGTGTGAGCTCACATATCACATATTGAGTCACATAAGTATGGCCATATAATTCCAAGTCACTCTTATCAAGAGGCTTAGATATCAATCTCCTGTAGGAGGGACAAATCCCATCTACATCATTCACACTCTATCACCATGTGTCACAGTGCACCCAATCATCACCGTTATGGCAACCCTTATTCAGGATCACGTTGGATGATGTCAAATTACATGAACGACATGTGATAAATGTAGTGACTTTAGGTCTAAGAACTACAATCACCACTTATCACTTTGAGAGATGATTCTGACTATCATTCCATGGTCTCCATGTATCATTCTCATAGTGGGTATATTTGATACACTGGTCTCTAACATGTACTTGTGTGCTTGACTTGATATCACATATCATGACTAATGAGACTCTATCATCAGTCCAAGACACACTCTAGTCTTATGTATTATTGTTGTCTATTTTACTTCCACATTAATATCTGATTAGGGACATAATAAGAATGTATGTACTTCAAAATTTGTATGATCTCATTGTTCAAGTCACGTACTTAAAGACATACAACATCGAGTAACATCATTCTTTAGACATCTACTATGTATGTGTCATCATTTCAGGACTGAGACAAACATAATAGATGAAATTACCTTTATTATTATCAAATCAAATATCTATTTCCACACTCCAATAATCATATGATTGGCTCTCTGGGCATACATACCAATAGACTCCCAGTTGCACTTAGAGCCAATCACCCATGAATCTTATTCTAAGTGATCTTAACATGTCCATCATGCTTCTACTGCTCTAGCGCTTTTATAGCGGGTTAGAAATATTTGCTTCAAGTTGGTATTTTGCAAGTTTCACATCTACTTACTGTACGACAATTTGTATGAAATGGAAGTGACATAGTATGCTATCTGATATTCCCATCCTAATTAGTAGCTCTGTCGATGCCACAATACTTCTATTGTGTCATCAATGGTTGGAACCTCGCACACGTTCATCCATATGAACTTCTTGATCCATACAGTATCCTTTGTTGTTCTTATAACATAAAGAAACTCAAATTCTATTATAGATTCAAACAACTATCATTAGCTCAGAACCCTTTCCAACTCACATTTCTATTATAAGTTCAAACATTAAAATAGATTGCGATCATTTATTTTTCATTTTGGAAGCTTGCATTTGGTGTAACCCCTTACACTCAACTCTTCCTTATCACCATAATCAAGGAACTGATCCTTTTAGTGCTTCACAAGCACCTAAGGATATTCTTTATGGTAGTCCAGTGACTCTCACTGACATCTGATATATACTCCCTCTTCATGTCCAGTACATATGAGATTGCTAGATAGGTATATATATCTCCTCTTATCATGTCCAATGCATATGAGATTATTGGATATCCTATGGTCATGTCCAATACATATGAGATAACTAAATATCCTCTTATCATGTCCAATACATATGAGATAATGGGATAAGTACCTAACATTGCATTTAATATAGATCCAATTGCGAATGCATATGGCATCTAGCCATGTGTTCATGTTCTTCATAAGAACTGGGGCACTGGGATCTTGAGAGACTAACTCCATGTATCATGGACATGTTTTCTCTCATTGAGTCTTGCATTATGCTAAACCCTTTCACCATCTTGTCAACATATGTTCTCTTTCTTAGGTCAAGAAGTTTTCCAGATCTCTCTCTATAGATCTCAATCCCTATCACATATGTTGTCTTTCCTAAACCCTTCATAGAGAATGTGTTTTAAGTCGGGTTTTAACATGTATAGGACGTTATTCCCCATCATCATGTGGAATATAAAAATGCTCCCACAAAATTTTTTATAATCACATATTTCATCTTCATATTGACTCAAGTTAAATCCTTTGACTATCTTGTCAAATAGAAGATCCTAGCTCTGATATGATTGCTTCAATCCACATATTGACCTTTGACACTTATAGAATTTATTTGCAATATTGGATTTATAAAAACCTTTAGGTCGCATCATGTACACATCCTTATAATGATTCTAGTTAAGGAATGTGGTTTTAACATCCATATGAAAATTTTCACTAGTCATAATAAGCTACAATCGCAAGCATGGTCCCGATGGATTTAACCACAGTAACTGGTGAAAGACTTGATCATGTTCAACACCTTGAACTTGATTGAAACTCTTTGCAATCGATATACCTTTCCATGTTGGTCTTCTCTCAAAGACCAAAATGCACCTTATGGGTTTTACCCCTTTTGATGGACCCATCAGGGTCATACCTTATTGGTTTACATGCACTCCATCTTGGATCTCATGGGCTCAAGCCATTTCTCATATTTTGGTTCCTCAATATCTTCTAGATAGGTAGTTCACTCATCATATATGATCAACCCACTGCCTTCTTGAGGATATCAAAATCTTTCAATCTCTAGGCGTGTTCTACTAGATTATGAGGTTTGTGTGTTACATAAGGAACTTGAGATTCCACAACATCTTATGATTCTCTATGTTCCTATTGTACCCCTTTGGGTTCAATGTTTTCTTATTTGTATCAAACATTTTGAGTTGTACTATTACTCCCATTGACTCCTTTAGAATTATGTTCCTCTTCAGGAATACAGTTATCCAGATTAATAAACAACTTTGTTGTTGGATTTGGATAAGAATAATATTTTAAGCATATAACATTTATGTGATATTGTGGACAAAGATTTTCAAGAAACTATTTTCTTATATAAGAATTCATCCCTAATCACTATAAAAGACATATTCGGACACCTCCCATGCCATATCTCATATGGTATCTTTTGAACCATTTTAGATGTTACATTGTTTTAGTGTTAAGCATGTGCCCATTATCTAGATTTTATTAATAATTTCACCATGACTTAACAAGGTGTGATTCCTTCTTTCTGATACACTCTCATGATACACTAACATTGTGTTTTAGGTGGAGCACACCATGATACATTATCATGATCTCCCAGAAGGTTCTCAAACCCTTGGTTTAAAATATTTCTTGGAAAAGATGTTGCTCATACTACTGGTTGTCTCTGGAATATATCAAGATGTCATCTACGAACACAACTACAAATTGGTCAAGATATGGTCTGAACACTCTGCTCATGAAGTCCATAAACATTGTTGATGCATTGGTTACAGTGTAACCACAATCTCATAATGATCATACCTAGTCCTAAAAGCAATCTTAGGTATGTCATCTTCCTTGATCCATAATTAGTGATATCTCGACCTCAGATCTATCTTGGAAAACACTATAGCACCTCTCAACTGATCAAACATATCATCTATCCTCGAAAATGGGTACTTGTTCTTCACCATGAACTTGTTCAACTGTCGGTAGTCCATGCAAAGCCTCATATAACCATCCTTCTTTGATGAAAAACACTAAACCACCCCAAGGCAAAGTGTTTGGCCATACAAAACCCTTCTCCAGCAAGTCCTACAACTACTTCTTCAACTTCTTCATCTTAGCTGGTGCCATACTATAGGGTGTCTGATCTATGGGTTGCATTCCAGGAACTAGATTCATCTCAAAATCAATCTCTCTAGGGAGTGGAACACTGAGAAACTCATCTAGAAAAGTATCCTCAAACTCACGCACCACAGGTACATCCTAGATACTAGGACTCATCTCCTTGGTATCCACAACATGGGCTAGAAAAGCCTCACACCCCTATCTCATCAACTTATCTTCTATCATAGCTAGCACAGGACAAGTGGGAAGAATCTTCCTATCTCCTTGAAAAGTCCAAGAGACATCCCCATCACAAAGCATCACAACCTTGGAACTACAATCTAAAACAACCTCATACTTCTCACATGTATCCATCTCTAGGATCATATCAAATCCATTGATATCAAGTGGCATGAAATTTGCTTGAATGTTGTGTCCTAAGAAAGAAAGAACGCAACATGGACACACCTCTTGCAACACAATAGAACCAACCAAAGGTTTTTCTAACAAAATGCTATCTTCCCTACTACATATAGGCATATTACAACTATTTATCACCTTTCTAGTGATAAATGAGTGCGTCGCACTAGATTCAACCAAAATAGTGTTGGTATGTATGCCCAGAGAGCCAATCATATGATGATTGGAGTGTCACATTGAATACCTGATTTGATAATAATAAAAGGTAATTCCATCTGTTATGTTTATCTCAGACATGAGATGATGACACTAATGTAAATAGATGTCTAAAGAATGATCGATATACTTGTCCGTAAATGTAGAAAGTAGACACAAGTAGTAGAAAGAAGTGCTAGACATCATAATAGAAGGAAATAAACTTGGATGTCTGTGGAAGAAGTAATATAGAGCTGGAACTTCAGCCAAGGAGTCACAAATCCTTCCTTGCTGCTGGAAACTCTACAGAAAGCTTCCCGCCAGAGTGGAGAGAAGAGAACGGTGAAGATACTTGCTGTAATTGTTGAAGAAGAAGGAAGAAGAAGAAGTTTTCCTCCCGGGAAGCCACCTTTTCTCCCCTTGGATGCCTCCAACTTCTTGTCCATGTTCCTTGCTCGAGTCCCCCTTCAAATAGACTAAAATATGTTGTGATAATTGTCCCAAGACGGCTTGGGGTCATATATATAAGTGTGAGGTAGTTAAATTTGTGTTTGGGTGAAATCTATAGGTCACATGACATGTTGGATGACTGACACGACGTGTTTGATGCAATAACTGAAGCCTGATCCAAGTTCTAAAAAGTCACACAATGTATCTTAATTTAGACATGATGTGTTGCTGCAATTGAAGGAGTTCTAGATTCAAGTTCTCGACCGGGACACGACGTGTCTAAATTTATACATGGTGTGTTTGCACTAGACACAATGTATTGTTTTCTAGACACGGTGTGTCACTTTTAGTTTCAACAACATTTATTTTCTAAATGTCTAGATGATTGGGGAATGTGTTGATGGATGATATGATGGTGTTTTCACCCCATTTTGATGTCAAAATGTGGTATATACAATTCAAACCATAGAGAAACTAAAGATAACAACATCAATCATATCAAAGTATCTTAATACTTATACCAAATTAGTTACATACTTCATCCACAATCTCCTTGAACATTTCTAGATTTTCATACATCTATTTCATTAAATACAAATTGCAATATCTACTGATAACATTAGTAAATATATAATGAGGTATTTGTAACTACCTTTCACATTTATTCTAAAATGTCTAAGTACATCAATATGTACAAGTCCTAATAGAATACTCACTCTCTCACTACTTCTAGTGAAGATGCTTTAGTCATATTGCACACTAAATAAGACTTGCATGTCTCTATTGGTTCAATAACCAAAAAAGTCTAGATAACCATCATATGGATATTAGACATGCTTTTCTCATTTATTTTCTCTAGATGACAATGCTATAGGAATTCATTGTTTGAGTCATCAAGTTATTCAATATATGTGTCATGCACATCTGTCTCTACAACTATCAAGTATAGTTTATGAGACATACGACATTGCCATATAAGATCTCATCTTTTAAAATGAAACATCAATTAATTCTTGTCCATACAATATACATGATATTTTTCATTAATGGCAAGTGCATAGTAGCAATTCAGTAATTCTATTATATGGCCATGAATGATAGATTCCAATTGTATTGGCAGCAACTCTTGCTCCTTATAGTTCTAGCTTATTTCTAATTGGGTCATGAAGTAGAGATCTCTATCTCTTTCTTCTTATTTTGTTCCTTTAAGTGAAAAGGACAAATTCATTTACATTTACCATTCTCCATAACTTGACTCACTTCTGTTGATCACAGTCATAGATTTTTCCTTCTTCATTCTTGCTTTAGCATCAACATGCCAAGTAGTTCTGGCAGTGGTTTAGCCAAGTTACTCAAGCGAAATCACTCGATAAGATGGCTATATACGATTCAAAAAATGACTGTAGAATCATATACGTGGTCAACTCTTGACCTAAAATAAATCTCAGTCACTTTAGATGTTCCACATGCCCAATCATATTGAGTACATGGGGATCTACTAGGTCTCCCTCTATTAGTTTTCACTCAAACAACACTTTGTAGACATTATACCTTTCTTGCTTTACATGATTATTAAGATGTGTTACAATCTCGAGAATGTCCATGTTTTCATACTTCTCGTGCAATTCATAGTTCATACAACGTAGCATAAGGTACTTAATGTCTATAGTATTATTGGAATGCTTCAAGTAAGCGTCCATTTGGAGCAGGTTCCTCTGGCTCTGGTCTTTCAAGGATAGAGCTTTCTCTCATTGATGAGAATATTTCTCAAAGTCCTTAACCAATTGTGGAACTTTATCCCGTTTTGTCCTTTCTCAAGGACTGATCACAATAATAATGTGTTTGTGTTTGACATTAGTTTCTACAAAGAAATATTGCAACTTTTCAAAACTTTTTTTATTTGTTTGATTCGATAAGTTAACAATATTAATTAGGACTTTAATTAATTATCACTCCCACTAATTTGTTCAAATTGATAATCCTCATGTATCAATTTGGAAGACTATAGCACACAATATTCTAGTGAGCCAAGATCCAAAATAATTTAATTATTACCTGGCCAATGCCAGCGTCCATAACCAATTATTAAGGTAGGAAAATTTTTCCAATTGTATCATATGTAACTCTTGGATAAATGATATGCTCAACTCCTTACCATAGTCATATGCATACTTCTGGTGCTTAATCACATTAAGGTCACACAGTTAAGCTTGACCCAAAAGCCAACACAGTAATAATGAACCTCACTTGGCGGGCCCACATTATCACCATCACACTTCCACGAGATAGATAGCACACCACCCTTGGAGTTCCCACGTTTAGTCAATCAAGATTTTCATGTGTGTTGCTAATAGAAAGCATATAAGACTTGATATTGTATTGAGGGATATATATATAATCACCACGTACTTGTAGTACATATCATATGCATGCCATAACCACAAATGAGAACATGCAACAATTAAAACACACTAGCGATGGTTATGTCCATATTATTATAATTCCTTGGAGCCATAAGGAATTACTTCCGCCTAAGGTCTACATCATATGAAACCTATTGTTGATGAAGATTCGTGCTCGGTCCAATCTAGATTGATTGGTTCAACACTTGAACTGGTGAGCTTGCCTCCTGGTCGCTCAGTTGGGCTTTTGAAATGATCATATGATCTTCAGGTTCAATCAATGTCTGGACTCCTCCAGTCGATCGGTTGGGCCACCAGTCAATTGGTTCATCCTCCTTTAGTCTAGCCTCCTCAGTCTTCCAGTCAAACAATTTGTCTCATGATCCGATCGGTTTGTCTGATACATATCGTCTTCTTGTGATGTAACATAAATTGAAACATCCTATTTCTTATTACATTTTAAAGAGAAAACTTTGAGTTACATTCAAGGAAAAATAGGAAGAAATAATTAATTTACATTCAGACAGAAGAGAGAGGCTTGGTACACAGACAGAGTAACAGTAGGAATAAACAAATACAACCATGCACACACAGATCTAGGGTTATTGGCCATAACTATGCTAAACATCCACTATCAAAATTGATTTTAAGGCGACGCGTCTGAATTGCATGTATATGTATATATATATATATATATATATATATATATCATTTTATGGAGCATATGTGGTAATTAATCAGATGTGCACATTAACCCATTTAATATTCATATTGTATGTAATAAAAGTAAATCTAATCATATCAAATTTAATCCAGATACATTGTGTATTGATGAGACTATGATGTCATTTTACAGAAATCAGTCACAGATATAGGCGGCAGAAATAAAAATTAAACGATCGTTTCTTAGAATAGTAAGATTGTGTAAACAACAATGTATTTAGGAAGGAAAGTTCATAAGATTATACCTGATTCTGGAGAAAGTCTAGCAACATTACTCTTATAATAGCATTGTGCTTCTTCTTCTTCTTTAAGGAGCAGCACACTCCTTCAGTAGAAGCAACACTGAAACAGTCATTTGCAATAGCCAAGTTTGTCCACTACTAATGGCAATTGATGGAGTTCTTCTATAGGAAGAAGTCTCCCGCCTCTAGAGAAGTTCACACGGACCACTGGAAACTCCACGTTGTGCTACCAGAGCCAACAGGAAGGAGTTGTCCCCTTATGTCAGTGTACTAGTCACTGACATGCTTTCGCATAATTGTTCTCTCCCTCACTATCTCTCCCTATAATGGGTAGGACTTACTCAAGCTCTCTATTGGCTACCACAACCAGAGAGAACAATAATTATTAGATAAAATGATTCCCAATTGTGTGTGTTGGGAAGCCCCCGGTACTCTTCTACTTAATAGGAGGAGTTACGGTATGGTTTCCCAGTCGATGTGGGAGTCAAAGGGTCCAAATTTCCATGAATTTTACAACATGTGACAATTGGACCGGTCGGCTGGCATAGTGAGCCGATCAATTCACCCAGTGAACCAATAATTTCACAGTTTCCCAATCTCAATTGAATTGACAATTTGCTTCCAATTAATGTTCAACATTAATCCTTGTACTAATCTAATTGAACAAAGTGAAACGATCAACTATTCTCATAAATCTGGAAAACCACCAGAAGATTCGGTTGGTATGACCAAGCCGGTCTATTCACTAGGTGAACCGGTTGTCTCACCAACCCTATGTCGATTAGTTCACCTAGTGAGCCGATCGGTTGGTGTCCTGACTCATGCAAATTTCAATCAATTCAATTCCCAATCAACCTGACACTCCAACTAGTTAGTTCAACACTTGAACTTGATGATTCTGAGTCCATTCAGATAATTGATTGTTTAATTGAATATCTAAACACCTTTATTAATCAATCTAAACATCATTCATGAATATACTCCTTTCATCCAAGTGCATTCATATGTGTGTGACCCTATAGGTCCATAATTACATTGTTAGTGATTGTCCATAATTAATTATGTCATCACAAGAAAAGAGCGGTGCCTAGTCACACATCATTACTACCCAAGTAATTCATAAAGTTAGAGAACAACTTCAACCTACAATGCATAATCATATAGTTACTTTGTCTCTGATATCCACATTGAACTTGAGGCATGGAATCATCATCCTCTCAATGTTCAATCCATATTCCTTGAACTAGAGCAGACTATCTAAGATGCAAGTGAGCTCCCAAGTCACATATTGAGTCACATGATTATGGTCATACATTTCTCAATTTCTCTTATCAAGAGGTATGGCTATCAATATCTTATAGGAGGGACAAATTCCATCTACATCTCTCACACTCTATCCCCATGTGTCACAGTATATCCAATCATCATAGTTATGGCAACCCTTATTCAGGATCACGTTGGATGATGTCAAAGTACAGGAATGACATGTGATGAATGTAGTGACTTCAAGTAAAAGAACCACAATCACCATTTTTCACCATGAGAGATATTTCTGACTACCATTCCATGGCCTCCATGTATCATTCTCATAGTGGGTCTGTCTGATACACTGTTCTCTAACATGTACTTGTGTGCTTGACTTCATATCACATATCATGACTGATGAGACTCTATCATGAGTCAACACACACTCTAGTCTTTTGTATTATTGTTGTCTATTTTGCTTCCACATTAATATCTGACTAGGGACATAACAAGAATGTATGTACTCTTAACACTCATATGATTACATTATTCAAGTTGCGTACTTGAAGACATGCGACACCGAGTAACATCATTCTTTATACATCTACTATGTATGTGTCATCATCTCATGACTGAGACAAACATAATAGAAAAAATTTACTAAACATAATAGATGAAATTTCCTTTATTATCAAATCAGGTATCTAATACCATACTCCAATCATCATATCATTGGTTCTATGGACATACATACCAACACTATCATCAATTACTCTCATACAACCATGACATCTTTCCCAAAAAGAAACTATAAAAAAGGTAGAACCTCTATGATGTTTGACTAAGACTTTGATATTTGTTTCATTGTCATTTAAAATATTCAAGAAACAATTTATTTATCATCTTCTCAAATTATTTGATTCATTTGATAATGAACCACATCTATCCTTATCTTTCTTGAATTTCCTTATCTAAATAAACTAAAAAGCATAAAAGTTTGACCACAGTTGTCTATTTATGTGAATAATATGAATAAGGTCTTAGAATTTCAAAATAAAATCATTTGGTATTTGTAGTCACTCATAATCCATTTCTAGAATAATAATATATATGTTTTATATGAACATTTTTAAAATTATAAAACTTAGTCGGAATGTATTCCTCATATATATATATATATATATATATATATATATATATATATATATATATATATATATATATGGAAAATCAATTAACACATGGCCAAAATACAACTTTACCCTATATTATGGACAATTATTTGGCTTAGAATGTGCCTATAGATCATTCTATCAATTTAGCATATCTATCATGTATTTTACTTGAGCCTCGTATAGATAAAATTATTTATATTAGATTACTTAAAATTTGGGACGTTACAGACACACCCTACTATCATTTTTTAAATAAACATGCTCTTAAACACTTCATTTAACAATTGACCAATATAGTTGTATGTTGTTCTTTTTAGTTCTTTCCAGCACTTCTTCAAATGTCTTTGGTAATTTTTATCAATAGTTATTTTAAATTTTCAAGTCATAATTCATAAATTCTAACATCAATAACAAATATATTTGTATTTGTCTTTCTATGTCCCTCTCTCTTTTCTTGCATACATTATAATGTAATTTGTAAATTTCAAAATATATCATGAAACTTAGAAAATAACAAACTTCAACATAATATATTGATTCCATCAACAAATGTATCACGAAACCATGCACTTTTAGTATCTGATTTATTAGCCTTTCGTACCATGAACTGGCCTAGTACAGATAAATAAGCATATATGCACCGATACTTCTAGCACAATGTACACCCATGTAGAGGTGTAGCGACAAGCTCCAAGTGTTTGTGACTAGTTCTAAATAAATTATACATGATTTATAAAAAAATATTTGAACCACATATAGTTGAGTATCCGCGTAAAGGTTTTTTCCCTCTTGTTACTGTTGGTTGAAAAACAATCATTGGAGAATTAAAACTACACACATATTTGACTTTATTCTATTAATAGATGTGATAATTAGGTCTATTTTTTCAGTTCATGATCTGTATCTGAAAATAATAAGACATTATGTAATTTAGTGAAACTATTCATTTGATAAAATATTTTCTAAAGTAGATCTTATATATATTTATCAATATTGTTCCTATCAACCATCTCTCTCTTTTATTTAAGAGATAATTATAACTAAATAATAACAAAGTTTCTTTATTTGTTCCTGACTTCCTATTTAATTAAATTGTCAACTCTCTCTCTTTCTTTCTATCTCATTATCGATCTAACTATTCATCTGGACTCTGCCAGTGCCATTCCTAATTATAACTAAATAATAACAAAGTTTCTTTATCTATTCCTGACTTCCTATTCAATTAGTTGTCAACTCTGTCTCTTTCTTTCTATCTCATTATCGATCTAACTATTCAACGGGACTCAGTGCCATTCCTAAACTTGACATGTCCACTTGATATCTTTCACCTAATACTTTGATATTAGTAGGAGTGGGACTTAAGAAAGGAAGAAATTTGGGAATTTTTTGCTAATATATGTAAATCTGTCTATCTATGTTATAATGAATTTTTGTGTCAAATCTATGTTATCACATGGAAATGCATCTATCCTAAATGGAAGCAAATGTTAGGCTCTCCCCACTCCACTGTTTTTGAAGTATGTTCTTTTGAAGAAGTATAGTTGGAAACAGTTATTTCTCTCTCTTTCTTCCATATTTATCTCTCTTAGAAAAATATTAATCTCAGAGGTGTATAAATTAATTTTTTCCCTCTTTTCGTTTCTCTCTCCTGAAATACATTCATTGTTTCTGAAAGTGAGGCTTCTCTGTTCTCTTTTCATTTTTCTGATGTCCCTTCTTTTGCTTTCCGTTTTTCGTCCGAGGTTTGTGTAATCTTAGAATCGGATGCCCTTTTGAACATCTGGTAACTCTTAGGCCTAAATTGGAAGTTACCATCCAACTTTTAATTTCACTCGGTATAGGATTGGAAAGAAAAGTATTTGCGGATTCGAATTGACAGAACCATGGTTTCAACTCTAATTTTTCTATCCCATCTGTCAACGTTATTTATTTATTTTGTTTTTTGAAATTTTACTATGTGACTAATACAAAAATGCATTTCTTACTAATATAAGTCTTAACATGGAAACAAATCGCAGAGAACCGAAGATGACAACTACAGTGGTTATTCTCATATAATTGAAGTATAATTAGCAAAATCATCGGCGTGGTAAACAGGCACAGCGCATTGTTTCCATGTGAGAGTACGACAGTCGTGATATATATATACCCATCCTCACTAGTTGCTCCCCAGCCTGCGCTTGGATAATTTTTCAAGCCATCATTCCTTTGCTACCGATATGGAGGGTCTCGCACTGACAAACAACGCTATCATGGCTATCGCGAATGGGGCAAATGCGAATGGGGCAAAGGCGACAGAGACAAAGAAGCCAGTATTGCAGGTGCTCGGCCTCATGCCCCTGAAGAGAGGGCAATACAACCAAGAGTGGTACCAGCTTGTTCTATCCGACGGCGTTCACGGCAATCATGCAGTGCTGGTGTCACAGTATAATGAGTTGGTTACCTCCGGCGCGCTGTTGAAGGGTTATGTCGTTCGACTCAATGAATATATTTGTAGCGTAATCAAGAACCACAGCATCATCGCTATACTTGACATGGAAATTCTTGTTCAGAAATGCGGCATTATTGGAGATCCACCGCCATGCAAGGCTGAGTACGGTGCTGCCGTGTCCGCGCCCATGGTTTCAGCGCCTTCTTCTGAGCAAGATGGAAACCTAGGACTACAAACATGTCCAAATTGTGGGTTTTCACATTTTGGTCAAATGCTCCAAAAGATTAAGCCAGATGCCTCTTCTTCTGAGCCGGACAAGGGAAAGGCATTATCCTTCTCTACTGAAAAAGGTATGCAA